>CM028131.1:583435833-584680000 GCA_016271365.2 Neoceratodus forsteri
TGTACCTTTGGGTCGTCGCCCATAATGGTCATGACATTTCAACTCACCCTACCCTGCAGGCACTTACAAGTGTTGAGGTGTGTTTTGAAGTGTTCGGGCTTTACACTCACCTCATTTCATAAGGAAATACACTGAAATGAGTGCAGTATAGGAGAATGGGGTGAACTCTGGGGCCAAAGGGTCCAAGGTGCACCTTGATGCCTGCCACTGGCTGCAGAGTGGGGGTGGAATGGCATAAGCATTACTGTTGACAATGCCAAGTCACACTCCTGATGCCTGTCAGTCCCTACAGGGTAGGGCATTATGGTCGAAAACCCTAACACCCTGGGCATTTCTTGGTATTTTTACTCCAAGTTTTCAACATGGGCTTTTTGTGATCCCACTGCGTGAACAGTGACACTATCAGTTCGTTAGCCAAAAGGTGATTTTGCACAGCAACTGAGCTATTTGGCACCACAGTTGCAAAAACACATTTCGAACAGGATGTGAAAAATGACAGCTGTACTGTTCATGAGGAGGTGTAAAAAATGGCAATACTGAAAATCTGGAGTGAAAATATAAAAAAACTGGTGAAGTCACGAGTGTGCATAGAAACTGTGCAATGCACACCCATAACGTAATTAGTTTTGGGATTTTTTACAGCAGATTTTCAACATAGGCATTTTGGTACCTCTGCTCATGAACAGTGTCACAGTGATTTTCTTAATCTATCCCGAACACTGATTTCCCACAGCGACCGTACTATTCTGTGTCAGAAGTGCGAAAACACATTTCGGCTAGGGTGTGAAAAATGACAGCTGTACTGTTCATAAGGTGATGTGGAAAAATGCCAATGTTGAAAATCTGGACTGAAAAGATTATGAATTCGTGAACTTACGAGGATGCATGGAAATTGCACAAAGCACGCTTATAACCAGTCATTTTATGGACTTTTGTCACCAAATTTTCAACACAGCCAGTTTAAGATGTCTGCTCATGAACAGTGTCACTGTGATTTTCTTAATCTGTCCCGAACATTGATTTCGCACACCGACCATGCCACTGTGTGCTACACGTGCGAAAACACATTTCAGGTGGGATGTGAAAAATGACAGTTGTACTGTTCATAAGGAGGTGTGGTAAAATGGCAATGCTGAAAATCTGGAGTGAAAATATTGAAAATGCTCGAAGTTACGCAGAGGGTGGGCATGGGTTGGGGGGGCAAGAGAGTGAATGAGGGACCGTTTTCTTTTGTTACAGGTTGTTTTTTATTTTGCAAAGATGACATGGGACTTTTGCCATGGTGGGGTGGATTCCCAGCATGGCACCTGAAAGTTTTTGGGGGGCAGTGGAGCCAACAGGGGATTGGGCACCCCCATTGGCCAAGGAGACTTTTGCCTTGCTGTGGTGGGCTCCCAGCATGGCAGATAGAAGTTTGTTTTGGGGGCCAGTGGAGCCGACAGGGGATTGGGCACCCCCGTCGGCCATACAGTGTGCTGGTGGGGAACATTATGCTGACGGGGATTGGGCTACCCTGTTGACTTTTTTTTTTATTGAAATGTTTCACCCAGAAGGCACACTGAATGGTGGGTGGTGGCTTTCTGTCGACTTCCTGGGGACTCTGAGAGGCTGACGGAGAAGCCGTCGCCATGGGGACACTACCCAATCAGCTGTTTTTGTAGCTTGTAATGCACCAAAACAGCTGATTGTGTGGTGACGTGGCCTGAATTTCCTGATGCATTTAGGCATTCTCCCTAGCTGCTGAAAGCAATGTATTTCTTGCACATGCATGCAAGCAACACAAAAATGGCTCAAAAATGCAGCAAGTTGGCTACAAAATGGGAAGCTGAACCCTACTGCATTACTGAAATCCCTTATCCAGAGTTGCCAGTGTACAAAATTTAGAAACAGGGAATGCTACCAAAATTCTGTATCGTAATCTTCTGAAAGCCTGCACTTTTAGAGACACTGCTTGAGATGAAGACAAGGAAAGGTATATGCCCAAGGAGAGGCAGGAGTACAAAAAAGATGGAATATTGGGACTGGAACCACTAACCAGTTGGTGCATAGAGCCTTGGATTCGCACTTCCAATGTAAACACCTTTCACCATCCAATTGTTTTACCTGACATGAATCATGAACTTCCAGATTTCTTAGAACCAGAATGCATTTCCCCATAATCTGTAGGTTTCCAAACCCGTAGATCCCAAAGATCTAATGCTGGTATCCCTCCTAGAAGATGCATAATGGAAGCCTTTTAACTTGTACCTTCCTCTTATAGATGCTCCTGTTCAGAGTAATCCTAAGACATGGTCACTTAGTTTAGCAAATTAGAAAGTTTCTACTGAAAGTTATAAATGTTTTCAGAGTGTTTTAACTAAAGTAAGGTTAGATAGAGATTTAAGTGAAATGTTAACATGTTAGAAATGTTATAAACACCAATATGTAATAGTTAAATGTTTTTTATATATAGAGTGTTCAAATTTGTCAGGAATTGTCTAGTGCACTTACCCGGTCAACAAAAACTAACTAACTAAATAAATAAATAAAAGGGAATTCATGAGGACATGTATTTTAGGAGGGCCTGAATCTTTAGTGCCCCAAAGTAAGGGGGTAAAGGAATGGGGCACCACAGTAAAACAAAAAAGGAGGGGATTTAGACTGCCTTAAGGGTATCTGTGGTGTTGTGGGGCATAAGGGGTTGTGTTCAGGTGTCCCTTGTAGTAACCCCCCAGAGAATCATCAGGCAGGGCATGTTGTAAAAAAAAAAAATGTTTTCTCTTGTCTCTCTGTTGCCTGCTTGTTCTGCTTCATTCTCCCCTTCCTCCTCCAAGAGCAGGCAGCATGAGAGTGGGCACCCACACACTGGGACCACTGTCCCTGGCTGGTGCATGGTACCCAGTTTGAATTCCAGCCGTTGGTGTGGGCATGGGCTTGGGGTTCTGGAACTAGAACCCCGAGAGCCTTTTCAAGCAAAGAAAGCCATTTCTATGTGCAGATCATGCTGGGCTGTGAAGAGAGAGGGACCTAGAGAATGTGACAGAGACAAGGGACTTATCTGGTGGTTGAAGTCATCTCATCAACTCTGCATGGGTTCCCCCTCCTCCAGCCAATGAAGACTCCGGCAGACTGCTGCTCCTGTGGTGTGCCCTGCTCAGTTTGTGATCGAGTCTGGCTGTCCATAGAAAGAAAAGAAGATCCTGGTCCTGCGGTGATGTGGGCTCTGTATGGCCCCATTTCTTGTTTTCTTGTCCCCTTGCCAGTTCTCTATCAGTCTCTTGTCGGTGGCATTTGAAGAACTGCATCACAATGGGAAAAGTTGTAGGCCCTCTGAAGGCCCCCTGCCATCCACTGCTCACTTGCCTCCTTCTCATTCAGTTCCCACCCACTGCCAAGAAGACTTCTCACCTCCTGAAGCAGCTTCTTCACCCCAGGCCGGGGCAGTGAATTAGGCCACAGACAAGGTTCTTCCATGACAGGCACACTCTTCAGAGGGCAGCCACCTTTGGGACATCCAGATCAGGAACCAAGAGATAATACTGGAACACTTGGACTTCGACGTGCTTGACTTCGAACTGAGGAAAACAAGAAATGGCAGGTGTGACTTGCACGGGTCTCGAAGTACTGGACTTCGGCGAACTCGACTTCGGCGGATGACAGGAATGTGAGTGATGATCTTCTGGGTGGATTCTCGCTGGAGAAGAGAGATGTTGAAGGACGTCTTCCTCTGAGTAGAGACTGATTCCTTATGAGTAGGATGGCAGACAACACCATGAAGCAGTATCGTGGCAGAAGATTGAGTCTGTACACATACGTTGGCAGCACTAAAGCTGGCAGATACACTGTCACACTGCACCAAGAAAACTGCTCTTTGCTGGGGTGATTTGCCAGGAACAGGGGAACATTACCAGAATCCTGGGCAATTGTTCGTTGCAGGGGAAATTTGCCAGAAACGGGCAAATTACCAGAATCTGGTACAATTGTTCTTTTCAGGGGCAATTTGCCTGGAACAAGGGCAAATTACCAGAATCCAGGGCAATTATTCATTGCTGGGGCAAATGACCAAAGTTCCAGGGCAATTGTCCATTGCAGGGGCAAATAACCACATTCCCAGTAACAACACAGTCTTGGTACTTGGCAATGAACACAACAGTTCAAATACACATTTTCTTTAATTGGTTGTCACTAAATAGCAGTTGTGTGCTAAGCACCTTTCTTTTCTTTGCTGACCCTTTGCTGTAATTGACCTGAGTCAGTATTGTAAGGTTTTTCAAGGGGTAGCTATTGTATTCCGATACCTTAGGCAGTGCTAAAGGTGACATAGAGTATTGTACTACTATACTATAATTGATTCTAAGAAGTAACGTAGAGTATAGTGGCACTAGGCCAAGATGCACCTCAGAACATTTATTTTCTTTAGCATACAATTTAGGTACTTGATTCTAAAACTTGCATTCTCAGAGTCAGTACTGGTTTAGTTGTTTAGTAGTGTGGTATAAGAAGTGACTGTTCATGTTCCCTAGTGTTCTGGTTACCCCTCCTGTGACTGTGTCATCCTACCCCTGTTGTTAAATAAAGCCAGCAGGCATCAAACTCATTGGACGAGTCCTGCCTCTCCTTGTTGGATACATTTCATCTATCCTAACTTAGTAGACGTGGGGGGATAGATGGAGGCAGACACCCATAAAATGAACTCACAATAGCTTTTTTCAGCAAACAGAACTTGATGAAAATAAAGAATCAAACTGTACAGCGACCAAATAAAAATAAAGAGAGATAACTGAAATATGCAGTAACAAACAAAATTATAGCATTCGACCACTAGGAGGAGCTAGGGTCTGAGGAGGAGTCAGACCATCTGCTGAGCTATAAGATCTGCTCCCTACTTCTTCACTACCAAAGCTCAACTGAGCCCTCTATATATATATGGATGGGTCAGGTGGTGTTATGAAGCTCCACCCCCTTTTGAAAAGTTAAACTTTATTTTGTAAAATACACTTTATTATTTACTACCAAGCATCCTATATGCAGTTGAATTTAAACATCTTTCATTTTTCTGTGCTAGAACCATATTTAAATCATTCTATGGCATAATATGTTTGTTGAGGGTGGCTCCCTGCTGTCTTGGTTCCTCCCACATGTCTTCAACCCAATATAGATGGAAACACAGAGGCCGGCCGGCTCTATAGAAGGCTGGGACAGGACAGGATCAGGCAGCAACAGGGCCACTCCCCAAACTGCAGCTACCAGGAAATGCCTAAGTAAAAAATACTAAAAACACCACAGGTACTTTAACATTTCTTTCTTTCTAAACATTAATACCTTACTACATTTTCTCTCTAAGCATTTTAAATTCAGACATATTGTTTGTTTCCAAGTTAGATATACAGCAGGGTTAAATAACAATGTTTAAAATGACCTATAACCTAAACACCAGCCCAAGGTAAACCTTTCCTGATGAAACATTTATGTTCTGAATTGCTTTCTTTGCTGGATTCATGTCTTAGTAACCAGAAAACTATTCCTCAATTGGACTGCAATCAGTAGTAATGTATTCAGTATTTCATTGCCTGAATAGCTGCAATGCTGAACTTTTCTTTACTAAAAGCCCTGCCTAACCTGTGCTGCCCAAAACACAGAAAAGTCTTTCCTAGTCAGGCAGATAGTAACGCTTTCCTCAGTTGTGTTTAAACAGCAGCCTGTTTGCTTATCGCAAGTTACCACAAGGGACATCTCATTATTTTACAAACCCTGCCTAACCTGTCACTAACACACAGAAAAACCTAAAGAGGCAGTCTAGAAGCTAAATCCCTGGCTTTTACCTTGTTTCTTAGCCCTTTTATTATTTTAGCGAGTGCGACTCGCTCGCTCTAATTCGGACGTTCATGCAGGAACATAAATTACTTTGGGGAAGGATTGCAATGGGGGATTCCTGGAATAGCCTAGAAAAGCAGAGGCAGGAAAGAGCAAGAGAGCCATCTGACAGGTGGCCTGCCTGTAAAATGGGGGAAAAACACAGAAAGAAGAAAAGGGATAGTAAAGGATAGGGACATGCTGTTGCAACAGACTTTTTAATTAACAGATAGGATGTTCCAGGAATACTCCCTACTACAGTAGTGTGGTATAAGAAGTGACTGTTCATGTTCCCTAGTGTTCTGGTTACCCCTCCTGTGACTGTGTCATCCTACCCCTGTTGTTAAATAAAGCCCAGCAGGCATCAAACTCATTGGATGAGTCCTGCCTCTCCTTGTTGGATACATTTCATCTATCCTAACTTATTTGGACCTCGGTGCTCATCACCATCATCGCAGGACAGAGCACCACACTTTGAACATTATGAAATGTTTTACACATTATGATTGTTTGCACTGTTACTGCCAGGAGGTACTCCCTTTGTGAGTACATTGCACTTTAGCACTGTCTACAAAAAAGGAAAGTCCTGTTTTCTATTACACCTTGACAAGGCATCAGGTTCTGGCAAGAAACATTGATGAACTGTTGGAAGCATTTTGGGGCTGTTGGTATGTGCCTTAATAAATCTATTACACACTAGCTTTTTATGTGTGTGTTTTTTTTCTTGGTACCAGACTTTCTGTTCTTTCTTATGTACTTGTGTTGTTGAGGAACAAGTATTCACAGTGATCTGCCCTGTTTGTGCTTGCATCAATAAAGGACAGCATATGGCAAAGAAAATAGGATGTTGTGATATATCAGACAGGGTTTACTAGCCACAACAAAGATATGATACTGCTACTGTACATGCCATTGTTTAGGCCACACCCAGATTACTGTGTGTAGTTTTGGATTCCTCATTTAAAGACAAACAAAACAAAAAAAAGAAAGAAAGATAATGATAGTTTAGAAACTATACAGCAGAGAGCAATATAAATGATCTCACAAATGACCAGGGGTGGCTAGGTTCCACAGTTCTGTAACAGCATTTGGTTCTGTAAGCCCCTTTGGAACACAGGAAAACTGCAGATACAGTCAATGTGCAAATAAAGTGAAAAAATAATTAAGGCGAGGACAAAATAGACAATGTCCTGGGCCTATGTTTCCAAGGGGGCCCATATCATAAGCTTTTATTTAAATAAATGTCCTAGCCTTTTTATCATGAAGATTTGCTGCCTACCAAAATCAGTAAGTGTTCCTGCCATGGACATATAGTGAGCCAGTGGACTGTCTTTGAGTGGAACAATATGGACCAAACTTCTCCTTCATTATATTAGGGTAATGGATATCAAGGTGCTGAGCCACTAAATAAGGCAATTAAAAACAATGTTATCCATTATCCATAGATCTACAGCAGCACCATGTATAGATATTTCCAGGCAGCATATCTTCACAATAGAAAAGGCTGGGCAAATATTTATTTATCTATCTATCTATCTATCTATCTATCTATCTATCTATCTATCTATCTATCTATCTATCTAGTTATTTATTTATTTAAGATTCGGATTAATATCTTTGAGCCGGAGGACTCATTTACAAAGATTCCAAGTTGATCCGATGTAAAACAACACAAAAAGGTACATGTAAGTTCAAGTCAACAGTAACATTACTACAGGTGAAGTTCTATACAAGTGTAGTCCATAAGTACGATTTGAGTACAGCAGCGCATCAAGTATGGTACAGAGCATGAAGAGGAGACCTATATAGGTATTGTAGCTAAAGTGAATAGGTGGGCAACAAAGCTGGACAAGTCATGAGGAAATACAGGTGACAGATGAGGAGAGAGACAGAAGTGACCAAAAGTGACCTCGTTGGGGTGCAAAAGGGGAATTGGTCTGGTCACAGGGGTTGCAGGGCTCCGACTGAAGACATTACTCAGATTGAGTAGTGGGGCGGGATAGGAACAGAGTGCAGATGGTGGGCTAGAAAGAAGTCCTCTGAAGGAATAGCAGGTGACAGATGGCAAGAGAGACAGTGGCAGCCGAAAGTGGCCTTGTTGGGGTGCAGAGGGGGGGGGAGTTGATATCGGCACATGGGCTGTAGGTGAAGGAATTGTTCAGACTGAATAGTGGTGGGAGAAAAGGGGGGGGGGTTCTGAGGGTAGGCTAGGTATGACAGCCACAGCTGTTTACTAAGGAGAAGAATTGTCTGAGTTCTCTTTTGAAAATGCTTAGCGTCAGTGTCAGTGAGGGAAATGGGGAGATCATTGAATCACAGTGGTCCTCTGAAGGATAGTGATCTCTGGGCAAGGGAGGTACACTTAAAAGGGACCTGGAGTGCACACTTAGCTTTGCTTCTCGTGTTTTGTGTGGAGTGGATGTATTTGAAAAATTCTGCTATAGAGTCAAGGGTATGTACGAGCAGGACCTTCTTACCTACTAGGCAAACCTGGTATTTAGCCCTGAGATGAAGTGGGAGACACCCCATTTGGGTGTAAAGGCTGCAAGTGTGGGTCAGGTTATCAGCCCCTAGTACCAGTCTGCAGGCCTTGTTTAACAGCACTTTAATCCTCCTGAGGGCAGTGTCAGTGGCTGCACTGTGTATTACCAGCCCATAATTTATAGTGAACAGTACAGAACTGCTAGTTGTGAGCCACAGTGCACTGGGGGACAGTGCATGCCTGTGTCTATATAGCAGGCCAAGCTATACTTTTACAGTTTTAATGACATGATCTATGTGTGAGGTGCAGGATAGGGTGTCATCCAGGTACAACCTAAGAATTTAAAGGTGCTGACTTGCTCCATTATTACTCCTTCTTGGCTGAGGGCAGTCAGGGGCTGCCTTTTATCTTTGCCTGGGGCATAGAAAACAGCATGTCTTTTGTCTTTTTGTAATTTAGGAGAAGTCTGTTCTGGAGTAACCAGTGTTCAAGTTTTAGGAAGCTGTCCTGGAGTGCCGTTGTTATTTGGGACTGTTAGTTGCCACCACAAAAGATTACATCACCCACATAAAGCAGCATGTTTGCAGGGCAGGCAGAAGTTAGAGTGTTTATGAACAGGCCAAATAGCAAAGGGCCAAGCATAGACCCTTGTTGGACTCTGAGGGTCACAGCCCTAGGGTCAGGAGTGTCCCATTTAATTTCACAGACTATGTTCTTTGGGAGAGATAACTCCCAAACCAAGTTACGATTTTGGGGGACAGACAAAGGGTGAGGAGCTTAGAGAGAAGAAGCTGGTGGTTTACTGTATCAAAAACTTTTATGAGGTCTGTGAAGATAGACCCCATAGCCAGACCACTGTCTGGTGCCCCATAAAGGTAGTTGGTGAAATCTGTCAGTGCAGTTATGGTGCTGTGCTTTTTATGGAACCTGTGTTGCTGAGCACTCTGGGGGTTATACTTGTTCAGGAATTCAGCTAACTGATCCAGCACGATCCATTCAAGGGCTTTGGGGGGGGGGGGGGATAAAATGGATATAGGCCTATATCAGATTACAGAGTGCCCATCCATGGGGACCTTTAAGTCTGCCTTAAAATCTTATTTATTTGATTTTACATTTGCTGACATTTGATATGCAAATGTCTGCTGTCTGTATCAAGTTTTATGTATCTGAGTTTTATTTATTGGCTTTTTTATTTATTTGGTTTTGCTGTTTTTAGTGCTGTTTTTATGGATTATGTACAACACTATGGTCTCCATGGAATAGCGTTTCACAAATAAAATTTGATTGCTTGCTTGCATGCTACAATTTGTGAGGTTGGTATGATCCCCGGTTTTGTGGACTGGGGTAACAAGTGCCAACTTCCATATGTCAGGAAATATCCCTGTTCTGAGAGACATATTGAAGAGTTTAGTTAGGGGTAGAGCTAGTTTGTCAAGGGTGAGAGCTACCAGTTTATGCCAATCATGTCCCCACCCACCCTGGTTTTCCCTAGGACCCGCCTTAAGTATTTTATCATGTCAGTTATGGTGATCTGTCTGAAATAGAATAATGGTAAGATAGAGTTTTTTTGGGAGGGGTCCTGATTTGAGAGAGTGTCAGGTGTCTGGGTAGATAAGTAGATGGGGGTAGGACAGAGCTTAAGTCTGTGAAGGCTACATTGAACGTGTCTGCTATTTTTTTAGTTCCCTTGGTGTAGTAGTAGCAGTAATGATCAAGTCAGGTGGTGCTTTGGATTTGAACCAAGTTAGTGTTTTTATGGAGTTCCAAAAGTCTTTCCCATTGCCACAGTTCTTATTCAGCAGATCTTTGTGATAGGTGGCTTTGACCTTCTTGATTAACTTGGTACATGAATTTCTGGACGCCTTGTAAAAGGCATAGTCACTTGGCTTGCTGGTGTCCCTTGCTCTGTGCCAGAGGTCGTCTCACTTTTCATGAACTCAATTAGGGAACATGTGAGCCATGGGATGGAAGCCCCTTTGACTTTCTTAGTTTTGGCTGGGGCGAATATGTTACTTGCACTAATGAAAGCAGAAATGAAAAAATCTAAGGCCTTGTTTGTATAAACAGCTTTATCAAGGGGAGTCCAGTCAATCCTGTAGAAGTAATGCTTAAAAGGTTTGAGCTGCCCTTTATGTAGCGATCTACTTTTAGCTAGTTTGGGGGTGCACATCAGTGTTTTATTGGACCTCATGCACATCACAAGGGAGTGGTCACTGAGCGAGTCAGGAAGGACTGACACCTCAGCGATATGTTCTGGGTGGTTAGAGAGTACCCAGTCAATTAAGGAGTTTGTACCAGTACGGTAATTTCTTCTGGTAGCTTAAGTTATCATTTGTATGTGGTAGAGGCTTGAAATTTGGTCTTTTAAGATGCTGGTATCCTGCGTCAACCAGTTGGTGCTGAAATCCCCTACAGCAACCAACTCCAAGGACTGTTTGATCTGTTTGATGCGGTCAACAAACAGGTCTATACCCTCTGCTTGCCTACCCAAGGGTATATAGACCATGGTGAGCACCAGTGACTTGTTATGGCTGCCAGTTATTAACTGTATGGTTAGCATCTGTGCCTCTTTTGTTACTAAGCTGTTGGGCAGCACCTGGCCCTCAATTTATTTCATTGTTCAGGTATACCAGACAACCACCCCAATGTTTCGTGAGTCTATCCTGCTGGAAAATGGTTTAACCATCAAGGGATATGGTGGCGTCAGGGATATTGCGAGAAAGCCAGGTCTCCATGAGTGAGATTATGTCAGACTTATTCTGTGCGACCCAGGCCTGGAGGTGGGGAAATTTGGGTAAAAGGCTACCAATATTGATTGCAGCAAGTCTAAGATGTCCTGACCCTCTGTTTTTATCATGCCCCAAAGGACCAGGGTTTGGGCGTATGTTCCCTGAGGAGCAGAATCAATGTTAATTTTTTAATTGAGTGTTTCCAATAGGCCAGTTTACTTCAGGTAGATGTTTGATGGGTAAGTTTATACATTTGAGTTTGCATTTGCTTTGTTGTGGTGGCAGCGCATATTTGTGCTACAGTAGCTGTTCTAGGTGTAGGGGTATGTGGAGTGCTGGGCAGGAGTGGTGGACTAAATGTGGACATGCAATTTAGGTTGTCAGCAGTGC
This sequence comes from Neoceratodus forsteri, assembly GCA_016271365.2. Lineage (NCBI taxonomy): Eukaryota > Metazoa > Chordata > Ceratodontiformes > Ceratodontidae > Neoceratodus > Neoceratodus forsteri. The sequence goes on from CM028131.1 coordinate 583,447,267, forward strand.
CCCTTGCTGCACTAGGAAGCTACATTAACCCTTGCTGTACTGTGGACTGATATATCATTCCAGAATTGATGTACGTTCTAATTCTGCCAGCAGCCTAAGGGTTAAGGGGTAGAGGCAGAGGGCAGTTATGTTAACATACACCATTAACATATTTATTTATTTATTTAATAAATAAAAATGTTAATGGTGGAGTCAGGGGTCTACCATCCCCTGCCCCACTAACAGTAGCTAGAATTAGTATAAGTGAGAGATGGACAGCCATGTGTGTTCTCAGAACTATGGTGTAGGTGTGGAAATCAGAGATATAATAGGCAGCCAGAGGCACAGGCTTAGCAGAGTGGAGGGATCACAGTGCTCTCCAGTGGCCAAGCCATATAAGCTGCTAGTGGAGTTTTGGGCACATAGAAAAAAACACCTTGATGATGTCACCAGCTCACATGGCCAAACCACCCTACAAATCAAAAGATGTCCATTGGTGGGTGTGGTGGGGGAGGATAGGTACACACAGCCTGGGGATGCTGAGCTTCGGGAGCCATGCTGTGCGGGAGAGACCAACTGCCGGCAGTGTACAGCTGTGCATTATGCTCCTGGTTCTCCTACTTGAGTTCCGTATTGTTCCTGCCTCGGTGGGTCAGGAGGCCCTTGGATGCCTACTTCTGTATGGTTGGAGGGGGAGAGACAGGTCATGGCCCTCAAGATCCCCCACGCTGCTGTGGACTGCCTGCAGAAGGGAGAAGAGAGAAGGTAAACCACTTGTGTAAATGTGCGATGATTAAGGAGTCATTCAAGACAAAGGGCCACGGTCAGATCGGGAAACAGGAAAGGTGAGCAGACAAGGGGGGAGGTTAGTAGCGGGAGAGCAAGGAGGAGGAGGAGATCAAGATGAAGAGGAGGAGATGAGCGAGATAGTGGACTGGGAGGGAAGTGGCGAGATGGCTGGGTAGAATAGCAGAGGCAATGAGAGCATGACCAGTAGGTATATTGCTGGATGTCTTCAGCAATCACTGCATGACATTTTGTGTCAGGAAAGTCCAGCTCCTTTCCTCTTCCCTAAAGTAAATCTGGTCAAGGTCCTTTCGGTCACTGATCAAAGAAGTGATACTGAGCAATCTGGCTGCAACTGACTGGTCCTCCATGCTCATTGACCTGGACTTTGATATGGCTCTCTCCCTCTTCTATTTAATAGTTTACTTCTGTCTGGGACAAGCACATCCCCATCAGGAAATCCAGTGTTAAATCCTCTCACCACTCTTGGATCACCTTGGATCACCTTTGATCTCAATGATCTGTGCAAGACCTGTGACCAGGCTTGGGCAAGATATAAATGATCCTGCTCTCTGCTGGACCTCCTCTCCTACAGGGCAGGTAGGAACTCTTTCACTAAGGAGGTTTATACCATCAAGTCCCTCTACTTCAAAGCCAACCTCGAGAATAATCTTAATATCCCAGCCAAATTCTGGACGGTGATTCACTCCCTTTTTGACACCCTAGCCCAGTTCTTTCCCCCTGCCCTCATGGTTAATGACTCACCAGTGTGTGACCCTCCCTTTGTTGCTCATTTCAATGAGTTACCAGTTGTGCTCTCTCCTTCCTTACACTTCCTGATTCCTCTACTCTGCCTCTTTCTCCTCCCTCCTCCTTACAGTACCTCATATCCTCCGGAGTTTGATTCTGCTGTCACTTCCCAGAAGACCCTACTTACCCTTTCCTCACTCAACTCTTCAAAATCTAGCCCAAATGGCTTGGACCCTAAACTTCTCCATGTGTTGGTTCCTGCCATCTCCTCCCCTTTACTCATCTCCTAAATCTTTCCTTCACCCTTTGCACTATCCCTAAGTCTTGGAAGATTGCCACGGTCCTCTCCCTTCACAAAGGGGGAGATCCCTCCACTCCTGGCAACTTTCATGCTATCTCCCTCTTCTCTTGCAAAGCTGCAGGAGAAACTAAACAACTCACAGCTTGCAGACTTCCTCCACTCCTCCAACTTCCTCTCCATGTTCCAGTCTGACTTTAGGAAGGATCATTCCACCATCTACTCCCTACTTAGGATCACCAACTCTATCCTCTCAGGGGATGGATCAGAGGAACATCACAGCTGCTATTTTCATTGATCTGACCAAAGCCTTTGACTTGGTTTCCCTCTCACTCCTGTTGGGTGAGATGAGCTCTGCTGGCCAATCAGCTCTCACTGTCAACTTGTTCTGTTTCTACCTCTTGGACCATCAACAGTCAGTAAAGGTAGAATGCGATATCTCCTCACCTCTCCCTATCCAGGTCTGGTTCCACAGGGCTCCATTTTGGCTCAAGTCCTCTTCTCCATCTTTCTAAATGATCTCCCCTCTGCCTGTGCCAACTCACACATTCACATGTGTGCAGATAACACAGTTCTTTGCACCTCCAGTCTCTCGACTGCATTTCTGGAAGTCTAACCTCAGCAAGACTTTCACAATGTTCTGTGCTGATTCTGGTCAAACCAGCTTTGGGTCAACACAAAAAAAACCCATTTTCTATGACCTTTGGCACCAGCCAGAAGCTGGCTCAGCTTTCCCCCACTCAGTGTCTTCTCCACACTGGATGGCACATCGCTTGAAGTAGTTTCAATTTTTAAGTATCTCGGTGTGTTGTTAAGTAGCAGGCTTGTCTTCTCTGCCCACATTGATGCCATCCATGCCAAACCCCTCCCCAGACTTGGTGCTTTTCATTGCAATAAGGACAGCCTTTCTCCCCAGGTCTGCCAGGAGCTGGTCACCAAAATGGTTCTTTCAGTTTTTGATTATGTGGATGTGGTTTGTGGCACTGTCCCTCCTCTTCCTCCCTTGTCAGACTGGACACCCTCTGCAATGCCTTCTGTCACTTTGCTAACAACTCACTCTTTGGTACCCAGCACTGCTCCATTTATTCCTCCCTATTCATCCTCCCTCTCTCCTCATGTTGCCAATCCCACTTTGCTTCCTGTATCTCTAAATACTGGTTTGTGTCCTTCCCCTCTTACTTACCCCATCTTCTCTACCTCATCCCCCTTCTCCTACTCCCTGCACTCATTCTCCCTTCCTCACCCACACTCCTCAGCTGGGAAATATGCTTTCCCATACCACTTCCCCTCCCTCTGGAACCAGCTACCTTCCTCCATCTGTCGCTATCCTTCCCTTCCCTCTATTAGACACCAACTAAAACTCTTTCCCCCTGTCTTTTCTCCTGCAAACCCTCTTTCTGAATGCTTCCTTACCCTTGCCTGGCATTTGATCACACCTTACTTCTCCTTCCACCCCATCCTCATAGTTCTGGCACCCTCACTGAAGTTTATCAACCTGCTTTTACACCTACTTTCAGCACCAGCTCAGCCTCCCTGCACTCTACCATGATACACTTTTTGAGGCTGCCTAATTTGCACAGTTGTTTTGTATACTGATTTATTTGTCCCCCATATGCAATGTTTTGCCATTTTGTTTGTGTCAGACTCAACTTAAGCTTTTTGTGTCAACCGTACTGTAGCCATATCACGTGAATGGCTGTATTTTGTTTGTAACTGTGCTTTTTCCATTCCCCTTTCCCTTGGGCTGCACCTGGAAATGAGCCTTGGCTCAGTGTTTCTGTCCTGGTTACCAATTTTAAATAAATAAACAATAACTTTCATTGCATTTTAAATGCTATGAAACTGCATTTATTTTCATTAAATACATACATTTTCAACCTTATTGCAAACAGCTGCTTTTTCTTTAAAAGGCTATGAAACCATTTTTTTTGTACCTTCAGCCCCAGCTCCCACTCTTTCAGATGCAATACATGGCCCATCCCTTGTCTGTTCAACTCATCCTGTGCTACTGATTCCTCTCATCAAATCCTCAGTGTCCTCCATCAGTAGGAGATTCCAACTTATCCATTTTGGGATGAAGGGCCCTCCTTATTTCACCTGGAGAAAAGTACCTTGTATGATGTGCTTGATGGTCAAAGGAAGCAAGAGCAACCCGATGGCTGGAGTAAGCAATATCAGTCTGCCTGGGGACTGGTGGCATGGGATGGACTACAGGAGTGGCCATAATATAATGTGTTCAGTGCAGCTCTTTTTTTGTGTTTTGGGACCCCACACACCACTTGCATGTGAGATGCCATGGTGGCACCTGGGGTGAGGACACTAGGCAGCACATGGTCACAAACACTGGTAAGAAATGAAAATTACATGCTCACTATAATTGTTGATCTTCCAGAATATCTTCACTGTTCATTCACACTGATGGGTAAAAGCTGGAGGTGTTAGGACCTGGTCTAAGCCAAAGGTGCTAGAACCCCCGTGGGAGCAAAGTCTTTTGCAGTTTAGGGAGGGGATGGACCTTGGTGCTGGCACTGTCCAAGAAGCCGATGCATTAACTTCATGCACATGAGTCAACCAGCAACCAGCACTGGCCCTCTCCCTTCCTATATTCTGTTTGCCAGTAGAAATGAAAAATGTGGGAGAGAAAAAAAGAAAGGGCTATAGATTCATAGCCAAAAGGGACAAAAAATGGACAGAGGATATAAAAATAATAACACAATACAATTCAACTACCAACTTAGCAGAACTAAGGGATGGGCATAAGGATGGCACAAAGGTAGTGGTTATAAGAGCCAGATCCTATTATTTGCCACCTGAATAGGAAGGTGGAGATAGAGAAGGGCAGCAGCCCTGGCATATAGTGCTGACTCATACACAGAGGCCTATGGGACCTCTGTGTAGTTAAGATGGCAGAATGCCAACTTAACTAAAAAGTCTTTGTACTCCCAAAGGATAAAGAATTTATTATGTGGTAAAAACCCTAAAACTACTCAAGAAGAGAAAAGCAGCTGTGATCAGACAGAGGCTGGGAGCACAAAAACTATCTTCTTGCCACTCCAAAAGGAGTGAAGGAAAATGAGATAATGAACAATAAAATGTGAAAATACAAAATCATACATGCCCACACAATGCAAAGCATCATGGGCTGCATATGCAAATCACCACAGAATGTTATGCTGGTTCAATTTTAAGCAGAATTGCATGGTGCCGAAAGGCCTCTCACACAGTTTGCAAAGGGTCCTACCAGGACTCATCAGTATGCCTCGTCTGTTTGACATACCAGTGGAATGAACCAGCTACCCTAAGACGGCCTGTCTGGGTTATGTTGTGGTGAACCCATTGAAATAAAAAACTATTTAAAAGGCAAAGAACCTCTCTGCGCAAACACTGAGGCAAGGGTTACCCCAAAGGCATTTGGCTGGGAAGCCAAGTTTCAAGAAAATACAAAATCACACATGCCCACACAATGCAAAGCATCATGGGCTGCATATGCAAATCACCACAGAATGTTATGCTGGTTCAACTTTAAGCAGAATTGCATGGTGCTGAAAGACCTCTCACACAGTTTGCAAAGGGTGCTAACAGATGACATAGACACGTGTTTCGTCCTACCAGGACTCATCAGTATGCCTCGTCTGTTTGACACACTAGTGGAATGAACCAGCTACCCTAAGACGGTCTGTCTGGGTTATGTTGTGGTGAACCCATTAAAATAAAAAAACTACTTAAAAGGCAAAGAACCTCTGTGCACAAACACTGAGGCAAGGGTTACCCTAAAGGGCATTTGGCTGGGAAGCCAAGTTTCAAGAAAATACAAAATCACACATGCCCACACAATGCAAAGCATCATGGGCTGCATATGCAGATCACCATAGAATGTTATGCTGGTTCAGCTTTAAGCAGAATTGCATGGTGCTGAAAGGCCTCTCACACAGTTTGCAAAGGGTGCTGACAGATGACATAGACACGTGTTTTGTCCTACCAGGACTCATCAGAATAAAATGTGAATGTGAAAAACGTGAATTCTAACTGCTGAGTGTGGAATATAATCACCCAACCGAACAGGCTGGGGAGTACAGTGCAAAAAATCCTTCTGCATCTGCCTTTCCCTACAATAGGGTGAAAAGCTGCATGTTGTCCCAAGTGCCAGTTACTGCCACATAGCAGAGGTTTAGAGGTATGGACAAGGCAGAGCCAGTGTTGCAACAGGGCAATAAGGATATATCCTAAGAGATATCCGTTTAGTAAGGAGAGGAAGGCATGTTTAAGGAAAAAAAGGAGAGAAAAATACACCCCAAGGATTTTGTTTTACTTTTATTTTTTTATTGAATTTATTTATTCATTCATTCATTCTGGGTACAGGGTATAGGGTCCCACATCCCAATTGTGTCCTTTATCAAAAAAAAAAAAAAAAAAGAAAATGAAATTTGCCCTGAGATAGGGGGACAGCAACTCCTGAGAGGGAGTGGCAAGAAGGATAACAGTGTGCTGAGTTGTGACAGGAAGAGCTGCCCAAATGTCCTGGCTCTTACGTGAGCAGAGGATGGTTGATGGGTGTGTGAGTGAATGATGAAGATATTCTGGAAGATCAACAATTGCAGCAAGTACTTAATTTTCATATCTTCCAGGAATCCGTCTTCACCATACATTCACACTGATGAGTCAGTGTACTAAGCTTTCCCGGAAAGAGGAGCTGACACACCCTGAGGGAAAATATTCCTCAGCCCGATCCACTGGGATGAACCACCTCAGGGTAGGGACTCCTTACAAGTCTGGCAGGACCCAGGACTGGACAGGGGCAGGTGGAATGTCCCTTTGCCTGGAAACAGGAGTGTACCCCAACATCTCATGCCTGACCCTGCAGGAAAAGAAAGGAGTCCCTTGGAAATGCAAGTTGAGCACCTTACACTGAGCCAGAGGTGCCAACTGGGAAAGGTGAAGCCATGCCATCTGCCGAATGTGGACTGCTGCTCCTAACAAAGATCAGAAGTATGGAGCACTCAAAGGATAAATGCAGCAGATGCAAAGAAATGCTGTTCTGTGAGTATTTTAATAGATGACGAAATCCAAAATCACAGTTCACCATCAGTAAATGTCCAATATACATCCAAAGTGCTATTGCAAGTAAAGGAACAGCTGCAAACAAGTCTCAGTGTCAGCTTTTGCCAAAGCCCTGGTACTTTCACTCCAGCTGAGTCTTCCTCAGGGGGTGTGGTATCTGGCAAGGGCCACTCCTAGAAATATTCAGAATAAGTGATGTAACAACTAGTAAGTGGTGAGAAGTTAACAAGTCAAAGTGAAATCATCTGCACCATTATAAACCCAAACCGAATTCTTAAATACTTTGTAGGATACAAAATTACAACTAGCTGTTAGGGTAAACACTCTGGTTAACATCTTATGCAAATATGTTGAAGGAAGCAGCTAACCTAAAGAATCAAAAACTCTAAAGACAAAAGTTAGAGTGGACTCAGTAAGAGCCATGCAATCACCCTTTATTACAATAAATTCTTTGTAATGGGATCCACATGCAGAAACGCACCAAGCTGGACAGAGCTTGTAGAACAGATAGAGCCTAGAAAAAAATAAGAAAAAAACATTATTAATGCAGATACCAAGTGACATATATATACACAAATATTTCAGTATATTAAGCATCAAAAACTGTGCTGTGCAGATCTAAAAAAGTCAAAAAGGTCACAAGGTCTTGAAATAATTTTTTGTTATTACAAGAAGGGGTTTAGATCCCATCCTCATTAAGGCCCTTAGGTCTGACACTATGTAATTTATAAATCCAAATGCTTTTCCTTCTAGGAGGATATTCAGTCTGTCCCCTGTTCTCTGCAAAGTGCCTGCTCTCTGAGTGCCCATACATTTTAGATCTTTTGGATTGGATCCATGGCATTCAAGGAAGTGACTCCCTGCAGGGGTGTCTTGTCTCTTGTTACTTATTCAGTAGATATGTTCCTGAATATTGGTTTTTAAACTGAATGTTGTTTTGCCCACATAAATTATGTTGCAGCTACACCACAACACATATACTGAAAAAGTCATGGATGTTCGCTCTAATGTCATTATGATCCGGGTGTGTGAATTCTCTATCCTATACTTGGTTGTTAGACAGAAGAAGGCTTGTGCCATCTGGCCTGTCTCCCACCACAGAGGGTTCACTTTTCTTAACCATTGTGCAATAGGAAATTATCCAGTTTTGATTTAAATGCATCCGGGGTAGCTACAACCACTACTTCGTTGGGTAGACCGTTTCACATTCTTGCAGCTCTATATGTAAAATAGCCTCTCTGGCTGTTCTTTTTTGAGGGTTAAATAATAATTTGCTTATTATGACTTCTTAAATTAATCTGTCTTCTGTTAAAACTTAGCTCCATACTATCCATCAATTCGTCGTCCATCATGATCTTAAACTTCATTAACATAACACGTCTCTCTTCTCCTTTTGAGAGTATACAGACCTAGCTCACCTAGTCTCTGATTGTAAGATTTGTCTTTCAGTGTGTTAATTGTCTTTGTAGCTCTGTGCTGCACCCTTTTGATGTTATTTATGTTCCTTCCCAGATATGGGCTCCATGCTGAGGAGCAATAATCCAGGTGTGGTCTTCTATAAATTTTATATAGGGACAGCACCCAAGCTTTGTCCCCGGACAAAAAGGCTCTTTTAATGCATTCCATGATTATATTAGCTATTCCTGTCACTCTATTACAGTGGATACCAACACTGAGATCATTTTGAATTAGAAAAAGCCCAAGTCATTCTTACTAGCCACCCTTCTTAGTTGGCATCTATTGCGATAGTAATTGTGACACTTGTTTTTACTACAGAAACATTTAACCACACACTTTTCCTGGTTAAATGGCATACCATTTTTTCTGAGCCCTCTCTTCTGTTGCCTTGAGGCCTTTTTCTAGATTGTACACCCGCTCTTCAGTATGAACTGCAGCCGCTAGTCACATATGCCCTACTGTTCATATGTGCACATGTTATAGTTAAGGTATATGTAAAAGCCATTTCGTTTATATGGTAGCCATTGTCTGTTTGTGTCTCTTATCTGTGGTAGTTCAAACCTGCTATGTACTAGTTTACCTCTTAAACTAGTTGCTCTGCTAAAAGAGAAGTGAAGGCTATTGCCCACTGCTGCAGCAACTTCATTATCTTCTAGCAGAATCAGCCAATTTTGGTAAATTGCACTGCAAATTCTCCCAGCCCAGGTGTTGTACTCTGTTACAAAAGTGATCAGACCATATTCTAACTGATTATTTGTATTAGTACCCAGGGGAGTCTTGTCTCTTAATAGCTCTTCCCTATTTAGGGTCTGGGCTCTGTCTCTGGCCTTCCGGATCAAAGTTTTATCGTAACCCCTTCTAAGAAATCTAGATTATTGTTTCATAAATGTCTCAGTATATGATGTTAATAAAAGTGCTTACCCTAATAGCTTGTTGTAATTTTGTACCTTACAGTGTATTTAAGAATTAGGTTTGGGTTTATAATAGCATAGATATTTTTCACTTTGATTTTGTAACTTCTCACCAATCACTAGCTACTACGTAACTCCTTCTGAGTATTTCTAGGAGTGTTGCCTACCAGAAGCCATGCCCCCTGAGGAAAACTCAGCAGGAGTTGAAGTGCAGGGTCTTTGGCAACAGCCAACACTGTGGCTTGTTTGCAGCTGTTACTTTACTTGCACTAGCACTTTGGATGTGTATTGGACTATTACTGATGGTGAACAATGATTTTGCATCTTGTCAGCGCAGCTAGAATTTGTCATCTAATAATTTCCTCATAGAACAGCATTTGTTTCTATCTGTTATATTTCCTCTTTGAGTGCTAAGTACATCTGTCCTTTGCTTTGGCCAACCTGGACTGGCTGCCCCATCTTACTGAGCACCGGCCCATGCTGGGAGTCACAGACCCCCCCCCCCACTGAGAATGTGTTTGTCCTACCAACCTGGAAGCTACCTCATTGGCGTTGTACAACAGCCTTGATTGGTGCCTTGCCAGCTCCAGGCCATGGGTAGAAAAGGGAATGGCGTGCTGGGTTGACTCATGGTCAGGCATTGAAGCTGTGACCTGACCTAGTTTTGACCATAGGCACTTGTTGTTCTGACAGAGTCAGGGCCCCTTTCCCAGTAGTTGAGGGAATATTGGTACCCCCCCCCCCATGATTTTTGCGATCCGGGGCTTCAGCATTTTGAAAACCATATCTGTTCTGTTCTCTTCTGTCCTAGCCTATTCTGTAAAAGACTGTCATGACAGTATTTCTGTTTCCTGGCAGATATGAGACCTGGACCCCCTACAGATGTAATGCCACCCCACCATCACCACCCAAACCCTCTTATCCTTACCTTATCTCCCCTCTTCTTTCTTCTAGTTCATCTTTTCTTCTCCATGGTTACTCCTAGTAACCTCCCTCCCATGCTGTACCTTGGAAGTCTGCACTGTAGTCAGACATTTGTGAGTCTCTCTGAGAGACTTAAAAGCAATGACTTAAAAAAAAATGTTTAGGCCCAGTTTATTTATTTGAATTTTGGTAACCGGGTGTGCCCACTGAGATGGAATGTCCCTTTTTCAGGGGGTGACCCAGGGGAGGGTACAAAGGGAGATGCGTACTTACAATGATAACAGCATAAGATAAATGTATAATAACACTTTTACAATAATTCCTACAGTGAAAATAGACTAGAGAATAAGTAAATTAAGATACAAATTACTTAATGCAAAAAGCATACATGATAACAGCAATGAATGGGATATATACAAAGTACATAAGCAGCAGATACAAATGATGAAGTGTATACAGGCACAAAAGTAATATATACAACTGAATGTTATGCGATAAACTCAGCAAGGCCTGTGTAGAACATAATCACAGCAAAGCATGTGCAGCACAAGATAGAAGAGCATAAGTAGTGCACGAGAGAGGGTAGGAGAGGAGGGCAGTGAACACATGGCTGAGTGTGGGAGGACTCAGGAACAGGTGCAGAGCTGGGAGAAAGCAAGGTGGGATTGAAGAGAATAGCTTGAACATATCTAAAGAAGTGCAGGACAAGACAGCAGATGGACGGGAGTTCCAGAGAGAGGGCCCAGAGTAGGCAAAGGCATGCTGAGCCACCGCAAGGCAGGGTTTAGGGATTGTGAGCAAAGGTAGGCCAACTGACCTTAAAGACCTTGTTGCAGGTTTTTCTTCAGACAATGGGCTTGACGCAGGGAAGAGTGAATGTGTGAACTAGTTTGAAGGTCAGGCAATGGGTGCAGTATTGCAATCTAGCTTCAAGGAAAGGCCAACCAAGTGAGTCAAGGACTGAGCAGTAGTGTTCTTTAGCATTATCGCCAAGGGTGAAGCGAGCTATCCTATGATATGTTTGTTTGAGCCTAGCAAGAGGGAAGACCTGGGAGGACTGGAGTATAGGAGCTCCATAGGAGATAAGCAGTGGGGGGGGGGTGGAAGCTATAGCAAGGTGGGAGGAGGAGGTTAGGTAGGGCTGAAGGCAGTACAGCAGTCCTAGTTTCTGATGAAGGGTCTTGACCACAGTTGTGACATAGGAGTCAAAGTGAAATGGGACTCTAAAGTGACACCCAGATATTTAAAGGATTGCACCAATTCAAGAGTCACCACAGAAGGAGTAAATCACGGGGGGGGGGGGCAGAGAGGTTATCTTAGGGGTCCAGTGCTGAATGAGCATAGATTTACTCTTCTTGATATTGAGCACAAGGAGATTGTTAAGAAACCATGCCTCAAGATACTGTAAATCCTGTTGCAGTTGGAGGTTTAATGAGGCCTGGTTAGAGGGGGACCTGTACAGGATGGTGTCGTCAGAGTACATCTGGACTTATGTACCACCACAGTGCTGCGGAAGCTCATTAATAAATAAAGAGAAGAAGGCCAAATATAGACCCCTGAGGGACCCCATACATTATGGCGCTAAAAGGGGATGTATAGCTGGCCCATTTCACTCATTGAGTGTGGCCTGTGAGGTAACTTGAAAACCAGTTTAAGGATAGGGAGTCGAGGCCAAAGGGGAGAAGCATGTGGAGCAGGAGGTTATGACTGACAAAGTCAAAAGCCTTGGTACGGTCAACAAATATAGCTCCAATGAATAGGCCTTTGTCCATGGAACTGAAGATGTCAGATGTTACCTTAATGAGGGCAGTATGAATGTTATGGGATTTATGAGAGCCATGTTGGTACATGAAGAGAGAGAACTAGTAAACTCTAGATGAGACTGAAGTTAAGTGTGGATGATTTTTTCCTGGATTTTAGCAAGGGGGCAAAGGATGGAGATGGGCTGGTAATTTTTAAATGCAGAGTTAGGGCTGTTCTTGTGGACAGGGACTACTGTGGTGGCTTTCCATTTGCAAAGCACTTGTTTGAGCAAAAAGATTTGTTGAACAGGCCGTGCATGGGAGAAGCAATGGCATGAGCACCTAATTATAAGAAGCAGGGTTCTTGGCAGTCAAACCCAGGTGAGGAAGTATCATTAATGCTCCTAAAGTGATGCAGAACCTCATTCTGTGTGGCCAACTTGCAGTGGAAGGAGGGATATTAAGAGTGGCGGGGAGGAGGGATATCTTATGTTTTGATAGGTCAGCGAAGGCCTGGTTAAACTCAGTAGCTATAGTGGTGGGGTCGGTGACCTCAGAGCCATTGAGGTGCATAGTGTTGGGTATGGATGAGGAGTTGCCTTTTAATAGGGAGTTTATCTGTCCCCAGAATTCTTTAGGGTTAGAGAGATTGTTAGTTTGGAGGGTTTGGAGGAAAGAGCATTTAGCTGAGTGCAGCTTGCTCTTACATAGATAACACAGGTGTCTGTAAGCCTGTCAGTCAGTTGGCAGACCAGAGCTCTTATATAACTTCCAGGCAGCATTCTGTGTTGCCATGAGGCCTCTGAGTTCCTTAGAGAGCCATGGGGCATGAGCGCCCTTAGATCTCCACTTGACCATAGGAGCATGGAGGTTGACTATGGAGTTAAAGGTGTTAGTGAAGAATTCCAAAGCTGTATCAACATCAGGTAGGCAGCTGACCAGCGACCAGTCAGCTTGGGATAGGGAGGCTAAAAAGGCCAGAGTACAAAATGAGGTCATATCCCTGGATGACATGGTTTTGGGGGATGGGTTAGGAAAATTGCTCCTCCAAACACAGAAGGTGGGGGAGTGGTCATTCAATGCATCAGCAAGTACACCAGATGCTTTAATGTGGTGGGCTGTTAGTGGGAACCCAGTCAAGGAGGGTGTGGTGACCAGATTTGTTATTGTGCCTAGTAGGTTTGCTGATGAGCTGCAACAGATGAACATCAGCAAGGACATTGTGGTTTGGCCCCAACCCTGGTCCTATCCAATTGTTTATTGATGTCATTACATAGTACCAAGTCTGTGGGAGGGAGACTGGACCAGGATGTAATGACGGAAATAAAAGATGAGGTGAGAGCACTAGGAGGGAGATAGATACAGCCAATAAGTAGTTTCTTTACTTGCCCAAGTAGTACGGCACTATACATACAGTAGCCCCTCACTATAATGAATGGAAAGGGAACCATAACCTGTGTTTGTTATTGCTCCCTGTTCGCTATATTGAAGGACACTGAAAAAGACAATCCTAGAGCTGTACAGTACTGTTCTGTCTTCAGCAGCAGTGTGTTCACTTGCATGCCTCTACACCGCCCTCTCCCCTTTTACTTAACATTTATATGGGAGATTACTGTGTGGTAAATATTCTATGGCAGATATGTAAATATTTTAAAGCATATTTACATCAGCTGCCATCTACCGTGCGCTCTTCTGACCACCACCCACGCACACATGACTGTACTTATTACTCCCGTCCCTTCACCTACTTTAAGTAGTTTGTGTGTGTTAGACTATTTATTTATTTCAGTGAATACTCACAGTGTTGACAGTCCCAGCATGCATGCTCTGTGATTGTTATCACTTTTGGTGAGGAGAGACATACACAAGCAGCTTTCATCGCGATCGCATTCCGTGCATATGTGTGTGTGTGTGTGTGTGTGTGATGAATGAGGTTACGATTGTGAGTGTGTGTGGGAGTGGGATCTGGACAGAAAAAACAAAGCAGCAGAGCATGGTATGGATAATGTATGTAACACAGAAAGAAGTGAACAGGAAATGGGACTTTAACTTGTACAGGGCGATTTGCCATGGAGTGAACAGTGTTGGCGATGAACCTGGAATCAGTCCTCTGTGATGCTTATACAGTACTGTATTCTGTTTATAGTTATACATACAGTTTTTGCAGGTTCTGGGTTGTTTATAACTACTGTATTGCTCCTCACAAGAAGTACACAAAATAAAAGTACAGTGCTGTTCTCTGGTCAACAGGTGTGAGATACACTGTTTGACGTCAGGAGCCAGAGGACCCGTTCATTATAATCGGGAGTCCACTATAATGAGGTCCATTATAGTGAGAAGCTACTGCAGATTCTACTGAAGTGGCATCATGGGGGGGGTGCCAGCTCAGACACTGCTAAGGTGGAGCGGGCATATATGAGCATGCCAACTCCACATTTAAAAGGCCAGTCATTCCTAAAGATGGCATAGCCAGGAACAGTAATCTCATGGGAGAGGATGCCCAGTTTCAGACAGGTCTCGGAGATGGCAAGTACATCAGGGTTATAATGCTGGGTCCAAGCTTCAAGCTCAGAATTTTTGGGTCTCAGTCTGTGGATGTTCATATGAGCAATTTGCAAACCTTTAATATTACTCCATGCAGGGGCAGGCAGGGTAAAGGAGGGGCACAGGGGGGCAGGGTTAGTTTCAATATCCCCTGAGAGGAGACATAGAAAGGTTAGTTGCAGGGAATGCAATAGGAATTGGTAAGGCTTAAAGGAGTGGCATAAACCAAAGGGCCACAGGAAGAGGGCTGTGCAAGCAGATCTTAGCAGAGCATAGAGGCAGGAGGATTCGCATGTTGGGAAGAAGAAAGATGTGAGCCGTAAGTGAGGACATGCACAATGAGTTGCTGAAGGAGCCAACAGCTAGTCTGCCTTGTGCATCCCTGTAGACAGGAGGGAGAATAGTGACCTCTAGTGGAGAGTTGTGAGAAGATGCAAATGGGAAAGAAGGGAAATAACATGGGTAGAGCTGCAGTAGAAGAAGGTAAGGCTGAACTGAGTGCTAAGGAATACAGGTAGACTATATGGTCTAGTGGATGGTGCCATAGATGAGAGGTGTATGCACCACAGGTGTAAGTTCAAGTCTCACAGTGGGAGATGTTTCGGGAAAATAAAACTATAGAGGGGTGGAGGTGTATTTTATATAGTGCAGAAGGGTAGTGTCTAGAGCTATTCTATTTAAACTGGGTGTTGATACAGATTAAATTTAAGAATCTCAGTGCAGTCTGCAGAGGTAACAAGGAGAATGGACTCTGGGGTAAGTTATTAGGAGGCTGTGTGCCCAGGTGGGCAGGGTTGCAGACAACAGAGCAGATGGTGTACTTCTGGTTGAGGTTTGAGACCCCACAAGGGCGTAGCAGTGAACCAAGAGGAAGGAGGAATAGGGGTGGACACAGAGACGGTGCTTCCACAAGGACGGCGATAACAGAAGGGTTAGGGCAGAGGGGGGAGGCCCTGCCACATTCTATTTAAAGCTGGCGAGAGTGGGTTGTAAGGGGTAATGTAGCACCAACTAGTGGCTCACAGGTATAAGGAGCAAAGGGGAGTTTAGACTGTTAGGTCAAAACAGGTGAGCAGTCATGTGACCCCCACTTCCTATAAAAGAAGTGACGACCTAGGTGGGAGGGTGGCAGCCACTGAGCTAGCGGTGGCAGGCTTAAAAGGGTCTTCTGACAGAAACTCTATGTTTGGTGGGAGGGGGGCTGAAGTTGGCAGCTGCCGCATGGAATGCCTGCTGAGTGTGGTTCTGGGGGAGGGCATCTGTTCCTGGCAGGAAAGAGAAAGGAGTTATAACAAAGACTTACTAATAGGATTAAAGTGTCACAGAATAAGAAACAAAGGTAACCAGGGGTCAGGATGGGAAACTGGAACCTGGCTAGGCGGGAAGGGGGACAGAAGCTCCTGAACAACAATGGTGACCTGAGATGCCCCAAAGTGTAGGACAGGAGAGGGCAATAGTAGGAAGAGATGGCAGAGAAATTCACAAAGAAATAAACAAGTAAGTCAGCAGCTGAGAACACAGAAGCATTTACAACTGAACAAAATGGCAGTGTCGTCATGTGACCAGAAAACGGCCTTAAGGTAACTGAATAACACACATAAAATGCAGACAATAAATCTTAAAACAAGTTCTCAAATCAATCAGCAAGGTTCCTCTAACAAAAACTCTACCTTCAGTTGGGAGGGAGGGCTGACATCGGCAGCTGCTGGGTGGACAGCCTGTTGTGTGTGGTTCTGGGGAAGGCATCTGTTCCTGGGAGTAAAGAGAAGGAGTTATAACAAAGACTGGCTAAAAGGATTAAAGGGTCGCATAATGAGAAATGAAGGGAGCAAGGGGTCAGAGCAGGAAATGAGAGACTAGCTGGGGGTTGGAGGGGAGGGGGACAGAAGCTCCTGAACAACAATGGCAACCTGAGACACTGCAAAATGTGGGACAGCAAAGGGTAGTAGCAGGAAGAGATGGCAGAGAAATTCACAAAGAAATAAGTTTCTGTCCTGCTTGAGGATAGAAAGCACTGCTAAGTGGAAGCAAGTTTACAACGAGATTCAGCTGGTACCCGCTTCTTGGGTTTTTGTTTGAAGGAGAAATGCCTTGCTGCTATGATTTAAAGTAAGAGCCACTCCTAAGCTATTTTGGTGAAATGAAGCCCTCCTGGGCTTGCTGAAACACATTTACTCTTCACGTGGTCTCTATTCTCTGCTCCTTCCTTCCCTGTAATAGTGCTAGAGGCATTTTTGACTCACAAGAGTCACTTTAAAAATGCAAATGTTTGCACTGTATGTAAAATAAAGCATGCTCTTTCTTTTTGAATGAACTAATGCCAGCACAAAACTCCAACAGGTGTAGAAAAAATAAAAAGGGGAGCAAACCAAAACAAAGTAAGGAAAAGGAAAATGAGAAGATAGAAAAGGGAACAAACAAAACCAATGTAAAATGATATGAAGCAGCATAAAAGCAAGTTTGCAGTAGCCACTCGTCTTCTTTCTTCCTTCCTCTGAACTGCTAGGAAATCAACAAGAGGGCTGCATGGAAAAGAAAGCAGACACCATTAGCACAACAAGGGCAGACTGCATGGACCATGAGACTTTTCTGACGATAACTATTATGTAACTATGCATGCCCACACCGAAAATAAATGCCTTCAAATTAAATTCAGGTATTCTTCATTTTTTTTAAAACTGGTCTAGTTATTTTTGTGTTTTTGAAGCAATTCAAATTGACTTTAACTGTATCTCAAACACCAGTTTTTATCCATTGAAAAACTTCTCAGTGTGTTCTTAAATGCCCTTAAAAAATCGTGAAAAATGCAAATTTGCCTTTGAAAAGAAGGCTGAAAGAATGGTAAAAAAATCTGTTATGAATAATCCCTTCAACTATACCTGAAACACCTTTCTTTTCCACCTAATATGATCAAATTCACTTCAAATAGTCTTCAGTTTTTGTAATGATCTTGAAGTAATTCACATTGACATCAGTTGTACTTCAAACACCAGTTTTTATCCATTGTAAAACTTTGCAATGTATTCTCAAATGCCCTTTAAAAATGACAAAAAATGCAAATTAACATGGAAAAAGAAAACTGAAATACTGGTAATAAACTGTTATAAATAAGCTCTTCAATTACAACTAAAATAATATTCTTTTCTTTTTAAAGTGCAAGTGTCCAATAGTCCTACATTATAAAAATCAAATGGCTGTCAAATCAATAAAATAATGACAGCATGTAACTATACCCTTACAGAAATATAGGTGTGCTGTGTACATGCAGAATGCATGCCACATGCTTACTTGTGCAATGTTTACACGTGGTTCATATACACAAAGTGATCCTAAGTGAACCAGGTCTAAAAAGCAAATCAGGTTTGCATGCTGCAAGCTTGACATGTGTGCAGCAGGCAAGTTGGTGTGAACATCATTTAAACATCACATCATGTTCATATGCTGCATGCTTGCCATGTGTGCAGCAGCTAAGCTGGTGCAAATCACATCTAAAAAACACATCAATTTCTATTTCTTACACTACTGCTAGCAATTAGAGTCATTAAAATACATTTTTATTTGAATTCCCATAACAATTAGATAAACTCATTAATTCTGATCCTTTTGCAAGTTGTTTGATGGCGTTTGATTTTTGTCATTAAATCACCATTAATGTTAAAGTATTGTTTGCTTACTGCATTAAATGCCTATGATATAGCCAGTCAACATACCCCATTCCAGATGTCCAAAGATGGGACTCTGTGTTGTGAAGCCTATCCTTTTTGTTTTGGACCATGCAAATACCTTATGCATATTTAGTGCTACAAATGTGTTTCTCCATGACTGTTTCATCTCACTTACTTTCCCTTTGTCATTCTGTGTGGAGCATATACACTATGGCCATGCTCAGCACTCTTTGTGCTGAAATGAGTCCTGGAAGAATTCACCATACCTCACATTTTGCCACTGAAATGAGGGACTTGGGACACTCAAAATGAGGGACAAAGAGAGACACTAACCCACATGATGATCAGGATGCATCATGAGACATGGAGACACAGTACCTCAGAACACAGTGGAAACCATTGCATTAGCACCTGAGAATGAATTTCTGCCATTAAGTAGGGGTACCATTTTGGTATGGCAGATGGGGGAAGTTGCCCCCCCCCCCATATTTGTGCCTAGGTTGTTCTTATGGTGTGGCAATAATGGCTTTAAATTTGAATTTAATCTTTTGCACAATAAGTGACCACCTAGCCTGTGTGTGCTCACGCTGCAGGTACTCTTCAGACTCGACTGTGTCTGTATTGTGTTGTCCACTTTCTCCACCTATTAGCAGCGGCACAATCACATGTGATGTGGATGAACTCCAGCCAAAAAAGAGAGCATGAGCTTTGCAAGTGCAACATTGTCTTTCCCACCACAGAGTAGACAGACTGCACACTTCAGCTTGGAGGAGTCAGTGAGCACTGAACTCTCAATAGCAATGTTGTGGCAGCATGTTTTTGTTGTTCTACTCTTAGTGAATCTATGGCTCCCCTTGTGCCTGAAGGGGCAAAGGATGAGCTAGAAGCTACCACAAGACTAGGCTTCCTACTTATGCCACTAGGCTCACCTTGCAAAAAAATCCAGCACAGCCCACCATGGCAGCATACTAGGGTTAGCAGCAGTGGTGACAGTGGTGTGGGTGGCCTTCATAGCCCTTGATCAGTGTAGTGCAGCAGCAGCCACAGCAGCAACCAAGCAAGGAGCAAGCAACACATGTTGGTTTGGTTCAGCTGGTGAGGTGACTTGGTCGCCAACCATGCTGGGGACCTGTGATGGTCAGTTATGGCATCCAGCTTCTGGCAGAAGGAAAGAGGGGGAGAGGACTGAAAACCAGGCTGGTGGCACACTATGCCAGGCTGCAGGTTCTGGCCATATGGCTAGGTAAGTAAACATAAATATTTTTTTTTACAGGGAGATTAGGGAAGGAGGAAGGACTGAAATATTGATGTGATTTTCATGTTACTTCACCTTTGGGTGGCTTCATGACCCATAGGGGATGAGTATTAAATGGAATGGAGTCGGGGAGAAAAATTGGGACAAAGTTCTTTTTTTGTGGGGGCAGAGCTTCACCAAGGGAAAAACAATGGTTAGTAACTGGGTGGGTTTAAGCCCAAATCTGTTGCACTGCTCTGGATTATATACAGATGAATCTTATACATTTGAATTTTTCCTGACTTTCATGCCCTTTTCAGTCAAAACAAATAAGTTGTACCTTTTAGAGATGTTACAGACATTCTAGAGCTGTCCCTTGCATTCACGGACAGTTGAGTGGTATGGTATGCACAGACTATTGGGACCCTACTATAGTCAGGCTTATGTCCCCACCAGTGAAGCTGACCTCCACATCCCCATGCTTAGGCACATTATGACAAAGGCAAGGGAGACTTCAGGGGTGTGCACCCTTGAAATGAATGGGGGTATTTTTTTATTACTATTTTATACGTTATTGATGGAAAGTTGGAGATTAATAAAAAAACACCACTTGACTAACAATGGCGTTGTTAGTAGAACAGTGACCTTCATTATTTTCCAGCTCACCATCATAATGTATAAAATAGTAATAGAAATTAACTCCGTTCATTTTAAGGGAGTACGTCCCAGCACTCTGACCCATGGGCATCATCTCTTAAAGACTCCTGCCTCTGGCTCTCTAATACTCAAGTAAGAGACTTTTTACTCATATCTATACTTGGTGGGTTGTCTGTAGCAGAAAGGCCATACCCACTACAGTGTGAGTGCATGGGAGGGGAACTGGTCATGTGGGTGTGTATGTCGAGTTAGTGCTACTTTTGTGTTTGCACCTTAAAGTCTGTTTGCATGGAAGCATTCATAACTATAGAGAGAAAAAGTAGGAATACAGGCCAGACAGAAGTAATTCATTGGTTTTGTGGGAAGGTTTGTGTATTGGGGTTGGGAAAAACCACATGTGTTTCCATTGATATGTGTGCTACAGTTCAACTGTGAAAATGAGATGAGGGAGAGAAGAAAACTGAAAAGCATAATAATGGCTACAAGCATGCCATTTGTTTGCAGATGTATTCAAATGCAGTATGTATTGAAGTACAAGCGAGACATATGTGTGCAGACAGTATGGCTTAGTGGTTAAAGGCACTGAACTGAAAGCTAGGAGACTTGGAGGCATGCATGCAGTCTTTCCTAATTTAACATAAAAATCATGGTTTCCCCACTTGCTTGCTGCATGCATGCCATATGCATGCAATCGGTTCTAATTTAACATTTAAATCATACTTGCAGCACACTTATCACTTGGGTAGTTTTATATATGCAGCATGAAAACATTTCATATTATTATTTCTGTAAGGGTAGTTTTTCTGTTATTCCCTTAACATCCAAAATGTGGCCTATAGTTTCAAAAAGTAAATCCTGTGCTTACCTTTACAGAAAAAAATAATAAATGTTTGTTTTCTGCACTCATGAAGCTATCTATGTGGCATGCATGCTGCAAGCATGAATTTTGTGTTAAATTGGAATGGAGGGCATACATATGGCTTACATGCAGCAAACAAGTGGTCATCCAGTGAAACTACCTCTATGCATGCATGCATGTATTCTGTGTTAAATTGGAACTGAGGGCATGCATATGGCTTGCATGCAGCAAGCAAATGATCACCCTATGAAACTACCTCTATGGCATATGTGCATGTATTCTGTGTTAAATTGGTACAGAGGGCATGCCTGTGGCTTATGTGCAGCAAGCAAGTGGTCACAGTATGAAAAGCATGCTGCAAGCAAGTATTT
Source organism: Neoceratodus forsteri (assembly GCA_016271365.2). NCBI lineage: Eukaryota > Metazoa > Chordata > Ceratodontiformes > Ceratodontidae > Neoceratodus > Neoceratodus forsteri. The sequence goes on from CM028131.1 coordinate 583,468,503, forward strand.
TATGTTAAATTGGAACCAGCTGCATGCGTGCAGCAAACAAGTGGTCATTGTTCAGATGCATGCAACAGACACACTTATACCTGCATGCATATGGTACGCCCATACCTCAATGCAAATCTGCACACATATGGCATGCCTAAAATGCAATCTTGCTTTTTTTTTTTTTTACTTTGTGTGCAGCCCCCCTCCCATATCTCAGCTGGGTCAAGATGGCTGTTCCAAATACTGCTGTCTGATTTGACAAACCAGTTCACCTAACATGCCTATATGTACTCACAAATGCATGGTGCTGCATTCCCTGAGCCCAAGCATTCAATACCAAGCCATATAAGGGCAATAAGTTACACTTCAGTGTGCTGCATTCGTCGGATATAAGCACTCCTCTTGTGTTTGTTGTAGTATTCAGTCTGCAGCCTCATACCTCAGCGCACATTGGAGTTGCATATCTCTCAGCAAACACACACTCTGTCATTTGGTACTACCCACTTGGTGTTCATACAGTCTACATACAATGTTATTTCAGCAAGCCCCAATGATTTAAATTTACTAACAAAAGACTACTTCTGCACATATGAATACAGTGGATGTAGGCAGCTTACTTTCTACTGTACTCTTTGAACATTATATATGTGTTCTGGAGTGTGCTTTTTTGCAGTTGGATAGCATTCCCCATGGACCCTAGAATATCCTAAGTCTCCCACACACTTGTTTACCCTGCTGGATCCAAGCTGCGTCCTACAGAAGCCCACCCTGTTGAATTCCCCTTTCTCCAAGCTCACTGTCCAATTTTGGTAATTCTCTCACTGACCTGTATTACTCCTGACAGATCCTCTGCCCAACTTTAGTGACCTCTCTAGGAAAATAAAGAAATAAAACAAAAATAAGATTTTATAATTACCTTTGGGATAAAATAGCAATTGTGCAAAACAGCACTATGGCAAAATGTTACCACAGTTCCACCTTGTGACTCAGTCATAAATGTACACACTTAGAGTCCTGTAGAGGTTTGCATAAGGTGGGATATTTGGTTTGGGTGGCCTTTTTCAGACTCTTCATTACGGAGAATGTTAGTAAATAGTCAGCCTAACTGTGATCCCAGTTAAATCTACCCAGCTGAAAATTAACTCATTCAGGGCCCTCTGACTTTCCCCTCTGTTTTCGTCCCTGACAACTGGTAGTTTGACCTACCTGGCAGGTGACTGGCAGGCTGTTAAGTTGACTGGTGATTAGTAGGCTAGTTAGCATGCGGATGACTGGCATTTACATCCTGTCTATGCTGGGTTAGCAATAAGGGTGTGCAAATACCTTAATTGAATATCCAGATGAATATTCATATTTGGGACTCCAGATATTGGTTATTCAACCCCAAATAAGTATTTTTTTAAATAAGACATTGTAACACTGTTAAAGTCTACCACTTCCTTCCCTTTTGAAGTACAACAGTTAATTCTGCCATGAACACCACCTAACAGCTTTTCAGCATCACAAAAAGGCAATAAACTACTGCACTGATCAGTGGTCAGGTGACAGATGGTCATCATAGATTGACCAAAGGCTGTAGATGAGATGACGTCTTGTGTCTTGTCTAGGGCAACTAACATGGCACTGGTGTAAGTGCATTGTATGTGCACCCTGGAAGAAAGGAGAGCAAGATATGTCATGATAGAGACCTATACAAGTACTTCACAGGGGTGAAGAGGGCACATAAAGGGAGTGTCTTTCAAATAAGAAAGATAACAAGTCCTGAGGGCAATGGGGGCATGTGATAAAGCTGAAGGGGGAGTTCAAGACAGATGTGAAGAAATATTTATTCATGGAAGGCATGGTAGATGCCTGATACAGACTGCCAGCATAAATGATGTTGATGACAACAGTGTAGGGCTTCAAGTATGCATGAGATAGGCATAGGGGTGTATTTGAAAACAGGCAGGGAGGCAGCAGGGTTGCTTTAGGGTCTGCAGAAGAGACTGATAAGGCAGAGATGGACACTCTGGGCAGACTGTATGAGCCAAGCTGCCCCTTTCTACCAACAGCTAATTAATAACCTAAAGTACAAAACAGTAAGTGCACTAAAACATGATACAGTATTTAAATGTTTCTAGTTTAAGAGGGACCTCATGGTGGTCCTGCGGTTATATTCCAGGGAGTGGAGAGTTATCCTTTAAATTAAATATTTAATGTGATTGAAAAAAGAAAGTGTGTGCCAAAAAAAGTAACATTACCCTGTCGTAACATTAGGCAGATCAAGAGCAGTACTGTAGCATCAGTTTTATGTGGGCAGATCATATTTGTAGCCAACTACTGATAAGTTTAGCTTAATGAACACTAGCTGCTCATCATATTGATTGTCCAGTTTGGAACGGTGTGGGTCAACAACAATGTCACCAGCAGTGCTAAACATCCTCTCGGATGACACACTTGTAGGAGGGCAGCTTAGGTATTTTAAAGCAAGTTGTGCTAGGTGAGGTGAGGAGAGGAGTTTATTTTCTGAATCCAGTAGCCCACTGGATCAACTTCAAATGGCTCAATTGATTCTGCAAAGTAGCCATTAAGTAAACTTCTTTAAAGAGAGGCTGAGACTGTGAGCCTTTGTATTGCTGTTGACGCAATGATGTGCTGAGTAATGCCCAGTCACTCTCCTCTACACTGCTACTATGCCATCTTTCCCCATCTCCACCAGTACCATCCAATTCCAAACCACCATGTGCACGTTTCTCTCCCTCAGGAAACTAAACTGGAGCATCTTTCTCCCCTTCCTAATGTCTCACTGCCTGCATGGCATTATTTAACTATTCACTCAGCCGTTGCCTGAAATTAGTTATCGTGTGACTGTACATAGCTATATGAAGGATCTTGCATTTGAACCTAGGGTCCAACATGGTAGCAAATATGTGGTGACAGTTATCCATGACTATGGTGAACCTTGCATCAAGTTCTGCATCAAGATCAATAACAAGCTAAGTGATCTCTTGTGTACTCATTTTATTGTCAGCCAAAACCCATTGTAATGATCTTTTGAGAATATGCACAGCCAGGATAACCTGACTAAGTAAGGCTGTGGTCGCACTTATGTCACGTGCACTCCTCTCAAATGGCACAAGAACCTTTACCATGACCTCAAGAACTAACTAGTCATAATGTCCTAGGACCACTCCAATGTCTGCCCCCATAGACATTTCGTGAAGTGCCCGCTTTTGCTCCAGCAGTCTTGAAAGCATCAGGTATGAAGAATTACACCGAGTGCTAAATTCTTGTATTACACAATGCTGGGACAGACCAAAGCATTCCTCAACTTCTTGCAATTTATTAGTGGCTTTTACAGAGTGATGGAAATGGCTGTATATGGAAAGGACTGTAGATAATATGTTGTTGGTTCTAGTACTGTTACACAATGCATGAGTCACAACTAAATTCAGTGTGTGTGTGTGTGTGTGCAAAGCAACGAATACTCACAAAATGTTTGTGACATTATTGGTAACAAAACAACTTTTGTTCAGTTAATTATTTTATTGAGCCATTTTTTCACTTTATACATACAGCACTGAAAGATTTGTTATACAGTATATAGTTTCAATTATGCAGTTATTGTACATACAGCGAATGAACATCTCTTGTGAGGGTTACTGAAGCAGTCAGACGTATTTCATATTTGCATTACTCAGTAAAAGTAAGAGCAGAGGTACTGAATAATGATTACATCATCAAAGTCTATCATACCATCAGTAGCATATGTTACAAAGTTAGATATGTGGTTACCATTCAGGGTGCTTAGCATACCCTTATCCTTATTCCTACTGATGCAAAAAGTTCCTGATCTGGCAATTACATTATATGGCTACAACGTCTTCAGACTGGATCGAGTCTCTAAAAGAGGAGGGGGCTGTGCCATCTATATTAAAGACACTCTCATGGGGCACCCAGTGCAACTCTCCCTCCTGATTCTTCAGCCCAGATCCTACCTATCAAAATTCTCTTAGGGGCTAATCATAAAGCCCTCACAATCGCCTCTGTGCATATCCTACCCAGGGACCAAGGTCATGGCCTCAGTGACGTTCTCAACTTTATCAACACCCAACCTCCTGGCTCGGAACTTATCCTGCTAGGCGATTTCAACATAAACTGGCTTGCATCAGATGCATGTGCTCATAAGGATGCTATAGCAGCTGCTAACCTTACGCAGATGGTTGCCACCCCCACAAGGACAAACTACAAAACCGGCACCAGTACCCTCCTGGACTGAGTCCTTACCAGCCACCCTGCCAGGATCTCTCATACTACCATCCTCCTGGGCTCTCTTAGTGACCACTCCCTGGTATTCTGTGAATGATCTAACAAATTTCTCAAGCCCCCACCCAAAATCATCTCCAGCACAGTCCTCCCCTGTGGACAACTCACCCATCTCAAACACTACCTGAATCTGCAAAACTGGCTACCTGTATATAAGGCGATGGATGTTAACATGGCTCTTGACTACTTCATCACCACATTCAACATGGCCTGTGACTTCTTTGCTCCTGTTAAAAAATGTAAAGCTAAAGCCCTTTGTAACTCATGGCTTCCTGTGGAGCTCTTCTCTCAGCTTAAATCATGGGACAATCTTTGGGTGGTGGCAAAAGCTACAGGCAAGCAATCTGACATCCAAAAATACAAACATGCCAGAAACACCTGCACAAAATCCATCCAGCTAATGATAAGTTCCTATTACAGGGATGCTCTCACCAACACCTGGGGCAATGGGCGAGCATTCTGGGACAATATTAAAGAAGTTACAGGGAAGCAACTGAAAGCCTCCCCAGCTATGTTAATAGTTGATGGGTCCACTACCCTTGACCCCACAGTCATTGCAAACACCTTTAATACTGCTTTTACTGACCTCAGCACTGTTCTTCCCCCTGACTTTTTTTGAAGAAAACAACACCTCTTTCAATGCCCCCCACGCTCAGTCAAATCACCCCTCTTTCTGCTTCAAAGAGGGCAAGTTGAATGATGCCCGCCGCTACATTGCCACAGCCATCTCTAAATCCAGAACCAGTGGCGACTCCTTGGACCTTAAGCTACTGTCTCGTACTCTTGATGATGTACTGCGTCCATTAACCAAAATTCTTAACCTCTCCCTCAGCCGCAGTCAGTTCCCAGACAGATGGAAATCTGCCACTGTGACCCCATCCACAAAAGTGGTGACAAAGCTAATCACACTAACTATCGCCCGATCTCCATACTGCTTCTGCTCTCCAAGGCCCTCGAGCACATCGTCACGGACCAGCTCACTGACTATCTGGACAAATATAGTATCCTGTGCGCACAACAACATGGCTTCAGAAAAGGACACAGCATCACCTCTGCCCTCCTGGAGTTCATTGGAGCATTGCACAGCTCACTAGACAATGGCCTTCTTACTGGGGCAGTCTTCATCGACCTGTCCAAGGCATTTGATACTGTCCGCCATTGACTGCTGATTGACCAACTACTGAACGCCGGTCTTGCACCTGACTCTGCACTATGGTTTAAAAGCTACCTCGAAAACTGCTGGCAAAGAGTACAAATTGCCAATGCTTCTTCTGATACTGTGCAGTTCACTCAGGTGTCCACCAGGGGTCCATACTGGGTCCACTCCTGTTTAGCCTTTTTCTAAATTCCCTACTGCAATCCTGTTTGGAACAAATCATTCTGTATGCTGATGATGCAGTTGTTTTCTCCTCTTGCAAAGACCCCAGGCCATTACTACTCAATCTTCAGCATGGTTTCAGTGCTGTTAAAAACTGGTTTTCTAATCATAAGCTTGTCCTTAATCACAAGAAAACTAAGTCTATGCTTTTTTGCAGCTCTCACAATCAGCACAAGCTACATCCTCTGACTATCTCCACCATGCAGGGGAATACCCTTGAACAAGTCCTTTCCTTCAAATACCTAGGGATACTGCTTGACCCCAGTCTATCCTATGGGGCACATGTTGACAGCGTGGCCAAAGCTGCTAATATGTGTCTTGGATTACTGTTCAAGCACAGGAAACATCTCACCCCAGAAGCCTTGAAGATTGCCATACAGAGCACTGTGGTCTCCATGATTGATTATGGTCTCATCATTTATGGCTCAGCCATGGCGACAACCCTCAGATGTATATCAACAGCCCTCAACAAGGCATGTTGGCTTATCACTGGAGCCCATCGTCTCACCAATACCTGTGACCTTTATGCTCAATCTGGATGGCTCCAAATTTCCAACCATATCAAGTATCTCATCTGTACCATGGCAAAAAAAAATAACCTTGGCCTTGCACCCCCTGTTGTCCAAGTCCTGTTACACCATAATACCAATCTGTGGAGTACCAGGAGATCTAAATTGCAGCTTCTGCAAGTTTCCCGCTGTTGCACTACACAGGGTCAATGGTCTTTCGCCTATAGGGCTCCCTTTTGGCTGAATGGTCTCAGCTCCTCATCTCCTCAGCTCCAACACTTGGTATGTTTAAAACCAGGCTCCGGCACCATCTCACTGCCTCCAGCTCCTGTGATTGTCTCACTTAAATTCAGACACACCTGCCACCTCCTACAGCCTTTCTGTGCCCCTTCATAGCACTTCTCCCCTATCTGCCCTATCTCATCACCTCCCCCCCATTTCCTACTGCCTCCCCACTCTTTCCATCTCTCTCTTTCCCCCTCCCCCTCTTACCTGCACTTCTGCCCTATTATTGTCTGAAAAATGCCTCCGGCTGCTACTAGGCCCACCCTTCCACCTCTCCCCTTTGTCTCTGTGCTCCTCTCCTAGTGTTTGCTTCCCAGGTCAAACTTTGGCCATTGCTTTCTAAATCTGTTTTTAATAACAACTGTTCCAATTGTTCTGTATCTCCCACAGTGTTATTTTTATTGTATCTTACTGTTTCCAACTTGTACTGTAATCACCCTCAATGTTGTTATTTCCATTGCAATGTTGTTATTTCTATTGTATCCTCTGTGTTTCTTTTCAACTGACGTGGAACCTTTGTAAAAGAGCCTTGGATCAAAGGTCATTGTAATCCTAGAACTAAATAAATAAAATAAATAAATAAACAATTGTTACAGGGAGAGGAGGTCCATACCCATATTTACCCGGGCTACATATGTATGGGAGTCATGGAGGCCTAAGTAAGTCCTTAAAGTAGTTCCCCACATCGACAGTGCTGTTGGCAGCAATATATTCAAGGTAGCGGGTCCAGTTATTTTGGAACTTCTGCATACATCTGTTATTATAACGGGTTATTCGTATGAGGGAGGCCTGAGACTCTAGGGCTGTGAGCCACTTTCTTTGGGTTGCTATAGTGGTAGTTTTCCACTTTTTCAAAATGAGTCACTTGGCTTCTATTGAAGCTTGGATTAACCATTGTTGTTGGTGGCCTCCAAGCTTTAGTGCAACCAGGAAAACACCCAGGATCCAGATTAGTGTGCCTAGGGGAGTGGGACTCCCTAGAATTTCTGCAGTGACTGCTGTGATATGTGTCCAAATGGATCGAAGGGGAGCACAGTCCCATAATACATGTAGCAGATCAGCATTTGGGGCACTGCATCTCCAACAATTGTCCTGGCTACTGTAACCCATGACCTTAAGTTGTGTTGGTGTGCGATACCACAGATGGTGTATTTTGTTTTGGATCAGAAGACTTCTTTGGTCCCTGCATACTTGGTGTGCCAAAACCCACCCTTATATCCACTGTTGGTTGGTGATCATGGCGCCCATTTTATGTTGACATTTATCCTTGGCTGGGAGCAAAGGGTCTGGGCTGCTGTCTGTCATGAGCCTTTGTATAGTCCCTGCAAGCCTGTTTGGTTTAGAAAGCCATGTGTGTATCAATATTTTCCTCATGGCTGGGTCTTAGCTATGTTACATGTAAAGCAAGTGCATTTTGCTTTTTGGCACTGCCTGTGCAGGCTTCTGATTTGTAAGTACCTCCAGAAGTCTCCCTGCAGTAGCAGGTACTTATTTCTGAGGGATTGAAAGGAATCTACTATGCTGCTCCCAGGCATCTCTATATCCCTAAATGTGAGTATACCCTTGCTTTCCCATCCCAACCATCTAAAGAGTTTCCTGTTAATGCACAGACTAGGGTTTTTCCAAAGTGGGATATCTTTTCGGGGGTTCAAACATAGATTAGCCTTTTGCCCCATCAGTTGCCATGCTCGATGCATGGCCTGGATTGTGGTCAGGTGTCAGAATTCCTTTGGGAGCATATGGCCTAGGAGTGCTGCAGATGAGTACCCTCGCATGAGGACGTTCTCTATCTTAAGCCATGCAGGTGGATCTGAGTCCTGTCTACCATACCAGTTTAAAGTTTTGGCTGTGATGAAAGCATATGAGTAATTTGTGAAGTCATGGAGATTCCATTCTTCTTTTATCCATGGTGCTCTCAAATTGCTCTACTATACCAGGGAGGGGAGGACTCTCATAAGAATTTACTCATAAGGGTATGTAATTTGTGGGCCCATTTTACCGGGATAATAATTGGTAAATGTGAGAGTAGGTAATATACCCTTAGTGCCATCATCATCTTTATGACAACTATCATCCCTGCCATGGACAGATGGAGGTGCTCCCATCTCTCCATGTCCCTTTGTAGCTCTGCCACTAAAGGATTAAAGTTGTCATCCACCAGGTTGATTAAGTTGTGCGAGAGTTTAATCCCTAAGTATTTTATCCCTCGTGGTGCCCACGGAAGGCCTATCATGTCATGTGTCATGGAGGTAGAATGTTTTTGAGGGGAAGGATTTCTGATTTAGTTGTATTTATTCAAAGGCCCGATATCATGCCAAATGAGTTCAAAGTACTGAGAATATGGGGCAGGCCCTTTGTTATATTGTTTTATAGGATCAAGCAATCGTACAACTTTGCATGGTATTGGGCCTCTCCTGCACTCAAACCTGTGATCTCAGGGTGAGCCCTGATCGCTGTGGCTAGGGATTCCATGGCCTATATGAATAACAATGGTGAGAGTGGGCAACATTGTCTGGTTCCCCTGTATAGGGAAAAGGGGTCTGACATGGTGCTGTTAGTGAGAATATTTGCTTTTGGTTCATTATACATGGCGCTGACCCAGGATATAAAATATGGGCCGAAGTTGTAGGATTTCTTGACTGCGTGCAAGTACTCCCACTCCACTGAGTCAAATGCCTTTTCAAAGTCGATAGCTACTGCTGCGGCTGGAGTGGGGATGCCTGCAACGGCCTGCATCAAAGAGACCAGGGCCTGAAGATGGTCTGAACTAGCCCTTCTTTTAACAAAGCCTACCTGTGAGGAGTGAATAATTTGTGGGATGATTTTCTCTAGCCTAATATCCAGGACCTTGGCCTCTGCATTTATTAATGATATTGGTTTGTAACTAGCCAGGAGGGTAAGGTCCTTACCCTTGTGATAATGACTTCTTTTAGTGTACCTGGCAGCTCTCCTGCTGTGTGGGCTGATTGCATCATGTGGGTTAGAGGGGGAGGTGACAATATGATTTGCTGCTTTATAAAAGTCTACAGGGAAGCCATCCCCTCCTGGTGCCTTATGTGGTGCCATTAGTTGAATGGCTGTGGAGACCTCTTTTTTGGAAATTGGGGCTTCGATCTCTTCTCTGGCTTGTGGCGTAAGGCATGGTAGGGGGAGTTTAGAGATAAAAGTATTACACATGTTGGGGTCCCATTTGGCTTGAGAGGAGTACAGATCTTTATAGAATTCCACCATAATACTGTTGATTCCTTTTTGATTTGATGTCGGGGTACCAATTTTGTTATTGAGGTAAGGGATATGCCTTTCTGCCTGCATTTGTTTCAGTCTGTAAGCCAACAGTTTCTGAGCTTTTTCCCCCACCGCCTAGCTTCTGTGTTGTGTTCTCAGTATTTGGAGTTCATTTTTTTTTGGTGGCTAGGGTGTTTAATTGGAGTCTTAATTTTGTCATTTCTGTTAATTTAGCTGGATCAATTCAACACCGAGGGTTTTTTTTTTGTATTGGTTTTCCAATTGTGCTAACTGCTTTTCTAGTTGGGTGAATTCCACCTCCCTTTGTTTACTTCTGTGTGCTGAAAAACCTATAATTCTCCCACGCATCATGGATTTGTAGGCTTCCCAGACCCCAACTGCAGATATGGATCCTTTGGGATTGTCCTGGAAGTACAGCTCTGATTCTTTAAGGAGTCCACTAATGAAACTAGGGTCTTTCATTAAAAGGGGGTCTAGCTTCCATAACTGGGATCTTTGTTCTCAGGGTGTTCTGAGGAGGCTCAGTACCACAAGGGTGTGGTCAGATAGATACATCAGGGCAATTGATATGTCTACTGTGGCCAAAGTCACTGATGGAGAGGTGAACCAGTGGTCTAGCCGACTTGCCATTGCCTTGGTGTTGGAGAAAAAAGTGTAGTCCCGGTCCGTGAGGTGGATAAGCCTCCAGATGTCAGAGAGCTTAAGTAGGGCTATCAAATTGTTCAGAGTGCGGACAGCTTGGGTGTGTGGTTCTTGTTTTCCATTGTACCTATCCATGACAAAATCCATGATGAGGTTTAAATCTCTCCCCCCCCCACGATTATATCTGGATTGTCATGCGTCATTTCTAGCATTTGTTGAGAAATGTTTTTTTTTTAAATTTGGTGAGTCCATGTTAGGGGCATAAACATTTACCAGAAGGATCATCCCCATGGGGGAGTCTGCCAGCACCATGACCCATCGCCCTTCCTTATCAATCTGTACATCTTTAGGCTTCCATGCAAGGTTCTTGTGGAACAGGATTGACACCCCTCAGCTGGATGCACCAGAAACACTGTGAGCCTCCCTCCCACCCATTCCCTTTTCAGCTTCTGGGCTTCCACCCTATTGAGTTTTGTTTGCTGAAAGGCTATTTGAGTTTTTAATTTTTTCAGATGTACAATCATTTTTTTTTTCGCTTAATAGGAGAATTTAGGCCTTTGATGTTCCATGACGTCGCCACAACATCAGGACTGGAAGCCATGACTAGAAGGTGTTCTTGCATTAAGTTGATAGCTGGCTAATAAGGAGATGGACACCATGATCCACCTCCAGGTTATGACTAGGACCTCATTCCAATGTTCCTTCATACCCCTGCATAGTGTGGTTTGACTAGTTCTGTCCGAATGCTTTAAAGTTAACAACTTGTCTGCTGACTAAAAATGGTGCCTTATGTACACTAAAAACCACTCTCTTTCCATGCCTCTTAATCTCTGCCCTTCTATAACATCTAGCAAAACAATTAGTTGCATATTTTGTGACAATAACATTGAAACTACTGAGCAGTAACATCAACATTTCAAAGTAAATCATTAGAATGCGAGTCAGCTTGTGTGTTCTGGCAGGCTGTCTTCCTCCTAGCCTGCCAATGGCCAGACAACTCCACTCTGGGGAAGAAGGCCAGTTATCTGAGCTGGGCTTCACCCTGTTACTATAGTACTAGCAATCCAAGGGGACTAGAGCAGTAGTCCAGGCCCTTGGGAATGAGCAACCTTTTCGTTATAGGTGTAAGGATTCCCATCTTATTCGGGTGCTTGTCCAGCTGGAATTAGGCAGTGCTATTTGTTCATGCTGTTCTGCCAGGGGCCGGGGAGTTAGCGCCTTAGCTTGGGCATAGGATTTTATGGTGGCCCAGGGATAGCTGTTCTGAGGTCTCCTACTGGTTTGGTGTACATTGCTTCTGATGATGGGGGAGGAGGATGTTCCTCCTGTACTGGCCACTTAATTTGCCCTTTGCCATATACGACCATTCACCATAGCGTAGGGAGTCCTGGGACATGCCAATCCATATCCCAAGGCCCCCCACCTAGGGACTCATGTTTCAGCATCTGTTGGTGAGCTATACCCCTGTCATTGTGCACCAAATCATTTCTTGTGTGTCGGCATCCGTATCAGGATGTTTCCTTGGAGAGCACCTGATGCTTCCATTCCCTCAGGATATCAGCTGCATCAGATAGTCGCCGGGCTTGGGGATAAAATGGTGTCCAGGGGGTATGTGCCCTGTTCTGACAAGATTGGGTAGCTGAAGTAGCCTCTGCTCATGGGTTATCTGGGGGGGGCACTTTCCCAGGGCCTCTGGTGTTACCCCCTCTGCTCAGACATAACACCACCTGGTGTCAGATGGCAAACATTTGGTGCCAGCTACTACCCTTCCCTCGCAGAGCCCATCACAACAACTTGAGTTCTGAGGGTGGGCTTGCCAGCACTACTCCACAAAGTTAACAGGTGCTATTGCAGTAATTCCTATCATGCTACAACACTTGGCACTTGAAACTATGTAAACTAAGATTCTCGATTCATTTCTCTGCTGTAATGCTGCCTGAGGTGTACTGTTTCACTGATTCTGCAGTTCAACTTTTTAGTTACCTATGAGGGTACATATTGTTGTTCCCTCTTGTGCCATTTATTTGTGAGTGCCCTTAACATTTGGCTGTGCTCCGAGTCCGCATATATGCTATTCATAGGAGCTATCTGCCCTCTCTTTGGGTCCCTATCTATAAAAGGCAGCAGCTGGTTTTGTGAACTGGGGGGTGCATTTATGATAATCGAGTGCAGTGGCTTTTCTTTTTCCACCCTCCATACTACCATAACCCCAGCTTGTTGGTGCTAGTTTAACTGTTATAACTGTGCTTAAAACCAGAAGACCTCACATGGAGCTCATCATAACATTTGAGCTCCGCAAGGGAAACTGAAATGCCATGCCATACAGCACCACTTAACCATGTGGCGACGGCCTAGAGACATTAACTATACAGCCTTCTTTCTAGTTTAAGAAATGTCCCTTTAAAAGGCTAATTTGGAGTAATACTTACAGAGCTGGTCTCCGGTGATCCACTTTGCTCAGTCATTCATTCTCGGGAGAGTTAATGCTGGGACCATGGTGTGGATCGGCCAGCAATTCATCAGGGTCCTCCATCACACAATCTGCCTACTCCTGGTAAATCGGGGCCCAAGCATTGACGGACTCCTCTGGCAACATCAGGATCTGGTTGAGGGGCAGCACTGCATTGGGAGTGGATAAGTCCAGGTCCGTCAGCATCAACTCATGGAGGGGTTTGTAACGGTTGCTAATTTTCACAGGAGCATCCCCAGGCAATGTGCTGGTGCTACCAGAGAGCCTCTGTTGTCAGACAGTGCATTTATATGGACAAGTGTTTGCCAGCAAATGGGCGTTTTCCTGCACAATTGTCCTGTTATCTGAAACACTTGTCCATATAAACTCTTCTCTTCGCCGACACAACTGCACTGGATTACTTAACTTACCTGGTTAAAGACAACCAGTAACCTGCTGTCTGCCGACTCTTCTAGTGCATCTAAACACATCCGATTCATATCATCTAGCAATGTGTGCACGATGACGTAATGTAACACAAGCATTACCAGTTCCCTCCCACTGTTAAAGCTGAAAGGCAATTTTACCTCAGCTGACAGGAATTTTGCTGTTATAGTAGTTTTTAAAAGTGATGGCTATGGAGACCCATACAGGTAGTGGGATTTATTATTGGGCTGATGATGACACCAAGGTATTTCTCAGTGTACTTAGGAAGATGGATATTCTTAAAATAATTGATGGAAAAAACAGAAGGAACTCAGAAATATTTAAAAATGTGTGTGAGGAGATGGAGAAGAATGGTTTTTCCAGGACCATTGACCAGCTCAGGTCAAAGTGAAAGTCTCTGAAGACAGCATATTATGCTCTGAAGAGACAGTCAAACAAAGGCAGATCTTCAAGATGCCGCATGAAATTTTTTGAAGATTTTGCCTCTTTATTGGGATGTAGACCCTTGACTATTGGGTGTGGAGGTGTCAACACATCAGATGATGTTAGCACAGATCCAGAGAATGATGTAAACAACGATACACCATCTGAGCCCATGACAGAGATACCAGATCACTTTTTTTTTTTGCTACTGCATGCTGATTTACATACTTAAATGACAAAACACCCCCACCAATGTGCCTTCTGTCTTGCCTGTGATCCCCTCACACAACCTTCTGCACTGCGTGTCCCCACCTCGTACTGCCTACTGCATTGTTACTATCCCTCTTACGTTGCCTGCTGCTTTGCCATGACCACTGTCATGAAGCATACTGCCTAGCCCTTTGCACTCCCTCTTTACTTACTTACTCCCCCAGTGCCTTATGTCCTTCCCTTGGTTTCCTACTATATTTTCTGCCCTGAGTTGTACCCTCTCTCAATATCTTATGTATTGCCTGTCGTCATCCCTCACTACCTTAGGCCACACCTTGGCCTAGATATTCAAAGGGGTTGTACCTGGCAAAACTGAGTGCACCAGTACAACCCCAGAAATGTGTCTAGGGGCAATATTCAAATGAGGGAATTACACAGCATAATTTCTGATTTGCCAGGGTGCAAAGATAATGTATGCATTGCATCTTCAAGGGATGTGCCCATGCATATGTGGCACATCCCGATATTTAGCCCGGGATGTGCGGTGCATATGGTGGAACAACTCTTAGATGCGCTACGTACTGATGCACAAAGTTGCACCTGAAATGAAGGACTCAAATGATGGCCACCCACAGGCGAGTTGCTGTACCTGCCCCCCTCAGTACACTGTGCAAAAGCACCCATAATGTCACTGGTGCTCTACTGGTCCCCCCCTCCTTTCCCATCACCCCGATCAGCCATATTACAGCAATATAAATTCCCTTGTAGTCTAGTGGTACTTCCCTCCCTCCCCATATCCCTGATAGCAGTAAAATCCTGCATTGAAAGACCTTGTTGGTCCAATTGCACCCCCTCCCTCCTCGTAGCCCTGATTGGCCATATTATAGTAATAAACATTCCCTGGTAGGCTAGTGGTATCCCCGAGCCCCCACCCATAACTCGATCTCACTATAATCTTAGTTCAAACATTTCTGGTGGTCTAGTGGTTCCCCCCCACCTGGTCCATAACCCAATAACACTATAATCCTAGTTCAGACATTCCTGGTGGTCTAGTGGTTCCCCCCACCCTGCCCGTATCCCTGATTGCTGGTACAATCAATGTACAAATTTCCTTGGTGGTCCAGTGGCACCCCCAACCCACACAGGACCCCTCTGCCTGGCCAGCTGCTGCCCCCATTATCGGTGGGCAGCAGCACACCCACCCACATTTCACCATGGCTGCACACCGAATGACAGCTTACAGTAGCAGCTGTAAGCCCATTGGTCCACACTGTGGAATAATGGGCTTGCAGTGCATACTGTAATAGTAATTCTCAAATATGTGAATGAATTATTTCATTCCCATCGTAGTGAATTACTATTTCAGTGTGCACTGCAAGTCCATTGGTCCACAGTGTGAGACCAATGGGCTTACAGCTGCTACTGTAAGCTGCGTCATTTGGCGGACAGCCATGGTGGTATGAGGGTGAGCTTGCTGCTGCCCACCGATGATGGTGGGGGGCTGGGCAGCAGGGGGTCCTGTGGTGGGGGGTGGGTGAGCCACTGACCATCAAGGAAATTTGTACATCGATTGCACAGACGATCGGGGTTAGTGGGTGGGAGGAACCACTAGACCACAGGAATGTTCAAACTAGTATTATAGAGCCTCAAGTTACAGGCCAGGTGGGGGAACTACTAGACGACCAGGGAATATTTACTACTATATTTTTGGCTGATCAGAGGCTGCGGGGAGAGGACACCACTGGACCAAAGGGTGTTTCAACACAGAATTTTACCATGATCGGACTCACGGGGAGGGGTACCACTGACTGACAGGGTATTTCAATGTGAGTTGTTACGCGATTGGGCTAAGGGGATGGAGGGGTACCACTGGACCACTAGGGTAATTTGATGGAGGGTTTACCATGACTGGGGATACAGGGAGGGAGGAGGGCATACCACTGGACCACCAGGGTATTTCAATGCAGAAATTTTACCATGATTGGGGCTACGGGAAGGGAGGGGGGTGCCACTGGACCTCCAGGGTGTTTTGGTTCCCACTCACTGCCTTCTGCCCAGTCTTTGTATGATCCACACTGACATTTTCCTGGCCTGTTGTGCTCCTATTTTATTTACTGCATTTGGCTGTGCCCTTCAGTCTGACCTGCTGTTTTGCACTGTCCACAGCTGTGTTACCTATCGCCTTGCCCTTTGCCCCTACTTTTTCCTTATTGACCCATCTTCCTCCCTGGTATCTTATGTCTGGACCATTACCTCTCACTTTTTCTTCTGCCCTGCTTTGTGGTCTCTATCAATATCTTCTGTCTTGACTGTCATCAAACCTTGCTGACCTCTGACATTCCTTGGACACTGTCTTATGTCCTTAATGTCAGTTCTCATTCACTGCAGTGCTATCCTGGCTTGGTAAAATCCACACTGACTTTGGCCCAGCTAGTTTCGCTCTCACTCTGCCTACTGTCTTGAGCCATGCACTCAGGCTGACCCGCTGCCTTGCCATGATCCACCTATGCACAGACACACATTTACGTTAATCTACCAAGTACAGTGGTTAATGATAAAGATCAACCTATTTGCAGATGTCACTAAGATCTTTGTGTAGATTGATGGAGATGTGTTGGATAATGGCATGGCATAACGATTAACTTGACTCATAGATACATAGATACATAGATACATAGACAGTGTCAGCAGATAAGGGCCTATGGCCCACCTAGTCTGCCCATTTGAGCTTGCAAGTTCAGTTTGTTTTCCTAGAAGTCTATTTCCCCTTACCTCTGACCTCTAGAATTCCTTTATGTCTATCCCATGCATTCTTAAATCCCGTGATTGTTTCAGCCCCCACCACTTCCTCTGGCAGAGTGTTCCACTTGTCCACCACCCGTTCTGTGAAGAAATTCTTTCTCATGTTTCCTCTGATCGTCCTCCCTCCAACTTCATCCCATGCCCTCTAGTCCTGAAACATCTTTTTCGCTTAAAAATAGTGTTTTCCTGCACCTGTTCCTCCTGTAAGATACTTGTATGTCTTTATCATATCCCCTCTCCCTCCTCTCCTCCAGGAGTACATGTTCAGTTCCTTCAACCTGTCTTCATAGGACTTGTGATGCAATCCATGCACCATCTTTGTTGCCCTCCTCTGAACCTTCTCTACCCTGTCTATGTCCTTACGTAGGTATGGTCTCCAGAACTGTACACTGTACTCGTGGTGGGGCCTCACTAGTGTTTTGTATAGCGGAATTATGACCTCCTTTTCCTGCTGGTGATGCCCCTGCCTATACATCCCAGCATCCTATTTGCTTTACCTGATGCCTTGTCACACTGTTTCCCTACCTTGGGGTCATCAGGAGATGACAACCCCAAGATCCCTTTCCTGCCTGGTGCATGCTATATCCTCACCCCCCAACTGATATATTGTGCCTGGGTTTTTGTGCCCCATATGCATTATCTTGCACTTCTTTGCATTGAATTTCAACTGCCAAACCCTTGACTATTCTTCAAGTTTCTGCAGGTCCCTTCTCATTCTGTCTACACCCTCTGGTGTGTCTACTCTGTTACAGAGCTTTGTGTCATCAGCGAACAGTGAAATTCTGCCTTCTAGATCCTGTGCAATGTCACTGATGAAGATGTTGAATAGGACCGGTCCAGCACTGATCCCTGTGGTACCCACTGGTCACTCTTCCCTCTGTGGAGTGACGGCCATTTCCACCACCCTCTGTGTCCTGCCACCCAGCCAGTTACCTACCCACCACACTACTGTCCTGCCCACACCCATATTCCCCAGTTTGTAATAGTCTTCTATGTGGCACAGTGTCAAAGGCCTTGCTGAAGTCCAGATAGGCCATGTCCACTGCCCTCCCCTGATCCACCTCCCTAGTCACCCAGTCAAAAATTCAATGAGGTTGGTCTGACATGACCTCCCCTGGTGAAGCCATGCTGCCTTGGGTCCTGTAGTCCATTGACAACCAGATGTTCTACCAATCTCTCCTTCAGTAGTGCTTCCATGATCTTTCCCACTACCGAGGTGAGGCTGACTGGTCTGTAGTTCCCTGCTTCCTCTTTGTTCCCACTTTTGTATAAAGGGGACTACATCTGCTGTCCTCAGTCTTTGGGTACCTCCCTGTTTCCAGTGATTGGCTGAACAGGACAGCCAGAGGTTCAGCCACCACCTCTCTTAGTTCTTTAAGGACCCTGGGGTGCACCCCATCTGGCCCCATTGCTTTATCAGCTCTTATTACTTCCAGTTCCTTCAGGACCCTTTCTCGTAAAGGGACTTGTGTCCATTTCTGCACCATTCTCACCCTTGTACTCCCTTCAGACCCATTACCCCCTCTTCCTTAGTAAAGACTGAGCAGAAATACCTGTTCAATATGTCAGCTTTACTGTTGTCATCCTCCACGCGCTCCCATCCTCCCCTTCAGTCTCACTATCCCTCCTTTGTCTTTCTTTTCACTTATGTACCTGTAAATGTTTTGTCCCCTTTACCCACTGATTTTGCAATGTGTTCTTCTGTCTGAGCTTTGGCTTCCCTTACTGACTTCCCTGCCTCCCTTTGTTTCTCCTGGTACTTCTCCCTATCCCCTTCTGCCTGTGTCTTTTGTATTGCCTGAATGCAATCTTTTGGCTTTCTTTCTTTGCTACCTCTTTGGAAAACCATAATGGTCTCCTCTTCCTTTTCCTCTTGCTAACCTGCTTAATGCATAATTCTGTTGTTCTTATAATCCCATTTTAAATACTGCCCACTGTTCCTCAACCCCTGATTCCTGTCCATTCCCCTTAATGCCTCTTTCAAGTATCTCCCCATTTTCCCAAAGTCTGCCCCCTAAAATCCAGGATCGTTTTTGTGTGGTTTGGTTCTGCTCTTTCTGTGATTTCAAACCACAATGACTGATGGTCACTGTTAGCCAGTGCTCCCCCCACTGTTATCCCATCACACTGTCCCTGTTTGTGAGCACAAGGTCCAGTATTGCCTTCTGCCGGTTGGTTCCATGACCAGTTGCTTGAGGAAGGCACCCTGAAGGAGTCCAGGATAAATCTGCTCCTAGTTGATGCTGCTGCTGGGATGCTCCAGTCCACGTCTGGTATATTGAAGTCTCCAACCAGTACTACCTCACCCTTGTCTGCCATCCTTTGGATGGCTAGCATCAACTCCTATCTGTTTCTTCCTCCTGGGCTGGTGGTCTATAGACCACACCTGTGAGATGGCTGGCCCATTTTCCTTTCAGCTTAACCCACAGTATCTCTCCCCATTTTGTTCCTCCTGGATCTGTGTGGCCCTTATGTCATTTTTCACATACAGCCTACCTCCTCCCTTCCTGCCTGCTCTGTCTCTTCTGAATATATTTGTAGCCAGGTATGGCCATCTCCCAGTCATGGTTATCATTACACCAGGTTTCAGTGATGGCCACAATGTCCAGGTCTGACTGTACCATGACAGCCTCCAGATCTTCCATCTTGTTGCTAAGGCTCCTGGCATTTGCACACATGGCTTTCCATGATTTGACCTCCCTAGACTGCTTCACTGTTCTACTCCAGCCCCTTCCTTGGTTGTCATTTATCCCTGGTTCTCCTTGCTGTCTCATCATTCCTTACCAGTTGAAAGTGAGGATGAAGGGCAGATAATATCATGGATAGCCCTAGTAATACGGTCTGTTCCAGGTTATGAGGTAGACAGTATGATGCAGTGTCTTGCTGGAAGGGAAGTAGGGTTTCATGTAGGTGCATTGGGATGGGTAGCATGCTGTGACAAATGTGGAGCAGCTATATTTTTATGGGTCGCATTGACAGCAGGGGGACGCCTGGTGTGCAGGCAATGTAAGCAGCTATAAAAAGAGATTATGTAGTTGAGGGTATAGATAAGATGATGGAAATGTACAGATTGGTGGAGCAATCCAGGAGTTAGGGCACATGGGAGTGCCCCCCACAAAACGTCATGATTGCCCAGATCAAGGGTGGTGAGGTGGGAAGGGGTAAATGGATCAATATGTCCACTTTATTGGAGATGGGTTGTAAAATCAGGGTGGAATGTGGAGGGAGAGGGTGTAGCAGAGATAGGTATAGAAAGAGGAATAGCAGAAATGCAGTTTGGGAACAGATTACCTGGCAGGAGGGGATAAGGGATAGACAAGTCTTGCAGAACAGGATAACAAGTATTGGATCCTAGTTCTGGGAGATCTCTACGCCAAGGACAGACTTCATTTAAGTGTGGATGGAAGTTGGGTGTTTAAACAGAAACTGGCAGAATACTTAGGTTCATGAGGGAAATGAGGAAAATATTTTTACGTAGAGATTGGTGTCATGGTGAAATGCTTTACCAGTTGAGGTGCTAGCCTTTAATATAGTGTACTGATTAAAAATGGGATGGGTCAGGACAATGAGGATAGCCTCTGGAAGGGAGCGGGTGAAACAGGATGTAGTGGCATCTGCATTATAAGGGCTGCTACAGTAGCAGCCACAGACACTGCCAGCTATTTCCTGAAATTTCTGTTATATTTTCAGAAATATCTCCTGCTTTCTGCATTTCCACAGTAGGGGCAGCAGAGAGAAACTCTTCAGAAATGTTTCGAAATATCTGGAAATTGCTGGCAATGTCTGTGGCTACTACTGTAGCTGCACACTCGAAAAGACTTCATAGAACAAAACTATCTATATCTGTTTGCAATTTCATGGTCCCACTGTGCAAAAGCAGCAGTCTGGAGGAGGTCTAGAACTACAGGCTAGTCAGCCTCACCTCATTGGTAGGAAATATCATGGAGACACTGCTGGAAGAAAGGATAGTGGCACATGTGGAATTCAGATGTGCTGAGGATATGAGGCTACACTGATCCACAGCAGCAGGATAATGTTAAACAAATCAAATAGATTTGTTTTGATTGGGTGTCTAGAGAAATAAATCAGGGTGGGGTGGTAAAATGACACAAGGGAAGACTGAGAGTGGAAGAAGTGATGAAAAGTGTTCACATAGCATCAGTGACCACATACAAAAAAAAATGTTGGGCACACTATGGTGGGTTTCCAGTTTTCAGTATGAGTTTGAGAGGGGGGTTAGGAAGGGGGTCATGATGCTGACATTGATTGGGCACCCCCTCAGCAAAGAAAGTTAACTTGAGGTGGAAAAGAATTGTGATGCTGATGGGAATTTGCCCATCCCACCCCCACCCTCATCGGCAAAGACAGTCAGCTTGGGTGGGTGGGTGGCATCCATCACTGGGAGTGGGCATCCAAGTGTTGGAAGAATAAATATGTAATAAAATTAACTAGGGACTCTGGAGTGGGCTCTCAGTGTCCACTGCATTTGGTACAACACTGACACACCTCTGAAATGCGCTACCATCACAAGAAGTTATTTGCATGTGCTTGCATGCCAAAATAAAAAAGGGACCAGACTATTTTGGAGATAAGATATTCTGTCACTTGTTAAACACTCTTAAAGAGACAGGGCATTCCCCTAGACTGACATGAAGGTCATTTGCTAAAATCACCCCTCTCATCCATCATCGAAGTAAACAGTACCCTTAGACTGGCTCCAGATTTGGACAAAATAGTATGTGAGTTGTTTGTTAACTTTGCATCCAATACTTTAAAAACCAGTACCCAAATTAGTATTTTTAATGTCTGTCATTTTTAAATATTCAAAAATCACTTCCATGGGCAGGTAGTCCATTTGCTGGTAACTTTAGTACTTCTATATACAGTATGTAAAGGGTCCCCTTGATTTCATCTGATTATCTGTCTGTTATTGAAAATGTTTTCAGATCTCATGACCATAATGGGTATGAGTAGGGGTCAAACAACCATGCCTTGGAAGAGGCAGCATAGCGCAGTGTGTTAATGCTCTGATCTGCAGTTCTGGTTATCTGGATATGAATCCCAAAGCTGACTATGTGCATACTTTCTGATCCTGAGCAGGTCACTTACCTTCCTTGTGCTCCCATATCATATCTGGGAACAGTAGACATTTATATGTTGAGACATTTCTAATTTTATTTATTTATTTCTTTGATAATCGGGTAGGTGGACTGATCCATAAGGACTGATTTCAGCCATGACCCAGGCCCCAGAGAGAAGCAACAAGGTGGACATTGGAAGATTGTACAAAAGTGCATATCCAGCAGTAATACAAGTACATGTAGGGACAGTGAAACAATTAGGACACAGAGAAGTAGAGACTGGGTAACAAAATGGTATAGTATGTACAATTACACAGAACAAAAAGCTTATTTACAATAGTGAAGCTGTCATACATTTAGACAGGGTTTCTAAAAAAAAAATTTGACTATAATACAGCAGTTTATTTTGTCAATTTTGCAATTAGACTATAATACAGCAGATAATTTTAACAGAGGCATCCCTGCTAGACCCTGAGGAAAAAAAAGAGAGCAGGGACAAAAGGAAAAATTAGATAAGTCCAAAGGGATTAGAGGGCAGGGGGTGAAAGCTGATGAGTAAAAAGTCTTGGGTATAGGCAGAGCAAAAAGGTGGTGCAGTAAGGTGGCTAAGTTGGATCATGGGCCAAGACATGGTCTCGGGAGCTGTTGCAGGAGGATCCTGTCAGGAGCCAGGCTCGTAGGTTGTTTTTGAGGGACATGTGTAAGGGGGAGGAGCGGACCGTTAGTGGGAGCCTATTCCAGAGAGAGGAGGCTGACACAGAAAAGGCTTTACTGCCCATAGCAGAAAGGGTGCTTGGGACTACCAGAGAAAGAGAGGAGGAAGACCTGAGGGTTCAAAGTTCAACCTTGTCGATCAGTAGTGAGGCAAAAGGGGACAGGTGGTGATTTCTGAGAGACTTATCAATTAGGCAGCCCATGGCTAGGTCAAAATGCCCCTGGAGGTTAGGCCACCCTAAGGATTTGTAGAGAGAGCAGTGGTGAGTAGAGTAGGGCACTTGGAGAACAAAGCAGCAGATGGAGTTGTACATAGTAGTGAGGTGAGAGTGAGGCAAGGAGGCAGCGGGGAAGGAGTAGACAGGGGAGCAGTAATCAAGCAGAGGGAGGAGGTTTCCTTGAGCTATGGCCAGGTAGGCCTCTGGAGACAGAAATAGTTTTGTTCTGTAGACTGCCCCAAGTTTTTGGTGGATTTTACTTATGGTATTTGATATGTGTTCATTAAAATTTAGGGAGGGATCTAGTGTCAACCCTAGGTATTTAAAGGAGAAGACGGTGTCAAGCAGTGGACCAGTAGGGGATTGTATAAGTAGGAATGTGCATGACTTGACAACCCTGGCAAGAAAAGGCTTTGAGCCAAGCAGCATAGCCTTGTTTTTTTTTTTTATTAACAAGCAGTTTCCTGGAGAGGAACCAGCCATGGACAGCGCCATAGTTGATGGTTAGGGTGGATGAGATTTTATCCAGG
The DNA here is from genome assembly GCA_016271365.2 of Neoceratodus forsteri. Lineage (NCBI taxonomy): Eukaryota > Metazoa > Chordata > Ceratodontiformes > Ceratodontidae > Neoceratodus > Neoceratodus forsteri. The sequence continues at coordinate 583,491,724 of CM028131.1, forward strand.
GATTTGTCACTGTGGTACAGAACCAAGTCATCAGCATAGAGGAGCACATTGCAGTTAAGGCTTTCTGAGGGGAGTGCATTTATGAACATAGAGAACAGTAGTGGGCGGAGTATGGAGCCCTGTGGTACTCCAGTACATGAGGGTAGTGATGCAGAGGGTGCCTTTCCTATCAGCACAGATTGGGATCTGTTTGACAGATAGCTGTGGAACCACGTAGCAGTGTCTGGCGAGCAACCGAAATGATGCAAGGTGAAGTGTAGGAGGTGATGGTCCACTAGGTCAAAAGCCTTTGATAGGTCTACAAATACCGCACCTGTGGCCTTACCTAAGTCCATGTTACTCAGGACATGGTCTGAAAAAAGAACGAGGGCAGAGGAGGGCTATAGTACTTGCAGAAACCATGCTGGAGTGGGCACAGAAGGTTATGTTTATCCAGATACTCAGACAATTGCTGATGGACTATTTTTTCCAGTGACTTACTGAGGTGAGGGAGGAGACAGATAGGTCTATAGTTTTCAGCTGTGAGGGGGTCACCAGCTTTGAATGTTAATTTGTTTATAGTATTCTTTCGTATTTCTAGAGACTAAAGATACTGAAACTGGTGAAGATGATGATGGAACTGCCGAGTTTGACGATGAGCATGAACAGTCCATTGAACTAGGTAATGTCATAAATTAAGCAATAAGGTATGATGATGGGTTAGAGTAACAGTCTGTCAATCACCCCCTATGGGTGTAATGTGGCATGAGGTGTAGCTGAGTGCCATTTTGCCCCTAGTGAGTAATTAACTGACTGCTAATCTAACTCCTGGGAGTGCCTCATTGCTATTATAACAAGCATTTGTCAATGCCGAATGCTCACTTGCAGGTATTGCAGTGGTGTTTGGCAATTGGACATGGTTTAAAAAATCAATGACAAAGAAGTAAAATGAGGGACACAGTTTAACAACTGGTTCTATCAATCGGTATCTCCCACTCCCTATTCTCTGTTTTTCTCTCCCTCTGTCTCTCTCTCTCTCTCTCTCTCTGTCTTTCTCCCCCCTGTCTCTCTCTGTCTCTTAACCCCCTCTGACTCTCTTCTCCCCCTCTATCTCTCTCTCTCTTCTTCCCCTCTCCTATCCGTCTTCTCCCCCTCTGTCTCTCTTAGCAAGCAATCATTTATCAATGCTGAATGTTTGCTTTCTGGCATTGTCATTGGCAGTGCAGGAGTTAGAGAGATGCATAATAGGATTGGCAGTGAAGTACTGAACTGACGCCGACCCCAGCCCCATCCTGTAGAGAGTGACAGTCATTGGGGTGTGCCTTTGGGTCCTAGGCCATAATGCTTACACCATTTCACCTCACCTACCCTGCAGACACCAAGAAGTGTTGTGGTGTGCCTTGGGGTATTTGGGGCTTATGCTCACCCCATTCCATTAGGAAATACGCAAGATGGGTGCAGTGCAGGAGAATGGGGTGAACTTTGGGGCCATAGAATCCAAGGCACACCTCGATGCCTGTCACTAGCTGCAGGGTGGGGTTGGGGGTGGAATGGCATGAGCATTACTGCTGAAAATGCCAAGTCACACCCCTGACACCTGTCAGTTTATACAAGGTGCAGTTTTATGGTTGGAAACCGTAATGCCCCAGGCGTGTGTTGGTAGTTTCACTTCATATTTTCAACATGGACTGTTTGTGACCCCACCTCATGAACAGTGGCACTATGAGTTTGTTAGTTGAAAAGAGATTTTGCACAGTGACTGTGCTATTTGGTGCCACAGGTGTTAAAATACATTTTGGGCAGGATGTGAAAAATGACAGCTGCACTGTTAATGAGGATGGGTGCAGTTTGGTGGAGGGGACCCAACAGTGAGGGACCATTTTCTTTCTTTCATGTGAAAAAAAGAACATCACAGACAGTTTTCTTTTTTACAGGTATAAGAAAAATGTTGAGCACACTGGGCTTTCTGGAGATTGTGTGTGACAGATGACGGCAGCCACCACCATGTTTATTTAAATGCTTCACCAAAAGAAGGCACATCTGGAGGCATGTCATCAGTGCCACTGCATGACGAACTTGTCTCTAATTGCAGCAGCAATTTTCTTAGAAGTCATGTCCACTTTACATAATGCTGGTGTCAGTGCTAGAATGCTGGCTTATTGAGAAATGAGGGATGCACCTACTAAAGCGTGCTCTGCATTTGCCAACACAGACAGACAAGACATTTCTTGTGCAAACGTGTAAGTGAATGCAAAATGTAGTCCAAAAGTGAAGTGTTAAAAGTGTACTTTTTGAATGTTTTCTTAATTGAGAGGGAGATTGTTAATAAAATAGAGAAAGGCCACATGGAAACTCACTCGGCCGTACATCTGATGTTCGTGACTGTTATTGAAATCTGTGGGGTAGGGATGGGGAATTGTTGTGATTTATTACATTTATAAAGATGAACCTCTATTTTTTTTTTGTGTACATAACTGCAACAAGACGAGAAACAAAGAATCTAACAAAGCAGAATGAACAAAAGATGCTGTTGTTGAAAAACAGAGCACTTTAATGCTTGAAACTTAGGCACCATGATTGAGTGAAGCAACGTGCAGCTGAGCAGCATGTTAAGGATAAAGATCTAGTGAAATATATGATGGATAGGAGTGAGGCCATGTCCAAGGTTTTAGTCAATGACTTCATTGGTGGGTTGTGTGATTTTCTAAAACCAAATCAGCAATATACACACCCACAATGTACTACACCCACTCCAGCTTGTTCACAACAATCACATACCCCAGCAATTAACAACTATATTGTGAATAATAATATTAAGCCACATTTTACTTATTGCACTTATACTGATCTGTGAGGTTAATGAATTAATCATCAGCTTAGTTTATAGAAGTAAACGTTGTATATGTTGCAATATATCTGTACTGTTTAGCTGATCAGTAGTGAAAATGTTAACATTTCAAGTTATAAATGAGTTATTAAAACAATGATATCCTCTCAAATTCAGAGCATGACTCATGTTATATATATATATACAGTATATATATATATATATATATATATATATAGTAACTCTTATTGTGTAATGTGATGATGAGAGAAGTAGTCTATTGCCAGATTCAGACAGGTATTTAAACATTTATATTATATTGAAAATAAATAACACTGTTTTGTGAATGGTAACATAGGCAGATGGCAGTCAGGTGGTGGTGAGAGTGGTGGGGGGTCACAACCGGGGTGGATGGGGTGGGGTGGGAATGGGGTGTGTTTTGAATCTGAATGCTCACCACATTAAATGAGTAAGTAAGGTAAGATAGATACAGCATAATATAATGTGGTGAGCATTATAATTCACAACCCCACAAAAATACATCACTCATCCTTGTTCAGTGCATGCACACATGCACAGTTGGGGAAGTGATGTTAGGATTTGGAACCCTAATGTTGTATTTACCTTTTCTTGATGCTTCAACCTTAATGGTGTGTTAACAATTTCTTTTGTACAACATAGATACATATATATATATATATATATATATATATATATATATATATATACACACACACACACACATATGCACACTAACACACACAGCAGGAGTGATGAAGAAAATGACAGGATATTAAGGGGATACATGATGAGCATGAATGTGATATGGAAAGTACTTTCACTACTTTATAGTGACCTTTTGGATATTCATGCGTGTCAAAGTCATGATTGAGTATCCAGTGGTCACTGTACAGGAGAGAAAATATTTCCCATATCACATTCGTGCTCATAATGCATCCGTTTTATGTGATAGGTGCTCCTATTTCTAGGGATGTGGAGACTGGATGCATGGGGGTGCGGTGGTATGAATGAGAACCCTGAGGGGATGTGGCGATAGAGGTGGAAACTGTAACGCCTTATTTCACTGCTTTGGTTGATGTGATAGCCACTGTAATTGATTATCACATCATGGATAATCTGATTCCTGACGCACTGAATACCACGTTGGAATACACTTGGTACAATGTTGTGGAGGCAACTTATTTTAGCAGTAGCAAACAGTGCAAAACACAAGAGGCAAAAGCAGAGTTGTAAACTGGGGATCCCATTTAATGAACAGTAAGTAAATTAAACAGTAACTCTATGGAGCAGTAGAACAGAACCAGGGGGCCACATTGGTAGCTGAATCAAATAGAAGATGAACTGTGCTTTGGACTCAAGGATCACATTTGCATAAGATATTTAGATGGCCAGACAAGGAAATAAAACACTGTTTACAGTACCTTTCTAATACAGACTGCTAAGATGTAACTGTCTGGGATTTCATTCTGTGTCTTAGTTGATATGGTCAAGGACAGAGTATTACCTAGATAGAGTCCAAGTATCTACTGGGATGCGTATATAGGGGGAACAGTAGTAGGAGAGAGGAGGTTATACTACCCTTGTACATGTAATTGGTAAGGCCGCATTTAGAGTATGGAATTCAGTACAGGTTTCCAAACCTAACAAAGGACATGAACCTACTGGTTAAGTTCCGGAGGAGGGCTATAAAGATGAAAACTGGTTAGCAGGCTAATGTGCTCTGAACATGTACTCCCTGGAATACAGAAGAGAGAGAGATGAGAAATGATTGGGACTTTAAGTAATTGAAATGGATAAATAAGGTTGATAAGGGGAGTCTCTGTAAGCTGAGTCGCAACCATAACACGAGGGGACACAGTCTTATGCTGGAGGGTGGGAGGTTTAGGAAGGAGGTCAGGAAGCACTTCTTCACAGAGAGGGTGGTGGACACTTGGACTGTGCTGACAGAAGAGGTAATCTCATTGAAGACAGTGGGAAGCTTTGAGAGGCTGGGACAGGCATGGGGTGGGAATGGGTCACGGGTAGAGTGGATGGGATGAGTGGTGAGGGGAAGACAGGGACATTAGCTCAAGCTATGGACCCTGTAATATGAACAGACTTGATAGACCAAATGGCCTTCTTCTGCTGCTGGCTTCTTCATATATTGGTATGGAGATTTTATTCCAAATTCAAATGAGTTAAATTGTCAAATATACCTGCAACTTAAATAAAAACCGTAATTCTAATGAACACTGACAACAATTTAATTTATTTTTATTTATGAAACCATATTATCAGGCTAAACAACTTTACAGAAAATGAGTTTTCAATTGTTTGTAGTGTTTAATGGATCAATAATTTTATTTTATAAAGAAACAGATTTTTTCAACAGAAAATGTTGTGCCATATACTGCACCAAAAAATCTCTGGCATCCTTTGCCTCCCTTGTGCATTCATGGTTGACACCACATGCTGGTTGCTGGTATGTATCCAGTGAGTTGAAGAAGTACTGAAGCCAGCTACAACAAAATCGTTCCTTCTCCATTTCAAAAAAAATTGTGCAGACCACAACATATTGCTACCACATCTGGAGTGAAAGAGAAGTAGTAGTCACTTCTTTTTAGAAGAGTTCACCACCTCAACTTGAGTCTCCCAAATGCAATCTCTAACGCTATTCCAGCAGATGATGAATACACGTTGAAAGATTCTCTTTCTGTATTCATGTTTCATGCAGCTGTGAATCCCTTCAATATATTTTGTGTCAGGGGTAGGCTGGATCTCTCACTATAAAATATGGAACAGTTCTTCCATTTATCTGTCTCTCACTCTGTGTCAATTGGCACCAAAGAAAGAAGTAAAAATATGTAATATTAATATTAACTTATAACTTATGTATATATACATACACCTATTACCTTGTTTCTTTACATGGGGTTTTGATAATCAATCACAGTAAATGTCAACAATAACCCCAAATACCAAATATGCTACAATGCCACCAATATGCTATATCTGAGTTTCGGTATATAAAATCTGTTTTAGGCTTCTTTAATATGAGAGCCATTTATGCAGTTCTTTAAATGTGTTTAGGAGAGTACAGTATGGTGAAGATAGGATATTCAGGAAAGATATGAGAAATGAGATGTGTGGGGGGGGATCTATGTATAAGAATATATAAGGTGTGCAAGGGATTGGGGGGAAGGGTGGCAGGTCAGAGGACCTATGGATGCATTTTAATAAAAAGGAAAAGAAATGCGACGACTTGGTTAGAAACTACTATGTGCCTTGCACTATCCAGTGGAAGAGATGATAAGGGATATGGAGGTGGAGGACCCCCTGGCGGGGGGCGATTACATCTTGCTGTGGTTCACACTCATCATGGGCAGGGAAACTGGGGGTACATGTACCAAGGTAATTGACTTCAGGTGGATGGAATGTAAAAGGATGGGTGAAGGAGACAATTCGTCACGGAAAGGGTGGCGTGCAATTGGATCACTCTCCCACATGAGGTAGTGGCCTGTTAGATGGTGGGCAGTTTCAAGAGGGGGTGGGGCAGAGTGAGAGAGAGAGGGTAAATCTAATGAGGTAGGGGAGGAGTGGGAGTGGCAGCTGCAAGATGAGGGGCTAGATGCAAAATTGAGCAGACTGGATAGACTGTGAAGCCTGCTTCTGCAGGAATTTTCATTATGTTCATACTCTTACTTAATTGAGTGCATGCTACTTCATGCACCACAAACGGCTGATCTGTAAGATGTCTGATATAAAGGCTGGGCATTAAATTGTACCAGATAAATGAATGGAAAACTAGCAGAGAGTCAGAAATCAGAGGGTGTTTATTGGGGGGGTTGGTGGTGGAGATATCTGACTTGAGTTTGGCCACCATTGAAGTCAAGCTGGGTTCTGTTCCAGGCAGGTGTTGCCCAAAGTATTCATCAATGTTATGCATATTGGATCCAAAAATCCCCAAACTGAGTACTACTTGTGTGGAGTCCCAGCATCTGTATCAGAAGAGTAGAAGTATTGGGATTGATGATCACTACTGAGCTGCAACATTCCACGCAGTACAATAAGGCAGCAACAAGTGCCAGCAAGATGCTGGAATACCTAGCTAGGTGGATCAGTAGTAAGTGTGAGGAGGTTGCATTGCCCTTGGTCAGGTCAATGTTAAGGCCACAAATACGGTACGGAGTTCAGTATTGGTACATGCTCCTTAAAAGGGACATTATCCTGCTTGAGAATGTACAGAAGAAGACCACAAATATGATATTGGGTCAGTATAGAAAGGCATACAATGAGATGTTGATGGGACATGAACACGCACACACTGGAGGAGAGGAGATACCCTATCTATGTGTTTACAGATATGTAACATATAGAACTGGACACAGTACCTTAGAAGAGGTCTAACAAGTGATTTATTCAGCATCTTCATCATCACCTTATTATTTCTTATCCATGCCTCCCCCACCATTGATTTAGCCCATGTACAACCCGCCCCCCTGCACACACACAGTTTCAACAACCCCCTCCTCTGAACCTGTTCCGTCACCTTTTTTAAAACTGAAAACCATCCCAATTGATATAGCCACCTCCATTATGACGCGTTCCACTGGGCCACCACTCCCTAATTAAGCAATAAGGCCTGACAGGGGGTGTGTTATGGTGGGATAATGGCCCACCTCAGGATGGGTTGAAGTCCGAGGTGTAGCTGAGGGCTTCCACCACTCGAGAAGGGGTGATAGCCAACTATAACACACCCACTGGAGTGCCTTATTGCAATTATGAAATGGGTTATTTTTAGTAAATGTAATGCATTTTTCAACATAATACTTTCAGCTGGACATTTGTGCTGGGATAACGGCCAGCTGAAAGCAGCTCTCGGCCAATCAGAACTCAGCATTCTTTCTACCCATTTCATAATAAGAATTAGTGCATTCTAATTTCCCTCCTAATTCTGATTCCTTCCAGCTTCAGTCTGTGCCCACTGTTTCCCCTTTCACCTTCTTAATTTGAAAATACTTCCTGAGCTTAATCTGTTCAAACACTTCAGGTACTTGAAATTCATGGTCAATTCCATCTCTCCCTTTTATCATACAAGAAATACATGTATCGGAAGAGGCATCACCAGTAGAAAACATGAAGTTGTTATCCCTCTGTACAGACAGTTGGTTAGACCCCATCTGGAGTACTGCATGCAGTTCTGGATACCCCATCTCCGCAAGGACATAGACAGGATGGAGACAGTCCAGAGGAAAGCAACTAAAATGGTGCAGGATCTGCACCAGAAGTCATATGAAGAGAGTCTAAATGAGCTTAATATGTATACCCTAGAGGAAAGGAGTAAAAGGGGGGACATGATAGAACCTTTCAAGTACCTCAAGGGAATCGACAAAGTTCAAGTGGGTAGCATCTTTCAGGAAAAATAGATGTGCAAGAACAAGGGAATTTGAAGATGGGGTAATGTAAGGAAGTATTTTTTCACAGAGAGGGTAGTGAGCACATGGAACGACCTTTCTGAGGATGACGTGGAGTCAAAAACAGTGGGGAAATTCAAGAATGCATGGGACAGACATAATGCATTTCTACTGGTGGGTAGGTGGAAGTAGGCTGTTGGTTAACAAGGATCTGCAGCTTATACAATATGAAGGGAAATGGGCAGACTAAACAAGTGGTTGTTATCTGTTGTCAAAATCTATGTTTCTATGATTCAACATCTTGACTGGAGGAGCTATAATTGGGGGCCGCATTGGTGGTGTGAGGAGCTGGGGAGATTCTTAGCCACATCAGTGGTGTGTGGAGCTCGGAGCTCGGGGCCCTGCTGAGGAGTTTCTTGGCCACATTGGTGGTGGGAGGGTGCCAGGCTGAACATATTCTGACTCAGCTGCATCGGCGGTGAGTCAGGGCAGGAGCGGCGGGCTTGTGTGTGGGGACTGCCAGAGAGGAGAGAGCGGCCCAGTCAGTGCACAGGGCTCAAAATTTTAAACTCATGGATGGGCTACAAAAGGGCAAGCCCAGCCACCTTCACTTGACTGGAGGAGCTGTAATTGTTTCCAGCCCCCACTCTGGCCCCGCCTCTATTTCTGTAAATAGTCGGCGAGGGAGGAGTCAGGGGATAGGAGTGGGCTGGACTTGTAGCTTGGGCTTGTAGCTTTGGACCTTGCGGAATTCAGTTTTTAACTGTCACTTTGCTTGCTGTGTAGGAGATTGTTTATGTATAACCCCTTGTAGCTCTGGACCTTGGGAAACCCTGTTTTAACTGTTATTCTTGCTTGGTGTGTGGGGGATTGTTTTTGTAAAATTCCAGTTAAAACCCAGTTTTAACTTAAGCTGAGTGTTTTGCATTGACTGGGGGCTTATTGTCCTAAAAATCTGCTATGATGGGAACAGGACCACATGTCACAAGAGCGTGCATCTTTGGTAGGGTGGTTGGGTGCACAGGGTGTAGGGTGGCCATGGTACTTGACTGGGCTTGGAAGTTCAGAAGATGCCCAGTGTGCTGCCAGCTGGCACAGTTTAGAGAGGAGGTTGAGTAGATTAGGAGGCAACTGGGGGAGATGGGGGGGATATGGAGGAGGTGGGAGAAGTAGGGGGCAAGTGGTCCCCTATGTTGCTGCACCAGGAACTGAAGCCTCTGGCATAGGGAGAGGAGCTAATGTGGGCACTCAGGGGGCACATGGGGATTCTGATAGAGGAGGTCCAAAAGGAAAACTTCCAAAAAAGCAGGCAGACGTCTGGGGTTGTCAAGAGTGAACCAAGATGGGGAGGGACAGGAGGGGCGATTTTGGGGGCAGGCATTAGGATTAGCAACAGTTTTGCTGAGGGTTAGTTTTGAGAACAGGCAAAAAATTAGAGTGGTGAATCAGTGACTCAGGGAGTGGTGTGAGGCTAGGGGGTATTAGCCGGTGGGGGACTGGGGTGCAACCTGGGAGGATAAGGGGCTGTACACTAGGGACAGGCTCTACCTGAATTTGGAAGGGAGGACAATTCTAAAGCTGAAAACAGTTGGATTCGTCAATGAAAGGTGGGGTTTAAACTTGTGAAGAGGGGAGGGATGGAAGGAGGGGCTGATCCAGGAGGGTCAATAAAAGAGGGACTCTGTCTCAACTCGCCTAAGGGGTGGAGGGATACAGAACAAGGCCAACCGGCAGGGTGCGGGAAGGGGGATGAGGCCACACAGGAGAATGAAGGTTGGATATGGGAGGAGAGGAAAGGGGTAGAATGTGGTCCTGATCAATGCCAGGAGCTTAGAAAATAAGATGCCTGAGCTCCAGGCAATGCTAACTGGGGGGGCAGTGGATGTGGCAGCTGTCACTGAGACCTGGGCCACCCAAGGGCATGACTGGCACCTAAACCTGGAGGCTACACTATGTTCAGGAAGGATAGGGTGGAGGGAAGGGGGGAGTAACACTGATAGTCAAAAATGGCATTGGAATAGGCGGGTTGGAGGAGGTGGAGGGGGTAGTGGAGGCTATTTGGGTTACCCTGCTAATGCAGGTGGGTAAGAGAGTAAAAATATGATTGGTATACAGACCCCCCATGCTGGCGGAGGATCTGGAATACAGTCTGGTGGCTTATGTTATGGGCCACTGTAGACTGGGCAAGGGAATAGTAATGTGATGGGGGACCAAAACGTGCCAGGGACTGACTGGGGGACTAAGACATCCCCAGTGGCCAAGGAGCAGAGATTGCTGGATGTCTCCCAGGATGCATTACTAACCCAGCAGGTGGGGGAGCTGACTAGGGAGGCCTGGATACTGGATGTGGTCCTGGCAGACAGTGACCATATTAGGGGCCTGGAAGTGAGGGACCTGTTGGCAGGGAGCGATCATGCCACGATCTGTTTTTTCCTGGTCCTAGGGGGGATGAAAATTGCATGAAGATGGTGGTAATTGACTTTAGGGGTCTGAATTTCAGGGGTATGGAAAGGATCCTTAAGGGTTATGTGGATGAGATAAGGCCAGGAATGGATGCTGACAGTAGGTGGTAGATCATTTGGTGGGGGGGGGGGTTCAAGAGGCTACCAAGTCCTGTGCAAGAGTGAGGTGCAAATTTGATAGGGCCAGAAAACTGCGCTGGTGCACCTAGGAGGTTCAGGAGGTGGTGAGGGAAAAGAAGGCTGCCTATAGACACTTCAAGCACTCAAGGAGCGCGAGGGATCATGGGGAGTATGAACTGATGTCCAGGCGGGTCACCAGGGTGGTGAGATCGGCTAAGAAGAGGACAAACCAGAATTTGGCTAGAGAAATCAGGAGAGGGAACAAAGGGTTATTTAGATATGTTGAGGAAAAAGGGAAAATGAGGGGGAAGATTAGCAGGATTAGGACAGGGGAGGGATGGGCACATGATGCAGGGGAGCAGGCCGAGGTACTAAACGAGTACTTTGCCTCAGTTTTACCATGGAGGATGGAGGGGCTGCATCATTCAGGGGGAGAGATGGTGAACCTGCGGAAGTGGTGAGACCCTTAAAGACTAGGAGCCCTGCCGAGACTAGGGAGGGTGGTGAGCCAGCACCATCAGGTGGGGGGCAGGCAGAACAGTAGGCAAAGGGTGGGACAGAGAGGTTGAAATCCCAATTGATAGAGTGAGGGAAGCCCTCAAATCCCTAATGATGGAGAAAGCTCCAGGGCCAGATGAAATACATCCCAGGGTGCTGCAGGAATTGGCGGATGTCCTGGCGGCCCCTCTGGCAGAGCTTTTCAACATCTCTCTGCAGATGGGATGGGTGCCCCATGACTGGAGGGTGGCCCATATTGTACCTATCCACAAGGGTGAATCAAGAGAGGAGCTGGGGAACTACAGGCCCGTTAGCCTGACATCAGTGGTGGGCAAGGTGATGGAGGGTATTATCAAGGAAAGGCCAGGGGGAGTACTGGAGCAAATGGGTTACCTGGATGATGGACAGCATGGCTTTGTCCCAGGAAGATCATGTCAGACAAACCTTGTGGAGTTCTACGATTGGGTGACTAGTGCCCTGGACCAGGGTAGGGCGGTGGACGTCCTCTTTCTAGACTTCAGCAAGGCGTTTGATTCTGTACCCCACAGTGGCCTGCTGGCTAAGCTGGGGGAAATGGGGGTGGGGAAGGAGAAGATCAGAGGGATAGGAAATTGGCTTTCAGAGTGTATTCAGAGGGTGGTGGTTGAAGGGATAGTCTCATCTCCAAGGAGGGTCATTAGTGGGTTCCCCCAGGGATCAGTCCTGGGGCCACTCCTGTTTAGCACCTATATCTCTGACTTTAGGAAAGGTATCAGGAATTAAATGAGTCTCTTTGAGAATGACTCGAAGCTGGGAGTGGTGGTGGATGGGGAAGAGGGGAGAGTGGCACTGCAGGAGGACCTGGAGGCTCTGGAGACATGGTCGAGTAAGTAGAAACTGAAATTCAATGCAGGGAAATGCAGAGTTCTGCACCTGGGGGCCAGAAACCCAGGCCAAGTGTATACCCTGGGGTCTCAAAGGGTGAGAGAGACCCGGGGGTGGTGGTGGATGTCAAAATGAACAACTCTGGACTTCCGGTTACGCCCCCAAAGCTGATGGCTGCCTAGAGACCTCGCTCTTCCCTTCCCACTGATAATTACTCTTCCATATTTCCAGCTTTCTGCCAAATACTGTGCAATTATAATGAATAAGAGGGGAAATAAAGGAAATGAGCCGCTGAAATCTAGAAGGATGGTGGACACCATGGAAGATGATCCCCGATCCGATTCCAAGGCCTCCGAGTTGAATACTGCCCTACTACAACCCACAGCATCGCCAGCTAAGAATACCTCTCTAACACAGCGCACACCTAAGAACAAATCCAAAAAAGTCAAACTGGACACAATCTACCATGAGCTATGCAATTTTAGGGCAGATATTAAGCAACTGTATGCAGAAATCTGCAAGGATGTCACTCTTTTGGAGCAGTGTGCAGATGACACGGAGTGACAGATCACAGCCACGGAGAACTGGGTGGATGATTTGGACACCCTTGTTCAGCAGCTTCTGAAGCAACAAGCTATACTAGAAGCCCATAAAGAAGACACAAAAAATCAGGCTAGATGTAAAAATATAAGGCTGTATTACATTCCAGAAAGGGTCGAGGGTTCCAAAATAAAATAATTTGTTTCCAACCTTCTCCAGACAGCCCTGAATCTTCCTGAAGACATGTCCCTGGACCTTGAGTGGGAACACAGAGCACTGACACCAAAACCTTCCTCCCAGACGGCACCTCCACGTTCAATCATAGCGTGGTTCAGCACCTATGCGACTAAGGAGCAGATCTTGCTCACCGCATGGAGGAGACAAAAAATCTTTTATGAGCAAACCAGATTCTACATCGACCACGACTATGCGTGGCAGACAATTTTTTTATTTTTATTTTTATTTAGTTGTTTAACCAGGTATAGCACACAATGAAACAACGCAGGGCCTACCTCCCTCTCCTTCCTACTCTGAAAGCTAATGGCATTAAATTCAATACACCCTACCCGACGAGATTGGTCATCTTCATGCCAAAGGGGAAGCTGGAATTCACTAATGCACAGGAGGCCCGTGAAGCATTAACTGCTAAAGGCTTGACTTTTCCAAAGAGAACCCAACTGAATGCAGCACAGGCCCCGCAACCACCACGTTAGCAACCGGTGAACAACCAGACGCTGAAGGCAGACAAAAGAGAGATCTCCCACAAGAATTTGGACCCCAAACAATGGCTGGCGCAGTTTAGCAGAGATGCTTCCACACCTAAGGCACCCTGATTTACAGAGACAATATTACCTTCATGGTATATTTACTTCTCACTAACTGTTTGAGGTGTAAGACACTCAGGATCTGTAAAGTGTGGGAGGGAGAGGCGATGAGATAGGGAGCAAGAATAAATCTAAAATATTTTTTTCCCTTCTTGTTCCTGGGTCTACTCTTGACTCTAGAGCATGCGATTTGACCCTCTATAGTTGGGAGTCGTATGGTCGCTTGTTGGGTTAAGATCTGCAGGCCTTGTCCCCTCCCTTTGTCCCCCCCCCGTATATCCCGTGGCTTTATACCGGGCCGCATCTTCATGGTAATTTAAATGGAATTGCTATGGAGTTCCATTGTTCACTGAAGAAATCTGCCAATCTGGGCAGCAGACCCTGTTACATGGACTTAATTTTGGACAATGACTGCTTAACAAGTTAATTGACTACCATCCACATGGTGATGCAGTAAAACCATTTGAGGCTCAATGTTTTTATTTTTCTTTCTAGCCTTTTAGTGAGGGGGCTGGGGGATGCTTAGGCATTCTACTAGAGAAGCCATCAGACATCAGACTCACATGTATGGGGCTTCCCCCCAAAGCTTTCTTTTACACACCATCTTTTTTTTTTTATTTGTGGGCAAAGTAGGCCCACGGAGGGCTCGGGGCAAGATTTCCATGACTAAACCCCCCAGTCTGGGTAGTACCTTATCTCCATCTTTGCTTCCCCAGTCATATAAGGGAAACAAAATATGGTTTCCCCCCACCTTGGAAGCATTTTTTTTTTTTTTTTATTGTTCACACAGTTTGTTTAATATTTTTGCTAATGCAGTTGAAGCAGTTAAGGTTAAAATTCTACCATCGGAAATATGGCCTAGTGATACTCTGATAAGGTTACCTACAGTTGGGTTGTTCAGTTTTTATCAGCTTGTTTGTGCCCTGTTGGTACATCAGTTCTTTTTTGAGGAAAGTTTATATGCAATGCTACTCAGTTTTTTCAGAAATGCAAAGAAGGTCTACCAGCGACAGGTACAAGAGACAACACTACATGACTTTAGACCTGCCACTAATATTTTTCAATTGTTTTACTATGCTGTGCAACGTCTAGAGGGTGGTTTAGGGTTGAGACTCCAATGTTGACAAGTAAGGGAAGAGGGAGAGAAAGATGACTTATATAAAGGGATGACATCTTCTCGGGTAGTCCAATGATGGCTGATACAGTATGAATTATGTCATTTAATGTAAATGGCATACATAATCCCATTAAACACAAATGTTTAGTACAGTTTTTTAAACAGACCAGGCCAGATGTAATTCTGGTACAAGAGACCCATCTTTCTCCAATTGAACATGCCAAATTAAAAACATGGGGATTTCAAACAGTAATAGCATCATCACAGGCCTCTGGAAGGTGGAGGGGTCCAGCAGTTCTGATCCCCCAGGGGGTTCAGTTCTGCTTACAGAAACAGATTTTATGCAATAGCTATAGGCCAGCTATGCTCGGAACAGGTCACCTTGGCTTTGGTTTACCTCCCCCCCACCGGAAACAAGGCCCGTGTAGCTCAGAATTCCTTTGACGTACTATTACCTGAAGTTCAGGGAATATGCATAATAGGAGGGGATCTGAATGTCACTCTGAACCCCAACCTAGACTCCTCTAAACCCTCCAAACACCGGGCCTCGGCCCTCCAAAAATTTCTAAGGCATGCTCTTCCCACATTTGGCCTGATAGATGTTTGGAGACACTTCTTCCCTACTATCACGGCCTATACTCACCATCTGTCTAAAACTAGTCGGCCAGACTAGATTACTTTCTACTGACTACTGAACATTTGGAATCTATTAGGGATATGTCTGTGGGGACATTCATATTATCTGACCACGCTCTAATTCTACTAAAGGTGCACATCACTAAACCTCAAAGGCAAACTTTCTGGCGACTTAATCTTACCCATCTATATGACCCTGAGTTTGTACAGAGAGTCAAAACTCAGATACCAATAATTCCGGCAAATAATGATTCCCCTGAGATTTCCCCAACTTTGAAATGGGACACTCTCAGAACGGTGTTGAGAGGCGAAATTATTCGATATTCTACCTACAAAAAGAGACTCAGAGAAACCCTGGAGAAAGACCTTCTTAAGACTTTCTGATTTACAAGAAAAAATATATCAGGGAGATCTCTCAATTAAGCCAGAACATCTGACTATTAAGCAGAAGTTACAGAGAGTAACTGATCAAAAAATACAACAACAGCTATTATATTTAAAACTTAATTCATATGAGGGGGGACCAACAGGGGCCAGAAATCTGGCCAGACGCCTTCAAGGTTATAAGCACCAAGCTATGGTCACTAAGCTCAGAAACCCTGAGACCAACCAGCTACTATCCCATCCTACAGCCATCAGACAAGCTGTAGCGAAGTACTACAAACTTTTGTATACTGAGGATACACATCCCACCTCCCAACAGTTAACCACCTACTTAGAAATTATTCATTTACCATGCCTGTCCCCACAACAGGCAGAAGGACTATTGAGTCCCATAACCTCAGAGGAAATCAAATTAACCCTTATGAGGACTAAAACTCAAAAAGCCCTGGTCCGGATGGCTATCCGAGCGAATTTTATAAAAAATGTCAGAAATTACTAACACCTATGCTACTATCTGCTTTTTTAGATATGCGGGGGGGGGGGTGGTCTACCCCTTCCCTCTTGGAGGTATGCCGAAATTACAGGTATTCCTAAACCAAGGAAAGACCCCACCCTAGTGGCCTCTTACCACCCTATTTTGAAACTAAATTGTGATTACAAAAGGTTTTTGTCCATTGAGGCCCACAGAATTGATATTCTTTTGCCCCAGCTCATTGATAAGGACTGAGTGGGATTTGTAAAGAAACGTCAAGCACAGGACGCAGTACTCAGGATTTTGCTACTCTTAGAACATACTACTCAAAGGCAGATGCCCTTGATCCTCCTAGGGCTAGATGCTGAGAAGGCCTTTGATAGGGTTTCTTGGCGCTTTCTCTGGGCTACTTTGAGGGCTTTTGCTTTTCCTGAAAAATGTATTAACCAGATTCAAACTATGTATCAATCCCCCATAGCCTATCTTAAATTAGATGGATCCCTATCCCCCCATTTCCATTATCTAGAGGCACTAGACAAAGCTGCCCGCTATCCCCGCTGTTATTTGCCCTCTACCTAGAGCCCTTAGCCGAAAATATAAGAGAACACATTGGGATAGAGGGGTATTCCACTGGGGGGCAGATCACATAAACTTACCTTATTTGCGGATAATATTCTCCTGACCCTCACCTCCCCTGAAACTTCTGTGTGGGCGGTATGGGAACAACTGACTATTTTTGGAGAACTTTCAGGGTACTAGATAAATTGTTCTAAAACCTGAAGTCCTTAATTATTCATTTATACCCTACCGACTGCTGAAGAATGAGTTCCCATTTCGCTGGCACAAAGTAGAGATGAGATATTTAGGGATTAAGATCCCTTCAAAATTGATACACCTGGAGCTGGTTAACTTAGAACCCATCACTCAACAGATTACTGCAGACTTATCCAAATGGACACAGCTGTTTCTAGGAATGGTTAGTCGGGTGGA
Source organism: Neoceratodus forsteri (assembly GCA_016271365.2). NCBI lineage: Eukaryota > Metazoa > Chordata > Ceratodontiformes > Ceratodontidae > Neoceratodus > Neoceratodus forsteri. The sequence continues at coordinate 583,508,851 of CM028131.1, forward strand.
AGCCATACAACAGAATGTCCTCCTATGCTTACTATTTTTTCTGCAAACACTACCTGGATTCCCCCCATAATTTTATTTTCAGTCATGGGACAAGCTGATTTCTAGATTTATTTGAGGAGGGAGGGCACCTAGGGTGAAGTACAAGTTACTCCAACTCCCTAGGATACAAGGAGGGCTTAACCTTCCGCATTTGGAAGATTACACCAGAGCAGCACAGCTCCGTACAGCCTTCCTGCTTATGAATATCTCATATAAAGCATATTGGAAAGATATAGAGCTAACTTTGAATGGTCTAGATTACCCTCCTTCATACTTACTAGGGGGCTCCCAACAACATTTACCTATATCCCGCTTTTTGAACACCTCTAAGGGGTTTCTTAAGAACTGGTTTCATGTGATTAGTCATAATCTAACTACAGCTGAGAGGCTTTTTGTCATTGCCTTAGCCTATGCTACAGATTTATGTACCCTTGCCCTGACATGGCTGCTATGAGGGTGGAAATAGAAACATAGAAACATAGAATCTGATGGCAGATAAGGACCGCTTGGCCCACCTAGTCTGCTCATTTTCCTACCTAACAGATAAGCTGCAGATCCTAATTAACCAACAGCTTACTTCCTTCTACACCCCCACTAGGACTGCCTTATGTCTGTCCCATGCATTCTTGAATTCCCCCACTGTTCTTGACTCCACGACCTCCTCAGGGAGGCTGTTCCATGCATCCACAACCCTCTCTGTGAAAAAATACTTCCTCACATTACCTCTGAGCCATCCCCCTCTATCTTCAAATTGTGCCCCCTTGTTCTTGCACATCTCTTTTTCTGAAAGATGCCACCCTCTTGGACTTTGTTGATTCCCTTGAGGTACTTGAAAGTTTCTATCATGTCCCCTCTCTCCCTCTTTTCCTCAAAGGTATACATATTAAGCTCCTTTAGTCTTTCTTCGTATGTCTTCTGGTGCAGACCCTGCACCATTTTGGTTTCCCTCCTCTGGACAACCTCCACTCTGTCTATGTCTTTGCGGAGATGGGGTATCCAGAACTGCACACAGTACTCCAGATGGGGTCTCACCAACTGTCTGTACAGAGGGATAACAACTTCCTGTTTTCTAAAATTGATGCCTCTCCCTATGCATCCCAGTATCCCCCCAGCCTTCCTTACTGCCTTCTCACATTGCTTGCCCACCTTTAGGTCATCTGATTTAATTACCCCCAGGTCCCTTTCCATTTTTACTGTTGTCAGTATCTCACCCCCCATTGTGTACTCTTGTCCTGGGTTTTTGTTTCCCAGGTGCATTACCTTGCACTTCTTTGCATTGAATCTGAGCTGCCATACATTTGACCATTCCTCCAACCTTGCCAAGTCCCTTCTCATCCTTTCCACTCCATCTGGTGTATCAACCCTGTTGCAGAGCTTTGTGTCATCTGCAAAGAGACATACTTTTCCTTCCAGTTCCTCTGCAATGTTACTTATAAAGCCATTAAAAAGGACCAGTCCCAGTACTGAACCCTGCGGTACCCTGCTAGTTACTCAATTAGCTTTACCTTTCAAATAGTGGGTCCTTTTGGGATCCACTCCTTTTCTTATCTACAATCCTTATATAAAATACCTCCCAGTGAATATAAAACTTATCCGGCACTTAAAACCAGACTGCTCCCCTTTGAAGAGGTGCTGGCTGAAATAGCAGAATCCCCTTCTGATCTAATTAAACTGGTCACCCACTGTCTAAAAGGGGTTACCCAAGAGCATATTATTAGCAACCTTTATCGGGCTCTTCACCCCAGTGGAGTGGCAGACTTTGACAAGGTCAGAAAGGAATGGGTTGAGGACCTGAACGTGGAACTTGAGAGAGACACTTGGTTACAATCAACATATCACTATTCTAAAATCTCATCGAACACCTATTGGAGGGAATTCGCTTGGAAAATTAGGATTGGTTTTTATAGCACTCTGTTATGGTTGCCTTTGGAGGGGGAGAGGGAAGCTATTGTTGGAGGGGGTGTGGTCACTCTGAGGCAGGACATGAACATATATTTTGGTCTTGCCCCTTTCTACTGGGGTACTGGAAAGACATTCTGGGGGAGCTTAACAGTATGTTTGATATCCCTGACTGGCATACCTCAGCTTTTGTCCTGATGGCAACACTCCCTTGGAATGAGCACATGAATTGGACACAATATAAAATCGTTGTCTGCTAATTTTGATAGCCAAGAAAGTTATTACCCGCCTTTGGTTCACAAATGTAACTCCGATAAAAGAGACATGGAGGAATCTTACCTTTGAAGTGTATAATCTGGAATGCATTTCTTCCAAACTGAATAATAGGCAGAGGAGTTTTAATAATAGGTGGGGGAGATGGGTTTCCTACCAGATTGACCATTATTCAGATTTTGACCCTTAATGGAGTCCAGCTTATGGAAATTTAAGTTACTGAAGTAGGAAATCCAAAGGGCAATTCTCCTAGCTACGTGGCTCACTCCGGGGGTGCCGCCAGGGAAACAACCTGATCAATCACTGATGACATTAATGAATGGTGTTCCTGAGCCCCACAGGTGCAGAGGCTTTGGTTGCTGGATAACATTTGGGATCTATTTAACACCTAAAAGAGATGTTGACTGTTCCACATGGTCTATTTATAAGATTTGGATACATAGACTGAAGTATCTGTACTGCTGTATGAAAATATCAATTGAATGTAAGCATTGCATTGAACATGAGTTTAAATGTAATATTTTACATGAAAATAAAATAAAAATTCCTATTTAAAAAAAAAATGAACAGCTCTGAGACTTTTAGGAGAACAGTGGCCAATGCCAATAGGATATTGGAATGCATCGCTAGGGGGATTACCTCCAGAAGGAGGGAAGTGATCCTCCCTCTGTATAAGTGCCTGGTTAGGCCGCACCTTGAGTACAGTGTGCAGTTCTGGAGGCCGCACTTAAAAAGGGACATTGCACTCCTGGAGAGGGTTCAGAGGAGGGCAACCAAGATGATCTGGGGCATGGGGGAAAGGACTTACAGGGAGAGCTTGAGGAGCTCAACATGTACACTCTGGGAAGAGGAGGGACGGGGGGACATGACAGAGGTCTTCAAGTACATAAAGGGGAGTAATAAGGGAGGCTCTGATAGGTTGTTCCAAAAGAAAGAGGGGGGGCAACTAGAGGACATGGGTGGAAGATGGGGGGAGACTCGGGGAGTGGAGGAGGCGTTACTTCACTGAGAGGGTGGTGGAACTATGGAATGTGCTGCCCAAGGGACTGGTGGAGGCAGATACTGTAGAGGGCTTCAAGAGGGGCTGGGACAGGTATAGAGGGAGGCTGAAGCTGAGTAAGTCCAATACAGGAGGAATATCTTGGACAGGGGATAGGGAAGCCCAAGAGGGTGGGGGGACAGCAAAATTGGCTCCCAGTATGGGTGCTAACTATCAAGCAGACATGAAAGACCATAAGGCCTACTCTGTTGGCATTTTAGTATGTTAGCATGTTAGCCTCAAAAGGTCACCTTTTCAGTATTGATCCCCCCCATCCCTGATCCAGCCACCTGTCCAGCTTCATTCTCATCCATTTGAGCTGTTCCACAGTTGAATCAACTGCATACAAACCATACACCAGACCACACTCCATGTAACCCCAATGAATATTACAACCCTACATCCATTACCACTTACTACCTGTCCCTTAAGACTATCCACAAACATACGAACATACATACGAAGTAGCCAGCAGAAGAAGGCCAGTTGGTCTATCAAGTCTGCTCGTGTTGCAGGGTTCACAGCTTGAGCTACTGTCCCTGTCTTCCCTCACCGCTTATCCCATCCACCCTACCTGTGACCCATACCCTCCCCATGCCTATCCTAGCCTCTCTTAAAGCTGCCCACTGTCTTCAACGAGATGACCTCTTCCGACAGCACATTCCAAGCAACCATCACCCTCTCTGTGAAGAAGTGCTTCCTGACCTCCCTCCTAAACCTCCCACCCTCCAGCTTAAGACTGTGCCCCCCCCCCGTGTTATGGTTGCCACTCAGCTTAAAGAGACTCTCCTTATCAACCTTATTTATCCCTTTCAAGTACTTGAAGGACCCAATCATGTCCTCTTTCTCTCGCTCTCTCTCCTGTCTTCCAGGGAGTACAAGTTCCTTCTACATTTCTACCACTTGTATATGTAGCCAATGTCAGCATACTGTACATATTATTGTATAGGTTGTAAATGCCTGTGAATCACCAATTCTATTGAATAGTCCTGATTTTTTAAAAGACAGCTGCATTATGAGCAGATCCGGGAGTCTTACAGTTTATGTCCCAGAAACTAAAACAAGAAATAATAAGTATATTATACTTTTTCTTATTGTGTCATCACTATTTGCTGCACCAATTTTTTGTTTTTCATCTTTTCTTTTTTTAAAGAATTTGATACCAGATAAGGCCAAATAGGCACTAGTGCATGTTTTCATATGCTACCTGGCAACAATGTGTGGCTAAGTTACTTGATCAGAGTCACACATCAAACAACTGGAGATTGTGGGAATCGTATCCAGGTATGCTGGATATACTAAGCTCACACACAGCCACTTACTCTAACCTCTAGTATATACTGTCATCTATTTACAGCTCTGAATTCAATAAATACCCACATTACATATGTATAAATGAGAGAGATGCAATTAAAGTTTTAATTGTGAGTATGTGTCACTCTCAAAATTAAAAGAAATCAAAACCCATACGTGGCAGAACACACTGTTTGTGCATGAATGTCTGTCCATGTACGTGAATGCGCCCAAGAATGGAGATGGGCAAAAAAAATGGAAAACCTAAAATACAAGGAGAAAATACAAATACAAATATATATATATATATAAAATGGGTATGGAAAATACTCTCTTCTGGTTGGCTGTAACACACCACATGACCGTGCGTATATCAGCGCTCGACCACATGCCTGCACTTTCACCACCCTCCAAAACCATTTTATCCATTTTATAAGATAGATAACCCATTGTAGAATGTGCGGTCGCAGTATGATATACCCATGCCTTGGGTGGTTGAATGCACTCAGCCTTTGGCCTCGTTCGTCACAACGCACACCAGGGCATGCGTATATCAGAGCGCGACCGGTCACCTTATAGTGGGTTATCTGTTACATATATATATATATATATATATATATATATATATGTATATGTATATATATGTCTCATACCAGTACTTGTCATCTACAACCCCTTGAAGAATATATGATGGCCACCCCTTTCGATTAACAAAATCTCGATATCCATCTGATGGTGCCAGTATGGGGATGTGAGTTCCATCTATGTAACCTGTTATATTAGGTATCCCACTTCTCACTTCGAATTCAGCAGAAATCCTCTTCCCTTCTGCAGCATCAGGACGCTTAATAAGATTTGGTATCACAGTCCAAACAAAACCACGGCAAAACTGACAGATAAACTGATGAACTGTGCTTTTGTATACAGCAAACTGATTTCCAGCTTCTCTGTAAGTGGCGTTGGTAGCTAATTTGTAAAGAACTATTGCCACCCGCATGTCTAGAGGTACAGGTTCACGAACAGGAAAAGCATTTGGATGCATGAACCCCTCTGTCATTACACAGAGCTTCTGGAATGATGACAGCCTCATATGAAAATTTTCCCACCATTCTGCGTCAGAAAAACTTGGAAGTAGCACCATCTGCCACCAGTCTGTACTCTGTGTGCGTTTCCATAGTGAGCTGTTTCTTCTGGATCCATAAACATGAAAAACAGTAGTCAGTTCCATGTTGGACTGCATCATTTCTCTGAGAAATCAGTCCATCTCTTCACTCTCCATCAAGTTGTCTCTCCATCTTCTGATGACTGTCCACACTGTGCCATTTCATCATTTTTACATAGCACACAGACCCAGAACACAAAGGCTACACTAAAAATCCAAAAGAGAATAGTACTCCAAATCCATCTTGAAATAAGTCTGTCATAAATCTATGAGAGGAATGTAAAAAAAACAAACACACACAAAATACCCCAATATTACACAAGGGTTAGCTTTACAAAAACACATAATAAAAAAAAATTCCAGAATTTTGCTTCCACAGGCCAGCCACTATATAAATTCCAGATGGTAGAAAGGCAAAATAATCCTGTCTGTATTTTATTTTGCCTTCAACTACAGAGACTGGTTGAACACTGCGCATGCGCATTACCACGCGCCCTTATGCACTGCAAACTCTGACATGCACGCCTCCAAACACAGGAGAGATGAGTAAAGGTAAGCCACATGTAAATTCAGCTGAAGTTCACCGGCACAACTCGCAGATTAACTGACAAACTTTCACCGGCTACAATTGAGGTGAGCATATAAACACACTGTTTGCCTGCTTCAGGATCTCGCTTTGCGGGGGGGGGGACCTCGTGAGGTCTGGTAGCTTGTTTTTGTTTTCCTGTCTCCCTCTTTGGACCTGGCGCCATTCCTGGGGTGATGAAAACATGAAGGGAGTTTGCACCATTTGCTGTCGGATCTTGTTCTGTGGAACCTCGGAGGTGTCAATGTCCTGGAAGGCCTCTCCACGAGGTGATGATCTGGGTCAGCTTGTTTGTTGGTCCCTGCTCTCGATGTCTGCCAGAAACTCCTTGACTTCTGGTGAGTTGAACAACAAGTATTCTCCCTTATATTGAACTCTGAGTTGTGTAGGATGTCTAAGGGAAGTAATAATGTTCATCCGGTTAATCTTTGTTTAACCTGGCCATATGCCCGTCTCTTTTTGGATAATTCAGCCGAAAAATCCTTGTACAATTGCACTCTGCAGCCTTCCCACAATAGATTGTTATTTTCTCTGGCTGCTCTTAGGTATAATTCTTTTTCAGGGAACCTGGCAAATGTGCATAGTATGGGTCAGGGTTTTTCATTCTGATGTGGCCTGGGGGCTAGGGAGCAGTGGGTCCTCTAGAGCTCCGGTGGGGCACCAGTGTTGATTTTTAGTATAGCCGGCAGACAGTTCCTGAGAAAAGCCATCATGTCCCTGCCCTCTGCTTCCTCTAGCACGCCAATTATTTGTACATTTTTCCATCAGTCGTTGATCTTCTCTAACAGGTATTGTAGTTGGCTGTGGTGTTGTCTGAGTTGGCAGGTATGAGAATGCTGTGTTTCTGCCTGTCGTTTTACAGTGGTTTCTGTAGCTGTAACACTGGCATTTATTTCCCCCCACTCCTCTTTAGTACTAGATGTAGTGGCTTTTAATTCAGAAGTATCCTGTAATGCCTTATTAAGGAGCAGAGTTATTTTGGTCATCTCGGCTTTTAGGGTAGAAAGCTGTGGCAAAGCCATGCTGCTGTCTAAAGTAGTTACCCCTCCTCTCCAGTGGTGACAGTCAGATGTTGCAGGTTGAAATTTACAAGGCTGCTTCAATGTGTCAGACAGCCCGGTAGTTTGGTAATCCTGTCACAGTTTTGAACTCAACCTTGCATCAGTCCCTTTGATTTTTACCAGGCAAGATTGGTTTTAAACTGGCCACCTCGGCTTGCTGCAGCTGATGCTGGTTGGATCGAGTATTAATTTGCTCTCGCTTTTGTCGGATGCGTGAAGATAGTTGGACCTGATACTACTGCTATCAGATTAGGCTCCTTCCATGTTGGCTGGTAAGCTCCACCCTTAAAAACTCAACTTTTAAATTGGTGTTAATGCCAGTCCAAGACCTCAACATGTCTTACAGGAATGTGAGACTATTATGTGCTCTGTGATCTTCCTCCATCAGTCTGATGTTCTGTAAAAATAACCTAATGCGACTACCAGATTGTGTGGGGCGCAAGGTGATGCATCAGAAACACCAGCAGCAGGCTGTTGCACACAGCTGTGTGCAGTTAAAAAGAGATAGGCATGCAGGGAGTTATCGCTAGTCCAGATATCTAATGTGCAGTGAAACACACCACCAACAGCTTCTGCAAACAATGCAGCAACAGCAGATCACACACCATCATACAGTCGTGGCAATATACTCCATGAAAATGTAGTATGAGATGGTATCTAATAATGTGAGTGCAAATAATTGAGAAGCTGTCAGAAGCCAGTATCTTCTACAACTGAGATAGGCTGGAAATCCAATGCCATCATCTCGGCAATCAGCTGTGTGATTTGTTGTGCTGTTGGATGTGAGGTATGATACTTTGTTTGTGCATGCAGAGTATCCAGTATTGGAACTACCACTGGAGACATAGATGTGGACCACTTCACCGGTTGTGTGCAAAGTGCTGATGACTGTCTCTGACTTGTAGTATCACTGGAGTCAGAAGTGACTACAGTAGAGGGACTCTGTGTTGGTGAGAGGGAAGGAGTGCCGTGACCACTGGATTGCTCAAAATCAGATCTGTTGGTACCACCACCACCACTGCCAACAGTACATGCCTGTCCACCGGAGGGGTTTGGTCTCGGTGAAACTAAGGGTCCAGATCCAGACCCAGATGAGCTTCGATACAGTTGAGGGTGCTTAAGCTACAAATGGTTCTGTAATGATGTTGTGGTTAAGTAAGAGAGTGATTTCCCTTGGCTTATAGCGCTGTTGCAAAAAGAACAGACTGCCTTCCTTGTGTCCTCTATTAACACAGTGAAATGCAGCCACACAACACTCTTAATACTTTCTGGTAGCACCACATGCCCCAGCTCTTTTTTCAACAGATGTGCCTGTCTTGTCCTCATGTTCTTGCCCCATGACCACTGTCCCTGAAGGTGCCATGCCAGTGCTGCCATCACTTGGCTGTCCTTCAGGCTATATAATATGCTAGTGCTTAATCTCTCCCACTCTCAGAGCTCTCTCTACCATGTCTTTCTCTGCTACAATGTGTCAGTCACATAATATGGCTTTGGCAAGCGCTCAGCGATTGGCCAACAAGTCCTATGAGCCCTGCCTTCCTCCCCTTAATCAACTACAATTCCTTACTGCCTCCCCCTCCATCTTCCTACTCACTCTCCTGCCTAACAAAAGTCAATTTTGACTGCTACTGAACTATTTGTTAAATACGTATTTGTCTATTATTATAGCACCCTCAATTTATTTACACCAGTTCTGTATCATTGATTGTATTTTTCTGTATCATGTATGCCTGTAACTTGTACCTGTTTATGACATGGAAACTTTGTAAATGAGCTTCTAGCTCATCGGTGTTTCTCCACGACAATAAATAAATAAAATCCCATGGGAAAGCTGACCCAAATACCGACCAAATAGTGCCGCTATTCAGTATTTGGGTTATGAATACCAAACAGCATATTATTCGTGATATTCAGAATTTAATATTCATTACTCACACACCCCTAGTTAACAAGCAGATGACTGGCAGAATGGTTAGCTTGCTGGCTCTGTTGGAAAAAGGGAAGAACAGTAACATAAATGATGTAAACAGATCATTCCACTCAAACAGACTTTAAGGGGCAGACACAAAAGCAGCAATAACTCAGCATAGGGCTTGCAACCCCCCACCCACTGCAACAAGCAGAGACCATGTGACTGGTTGTAGTGATCAGCCCCTCTGCCAGTAGATCACCATTAGCTCACCCCGATCACATCATGACTGTGTTGCAGTTGAATTCTTACATCTCTCCAGCAACTGCTGCCATTCAGAGGGATAAAACTATTTGATCAGAATGCCATTACATCAGTGCACGCAATGCTTCATCTTGCAGCTATATCACTATGGAGGGAAATGGAGACTACTATGAGGAACTGAGAGGACTGAGGGTGCAGAGACTTCAGAATTCATCAAACACAGCACTGTGACTTGGACAGTTCGGAGTTTTTATGCTCTTTCCCAAGACTGGATGTTACATAAGGCACAAGATAAGTTTCTTGTATGGAGGGTGATGGTGCTGGGTGGCTAGCAGCAGTAGGAAGCCTGTTGGTGGTGCAGGCCTTGCAGTGACCAGGCTTCATCCTGCAAGCTTCTGCTTTCTGGTTTTTCATGTTAATCCACTTCTCCCAACACAATGCATGGCCCCATTAGGCCTTGACACACATGTTAACTCCTTGTGAGGAAAGCTAACCGGCCTGCCATAAGGTGTTGCCTGTATGTTAGAACACTGCACTATTCCTCACCAGGCTGTGCCAGTGGCTCAGCAGGTTGAACACTCACCTCCAAGGCTAGAAGATTGGAAGGTTGTGGGTTCTAGCCCCACTCCAGGTACTTGGGTAAAATCCCAGTACTGACACTGTAGTGCAGAATGAGAGGAATGCTGCACTCCTGAGGTGCCATCTTTCAGATGACACATTAAACCAAGGTTCCATCTGCCTGTTCTGGTGATTGTTCAGGTGGACTTTAAAGATCCCATGGCACTTCTTGAAACAGATAAAAAAAAAAGATTAGGGGAATTTCTTCTGTGTCCTAGCCCAATTTCCCCCAATTTACCAAAAGGAAAAAACACCAACTGCTTAATCTGGTTCAATTTCATTTGGTTTCCATCTGTACCCCCCCGCTCAGGACGAGGCTGAAAGTATGAAAATTGCCAGCAGAAGCATGCCATAGTGATCTAGCAAGTCTGCTTGAGTGTGCAACACACCCCCAGAGTTAACCTCACCCACCCTTTCTTCCCCTTCCCCTTCCTCTGTCCCATTGCCACTCTCATTTTTATCCTGTCCCACCTCCCTTTAAATTTTATCCTGTCCCACCTCCCTTTAAAACTTCCCACTGTTTTAAGTGATGCCACCTCCTCCAGCAGTTCTTTCCACCTTGACACCACCATTTCTGTGAAAAAGTGCCTCCTCATTTTCTTTTCAAATCTACCCCCCACAAGTTTCAGACTGTGCCCCCCTCCATTTTTAAACTGAAAATTCCCTCTGTTCCAACCTTGTTTATACCCTTTAGGTACTTGAGGGTTTCTATCATATCCCCCCTTTCCCTTCTGTCTTCCAGGGAATATGTATTTAGAGCTCCCTTAACCTCTCATCATATGGTTTGTCCCCCATGCCCTAGATCATCTTGGTCACCCTTCACTGGATCACCTCCAATAGTTTGATGTCCTTCTTCAATTAAGGGCACCAGAACTGCACACAGTACTCCAAGTGTGGTCTCACCAATGATCTGTATAGGGGCAGAATGACTTCATCCCTCCTGGAGGTGATTCCTCTGGCAATGCATCCCAGCATTTTGTTTGCTTTGGCTGCCACTTTACTGCAATGCCCAGAGTGTTTCATGTCACCCCTGACTATCACCCCTTGTTCCTTTTCCTCCTCCAAGTTGGACACCTGTGCTCCCCCCAGCCAGTAGCTGGCCCCTGGGTTCCTGGCTCCCAGGTGCATGACCTTGCATTTCTTGGCATTGAACCCCAACTGTCAGATGCCAGACCATTTCTCTAGCCTGGCCAGATCATCCCTGAGCTCCTGTCTCCCCTTCTCTATGTCCACCCTCCCAAAGAGCTTAGTATCATCTGTGAAAAGAGGCAGATTTTACTTCAGACCTCAACCGCTATGTCACCAATAAAGATGTTGAATAGCACTGGACTGAGTTCTGATCCCTGTGGGGCCCCACTGGTTACAGGACTAGGCTTGGATAGTTTCCCCCCACCATCACTCTCTGGTTCCTTTCTTACAGCCAGATCCTGACCCACCCCGGCAGCTTGACCCTGACTCCCAGGTTACTCAGTTTGCTAAACAACCTGTTGCATGAGGTCCCTGCACCCTAACTGGTACCCTCAGAGGTACACTGTAGAGAGCTACTGCTTAAGTATATGTTATACTAACATATAGGGCTAAGGGCATCTACCGTACAAGAGAAGATGTCAGGATATGTATGCATATTGTTGTAATACACTTTGCTTGCTAATACACATATTTTTCTATGTATTTTCTGTGTATTTCTTACTTGTAAGATGCCAAGGCACCTGTGTCCTTGGAATAATTATGATATGTAAGTTAGCATTGCCACCTTTTGGTGATTTGTACTACTACACTGAGTTATATAAGGCTCTGTATAAGAACTCTTTTGTTCACAAACTGATGACTACTACAGAATTGTATAATGTTATCTTGGATCATGGAGCCACCTCTAATTTAGCCAATAGGGCTCATCTCTGTAACTAGAAATGTTTCTATCTTACAGTAACCATAGTAATTATCATAGGTATATAATGTGATACACTAGGCTTGTACCTCGGAGATCCCAAAAGACACAAAGAAACCTCAAGGTAAAGGGAACACTTAGCACTGGCTCCCGGTTCGTATTGGTAAGAACTGCTTAGGGCAACTGTTATTTTCTCCTTTTGGTAGTAATAAACAAGGTTATTACTCTTATGCAACATGTCTGTGATTACTTGCATTCCCAATATTGCCAAAAACTTGAAAGTGAGGTTTAGACCTCCTGACAAACCTTAAATGTGGCATGGCATCGAAGGTCTTACTGAAGTCCAGGTAAAATACATCCACTGCCTGGCCCTTGTCCAATTACCTTGTGACCCAGTCAAAAAAATTCTGTCATGTTCATAAACAAGGATCTCCCCATGACAAACCCATACTGCCTATCGTCCTGGAGATTGTTAACCTCTAGAAAGTTTATCAGCCTTTCTTTTAGAATGGTCTCCATTAATTTGCCTACAATAGAGGTTATGGAGACCAGTCTGTAGTTACCAGGTTCAGGACCACTCTTGTGGAGTGGCACCACATGAGCCATTCTCCAGTCCCAAGGCACACACCCCATCTTTAGCAAGGTGTTAAACAGATCCACTAGGGGGGCTACCAGTACCTTTGCCAGTTCTTTCAGGACCCTTGGGTGTATCCCATCCAGGTCTGGTGCCTTATCCACCTGAAGGGCCCTGAGACCCTGTAAGACCCTGTCAATCTTGATCACCCCATCTGTTTCATCACTTTCCCTTCATACCCAATCTTCCCCTATGGCATAGGTCCATCCTTTTCCCTAATGAATACAAGGCTGAAGTACTCATTTAGTGCCTCTGCCTGATCCTCAGTATTTTCAGCCCATCCCCCTTCTTCATGATCCTAACAATCCCCTCCTTGCTGCTTCTTCTCACCTTTATATCTCTGAAGAAGTCCTTTTCCCCTTCCCTGATCCCTTGTGCTAGCCTTCTCTTCTTTGCAGCTTTATCTGCCCAGACCACTGTCCCTGGCTCTTGGAATTTCCCTGAGCAAACATCCCTGTCTTCCTCTCTCACAGTACACTTGTACTTCTGAAATGCTGGCCTCTTCTCCCTCACCTTTGCTGCCACATCCTTGTTGAACCAGCTTTGTCTCTTGGTCCTGGACTTTTTACTCTGAGTCTTCTTGCAGGTATTTGTGGCCTCATTCAGACCCAGCTTAATGGAGGATCATTTCTGCTATGCATCCATCTCCAGGCTAATTTTTGCAAGGTGTCCTATGATAATGTCCTCCATTCCTCTAAAGTCTGCCCTCTTGAAGTCTACCACCCTTGTCTTGGTCTTAGCTGTTTCTATACCCATATTGAGGTAAAACCACACAGTGCAGTGGATGCTACCCGCAATGGAGTCGTCTACTGCTATTTCTTGGACATGCTGTCCACCTGACAGCACCAGGTCCAATATGACACCCTCCCTGGTTGGCTGTGTGACCCCCTGCACCAGGAAACAGTTCTGAAAAACTTCCAGGAGGACATGTTCCCTGACACAGGAGGTAGCCAGGGTACTCCAGTCTATTTACCTGTGTGACTTGGATGTTTGGATTTTTCTCTGTTTGATTAGCAGGGTATTTTCTCTGTCAAATTGTCATGTAGGGCATCTTGCTGACAGGAAGGCACTCATCGCAGCGGTAGGTCAGAGCTTTTAGATGATTGTTTCATGAGGGCACAGTTTAGGCCCAAACCCTTCTCACCCCTCACCCCACACACCCCTGGAAATAGTTCCTTTATACCTGGGGTTCTGACATCATTTCCTCAAGAGGGCAAGGTGCATATCACTGTCATATCCTCTCTAGCACACTGCACTGACAATATAAGCATACACATTATATAAATACATATATTTCTATGTAACAAACCAATCACACACACACACAAAAAAAAACTAAACAAGGTAGACAGGTATGTGTGGAGTAGTGCAATGTAATGGCTGTGGGGCATCAGTCTTCCGGGAGTCTTTCTGGAGGCTGAGATGCTGCCCTGTTTGCAGACAACTATCTGCCCTGAGGTACGAAGTTGCCCATCTTCAGGCTGCACTGAACAGTAGCAAGGGAACCTCCCCCATCCAGGGAGCATGACAGCCATCACCACTACCTCAGAGGTTGTGAAGAAAGCACAGCAGTTGGACCAGAGTGGGCTCAGGGAGGGTAAGGATGGTGGAACAGAGGCACACCCAGTCAGTTGTTCCACTCCACAATCCATACACCATTATGGGGACCATAGTTCCCCTATGGATGCACCCACAGAGGAGACTAAGGAGGGTGCAGACAACTGTCATAAGGGAGGCCCTCAGGAAGGAGGCAGAGGGCACCACAGGGAAAGGAAGCAGCTCCTGGTGGGGGACTCAATTATTAGGGGGATAGAACTGGGGGGAGCAGGGAAAACTGAAGTAAGGTACCTGCCTGATGCCATGGCTTGGAGGGACAGGAAGCACATCCTTAGGATCATGAGAACAGTTGCACAGGAGTCTGAGCTGGATGTCATTGTCCACCTAGGGACAAATGACTTGGCTCATCATGAGATTAGAGCAGTGCAGAAGGACTTTGTAGAGTTGGGAAGGGGCTTAAGACAAGTAGCACACACAGTATCCTTCTCAGAGGTGCTGCCTGTCAGTGGCATGGGTGAGGCGAAGGTACTTTGCACCATGCAGTTTAACGAATGGTTGAAAGAAATGGTGTGGAGCACAGGGGTTTGGCTTCATTGGGGACTGGGGTTCCACCTGGAGGGACACCAGCCTATACTGGCAGGATGGTCTGCATCTGTCCAGGAAGGGAACAAGTCTTTTGGACAATCGGTTTAAATGCTTCATTGGCAAGCTTTTAAACTAGTCAAGGGGGGAGGCACTGATAAGCAGCAGAAAAATCCCAGCCTCCCCCTACAAAACAGGGTACTAAATGAGAAAAAGACCAAGGTAGAAAGGTCAGTGGGGAATGCTGCTACAGAAGGTAAAGCCATCAAAAAATGGAGAACAATGAGTAGAAATGCCTGTGGTCTGGGTAACAAGCTTCCTGAATTTGTGGCCTTGATGGAGGAGGAACATCTGGATATTGTGGCAGTCACAGAAACATGGTACACACAGAACCATGACTGGGACATAAACATACCAGGATACACTATCTACAGGAGGGACAGGGAGGGTAAAAGAGGAGGAGGAGTAGCTCTCCACATAAGAGAAGGAATCAAAGCAACAGAACAAAAGGGTAAACAGGGAGGAGAAGAAGCACTGTGGGTCAATTTGGAGGCAGGCAATGGCACCACAATCCGCACAGTGGTTGTATACAGACCCCCCTCTCAGGGGGAGGAAATGGACAAGGAAATGATAGAAAGTATACTTAGAATGACAGATAAAGGGGAGATATTGCTGATGAGTGATCTGAATATACCAGATGTTAACTGGAGTGCAGTTGCAGCAGCCACTTCTAAGAGTGAGGTTATTCTAGATACCCTACAGGGTGCATGCCTTAGACAACTAGTATTGAAACCCACTCGAGAGGGAGCAATCTTAGACCTGGTCCTCTCAAATGGAGATGGAGAGAGGATCACAGATGTAGAAGTGGGTAGCCATCTGGGAACTAGTGACCATTGAACAGTATGGTTCACAATAAACACAGCATAAGTCAAGCCAACAAAGGCAAAAGTACTGGACTTCAGGAGGGCTGACTTTGCCAAAATGGGTGAGTGCCTAAGGAATGCACTAGCAAACGGGCAGGAAGGAGGGGTGGAAGAACAATGGGGAATGATAAAAACTGCCATCACAGAGGTAACAAGCCTTTGTGTGAAGCAAATAAAACAAAATGATGTAAGAAACCACTATGGTTCTCAAAGGAGGTGGCAGTGAAGGTTCAAGAGAAAAAGAAAGCATTCAGAAAGTATAAGGAATCACAGAAGGAGCAGGACAGAGAATTGTATCAGTTAAAGCAAAAGGAAGCTGGGAAGGCAGTCAGAACAGCAAAGGCCTGAACTGAGGAAAAGATAGCCAACTCAGTTAAGAAGGGGGATAAAACCTTTTTAGGTACATCAGGGGCGAAGGAAGACTAAGGGAGGGATAGTGAGGTTTAATAAAGGGAGGGTGGGCAGAGGGTGACTGTGAAAAGGCAGAGATACTAAACAAATATTTTGCTCAGTATTTACAAACGAAGGGGAGGTACCTAAAACAAACAATAGAAACACTCTGGATACAGAAGTTGATACCAGCCCATTTACAGAAGAGGGTTCTGAAAGAACTCTTAAAACTGAAGGGGACAAAGCAATGGGGCCTGATGGGATTCATCCCAGAATTCTAAAAGAACTAAGGTAAAACTAGTGACACCACTGACTACCCTCTTTAACAAATCATGGGAGGATGGGGTGGTACTTGAGGACTGGAGGAGGGAAGATGTGATTCCCTTCACAAAAGTGGGAGCAGGGCAGAAGCAGAAAACTACATACCTGTTAGTTTAACCTCAGTGATAGGGAAAATGATGGAATCACTTCTGAAGGAAAGAATTGTTGAGTACCTAGTGGCCAGAGGGGGCACAGGACCCAAGACAGCATGGATTCACAGTGGGAAGGTCATGCCAGATGAATCTAATAGATTTCTTTGACTGGGTGACCAAAGTAGTAGATCAGGAAGGGGCTGTGGACATGGCCTACCTAGACTTTAGCAAGGCATTTGACTCAGTCCCACACAAAAGATTAATATACAAGTTAGCCAGCCTGGGAGTGGGTCCAAAGATGATAGCCTAGGTAAAGAATTGGCTGGAGAATAGGACACAGAGGGTAATAGTAAATGGAGTCCACTCTGAAGAAAGGGGGGTTACTAGTGGGGTGCCGCAGGGTTCAGTATTAGGACCCGGTCCTCTTCAATGTCTTTGTAAGCAACATTGCAGAGGGACTGGAAGGAAAAGTATGTCTCTTTGCAGATGACACAAAGATCTGCAACAGAGTTGATGCACAAGGTGGGGTGGAAAGGATGAGAAGGGACTTGGCAAGGTTAGAGGAATGGTCAAATGTATGGCAGCTTAGATTTAATGCTAAGAAGTGCAAGGTAATGCACCTGGGAAACAAAAACCCAGAGGAAGAGTACACAGTGGGGGGGTACTAACAACAACAAAAATGGAAAGGGACCTGGGGGTAGTCATATCAGGTGACTTAAAGGTGGGCAAGCAATGTGAGACGGCAGTACGGAGGGCTGGGGGGATACTGGGATGCATAGGGAGAGGCATCACCAGTAGAAAACAGGAAGTTGTTATCCCTTTGTACAGACAGCCGGTGAGACCCCCATCTGGAGTACTGTGTGCAGTTCTGGAGACCCAATCTCCGCAAGGACATAGACAAGATGGAAGCTGTCCAGAGGAGGGCAACTAAAATGGTATAGGGTCTGCACTGGAAGACATATGAAGAGAGACTAAAGGAGCTTAATATGTATAGCCTCGAGGAAAGGAGGGAGGGGGGGACCTGATAGAAACTTTCAAGTACCTCAAGGGAGTCAACAAAGTCCAAGAGGGTAGCATCTTTCAAAAAGAGGTGTGCAAGAACAAGGGGGCACAATTTGAAGATGGGGGGGTGGCTCAGAGGTAATGTAAGGAAGTATTTTTTCACAGAGAGGGTTGTGGATGCATGGAACGGCCTTCCAGAGGAGGTTGTGGAGTCAAAAACAGTGGTTGAATTCAAGCATGCATGGGACAGCCATAAGGCAATTCTAGGTGGGGGTAGAAAGAAGTAGGCTGCTGGTTAACTAGGATCTGCAGCTTATCCATTAGGTAGGGAAATGGGCAGACTGGGTGGGCCAAGCGGTCCTTATCTGCCATCAAATTCTATGTTTCTATGTTTCTATTCCAGGCAGGTTGAAATTACCTGTTATGATGAGATTTCCTCTACCTCCTAGCTTTCTGATCAGGTGATCCAGCTCTCTGTCCATCTCCATGTCCTGTGAGGGTGGTCTGTACACCACTCCCAATCAAATCCTTCTCCCTTTGTTGTTCTGGAGTAATACCCATAAGGCTTCTGTCCCACCCTCCTCCTCCTTGGTGCATATTATTCCCTCCCTTACAAATAAGGCTACCCACCCCTCCCCTTCTTCCTATCTTTCTGGTACAATATTTACCCAGGGATCACAAGGTTCCAGTTATGGCATTGGGTTGCCCATGTCTCTGTGATGATTGCTATGTCCACCCCTCCTTCTGCCATCAGTACATGAAGATCTGCTGTTTTGTTTGCCAGACTCCTTGCATTCAAGGACACCACCTTCCATCATGACCCCTGTGTCTCTTTATTCTCCATCAACCCTCTACGTCCCCTCGCCTCCTGTGGTCTTTCCCCTTTCTCACTCCCGTTTCCTCAGTAAAAGTTAAAGGAGGCAGAATTGCCTTGTCTTCCTTTCTTGGTCAACAAAAACTAACTAACTAAATAAAAATAAAGACTGAAACCCAAACTGCATGCTGCAGCACCTTCCTCCCAGCCTCAGTCAATCCAGTAGGCTCACTGAGCTGAGCTCACACCTGGAGTACTATGCCCAGTTCTGGAGTTCTCACCTCAGCAAAGATAAGGACAGGATACAGATGATGCAATGAAGGGTGACCAGCATGATTCAGGGCCAGCAGGGCAGATCTGATGAAGATCAACTCAAGGCACTGAACATGTACTCACTGGAGACTAGACGGTAGCGGGGTGATTTGACAGAGACCTTTAAGTTCATAAAATATACAAACAAGGTGAATTTGAGGAACAGTAACAGTTGGGTAACATGAGTAACAGTTCAAGTACATGGGGGCATCAGTGGAAATAGACTTGAAGAAAGTTGGGATATGAGAAAGTTTTTAACAGAAAGGGTGGTGGAACCATGGAACAGTCTGCCAGCCAAGGTGGTAGGCACCAAAACCATAAATGATTACAAACATGGCTGGGAGAGGATGAAGTGTATAGTTGTTGAGGGTGGTAATAGTAGGGAGGGGAATGGATGGGTTCACATTGATGCTAGTACCTTGAATGGACAATAGGTCCTGGCAATTGATGGGGAACTACAGGCAGACTGTATGGACCATTGGCCTTTTTCTGCCCCCATCGAGATGCTTCAACCAACACACAGCTCACCTGCACATAAGAGCAATACAGTACCTATTGGACCAGTGGTTGGCACTACACACGCATTTCTTCATAACTTTTTTTAATATTTTGACCCAAAATTTTAAATGTGAGTTTTTTAGGACTCCTCCCTTCTGATCATGGCAGGAGTCATTTATAACAAGCATTTGTCAATACTGAATGTTGGCTTGCTGGCATTGGCATTGGCAATGCATGAGTTAGAGAGATGCATAATAGGAATGGCAGTGAAATACTGGAACTAATTGCAACCCCCCACCCCGCAGGAAGTGAAAGGTGTTGGGGGTGTGCCTTTGGGTCATTGACCATAAGACTTATGCCATTCCACCTCACCCCACCCTGAAGAGACTTTGAAGGTGTCACGGTCTGCCTTGGGGTCTTTCACCCTTACGCTCATCCCATACCATAAGGAAATAAGCTGAGATGGGTTCAGTATAGGAGAATGGGGTGAACGTTAGGGCCGAAGACCCCAAGGCACACCTTTGATGCATGTCAATGGCTGTAGGGTGGGGGGAATGCTGTGAGCATTATGGCCGATGAACCCAAATCACACCCCGACGCCTGTCAGTCTATTCAGGGTGGGGCGTTATGGTTGGAAACCCTAACGCCCTGGGTGTTTGTTGGTATTTTCACTCCAAATTTTCAACATGGGCTTTTTGGGACCCCACCTTATGAACAGTGTCATTATCATTTCATTACTTAATCCTGAAAAGTGATTTTGCACAGTGACTGCACCATTCAGCGCTACAGGTGCGGAAACACATTTTGGGCAGGATGTGAAAAATGACAGCTGCACTGTTCATGAGGAGGTGTGAAAAATGGCAATGTTGAAAATCTGGAGTGAAAATATGAAAAACTGACAAAGTTAAGAGTGTGCATAGAAACTGCGCAATGCACACCAGTAACACAATCATGTATTGGAATTTTTCCACCAAATTTTCAACATGGGCATTTTGGGACCTCCCATCATGAACAGAGACATTGTGATTGTGTTAATCTGTCCCAAAAGTTGATTTTCCACAGCAACCATGCCATTCTGTGCTACAGGTGCGAAAACATGTTTTGGGAAGGATGCAAAAAATGACAGCTATACTGTTCATAAGGAGGTGTGAAAAAATGACAATGCTGAAAATTTGGAGTGAAAATATTAAAAACTGATGAAGTTACAAATGTGCTTAGAAACTGTGCAACACACGCTCGTAATTCAGTCATTGTCTGAAATTCTTTCATCAAATTTGCAACTTGGGCTTTTTAGGACCTCTCCTCATGAACAGTGGCACTGTCGTTTTGTTAATCGGTCTCAAAAAGGTGATTCCATGCAGCGACCACAAAATCACCTCTCAGGACCGAGAAACAAAATGACAGTGCCAGTGTTCATGAGGTGTGGTCCCAAGAACCCCATGTTGAAAATTTGGGGCCAAAATTCCAAAAAATGAATATGACATCAACCTAAGTTGAACCCCCCCCATTGACTCCCATTATATGGCTTACCTTCGATTCTTCATTTTGCAGTTCAGCTTTGCAGAGTGCAGTCAAGTCCTGGTCCACAGAAGATGACAGTGCCCGACCTCTGGAAGTAAGTATGGGGTGAGAGGGGTGCGGGGAGGTGGGTGCACAGAGGGAGGGTTGGGATAGGGGAGAGGGATGGTGACACAGCGATGGACTGTTTCCTTTTTTACAGGTACAAAAAAAAAACAGTGAAGGACAATTTTCTTCTTTCACAGGGAAAATTTTGTTTTATTAATGTGGACACACTGGGGTGGGCTACCAGTGTGCCACAATAGTAAGGGGGGCTTGCTGAAATGGGGATTGGGCACCCTGATGTCGGCAAATCATGTAGAGGGGTTTAGGCCCATCCAACACCGGGAATGGGCATCCCATTGTCAGAAGAAAAATAAAAAAAACATTTTGGCACACTGGGGTAGGCTCCCAGCATGCCACATTAATGGGGGGGGTTACATGCTGACATGGAGATTGGGCCCCCAGATGTTGGCTTTTCGAGAGTGTGTGGCAGGCGGCAGGAGCTGTCATGTTTCAGCACACTGGGGTGGGCTCCCAGTGTGCCACATTTAATGGGTGGGTGGAATACATGATGACACAGGGATTGGGCACTCCCAATGTCGGCTTTGCGGGACTGTGTGGCAGGTGGTAGGAGCTGCCATTGTGGAAAGCCACTGTGCGGCTACATTATTTATTGAAATGTTTCACCAGGAAAGGTACACTAAGCATACATGTTGCTTGTAACTCCGGCCATGCCCATTACTGTGCACTGTAATGTGCATGGCCAGAGTCTTGTCATCTGCCGCTGCAATGATGAAACTGCACCTGATTGCAGCTGCAGATTTCTTTCAACTTTTTAGCTCTCTTTGAAATTTTCTGTCATTGCCAGCATGCTCACTGATTGACAGCTGAGGGATGCACCCACTAAAGTGTCCCCTGCATTTACCACAACACTGACAAACCTCTGAAATGTGCTACTACCACAAGATGTTGCTTGAGCATGTACACATGCCAACGTAAAAAGGAAAAAAAAAAATAGCCAAGCCATCATTTCGTACCACAAGTGTGAAAACATGTTTTGGGCAGGATTTGAGAAACAACAGCTGTAACATTCATGCCCTCCCCGGCCACACACACACACACACTGTAATGAGCACAGCCACACCAATATAGTCAACCCACCAAGTATTGGTTACACACACGGACACACATACACACACACACACACACACACACACACACACACACACTAATTGTGGGTTGCCAAATGCCCCTCCCCCATCATCAATTAGTTCAGCACAAGGATGCGCCAATCATACTCGGACCAAACATCACACTAAATCTACTCAGACCAAGTAGTTCAACCAAATAACACAACCACAACATATTAAAAATGCAAAAGACCAAAACAGAAGGGGATGGAAAGCAATGTGTGCCAGTGCTCATAGTCTGCCAAACAAAATCCCTGATCTCACAGCCATAATGGCAGATGCACAATTAGATTGGGTCACTGTTATGGAAACATGGTTCACTGGGAATCACTCTTGGGATGTCACCATCCCAGGGTATGTGCTATTCTGGAAAGATTGCAAGGGAAAGAAAGAGGGGCGGTGGCACTGTATGTCAGAGATGACATATGCACAACAGAAATCCAGGGAAAATACAATAAGGCAGAGGCTCTTTGGGTTACACTTACACTAGGAGCCGGGGACAAAGCCCCTATCGGGGTAGGAGTCATATACAGACCCCCATCCCAGGAGGCAGATGTAGACAAGGAGCTTTTGGAAACCAATTCGATGATGGTGGACAGGGGAGAGTTGTTTGTGGGGGACTTTGATCTACTGGATGCAAATTGGTCCTCAAACACAGCATCTTCAGACTGGAGCAAAGAGTTCCTTTTTGCACTAAGGGGATCATGTTTGCATCAACTGGTGAACTCACCCACCAGAGACAAAGCAATGTGTGATCTAGTGCTGACAAACAGCACAAGGATCCCAGAAGCAGAGGTGGGAGCCAATCTAGGCACCAGTGATCACAGTTCAATCTGGTTTACTGTGAACAATATGGAGGAAAGTAGTCACACCAATATCAAGGTACTAGATTTCAGAAAAGTCAACTTCCCCAAAATGAGAACTATGATTACATCCATGCTAGAAGGAGGAATCACAGGAGATTTAGAGGACTGCTGGATACTCTGAAGGTTTCTTTGCATACAGTAACAACTGTATGTGCTAAGCAGATCAGCAAGTCCAAAAGAAGGAAAATACCTCTGTGGTTCTCTCACATAGTAGCATCCAAAATCAAAGAGAAAAAACGGCTTTTACACAATTCAAGCAAATAAAACACAAAGTAGACATGGAAGAATAGAAGAACAAATTAAAGGAGGTGGGGAAAGCTGTTAGAAGGGCAAAAGCACAGATGGAAGCAAAAATAGCACAAGGTGTTAAGGAGGAAGACAAAACCTTCTATAGATACATAAGAGAAAAAAAGAAAAACTAAGGGAGGAATAGTCAGACTAGCAACAAAGGAAGGAAAGATGACAGAGAGTGACAAGGACAAGGCAGAAGTGCTAAATGAGTTATTTTGCTCTGTCTTCATCATAGAAGACAATGACAAAGGTCCTGCACTGAGCAGGACAAAGGAAGATACCCAGGGAGCAGATATTAGCCCCTTTACAAGGGAGAGGGTCCTAGAAGAGCTTAATAAACTGAAAGTGAAAAAAGCCATGGGACCTAATGGCATACACCCTAGGATACTGAAGGAGCCCTGGGAGGAACTGGCTGCACTGCTGGCTGAACTCTTCAACAAGCCACTAGACAGTGGGAAAATACCTCAGGACTGGAAACAGGCAACCATTGTGCCCTTACACAAGAGTAGAAACAAGGAAGAGGCAGGAAATTACCACCCTGTCAAGTTGACCTTAGTTGTGGGGAAAATGATGGAGTCAGTACTAAAAGAGGGAATAGTGGAGTACCTAACAGATACTGGAAAAATGGACCCAAAGCAACATGGTTTCACAGCAGGACGCTCTTGTCAAATCAACTAGATTGACTTCTTCGACTGGATCACCAGAATATTGGATCAGGGAGGGGCAGTGGACATTGTATAACTAGATTTCAGCAAGGCCTTTGACACTGTTCTTCCCAGAAGGCTAACCAACAAGCTGGAACATATGGAAGTTGGCTAGAAGTTGGTCAGCTGGATCAGTAACTGGCTGAATGATAGGACTCAGCGAGTGCTAGTCAATGGATCATTGTCAAGGGACAGTAGGGTAACCAGTGGGGTCCCGCAGGGATCGGTACTGGGACCGATCCTATTTAACATATTTTAGCAGACACAGTGAATTGACTAACAGGGAAGGTTTGCCTATTTGCAGATGACACAAAACTCTGCAACAGAGTGGACACAAGGGAAGGAGCCGACAACATGGAAGCTGACCTTAGAAGGCTAAAGGATTGTTCCAAGGAGTGACAGTTGCAATTTAATGCCAAAAAGTGTAAGGTAATGTACTTGGGAAAGAGGAACCCTGGAAAAACGTATACACTGGGAGGACATCAACTTGAGGAGACACAAACGGAGCAAGATCTTGGCATAATCATCACTGACAAATGAAAGGTAGGAAAACAATGTGAGAAAGCAGCCCAGAAAGTTGGTGACATCCTCGGATGTATTAGTAGAGGTATTTCTAGTAGAAAGAGGGAGGATATCATGCCCCTCTACAGGTCCTTGGTGATGCCACACTTGGAGTACTGCATTCAGTTCTGGAGACCTCACTGCAAAAAGGACATTGACCATTTGGAAACAGTGCAGAGAAGGGCTACTAAGATGGTTCATGGACTGCATCACAGGTCATATGTAGTAAGACTCGGGGAGCTGAACCTATACTCCCTTGAGCAGAGAAGAAACAGAGAGGACATGATTGAAACATTTAAGTATGTAAGGGGATTTAACACAGCTCAGACAGGCAGTCTTACTTCAACAGAACATGGCAGCATGCACAAGAGGGCATGATATGAGATTGGTAGGAGGAAGGTTCAAAAGAAACCTCAAGAAGTACTTCTTCACAGAGAGAGTGATAGACCTGTGAAAAGCCTGCTCCAGGAGGTGATAGCATCAAAGTCAATCAAGGAGTTCAAACTCACATGGGACAGACATAAAGGACAAGTTAGGACAAAGGCTGCATAGAGAGGGAGATAGTTTCTAGGGCAGACTAGATGGGTTGCATGATCCTCATCTGCTGATGCTTTTCTTATGTTCTTTAAGGGATGATGTCCATGGGACCTGTAAAATAAAATACAGAAAAGGGGTCAAAAAGGATCCATAGTTCTTAGAGAATAAATAGAGTGGAAAGGAAAAGTCAGGCATAGAATATTTATTTGATGGGAAGAGAAGAAGACAGTGTCCTGTCAGACCTGTAAAATAATGAAAATTAGGTTAACATGGAGAAAATACAGTAGCAAGAGCAGAAACAGAGAGCTGAGAGATACAAGAGGTGTAGGACAGTGTAGAAAGAAAAGAGGGGAAGTTAGAATTAATGGTTACAGTTCTGTCAAAGTAGGAAAATAGACATATAGAGAAAGGAGGTAAAGATAGAAATGATTGGAAAGAGTACAGAAAGTGCTGTTTGTGGAGGGGCTCAGCTAAAACCCCTTAGTGCTTTGGATGGCCAAGTGGCCAGTATTTTAGAATGGTAGTTCAGCTGGGCTAGTACAGCCTTTTTTGGGCTAATGGCCCAGCTTTAATGAAATAGGGAAAGGGAAAGAGGAAATTGTTTAATCGGGAAAGGCACATTAAGCTGCAGCTTGTTTCCAGGTACAGTCTGGGAGCAGAAGGAAGTTACGTGACTTGTTCAGAGTTACACAGTATGTAAATGTGGGCTCTGGGATTCCAACCCAGGTCTCCAGGTTTGGAGCTCA
Organism: Neoceratodus forsteri; assembly: GCA_016271365.2. Lineage (NCBI taxonomy): Eukaryota > Metazoa > Chordata > Ceratodontiformes > Ceratodontidae > Neoceratodus > Neoceratodus forsteri. The sequence continues at coordinate 583,534,462 of CM028131.1, forward strand.
GTGCCCTGAACCACAGTGCTATACTGTCTCTTAAACAATAAAGTTAGCAGTGGTAGTTCTGTGGGCTAGGGATGCCCTACGAGGCCTGCTCCCTAAAACTGGTAGCCCAGGTGGGCTAGTGAGCTAGTTCCCACGAGGCCAGTGGCTGATGATGTTAAAATTAGAACTCCTTCCTGGAGTCTAAGTGGTTCTCCCTGGGCCCCTGCTTTTGTGTTAGAGAGCAGGGAGGAGAGTGAAGGAGGAGGACTAGTTGGGGCTGCTGCAGCAGCCATCCCTATAGTGTGACTGCACTAAAAGTGAAAGTGCCTGTAGGCACTTGTTACTCCCAGACCATATGGCGCTCAGGCTGTGGCATGCTCCATGCAGGTGGAAGAGGAGACAGAAGCTTAGCAGGAGGTGGAAGAGGCCATGGTAGAAGCACCTCCCTCCACGTTCCTGAACCAATACTCTGGTGGCAATTTTGAGAGCTTGGAAGGTGGCAACAGGCAACCAGAAAGAGAGCCATACTCACAGCTAGTTAAATCTCCCAGTCAGTAGCAGGAAATGACAGGAATAGCCAGCAGTTACAGCCACACTGCAGCAAAATGCAAAGTGCCTGGCCAGTGCACAAAGTTTTTTTTTTTTAAATAAAATTAGAACCCTTCCCTGGGACCTAGTGGGGGCTTCCTGGACCCCAACATTGTGTTGGGCAGGCAGGGAGGACAAGGAGGAAGAGAATAAGCTGGGGTGGCTGTATTGCAAAACAATTGAGTCCTTTGGAAATATCTTATCAGATGAACAAGTTAGGACCTGGATGTTTACTCTGCTCATGTTTGCTAATGCAGAGTGGAGATATTGAAATTAATCCTGCCCCAAGGTTTACTGAAGAGGTTATCCTAGCTCATGAGAATGCGAGAAGTATTGTTCACAAAATTGGCGATTACTGTATTTGGATTGCTAATAATAATTTTGATCTACTAGCTCTGTCTGAAACATGGCTTCACTTAGGAACTGGTAATGAAGAAGTATATCTTGATGGGTATAGACTAGAGAGAACTGATAGAAAAAAAGGGGAGGTGGAGTCATGCTATATATTAGAGACAACCTTGGCCCCTATCAGGTCCTGTTAACAGTTAATCATGAAGGAATTGACTGCCTGATGATAGAATTGTTGACCTCAAAGTTAGTAGTGGGAGTTTTTTTGATGCCCCCCAAAACAAAACTTGAGAATTTTGATTCTCTTACAGATCTCCTTACAGATATAATAAAGGACAAAAAGGTAGTTATCACAGGGGATTTTAATGCAGACTGGTACCAGACTAGAGGTTCAAGGCTTAGGAATCATTTTGAAGTTCTGGGACTGGAACAGAGGATTGAAAAGTCCACCAGAACTACCTTAATTTGTGGTCAGGGGACAATATTGGATCTTCTGTTCGTTTCCCAGGATTTGGAAATTAAAAAAGTGGAATGATTTGCCAGTAGATTTGGGGGATCATAATCTCATAACATGTAATATAAATTTTCCTATCCCATTAGTTCAACAACAAAATACCTACTGGGTTAGAGATTTTAGAAATTTTTAATGAAGTTCAATTTAGAAATGCCCTTAGAGAATTCAACTGGGACAGATTATTTTTGATTCAAGATATTGACTTAGTTGTTCAGGAATTGAATGAATTTATGATAACTGTGCTATATAATCATGATCCTGAAGTACAGAGATGAAAGAGAGTAAGAGAAGACCCATGGATAATAGATAAACTAAAGAAACAAATTAGGATTAGAGATAGAGTATGGAAAAAAGACAATAAAACTAAAAGTCTAGAAGACTGGAGAAGTTTTAAACTATGGAGAAATAAATGTAGTAAAAATATTAGAAATGCAAAGAAAAAGTACCATCTTAATAAATTAAGTAAGGTGAAAGATCAAAAAATGTTTTGGAAATATATTTCTGAAATTAAACCTTCTGCCAGAACTGCAAAAGTGACTAGTTTATTACAAGGGGGGAAGTTAATTGATGAATCAAAAGAAGTAGGTACTATACTAAACTCCTACTTTATTGAACTTCCTGACTTAAACTTTCCTTTACCAAAAGAGCGTACAGCGTATTTATCGGTAAATAAAATAACTGAGGAATTAGAATTAAGACAGGTAAGACAACAAGTAACCAAGTTTAGTTTTAGATTATTACGTTTGAAGGAAGTGCAACTAGAATTACAAAATTTAAATGACAGTAAGGCAGGAGGTTTGGCTGGAATTGAGACAAAATTCCTTAAGGTTGTTGCAGATGTTCTTGCACCAATAATTACCTATTTATTAAATAGGAGTCTTGTTAGTTCTATTGTTCCAGACATATGGAAAAAGGGAAAAGTGATACCAGTCTTCAAGGGAGGAGAAAGTACTGTGCCATCTAATTACAGACCAATTACTATACTTCCTGTACTTTCTAAGATATTAGAACGAAGAGTTCATTTTCAACTTAGTCAATAACTGGAGGAAAATGCAATTTTAACTGACAACTAACATGGATTTAGACCTGGAAAGTCTATGAACACTGCCTTGATAGACTTCCACAACCTGGTGGTAACATCATTGGACCAGGGAAGAAGTACTGGGGTGGTGTTAGTGAATCTCAGTAAAGCGTTTGATTTAGTACAGCACAGAAAGCTCTTGGAAAGATTCTAGCAGGTAGGGGTACAAGTGGGAACATTACAATGGTTTGTATCCTATTTGGCAAATTGTAAGCAATGTGTTGTTAATGGTGCATCAGTGTCAAGCCTTGAGGAAATAAATCAGGGGGGTCCTCAGGGATTGATCCTGGGCCCATTGATGTTCAATGTATAGGTTAATAGCTTGGTGCAAAGTACGAAAAATGGGGAAACAAGGTTATACGCGGATGATACCATTTTATTAGTTTCAGCTGAAAATACAGTAGATTTAGAACAGAAATTGCAAAGTGACTTGACCCAATTGGAGCGGTGGATGGGTGACTCTGGCCTGCTCCTTAATGCAAAAAAACCCCAGAGTATGATGTTTTACTCGGGGCATGCGGGGAGGAGTGGGCCACAGTTACAGATCCACCTATCCAATGGTACTCAAGTCAGGGAAGTGAAAGGATTTAGATATCTAGGTTTACAGATGGATTCTTGTATGACATGTAAAGACCATATCGATATTCAGGTTAAAAAAGTAAACCAAAGATTGGTGGCTCTTAGGAGGATGGTTGGAGTATTGCCAAGAGAAGTTAGAGAGAAGTTGGTGAAACAATTGTTAATCCCAGTATTGGAGTATGGAGCCATAATTTATATGAATTCCACTCAAAAACTATTAAAAAAGGTGAATCAAACATGCTACAGACTGGATAAAGTTATCACCAAAGTAAGCACAAAACTCCTCATTGTACAATATATAATCAACTGCATTGGTTGCATCCTGATGCTCAAAGAAATTATATATGGTTAATCACTTGCCACAGGATAATGTTTGGGAAAAGCAAACACCCTTTAGCTAAATTTGTTACACTACAACTGTTAAATAATTTAAGAACACGAAAAAGAAATACTGATAGAATTCCAATGCAAAAATATCATAGCACAATTGGAGAGTAAAGGTTGCAAAACAAAATAGCTATTTACCGGAATAATTTGCCAAAAGACTTAAAGGCCATACATAATCAGTTCAGTTTTAAAATTAAATTGTTGGAATATCTTCAGGTTGAATGTATGTGTTTTGTATGATGTTGATGTTAATGTTTGTTGTTAAATTCTAAAGTTAGATTTTGTATGTCCAAAGTTTTTAAGTTATGTTTGTACTTTAACAACAGGACTTTGGTTGAAAACAGGGCCTTTGGTCCTAACTATTTGTTCCTCTATAACAATAAAGTTTTATCATATCATTTCATATCATCCCCATAGCGCGACCATGATAAAAATGAAAGTGTAATACCCCCAAAGACTGGGGTCCCCCAGCAAGTCCCAGTGACCCCAGTAAGGCATTAAGGTGCCCCATTATAGTTTAGGAAGCAAGGATGTGGGGTAAACAGAGTAGCAGGATCCTCATAAAATAAACCACTTGTCTGCACTTTAAAAAATGTTTTCATCTTCTTTATCCTCCTTTTTGCAGCCTGTCCAGTGAGGGTGGTATGAACCTGTGCCATCCCTGAGGTCCGGGTCATGCTGGACTGCTGGTTGCCTCCCTGGTTGTTACTGACATGGCATCCCAAATGCAAGGGAGAGTTCTGAGAGTGTATTCCAAATGAAATGCATTGAGGGGAAGGGGCACACTCAGTTTTAAGGAGACAGTTGACACTTCATTGTAGTGTTCATTTGAACTTTTTTTATTCATGACTTACATTAGGCACACATCCTCAACATTTCACCTTATCTGGCTTCTTCAGGAGATTGCCTTTAATAACCTAACAGCAGATATAATATTCTAATTACTAAATCATCCCCCCAAAATATTATTCTTCTTTATACAAATACATCCATGTCCTCCACCAGTATTGCATACTCAAGTGTATAATAAATTTACCTGATAGCCTTAAGTGGCTTCAAAATACTTCTGGGTTTAATTCTTATGTGGGACTCTTGTTCTGCTCTGTTTTAAACAGAAAAAATAAAATAATATAATACCACTTTAAGAAGGGGAAGGGAGAAGGAGTTATACTGTCACTGTTTGGTTTTCTTTCAATCCATCCAATCTGCCTATGGGATAAACGACAAATCACAGCTTCTGTCTCTTTATAGTGAATACTTTAAGAGAAAATTACTCTGGAAAGATGAAGTTGACCAAATTAAAATGGTGAAATTCTAGAAGAGGAGGAAGCTCAAATTAAGCATAAGCAAAATCCCAACCAAAACTGACTCAGGACTATATGGGCAGGATTTTCCAAAGCTTGTGAATGCCACAAACCCTGGGTGCACTGTATATATGGTGCATGGAGCTTGTGGCATTCACCTGCCAGCAATCAGGATTTTCCATCCCGTGTGGTAATTGCCACAAGCTAGATCAGTTTTTTGTGGTCTAGCTTGTGACAATCTTGAGGACCTTTTCTATGGAGCTTGCACCAGGTATTTGGTGCAAGCTGCTGTAAATAGTGAAAACTGTTGCAACTGCACCTGAGATTGTAGAATCGGGTGCAGTTGCAGCAAATGGGTTTAGTGCACCGCAAGAAACTAAGTGCCATGGCACAGGGTTTGTTCACAAGCCCTGTGCCATTCTTTGAAAATCGTGCCCTATGTTTCAATAATTGACATGCTGACTCTGAAAACAAATACTGGTACTAATAAAGAGCTGAAAATGCAAAACTATATTAAACCACCACTAACCATGCCAATGATCTACAAATGGCAAATGAATAAAGAAAAAGAAGCTTCAATAACATTTGAGATGATTCTCCTGGACACCCAAGTGAAGGTACAAATACTGTGCCTAAAATCAGTAAACTGAAGGCAGACTGGATAAAGCTAATGGTGCAACATAAAAAGAAAGAAACTGCTAATGTCTACCACAGAAGATGAAAAAAGAGAAAACAGAGGTCTGGGCATGTGTCATGGCTCTCTGTTAGATAATGAGTCAAAAAGACTACAGATGCAAATAACCCCTAAACAGAAAACCACTAGGTGAAAGAAAACGATTATATTAAAAACAAAAACAGTAAATATTACTAAACAAGTATTAGAATCAATTGCTATAGAACATCCTAACAGTAATATTCAAATGGGATAACATTCAGTCCAGCAAGAATGGGAACTGTACCAGTGGAGGGGGGGGGGAGAAAGGTGAAAGGGAGGGGAAAAAGATGGGAAGGACAGGCAAGGTAAGGGGAAGGAAAAAGGAGATGGAGAGAAGGGTGGGAAAACATTAACTGAGACATTTCTTACAATACTGTTGCGTGAAGTACAAAGGAATTCCCTCTGTCCTATCTTGAAAAAGAAAGGGGTGACTAATTAATACTCAAAAAATGGGTAAGTGCCCAAGTTTTATTTAGTCCTATTGGCTCTGATAAGTCCATTGTACAAATCAGTCTAGCTTCTTTCTGCAGCAATTGCATTTGACCCAATCTCAGCCTTGAAGATTGGGGTTGGCAAAGTCCAATACAATAAAATGGAAGGAGCGCATGTGGGTGTTGAGACAAGGCTGCCAGTGTGCCGAAAGAGGGGCACCACATCATCCACTAGAATGAATATGACCTTTTTTTTTACTCTGACTTTTAAGGGAAGAACCACATCACATGATCTCCTGGCAGCCCACCTAAACACTACTTTATGGGCTGAAGATGGCTGTTACCATAACCTTGCCTGAGAGCCTACCACACAGATATTTTTTTCTGTGAGCTGCACCAAAGCACAGTTCTCCCTCCTGCAGGCTGATGTGCCACTCCCAAGCTGCGATGCAGTCTGAGGCTAGACCCCTAAGCCAGGGAAGGACATTTAGTGTGGGATCCCTAGTGGGTAGGTTAGTCAGATTACCCTCAGCCAGTAGGGTAATCCTCCTGTTAAACTCTTTGAACACAGGTAAATACCAGTGGGAGGGAGGACATACCATGTCTCTCCCACCTAAGAGCCCCATTTTCTTCCACTCGAACCAGCCCTGGGAGCCCTGACTAGTAACCCCTATCTACATCTTCCCTCTCTGCCCACCCTGACCAGCACTTTGAACCCAGACCAATCTTCTCCACCTACATTCTCCCTGTCCACAACCCTGAACCAGCTCTGGGACTGCTGGCTGGCTGGCCTGCCTCACCTATGTCCCTGTGGTATCCCACATGGACCAGCCCTGGGATGACTTGAATGGCCTCCCATGTCTACATTTCCATTGTCCACCCACTTGGACTAGCACTGGGAGCACTGGCTCTGCTTCCACTACCTACATCATTCATGTCCCTCAATCTGGATCAGCGTTGGGATCCAAGGACTAGCTTTCCCTAGCAACATCTCCCCTTTTTGAGCACCTAGAGTATCCTTGGGAATCCATACTGGGTGTACCCACCTATGTCACCATGTTCCTTCACCCAGATAACCCTTTGGACCACCACACTAGCCTTCCACATCTACAATTTCCCTGCCTGTCAACCCAGCCCCTCCCTGGGACCCCTGGTTCAGTTTCTTACATCTATGTCCCCCTGTCCCTCCACCTAGACCAGCCCTGTGACCACTATACTTGCTTCCCCCATTTAAGTCCCTCCAGTTCTCCCACCCAGACCAGCTCCGGAATCCCAGACTGGCATTTACAACCTACTGCACAGTATGTCCTTCATTCTGCCCACCAGGGCCAACCCTGCAGGTCCTAGACATGTGTCTGATACCAGCCTTTACACTCATTTCCCACACTTCCAGCCCTTGAACCTCCAGACAGGTGTCTGAACCTCAGCTCTACCCTCTTCTTTTAGCAGTTTCAGACAAGGGATTCATGGATGTGTGTTCAACATACACCTCTTCCCTTATTTTTCACTGTGACCAGCCATAGGACTCATATATAAGGGTTTCACACTCACCTCCACCCTCTTCTCCCACCTGGAGCACCACTAGGACCATGGAATTTGGGTCTGAAACACACTTGCACCCACTTCTCCCACTCATACCATCCTTAGGACCCTCAAACAGGGCACCAATACCCCATGCACCTTCATCTCCCACTTGGACTACCCTTAGGACCACCATACTAGGGTTCTGACACCCACCTGTACCCTCTTCTCCCAACTAGACCATTCCTAGAACCCCAGAACCAGGATTCAACAGCCACCATACTGTAATCCCCACAAACCACCCATAGAACCCTCCCAAGTCTATTTACCCATCTGAAACACCAAAGGGAGCCCCCAACCAGGCTTCCCCTGCTAGGGCCCCCCTTTTCCTCAACCTGGACCTTCCAGGAGGCCCACATACTAGAATCCCCCACCTACATTGTAATGGATGTGGGCACACCATTACAGTCAACCCACACAATATAGATTAAGTAGTGGGTCTTAGTCTGACCACTAGGAAGCCAGAGGTAGGAGTCTTGAAGGGATGTTGCACCTGTAAAAAAAAAATAAAAAAAAAATAGGGGGTTCACAAATGATCTGTAGCTCTTAAGGGGTACAATAAGGTGGAAAGGACAGGTTAGGCATAGAAGTATGCTGTACTTATCTAATGGGGCAGGAGTCCATATCCTGTCAGACCCATAAAATAAAAGAAACTAGGTTAGCTGGGGAAAAAACACAGCAGAGCAGAAGCAGAGAGCAAAGGAAGTGTGATTTGAGAGGGGAGATCAGCCAAAAACCCCTGTGCTTTTATGGGTGGCAGAGTGGCCAGTATTGTACTTGGTAGCCCAAGTGGGCTAGTGGAGGCTCTTGGGGGCTAACAAGCCTGTGGGTAAATAAAAGAAAGGCATGTGTGGTCTTGTGGGCTAGGAATGCCATGGAGGGGCCACTAAGTAAAATTGTATCCCAGGTGGTGTAGTGGGCTAGTACCCTGTGGCTGTTGCCATTTCCCTTTTGAATAAAACTAGTACCCTTTCCTGGGGTCTAGTGTAGCTCCCTGAGCCCTAGTGTTGTGTTGGGTGTTATGTGGAATAATGGCAGGAGGAGGACAAGCTGGGGCTGCAGCTGCAGCCTGCCGCAGAGCCCGATTGCGCTAAAGTGAAAGTGCCTGCGGGTACATGTAATTCCCAGCACATATGAAGCACAGACTGAAAGAGAGAGAGAGAGAGAGAAAGGGGCTACCGGTAGGTGAAGGAGGCAATTGTGGAAGCGCCTCCCCCAACCTTTCCAAACCACCACTCCAGCGGTAGAGCTTTTTGTGCCCTAAGGGGCTGAAGCAGCAGCAAGGAGGAGGCCATGGAAGAGCCACACCTTCAGCTGATTACAGGGCTCCCAGCCAGCAGTGGAGAGTGGCAGGAGCTTCATTAAGTGACCCTGCTTCTGTGGTGATGTTGAAGCCAGGATGGGAGTGGAGAGGCAGCAGAAGCTGCCAGGGAGTAAAGCTGCTCCTGCGGCAATAGAAGCTGGGGGGGGGGGTTGTAAGAGTGGGAGAGGAGAGGATGGCAACAGTAGCAGTGGTGGGTGCCGCATGTCTAAGCAGCACCACAGTTTTAGGAACACCAGTGGGCTAAAGTGTTGATGAGTAGCTTGGGGGCTTTTCTCTCCTCCTCTTCAAGCTGACAGCAGTGTTGTGGGAGGCCTCTGCCACAAGAAACTCCTACTCTCAGGAAGAAGAAAATAAAAACAGAGAAAATTTAAAGTGACAAGCTAGATAGATAAAGGGCTACACTGGCTATCACAGCCAAGGTAAACAAAAGTAGTTAGTCAGGAAAGTTAGATTAATTTCTTTTTTACAGAGTTTTTGGACCTCGACAGTCCAGTTAAAGGAGGAGTGAGGGAAGTCCATTTTTTCCTCATTAATTATCAAGACACTTCAAGGAATTTGTTATTTTTTAGTTCAAAGTTCATAGATAGGAGTTCACCTGTGATGTAAGACAGAACAGATCCAAACGTGCTGTGAAGCCAGAAGATCAGAGGACCAAAGATGTCTCGGAGCCATCACAGGACAGCAGATGATGATGCCTCACCATTCCCTGGCCAGGGCTGTGCATCAGAGTCTTCATCACTCTCATGGACAGCACAAATTTGGGTTGAGGTAGAAGGGACTGTGTCTTTTGAAACTGAAATTATTTGGGAACATTTTGCTATTTTGGGGTGTGAGGTGAAAAGATGTGTGATGCAATGAATTAAAGAAAACGTTTTCAACAACAAATATGCATTCATGGTTCATATTGAAATGATTGAAAGTGAATTATGTTTTTGGTTGAAAACATATTTATTTTATTCATATATGTGCTCTTCTATTGGTGAGCAGCACACCATGATGCATAATATATTTTTAATAATAAACCACTAAATTTAAAAAATCACTACTGTTCATCTTGTGTATCTTTTTTAACAGTAAATGAGAAAACAGCAGCAGCAGATAACAGCCCAAAAAATGGAAAATGAAGGTTCAGAATAATTAACTGCTTATAAGATGGGTCATTTCAAGGGTATTTGAAGGGATATTGGGAGCAACTTTGACAATGAAAAATAAAAAATTGAAGATGAATGGTTCAGAATAAACTGCTCAAAAAGATGGGTCATTTGAAGGGTATTTGAAGGGATATTGGCAGCAAAAAATGAAGGGTAAAGATACAAAAATGGAAAATGAATGGTTGAATGGTATACATACTGGGAAACGAAGAGACTTTTAGAATCAAACAACTGAAAATGTATCTATCTTTTTCTGTATGGGTGGTGTCTCTCTCTCCCTGTAATAAGGTCAGAAAACCACAATGAACCTGCTGATAGGGGACAATTTGTTTCTGAATAAATACAGTTTAGGTACAGTAACAAACCTACTTTCAGTGGACCAATGCTACTACTGAAACACCTTATAAATAGTTTACATTGGTGATTTCTTTATTGATTGCTCATTGTTTGTTTAATGTTACAGAAGCAAGGCAAAGTAATTTTTATTCAAAAAACACCCAATCCCAGATGTTCTGGGTGCTGTACAAACAAAATAAACACAATCAAAACTCAGAATAAATATCAGTAGACATTAAATTCCATAAATTATAAAATAAAATATAATTACCTAGAAATATTTAAAAACATGGTGGCTGAGAACTGAGACCGAAACCTTAATATACTGATCTCTCTTAAAAAGCTAGGTTGTGGAAATTCCGGGTGAACAGGAGGGCCTTAAAGCAGGCCTTGAATGCCTCCAAAGATGGGGCCTCCCTAACCCTGAGGGGTAACGAATTCCACAGGATGAGGCCAGTGACAGTAAAAGCCCTGTCACCGGACTTTTTTAACCTCATCCTGGGAATCATGAGGAGGCCCCTACTGGAAGAGCAGAGGGAATTTTTTTTATTTTTTTTTTTTTTTATTTTAGCTTTTGTTGACCGGGTAAGTGCACTAGACAAATTCTGCCTATTTTCAGGCACAACCCGGGGGGGAGGGGGATACAGATGAATGCCAACTGAACCAGATTAAGCTGTTGGTGGTATTTTTAGTGAATGAGGAAATTTGGCCAGGACACCAGGGAAATTCCCCTACTCTTTTTCGATAAGTGCCATGGGATCTTTAACATCCACCTGAACTACCACCAATCCAGGCAGATGGGACCTCGGTTTAACGTCTCATCTGAAAGACGGCACCTCAGAAGTGCAGCACCCCTCTCATGCTGCACTACAGTGTCAGTACTGGGTTATTAACCCAAGTGCCAGATGTGGGAACTGAACCCACAGCCCTCTGATCTCCCAGTCTCAGAGGCGAGTGTGCTACCTACTGAGCCACTGACACTGATAAACACTGACACTGACACTCGGGATGGACCGAGACAGCAGGTGTAAGAAGGTCCATCAGGTAACCAGGACCCTGGGGGATCATGTGATGTCTGCAGCCTGAAAGCAGCTCATCTGCAGGGCTCCCATCTCTCTACTGCTTAATCCACTAATTTTCTGGAAATTTAGCCTCATCTCTATAACAAACCTACTAGATCTGGACCAGAGACTGCCTGCAATTGATATTCTACGCACCTCCTGTAGCCACGATGGAGGCCGATATGAAGCATGCCCCGCTCCACCACACTCTGCCCATGTCCCTGGAGAAGATGCTGAAGAATTCCAAAAACCAAGGCTCATCTGTTGCTAAATCTTTGAGTCCTCCTGCTCCGGCAATCCCTCTCACACAGGATCGCTTCCTGCAAGAGCTGCTTCCCTTTTGGGAAACTCTTTCTGAAATTTCAGTGGAGTTGAAATCACTCCACAGAGACTTGAATGATCTGTGTCACAGGGTCGCTGACGTGGAGGCCCGCTCCACATCTTTAGAGCACTGGAAGGAGAAAGTGGACCCAGAAATTGTCACGCTCAGGCAACAACTAGAGAAACTCCAGTTGAAGACAGAAGATTTAGAAGACAGCAGCATGTGCAATAACATCTTAATTTTGGGGCTGCCAGAAGGGTAGGAGGGCCCATCTGCCATCACCTTTATCCAAAAGCTCTTAACCAAGATAATAGGCCCTTCCCCATTCAACCCAACTTACCAAATAGAGAGGGCACACTGCTCACAGTGCTCTAGGCCACCAGACAGTGCACTACCAAGACCAATCATCATGAAATTTCTTAGCTACCTGGAAAAGCAGCATGTTCTAGCTAAGGTCAAGGAGCTGCAAGCTGTGTTCTGGGAGGGGAAGGAACTGAGGCTAACTCAAGACCTCCCTTATGAAATACGGCAAAAGTGCTCTACCTTCAACCCAATTGTCAATAAATTAATTGCAGCTGGGATTAAGTTCAAAATGGCCTACCCAGCCCATCTACAGGTCCTCATTTCTGGATCTTGGCTCTCTTTTGAGACTCCTGCTTTAGCCACTCGTGAGCTATCTACTCAGTTACCTGATCTATTCCAAGCTACCTGAAGAAGTCTCCTCAGGATAGATATGCTAGTCTCCTGCAGGAGAAAGCTGAATACTCCATCCTCAAGACTAAATTCAAATACATTGAGCAAGGAGAAAGGGCAGGGTGCCTGCTCACTCTCCTTCTTCAGAGATTGGAGATCTTGTAGGTTATTCCTTCAATTGCTGCCCCAGATGGTTCCATAAAAACACTCCCAGGGAGGTAGTGGCAGTCTTTGAAAATTTCTACTCCACCTTATATGGCTGGAGTCCATCTCTACTGACCATCAAAGAAGTGTTGTCCTACCTGGAATCTGCTCCATTACCTTGTCTCATGGACCATCATAGTGCTCTTCTTTCTACTCCTATCTCCCTAGCAGAAGTGGAATCTGCAATTAATAGTTTAGCCCTAGATAAAGCCCCCGGCCCTGATGGGTTCCCTTCGAACTTTTACAAACTTTTTCTCAAAGACCTCTCCCCTCTCTTACTCTGACTTTACAATTATATGATCTCAGCTGAAATTCTTGACCAATCACTTCTTGAAGCCACCATAGTTCTCCTTCTCAAGACATATAAGCCCCCTTCTAATACGATGAGCTATTGGCCTATTCCCTTATTAAACTGTGACATTAAAATTTTAGCCAATATCCTAGCTACTAGAATCAGAAAAGTATGGTAGAGACTACTCAGCCCAGAGCAGGTGGGTTGTGTTCCTGGGAGGTCTTCTGCCGATCATCTCTGAAAGATTGGTTATTTGTTTCAGGCAGCTCAAGCTTCCCCCCTGCCGATGGCCTTAATTTCTCTTGATGCAGATAAGGCCTTCAATAGGGTGGACTGGTCTTTCCTATGGCTTACCCTACAGAAGATGGGCTTTCCTTCTTCTTTTTTACAATGGCTTAAAATGATTTATTCCTCACCTTCAGCAAGGATTTATTGTAACAGTGTCTTCTCCTCCGCATTCCCTCTGTATACTGGTTCACGTCAGGGTTGCCCCCTCTCTCCCTTTCTTTTCAGTCTGTACCTTGAGCCACTCCTTCGATGTCTCAAGTCTTCGCGTAACTCACGAGGCATCCCCATCGGCATCCTGACACCATCTATCTCGGTGTATGAGGATGACATCTTACTACATCTTTCCGAGCTGGCTACCTCCCTCACAGAGGCATTGAAAGTGACTGACCAATTTAGCCGTCACTCTAATTACAAACTAAACCTCAACAAAACAGAAATTTACCCCCTTGACCATTTCACCCGCAGCCCAGACCTCATTTCCTTTGGTATGCAATGGTCTCCTCATTCTTTAAATATCTAGGTATTTCTTTTACTTCTGACCCTTCTCTATTGGTGAAAATGAACCTAGAGGATCTTCTGGTGGTGATATGACAGGATCTAACAGGATGGAAGGACCTCCCTATCTCACTATGGGACAGGATTAACATTATTAAAATAAAAATCCTCCCTTGGCTTTTTAACCCCCTAAGTGTACTTAATATTGTCCTTCCACTTTCCTTCTTTAAATGTATCCACTCCCTTATTACCTTCTTCATCTGGCTGGACAACTCACCCAGATGTTCTTCCCAACTTCTTATTTTATTGTTGGGCCAGTCATCTTTATAAATGAGGAAAATGGCTTTCCAACTCTCATCTCACACCCGAGTCTGAATATACTCCTATATGGTTACAGATAGAATCTCGTCTGTTTGCGCTTATATCCTGTCACTAGCTGCAATTCTATTTGCTCCATGGAAATCTCTTCCAGACCCACTGTCCACCTCCATAATTGGTGTCTCCATCAAAGTTTTCTCACAAATTTGCACCTCCTGGAAAGTCTCCCTCTATAAAGACATTGCACAACCTATCTTCTCTAACTTAAACATTAAGATCAGGGGTCGTCCATTAATCTCAGTTTTGGCTTTCCCTGCCCCAGAATGTTTGTGTCTCTGATTTCTATCCCCAGTCTTCCCTTCTTACATCTCTGGAATTGCTGGAGAAACTTTCACAGCTGTCAGAGTGCATCTTCAAGCTTTACCAGTTAAGGCACCTGAGTTTGCAAAAATTTGGCCCCACCCTGAAATCCTGTGATCTCAGGGAGCTCCTTTACCAGTCTCATGATTTGGCGCTAGTTAGGAGGTCTAAACATCACTTTCAGGTTCTTGGCAATATTGGGAATGCAAGTAATCACAGACATGTTGCATAAGAGTAATAAACTTGTTTATTACTACCAAAAAGGATAAAATCACAGTTGCCCTAAGCAGTTCTTACCAATACAAACCGGGAGCCAATGCTAAGCGTTCCCTATACCTCGAGGTTTCTTTGTGTCTCTTGGGATCTCTGAGATACAGGTCTAGTGTATCACATTATACACCTATGATAATTACTATGGTTACTGTAAGATAGAAACATTTCTAGTTACAGAGATGAGCCCTATTGGCTAAATTAGAGGAGGCTCCACGGTCCAAGATAACATTATACAGTTTTGTAGTAGTCATCAGTTTGTGAAACATAAGAGTTCTTATACAGTCTTACATAACTCAGTGTAGTAATACAAATCACCAAAAGATGGCAGTGCTGACTTACATATCATAATTATTCCAAGGACACAGGTGTCTGTGAGGAAGTATTTTTTCACAGAGAGGGTGGTGGACACATGGAACAGCCTTCCTGTGGAGGTTGTGGGGTCTAAAACTGTGGGAGAATTCAAGAATGCATGGGACATACATAAGGCAATTTTTGTGGGGGGTAGGAAGAAATAGGCTGTTGGTTAAATAGGATCTGAAGCTTATCCTCTAGGTAGGGAAATGGGCAGACTAGGTGGGCCAAGCGGTCCTTATCTGCCGTCAAAGTCTATGTTTGTATGTCTTGGCATCTTACAAGTAAGAAATATACAGAAAATACATAGAAGAATATATATGTATTAGCAAGTAAAGTGTATTACAACAGTATGTGTACATATCCTGACATCTACTCTTGTACGGTAGATGCCTTTAACCCTATATGTTAGTATAACATATACCTAAGCAATAGTTGTCTACGGTGTACCTCTGAGGGTACCAATAAGGGTGCAGGGACCTCGTGTAACACTCTTAAACCCCATGGTACTTCTGGCTTATATTTGTGGTTGCTTACCACTTTCTATTCTTTTTCCTGGCTGGCTCCAAGGTCTGGGAATCCTTGCTGCAAAAGGTAAATTTTAACTGGCCACATCTTTGGAAAGATCTCTATACCTATCTAACTCAGGACCGGTTAAGACTCACTCAGTACCATATTCTAAATAATATATATTACACTCCAGTCAGACTGGCTAAGATGGGTTCTCTTCCCTCTCCCACTTGCACTAGATGTGGAAAAGCAGATGGTACCTCATTACATGTTTTTTGGTCCTGTGAGAAGGTTTCTTCCCTGTGGGCACAAATCGAGGAGTGGGTCGATCCTCTTTTGGGAATGGCAGGCCTCTTCACTCCAGAAATATGTATTATTGGTGACTTTTCTCAGATTCCGGTCAAGGAGAGGAGGTACCACACGGCCCTCATCTCCTTGACAGTCAAAAATGGTCCTCAGGCACTGGCTGGATCAAGCGCATATCTCATACTGCAAATGGCTACATGAACTCTCTTTTTCTCTCTGGACTGAACTTCTGATTGACAGTCTCCATCACAGTTTACCCCTTTTTAACATGAAATGGGGCAAACTTCACCTGTCTCCCCCTGAGCGCTCTCTGATTTCCCTACTTAGATTGCTGTAATAATAGTTTTCTACCTATGTCAGTTTAAGAAATTCTCCTGTTGGGTTGTTATACACACTCCGTGGGAGGGGGAATAGGCCGGGAGGTTGGTTTTGTTTGTTTTTTCCCGCTCAGTGTGCATCTTTTATTGTTCTGTTGTTGGTTGTTTGTATGTTTCTTTCCTCAAAATCAATAAAGTTGATTAAATTTCAAAAACAAGGGCCCTGGCCATGTAGGGCCTTATAGGTGAGAAGATTCGCCTTAAAGAGGATCCTCCAACTGACCGGCAGCCAGTGCAGCTCACGCAGCACCGCTGTAATATGGCAATATTTAGACTCCCTGTAAGTAACCTGGCAGCTGTATTCTGCACCTGCTGCAGTCTGCAGAGAGATCCTCCCATGACCATGAGGTAGAGCACATTACAGTGGTTATGCCTTGATGTCATCAAGTCATGTATCAAAGTGGGGAGGTCCAGAGGCAGCACAAGGTGCTTTTTCTTGGCAACATTCCTGAGATAAAAAAACAGGAGCGGACAGTGGAGGACACTTGTGCCTCCATCGCCAAACCCCCATCCAGGATGACACCAAGATTCCGCACCTCAGAGGAGGACTTCAGTGGGACCAGTCCCAGAAAAAGTCTGGTCTCAGCATCAGAGGCCATCCTATCCCACATTCTGTTCGAGTCCACAACCAATAACTCCTTCTTATCGGGGTTCAGGTGCAACCAGCTGGAGGCCATCCAGTCACTGATCTCAGCGAGGCAGTTGTTTAGCACATCTGCTGTGTTGGATGTTCCTGGGGCAAAGGACAAGTATAGCTGGGTATCATCAGCATAGCAATGAAACCCCAGACCATACTTCCTAATGATCCTCCCCAGGGGCAGCATGTATACTGCGAACAACATTGGGGACAAGGCCGAACCCTGGGGTACTCTGCACAGCTGGAGACTAGAGGTGGAGGGGAAATTCCCCATCACAACCCTTTGCCTCCTGTTGGTTAAAAACAACTCAAACCAGCAGATGACAGTACCAGTGAGTCCGCAAAATACCCTAAGGCAGTCCAGCAACACACAATGGTCCATAGTGTCAAATGCTGAGGAGAGATCGAGGAGAACAAGAATTGCCCTTTCCCCTCAATCTCTAGCCCTGAGGATATCATTCTGCACCCGAACAAGTGTGGTTTTCTGTACTATGCCTCACCTGAAACCCCGACTGGAGAGGTTTGTATAACTCATGGGTCACAAGGTGCACCTCCAACTGAAGTGCCAGTACCTTCTTCACAATCTTTGCAAAAATGGGAGATTGGAGATGGGATGGTAATTTGCCCTGACCTCCGGGTCCAAAGATGGTTTCTTTAGGAGCGGTCTCACCAATGCCTCCTTCAAGGCATCGGGGAAGACCCCCTCTGAGAGGGAACACTGGATAATCAAGGGAAACACCGGGCCAACAGCGTTGATGCATCTCATCAAGAAACACGTTGACACTGGGTCCAGTTCACAAAAAGTGTGCTTCAGATTGGTCACTACCTCAATTACCTCATTTACCTCCACCGGTCTAAACTCTCCCCAACCAGACGGAGAGCACTCAGGACACTTCTGGTGACTACTGTCAGCTCTGGACTGGCTGACTGAAGGAATTCCCTGCTGGATATCAGACATCCTGTCTGAGAAGAACCAACCAAATGTTTTGCATTCAGCATTGGAAAAGCCTTCTTCCGGCTGTAGACAGGCCAGATGAAGTAGCCTGTCCACAGTCCGAAAAAGTGCAGCTGATTGGTTCTCCCCAGCAGCAATCTCCCTGTACAGAAATTCTGCCTTCTTACGGTTGATTGCCCCCGGTATGCATTATAATGCACACGCAGGGCCAGTTTGTCCTCCTCCTGTCTGGTCTTACTCCAGCAGTGCTTCAACCTCCAACCCTTCTTCTTCAACTCCCTGAGTTCCCCATCAAATCAAGGGGATCTCAAGTAGGAAGATTTGGGTTATACACGGACAGGTGCGAGGGGAGTCATTGACATCCGATAGCACCCTATTATAGGTGCCAACTGCATCTCCAATGCTTCCAACGCGTGCATTGCCCACACTAGATAAATCAGCTACTGTCCAAAAGCCCTCCGAGGTCAATCCCTGCAAAGGGCGGTAGTTCATCATCTCTGTAGGGGGAGGGCATCTGGTGGGTGCCCCGAACATGAACCACACTATGCAGTGTTCAGACCATACCACCCGATCAATCTTGAGATCATTTATCTCAAGCCCCAGTGAGAACATCAGGTCCAAAGTGTGCCTTCCCTGAGGAGTCGTGGAGGAGACTACCTGCAACAGGCCCAGTGATGACATGGTCTGGAGGAGGTTATGACCAAGTCGAGATGATTCATCATCAGCTCAAACATTGAAATCCCCCATGGTAATACATCTGGGGGCTTCCAATGTTTCACTTACGACGAATCCAACAACCTCCTGAACAAAATCTCCTGCCACTCCGGGGGGCGGTAAATCAGGAGAATCCTGCAGCCTGTGCCTGGTCCCCCACGGATGGCCAAACAGTCAAAGGATCCTCAAGCATTACCCCAAATCCACTGCTGAAATGTGAAAAGTACCTGTAAAAGAAAGAAAGTACTGTAGATACAGTATAAAGAAACAGTAAAAACAAGCTAACCCTACTTGTTTTAAATGTTTCTATAGGCTCCAGCCAGCCAAACCTCTGCTTTTCTTGTTTCTGAGCTGAGAAGTGGATGTCTTGGGATGGGACCAGAGGCGGGGTTACACTCCTTATTGAGGAACTTAGATAAAAATCTCCTTTCCTGTACCTAAAGAGAAAATGGTGAAAGTTGTGTCTATAATAGTAAGATATTTCACATTGGATTCTGTTATATTTGTATTGGTGAATATTACATGAAAGATACAAACCACTAATGTGTAAATGGAAGAATATCACATGGCCAGTGGGAGTGGTATGGCCCCTTCCACTGCTTGTTAATTAGTTAGTTGTTATCCAGCCTTGCTGAAGGTAGGATGTCTGCTAACTCATGCTGCTGCTGTTTATAACACTCCTAGAAGCCTGTGGGGGTCTATCCAGCTGCGGTTTTTCTGAATTACTCTGTCTGAATTTGAAAACTTTTAAAAGGTCAGTGGGAGAAACTTTCAAACTGAAAGAAAGAGCATAGATGTAGTAGAAAAGATTCAGAGAAGGGCAACAAAGATGGTGCATGCTATGCAAGGGAAACCATATGAGACAAGATTGAGAGAATTAAATTTGTATCCACTGGAGTTTAAAAGAGAGAAAGGAGACATAATAGAGACATTCAAGTACATGAAGGGGATAAATAAAGTGAGGAAAGGAAGTCTATTTAAAAGGAAAGTCAGAATTAAAACAAGAGGTCATACTTTAAGATTGGAAGGAGGAAGATTTAAAGGTAATGTAGGGGGGTGTTATTTTACTGAGAAGGTGGTTGAACCCTGGAACAGATTATCTGAGGAGGTGGTAAGCGTCAAAGTGGTGGATGGATTCAAGAGAGTGTGGGATAGACATATGGGGTTGGTTAGAGGACAGAGGATAGGCTCCTTGTGCACTGGTGACAAGTAGGGGAGAGGGGAGATGGGCAGAATGGATGGGCCAGGATGGTCCTTTCCTGATACTATGATGCTGCAACTCTGTCATTCTGCATCCTGACCAACTTTTATGCATATTGAAACATACTTTCTTTGCACCTTACATGAATAAAACTACGCTGCATTCGCTGCACTGCATCCTAACTATAGCCTTCTGTGTCTGTCTGATCTTCTTTGCCTGCACCTCTGTCACAGTTGCAAGCTGCCTGATGTGCCTGCTGTGCAGCAATGCACATGATGGTGCATGCCCCAATGAAAACTCTTCTCCACTAGGCATCAACTTCTGAAGAGTCTGCCTTGGAAGGATGGTCATATACAGGATATTTAGGCCCAGTGGGGTCAGCAATACCAAAATCCCCAAAGTGGGGGTGAGGGACAGCTCCTGTAAATCTCATGGGAACATAATGCCTGAGTTGGATGTCCTTTGGGCTGAAGAAGGGGAGAAAGGATGTAGTCAGGCATTGCTGGGTGCCTCCACAAAGGCCTGAGGCCATGAACGGATGACAAAAGTCATTAATTAAATCCCCAGAGAACCTCAGAGACAGGGTAGCAGGACTGTGAGCTACAAAAGACCCCACATTTAGCTCCTTCAGCACCTTCATGAGGAACTGCCAGTATGCAGAGTACTCAGCATCCATAGACATGTGATTGGAAAAGTTCTCTTCTACAGAGGAAAAAGTAGAAAAGAAGGAGCTGGACTCAGATAACTGGGCCTGGTCAGACTGCTTATGGTACTAGTGACACTGATTGTTCTTCCATACTGATGCCAGATCATGGGCCAAAGAGGACCTGGCTTATATATCTCTATCCCTGGTGCCTCTGAGGGGGGAGTACCATAATTCACAGGGGGCAGTTGTGCTCCCCCAGCGGTCGACTGGCTGGATGGTTGCATTACCTCCCACACCCACTAGGGTTGCCTGGAGTTAAGGTGTGGTTTTGTTCAGTGGTATTTGCTCTGCATAAAAGGACATTGCTAAACCCTTTTGTGCCGTGCAAAACTGCTGAATATGGGGTAGCACACATATTCATGGCCACCCTCCTTGCCCACCCGCATACATTATGTTTTGCATGGGTGCTAATCCTCTTTGCCCACACACAACCCCCTGTTGAATAAGGGGCTGCAGCACAAACCTTGGTTTGCATGGGCAAAGACCCATTAGCACCCACACAAACTTTTGAATAAAAGGCCCCAAGTGTTTAACTTACCCAGCAAGTAACTGTTAGTACAAAACAGTTGTCATTTCTTACTTCAAACCTGATTACAGCCTACAATTTAAGTTGGGGGCAAGCAGCTGATAACATACCATTGTCTAAAATACGTGCTTATTAAAAGGACACTGTCAACCATTTTTGCATCATATTATTTCTAGTTAAAACCCCAGATTTTATGATTGCTTACCTTCTCTAAAATTCATTGATGTTGATGTTGCTGGTTATTTAATCTGCCTCCTTTCTTAGTAGAACTGAAATGCATCCTAATGGTGAATAATACCCAGCCTTGTTTTGTTTCAAATCCTTGATTTACACTTATTGTATACATAGATACTGCACACAGACACTGTCAGCAGATAAGGGCCTGTAGCCCACCCAGTCTGCCCATTTGAGCTTGTAAGTTCACTTTACATTTTTCTACTGAACATTAGGAACACAACAAAACAGTGCAGTCAATCATGATGTGACAGTCTTATCTGCTTCCACTGTATCACAAGTGGCTAAACTGTGCTGGGGGTGTTCCCAAGTCCAGGAAAGAAGCAAGGGGAGTTGATAAGCAAACAAGCTTTTGTGTGGCAACACCAGTATGGTGGCAGTCTGTTTTTCACTTTTGAAAAGAAAAAAAGGAATCAGAATCAATTTACCAGCTACGTCAGCAATTTTTACAAAATGTGACCAATCGTGACATTTGTTTTTTAACTAGAGACACTTAGAGGCCTAAAGGCATTGACTTTGTCTGATGGCACTGGAAACTGAAGCCTGTGCCATACCTAATCAATATCATGTACTATGTTTTGGGGTACAACAAATTCATTTTTTACTACTCCCCAGATGCTGCCCCTGTGTAACTTAATTTCTTTGTGGGTTGTAAGCATAAAATTAACTGGTATGGAATAGAAAGTATATATTGCTGTAGCCCTCATATTTCTTTTGCCCAAATACTGGTCAGAAAATGTTACTGAGCATTGATCTTGCAAAGAAAAGGAGTAATTTCATGCTTAGATGAAGGCAGGATGGAGCATGAAAACTAAGGTGTCATACTGCATAGTTTTAATAGGACATGACAGTTCTATTATGACTTAGAAAAGTCATTCATTAAAAAAATTAATAATATGACTTCCCCTGTTAAGAACTGTTTTGACAGGGCTGCGGACATTTTTGCTAATGGAATTAAATGCAGTGGTACAGTATATCCATTAGGTTTAGAATTCAGAAATCTAGGCCATTTTTCTGTATAGGTTTCAACTGCTATTCAGATGAGTAGATTTAAAATGAAATTTGCAGACACTGAAAAGGAATTCCACATTCAGGACATGGCAAATTTTCAGCAAGACAAAGAGAAACCTAGTGACTGGTCTGTTACTGGCCACAGAAAAGGGATGGATGCTGCAGCAGGTGGTAGTTATAGAAATGGCCGGTGGTAAGATTCTGGCTTTTTTGTTTACAGTACATAAAGTATTGCTTAGCATCAGCTAGAAAAAAAATGTTTGAAAACATTGCAAAATAGTATAAAAGTAAGCACTGCAAAAATGGTATCATTTCTCATGCCTGGATCTGTTTTCCGGAGATTATTCTGGCATCCTGGTTTTTATCCTTCAGTGAAGGATTTTTTAATGGTTCTTTTCCACTTCTTCTTCCAAATGCATATTCTGTTATCACTATTTTCAATACTGACACACTTTTTTCTATGTTATCAATTTGCTTGTCTTTTAGATTCTTAATCTGTGATGCAGCAACAATTAAGAACTCAGTGTTAATGTATGTGAGAGACCTGATGTACACGTTCCCTGTCCTCTGAAAAATCGTTGGGGCATCCTATGAGGGTTCTTTTGGAGAAAGATGCTAACTTTGGCATACTGTTTCCTGGTAGCACAGGTGGTCATTTGTCAGTATGATACCAAGAGCAACATACATCTGGTGCTAGTTATAAGAGTTTATAGCATTTGGCACTATTAACAGAGTTCAAAAGTAGCCAACCAATCAAAAAGCACTCTAGGAAAGAGACTTACCACAGCAGCTTAAACACATCTCATTGTAGGCAGAGCTACAGTACAGGTTCTGGCACAGTATGCACTTTTCAGGTAGTCATATATGGTAGCAGTGCAACCCCCAAATAAGTTTTTATAGCGCAATGGCCTACGCAACCAGAATAGCGTTATGCTTATACAACTATGTTACTCTGTTGTGACTGTTCATGCTTTCTGTTCCATGAGGAATTACCACCCTGTAGTTGTACCAAATGCAAGGAACCCTGGAAGAGGGTTCAACCCCAGAGGTGCTGCAGGAAGGTTCCTTGACTAAAGGTACCTTAGGAAGGAACCCCCAGCAGAAAGTTAGCAGTGATCGTTGACTATAGGGTAAAGAAGTAAACTAAAGCAAGAGGTGGCTTGATAATACATAGATGAGAAATACAAGTTAGCAGAACAGCATGGATAAATAGGTTAACACTGATGACTGCAGGGTGCTTCTTAAGGAGAGAGGGAATGGACAGAAGGGCCACCACCCACCTTCATCTAATGGCAGAATGTACTTGAATAGACTAGGGAATACAGTACTACTAAATCTTGCTAAGTATTATGACTTTTGGCATGGAGAAGAAAAAAACAGCCTTTGAGAAGAAAATCTCTGGGGATCCAAGGCCTAGGTCACCTTCCCTCCAGGCTTGGGGTATTTATTTTAGTGCTGGTTTCAGAATGGAAAGCCTCCTCACTGTAGGAAAAGGGAACACCTCCTTACTCTGGAGGGACTGTACTGTAACTTATGGAATGCCAGCATGGCAATTTAGGTAGTCCTTTATTAGACAGGTAGCACAAGCAGTTGAAATAAAGATTGCTTGCTGGTCAAGGCATGAAGTGTGCTGATACTCTTGATAGGATTAAGGAGCAATCCTGTAGTTTACACAAAGCAGCTGATTGATATGGTGTCAACATGAATAGTGAATTGAGATGTGTAGCATGAATACTTTAAATATCATTAAGGAGGAGTTAGGCTAGTCCAGTAAGAAGCATTTACAATGAAGTAATGGAAAGCAATTGGCATCTTGAAGTCATGTAGACTGTGAGGTTAAAGTATTTAGACCAGGAAGATTGAAAGCTGCTGAGGCAAAGGAGCAGGCTAAATCATAGTTTACATAAAAGCATGCTCCTGCCACCTGAAACCATGATGCCTTACTGATGCAACCCAGTTCCCCACCATGGGAATAAAAGGGAAGCCACAAGCTGAGCACTGTGGAACCAAACAGCAAATGTAGCATTGATAGGGTAGGACCCGGCCCCCTAAAATAGAAGCAGCATAAGGAAGCATGAACCAACAGTTTCAGGAGCGACTGAGCAGCAGGCAGAATGCAAGGTGGAACACAGAATGAAATGTATGCTCAATACCGGATAAAGGAATGCCCGACTGGGGTAATTGCAATACCTGAAATAAGTATTGAAACCAGGGTATGCTCAATATCAGAAATAAGTATTCATAACCAGGGTATGATCAATACCAGAAATAAGCATTCAAAACAAGGGTATGCTCAGTACCAGAAATAAGTATTCTACAATAAATGGGGAATATACCTCCAATCTCCCTTGTGCAGAGCTCCTCTGCCTTCCCCTGGCAACCCCACTGCTCATTGAGACCTTGGTGGACATGAACCTAATAGAGGGTTACTCACCCATTGAACTAGGTCTGATTGTTGTTGTGTACTTAGGATTTTATCAGTTCACACCACTGCTCTTTCTTTCTTTTCCTCTTTTCTTTTCTCTCTGCTTCCTATCTCTCCTCGGTATATGATTAACTTGTCTGGACACTATTGGCTATTAATGCTATGATATCATACTCTCACGGCACTAAGTTATGCAAGTGGCAGTGTTACTGTTCAGAATAAGAGTAGTAATATCTAGGACTCTGTTACTTAAACTAGTTCCATACCTAATGGTTTGTTTCCTCTTTGACAAGACACTTTGCAGAGATATAGGTATGCTCTGTTATGATGTAAGTTGTATGATAACTGGTCATGTGTAGAGAGCACTTGTATTATTGGATGTGCTGTTTCTAAGAGCTTTATTATGTATAATTAACATGTGTACCTAATTTCTGTGTATGTGACTATGAAAAGAACTAATAAAAATCTTCTATGATAAAAAAAGATATAAGTATTTAAAACTGGATATGTTCAATACTAGAAATAAATATTCAAAACTGGGGTATTTTCAATACCAGAAAGAAGTATGCAAAACAGTGGTATTTTCAATACCAGAAATAAGTATTCAAAACTGGGGTATTTTCAATATCAGAAATAAGTATTTGAAACTGGGGTATTTTTAGTATCAGAAATAAGTATATTTGAAACAGGGGTATATACAGTACCAGAAATACGTATTCGAAACTGGAGTATGTTCGATACCAAAAATAAGTATTCAAAACCGAGGTATGTTCAATACCAGAAATAAGTATTTGAAACTGGGGGGTATATTCAGTACCAGAAATAAGTATTCAAAACTGGGGTATTTTCAGTGCCAGAAATAAGTATTCAAAACTGGGGTATTCTCAATTCCAGAAGGAAGTATTCAAAACAGGGGTATTTTCAATACCAGAAAAAAAGTTTTCAAAACTGGGGTATTTTCAATACAGTACCAGAAAAAAGTATTAGAAACTGGGGTATTCTTTTTCTTTTTTTTTTTTAGTTTTTGTTGACCAGGTAAGTACACTAGACAAATTCTGCCTATTTTCAGGCACGACCCGGGGGAATGGGATACAGATGAATGCCAAATGACTTTGAACCAGTTTAAACTGTTGGTGGTATTTTTAGTGAATTCTCAATACCAGAAGGAAGTATTCAAAACTGGGGGATTTTCAATACCAGAAAAAAGTATTCAAAACTGGGCAGTAACTGGTTATAGCTTCCAATAGTAGTCGACCTGAACAACTGGTTCAAGGTCAGTTGGCATTCATCTGCATCTCCCTCCCCCAGGTCATGCCTGAAAATAGGCAGAATTTGTCTAGTGCACTTACCCGGTCAACAAAAACTAAAAACAACATTCCTTCCACTAATTGACTATGCTGACTTTCTTTACAGTCATTGCCCCAAAACTGTCCTTACTAAACTGGACATCCTGTACCACAGGGCCTTAAGATCTGTAGCTGACTCTCCATTCAAAACACACCACTGCTCACTTTACAGCCAACTCGGCTGGACTTCCTTATCTATCAGAAGATGGTGTATTGCCTCCATCTGGACCTTCAAAGCCCTCACTAACAAATTCCCTCTTTACATATCCAGCCTCTTTAAATCAACACCTTGCCCATACTCACTTAGGAAATATGATTATATCTCGCTTGATACCCCCTGGGTAAAATCTCGTTTTGGCACGATATCCATTAGCCATGCCTTACCAACCTTGTGGAACTCCCTCCAAATCACCCTAAAACTGACTCACCTTGTTAGACAATCCTCCTTTAAATCTCTTCTGAAACCTCTGTTGAAGGAAAAGTGCCAGTGCTACACCTAGGGTTCCCCCCTTTTGATATTTTATATGGCATTTACCACTATATTTGTCCCTGGCTCTCCCTGCTTCCCTACTTTCTTTTGTTTTACAATCCTGTCTGTCTGTTCCCCGCTACTCCCAGAGCCTCTCTCCCTTATACCTTCCCCCCTTATCCTACTTATCTTCGACTATGCCTACCTCACCTTATGGATCATGCTCTAACTTCCCCCTTACCGCCTTCTATTCCAATCATATTATGCAGTTAGCTGCTTGCACTTATGTAGATATGTAAAAATCTGAGTGATATGACTGTATCTTATGTATTACCCACTGTATTGTGTGAACTATTATATAAATCTGTAGTGTTTTCCTTTCATGTATACTATGTGTGTGTCCCCAGGACCACCTTGCAAATGAGTATCTCAATGGTGTATTTCCTGGTTAAAAATAAAATTGAATTGAACTGAATTAAACAAGCACAGACATTGTAGTCATAGGCAATAATGCACAGAAAATCAACAGTAGTAATTGCTTGATATAATTGCATTTAAGCAGGCTTGAATCCCATGAAGAAAGCAATATAGAATTCCAGGAGACTCTGGTTTGATTAGCACTAAGTGCTAATAAGTATGTTAGAGCAGATTTAAATCTCCAAAAGGGCTATAGGAAATCCAAGGTCTTACAGAAGGAAAAGCAGAGTAAATAATGAAATACTGAGGCAAAGAAGAAGGAAAGAAACCTTATGGGAATGCAAGGCTGCTGAGGTAAAATAGGCCTTGCACAAATTGCAGCAGGTTAAGGAAAAACGGAGTGTAGCAGCTAGCTGTGCAGCAGAGCCAGGACCAGGTGCAAGCAATTAGTGAAGCACAGGAGGCAGCAACTGCAGTGGGAGCTGAAACAAGCAATAACAAATGCAAGAAAACTGAGATTTGTAGGGGCCTAAGCACAGGCACAGGAGACACACAGTACAAAAAAAGAGCAACAATACACTGAGAAAAAGCAGAAATCCCAAAAAAGAAAACTCAAACCAAAAACATGAATACAGGGAAGCAAAAAAGCAAACGCAAAAAGAAGGACTCAGCAGCTGGAAGTAAAACAATGCTAACCAAAGCAGGAGAAGCACAAAATCACAGTCAGCAGAAACCAAGCAGAGTCCAGAGCACGAATAAACTAGAGGGAGTTGGCAAGGCCCCAGGCAATGGCCACAGCAGGCCCAAGTGAGAAGACAGACCAACAAAGCTTTTGGCTGGCAGAGAAAAAAATGCTTCAGAAGGAAGTTGGAAGGAACTAATTGTATAGCTCAAAAATGGGTTTGTGGCTGGTTGCTCACCCATTGAGCTCAGATGGGGTGGCATGGGGGAGAGGCACAGTCAGATATGGGTGGAGTCAATACCAGGATAAAATGCAGACATGGCTGGACAGGCAATCCTAAGGTGCGTAAAGAGGGGTAGAAGGAAAACACACATTGTGGTACATGTGGGGACAAATGACCTAGCGGGGGAAACTGTTCAGGTAACAAGGGACAGGACTGAGGAAGTGGGAAGGCTGTGTGAGGAGACTGGAGAGTCTGTGGCCTTCTCCGAAGTGCTCCCAGTACCCTGCGCAAGCACAGTGAGAAAGGAGAGGATTAGAGAGTTGAACACATGGTTGGTAGAATGGTGTCGAGCTAAGGGGTATGGGGTTGTGGACAGCTGGGGCAATACCTGGGATAATAGCAATATGTTTGCAAGGGATAGGCTGCACTTGAGTAGGGAGGGGAAGGAGGTATTAAAGCAAAGACTGGAGAGGTATATTGCAACAAGGGTGGATTTAAACTAGATGGGGGGTGGCAAGTGGACAGCAGGTAGACAGGGATCCAATAGAGTGGAGTCACAACCTTCCCCCCAGGCTTGCAGGGAAGGACTCAGGAAGGCCAAAAAAAGGGGAGTAGAAGGGACACGATGGAGGCTAGTGAAGGGAAGGGGGCATTATGAAGGGTGGTCTCAGTGAATGCAAGAAGCCTAGAAAACAAATCTGCTGAGCTACAGGCACTCTTAGCAGTGTGGAGGGTGGATATTGCAGTTGTCACAGAAATGTGGGCAACTGAGTACCAGAACTGGGATCTGGCAATCCCAAGATACAAATTATACAGGAAGGACCATAAGGAGGGGAGGGTGGGTGGACTGGCAGTCTATGTGAGGGAGGGGATCAAATGCACAAGGGACGAGGGAGAGGAAAGGAGAACAGAGACAATCTGGCTGTAGCTCCTAGACTCAAGTGGTAGGAAACTAAGGTTTGGGGTGGTGTACATGCTACCATCCCAGTCTGAGGAGCTTGACAGGGAGCTAGCGGAACAAATCAAAAAGGTATGTAGAAAAGGAAAGGTGGTCATCGTGGGGGATTTCAACTTGCCGGGGGTTGACTGGAGCATTCTGGTCACCTCCAGTGCTAGGGAGCAAGTGCTACTGGATGTGATCCAGGAGGGTATCCAGACACAGCTGGTTACTGTACCTACTAGGCTAAAAAACACTTTAGATGTGGTATTGTTGAATGGGGAGGCAGTGAGGGAAATAAAGGTAGAGGACACACTATCCTACAGCGATCACCAGACGGTGTGGTTTAATATCATGATGTGTGGGGAGCCAGAGAAATCAGTTACTCGGGTGGTAAACTTCAAGGGGGTGGACTTTGGAAGGATGCAGGAAGTACTGAAAGAGAAATTGGAGGGCATAAGATGTGAGATGGACGTGGCGCTAAAATGGGATATTATTAAACAGGGGGTTATAGAGGAAACAGAAGCCTGCACCATGGCACAGAGTAAGAGAAGCAAAGCAAGAACACCATGCTGGTTGAACAGCGAGATTGTGGAGGTGGTGAGGGCAAAACGAGTGGCTCACCAGAGGTTTAGGAGGACAGGTAAGGAAGTGGACAGGGAGGAATATGCAAGATGGTCCAGGGAGGTAACCAGAAAAGTGAGAGAAGCCAAGGCCCAGAGGGAGCTGAGATTAGCACAGGGAATTAATGGGCGGGAGAAAGATTTCTTCAGATACATCAGGGAGAAAAGAAAGTGCAAGGAGACAATAGTGAGGATAAAAAGGGGTGGGGAGTGGATGGAAAAGGGGAAGGAGCAGGCAGAATGACTGAATGAATACTTTTGTTCATGGAAGAAAAGGGGGGACCGCTACCAGCATGGGCTGGGAGGATGGGGACAGGAGGAGAGGAGGTGACAGATAGAAGAATTGAGGCAAGTAGAGTCCTAGAGGGACTGAGGGCACTGAAGGTAGACAAGGCACCAGGGCCAGATGGTATCCACTCCAGGGTGCTGAGGGAGATGGCGGAGGTGTTTGCAGAGTCACTGGTGGATCTGTACAGCACCTCACTGGAGTCGGGATGTGTGCCACTGGACTGGAGGATGGCACATGTAGTGCCATTATACAAGAGCGGGCAAAGGGATGAACCAAGTGATTATCGTCCAGTAAGTCTCACATCCATAGTGTGCAAACTCATGGAAACGATACTAAAGGAACGTCTGGTGTTGTACCTGGAGGACAATGGCCTCAAGGATGTGAGGCAGCATGGGTTTGTTTCAGGGAAGTCTTGTCAAACCAACATGATACAATATTATGACTGGGTGACAGGAGAACTGGATACGGGTCATGTGGTGGATGTTCTTTACTTAGACTTCAGCAAGGCCTTTGATTCGGTGCCTCGTGGGTGGCTTGGGGGGAGGCTAACTGGTGTAGGAGTAGGGCCAAAAATGATTAACTGGATTACAAGCTGGCTGAGTGGGAGGCCGCAATGGGTGGTGGTGAGAGGGGAGCTCTCAACTCCAAGGCCGGTGAAAAGTAGGGTACCACAGGGCACTGTGTTGGGGCCAGTATTGTTTGGGCTCTTCATATCAGACATTGGAAATGGGGTGGTTAGCAAGGTAAGTCTGTTTCCTGGTGGCACCAAAATTGGAGCAGTGGTAGATGGAGAAGAGGGGTGGAAGCAGCTGCAGGGGGACCTAAGCAAGCTAGATGAGTGGTCAGAGAGGTGGCAGCTGGGGTTCAATGTATAGAAGTGCAAGGTTATGCACTTTGAGGTGAAGAACCCAAGGAGAGAATACTGGCTGGGGGGCTGTTTAAGCTGGGGATCACTGAGGAGGAGAAAGACCTTGGGGTAATGATAATGGGGACTGTGAACAACACTGCCCAGTTCAGGAGAGTGGCTGCAAAAGTGAACAAAATGCTGTGGTGCATAGCGAGGGGGTTTTCATCCAGGCGAAGTGAGGTGATCTTGCCCCTCTACAGATCACTGGTAAGGCCGCACTTAGAGTATTGTGTGCAGTTTTGGAGGCCACACCTAAAGTGTGATATCAGGCTGTTGGAGGGGGTGCAGAGGAGGGAACAAAGATGATATGTGGAATGGAGGGGGAGAGACTATGACAGCAGGCTGGAAGACCTCAATATGTACACTCTGGAGGATAGAATGGACAGGGGGACATGACAGAGACATTCAAGTATCTGAGGGGAATCAATAAGGATGGGGCAGATGTGGTCTTTAAGTTAAGGAGGGGGGGGTCACCAGGGGGCACAGGCTAAGAATGGAGGGAGGAAGATTTAGGAAGCAAATGAGGAGACACTATTTAACAGAGAGGGTGGTAGCAAAATGGAATGCCCTACCAGAATGGGTGGTATCATGTAAATATGTGAACAGCTTCAAAAGGGCATGGGACAGGGAACAGGGGAGAGTGAGGGTGGGGGGCTGGTAGTGGGATGACAAAAGGGAGGGGGGTTGGGGCAGCTGCAAACTAGGGGTGTTAACTGCACGCTCGAGCAGACTTAGATAGATCGGGTGGTCTGTTTCTGCTGGCACATTTGTATGTTCATATGTTCGTATTGAACTACAGGTATAGCCTTTCAAAAATGTTGGCCACCATAAGATAGCCCATCCTTGCTGCCATATGAGTGAGGGCTTGTTGTTTCCTTTTCTTTCATTTGTTAACAAATGTATTTACTCAGGCTAGCTCAGCTGAGATGCAGTATTTCAGTTTTAGTGGGGGTTATAGTTCCACCCATTTCCACAGCTGGGTGAACTAGAACACTGGGAGGTTGTATGACTTGCTCACATTCACACACTGAATATTTAGCTATAGTGGAGTTTGATCCTGTTATCTCCCGGTTCCCAAATCAGTGTTCTAAGCACTAAATCACATTGTCTCCTCTTCTTGTGGTGGTTAGAATCATTCTAAGCTAGGTGTTCCAACACCTGATGCATGATCTGTGGGAATGTTACCTTTTGTACTTATATAGCATAGTACGATAGGAGACATGCCATTATTCCATACCTCACCCTTTCAGTGTAACAAATAAACATTCAGCATGTAAAAACAACAGAGCTGATCTCAGTGTACTTCATTTTTCCAGTCTCTGCCGAAAGGGCCATTTACACAGCCACTTTTGCACTGGAGTGACCCGAGCGCTCAAGTTTCTCCACTGCAAAAGCAGTCATGTGGACATTTACTTGATTGTGGTAAGTCATTCACTACATCGATTTGGAACCTGCTGCAGTCCTAGTAAAGTGGGTCGGTGCTAGTTGCGTAAGCAGTTATGTGGACAGGATGCACTGCTAATTCTGACATAGCTCCAGTGCCTCCCAGCATCCTTTTCTAAGGACAGCTGACTACCCCCGCCTCATGGCCTCTCTACAGAGCATCTTGCATCGGTGCTGATAGGGACCATGTAAATGCAGAAGGAAATTGTCTCTGGAGGTTAAGGCAGTGTTGATAAGGACCACAGCAGGATCAAATGCAGCCATATAAACATGGCTTTAATTACCAAAGTTGGGAAGGATGTAAGTAGCAGCTTTTCTTGGTTAAAATAAATGATCCTAGTCCATGTGTTCTAGTGGCATTCTTTTAACACTGTCACAGATATTCCAAGTGAGATTTGCATATGGACCTGCAAATGCCCATTAATGTAGAACAAGCTGGTGTTTTGAGATCAGTTTCTTCAATCCAAAGGAAACTACAGGCATGAGGCACTGTGGTATTGATTTTTAAGGTATGAAGAGGGTAGCAAAGAAACCAGGATTTAAATTATTGTGAACTATTCCATAGGCTTGTAAAGGAGAAGCTGTTTACATTTACACTGAAACTGCATTTATTAATGCAGGATAAGTACAGTTTCATAGAATTTGAAAATTTTAAACAAAGCCTCTTCTGATTCAAAAACCCTGCTCTCAGAATTCTGAAATGGCTTCCATGATGCCTAATGGGTTATAATGCTGCATGCTTAATAGTGTATGACATTATGGCTAAACAGCTACAGCATAGTCTGTAACCGCTAATGGTACAATACCGCGTATACTGCTGTACGCGATATTGCTAGTAGCTTTCCCAAACAGAGGATAGGACCTCACAGGGTAAGTTCCACCAGCTGCTGCCATGGCTCTCACAGGACTGAGCCACAGCAGCAGGAACCTAGGCACTGCTTCTGGGACTGGGTTTGATTCCCGGTCCCAGAATCTTTTATTTTCTACTAATTTGTGTGCTCCCTGAGTTGAAACGCCTCCCTGGAGTTGAGAATCTTAGGTGGGGGTTCAGGGTGCAACCCCAATAACAGGGGTGGGGGCGGAGGCCCATACAGAAAAAAGACATGCCTCATGGCAGAAATTGCGCTGTATTGGCTGCACGATTTTGCCATGCTGCATAATGTCTTACAACATTATGATCCCGTGCCTCCATGATGATGTCACTCATGGCAGAGCTGACAGCTGTGTTCTAGCTCTTCTGTTTTCAAATGTGAATAACTTTAAAATGAAAAATGATAGCCTGGTACTTTGACCACGAAAGTTGTTCAGCACAAAAATATCTACAAAATTAGTAGTGCTTCATTTATAGATACCTTTTAGTTTTTTCAAAATTAGCAAAAAAAGCCACAGAAAAGTCAGTTGTTTGTCACTTTTTCAACAAACAAATGCAAATAACTTTAAAACAAAAAATGATAGCATGGTACTGTGAGCACGACATTTTGTTCAGCACAAAAATATCTACAAAATGAGTGCTATTTCATTTATAGATACCTTTTAGTTCTTTTTAATAAGCAAAAAGAGCAACAGAAAATTCAATGGTTTGTCACTTTTTCAAGAAACAAATGCTTGTTTTAATTGCCTGGACTTACTGTTCATTTTTTCACCTTGGATTTCTATGATTAAAGATATTTTTTACACTTTCTCCATGGTGGTAAGTGAACCTTCTTCATTTTGGATTGATGTAGACCAAGGTTTGATAAAACTGAATGGCATTATAGCAGCAGGAAGAAACACATATTGTGACTTTTGGGTATGGTGCTGGTCTTTTTGAATATTTGTTTGAACTGCTCTGAATTATATTTATTGATTTGGCACAACCGTTCCTTGGTGTGGTGTAATTTCTGCTTGTAACTGAACTGTAATTATTTATTGCCAGCATGGGATAAGAGACAAAAAAGGTCTTCCCTTGAATTTCCCAACAAGGCTTGTGCTCCTGTCTTTAGTGGACAGACATATGGCGGCACCACTGCAGGTGCAGTATGGCCAGGACACCTGCTCACTGAAAGGTCTTGTTCTTAGAAATACTGCTAGCATTACTAGTTATATGAATATTTTAAATGATCCCAGTGAAATTTCACGGAGCCCACACAACACTAAACAAGCTTTCACACATTTTGAAAAAAATGGCATTTAAGCTTAAAAGACCCCAGTGGGAAGAAATCAGTTTAAAATCCTATCTTGAGGTGGAAAGAGTACCTAGGGGACTTCGAGTACTTAAAAAGTCAAACTGTGGTGTAAACAGAGAGGGTTTCCAAGTCAAATTGGACAAAATAAGTGTTAAGACTGTAAAAGAATGTATAGAACTTGAGGAAAATGCTGTAATTCAAAAAGAAGTGGAGTTAAATTTGAATGAAGAAGTACTACAAACCTTTTCAAGAAGCCCCCAGTTTGAACAGCTCTCTGATAACTTTACTAAAAATGTAAAGAGATATGATGAAAAAATAAGAAATATAAAAAAGACAAAGTTTGAAAGAGACAAAAGAGACTATAAGGAGGGCAGGATTTATGATTGGACCACTGAAAAAAAACAGCATTCCACTTGAAGGAAAACAATCTGAGACTAATTGCACAGAAACAGTTACAAGGGCACAAGATTTGAACATCAATACTAATACTGATGTTTTTTTAGGAGAGGAGTAAGAAGAGACAATATGTGTTACCTCAGTCCCACCCAACCCCCATTTGTGCCGTGGTGCTGTCAGTGTCAGAATCGCTGGAACCCCCAAGTAAAAGGATTAGGAAACACAAAGATCTGCAACAGGGTTGATACACAAGATGGAGTGGAAAGAATGAAAAGGGACTTGGCAAGGTTGTAGGAATGGTCAAATATGTGGCAGCTCAGATTCAGTGCAAAGAAG
Organism: Neoceratodus forsteri; assembly: GCA_016271365.2. Taxonomy (NCBI): domain Eukaryota; kingdom Metazoa; phylum Chordata; order Ceratodontiformes; family Ceratodontidae; genus Neoceratodus; species Neoceratodus forsteri. Next base: position 583,569,272 of record CM028131.1, read on the forward strand.
TGCAAGGTAATGCATCTGGGAAACAAAAACCCAGGGGAAGAGTACACACTGGGGGGTGAGTTAATAACAACAAAAATCGAAAGAGACCTAGGAGTAATTATATCAGATGACCTAAAGGTGGGCAAGCAATGTGAAAAGGCAGTAAGGAGGGCTGGAGGGATACGGGGATGCATAGGGAGAGGCATCAACAGTAGAAAACAAGAAGTTGTTATCCCTCTGTACAGACAGTTAGTGAGACCCCATCTGGAGTACTGCATGCAGTTCTGGAGACCCCATCTCCGCAAAGACATAGACAGAGTGGAGGCTGTTCGGAGGAGGGCAACCAAAATGGTGCAGGGTCTGCACCAGAAGACATACGAGGAGAGACTAATGCAGCTTAATACGTATACCCTTGAGGAAAGGAGGGAGAGGGGGGACATGATAGAAACTTTTAAGTATCTCAAGGGAATTAACAAAGTACAAGAGGGTGGTATCTTTCAGAAGAAGAGATGTGCAAGAACAAGGGGGCACAATTTGAAGATCGAGGGGGCACAGCTCAGAGGTAATGTTAAAAAGTATTTTTTCACAGAGAGGGTTGTGGATGCCCGGAACAGCCTTCCTGAGGAGGTTTTTGAGTCAGGAACAGTGGGGGAATTCAAGAATGCATGGGACAGTCATAAGGCCATTCTAGTGGGGGGTAGGAGGAAGTAAGCTGTTGATTTACTAGAATATGCAGCTTATCCATCAGGTAGGGAAATGGGCAGACTAGGTGGGCCAAGCGGTCCTTATCTACCATCAAATTCTATGTTTCTATGAAAGGAGGCACAAAGAGGGGGTGGAAATCTAGGAAATCCCCACAGAGGCAGACAATGGAGGGGATGCAGGAGAATGGGGAGAATTTCACAATGAACATTATTAATCTGTCTAAATATGAACTTCTGGATATTGAATGTAAAGTTTAAGGTAAAGGGTTATCTTTTGTTCCTACAAGAAACATGAATGTTTTTGATACTATTATTGACATTAACAGGATGGGTAGAAATGTGAGCCTTACATCTTTTTTTAAAATGTAGTACTAATGAAATACAGGCTAAGATAAATGTTAAAGGTGATTCACTGCAGGGGTTTAAACCACCCTTTACTTTTTGTCCCCCCCCATGTCCCCAGCATTTCAAACTTTTATTAGATGTTGTGAAATTGATATAGAGAGTTTAGACAGAAATCATGATGTATGTTTTTTTTTTCACAACCTTAGCAGAAAACAGAATGAGGCCTTGGTGGGATTAGAAAAAAATGTTAACATCACAATTAAGCCAGCAGACAAGGGAGGGGCTATTGTGATTATGAACAGCAGTGACTATGATAGAGAAATCATTAGACAATTAAGTGACTCTTCTTTTTATATCCATCTTTGTAGTGACCCCACAAATTCCTTTAAAAAAGAAATTGATGGGTATCTTGATTTTTTGAAACATGAGAACCTTTTGCCTAAACAGGTTATAGATTATTTATGTGTGCCCCATCCTGTTAGGGCCACCATCTATTGCCTCCCAAAAGTCCATAAAAGTTTGGTGGACTCCCCTGGTAGACCAATCATTTCTAGTAATAATTCCCTCACAGAACCTTTGGCAAAATATGTTGATGCTCATATTAGGGAGTTGGTTAAAGACATACCTGTTTATCTTAAGGAATGCATTGGACATAAGCACTCTATACACCAATATTCCCCATGAGGAGGGGATGAATGCTATGAGATATTTTTTAGACTCCAGGGCAGTGAAGGATCCTGCAACAGAAGTTCTGGTCAATTTGGCTTCTTTTGTACTCAGATGTAATGTCTTTTTTTTTATAAAACCGAGTACTATTTGTAAATAAAAGGTACTGCAATGGGGGCAAGTTTTGCCCCCAATTTTTCCAATTTGTAAATCGTGCAATGGGAAGAAGAGGTTATCAGGACACAGAATAATTATTTTCTCCGTCAGATAGATCAATGGAGGTGGTACATTAATGTACTTTTGATTTGGAAGGGTATAGTCTTGGAACTTAGGAAATTTGTACTTTATCTTGAGTCCAGTTATTCCAATTTGAGATTCAGTGTTTTGCATAGTGCCAAACAGTTTAATTTCCTGGATCTGATGATTTTTAAAGACGGTAAAGGTGGATCGTCGACAGACCTGTTTTGGAAAGCTACTGATCGCAGCACATTACTACTAGCCAGTAGTAGTCATCCACATCACGTGATCAGGGCCATTCCAAAAGGTAAATTTGTTTGTTCAGACTAAAAGGAACTGTGGAAAAACTGTTTTATATGATAAAAGAGCCAATGAACTTGAAAAAAGGTTACAGGACAAGGAAGTGAAATTATAGGAAAAGCTAGAAATGAGGTTGATTTGTTAGATAGCAGTGTCCTATTGAGAGGAAAGGAACAAAATGTGGCTAGACTAAATGATGTACAGTCTTGTTTTGTCAGTACCTTCAATGTGCAGTCTGAGGAAATTGTTAATATTGTAAAAAGACACTGGCACATTGCACTACAGGACCCAGATTTAAGTGAACTACCAGACGGGTGTCCTAAGATAGTTTATCAAAAGGGTACATGTCTAAAGGACTGTTTGGTCCCTTCAGTGCAGCCAGTGGTAGATCGACATTCAATGTGGCTACCTAATAAAGGTAGTGGTAGCCACCATTGTGGTAACTGTAAATTTTGTGGACAACTATGTAATACCCAAACATTTAAACACCCCTTAACATCCAGAGAATTCCCCCATTAGAGGTTTTATGACTTGCTCCACTTGTGGCTTAGTATATATATCCTATTGTTAGTGTGGGGATTTCTATGTAGGGAAAACCAAGCGACTCATGTAGGGGAACACAACAGAGCTATCAAAAACAGGGATGAAAAAAATGCGTTGGCCATGCATGTACTTAGAGCCAGCAACAGTTTTGAACATGTGTTTGAATTTCAGGGACTTGAAAAACCAGTACTGCCGTGTAGGGGTGGGGACTATGATAATCTCCTGCTAAAATGCGAGGAGTACTGGATTTATTCATTTAGAGGCATGGAAGGGAAAGATCTTAATGGTAGACTTGAAATTAAACCTTTCTTCAGTAATAATAAAAAAATATGAGTTTATGTGGGATATTCTGTTTTATTGTATATTTTTGAGTATTTTTAACAATTAATGTGGATGTTGTATATTAATATGTTATTGTTTCTTTGTTTTGGGTTGCACTATCCACACTGATTTCTTTGGATGCTTGGGACTTTTAAATATGGTTCACTGTCTGGTATAAGTACTTATGTACTATTTATAGGTTTGCACTATGTCTGATAGCTTTATGAATTTATGATAAGGAGGGCTTTATATGCCCCCTAATGTACTTTACAAACAATGGTTTCATAGAATGGCGAGACTTGAACCATGTGTTTATTGTTTGTATTATATGATCACACTATATATTGTACTATCACTTTAATTGGGGTCTCTATGTAAGTTAATGTCTGCTGTTTGCACACACACCTTTGAGAAAGCTCAGTGGAGTGAAACATTTTATTTTATTTATTTCATTTTTGTTGAACGGGTAAGTGCACTAGACAAATCCTGCCTATTTTCAGGCACGACCTGGGGAAGGGGGATACAGATGAATGCTTACTGACCTTGAACCAGATTAAGCTGTTGGTGGTATTTTTAGTGAATGAGGGAAATTTGGCTAGGACACCAGGGAAATTCCCCTACTCTGCAGCAGGGGAACCCTTTGGCTGTCTAGCTGAGATGGCCACTTCTCTGCAACCCTCGAGAGAGCAGGATGCTGGAGTGACAGAGGAGCAGGCCTCCTCCTCCTCTGTCGCTGGACAATTAGAGGCTGCTGTGTTACAGGAAGAAATGCTTTTGTCTGACCTGTCTGAAGACTTTTTCGATGCAGTTATGGATGTGACTGGGACAGAATCCATTGTGGATGCTATGCACTCCACATCCCCGGAAGGTACTTCCACGGCTTTGCTTGAAAAGGAACGTCTATTGCATGTTGTTTTGGCTGAAGAATCTAAATGCCTATCAAAAAAGGCTGAATTGCTTTCCGATGTTGCTACTCTCTGTTCTGCTTCGCTTTCAGTTCCTTCCATTGCCCCGGTACCTGTGTTGTCTCCTGTTGATGATGTCTGTACTTTTGGTGTTCCAAGTGGTGAGACGAAAGGGGAGACTGAGAAGCACTGTGCTGGTAAGGCTGGCAGTGATACTCGTCCTAGTGATGTGTGCCTAAAGCCTGTAAGCAGTAGTGTTTCTGTACCTGCGGTGAGTGATTTTTCATCTAAATGCCGTTTGGGTATAGGTGGACCTTGTAAGCCCTTGCCGAGTTGTTTTCCTGATGTGTCTGCCATACCTCCTGTCGGGGGGGGGGGTTGAGAACAGGGGTCTGTACGCACCACTTTGGCTTTACATACTGTTTCTTCCCCATTATGGAATGTTGTGGTTTCTTCTAAGCCTGCATGTGACCCTGAGTTACACGATTTGGGTTGGTCTCCTGAGCGTGCTATTTCAGAGGCTGGGTGGCGTCGGCGACCTGATGGACAGTGGATACCTGATTTTTCTACTCCCTCCACTATGTTGTCTTCTATTTCTGTGCCTTCTTGTCCTATGCCTATGGACTGGCATGTTTCTCCTGTGGCTCAAACTGTGGACAAACCAGTGCATGATGCTGGGAAGGTAGGGCACCGAGTTGATGGTTTACCCATCTCTAGTGCAGATTTTCCTGCAGGGGTTCGGCTGGGACCTTCAGAATATGTGTTGCAGGATCCCAAACAGGCTGCATGGTTGAAACCCATGTTTAAATTATCAGATTTATTTCAGAACAAGGAGGAACCTGCCCCTAGAAAAAAATGCAGTTTGTTTACTTTATAAAGGTGGACTTGAGGACCCTCCTGATAGATTGTATATCGCTAGGCAATTATTGAAGGGTTTTTTGAAATTTTTTGCCTCTGAAAAATATTTGCTCTTATACATATTGGTAATTCAAATTATGATATTAGTTTTAAAACCATTTCCAGTTTGGATCGGTTTTCATCTCAAAATCAGAAGGTCAAGGATACCCCTTTGTGGGTACCTTTTTTGGCTGTTCCCTTGACTAAGCCTGCAGTTAAATTAATTACGATTATGTTTCGTAATGAAGGTGTTAATGTTGAAGATATTTTATTTTGGTTGCGTCAAAGATGTGAGGTTCTGGATAAGCCCTCGCCTATTCTTGACAGTGAACACATATGGAATGGGGGGGTGGAAATTGCATGTAAAACTTTTTTCCACCAATGCTGGTACCGTTCATCTCCCTAATAGTTTCTTTTTGGAGAAAGATAGGGGTAGTTTGTTTTATTATGGCCAGCCAAAGTCTTGTTTTAAGTGGGGGTCTAGGACTCACCTTAACACTGCTTGTGCTACTCCTCGCTGTTCTCATTGCTTTGAGTTTGGTCATCTTGCCATTAATTGCCTTAACCTTTTTAAATGTAATTTGTGTGAACAGATGGGGCATGATTATGGAAAATGTCCTTGGGCGTCCCATAATAGGGATGACTGTCCTTCCCATGAGGGTTTAATTAATGTTGCATGGCAGTTACAGGCTAAACAAGGGATGGTCTTGCAGGATACTGTTGCCACCATACCTCTGGTTCCTCCTCCTCCTCAGGTGGCCACTGGACAGGTGGAGGTGAAGGATATGGAATCACAGGAGTTAGATTCTCAGGTCCCTGATAATTTGTCACAGAATGAGACTACTTTAGTTCCTGATGCCCCTTCTGGCTCACCTGTTGCCACTACTTCAGTTGTTCCTTCTCCTGATGACTCTTTTTCTTCTGAGATGCCTCCCCTTCCCCCACCTGCTTCTCAGTCATCATTTAAAAAAGTTACTGCAAAGAAACAGAATAGATCTGGGAAGGCAATTCTCTCTCAGACGTCTTCCTTGTCTAAAGATGATAAACATGTTTTGGACCATTGGTCACAAGGTAACAAATTTGCGGTCCTGACCTCTAAGTGTAACCCCTTTGTTACCCGGGGTTACTAGAATCCCAGTAAGACCTAGTGGTAGGCAGGGAAGGCAGCTTGTGAAACTCCAGTTAAATGGGTTTCACACTGTCTCACTCTGTCCTCAGTCACAGCTGAGACTAGAGGGATGACATCATTATAGAATTGTCACAGCTGCATGAGCCACATTTGGAATCTTCAGCTCAGAGTAAGTTAAAATCTTGGGAATTCAAAGTCAGTCTTCAGTTTGTCCTAAGCAAACAAGAAGGACACCAGTAGTGTCTGTTTACCGCCTCCCTCTGGGGGTGAGAAAAGTTCTTTAGTGGGTTCAGGGGCAATCCCTTCTCCCACCTTGGGAAGAAAGCTGCCTGTTTTAATTTAAGTTCAGTCTGTTCATGTATAACAGCAAAGGTTACATTTCTTCACCTGTGGGGCACCTGCAATGAATGGGTGAGTGTTTGTCCTCATTGGAAGGGGCAAACAACTTCTTTTCTTCAGTTGGATTTCAAGTAATGGGGACTGCTATTTGGGAGAACTATGTCAACTAGGACAAACAAATAGAGCAGTCATCTGTTTAAAGTGTTAAAGTTCATTGTAGAGGGGGTGCTTCAGGTCATCCACGTTAATCTACAGTTTTAAAGTCTAAAGTTCTGTGTGTCCAGAGAAATGGCGGGTATGGACTTGTGGGAGCTGGAGGTGGATAGATCCCCATCTTTAGTAACCAGGTCCACCTCTGATTTCTTCTGTGTTTTTGCTACTTGCCTCATGCGCTTGGCCAGTGATGGGGTGGGTACCCAGATGTGGTTCGCAACTTGAAAATCTCTCTAGGAGTCGTAGACTTCAAGTGGTGTGGGGAGCCACAGGATGGGAACATACTCCTTGTTTGATGGGAGTTTCGAATTGGAAGTACGAAAACAAAATCTCTCTAGGAGTCGCAGACTTCAAGTGGTGTGGGGAGCCACAGTTTGGGAGCCTCCTTGTTTGATGGGATGTCTTTCCAAGTAGAGTTTGGGTTCATTGCCAAGTGGACCATCAGTCGAGTGGACGGCAGGGGAGCCGGGCCAGTCGGGCTGTGTATCCAATGTGCATGCAAAGTCCGGGCTGAGTGCCTGGTGGGTCCAAAGCCAGACAACTGTTGTAGTGTTCATTCCTCAAATGGACCGCTGTGTTTTAACCTCTAATCTGCATTACAGTTACGTAGCCCTGTGGGGGACCATACAGAGCTTTGTTTATGTTCAGTGAGTTAATAAATAAAGCCACACTGAAAAATCCCAATTCTGGTTCTGGACATTTACAGTTATTGCTTCCTGTAGTTGGATTTGCCGGGTGCCCCTGTGCAGAGTAGTCAAACCCTAGGTCTCTTGTGCCAAGTAGCCTCATCCTTCTCCGAACCCGTAGATACCCTATGTATATCCATGCTACAAATGTGGACACATAGAGGGGTTACATAAGGATGACTCTGAAGGGGAGGAATCTGATGCCTCTTCCCGAGCTTCCACTAATCCTGATATGACTTCTGATGGTGATGAGGGGGAAGGGAAGGTTGAAGAATCTTCCTTAAGGCATTCTAGGTGCAGACGGGTATCCAGACCCCCTTGAACTCTTGTATGTGCGTACTCTCTTTCCTTTTTATGTCTTTTTTGACTATTTCAACTACTAATGTTAATAGCATTAAGAGTCATAAAAAGATGGTTGCTACCTTGTCCCTTTTGTCCCAGCAGCATTGTGATGTCTTTTGTATTCAAGATACCAGACTTAAATCGCTTTCTGATACTAAGCTTGTGGATAATCTTTGGTCTAATGGTGTGACCTTTTGGTCTAATGGTGAAGATTCTTGCTCTGGTGTTGGTGTATTATTTACAAATCCTGCTTTGAAAGTTTCCCGCTTGGTTGATATTTTTCCTGGTAGGGCCTTGTTATTAGACATTAGTTATTCAGGTGAGAGATTTAGACAAATCACGTTACATGCTCCTCAAACTAAGGCTCAAAGAGTTGCATTAATGCAGAAAATACAACCCTTTCTTCACACTTCCAGGATGGTGATTTGGGCAGGGGGGATTTTAATTGCTCTCTGAGTGCTTCTGATAGAGGGATGAAGACATCTAAATTGTTTTGTGATTCCAATGTTCTCCTTACTATCACTGCTACTGCATGACTCGTTGATGCCTACAGACTCAAATATTCTACTGGTGGTAATACTTTTTTTAAATCTTCAGATCATAGGTCTGTGACTGTTCACATTGCTTGGGATGCTGTGCCCAGGAGTAGAAAACCTCAATGGCACCTTCATAATCGTCTTTTGGAAGATGAGACTGTCCGAAGGGATTGGCATCGTGAGTGGGTGGCTAGACTTTCAGTTTTTTGCTTTCTATGATGATCTTGCCTCCTGGTGGGATGATACTAAAATTGCTTGGAAGTCCTTTTTCAGGCATGTTCCAGGACTATTGCTAACAACCAGTACCTTGAATATTTGGGTCTGAGTGGACAACTTCAGAAACTGATTTCTTTAACTGAAACCACTAAAAGGGATTATAGTGCACAGCTTAAGCATGTTAAACAGAAAATGTTTGATTTTCAGTATAATAGAGCCCAATCTTTAGAACATGAACATCGATTTGGCCTTAAATTGCATAAAGGGGCTTTAGATCCTTTTCAGGATTGTAGTGATCAGATTGGTCATCGATTGCTTTCCCAATTAGAGACGGTGGCAGGTAACCTTGTTTCTTCCCCACAGGGCTTGTTAGATGTGGTAGAACAGTATTTGAGCTCTCTTTTTCAGAAGGATCTAGATCTCCAGGATTCGGCTATTGATTTTGGTAAGCTTAACTTGCCTCAGGTTCCTGCCTTAGAGGGGACACTTTTAGTGAGGGATATTTCTGTCGATTAGGTTAAACTTGCTATTTCCTTTTTAAGTCCTGACTCCGCTCCTGGGTCTGATGGTTTGGGGGCTGCTTTTTATCAGACGTTTAAGGAAGAACTTGCTCCTGTGTTTATATGTGTTCTGAACTACATGCTCCGTAATTCTTCTTTAGCTAAGTCCATGTGCCAGGCTATGGTTATTTTGGTGTATAAAAAAGGTTCTAAGACAGATTTACGGAATTGGAGGATGCTTAGTCTGTTAAATACGGATTTGAAAATTTTGAGTAAAATATTGCTTAATAGACTATCTACAATATCTGATACACTCATCAGCCCGAAATTTTTCATGTTGCTCAGAATGGTGGTTTAACTGGTTTTATTTTGAGCCTCAATCAAGAAAAGGCTTTTGATCGGGTCTCACATGCTTTTTTATTTTCTGTTTTGACTGCTTACGGTATTCCTGCTGTTTTTGTTGACTGGATTCGTACCTTGTATTCTAATGCCACGATTGTTTCTAATATTAATGGATGGACTGGTACTCCTATTTTTGTAGGAAGAGGGGTACGACAGGGCCGTCCACTCAGCCCACTTTTGTATGCGTTTTCCATAGATATACTGCTTAGATTAATAGTTACTCATTCTCAGTTTTCTGGTCTTCGTTTCAGTGCCTCTGCTCCTCTGATTAAAATTCTGGCTTATGCGGATGATTTGGTTGTTTGTCTGTCTCAGGCTTCAGAAGGGCAGTATGTTACTGATGTTTTGTCCCTGTTTTCTTCTTCCTCAGGTTCTAAAATAAATTTTGCCAAAAGTAGGTGTATTGCATTGGGTGACACCCCTTTACCAGATCAAGGTTGTATTGCTGGTGTTAGTCTTAGTACTGAACCTATATCTATTTTGGGCATCATCTTTGGTTCTGGAGATTTGCCTTCTGTTAATTGGAATAAAGGCCTTGTTAAGGCCAATGGATTGGTAGCACGATGGAAGGGGAGGCAAATTGCAAAGAAAAAGAGGGTTTTATTGATTAAGGCTTTGTTAGTTCCTATTTTTTTGTACAGTATATTAGTTATGTCTTTCCACCTCCCTTTTCTTTATTTACATCTTTGCTTAGTATTTTTTTTCAAGCCTTTTGGGGCAGTCAGTTGAACCCAATAAAATGGGGATATACCTATTGAAGTGTAAGGGACAGTGGTGTGGCTATGATTCATCCGATAGCCTTTTATGTTATCATATTTGTCTCCTATAATTTCTGTCCTCTTTTATGGCCTGGTCATAAATTGTGGTTTCCTTTTGTGAGGTCTTGGTTTTCTAGTGGTTTGCCCCTTTGGAAGGATGGTAAACTGTTACGTTTATCTAAACTCCCTTGCTTTCCCCAGTATGGCTTGGAAACATTTAAATGTTTGTTTAAATTGGGTTTGTCTATTTCTCATTTGGAAACCTTGAGTAGGAAAAGATTATACTGTATAATCTTATTGTTTTTTCAGAATTTAAGGAGGATCTAGTGTTTTCTGATTGCCCTGTGTCACAGGTTAGTGTTGTTACTACCTTTCTCTCTAGCTCTTGGCTGCCCGACTTTATTTGGGACAGTGTCTGGTTGAGTAGTTATGGCCGGCTGCCTGTTGGTGCTAATAACAAACATAAACAGCTCAGTGACAGATATTGTACTAGACTGCAGTGTTTTACTGTCTTGGAAACTCAAGCTCATCTCTTTTTGGACTGTCCATATGCGAGCGATTTTTGGTTTCTTTTGGCATCCCGTTGGAAGGAACCTTTGTTGGCTACCTTGTCCTACTGCACATTGCTGTATGGTGTTTTTGGGGGTGAATGGGCACATTACCATGCTGATACTTTATTTCTTGTTTTTTCTGTTTCACGTTATTATCTTTGGCAATCCAGATGCATGTGGGTTACACAGCAAAGGATTATACTATTTGATGAATTCATTAGTAATGTGAGACTTACATTACAGAATGTTAAAAATGGGGATTATGGACGTCTTGGTCTAACCACTTACAATCAATTGTGGGCTAATTGTGTACATTGGTTATATGATGTCTAATGTTCCTTTTTTTTGTTTATGTATTTGTTTCCTCTCTGTATTTGATTATTCCTTTTTGTTTCTTCTGTACTGCAGTCCTTTTTCTTTAATAAAAAATTCCCCTACTCTTTTCGATAAGTGCCATGGGATCTTTAGCATCCACCTGAACTACCACCAATCCAGGCAGATGGGACCTCGGTTTAACGTCTCATCAGAAGGACGGCACCTCAGAAGTGCAGCACCCCTCTCATGCTGCACTACAGTGTCAGTACTGGGATATTAACCCAAGTGCCAGGTGTGGGAACTGAACCCACAGCCCTCTGATCTCCCAGTCTCAGAGGCGAGTGTGCTACCTACTAAACCACTGACACTGACAACATGTCAGGTGTGTGCAGACATTGATACTTGCAGATGTGTAGCTGGTGGAGTGTTTGTTAGGAGCTGCTTCTTCTAATTGCCTGGACTTACTGTTCATTTTTTTACCTTGGATTTCTATGATTAAATGTCTTTTTGACACTGTCTCCATGGTCGTGGTGAGTAAACCTTCTCTATTCTGGATTGATGCAGACCAGGGTTTGATAAAATTGAATGGCATTATAGCAGCAGGAAGAAAAACATATTGTGTGCTTCGGGTATGGTGCTGGTCTTTTCGAACATTTGTTTGAACTGCTCTGAATTGGATTTTTTATAATCAGAAACAAAATGGCAGCAAATTCAATTTTTTTTTTCACTTTTTTGGAGGTATGGAATAAATGGATCATGCTACCTACATACTGGAAATATTGTTCATACTTTTTGTTCTCATGCAGACCAAATGATATCACTTGTGGTTTCGCCACTTGTGATGTCATTGGTTAAATAGGCACTCGAACAAAATATATCAACAATATTTCCAGCAGGAGAGTAGCATATCCCTTATACAGTATATTCTTTGCAAAAACCTCTCTTAATGCATTAGTTAGAGTTGCTATTAAAGTGGCAGTAGTATGGAAATTTGATGTTAGGGTTTTCAACATGCAGCAATTTAGTATTGTTGCACACCCTGCCACATGTTAGTGCTTACTTAAGATTTACAGTGTGATCCTATAGGAATAATATACCACACTTCACCAGTGGTTGAAGGCATTCAGCTGTGCCTCATGCCTCACAACCCACATTGGGCATGTGGAAATTTATCATTGCATCACAGCCTGTCATGTGTTATACCTTGCTTACAATTTACACTGTGATCCTAAGGGAAATTTTACTGCACTTCCCAGGTGGTGTGCAACTGTGCATGTGTATTCATGGCTACAGAAGCACTTGTTTCTCTTACCTGATGATGGATGTCTGTGGTTGCTTGTGTTTCCTTTCCCCCTTTGGCTGCTTTGGGGGGAGGGGGGGATGTGGAGTTAGTGTTTAAAACCATAACATAGCATTTCCATATTACTGCCGCTTTAATAGCAACTCAAACTGATGCATTAACAGAGTGTTTTTGCGAAGAATATATCAGGGATCTGCTACTCCCCTACTGAAAATATTGTTGGTACTTTTTGTTTGAGTGTCAGTTGATCTAACGACATCACAAGTAGTGAAACCACAAGTGATGTCATCAGGTCAATCAGCATGAGAACAAAATGTATCAACAATATTTCCATAGGGAGGTAGCATTATTCATTTATGCCATACCTCCAAAAAATGAAAAACATTTTTTTAATTTGCTGCCATTTTTGGCTGATTATGAAAAATTAAAACAGTATCTATAAATGAAACACCACTCATTTGGCAGACATTTTTCTACTGAACAGCTATTGTGCTCAAAGTACCAAGCTGTCATTTTTGTTTTAAAGCTATTTGCATTTGTTTGTTGTGAAAGGTAAAAAAAAAAATGAATTTTCTGATTTTTTTGCTAATTACAAATAAACTAAAAGGTATACATAAATGAAACACCACACAAATGTTGTGCTCTCAGTACCATGCTATCATTTTTTGTTTTAAAGTTATTTGCATTTGTTTGTTGAAAAAGTCACAATTGAATTTTCTGCCGCTTTCTTTGCTTATTAAAAATCCCTAAAAGGTATATGTAAATGAAACACCACTCATTTTGTAGATATTGTTCCACTGAACAAATGTTGTGGTCACAGTACCATGCTATCATTTTTTGTTTTACAGTTATCTGCATTTGTTCATTGAAAAGGTGACAACAGAAATTTCTGCTGCCTTTTTTGCTAATTAAAAAGAAACTAAAAGGTATGGGAAGGCTATAAGCCTGAGGTTTGATTAGGTGGAGCAATTACGTCACTTTTCCCACCAGGCCATATTAGGTAGCTCACCCTGGGCCTTCCCAGGATTCATTTCATTTTGCAGCTGGAGGCTCTGTTAGTCTGTCCTCGGAGCTGGCAGGGGCCTCCCCCCCAAGCCTGCTGTTTCTATGTGTCTCTGCTGGACTTCGGTGCTTGTTTTTCCTGCTTCCGGTTTGTATCTTTTCTCCAGTTGTGTGAGTCCCTGTGTTTTGTGTCTCTTATTTTTCAGCCTTATTCCCTATTTTCTGATTTGCTGTATTTTGGTTTTGTCTTTTGAGGCTTTATTTCTAGCTCCTAGCATAGTGCTACTCAGAGCTCATGGTACTGCTTTCGGTTACCTACAACCGCAGCCACTGCTACTGTTTTCTGCTATTACTATTGTACCCAGTGCTTGTGTTTTTACACTGTTGCTCACCTCACTCAAACTGCTGCAATGCACCTGCAATCATTATCTGTGTGTTTCAGCTCAACCATAGCTGCTCCATGTTGCATACTTAATTCTTTTCACCTGACACAGGTTTAATCTGACCCTGCCTGTGCTGCTCATTCATGCTGTCATTTTACTTGCAGCTTCATTGCACTGTCTTGCTACACCTGTTTTCAGAGCATTGTCTCCATGTTTTATTGCATTTACAACTCTGAGGTCAGCCACCTGAACTCCTGCTGAGGCTGTTCATATAGCTTTATTATTACTGAATTCTGCCTTGCTGCTGAATATCCTCAGAGAATTTGTCACCTTGATTTGGCCTCCTCCTCCTCTTCGAAGTCCTGCAGTTCTCCCCCCATGCCGGCCATCTTGGATTTGATCCACTAATGGCTTGCTTTCATTCTTTTTATTTTTTGGCATCCATTCGACTCACCCTCCTGCTGTTCTCCTTCTCTAATGGCCATCTAGGATTCATTCCATGCTCGGCCTGCATTTAATATTTCTTTTGGGTTTGCCTATCATGGCTTCTGTGCTACCTTATTGAACCGTGGCCCTCCTGCCATGTGTATTCATGTTCATGATGTTTTTCCATATTCCCTCATCCATACCATCCCTGCTCGGCCATCCGGATTCATTCCACTCAAGGAGTCACTCCTCATCATCCATCATCCATTTTGCTCAGTGACCCGCGACCCTCCTGCTGCATGTCTCAGGTTCCAGACTCCTTATCTCATGCCAGCTGCCTTTTCTCACACTGGCCATCGGGATTCAATCCATTCATGGCATTACTCCTCTTCATCCATTGCTTCCCTCCAAGTTCCTTTCCAGTTCATTTTTGAATCTACCTCTTTTCGAGGTGCTTCCTTCATCACATTGCTCAATTTGTTTCTACCTCTACTCAAGGCCATGCCTTCCTATTCCTCACCCTTTGCTAAGGGCTGGTTGGCTGCTCTCTACCATCATTCAGTTCATCTTCAAGTTCCTTCCCATTTCCTCTTCCTCATTCTTCTCGTGTTGGACTGCTGCACTCCTGCAGTGATCATCATCATCATCAGTCTGCCTCATCCTCAGTCTTCTTTTGAGTGCATCTGAAATAACCCTTGCTAGTCTGACTTCTACATGGATCTACTCCTTCCCATCTCCTACTTGAGCATACCCCTCTCGGGTCCCTGCTGCCTCATGTGTTTTTCCTCTATCTGTGCTTTCCTTTTGGGGTTTTCCCCTATCCCATCATCATCCTCCCTACTCATCCTTCTCTTTAATGAATCCTTCTCTTTAACACATAAGTCCTTAAATCAAATATCATCAGCTTGAAGGGAAGGTGACCTAGGCCTTGGATCCCCAGAGGTTTCCTCCTTAAAAAAGTTTTTTTTCCTCTCCTCCATGCCAATGGTCATACTATTAGCTAGAGTTAGTGCTTCCTTAGGTTAATGTGCTGTCTTAGGTTAATTAGTTAGGTTCCACTGTTGGATGGAGGTGGATGGTGGTCCTGGCTTTCCCCTCTCTCCTTAGGAAGTCTGCCTTAATCATATTGTCAGTTTGCATTCATTCATCCTCTCCTCTTTGATGCTCAACACCCAATAGGGTGTTCTTTTTGAGCTTCTTTGTAAGCTACCTTTAGCTGATGGAATCATCACCATGGCACCTATGGGGGGAGGAACCCTCCTCTAGGGTTCCTCATGTCATACCCTAATAGGGTGGTATATCCCATGGATAGAGAGGCAGAAAGCCACAACATAAATCATATTCACAACATACAGTAAGTCAAGTCACACAAGCATCATCTCATCCAGTTGCATAAGCACAATCAAACTATATCAATAAATGAAATACCACCCCTTTTGTAGATATTTTTGTGCTGAACAACTTTTGTGCTCGCTGTACTATGCTGTCATTTTTCATTTTAAAGTTATTCACATTTGAATACAGTTAGAAGAGCTAGAAAACAGCTGTCATCTCTGTCATGAGTGACATCATCATGGAAGCCATTTTAGAATTCTGAGAGCAGAATTTTTGAATCAGGAGAGGCTATGTTTACAATTTTCAAATGCTATGAAACTACATTTATCCTACTTTAATAAATGCAGGTTCAGGATAAATGTAAACAGCAGCCTTTCCTTTACAAGCCTATGGAGTAATGTATAATTAAAAAAGATGGTTTAGGAATCCTTTAACTCACAAAGTCACAATTTAATGGAAAACCAATGATTATTTTCCTTCTGTTTCCAGGTCTTAGTCTATGTAAATTTTAACTTGAAAAATGGTTGTCTACAGTTGGCATTGTAATGTGAAAGAGTGAGGCATAGAATGCCTTACCTCTTGACATGCTGATGATCCATGTTCAGGAAAGAGCATGGATTGCCAGGGGTCAGTGGTAAAGGATAGGACTGAGCATCTTAGGGACTGTGCTCCTCTCCCAAAAAGGGTGGCCATCCATCTCGGCCTCTGACTGCTACCTGCTGGAGGCCTGGGGTTTTGCAGGTTGCTAGTGACTTGAAAGGTGGGGCCACAGCTCTGTGGGATGTGTTTGCCTCCATGCACATGTACTGATGCTATGGCAGGGGACAATGGGACACACAATGAAAAAGTGGGGAAAGTGGGCTTCATGAAGCCCCATGCATTCCCCTGTGGTCCATACCACCACTCAACTTGGGAAGATCTGAATTTGTAAACTGTGGGGAAGATGCCCCCCATGCCCTGCCATGGGGTAAAATCCAAGGTTGAGAGAGGCAAGTGCCAGTGGTGGTTTCTTGATGGTGGGGGGAAGGGACAGGGTTGAGAGTCGCCCACCTCCAAAAGGTAAAAAGCTCTATGGAAAAAAATGCCCCATAAAATTAGCTAGCAGCAATGCAGTAGTTTCATCTGGGTCACAGTAACAAAACCAAGTTGGTTTGGGTCACTACTGTAAATGGGACTCTGTTCCAGTTAGCTCACCTGGTCAACAAAATAACTAACTAAATGAATGAATTGAATGACTAAATACATACATACATAAATAAATAAATATTGTTAGTCAGTCATCTAGGATCTCCATTGGGTTGAAAGATTTGAACTGATAAAATCAGATCAAATCTGTTAAGAATGAGTCCCCAAATCAGACAGCCTTCTTGTTACTGCAAAGAGTCTATACATGAACTAGTGTCAGTGGCTCAGCAGGTTGCACACTCACCTCTGAGGCCAGAAGATCAAAAGGTTGTAGGTTCTAGCCCGACACCTGGCACTTGAGGTAAATCCCAATACTGACACTGTAGTGTAGCATGAGGGGGGTGCTGCACTCTTGAGGTGCTGTCTTTTGAATGAGACATTAAACCAAGATCCAGTCTGCCTGTTCTGGTAGTTGTTCAGGTGGATATTAAAGATCCCATGGCATGTCTCAAAAAGAGTAAGGGAATTTCCCCAATGTCCTGACCAAATTTCCCCCATTCCCCCACCCCCCCAAAAAAATACCACCAGTAGCTTAATCTGGTTCAATTTTGGTCGGCTAACATCTGTATCCCCCCCAGTCACCCCTGAGAAAGGGACTTCTAGTCTCAGTGGGCCTACACGGTCAACAAAATTGAATAAATAAATAAAAATAATTTGCAAATGTTGGTGTATAAATGTTAAAGAGGAGCTACAATTACAATAAATAGATATAGCACTTCAAATCAATTTTCTTTTTTAAATTTTTAAAGTTCCAGATGCTCTAGACACTGCACATAAAGCACAAACAAGGCTGTAAAACTTTATAAACAACTAGACAAGAATGTGTTTATTCTTAGACAGAACAACCTAGAATCTTCCATCTATTTCCAAATGTAATCAGTTATTTTAAAATGCTTGAAATCACATTTTGAAATGAGTAACATTTGAACTGTTACAGTAATTATAAAAATGTTGTTTTTTTTTTAAATTAAGGATTGTAGTCCAGGTAACATGTTTAGATCCAAGCCAGCCCACCAGCACAGCAGTAGAACTACCGCTCATTATGCTGAAGACCCAGGTTTGTGAATGAGCCTGCAGTGTCAGAGGACTGGCTGGGGGGAGGTTGGATGAGCATCCTAGTGACAACTCTCCACCACCAGAGGGGAGGGTTGGTGGCACCTGGTGCTATACTGGCAGGATGGTCTGCATCTGTCCAGAAAGGGAACAAGTCTTTTGAGCAATCGGTTTAAATGCTTCATTGGCAAGCTTTTAAACTAGTCATAGGGGGAGGCACTGAAAGCAGCAGGAAAATCCCAGCCTCTCCCTACAAAACAGGGTACTAAATGAGAAAAAGACTGAGGTAGAAAGGTCAGTGGGGGATGCTGCAACAGAAGGTAAAGCCATCACAAAATGGAGAGCAATGAGTACCAATACCCGTAGTCTGGGTAGCAAGCTTCCTGAATTAGTAGCCTTGATGGAGGAGGAACATCTGATATCATGGCAGTCACAGAAACATGGTACACACAAAACCATGACTGGGACATAAACATACCAGGATACACTATCTACAGGAGGGACAGGGAGGGTAAAGAAGAGAAGAAGTAGCTCTTACGTAAGGGAAGGAATCAAAGCAACAGAACAAAAGGGTAAACTGGGAGGAGAAGAAGCACTGTGGGTAAATTTGGAGACAGGCAATGGCACCACAATCCACACAGGAGTTAGATACAGACCTCTCTCAGGGGAGGAAATGGACAAGGAAATGATAGAAAGTATACTTAGAATGGCAGAAAAAGGGAGATATTGCTGATGGGTGATCTGAATATGCCAGATGTTAACTGGAGCAGTTGCAGCAGCCACTTCAAGAGTGGGGTTATTCTAGATGTCTCTACGGGGCATGCCTTAGACAACCAGTATTGGAGCCCACTCGAGAGGGAGCAATCTTAGACCTGGTTCTCTCAAATGGAGATGGAGAGAGGATCACAGATGTAGAAGTGGGTAGCCATCTGTGAATTAGCGACCATCGAACAGTATGGTTCACACAACACAGCAATAGAGTCAAGCCATACAAAGGCAAAAGTACTGGACTTTAGGAGGGCTGACTTTGCTAAATGGGTGAGTGCCTAAGGAATGCACTAGCAAATGGGCAGGAAGGAGGGTCAAGAACAATGGGGAATAATAAAACTGCCATCACAGAGGTAACGAGCCTTTGTGTGAAGCAAATAAACAAACAAAACGATGTAAGAAACCACTATGGTTCTCAAAGGAGGTGGCAGTGAAGGTTCAAGAGAAAAAGAAAGCATTCAGGAAGTACAAGGAATCACAGAAGGAGCAGGACAGAGAACTGTATCAGTTAAAGCAATAGGAAGCTGGGAAGGCAGTCAGAACAGCAAAGGCCCAAACCGAGGAAAAGATATCCAACTCAGTTAAGAAGGGGGATAAAACCTTTTATAGGTACATCAGGGAGCGAAGGAAGACCAAGGGAGGGATAGTGAGGCTTAATAAAGGGGAGGAAGGGTGGGCAGAGGGAGACTGTGAAAAGGCAGAGATACTAAACAAATATTTTTTCTCTGTATTTACAAATGAAGAGGGGGAGGTACCTAAAACAAACAGTAGAAACACTCTGGATACAGAAGTTGATACCAGCCCATTTACAGAAGAAAGGGTTCTGTATGCCCCCCCCCCCATCTTGCTGGGCTTTTCATTCTAATAACTCTGTATTGTACTGAGACTTGTTTAAAGTTGCACTGTAATGGCTGGTAAGCACTTGCTATCATATTATAGTTGGGGAAGGATGACTGGTTTGTTGTGGATGTTTACTATTGGTCTGGGTGACTAGGGCGACTACTTTGCTATAACACATCGACCACTACAGTAAATAATACTAATACTTGTCATTCAGCATTGACTCAAGATAAAAACTTTTCTGTGAAACATGTATCCGAACTTAACATTCTTCTTCTTAATGCCAGGAGTTTGAGAAGTAAGATGGGTGAACTCCACAGCCTCCTTATTGAGGAACAAGTTGATGCCTGTGGAGTTACTGAAACATGGTTTCAGGATTCGGACTGGGATCAGGATATACAGGGATATATATATAATTTCATAAAAATTGTACACATACTAAATGAGGTGGTATAGCCTTGTATGTCAAGGAAAATTTCAGCTGTCATGAAATAAAAAATATAACTGGTTCAGAGGATGAAGCAGAAATTTTGTGGGCTGGAATAAATACATCAGTTGAATGGCTAACTATTGGATTGTGTTATCGCCTGCCTAACTTGGATAGCTTAGGTAATGACGTATTTACGAATACTCTAGAAAACCTTAAGACTAAAAATGATTTAATTATAATGGGAGATTTTAATCTGCCTAATATTTGTTGGAAATCCTTGCAAGGGAATGTTGCCCTAGATAACAGATTTATAAATGTTATCCTTCAATTGAATTTGGAACAAATAGTTATGGAGCCTACGAGGTCAAATGCAATCTTAGACCTTATACTTACAAACATTAAAGATACTTGTTTATCACCTAGAGTGTTAATGCCATTGTTGGACAGTGACCATAATACAATTTTCTGGTCTTTCAAATGTTATCATACAATAACTAAAGGAATTACTGTCAAGAAAAACTTTAATAAGGCTGACTTTGACCAAATAAAAAAAATACCTAAATTAATGGGACTGGGAAACAGACCTTACAGATCTTGATACTGAAAATATGTGGGATAAAATTAGGGAAAAACTTGATTTTTGTGTTCAGCACTGGGTACCGTCTTGTAAAAAGTATAATCATAGTAAAAGAAGAACTCCATTATGGCTTAACACAAAAATAAAAAAAGATGATAAAATCCAAGAAAAGAGCTTATAATAGGTATAAAAAACACCCAACATCGGATAAATGGCTTAAATTCAAAACAAAAGCCAAATTAAATAAATCTGCAATAAGGAATGCTAAAAGAAAATCAGAACAGAATTTAGCCTCCACTACCAAAGATAATAAAAAAAAAGCTTTTACAATTCAATAGGTTCTATTAAGAGAAATTCACCAAGGATTGGACCTCTCCAAATTGATCAAGATATTATCACTAAAGAACGGCAAATAGCCAAAGTTTTAAATTCCTATTTTTGCAGTGTCTATAAAACAAACAGGAGATACTCCTTGATAATCTTAATAGTACAAACATTTTCATACCATTTACTTCCTTGGACATCATCACTGCAATAAAATCTATTAAAAATAATTCCTCTGCTGTACTGGATAACATACCACCTATTTTCCTTAAAAAATTGCCAACCCAGTTATCTGGAATATTAACTAGATTATTTAACAAATCGATTAGTGAAAGCATAATACCAAAGGATTGGAAATCTGCAGCTGTGATTCCTATTCATAAAAAGGGAAGTAAACATAGTGCCAGTAATTACAGACCTATCAATCTCACCTCTTGTGTGGGAAAATTAATGGAAAGGTTACTATTACAAAAAAATAAGTCTCATCTTCTAGATACCAACAATATTGATATAGCACAATATGGTTTTACATATGGTAGATCTTGCCAGACTAACTTTATAAAAAATTTTGAGCCTGTGAGTTACGCATTGGATAGCGGCCTACCTGTGGACGTAATCTATCTTGACTATGAAAAAGCTTCTGATACTGTGTCACATGCAATATTATTGCAAAAACTTATTCTGATTAACTTAGACCCACATATCATTAAATGGGTAGATTCATGGCTGAATGGTAGGAAGCAGTGGGTGACAATCAAGGGTTCATCCTCAGAAACTTCAAAGGTTACAAGTGGTGTACCACAGGATCGGTTCTGGGGCCTGTATTATTTAACATCCTAATATCAACCATGCAAACTTCCAGTGGGGTCTGGATAAATAAGTATGCAGACAATAGTACAGTTGGCTGTATCATCAATGATGTACAATCAATAAAGGAATTGCAAAAATAACCTAGATCACTTAGCTGTATGGGCTGAACAGCATTAAATAACTTTCAATATCAGCAAATGTAAGGTTATGCACTTTGGTACTAACAACAAACTTTCCAATTACACTCTGAATAATACTATATTACAAACAGTGGAAAATGAAATTGATTTAGGAGTTACTATTACTAATGATCTGAAATTTACTACACATATAAATAAAACAATAAAAAAGTGCACTGGAATAACAGCTTGTATCTACAATTACATTAGGAGCCGTGAAGCTGAAGTAATTGTCCCTTTATTTTCTAGCTTGGTACAATCACAGATTGACTATTGTTCAGCCTTTTGTGGACCAACATCTGTAGGCACTAAAACTGCTATGAAAAAAGTGCAAGGAAGATTGACTAAAAATATTCATAAACTGCACAGCCATACTTATGAGGAAAGATTGAATTCCTTGGGCCTTTGCTCACTTGAGTATAGAGCTTTGAGGGGTGACCTTTGCCTAACGTACAGGGCTTCTAGGAACTCAGCATTGCTTGAAACTTTATGTCTATGGTTTACCAAAAATGTTAAGAACACCAGATCACATAACTTAAAACTTCTAACCAATATAAATTATTCGACTAAAAGAAACAATTTCATAACTCAGAGGGCTCCACGTCTTTGGAACTCTTTGACTGCTTTTGTTGTCAACAGCTTAGATATTGACCAGTACAAATGTAATTTGGATTTATATACAGGGAATAGAAAATTTCAATTTCTGCCGTCAGGTTGATGGCAGCGAGTTCATAAATGGGCTTCCATCCTTGAACTTGTATCTATCCTATGAACCTATAAACCTATGATCTATTATTGTGGGAGCCTAATTAGTCACCTATGGGCTCATGGAAAAGGCTTCTCAGAGAGAGGGCTTCATCCCCTATTTATCCTAACCCCAGATAATGTTCCAGCTCCCCAAGTGGCCATGGGAGGGACAAGAGATCTGCAGTATGAAACCTCCTACCTTGAAGGCACATTTGTATTTTAAAGTTTTTTAGGGGTTGCCCGGTTGACACCCAGATTTGTTTTGTTATTGTTCTTCCTAAAATGTTGTTGGTCACTTTTAGGATGGAGCTCTGCAGAGGGGTTATTAAGTTCTAAATGTATTGATATTGATTATGGGTAATGTTCCCTCTCAGGTTATTTTGTGTAATGTGCATGGTTTGACTAACCCAGTTAAATTCAGTAAAGTCCCTTCTTATTTAAAAAAACAAAAGGCAGACTTTGTACTCCTGCACAAGACCCAACTTTCACAGGTGGAACATGAAAAATTGGATCAATTTGAATACTGGACCATGGTGGCCTTCTCATATAAAGCTGGGCAGGGGAGGGGCATGGTGGTTCTGGTGCCCAGTTGGGTCCCATTTGAACTTCTGGATCAGAAAGTGGATAAAGAGGATTGATATGCTGTCATGAAAGGTAGCATTAATGGGTTGGTCCTTTCTCTGTCCTCTTTTTAGTCCCCTCTGGGGTCGGATTATGCCTTTTTCAGTAGTTTTTTTTAACTCTAGCAGAATGGGGGAGGGTACCGTAATTTGTACGGGGGGTCTCAACCTCATGTAGGCGGACAGGCAAGCCTATAAAGTGGCTTGTAACAGATGCACTTGGGCCATTAAGCAGGCCAAATCAGGCTACTACAAAACAACCCTTGCCTCCTTCTGGGGGAATGCTCAGTTTTTCTGGGACAATATCAAGGAACTCAATGGCAAATCCCAGCTCCCCCCCCCACTAACTGTCAACAATATCCCTACCACTGACCCGCTGGCCATCACCAACTGCCTCAACTCATCATTCTCTGACCTTAGTGCAGTACTCCCAAATAACATGTTCGACCCCACTCCTGCAACCTCACCCCCAAACACCCAGAATCCCCCCTTCCATCTCAGGGTGATCTCTACGAATGAGGCAAGGCCTTTTCTCATGAAAGCACTCAGTGGCTCTTACTATTGCAAAAATTCTTTTGATATGAGAATCCTAAATCTAGTACTAGATACAGTCCTCCCCCCACTGACTGACCTCATTAACTGCTCCCTAAGTCTGGGGCAGTTCACAGCAGCCTGAAAAACTGCCGCAGTCACCCCAATACTGAAGAGTGGTGACAGCACCTCCCCTAATAACAACCATCCCATATCCAATCTCCCACCACTCTCGAAAGCCCTCGAAAAAATTATAGCCACCCAACTCACTGAGTACCTATTTGCTCATAACCTAGTTTGCTGGGAGCAGCATGGCTTCAGATCTGGGCACAGTACAACTATGGCTCTCACTGAGTTCTCTAATTTTATTCACTCTGCCCTGGATAGAAAACACCTAGCTGGAGCTGTCTTCATCGACCTGTCAAAGGCCTTTGATACAGTCTCCCACCCATTACTCTTAAGCACACTCAGCCACATAGGTCTGTCCCAAGGACCCGTCTCCTGGTTTACCAGTTACCTCACAGCTAGATCACAATGTGTCAAAATAAACAACACCCTCTCAACCACCCTGCCAGTCCACTCTGGGGTTCTCCAGGGCTCCATCCTCGGCCCTCTATTATTCAGCATCTACCTAAACACCTTGCCCAATTCCTGCTCTGGCAACCTACTACTCTGTGCGGATGACGTGGTTCTTTTGCCTCACACCCAGATCCCACAGTATTGCAGTCCTCCCTCCAACACACACTTAACCAGATTGAAAACTGGTTCATAGATCAAAGACTTGTGGTCAATGTAAAAAAGACAAAGACTATGCTCTTTGCCCATTGACAGAATAAGGCCAAGAATATGCAGCTAATAATCCTCTCCCACTCTCTCCTTCCTCTAGAACAGGTCCATACATATAAATACTTGGGCCTTACATTTGATTCCCGCCTCTCCTTCCATTCATACATTGACACTCTATCATCAGCCATAAATGTCCGTATAGGTCTATTGTATCGGCACAAAGATTGCCTACCTCCAGAAGCCCTTAATCTGGCTGTCACCTCCTCAGTCCTCTCCCTAGTCAATTATGGGCTCACTCTCTACTCGGCTGCTGACCACACAGCCCTTAACCAAATCCACCTTGCCATAAAAAAAGCAAGCAGACTCCTCACTGAGGCAGACAAGTGTACCCATACCTGTACCCTATATGCCCTGACAAATCTCTTTACCCTGGATGAAAGGCTATTTTATCAAACATGCCTCCTCACAAAGAAAATACACCTGGGGCTTACCCCCTTGGGGGTTTCTGCCTCTCTCCTATCCTCCCACGCCTCGGTGAACACCCACATTGCCAACCGACAGGTGTGGTCCACCCCAAGGGTTAGAACCTCCATAGCTCAAAGGTCATTCCCACACAGGACCCCAGCCTGGTACAATGAACTCCCCTCTGACGTCTCCTCCATCTCCAAATTAGGACCTTTCAAGTCAGCCCTCAAAGAGCACATTCTCGCTTCATGGTGCTGCCAATGTACCAGCTAGTGCTGAGTCATCTATCTACCATTTTACGGGACCACCCCGCCACTGAGCTCCTACCGATACGGTTACCAAACATTACCTATTAACAATGCCTCCTTTGGCTGCACTCACAAGGTATCTGTCTAATTATCTACTTCGTTGTAAATATCAAACCTGTTACTCCTTCCCTCCCTCTATCAGCAAACTTATTGTTCTCTTGAAAACTGTAAAATACAGCTCTCGGCAACACGTTCAATGCAATGTATAGATGATCTTGATTCTGCAATATTGTATAACTAAAAGAACTGTAACCTTTAGGTGCCATTCTATGTCTATATGTACTAAGTGTTTATGTTTGTTTTTCTGACGCGGAGCCTTTGTAAATGAGTCCCTGACTCAAAGGTTGTAATACTAAAGTTTGTTAAATAAAATGAATAAATATTTATGCCCCAAGTGGATTTAGCATCTAACATTTCTAAATGGGAGCATCAAGTGATGAAGAAGGTTTGAAAATGTTGCAGTATATGGGTTACCTAGATGTCTGGCATCACCTACATGCACAGAAAAGGAATTTCACACACTGTTTGGCTCCCCACCAGATTTATTCTCATCTTGACTACTTTCAGGTCCAGAAGGACTTGGGAGAACAGGTTGTAGATAGATGGATTGGGGATTTGGGTCTGTCAGACCACACCCCTGTCTTCCCGAAGTTACACCTGGGAAATATCAAGTGGTCGACCTTTTGGTGCCTTAATGTATCTCTTTAACAGGATGAGGAGATCCAGAAATCTATACTAGGGTTTATAATTCAGGCTGTCAAAGACAATGATTCCCCAGATATGTTGCCTGGAATGCTCTGGGATACAGTGAAAGCTGTGTTGAGGGGCAAATTTATATAAATTTCCCAAAAGAAGAAAATTTGGGAGGCATGTTAGGAAGAATTAAACAAATTAAGGAAACTGAAGCCCCTCAGAAAATCAAGCTAGATGTAAACTGGGTGCTGTGTACCAGTGGGCTACCACCCCTGCCTGATGACCACAATACAGGTTGAGGACCTGGGCTCTATTCTGATGGTGACTGGGGGTTCTTTCCCAAACAGAAAATAAATAATAGCATGGTGCCTCTACCTAGAGTAAGATATAGTGGGTCAGGCCATGGACCCCTCAATTTCTGGAACCTAAACAGTTTTTCAGAAATCCTCATTACTATAAGGGATCCAGCATGCCTTGACCAGGCCACGGACCCCTCAATTTCTGGAACCTAAACAGTTTTTCAGAAATCCTCTGTACTGCAAGGGATCCAGCGTGCCTTGACCAGGCCACAGACCCCTCAATTTCTGGAACCTAAACAGTTTTTAAGAAATCCTCTGTACTGCAAGGTACTAGCCCTGACTTTTGGATTTGGTACCAGTGGAAGCTGATTTCCAAGTGGCCCATACTATCTCCTGCTGAACACACCTCTAACTACTGTATCTCCCTCTGTGTCTCTAGTTGAATTTATGTGCTAGGGTTTAATGATTTGTTTAATCCTTACAGTCATTTTAAGTTCTGAGTTGATATTAGAAGTGAATTTAGAGCTTTTTTCCATTAGCAGATTATATCCTCTCACCACTAGAGGGCTATATCTCTATCTCTTTATCTAGTACGTAAGCCATGTGGGCTCTCTCTGCCTTTCTCTCGCCTCTCCTCCTCCTCCTTGCCCTGGCCCCCTCTTCTCTCTCCCTGGTCCTAGCCACCCCCACCCCACCCCCGCCACCCTCTACTCTGGTTTCCACTGCAACTCCAAGGGAACTCTCCACTTCCATTCGAGACTTGTGCTTGGTGCACTGTTTGGATATTCCTGGTTACTTAACACAACCACTACTTTCAACAAGTGTGGCCACATCTCTACACTGTACCACCTTGCAGTCCATATGGGACACCGCCTGGAACCTTGCGACTTCTACTCCAGGAAACAACAATCAAACTATCTCAAGAGCTGCGACTCTGCTCCTTAAAACTCCTGCTCCTCCTCCTTCTCATCTCAGGCAGCGTCCATCCCAATCCTGGCCCTAGAAGCTCAGGCCACACACAAACTCCAGGTGCCCTTATCCTTGCAACCATTAATATCTGCAGCCTACTACCAAAGCTGGATGCACTCCAAGCCTTCATATGCCAACACAACCCTGACATCCTTGCAGTGGTGGAAACTTGGCTGACACCTAAAGTTCCTGACTCAGCAGTAACAATACAGGGCTACAATGTTCACAGACTGGACCGGATATCCAAAAAAGGTGGTGGTTACGCAATCTATATCAAAGACTCCCTGTCTTGGCACCCTGTAGCAACTCTATCACTTTCTGCCTCAGCCCAGATTCTGCCAATAAAAATCATCCTAGGTCCCAACCATAAAGCTCTGACTATTGTCTCCGTATATATCCCACCTAGGGACCCTAAACATGGATTCAACAACGTTCTAAACTTTGTCAACTCACATCCTCCTGAAACTGAACTTATTCTACTAGGGGATTTCAACATAAACTGGTTAGCATCGAGTGCCAGTGCCTATAAAGACTCCATCTCAGCTGATAACCTCACGCAAATGGTAAGCTCCCCTACTAGGATTAACTACAAGACTGGCACCAGTACCCTCTTGGATTGGGTCCTCACCACTCACCCCACAAGGATTTCTTGTTCGACCATTCTCCCAGACTCACTCAGTGACCACTCCCCAGTCATGTGTGCATGGTCTAACAAATTCCTTAAGCCCCATCCCAAAATTATCGCTAGCAGAGTCCTTCCTCGTGGAAAACTTCCACATCTCAAACAACACCTGCTTCTACAAGACTGGCTACCCATCTATGAAGCAACAGATGTTAACTTGGCTCTTGATCGCTTCATCTCAATTTTCAACAAAGCTTGCAACCTCTTTGCCCCTGCTAAAAGGCGCAAAACAAAATCTCTCTCTAACCCATGGGTCACCACGGCTCTTCTCTCACAGCTGAAACTAAGGGATCACCTCTGGGCAGTTGTCAGGGCCACTGGCAAACAACTGGACATCCAAAATTACAAACAAGCACAAAATGCCTGTACAAAAGCCATACGGCTAATGAAATCCACCTATTACAAAGATGCTCTCACCAATACATGGGGAAATGGTTGTGCTTTCTGGGACAATATCAAGGATGTCACAGGGAAGCAGCCAAAAACCTCTCCAGCCATGTTAATGGTTGATGGATCCTCAACCCTTGACCCCAAGGTGATCGCAAACATCTTTAACATGGCTTTTTCAGACCTTAGTGCTGTTCTACCCCATGACTTTTTCGAAAACAGGGCCTACTCCCCAAATACCTCAGCCCCTCAGTCTAACCATCCCCTCTTCTACTTCAGAAAGGTAAGGCTGAATGAAGCTCGCTGCTATATTACTGCAGCTATCTCTAAATCTAGATCTAGTAGTGACACCCTGGACTTTAAGCTTCTTTTGCTCACCCTCGATGAGGTAATTCATCCATTAACAAAAATCCTAAACCTCTCTCTCAGCTGTGGAAAATTCCCAGACCTATGGAAAACAGCCACCGTGACACCCATCCATAAAAGTGGGGACAAGACGATTCACTCAAATTATCGCCCTATCTCCATACTGCCCCCACTCTCTAAGGCATTTGAGCGCATCGTAGCTGATCAACTTACCGACCACTTGGATAAATACAATATACCTTGTCCACAACAACATGGCTTCTGGAAAGGTCACAGCACCACCACAGCCCTTCTTGAGTTCACTGGAGCTTTGCACAAATCCCTTGACAACAGCCTTCTCACAGGGGCGTTGATGTCGACCTCTCCAAGGCCTTTGATACAGTACACCATGGATTATTAATACACCAACTACTGAATACCGGGCTATCACCTGACTCTTTTGGTTTAAAAGCTACTTAGAAAACCGGTCACAGAGAGTAAAAATTGCGGACGCTCTTTCTAACACCCTGCCTGTTCGCTTGGGTGTCCCACAGGGATCCATACTGGGACCCCTCCTTTTTAGCCTTTTCTTAAACTCCCTCCCTTACCACTGCGCTGATCAGATCATACTATATGCCAATGATGCTGTTGCATTCTCCACTCACAAAGATCCTGCAACTCTTCAACACAACCTTCAACTTGGTTTCAGTTCTGTAGAGACATGGTTTCTTAATCATAAACTGGTCCTCAATGACAAGAAAACCAAATCTATGCTCTTCTGCAGCTCTCATAACCCACACAAGCTACACCACTTGGCTATCTCCACCACCCAGGGGAACACTCTAGATCAGGTGGGGTCCTTCAAATACTTAGGGATACAGCTTGACCCTAATCTCTCCTATGGACTTCATGTAGATAATGTAGCTAGAGCTGCTAATGCATGGCTTGGTCTCCTCTACAAACACAGACCACACCTCACGCCAGAAGCTTTGAAGGTTGCAGTCCTGAGCTCTGTGATCTGTAATAGACTATGGTCTCATCATTTATGGCTCAGCCACAACCACAACCCTTAGATGCCTCTCAACTACCTTAAATAAAGCATGTCAGCTCATCACTGGTGCTCACCGTCTCACCCACACATGTGACCTGTACACTCAGACTGGCTGGCTCCAACTATCAAACCGCATAAAGTTTCTCACCTGCTCCATGGTGAAAAAAATCTACCTTGGCCTTGCACCTTCTGGGGTCTCAACTCTGTTACAACACCGAATTAACAAATGGCACCTTAGATCCACGCTACAGCTACTGAAAGTCCCCCACTGTCACACTTCACAGGGACAATGCTCTTTTGCTTATCGAGTGCCAATCTGGTTCAATGGCCTCAGCCCAACCATCCTCTCTGCCCCAACTATTGGTATGTTTAAAACTAGGCTCCGGGACTATCTCACTACCAACAGCTCCTGTGACTGCCCAGCTTAACCTTGTTTCTCCACTTTCCTTTCTGCTCTAGTTGTCCCCCCTCCCCTCCTCACTGGATTCTACCCTCACATCTTGGTATACCCAATGCTGCACTTTTCAGCCTCTTGCCACCCTTCCTACATTCCTTCTCCCCCACCCTCTTCCCTCTCCCTATGACTCTGGCACTTCTTATCTGTTGTCTATTTTCTCTGACAAATGCCGCTGGCTGCCTTGTTACAATGCTACCCTTGAACTGTATTAATCTGTACTCTGTTTGCAATGTCCACATTGTTGTAATGCCTGTCTTGATGTTCCCCATAATTTGTATTTCTCTGATGTGGAACCTTTGTAAAAGAGCCATGGCTCAAAGGTATTTGTAATCCTAGACTTGATAAATAAAAATAAATAAATAAATAGATATTTGCATAGTAAACCCCCTGGGATGCTGTACCTACCCACCTCCCCTTCCAGTCACCCCACACATGTAATACCATAAACAGTTGCAACACTGTATTTTGCATACAGTTAATGACTTTAGCTAATAATATGCTCACAGACAGTTTTAAACAACAGCAATAAAAGATATTTTAACAGGGAAAAGAAAATGGGGAATGCAAAAATAAATCTCAGTTGGCAAATTTGCTAAACAGGTAACACCAGAAAATAGAACATTAACAGTGCCCACCTCCCAATAGCAAAAATACATTCCAATTAGCCCATCTACAGTACCCACTGATACCAGTGTCCCTCATGGTTTATCTGGGTATCCAGGTGCAGAATGGAGCAGGCCTGAATGTTGCCACATGTTTGCTGGTGTTGGTGCATTTTTAAGTTTAGAAACTAAACTTGAGCAAACTCTAAGTTCCCCAGGTCAGGGCAGGTCCCTGTTTTACTCACAGTTCTGACATTCAATTCAGTGTCTGGCAACAGGTGCAGGGGCAATCAGTTGAGCTGGGGGCCACGAGATATGAAACAGGTGGGCAGCAGGCTTGCACGCCAAGGCAGGATGGTCTGGCAGCTTGTCACCTTCTGACTCGCTTACAATCTGGCGTCTTGTCACTTTCTGAGTTGCCCTCTCAGGGATGCTGAAACAAGCCAGTACTGGGAACCAGGGCCATATACCTCCAGTAGAGACAACCTGGTAATGCCTAGTGGTAGCACTACCTGGCTGACTCCCCAGACTGACCTAGCTGACATTGAGTTTTCTCAGGTTTCCAATTCTCATAGGCTCTCTTGTTCTCTGGCAGCAGACTTGAGCTCCTCTGCAGCAACTCTGGCTCAACCCCCCCCACCAAGGAAAGAACGGCAAACAAACTTTCAGACAACTTCTCTTGCTGAAAGCTGGAGTTCCCATGCAATGGGAATTTACTGTGGATTCTCTGTGATCTGGCTGCTTGACCCATTTAACACTTCTAGGCTCTAGCAAGGGACACAGTTCACTCTCTTCACAGGCTGAGGGCTTCTCTCAAATGCTACACAAATTCAGATGCAGACAGTACTTCAAATGCACTCTTTGGCTCCACAGGTGGCAGAGAGCTTCTGGCAAGTCTCCTGGCAATTGTCTGTGGAAGCCTTAGGCAGACTTCCACACTTTTCCTCCAACACAGTCTAAGCCCTCCTGACTGCTTGAGGACTTCCTGCGGAATGGCCCAAGCTGCAACTGTGCCTGGGATTTCAGTGGAAAAATAGCAATTTTCCATTGGTCCATACACTGTCCATCTGGCAAATTAATAAACATTAAGTCCCTTTGATGCCTAATGGGGTTGCTTGTTTGGGTGCCATGAGCACAGTTCATTCCCCCTACACAGGAACCATAGCTGCAGGACCTTGGGCTCCTTGAATCCTGATTGTCTGGCTGGGTGTCAAAAGCATCAAATATGGCTGCTGGATTTTGAATATTTGAACAGTACTTGTCATTGGCGTTGTCTTACTGGTACCATTGGCTTTATATTTAACATCTTAAAATTGATGTCAACATGAATATTTAATGCTCATCTACCAGCTATTTACTAACATAGAAACATAGAAGCTGTTGGTAGAAAAGGACCTCCTGGACCAACAAGTCTGCCCTAAGGTCCCTACCTACTGTGCTGTCATGGACCATAACTGATCTCCCTTTAACCCCCCCCACAACAGCCCTGTTACCAAGGTCCCCTTATGGGTATCCCATGCATGTTTGAAACCTATTACTGTTTTGGTACCCATTACCTCTGCTGGCAGGCTCCTTCAGGTGTCCACCACCCTCTCTGTGAAGAAGCATTTCTTCACATCCCCTCTAAGTCTCCCCCTTTCCAGCTACATATCATACCCCCTTGTCCTTGAACATCTCTTTCTCAGCAGAATTGAATCTTTCTGTACCTTATTGGTACCTTTGTAGTACTTGAATGCTTCTATCACGTCTCCCCATCCCTCCTTTCCTCTACAGAGTACATATTTAACTCTGAGTCTTTCCCCATAGTGCTTCTGGTGCAGGCCATGCACCATTTTGGTTGCCCTTCTCTGTACTGCCTTCACCCAATCTGTATCTTTTCTAAGATGGTTGGGACCACCAGAACAAATGTTTGCAACAGCAATAGCAACTAGAGATCATAGTAACATCAAGAAAAGAGAAGTATGAAGAATATAAAGTCAATCAGTTTCATGTTGAACATAGAAGCTGTTGGCAGAAAAGGATCTCCTGGCCCACCTAGTCTGCCCTAATGTCCCTACCTACTGTGCTGCCATGGACCATAACTGATCTCCAGTCTTAAGCCCCCTCCCCCGTGCACCAACCCTATTACCAAGGTCTCCTTATATGTATCCCATGAATGTCTGAAACCTGTTACTGTTTCAGTACCCATTACCTCTTCTGGCAAGTGTTCCAGGTGTCCACCGCCCTCTCTGTAAAGAAGTATTTCCTTGCATACCCCTCTAATTCTCTCCCCTTCCAGCTTCATATCATGCCCCCTTGTCCTTGAACATTTCTCAGCAGAATTGAACCTTCCTGTACCTTATTGATACCTTTGAGATATTTAAATGCTTCTATCATGTCTCCACTTTCCCTCCTTTCCTCTAGAGGGTACATATTTAACTCCCTGAGTCTTTCCCCACAGTGCTTCTGGTGCAGGCTATGCACCATTTTAGGTGCCCTTCTCTGTACTGCCTTCACCCAATCTATATACTTTCTGAAATGGCTGGGACCTCCAGAACAAATGATTGCAACAGCAACAACAAATAGGGATCATAGTAACATCAAGAAAAAAGAAGCATAAAGAATATAGTCACTTAGTTTAACATTGAACATAGAAGCCCTTACCCAAGCAGACTGCTATATTAACAGTATATTAGCTTGCTGATGACCTTCTGACTGCAAAAATAGAGTTCCTTAGCAGTATAAAAGCAGCCAACCAGTTTAGCATTCAGTTTAGCAATCATTCTGAGCTGAACTAATGTTAAATACTGCTAATATGTTTACTGTTATTTAGTCAATAGCAATCAGAAGCAGTATAAAGATTCCACAGAACAATAGTAACGGTGCAATGGACAGCAACCTAAAATAAATACAAATATTGTGAAATGACTCTACAAATTCTTCAAATGGACTGTAAAACACAAATATTTTTATAAAAACCTTGTTTTCATTAAGCAAACAATTTATTGATAGCCATGTTGAAAGAGTTTCACAGAACTGGAAAATATCTAGTATACTCCATGAATACCTGTGCAGAACACAACTGAGAGAGCAATAAATGTTGCTGAAATGCTTGTTTAAACATTTTATCAAATTACTTTTTTGCAATGCTTAAGAATAATTCAGAACAGTTTATAATAATAATATTCTTTATTTTTATGGCACCTTTCAAAAGCCAAGGCACCTAACAAATATAAAACAACATATCAGATAATCCAGACATTAAAATAGAACAGGTAATAACAGTTAAAAAGAGATCAGTCACCAAACACCTGGCACCACAGGTATGTCTTTAATGCCTGCTTAAATCCCTCCACAGTCTTGCACTCCCGTAGCTGACAGGGTAGAGAATTCCAAAGGGTTGGGGCTGCTTGCATGAATGCATGGGTCCCAGAAGATTTCAAACACACCCAAGGAATCTCTAGCAATCCCTCATTGGCTGAGTGGAGCGATCACGCAGGGTGGTAAGGAATCAGGAGCTCTTTCAGGTAGTCCGGGCCGAGTCCGTGTAGGGCTTTGAAAGTCAGTAAACAGGCTTTAAAGGTGATCCGCCACTGTACTGGCAGCCAGTGCAGTGTGCGTAGCACTGAAGAAATATGACAGGACCAGGAAGTCCACATCAAAAGCTGGGCTACAGCATTCTGCACTAGCTGCAGGCGGCAGATTTCCACCCCAGGAAGCCCTAGGTAAAGGGAGTTGCAGTAGTCCAAGCACGAGGTCACAAAAGCGTGGACCAGTGTAGGAAGATCGCTGGATGGAACAAGGTGCTTAATCCTGGAGATATTCCTCAGATGGTAAAAAGAAGACTTGACGACAGCTGACACCTGCAAACGCAGAGTCAGACCTTCATCAAAAATTACCCCCAGGTTTCGCACCCATTCGGAGGTTGGGAGTGGTAAACTCCTGAGAAGATGCCTGGAGGATAAACCAACCCCTGACCCCCCTATCTGGTGCACCAGATCCACAATCAGCATCTCAGTTTTTTCCGAGTTCAACTTCAACCAGCTCAAATCCATCCAATCCTGGATTTCAGCGAGGCAGTTGTTAAAGACCAAGAGAGCTCTATCCTGGTCAGGAGCAAAGGAAAGGTAGAGCTGGGAATCATTGGCGTAACAATGAAACCTCAGCCCATACCTTCTTACAATGTCTCCGAGGGGCAGCATGTACACTGCGAACAATGTGGGGGACAATACTGAATCCTGAGGAACCCCACATGACAGAGAAACTGGGTCCAAAGAATAAACTCCGGACACCACTCTCTGAGTTCTTCTGGTGAGAAAAGATGTTAACCACCTGAGGACTGCACCTGACAGTCCACAGATGAGCCTCAGGCGATCAAGTAAGACCCCATGGTCCACAGTGTCAATCGTTGAAGAGAGAACTAGAAGAACCAATATGAAACATTTTTTCCACTCTCTGGCCATCAGGAGATCATTGATCACCTGAACCAGTGCTGTCTCAGTACTATGCCTCTTTCAAAAAAACAGATTGGAGTGGTTCACAGATGTAATGGATGGTCAAATGGTTCTCCAGCTGTACGGCCACTACTTTCTCAATCACCTTCCTCAAAAAGGGAAGGTTAGAGATTGGTCTGTAGTTCACACAGCAGTCGGGGTCCAAAGACGCTTTCTTCAAGAGGGGTGTTACCACTGCCTCCTTCAGGGAGCTAGAAAACTCTCCTGTTTCCAAGGAGCACCAGACTATCCGTGCAAGGACCAGACCAATGGAATCAATACAACCCCAAATCAGGGACGTTGGTCCAGGGTCCAAACTACAGCGTGTAGGGCACGCTCCCCAGACAATCCGCATGACATCCATGAACTCCGGTCGGTCGAAGGTACTCCAGGAATGCTGAGGGGCAGTGACCAAGCGGTGGTCAAATGCAACACCCATGGAATGTGCTGGTTGGAGTACCGCCCTGATGTCAGCCACTTTAACTGCAAAGAATCGAGCAAGTTCATCGCACTCTACCTGCGAAAAGGCTTTTTGGACTTGTAGACAGGCTGGGTTGCACAGTCTGTCTACAGTGCAAAAATGTTTAGAGCAGATTAACAGCATGTTTTGTCATCTTTAAATGATTAAATGCAAACATTATAATAAAATTGAACACGCCAGCCCACCAGTGCAGAGGCATGGCGACCATCTGCGACACTGATGACCCGGGTTCAGGAATGGACCAGAGACATCGGAGGGATGATTGGGTGGGAGAAGGATCGAGCATCCTCAGGACAGCTCTTCTTCTCTGGGGGGAGGGTGGGGTAACATGACTGGTGCTTGCTGTCCTTTGTTGAAGGCCAGGAGCGCAGATGCAGTGGGCATTACACAGTTCAGGGGGCTGGAACAGACATCAACATCAGCCTGTGACATCATTGCATGTCCCACCCCCTTGGGGAGCATACCAGCAAAAATGGTCCACTGACTAAATGAAGTCACCTGGACCGTGCCACACATCCCCTGATCCTCACCGCCGATACCACTTAAGTCCTGCCAGGAAGCCATCTGCCCTGCCCTGGTGGGGGAAGATGGGGTGTTGGAAACCACCCCTCTGCCCAGTACCATAGTAGCAGTTCTGCCAGGGAGCCAGTAGCCCCACCCCAGGAGGGAAGCAGGGGTGCTCGGGCAGAAGGGGGAGCTGGTGGGATGCTTGGTGGGCTAGTGATGGTTTGACAGGACAATCTATGCAGGTCAGGTAGGACCCCCCCAAAAAATAAGAAGATTGATCTACTTTACAAAGTTAAACGATGCGAGCCAGCATGCTGGTGTAGTGGTAGTGACTGCTTGCAACACTGATGTTCACTGGTTCGGTAGTGAACTCAGGCCATAGGAAGACTGGGTGAGGGTGTGTGGAGAAGATTGAGCATCCCAAAGACTTCTCTCCTTCTCTGGAGTGCAGCAGGCACTTTCACCCAGTAGACACTGACCCCCTGGTAATGGATACCTGACTAGCAGCTCTCTACAACTTACCATCGCAGAACTGATGCTGGAACACTGTGGAGGAACTTCGAGGCAGGGTGACATCACTGGAGACAGGTATGCTGCAGATAGAGGATGGGCTGGTGACCTGCCTAGGTCACCTGCAGGCTCTGAAGAAGCTGATCTGGGGGCCAGGGCAGCCAGAACAGCAGCAAGGTGTTCTCATGCAATGCCGGCATCCTGGGTTTGGGAACGGACACACATGTCATAGGGACGACTGGATGGAGAAGGATTGAGCATCCAAGGGACAGCTCTCCTTCTCCAAGGGGAGGGGGATAGTGTCCAGCACAACAGAGACCCCCTGGCAGAGGCAAACATGCAACATTGTAATAAGATTGAACTACTTTACAAAGTTTAACGAGGCGGGTCAGCATGACGGCACAGTCATAGTGACTACTTGAAACACTGATGATATGGGTTCAATATTGAACTTATGCCATTGGAAGACTGGGTGAATGGGCGTGGAGAAGGATAAGCATCCCAAAGACTGCTGTTCCTCTCTGGAGTGCAGCAGGCACTGTCATCTGGTAGACAATGACCTCCTGGTAATGGATACCTGACTAGCATCTCTCTACAACTTACCACCTCAGAACTGATGCTGGAACACTGTGGTGGAGCTTTGAGGCAGGGTAACATCACTGGAGACAGTTCTACTGCAGATGGAGGATGAGCCAGGGACCTTCCTAGGTAAGTGTCAAGCTTTAAAGAAGCTGATCTGGGGGGCCAACCCAATGGTGCAGTGGGAAGGTGTTTTCATGCAATGTCAACATGCTACATTTGGGAAAAGACTCAGGTGTTGGAGGACTGGCTGGATGGAGAAGAACTGAACATCCAAGGGATGGCTCTCCTTCAGGGGGAGAGGGGGTTAGTGTCTGGTGCAACAGAGACCCCTGGCTGAGGTGAGGAATCTATTGCAACTGGCACCTAGATATATGGGAGATGGAACAGATGTTGGGCTTGTCCCATGGATGTCATTGCATGTCCCACCTCCAGGGAAATACTGCATCAAAATCTACTCTCCAGACATGTTGCCCCCACTCTTCTGCCATTCCTGTTGCACTTTCTTGCCACCTGGGGGGTCCTGCTCCTGTGGTCCTACCCTGGGGGTAAGACAAGGCTTGCCCTTTTTATCCATTGGGAGGGGGCACCCCACCCAGGGGGATAAGCCTTGGCATGATGGGATGGTGCAGAGTGGGGACTGAGCTCCTGTGGCAGGGTTTTGGGGTCTGTGCAAAAAAATAAAAAGAATCTGGTTTGGGCAACAAAGATGAAGCTGGATGTCATCTCCATTGCACTACCTCCCATGGTCTCCTAGGTGGTCACCTAGGTGACAGTAGTGCAGCAGAGGTAGTGACCCATCCTCTGGGATGCTCAATCCTACTTCCTCCAACTGACCTCTAATGATCAGCACTTACTTCTGAACCTTAGTCACTGGCATTGTGAGTGGTAGCACTACTGCTGTGCCAATGGACTGGCCCTGAGATCATTTTTAGGATTTCTTTCATTGTAGTAGGTTCATATATCTAGCAACAGCATTCCTCTTTTCTCCCATGACAGAGAAGTCCTTGGGGGGGGGGGTAGAGAGTGAAAAAATGTAGCATGCATTTTCAGCTTGGCTCTGCAAAGTTGAGAGTAAGCATTCATACTTTTGGGGCATTGCAAAAGTAAAAGGTACAGGTAGCCCATGAAAAGAGTGCGCACAAACCAGCAAGGGAACAAGAGTGCTTCAAAAATAGTGAATGTCATTTTGGTGACCTTGTGTTAATAGCGCCTGTTTGTTTGAGCAACAATGGTGTTGTTTAGCACTGTAGGGAGTACAGGTAGGGAGTAAAGTAGTTGCCAGTGTCGTGGAGGAAAGCCGTACTGGCTCTGTAGCCTAGAGATTAGAGTCACCGGCTTTGTGAAGGGTTGTTGCACCCAGATCTGGATTCAGAACTCAGTGTTACTGATTTTTTTTAGTCTTGCACTTGCCCTCCTTCCACATTTCCCCATGGCTCCATCCAGAGTAACCCCTCCATCCATAACCCAACACTAACTCCTCTCACCACATTCTTTCTCCAGCCCCCCCTCACCCTACAATTTTTCCAACACCATCAGTTCATCTGTGGTTCCCTCCAACACCCTCTCTAAAATCTCCCATCATGTATACCACCAGCATACACAGTTCCACCAGTGATATGAACCAAGAGGGGTTTGTGTGGAGAGCCTGGTCAAGAGCTTGGAAGGAGAATGCAGTGGCAGGAGGGTAGTCGGATGGGACAGTTCTGGCTACTGAGAGAATGGTCAGCTAGAGGGATGCTAAACCTAGGTCTGATCCAGTTGAAGGGAACTTTGCGGAGGTGGAAGGTGTTCAAGCTGTAGAGTGGTGGTTCAGCTACCAGGAAGGTGGTAATGAGACTAGTCCAGCTGCAGGGATTGTAATTGATGAAGATGGGAAGGGTGGTATTGTGGGGGGGGTAGAGCATGTAGAGTGAAAAAGAACTCACTAAGACCCATGACTTGTTCCCATGACAACCATCATTGAAATAATGTTGTCATCTTTGTGTTACACTCTTAACACAAATGTCACCTCAGTGATGGCATGTTTACTCAGTCACTATGATTTATGGCTCAAGACTGGCATCTAAGCCATTAACCTTATCCACACATTCATACTAAACTGATGCTTTTTCCCTAGTTGGATAAACTTGCTGGCTAACAAGTACTAAGGTCAGCATAATGTCACGAACTGCCATACATTCTTGCCAATTGCGCACCCATCTTGATGTGCTCTTACAGCTATGCTGCAGCATAAATGTCTTTGAATGTCTGCAAGCTGAACTGGAATATAAACTGACTGTGGACTATGCTCAGCTGGAGGAAGGACCATCTGAATATGAAACCAGGTATAATTAAAAAAAAAATTATACAGCCACTTAGAATATTTTTTTATTCACATTGCTAAAAAAGTAATAAGGTACTCCCAGGGGTTGCATTATCCATATGTTAATCACCCCCTAGGGGCATGTGGCACTCAACTTCACCTTGTGCCACATTACACCCCAAGGGTGTGATTTACATATGATTAATGCAACCCTTGTTCATTCCTAATTGCTTAAATATTTCAGGTCTGCCATAGTAGCTTCTTGTTCATCTGTGATCATATTTGATCTCACTAGGGTCTATTCATCTTCTGAAGAATTAAGCAGAAAAGCAGGACTTCAGTGATAACAAGATCCTTCATCTTCATTGACAACCCTAGGTAAGTAAATGGTTAAATAATGTCAGTCCTCTAAGATGCACCCTCATGTAATCATCCTTATGACCCCAATTTTTTGTATAAATAATTTGGAACATCTTGAAAAACTGACAGATTGTACCTGTCTGTTGCCTTAAAATCTAAAAAAAGAAGTCATTTTTCATAACCCCTTGGCTTCTTGGCAGGATATGATACTGCCAGAGTGATTCACTTCCTAGTTCGTTGCTGCTCTGAAAACAGGTTAGGCCAGTTGGAACTGGTTTGCGATCTGAGCTGGATAAATTTTGTTAGAGGGTCTGTCCCGAGAGATTCTACAAATATTTTCAGATACTTTTCTACAGTTTTGTAAAACTTCAACTCAGAAAAGAGTTTAGTAATCTAGGAAGAGTTGCAGAGAGAGTTTTTTAGCTTAAATACATGGGGCCTGATTCCAAAACGACTTATGCATGGTGCAAGGTACTTTATGCCAGACCCTATGGCATAAATCGCACCTTGCGCCATGCATTCTGCAAGTTGGAATTCCAAGTTGCGGTTTGCGCAATGACACAGGTGGCTTGCACCACAGGTGGGCTATGCCACCCACTTTGCCCTCAACCCACTGCGGCATGGCATAAGGATGGGTTACAGCAGCACCTGCTCCCTATTCCGGAAGGGTGGCTGCCATAACTCACTAATGCAATTCCAAGTCTGTACATGGCACAGCGGGGTTAGACCAGCATGGAGGTGGTCTAAGGGGCATCTATCCTGGCAAAATGATGGATGTCCCCCCGCAGCACCACAGTACACATATTCCCATGCCCCATGTACCCCCCAACGCAGTGATGCCCCCACCCCTGAGTCTGGGGTGCCACCCGTGTCCAATGGTTGCCGTGCCCCCCTTGCAGCTGTGCCACCCAGCCAACCCCTCCATGGCCCCCTGAGGCTTGCAGTGGTTGTATGGGGCAGGGGCTCCTTGGGGCAGTTAATTGCCAGACACGACTTGCAGCACCCAGGTTTGTTGCACCATTCCCTTGGCGCATGTCTGCAGCTGCCACAACTCATGGGTCATAGGTGCCAGGGACCTGCCTGTCTTGGAATAGGGTGCAGGGTCCCCAGCATAGTGTTACATGGCACAACTCATATACGCTGGCGAGTTGCACCACGCGACTTGGAAGCGGGCAGCTTGTGTTTTTTGTAACTAGCTTCCTGCTGTTCTGGTTCAGATTTCATTTATACTTCATTACTTGCTGTAAATATGTTTGATTAGTGCATTCTTTGTTTCTACTGCATTTTAAAGTTTTGTCTAACAGAAAATGGCCTTTCAGACTAAGAAATGTGTAACTACAGTTGTTTTAAAGCACTAGATACTGCAGCATGTGTTTGTGTGTGGGGGAGGGTCTGGTTTGCATTCAAATGCAGTACTAGTAATTCTGCAGGATACAGCATGTTGCAAGCTTGAGATTGATTAAAATTAGCTGAAGAAATTGTTGTGGTTGTGTGTGACTAGCATTTTGTGAAAGAGAACAGTCTACACCACCAATGTCTGTCATGGATTTTATGCTTTTTATGTACTATTCATTTTATAGTGTTCTTTTTTAATTTTTTTTTATACTGAAGCCAATTGCTTAACCTGTAGTCCACCCAGCTGTAGGACTTAGTGTTTAGAAGCAGGATCACACTAGAAATTAGATCTATCTTGAGTAAAATAAATGACAGCATAAAATAAAAACATTTTAAATGCATAATATTCAGTAGGAGGGAATGCAGATTGTTTTCTTTTAATCTGTCCTTTGTAACCCCTCCCCCTGCCCAACACCTTATTGTCCTAGTCACCTTATAACTACTTGGCCTTAGCTGGGGCTGAAGTAGGGCAGAACTCAGGGGTATCACGTCACTTCATCGCAAACATTACATCGCAAACAATTCATCGTAAAAACTTCATCGCATGATACGATTCCCCGCATGAAATTTTATCACAAATCACTAAGATGAATCTTAGTACTTAGAAGTATCAAGTAACAGCTAATGAGCTCAGACCTATTAATTGTTGTGATTGTATAGCAATTATTAGACTCCACCAGAGCATCCACTGCCTTATAATGTCATTTGAGCAGTTAAATGTGTAACAATTTAATGTGTTCCTTTAGTCCCAAGTAATTACAAACAGAAAACAGACGCTCTAGTTTCTGTTTTGACTTTATTGAGTATTTTAAAAATACACTAATGTCTTGCTTTTTCTGAAATGCATGTATGCCTCTAGGTGCTTGTCTTGTATTTTAAAATGCAATAAATCTAATTATAGAAAGGAAAAAAGAAAATGCCCAGTACTGACCACTACACCAACCCTATGATTGGCAGGATAACAGCTCCAAATAATTTGAATTATACTCTTACTGTAATTGGTTGCTGGGAAGGGGGTATTCACTCTGCAACCTCTCATTCCCCCTGCCCCCAAGATTGTGAGAACCATCTCTATGACTCTTTAAGATTTAGTCAACCTTGAGGAGTAAGAGTCTCAAAATCATTTCTGACCCTGCTGCCTCTGCATGAAACTCTGGTAGGAATGGGTGGATAGTTAAATTGCTTAGGCTGTACTACTATCTGTGTAAAAGGATGTTACAAATATTTGTGTCCCAGTCAGCTTATGGTGGTGCCCAACATCAGGCAGCCTTGTGTCCATCAGTATCTTGAATAATGAACAACTCCAACTGCACTGTAGGTGGCGGCACAACAGAACAGCGAATTAATATAACGCTGAACTGTCATGCGCTGTAGAGTCTATGCGTTGAAATGTATCACGCTCTAATTACCACGCGGTAATTAACTGCAATGAAAAGTTTTACGATGAAAAGACGTGGAACCGAACTCAGGAACATTTTCAGGTGATGGGGTATATGGCCATCTGTAGCATGAATATAGCTGGTGTTATCCTTATGGCTGGGATAATGTTTCCTCTGTACCCCCCACCCACAATGGCAGTCTGTACTCTCCTCAACAATGGCGGCAGCTAGGATGTCACTTCATGTCCAATTTTCCTGCTGCCCTGGAACTTTTCACTTGCACTAACATATTTCTCTCTCTCTCTCTCTCTCTCTCTCTCTCTCTCTCTCTCTCTCTCTTTTTTCCACAGGTCTTCAGAGCCCCCTACAACCCATCAGATAAGTATTATTTACCTTTTTCTCCTGTCCCATCTGTAGTCTTAACTTTCTCAAGAACTATGGATCATTTTTGACCACTCTATTCTTATTTTACAGGTGCCCCATCTACCGTATGTTTTCTGGATCGCTTCCCTAAGTTCATCCAGAAGCAGGTAAGCGCTACCTTAAATTACTGTCATTTCTAAACTGGGGTGAACTGTAATGTAGGGGGTTCTTCCTGGGGCCCTTCTTATACTGCTTTTGTTGATCCTCAAGCCATTCTGCTCATACAAAGTGTAACCCTTTACAGGTCTTGACAAACATAATGCCTTACCTATTAGATAAGTAGAGTTTGATTTTGGTGTATTGGGGTTATGTGTGTGTAATTTAATTTGAAGGGCACTGTCAGTTTTGCTCCACGGTTCTCTCTCAGTTTGCAGCAGTGATTCCACAGGCATATACTTGTACCAATGTCAGAGTAGAATGCCCCTTCATAAATGAAAAACTGAACTGGTTACCTGTTTTAGTAAAACAAGCATTATTTCAGCTTATTCACAGACCGAATGAAACCCCAGTCCACCGGAGGCAGATCCCGCACCAAGAACGCATGTCTGCTGGGAGCACTGTGCCGAAGTGTGCTTTTTATGGTTCCTATTGCAACAAACATATAATTAAGTAGAGCTCCTTAACGTAAAGTGCTGCTGGTATTTATAATGTAAGCCCGAGCATTGGTTCAGCCACAAAACACTTTCAAACCATGGTGTCGAAATCCCGTACATGCACAACAGCGACTGGAGAAAAAGATCT
The DNA here is from genome assembly GCA_016271365.2 of Neoceratodus forsteri. Classification (NCBI taxonomy): domain Eukaryota; kingdom Metazoa; phylum Chordata; order Ceratodontiformes; family Ceratodontidae; genus Neoceratodus; species Neoceratodus forsteri. The sequence goes on from CM028131.1 coordinate 583,612,862, forward strand.
TGCGCATGCTTGAGAACTTGACACTATTGCTCATGTGTGGGATTTCGGTGCCACACTTTGAAAGTATTTTGCAACTGAACCAGCGCTCAGGCTTACATGATAAATACCAGCAGCACTTTACATTAAGGAGCTCTACTGAATTATGTTTGTTGCAAAGGGGACCATAAAAAGCACACTTCAGCATTGCACTCCTACTAGACATGTCTTCTAGGCACAGAATCTCCTTCCGATGTGCTGGGGTTTCATTTGGTGTGCGAATAAGCTGAAATAATGCTTTTTTCACTAAAACAGGTAACCAGTTCAGTTTTTCATTTATGAAGGGACAATCTACTCCAACATTGGTACAAGTAAGTGCTTGTGGAATCACTGTTGCAAACTGAGAGAGAACCAAGGGGCAAAGCTGACTGTGCCCCTTTAAGGCTGTAAGGAACTCTAGGTTCATCATGTCCCTGTAACCATCACTTCATTAGCAGGGATGAATAAGTATGATGTGAAAATGTGTATTTTATGGAGGTCCCTACCCACAGTACTACCCATTAGGGGTGCTCTAATTTTATGGAATCCATTCTACCAGTAGCTCAGATTTTTAGAATTTCCAGTTCAGAGTCTGATTCTGTTTTGCCTCCAGTTAAGGCACAGTAATGAAATCTGAGGTGGAATCTGAAGTTCTGATTCTGCATCTGACACTGTTTAACCATAAAGTAAAACCTCCTCCCACTCAGTAACTCTCACAAAAACCCTCCCCTTACCAGCTAGCTGGGGTCCCTGGGGCTGAAGCAGCACAGAGATTGTTTGGCTGGCAGTCCACTCTGTCCACTCCAGTTCCATTTCTTGTCCTAATCCATCAGTGATACTGCCAGCTATCAGCCAGTCCATAAAAGATGATCACCTTGAGTCCCCAGCCTGTCCAAATACCCCTCCACCAATAGCCCTGAGACTCCCCCGTCTGGCAACCAGCAGCACCAACTCTATAAGGTTATGAAGAAAGCGCAGTTTCTTTATTTTATTTTTTTTAATAGAACTACATTCAGATGTGAAATTGGATTCTGATTCTGCATCCAAAAATGGTTCCCGTATTGTTTTTTCTTTGTCATAATACCGAAATCAATGGATTGGAATCCAATGATTCTGTATTTGTCATCTGAAATCTGAGCAACCCCACAACCCAGGGTACCCTGTGATTTCCTCAGAAACATGAAATTTCTTCAGGCTTACAGTGCCAATTTCCTCAGAAATCTGACATTTCTTCAGGCTTAATGTGCCTTGAAGGCCTGCATTGTTTTCATACCTGCTGTCTTTTTTTTTTTTTGCAGTTAATTTTTACTTAAGTTTATAAAGAAACAAAACAAAGTTCCTCATTGGGTAAACAATATGCTCTATCAGAGAATACGATATAGATACAGTCCCACAATATAGCACAGTGGGAATGCATACGAGTTCACAGTATAGCACAGTGGGAATGCATACTGAGCTACATCCGTACATACAGTATTCATGAGTACTTTCTATACTTCTAGGATGTTCCTTAGGTTCTCCACCCTCTGGGAGAAGAAGTAGGTTTTATTTCTAGCAGTAGTAGATTTTATTTCTAGCAGTGCCCTTCCCTGGAAGCATAGGGTGCTTTACAAAAGTGCAGAATTTACAGTCAATTAATAAATGAATAAGCAGGCATTGAATTATTGTACATCAGCAGATCAAACACATAAAACTCATAAAAAAACTGTGCTGGAAGGGGCCTAAAGGAGAAGACAGATTGATCCCCAATGGTTTGATTGAAATTAAAGAAAAAGGTCCTCGGACACATCTTCAAAGGCTGTCACCATGAGGGCCTGTCTGAGGATCCTAGGGAGCTAATTCAGTAGGACTGGGCCTGCCGCCTCAAAGGTCCAGTCTCCCGAGGTTTTCATCTTGACTGTCAGTGGAGCAAAGAGAGGATGACTGCACGTAAGGGTGGAGGACATTGAATGGGAAACCAAGACCCAACCCATGTAGCACCTTATAAGTTTACCAACCAACTTTAACGGTGATTCCTCACCTTCCCTGCAGTAATGTTGTTTTTATTTATTTATTTATTAATTATTCATAAACAACCTTTGAGCAGAAACTCTTTTACAAAGGTTCCACATCAGAGAATAAAAACAAATAGTTGAAAATACATAATATACAGCACATGATAATAAACGAACAGTTCACTGAGGTGCAGCAATAACAGTTAACATAGGGAGATAGTTAAGGGGACATCGATCCTTGGCAGTGAGGAGAGTTTACAGGTTCAAGGGAGAGCAAGGGTCAGGTGGGAGGAGAGGGGTAGAGGTGAGGAGAAAGGTTAGCAGTCTGGTAGAAAACTTTGTCAAAAAAGAAAGTGGGGGTGGGATGTGAATCAGTGGGGAAGGTTGGAGAAAGCATGAGGGTAGGTGGCAACAGAAAGGGGTAGGGGCCAATGGTGATGGGTGATTTCAAGAAGTTAGGGTGGGAGGGAGAGGAGGAGGTATGAGATATGGTCTGTGAGGAGGAGGGGGTAGAGGTGAGGGGAAAGGTTAGCAGTCTGATAGAAAGACTTTGACAGAACAGAAATGTGGGGGGTGGGAAGTGGAAACAGTAAGGAAGGTTGGAGAAAGCCTAAGGGTAGGTGACAACAGAAGGGGAGGGGGCCAAAATGATGGGTGAGCACAAGACGTTAAGGGGGTAAGGGAGGGAGTGAAGGGGGTCTGGAAGGTATGAGGTGTGGTCTGTGAAGACAGGTAAGGAGACCGATAGGTCCCAAAAAGGAAAAACACAGTGAAAGAAATGTTTTTATGTATTTACTAATTTATTTATCTGGTTGATCCTGTGACCCTCTGCCTGTAATCCTCTGCCAGTCATGTTTACCTACTACATGTCCCAGTGTCCCCCATGGCCAGCCCTCTGATGTGACTGATGAACTGAGCCATGGGGCACCTCTGTGTACTGACAAATTCACTTAGATTGTATTTCTGTGAAAGAACGCATGATCGTGCTTACTTTACAAGTACTGATCACACTAAGCCTCAGGGTTCCTCCCCCGAGTTCTGCTGCAGGACCCCAGATCAGGCACCACATATCCAAAAGTTAGTGTAGATGTTAAGGGGTGTTAGCCTGTGCTAACTGGGTTTTGCACCTGTTTTGTGGTTGGGGTCTATATTCAGAGTCCCTTGTACTGCAGGTTAAACCCCTTAGTGTCTGAACACTAACACAAACCACTGTCATTGCTAATAAAAGGGGTCCATCCTGCATGTGGGGGGCAATGGAAATACTAGAGGTTTGTGACAGTGGTAAATGGCACCTAAAGGGACACTATGTATCGCCTTTGCAAAACTAGTCTTAAATGAGCACAAAGGCCGGATGACAAGATGACTGTAATGCAGTCACCTGCCCCCCCAACCTAAAACCCCAGTCCAGAGAAAACAAAATGCAGAAGCCCAATGCACAATGACTGAAACGTGATGGGAGATCTGGAACATCAGTATCATTGCTTTTCAACAAAGGTATGCATATTTTGTAATCATTTACTTGCAGTAATAAGAAAAAATGAACTGATAGGCAGGATACTATGGGCTCCATATCAACTTGTTTACATTTTAAGTATTGTGCAGTAATGATAACAGTTTCTATGCAGATATAGGAGTTTGAGACTGACCATATAACGTTGTTTTCAGTTTAGTTTTAAAAAGTGTTATATTTTGGTCCTTCCCTTATTTATACTCATTCATTTTGACAAACGGAGGTCTGCAATACCACCCTTGAATAAAACATTTAACATTCTTCAAATACACTGAAAAAGGTATGAAATCCTGGGATTTGTGCATCTGGACTTACCGTGACTCTGGACGCTGGAGGTGAGCACCATTTTATTTTCTTAATACTAGCAACTTTCTTGGGAGAAGCATGGCCACTCTGAGGTGTGGGTTACTGCCTAACAACAACACTTCCTTGCTCAATGAAAACTTCCAGGTACAAAAGGTGGCACTCTAGCTATATATAATGCCATTGATCACATGACCTGATATCAGGGTGCTGAGACTGGGCAAACCACTTTGATTTATTATTGATGTATTATTGATGCATTATTTATATATCAGGCCACATGTCACAAGATAAGGCTGTGTCACGAAACAGGTTTTCAGACACTATTTGTGTACAAAATAAGTTTAGGTAAAATGTTACTCTATACTTTTCCAGCCTATAAATGACTCTTACATATTTGAGAAGAAGAAGAAGAAGAATCAACATTTCTATAGTGCTTTTCATACACAAGGTATACCAAAATGCTTTAAAAGCAATGCTTGACTGGTAGTGAAGTGACTGAGTGTGTAGTGGTGGCCATATCACACATCAACACCCACACACAGCCTGGACAATTGTATGGGCATGAGGTCATAATGTTGCAAGACATTATGCCACATGGCAAAATTGCGCTGCCAATATAGTGTGATTTATGCCATGAGGCATGTCTTTCTTTATGTGGGGGGCTCTGCCCCCCCACACCCCATTATTGGGGTCTGCACCCCCAGACCACCCCACTAAAGTTTCTCAACTCTGAAGGGGGTGTCCAACTCGGGGAGCGCACAAGTCTGAAAAAATTAAAATGTTTCTGGGACTGGGAATCAAACCCAGTCCCAAACGCAGCGTCTGGGTTCCTATAGCTGCAGCTCAGTTCTGTGAGCCACAGCAGCTGCTCGTTGGAACCTGCTCCCAGCAGAGGTCTTATCCTCTGCCTGGGAAGCCACTATTGGTGCAATACTGTGTACAGCAGTATACATGGTATTGCACCAGTAGTGGTAGCATACTGCGCTGTACCAGGTTAGCCATAATGTCGTACGCTATTAAGCGTGCGACATTATAACCCAGCAGGAATTGCATGAACCGGTTTTAAGGTTAAAAATACTGCTTTGGACTGGGATGTGTCTGTTAAGTGAATTGTAATGTTGCCATTCACTTTACAGTCAAAGCCCAGTGCTAAGTAATATTTTTAACCTTACATATCCATTCAGTAGCAGTACTTTTAACCTTAAATACAGTATATACAAATTATTCATAAGCAGTACAAATATACTGCTAAAAAGCAGTCCTCGACAATCATCCAGACTGCTATGATTGCTATGAAAATTACTATCTTAGGATTTTGATTTAAATATTTAATGCTATAAGCAGGCTAACTTAAGGCTTTGGACTGTGAAGGCCATCAAGATGGCCAATACTAATAGAATTCACTGTTAACATGGCAAAACAGTTTGAGTGGCAATTTCTTGCTAATTTCGTGCTAAAATACTGCTAAGGTGAAAATAGTCCAACTGCTATTCGAAGGTTAGGTGAATGCATTCCATTTTGGTAAGGGAGCTGACCTGTTGGCAGAAAAGGACCTCCTGGCCCACCAAGTCTGCCCTAAGGTCCCTACCTACTGTGCTGCCGTGCACCATAACTGATCTCCAGCCTTACCCTCCCCCATGCAATAGCCCTGTTACCAGGGTCCCCTTATGTGTATCCCATGCATGTTTGAAACCTGTTACTGTTTTGGTACCCATTACCTCTGCTGGCAGACTGTTCCAGGTGTCCACTGCCCTCTCTGTAAAGAAGTATTTCCTCGCATCCCCTCTAAGTCTCCCCCTTCTAGCTACATATTGTGCCCCCTTGTCCTTGAATATCTCTTTCTCAGCAGAATTGAACCTTCCTGTAACTTATTGATACCTCTGAAGTAGTTGAATGCTTCAGTCATGTCTCCCCTTTCCCTTCTTGCCTCTAGAGAGTACATATTTAACTCCCAAAGTCTTTTCCCACAGTGGTTCTGGTGCAGGCCATGCACCATTTTGGTTGCCCTTTTCTGTACTGCCTTCACCCAATCTACATCTTTTCTGAGATGGCTGGGACCTCCAGAACAAATATTTGCAACAGCAACAGCAAATAGGGATCATAGTAACATCAAGAAAAGAGAAGAATGAAGAATATAAACTCAGTTAGTTTAGCATTGAATCAGTTCATGAGAACTTTGCGTCGTGGTCTGCATTTGTAGTCTAATGCAGTTGTAATCTTTTAAAGTGCTGTATTCCCTTTTCTCTATAGATATCTTGCGACTTTTTATACATCCCTAGCAGTATGTCTTCCTGTGGCTTACACAGGCACTTAAAACAGGCAAAAAAAGCCCTTTTAAAAACAGCTTTATTTGTTTAGACATCTGTGTTGTCCAGCAGTAGGTATCACAGAGAGAGAGAGAGAGAGAGTGAGCGAGTGGGAGGGAGGGGGAGAGGGAGAGAGACAGAGAGAGTTAAGGGGCTGGCTTTGTTTGGCTACAAAGGTAGGGAAGAGAAATGAACCTTACTGTTTCAGGGAATGCAATTTGATTTCATATATCACCTTACATGCATGATGTCACGTATAGATGAGGTCTTAAGAGTTGGTGGCAAGTGAATTACTCCATACAGGTAAAGGGATACAGCTTCATCCGCAAGAGATACAAACTGGACATGTCACTTTATCAATCATTTAAAATAAAATAACACAAGTTTAGTTTCACATTCTTACTATGAGGGAAGCAAGTAAAATCAACCAGCATGGTTAGTGAACAAAGTATTGCACACCTCTGGATGAGTGGTGGAGGGGATACCAGCAAAACAAATTTCTCAGTTTGCAAATGGTAGTAAACTAAGCACTGAAACTTAACAAAGAAATAAAGAAAGGGCACATAAAACACTATGGAGGAGATTTCAACTTGCAAAAAAGGCAGTACGGGGTAGGGCTCAATTAACTTCTCTCAAGCCAGAGGAAAGGCCCATAAAACACTATGGAGGAGATTTCAACTTGCAAAAAAAGGCAGTACTGGGGAGAGCTCAACTTAAGCACTGAAACTTAACAAACAAAAAAAAGTCCCATAAAACACTATGGAGGAGGTTTTAACTTGCAAAAAAAGCCAGTACTGGGAAGGGCTCAATTAACTTCTCAAGCCAGAGGAAAATTAGTGCTCTCCAGCTGCCATACACACACAGGCAGCGTAGTAATGAGGCTTCAGTGGAGAACACTATTTTTAACACTCTGTCATGTTGTTTGGAAGGTAATTTATACAGGGAGTCCTTTTCTCAAAGCAAAACGTCTGCAGGGCTACGCTCACTGCAGCCGTAAATAGGGGTCTCTGCATTCTTTCCCTCCTAACAACAGTTGCATCACAGTTCCCTACATAGTCTGTGAAACCCTCTGCTGTGTCAGTGCAGTCTTCTGATAGGCATCATGTTTTGTTATGTGGGATGGGGGAGGGGCAGTGTAATTTGATATTACACTGACTCACATTACTAAGATTCCTGGCTTTCTTTCATGTAAGATGTCTGCATCAGTGGGGGAAGGGGGGCCTGCACTGCTTTAGTGTTACATTATTCAACTTAGAGACATTCGCAGCTTTCTTACATCTTTGATGTCAAATGTGTGTGTGTGTGGGGGGGTAATAACTATCTGATTTCAGTTTGGAAGGGTGAAAAAGTTTGGTGCGATTGTCATTTGTACTTGTAATATGATCTATGGTTGCACTGTCTCAATACTATGCATTTATAAGTAAAACCTTATACATAAAAAGTTTAAAAAAAGAGAGCCATTCCAAACATTGACTTGGTGCTAGACTCTATCACTGCTGAAAACTCTCATACCGTTGATAAGCAGAAGTATGCATTTTCTGTATCCATTTTATCCTGGAGCATTAAGTGTTTTTTTAAATAGTTCCTACATCTGGAAGAATGGGAATGGTCCTGGATAGCTTTAGCTTACAAACATTCAACATCAGGTCCCATGGACCTGAATCATTTTAAAATTCCTGCATCATTTAAAAAGATAAAAGTAAAACCTGTTTGGCAAATTCAAGTTCTTATTTTTGAAGTTTTGTTGCCATTGTTGTTACTTATTTTCCTATATTCAATAGGAGTGAGGATTATTTTTAATGTTCATTACATTTGGGAGAACTTTAAAGATACTGTAGATCACAGTAGGTGATATTTTCAAAAAATGAAAAAATGGTACAGTTGTGTCAAGAAAACTAAATTTGCATCATGCAGATGCAGCATATAATTACGCCATATTTTCATAGCTGCATCAAAACAACACTTATACTTGCATCATAATTGTAGGATATTTGCAATATATCTGTGGGGTGCATCACTACTGCATTGCGTCTGTGTCACTTTATGTGTCACTTTTTGCATCACTAATCTACAGTAGATGGAAGTGCAGGGGCAGAAGATTGTTGTGCATCCTTCTTCTGATGGCAGTGCACCCTTCTGATGCAGACACAGCTGTGATCTGTGACACAAAAGTGATGCAACTTGTTGCTGCATCTGCAGCAAATCTTTGAAAATACAGGCCTTTATATTTACCCCCCCCATCTCTTGTAAACTCCAAACAGTCAACTACAGATAATGGGTCCAGAATGAAGCACATACCTTGCAGTACAGATCTGCAACAGATAGAGGAAAATAAGATGAGGGCCCATGTCTTGCAGTATCTTCTTAATCTTCTTTTTCCTCCTCAGGTTCAAGATCAGGAGAATTAGGCACAGAAGATGCTCTGCTCCTAGCCAGTTCCACCTGTTAACTGAAAACCACTGACTACTGTCCATATATACACACGCGTGCTATTAACCTTGCCTTTTCTGAAAATTTATACCTTTACCAGCTGCCATACAATGAGAAGGAAAGGAAGGAAGCAAGGAAAGTCATGCTACTGACTCCACCATTTTTGAAACATTACACCTGTACTATCTGCCTTAAGATATTAAAACTAGCTGACTAAAGTGGTGCTGAGGGTTGAGGTGTTGGATGTCACACCTCGTGTCACATTGGCCGCTGGGTTCGGGAGCGAGTTCATGCTGCCAGGGGTTGGCAGGAGAGGGAGAGGACTGAGTGTCTGACGACAGCTCTCCTCTCACGGGGGTGGGTAGGCATGTCGACCTGCTCCTTGGCTGCCTACTGGTGGAGAATAGGGGCAGCACTAGAGTTAAGGGAGACAAGTAACGTTGCTACATGATGCACGCATGCCTCCATGAGTGTGTGACCATGGCCACAAGGGGGAGGGACAGAAAAGCATGACACTCACGGCTGCAGGCTCTGTGAAGCCCCTCCAGCATGCCGGCACAACTCCCTCAGGCAAAACCTGTAATTGTGAGCTCCGAATATGTGTACGGGGTGGAGGAGGGCCGCCCCCCCCCTTCCATCACTGGGGGTAATCCGTGGGGGAACTAGTACTCAGCAGTGCCAGAGGAGAGGCGGTTGGGAGACTGATCAGAGGGTGGATGTCTGCCTGCAGGCTGAAAATGATAAATAGTATACAGAAAAAATATATATATTTAAACCAATTTCCTAAGAATTTTAATGAAGCACCTTAGTATCTAAACTGGAAAATGAGGTGTTTCTTCACAGATGCCCCTTCTATGAAAAAAGTTTCCATCATTATAACAAGAGTAACAGTTTAAAATTTCCCCTCCTGATAAAAGATGCATCTAGCCAGGGCTATGAAAATGATTTTGGGGCAGCAGGGTAGATTGTACGAGGAGAGACTGAGGGTCCTAAATATCTACTCCCTGGAGGACAGAGGGAAGAGGTGAGGCATGATTGAGACCTTCAGGTACTTGAAAGAGATTAATAAGGTGAACAGGCAGGGTACTTTCAGGCTAAGCTGCAGCAAAACCCCAAAGGGACACAGCCTAAAGTTGTGGGGTGGGTGTTTAAGAGGGAGGTTAGAAGACACTTCTTCACAGAAAGGGTGGTGAGCAAATGGAATGCGCTGCAACAAGAGGTGATCTCACTGAGGACAGTGGGCAGCTTCAAGAGAGGCTGGGATAGATATGGGGGAAGATAAAGGTAATGGAAGGAGGGGAGGAGGGTAGTGGAATGATAGGGAAGGGGGAGCAGGGACACCAGCCTGAGCTAAGAACCCTGGGCAATGAGCAGACCTGATAGACCAAAAAGCCTAATTTTGTTGGCTTCTTCATATGTTCATATGTTCGTATGAGATTGTAACCTTAATTAAAAATGTTAGTTCTTTCAGAAAACAGTCTACTATTCTGTGTGATAATCTATTCTTTTAACTATATAATATGAATGAATAAGCGATACCTTATAGCTGCTGTTTCATTTATTTTCTTGGTTGCTAATCAGTACAAACCACAATCCTGTATGATCCTGCAAGGGGCACAATAAATGGCTTTGTTTATTGCACTGTCATATTTATTCTGATTCTTTTCAAACTAATTAAATTCTTATAGTAAACAATATATACTCTTAGAGCTCACTTCTATTCTCATGTAAAGTTTGTTTAATAGAGATTTTCTTTGCCATCCCACCTGCCAGCACTGCTACAAGATGTCTACTTGTGGTGCTGACATCCTGGATTTAATGGTCCACTCGGGAGTCATAGGGATGGTGGGGTAGGGGGGAGAAGGATTGAACATCCTGGGGACTGCTCGCCTTCTCTGGGGAAGGGGAAATGAGTGCCCGATGCTTTACAGACCCCTGGCAGAGGCTGGGGATACAATTGCAGCCAACACCATCACCTTAGGTGGCGGGGTGGATGCTGGACATCATTGCACGTCCCCGCCCCAGGGATCCAGCATTTAGAAAGACAGCCAGCCTGTGGGCATGACACACTGCTCTGCCACCTTCTCCACTGCCACCAATGTATGCCGGGGGGGGCCCACTATCATGGCCCCAACCCAGGCGATAAGCTGGGGCTTGCCAACAGGGGGTAAGCCTGGGCATGGGGAGACAGTAGGAAGGGCAGAGCTCTGGTAAGGATTGGGGAAACCCCCCCCCAAATATTAAAGGTTTCTTCCCTTTTACTTCTTAATACATGACTGTAGATGTTCTGTTCTCTCTCACTCCATAAGCTTTGCCTGTAATGTTTGTTAAAACAGTAAAGTAATGGTCCCCAAATTAGTCATGTTCCAACATAACTATTCATAATGTAAATGATTGTGTAAGTAACTAACACACCATTATTATTTTGTCACTGTATGACATCTTTAATGTTGGTGGTTCAGTGTTGCTAGTACAGTTTCCCTAAAGTAAAAATCAAATAACCTCATTAGCCTGTAACAGCATCACATCTGTAAGACTGCTGCACTCAAAGTATTAAATCTTGCCTTGAATGGGTGCCCCGCCGTGGGCCACTTCCTCAGCGGCTGGGCCACAGACACAACCCGCCTGCCCAGACCAAAGCCCAGCTAAAGCCACAAGGCAGTTGGATCATGCCCTGAACAGGTGCCCTGCAGGACTACTTCCTCAGTGGCTCTACCACAGACACTACCTGCCCGCCCAGACCAAAGCCCAGCCAAAGCTGCAAGGCAGTTGGATCTTGCCCTGAATGGGTGCCCCACCACAGACCACTTCCTCAGTGGCTCTGCCACAGACACTACCCACCCGCCCAGACCAAAGCCCAGCCAAAGCCGCAAGGCAGTTGGATCTTTCCCTGAATGGGAACCCACTGCTGACTACTTCCTCAGCAGCTCCGCCACAGACACCACCCACCCATCCAGACCAAAGCCCAGCCAAAGCCACCAGGCAGTTGGATTGTGCCCTGAATGGGTGCCCTGCCATGGACTGCATCCTCAGCGGCTCCGCCACAGACACTACCCACCAACCCAGACCAAAGCCCAGCCAAAGCCACAAGGCAGTTGGACCTTGCCCTGAATGGGCACCCTACCTCGGACTGCTTCCTCAGCAGCTCTGCCACAAACACAACCTGCCCGCCCAGACCAAAGCCCAACCAAAGCCACAAGGTATGGACCCGATCTGCTTCCCGCTGCTCTCCTGTAGTGAGCGCCATTTGAATTTGGTGCTTTTTTCCTTCCTGCTACTAATTGGCTGTCTGCTCGGAGCAAGAATTAATTATGTATATCGTGTCTAGCTTAGCATTTTATTGTATAGCACTAGACTCTTGCTCTGTATTGTTAAACTGTGATAGCCTTCTATGTATTTTGTGTATTTTTTCCTTCCTTGATCCTGTGACTTAGTAATTGCAGTTATTTATTAGTACATGCACCAGACTGTGCTAACTATGCGCTTTCCTCCCACTTGATTTTCTACTGAATTCCACTATTTCTTATTCCCTACCTTCTCCAGCCCCTACCTTTATCTTTTTTCTAAATTGCCTCTCTTGTCTGCGCTTCCAGAACCTTCCCCCCATCTGGTTACTGTCTCCCCATTCTGTTTATAGCAACCCTTCCACTGATTAAACCTGCATCTACCCTTTGTCCCAGGCTCTTGAAGTTAACTGCCTCCTCTCTTCTTTCAGGCAGTTGGATCTTACCCTGAATGGGCATCTCATCATGGACCACTTCCTTAGCGGCTCCACCACAGACACTACCTGCCCACCCAGAACGAAGCCCAGCCAAAGCCGAAAGGTAAGGACCCAATCTGCTTCCTACTGCTCTCCTACACTTCCCGCTGGTGCTTTGCACTGGCTCCCCACCCTTCTCCCTCCCACCTGCCCTATCTGGCACATTTCCTTTATAGCCATGTGTTGTCACATGATAAGGCTGGGATAGAAACTTTTTTAAGTGTCCACTTCTCCATTTGCCTGTTATACAAACTTAGTACCAGAGGGATCAAGTCCTTGCTACAACTGGCTCTGGCAGGTCTGGATCCTTTAATTTAACTGTTCTACCACATTCTTTTTTTATCTTCCATTACTAGGCGTATGCCTCACCTTCTCTCTTTTTTTTTATTCTCTTCATTTATAATATGGGACAGTCATAATGAACGGTTTACCTATCACGAGTCGACATCTACATCACCGACATCCCTGACAGCTACAGACACAATGCTGAGTGTCAGCATTGTACTGTAGGTGTAGGTGTGTTTTCTTTGGGGGCCTGTGCCCTCTGAACTCCCTGGTTTCTAGATATACAACTCAGAGTCAGAGTCATCTCTGGGAGGGGCCAAAACACCAGAAGATGCAGTGCCGGTGCCAGCAGGGAGCATCACAGCGACCCAACACTTTCCATCGAATTCTGTCGCTGTGACGGTCTTCGCTGTGGTGGTGTCGCCATGCGGGCGGTACGCCATAATGAGCATACCAGTAATATTAGTTTCCCCATGGTTTGCCCACTATTTCTTGCTGATATATTTATTGCTGTTAGGCATGTTTCGCACTATCAGCACACCTATGCCAGCTCTTGGGCCCCAGAATTTTAAGTTAGGAACATTACCTGCCCTGCAGATCATTGGCTTCACTCCTGCACATGGCTTTGGTGAACCCATCTGCCTGCTGTTTCACCATCTAACCGGCACAAATGTTCTGGGTCTTAAGGTTGGTGACCAACACCCTATGCCTGCACCCTATGAAGCAACACCATTAAGAGTCCAAACAAGTGTGGGAATCTATGCATTGTCAATATCTTATTTCACTCCCCTTAAACATGGACCAGCTAGTAGTCCTGCGCCCTGCACAAAGGGATGGTTACTGCTTGTCAAAGTCATCATTAGTAGACTTAAGAGGCTTTTTCTTATTCTTCTTCTTTGCTCTGGGAACGTTGAACTCAACCATGGGCCTCCCTCACCCATTGCAACTCCCTCTGATATGGCCGGCCTCAAAGGTACCAGACTTTTACAAATCAACACCTGCAGCATCCTGAAAAAATTTGACTTGGTCCAAGCCTGGGCTTTATATACTATCCCTTATGTGATAGTAATTTCTGAATCTTGGCTCTGTACTTCCACTTCAAATCATAACATTGGCATCCCTGGTTATAGTGTTTTCAGGGTTGATAGACATGCCAGAGGGGGAGGGATTGCTATCTATGTGTCCGACAAATTTACAGTCTCTGTCATTGATTCAACTTCTATGCCTAATGAGTTCAAAAATCTCAAATTAAAGGTCTCATTACCTTCTAATGAGGCTCTGTATATAACAGGGTGTTACAGACCACCATCTTGTGGACTTGTGTTACTACTCCGTCTATGCAAAGTACTACATTCCATCATCTCAGAAGCTATTATTATGGGTGACATTAACCTAGACTGGTGTTCCCCTCATTCCAAACCTTTAAAAGACCTTACATAGATACATAGATACACAGACACTGTTGACAGATAAGGGCCTATGGCCCACCCAGTCTGCCCATTTGAGCTTGTAAGTTCACTTTATGTTTTCCTAGAAGTATGTTGCCCCTTACCCCAGACCTCCAGAATTCCCTTATGTCTATCCCATGCATTCTTAAATCCTGTGATTGTTTCAGCCCCCACTACTTCCTCTGAAAGGGTGTTCCACTTGTCCACCACCCTTTCTGTGAAGAAATTCTTTCTCACATTTCCTCTGAATCGCCTTCCCTCCAACTTCATCTCAACTTCTATTTTGCTGAAAAATAGTGTATTCCTGCATACTGTGCCTCCCTATAAGTTACTTGTATGTCTCTATCATATCCCCTCTCTCCCTCTTATCCTTCAGGGAGTGCATATTCAAGTGCTTCAAACTGTCCTCAAAGGACTTGTGATGCAATCTATGAACCATCTTTGTTGCCCTCCTCTGAACCTTCTCTACCTTGTCTATGTCCTTATGTAGGTAAGGTCTCCAGAACTGTACACTGTACTCCAGGTGGGGCCTCATTAGTGTCTTGTACAGTAGAATTATGACCTCCCTTTTCCTGCTGGTGATGCCCCGGCATATGCATCCCAGCATCCTATTTGCTTTACCTGATGCTTTGTCGCACTGTTTCCCTACCTTGAGGTCATCAGAGATGAAAGCCCCAAGATTCCTTTCCTGCTTGGTACATGCTATGTTCTGACTCCCCAACTGATATGTTGTTCCAGGGTTTTTGTGCCCCATATGCATTATCTTGCACTTCTTTGCATTGAATTTCAATTGCCTTACTATTCTTCAGATTTCTGCAGGTCCCTCCTCATTCTTTCTACTCCCTCTGGTGTGCCAATATCTTACAGAGCTTTGTGTCATCAGCGAACAAGGAAATTCTGCCTTCTAGGTCCTTCGCAATGTCACTGATAAAGATGTTGAATAGGACTAGTCCCAGCACTGATCCCTGTGGTACCCCACTGGTCAATCTTCCCTCTGTGAAGTGACAGCCATGTACCACCACCCTCTGTGTCCTTCCCCCCCAGACAGTTACCTACCACCACACTACTGTCCTGCCCACTTCCATATTCCCCAGTTTGTTTAATAGCTGTCTATGTGGCACAGTGTCAAAGCCCTTCCTGAAGTCCAGATAGGCCATGTCCACTGCCCTACCCTGATCCGCCTCCCTTGTCACACAGTCAAAAAATTCTTTGAGGTTGGTCTGAAATGACCTCCCCCTGGTGAAACCATACTGCCTTGGGTCCTGTAGTTCATTGGAAACCAAATGTTCCACCAATCTCTCCTTCAGTAGTGCTTCCATGATCTTCTCACTACTGAGGTGCAACTGACTGGTCTGTAGTTCCCCGCTTCCTCTTTGTTCCCACTTTTGTATAAGGGGACTATATCTGCTGCCTTTCAGTCTACCTCTCTTGTTTCCAGTGATCGTCTAAACAGGATTGCCAGAGGTTCAGCCACCACCTCTCTTAGTTCATTTAGGACCCTGGGGTGCACCCCATCTGGTCCCATTGCTTTATCAACTCTTATTCCTTTCAGTTCCTTCAGGACCCTTTCTCGTGTAAAGGGACTTGTGTCCATTTCTGCACCATTCCCACCCCTTATAATCCCTTCAGGTCCATTATCCTTCTCTTCCTCAGTAGAGACTGAGCAGAAATATCTGTTCAATATGTCAGTGTAACCCCCCAGGTGGCACTATCCCAAGGACTACTACCCCTGCCTGCCTGACTACTGACAGGTTGAGGGGCCTAGGTTCTATGGCAGGTGCCTCCACCCAGAGATCAGGGTTTGTAGTGGTTAGACTAGCTTGGTCACAGCCCTCTGGGACACTGAGACCCCATTTATTCCTCTAGTGGCTCACACAGTACACAGGAGTTATAGCTCCAATACCCCACGCGATACACACTGGTCACCATAAAGTACCATTTACCCTCGAGACTGATTCTGCAGCACGTCTCTGAGAACCCTCTGTAAAATAAGGTTAAACAACATACACGGCAACATACAATACTGTTACCATAAGTACCAGCACCACAGGCAGTATATAGTATAACAACAACAAATCTGATTTATTTAGGGGACAATAACACGGGAGGGGGAAATCAGGTTAATTGGTGGCATTAAATCACAGTACTGTGCACACATTCAGGGTCTGAAAAGTCACACTCTGGGTACCCAGGTTGGGGGCTAGCCAGGTCCATTGCCCGGGGTTGGCCGGCAGGTGCAGATGGATGGGGCCCTGTAGAAGAAAATATATGCACAACACCCAATAGTAATCCGGAGCCAGATGGCTCAGTCCATGAAGCAGTGAAACAACAAGAATTAGATGACACACTTGTGATTTAAAACAGGCTGCAGGGGAATACCCTGATTTGTACTCACAATACCCAAGCTGAGGACCAGATGGTGGATGTTCTTCTGGATTGCCAGAACAACAGGGCATGGAGACAAGGTCCTTGTGACTGGACCCCACTGCAGTTGATAGCAAACAGTTTTAGTCCGAGACAAGCTGGGGTTTGCTTCCAGCTTCAACACACAGCACACAGTACAGGGAATTGGAAACAGCGATTCCCCACAAGCACTACGCACATGCATATGTAAGAGGAAAGTACTATACTAGGCAGGCTGCTCCTCGATCCTGATTGCAATTACTGCAAAATACCCAGGAGCACACACAGCAGTTTCAGTTCCTGACAGACCGAGCACGATTCAGCAATATTTCCAGTCTTCTACAGGGTGAGCCTGGCTTCCACTTTTCAGTCTTCCTTCTTCTCAGAAACTTGGATTCAGTCCGACTATCACTTTTCCACGGCTACAGGCCAAAACTCAGGGCCTCACACGTGCTTCCCGCGCGAAACTATACACTGCAGAAGCACATAGCTCCTTCTCTCTTCACTGTCACAACAAATCTAAACTTTCCAGTAACAGAGCAGGGCATTTCCTTTGAGTTCCTCCCAGTTTTGTTGGCTGATTCGGCTGTCACTCACCATAGAGCTCCCTCTGTGGGTGCAAAAAGGTGCCAAGGTCCAAACTACATTTCCCAGAGGCACTGGCCATACAATACATAGGTGGCTGGCTCAAAATTGAGAGTCCAAGTTCTGATTTGCCAACAGCAGGCTCCATTTTAAAGGTCCCCCCACACTGATTGATCCAGCACAGCAGTTCAAGTCCAGGATGGAGGGGCAACACACACAGAGTCCCAGCTGCAATAAAGGCAGGTTAGACAAACTGCAATTTCACTAATGCTTTAACTGATTACAGGCAAACAGTTACATCTTTCAGGTGAGCTCCCTCTGTGCTCTTAGCGACTGCAGAAACGGAGCAAATTGACAGCAGCTCAGGCGGGATTCAGGCATTGAAACACACAGTCCTTCTTCTAAATTAATTATGTCTGCAAAGCAGACAACTCTTAAAGAGACAGTACATGGAGGCTCTAAAAGCACTCACACTTAATCGGCTTAAATGCCATCGCTAGACTTGAAGCATTCAGGCAGCTCCTGAAGTCTTTTGGGAACCCCCATTTGTGGGGGGGGTTACACCAGCATTGCTGTTGTCATCCTCCATGCTGCCCCATCCTCCCCCTTCAGCCTCACTATCCCTCTCTTTGCCTTTCTCTTTTCACTTATGTACTTCTACCCTCTACCCACTAATTTTGCAATGCGCTCTTCTGTCTGAACTTTGGCTTCCCTTACTAACCTCCCTGCCTCCCTTTGCTTCTCCTGGAACTTCTCCCTATCCCCTTCTAGCTGCATCTTTTTGTATTGCCTGAATGCAATCTTTTTGGCTTTCACTTTCTCCGCTACCTCCTTTGAAAAACATAATGGCCTTCTCTTCCTTTTCCCCTTGCTAACCTGCTTAATACATAATTCTGTTGCTCTTGTAATCACTGTTTTAAATATTGCCCAGTTCCTCAACCCTTGATTCTTGCCCCATTCCCAATAATCCCTTTTTCAAGCATCTCTCCATTTTCCCAAAGTCTGCCCCCCTAAAATCCAGAATAATGTGCTGTTTGGTTCTGTTCCTTCTGTGATTCTGAACCACAGTGACTGGTGATCACTGTTCCCCAGGTGCTCCCCCACTGTTACCCCCATCACACTGTCACTGTTTGTGAGCACAATGTCCAGTATTGCCTTCTGCCGAGTTGGTTCCATGACCAGTTGCTTGAGGAAGGCACCTTTATGATGACCTTGGTCTATCTCAGCTCATTTTGGCTGTTACCCATCCTAATGCTAAAAATCCATCACATAGTATTGTTCTTGACCTTATTCTTATTAACAAACCCTACAAAATTACACATATTGGGATTTTTCACAATGATATTAGTGATCATAGGGACATTGCATGCATAAGGTTCATTCCCAAACCCATCCCCTCTGTTAGTTTTATTTACAAAAGGAGCTTTCGGAACTTCAACACCTATGACTTTCTAGCCGATTTAGGCAGGACCAGATGGCAGGACATCTAACTCACCTAGTTGGACTCCAAGGCCTATGATCTATTCCATGACTGCATTCTAAAAGTCATTAATTGTCACACCCCTCTGGTCAAAATGAGGACCAGAAAAAGATTCTTCCCCTGGTTTACTAGGGCACGAAAATCTGCTTTGCATAACAGAGACACTATATGGAAGAAGGCATGCAAATCAAAAAAGCCAACATATTGGGTGGCCTCCAGAGCAATCAGGAACAAATGTACAAAACTAATTCATGAAGAAAAAGCAAACTATTTCAAGTCAGCATTTGACTCCTCCAAAAATGACGCAGCTAAATTCTGGCAAATACTGAAAGAAATTGAAGGGCGGAGCTCCTCCTCAGCCTTACCTAATAAAATAATTACCAAGGACTGCACTTATACTGGCAAACATAGCATCCTCGACCAACTAAGTAATCATTTTGCTGCTATTGGGCTTGCCTTCGACACCTCCCCAGTAAGCACTCTGTTACACCAACTGGACAACAATAGCCCACTTTACACCCCCCAAATGCCACTTCTCATTTATCTGAATTTCCTTTATTACTATCACCCTTAACAGGTGGAAGATCTTCTAATTACTCTTAACACTAAGAAAAGTGCAGGTGCTGAACACCTCGAACCTCTTTTTCTAAAGCTTGGTGTCTTCCATCTGGCGCGTCCTAATACTCATGTCTTCAATCTCTTACTCTCACAAGGGGCTCTTCCTTTCATGTGGAAAACAGCACATATTCTCCCTCTTTTTAAATCTGTAGACCCCTGTGACCTCAACAATTGCAGATCAATCTCGCTGCTTCCTATCTTATCCAAAATGCATGAAATAATCATTAACTCTCAGCTGAGAGAATATCTTGGGTCCACTAATATGCTTAACTCACTACAGTCCCATTTTAGGCCTAAACACAGTACTGTAACTGCCCTGGCCAAAATCACTAATGATGGGCAACTTGCCCTTGATGCTAAAAATCACATATGCTTATTATTCCTTGTTCTAAGCAGGGCCCTTGATACTGTAGATCATGATCTACTATTGCATATGTTACAGAACATTGGTCTCTCCAGCTACCTCATAGGTCGCAATCAGCAGGTTAAAGCCCCAGGTGATCTCTCCCCTTAAAATGTGTGCTAAGAGGCATGCCTCAGGGTTCCATCCTGGGACCCCTACCTTTTGCTATTTATATCAATAATATTGATTGTAATATTAGGTCACCAAGTGTCCATCTCTTTGCAGATGACACTGTGCTGTACATTGACTGACCCTCCCTGGAGTCTGCATGCATGAAGCTACAGCAGGAATTCGACTTATTTTAGCAAAACCTCATTCACCTAAAACTTTTGCTTAATGCCAAGAAGACAAAAGTAATGTGTATTTCTCTGCACACTAAATAAATTATTACCTAGCCCCCCAGCTAATCTTCCACTGATTTAAACAGTCCTAGGGGAAGTCTTGGAAAATGTGGTCTAATTCAAATACCTAGGTTTCTGGATTGACTGCAAGCTTTCCTTTTCTGCTCACATCGAGGAGCTGGCCAAAAAGTTAAGACAAAGGCTGGGTCATTTTTTTCATATTAAGCACTTTCTTACCCAGGATGCTAGATTAAGGCTGGTACAGATGACATTTCTTCCCCTACTTAATTATGCCGACTTCCTCTACAGTTATAGTTCTAAATCAGTGCTATCAAAGTTGGACACATTGTACCACAGGGCTATTAGATTTATAGCTAACATTCCTCTCAACACCCATCATTGTTCAGTTTGTTCTCTTATTGACTGGGCATTACTTGCTACCAGGAGATCGCAGAATGCTTTCTTTTGGGCCTACAGAGCCATCACTAATAAATGTCCTGCCTATATCTCTATACCTTTTAAATGTACACCTCTTACTTACCGGCTCAGAAGATATGATTACATCACTCTTGATGTTCATATGGTAAGATCACATTTTGACTCAGCATCACTGTGCTATATCATTCCTACTTTATGGAGCTCACTCTTAAACTCCCTAAAATTGACTCACTGGGTTGGGATATTTCACTTTAAGGCCTTGCTAAGATGGCATGTGAATGAAGTTTGTCACTGTTTTGTGTAATCTAGTATTACTACATGTGAGTCCCCACATTTCTCTCCTCCAAACAATTACTCTACCTTCCCTTATCCCAGTCTGCTCTTCTCCTCCTTACCTACTCCCCTCTTCATTTTACTCTGTCCCCCCTCTACCTTTCCCCTTAGTCTATTCTAGCCTCCTGTAATCTTCACATTTTCTTGTGCCCTTTTCCCTCTACTTATTGTCCCTTAACCTATTGTTTTTTGCTTCTGGTTGTATGTAATCTTTGTATAAAGGATATGGCATTATTGTGTATAATATTGTTCATCTCATGTAAGTTTATGGTTGTTTACCCTTGTCCTTGTGTACTAGTTCTTCCAGGACCACATTGTAAATGAGTTTCTCAATGGTGTCTTTCCTGGTAAAATAAAAACTGAATTGAATTGAATTGAATTAAAGATTCTAAAAGACATCTTTCTACTTTAGCAAGGCTATTCAGTTACACAGGGTCACCATCAGCCGTGGATGATACTACACATGTTCCATGCCATCCTCACTGCCTTCTTTTAATGGGAGGTACCCTCCCCTGCCATGCCAAGTGAACAAATGATGCAACAGGCACCACCGCATCACTTGGTGTGCCATGCCGTTACACAGAACGTGATGACATCATGCACTGCTGATGACATAGATGGCCACCCAGTTGCTTGCAAAAGCCTGCAAAACCCCTCCCAGGCCAACACAGTCAGTCCCGCACCAAAAAAAAAAAGGAGGGGGCCCAGGTATGATGAGAGGCTGATTTCATTAAGGTCATCAGCTTGGACCTAAAAAATGAATAGCAGCACCAGCTAGGAAGCAATACAGTAATACTGTGGTATAATCATAAAATGCTGCAGTATGCTACAGGAAACAATGCAGTTCAAAGGCAATTAAAGCCCTTTCTTCTGCAATATTTATAAATGTTCTTATAAGCCTATCATGCTGATTACTATGGAAATAAATAAAAACAAGTAGCAAACCTGAGAATTAAACAAGATACTGATAAGCTGAGTATTTTAAAAGGTGCAGAGGTATGGAGGGGGGAATAGGTTGGGGTCCATAATAATATCCAGTCATGGCCTTTACCCCGTATGTGGAACAGACCATGACTAGCCATGGCTTGCTATAACTCTGAACATCATTACGAATTTTATTGACTACCAGAGCAGCACTGATTTGTGTCATAATTCAAGGCACAAGTATTTCCAAGGCAGCTGCTTGTAATACTCCTATTTTTAGAAGTGATATTTCTACTGACAAGAGAAATGAGAGAAACATGGCAAAGAAGAAATATTTGAAACTCAGTGCTTCAAAAAACACTGCTACAAATGTGGTTCTTAGAGCAGACAGTATGCATTCAATGTCTTTTAAAAATTATATCCCTTACAGTCAGTTCTTAAGATTAAAAAGAAAACAGTGGCGGACCTGGTGGCTTGTAGGGCTGAGGCATCATGACTTACCTCATGCCACACCCAAGACCCATGTTCACGGTACGAGCAGGTTGCCAGGGGTTGGCTGGAGAGGAGGAGGATTGAGCGCCCCAAGGACAGGTCTCCTCCTTTGGGGGGGAGCAGTGACACTCTACAAGGTAGGTGGAGGTGGGACAGATGCCCGGTGTGCCATGCACAGGAGCATGCATGACACTGCAACTGGTGTCATTGCATGCCCTTTCCTCCAAGAGAGAAAAAAAAAGGAAACATGTCTTTGGTGGTTGGATGATGGAGGGGCTCAAAAGGCCCACTCCCCAACCAGCCGGGGGCTGACTGGAACTGGATCTGATCTTCAGTGGGGGCCTGGGGATCCTCCGCCGACCACACTGGGGGGGTCAAGCCCTAGGAAAAGATGGTTGGTTCTGACAGTGGACATCAGGGTTATGGGGCTGGGGCTCCCTCCTGAACGTAGCATGCCAAAGACGGGGAGAAAAAGTTATCAAAAAAAAAAGATTAAAAGGAAAATGTAGTTCATCTGAACCATATGACTGACAGGCTAGTGAACTGGAAATGAGATGTCTAAATAGGGGTTTTTATTATATTTTATTTCATTTTTATTGACTGGGTAAGTGCACTAGACAAATTCTGCCTATTTTCAGGCATGACCGGGGAATACAGAATAATGCCAACTGATTTTGAACCAGATTATGCTGTTGGTGGTATTTTAGTGAATGGGGGGAAATTTGGCTAGGGCACCAGGGAAATTCCCCTACTCTGAGTGGGGGTGCCGTTGGAGAGTCAGCACGTTTGGAGTTTCAGATGGCTGCAGAGAGCAGTGGAGGTCGGACAGCTGCTTGTCCGCATCTCAATCTTTTTTTTTTTGAAATTCTCTTTTTTTTATTAATTTTCAACTGTACATACAACAGTTTAAACAGTAACATCTGAATGTAGTACATACATTCCATAGATTCCAAAGTTGAATATACTATGTTACTGGACAAAGAAAGAAAATAAAGTGAAGATACCAAAAGGAATCAGAAAGACAATGACTAGATAACTCAAATCAACTGCCCCCCCCCCAATGAGGGCATCACCACTGAGGAGAGAGATATAGTGAACTAACTCTAGTAGCTAGGTGTCCCCAGGATTCTCAGTCTAAAAAAGCGTCCGGGAACCTATAACTTCCAAATCCCAGGGTGAGAGGTTGTAAGATTATTACCAGAGGGACAGCCAGGAGAACTGGAGAAATTCAGGTCTTGAAGACTGTGATCCCTCGCTTGGATTCACTATATGTCGAGGAATCCCGATCAGTGAAGATACAGGGCAAAAAGTTTGCCCCATTTCTTCTGAAAGGCCATTGGGGAAGATCTGAAATTAGCAATTAGTTTCTCAACTTTGAAACACTAGGACATTTCGTCCACCCAGTCCAGATAGGAAATCTCAAGACTGTCTGTCCAGTGTCGGAGGACCAGTCTCTTAACCGCCATAGCAATGAGTGCTATATGGTACTTCCTTTCTTTGATCCTGATACCTGTGTAGTCTCCTATGATACAGGTCTCTAGTGTGAGATGATTTTCTAAACCTAACATGGGATCTAAGCTATCCGCAATTGTCTTCCAAACAGGAGCCACTTTAGAACAGTGCCAGAAGATATGGGAGGCTCCTGCTCTTCTCCGATCTGAAACATTTTAAAGGAGCAGAGGGCCAAATTTTGATTTTCGCATTGGTGTGAAATACATGTCTTTGATTATGAAATTGGATCATCCTATTCTATCTAGAGTATTGTAGATATACAAATCTTTCCAGATTTGTCCCCATGGAAACGGGGAACCTGAGGAGGATAATGCCCAGGCTTTGGAACCAGTTAGAGGAGTAGGGTGGGCAAGTTTCAGGAGGTAGGTGTACAGCTTAGACACCCGGTGGGGTTTAATCGCACAGCACTTAACTTCCTCTAGTAGTGGTTTAATAGTTGAGGGAGGTACTGTTAATCCGAACTCTTTGTCTACCAGGTGCTTTAATTGATATATTTTAAACAGGGCATTAGTGGGAATGTTCAAGACAAGCAGTAGGTCCGTTATTGGGCCCTGCTTGCCTAACACATAAAAATCTTCCACTGAGAGCTCTTGAATTGGAGGTAACCATTTAGGAACTAACATTTTGTTCCTGATCCTGATATTAGGGTTACCCATCAGTGGTTGGCCAGGGTCCTTAATGTAACAGATTCTGGTGGAGGAGAAAAGTTGGTTAAGCACCTTAACTGTGACACCCACTGGGGAGTCTTGGATCTCTCGGGGGAGAGATGCGAAACCACAGTAAAAAAGGCTGGAGGGATTCATATTATGGCGAGTGATAAGATCAAGATCCAGATCTAGCCATGCAGGGAGGTAAGCATCTTTCAAGTCCCTAGCTATTTCCTGCTTTGATAAGGTGACTAGACCAGTAGTAGAATTCGAATTGGCAATCTGAGACCCCCATTTCCTGGGGAGGCATACAGTTTGTCAGTTCGCTTCGAGATTTATTATTCCAAATAAAATCAGTTAAGGTCGAATGAACTTTTTGAAAAAGGACCTGGGTAGCCAGATGTCTAGGAGATTCAGGGGATAAAAGAACCAGGGAAGGATGTTCATTTTGATGATGCTGATTCGGGCCCCCACTGGTAGTGGCAGTTTCCCCCATCTTTGCAAGTCAGACTTAATTCTTTCCAATAAGTCCTCTAGGTTAAGCTTCCTAATTAGGGAAGGGTCTCGTGCCAGGTAAACACCGAGATATTTCAAGTGAGATGGGGTCCACTTCATGCCCAGATGGGATACGGAAGCCCGGTAAGTGTACATTAGTGGGAAGATCTCAGTCTTGCTAGATTAAGTTTATAGTTGGATAACCTCCAATTGCATAATTAACTTCATACCACTTGTAGGGAATCAGCCGGGTTAGCTAATTGTAGCAGAATATCATCCGCCAGACTGAGATCTTGGAGGTTTGGCTGCGGACAGGGCATCCTTGGATCCCTGGGGCCGCTTTGAGACTGATCAGTAGCGGTTCTAAATAGAGGTTAAATAGGAGCGGGGATAGGGGCAGCCTTGTCGGGTTCCAGAGTGGAGCTGTATGGGGGTGAGAGGATCCCATTGCAATAAACCTTTGCCGTGGGGGTCCTATATAGAGCTCTGATCCAACCTATGAACTCCCTCGAAAGTCGAATCCTAGACATGGTATACGATAGGAATTCCCAATTATCCCGGGTGCATCATGTTTCTCCGGCCCAGGGCCACCAATGCCATAGGAACCAGAGAAGTTTGAGCTGCCCTAAACATGTGAGAGAGCGACCTAATATGATCCATCACTGACCTCCCTTGCACAAATCCTACTTGCTCAGTACTCAATAATGGGGTCCACACTTGTTTGATACCTGAGGCTAGAATCTTGGACAGGAGTTTAATATCACAGTTAAGAAGCGAGATTGGTCTGTAATTGGCTGGGTTCTGGGAGGGTTCAGCCGTCTTAGGGATCAGTATAATAATGGCCTCCAGTAGGGATGGATCCAGGGTATCTGCTGACAGCAAGTAGTTGTATAGATCCAGAAGCAGGGGGGTCAACTCCTGGCGGAAGGCCTTGTAGAAATTGGCTGGGAACCCATCCGGGCCAGGGGCTTTATCTGACGGTAGACTTTGAATAGCCTGTTCCACCTCCTCCTTGGAAAGAGGTGAGGAGAGAAAGGCCAATTGATCCTCCAAGAGACTAGGGAGTGTCAGTGACTGAAAAAAACCCTCTAGTCCTGAGTGGAGAGAAGGAGGTGCTTTCGGACAGTATAGATTTTGGTAATAATCTTTAAAGATTGTTGCTATGTCTCTGGGCTCTGTTTTGATGGATCCTTCTTGGTCTTCTAGAGTGGGAATCAGCCTAGAATTCTCCACTTCTTTCAGTTTTAGTGCTAGGAGCCTACTGGTTTTCTCCTGATCCAGATATCTAGCCTTAGTTTTCAATAAAGCAAACTCCGTCTTCTCTCGGATCAAACCTTCATATTCATTTTAAGTTTGTGGAGGTGTTCTAGCTATTCAACGAGCCTGAAGTGACCAACATATTCTCTGCTGCTTTAATTTGGTTTGAGAGGCAGATAAGATTCCATACTGATTTTCTCTCCTAGAGGAAATCTTGATAAGTTCTCTCAAGAAGCATTTTAAAGAGCACCAGAGAATATCCATCCTGGTCACTGAGCCTCGATTAGTGTCCAGATAGTTTTAATAAGGAATCTAATCTGAGTGAGAGGTGTTCTTCTTTTAATAGCTGGGTATTGAGTTTCCAGACCGTGTCACGTGAAGTTGTGGACTGGGGAGAATTTAAACCAGACTAGCGCATGGTCCAGATTACTATGGGTTCGATACCTGCCGTGAAGACTTTTAGTCATGAGAGGTGGATATTGAAAGTAGTCTAGTCACGACCAGGAATTATGGAGGAGAAAAAGGTATAGCTTTTGTTGAGAGGGTGGAGACTTCTCCAGGGTCCACCAGACCCAGCATGTTACCCATATCCTTCATCGCCAATTGCGGGCGGAAGCAGGCCTCAGTGGTCTAAAAGTTTTATCCAGCTCCTGAGTTGGAGCTACGTTCCAATCCCCCCCTAGGATCAAAGGGGTGGGTAGAAGGGAGCTAAGTTTGTCAACTAGCTGCATAATAAAGGTCACATTCCCCCCAACTGGGCCATAAACCGAGCCTAAGACAATAGGGGAATTATAGAGGGATCCAGACACCAATATATATCTACCTTCTGAGTCCCTGATAACCTTCGCCGGATTGAAAGGTATGCTTCTCCTTATCGTAACAGCTACCCCTCTGGCTTCCGACGAGTCTCCAGCCACAAAAACTTGGGAGAAGCCTCTGACTCGTAACATATTACTTTCAGCTGCTGTAATGTGGGTTTCCTGTAGACATAATATGTCGGCACCCAGTATCGAGCAATTAATCAAAATACGGGCCCTTTTCTTGGCATCTCTAATCCCTCTCACATTCCAGCTAATCATTTTAACAGTGCTACCAGCCATATTTTAGGACAAAGTGCAATACGACACCCATTAATCCTAGCAATCTCCTCTCACATCTTACAGTGGTGACACCCTCAAGCCCCTCCCAATACACCCCAACATTTCTCTCCTAATTAAAAGTAAAAGCTCGGAATTAATAGCATTGATAAGCTGCTCACCTCTAAAATTAAACTTCAGGTCAGAACAGTCTGCAAAATTAAGTGGCAGCTCCCCCAAACCATTATTATTATTTCTGTGATCAGTGTCCCCTCCCCCATAACCTTATCCCATGAACGGTGTAAACGACAGTCCAAATATAAACACTCCAAACATCAACAGTAACATGAACAACATCCCCATCCCCCTCCCCGCCCCATTACAAAACATACATTATTTACATAATCCCACCGATCTATTGTCACAGCGCCAGACACAGTCCTGCTTGCTCCCATACCCCCTCCCTCCCCAGGGTACCCCTTTTTAACCCTTATAATAAAAGGAACACCCACAACCACGAAACCAGAGACAGTAGCCCACCACATCAGTAGACTGAACAGTAAAAACAAACAATTCCTAACAGTGAGGCATCTAATGGGTACCCAATAGCCCCCTATTTGGTCGCAAGGCATGGCACAGCTACAACCTGCCTATAAGCCCCCGCCCCCCCTCCGTTGTAAAGGCCCTGCCTCTGTGGGCTAAATAAATGGAATCGCCCCCTATCGCCAGGAGGAAGAAAAAGGTAGTAAACAGCCTTACCTGGGAGCAGTTCCAATGTCCTAGGCCTCTCGGTCCAATCTCTATAGGGACCTGGAAATGAAGGGGGAAATCGCGCGGGGACTGAAATGCCGACAGACCAAAATGGTCCGACCGCAAATAAGTCCTCCGGAAACCGCGCCTCTCCATTTGGTTCCTTCTGGTACATCGAGAGGCTAGGACACGAGGGAAGCAAGACGCAGGCCGACTAGGCCTCGCGGCCTACAACCACCAACTCCAGCACCACGCGGGTCCCGGAGAAGTCCCCACTAAAGCAGAGGCACTCGACCCCAGGACTACTCAAGCGCCTCCAGCAGAGCCTAGCGACTACACAGTGAGTACCAAAATTGGGCCAATCTAGCCCAGAACTTGCAAAAAAGAACAGAAAGTTAACTGTAAAAGTCCAGATTACAGCTGGTAGTCCATTTCTTCTGTGTTCCTAGTTCAGATTGGGTACAGTCATTTAATTGGAAGTCCTTTGAACAGATCAGGCAACAACTTGGATAGGTCAGCTAGGGCTTCTTCTGGAGTATCATAGGAATGCCAGGAGTTTTCAACTTGTACAGATGGCTTTGCAGGGTAAATCATGCGAAAGGGCTTTCCAGCAGCTATCAATTTGCTCACAGGGTGGAAGGCAGCACGTTTCAGACGAATCTCTCTGGGCAAATCCTGGGTAATGCTCAGCTTGGCTCCATTCCATAGGACTGCTTCCAGCTGCTTAACTTTGTCTAGGACGTGTTGTCTGTCCAGGTAGCTTAAGAACTTGATAATCAGAGGTCTGGGGAGGTGCTTGGGGGAGGTCTGGGTCTAAGAGATCTGTGAGCATGTTCCACATGGTATTGTTGGTGGACAGGAGAAGGACCCACGACCTTATTTAAGAATTGCTGGACAAACTTGACAGTGTCTCCCCCTTCTTCCAGTTCTGGAAGACCCAAAATCAGGACGTTGTTTCTTCTGCTGTGCCCCTCCAGGTCTTCAGATTTTAGTTGTAATTTTTGTATTTGCTGGCGAAGTCTGACTATCTCAGGGTCTATTTTCTGCTGCCATCTTTCCACTGACCCTATTCTGGATTCTGAGTCCCCCATCCTTCTTGAGAGGCCTGTGTAATCTTGCCTCATAGATTTAATTTCATTGGAGATCTCTTGCAGGGTATCCTTAAAAGGTGATAACTCCTCCAAAAAACGCTCCTCCGTCAAGGTAGTGCCTCCTGCAACATTAAGACCTCCAGTAGATGAAGTTTTGCTGGTTAAGGAAGGATTACAACCAGAGTTTTTAGCTTTCTTTGAGGCTTTCTCTGGCATTGTAGGTGGGGTGTGCCTGACTCCTGAGGCCTTCATTTCTGCATCTAACATCGCGATGTTCCAGCAGGCAATATACACCTCCGATTTATTCCAATGTCGATTCCTGGAGCAGCAATGATGTTTAGACAGCGTTTGGTGGTGGATTGGTGGTTTTGGCTTGTCAAAAGATAAAGTTTAAGAGGGGAGAAACGGGAGCTCCAAAGCAGGCAGCCACTCAGCACCACTGCATCACGTGACCATCCACACCTCAATCTTCCGTGCGGGGACAGTGGTACAGCTGGGATGCACCCATGTGGTGGCCAGCATAGAGTACCGGAATCCCCGTGGGCAGCAATCCCATTGCACAATGCTGAAGTCATCAGGAGTGTAGCGTTGGGGAAAAGTCCAGCATTTCAGGCGGACCCTGGACTCTCATGTGAGATAGCGTGTGGAAGTGCTGCGGAGATATGTGAAACCCAGGCCTCATTGCAGGGGTCTGATGTGATACAAGCACTACTGGAACAGAAATGGCAGATTTTGGAAAAAGCAATAGAAGAGTTTAAAAAAAATTCAACAACAGGCTGAGGAAGATCGAAAAAGGAAACGGCCCATATTGGATTCTCCTTCGGGCCTGCCAGGTACTGTGCCTAAGGTGTTGAAAGGTCCGATTATCCCTGATTTAATGCATGAAGGAACCCCGCCCAAGGATTCTAACCTTACGGTTATTGAGTCCTGGTCTCCACAACAAGCCCTTCGGGGGGTGGGCTGGATACAAACAGAAAAGGGAGACTGGATAGCCAACCCGGTAATTCCTCTGCCTGGAGCAAACGAGGAAGGTGGGGGTAAGGCTGAAACTGTTTTGGTGGATGATGTATCTAGTTATGGGCCTGATTGTTTCGAGATTTCCCCTACTGTTACTTTATATTCTCCTTTAGATTTGGCCCTTTAACCTGGTGTTCAATCTACACAAAACCTACAAGCTGATATTTCCTTGTCCCCTGAGTGCATGATATTACAGTCTGAAGTTCCTGAGGTACTGGGTAATACGAGTGCTTTGGGCTCTGATTTAAATGCAGTACAGGACCAGCCTGTCCCTACTGAACCCCCTGCTACGTTTGCTAGCCTGTTTAAAAAACCTGTCACTCTGGCAAAATGCAGGAATGCAGTACGTTTACATTTTCTAGGTCCAATGGATGTTATGCCGGATCATTTTTGTATAGGGAAAGTTTTGATTAAACAACTGCTGGGCTTTTCTTCTAGTGAGGTGTATGCCCTCATACATACCCCAGGGGATAATGCATACAATATTAGCTTTCGCACTCCAGATCTGCTTAATAAATTTTGGATGAGATATGCAGTCTTGAAAACTAATCCGGCTTGGTCCCACTTTCAATCTATCCCTCTCACCAAACAGTCATTTAAAGTAATAACTGTACTTTTTTGAAATGTGGGAGTGAATGTAGAAGATATTACGTATTGGTTGGAAAGGAAATGTACTATTCAGGGGAATCCTGAACCTATATTGGACGATAAAGGTTTTTGGAATGGAGGGTGGAGATATAAGGTTAACTTTTTGCAAACGAATGAAGGATTATAACACTTACCCAGTTGCTTCTATTTGGGACATGATAAGGTTTTTTTTTTTTACCTGGGCAACCCAGGCATTGTCATAAGTGCGGGTCTCCTAGACACCTTAGTAAAATGTATGAGGTAGTTAAATGTGCTCAATGTGGAGAATTGTGGCATGTTCTGTCTGATTGTCATCACCCTAGTAAGTGTTCTCTTTGTGAAGAAGCACATTCTTTTGTTGATTGCCCTTAGGCTGCCCAAAATAAATCTGGAGACTATAATATCCAAGATTTTTATATTAATACAGCAGTTAAAGCTGCATTGAGGCAGAGAACCCCCAAGACAGGTTCAAATACCCATTCTAGTTGATCATGAATCTGCTTTGATCCAAAAGGACCCTTTGACCCAGATGGTTTCTGATGTTCCTGCGCCTATTCCAGCGACAGTAGACCCTGTTTCCCAGGTGGTGGTTTCTGGTGCCACTACGGTTTCTTTTTTTTTTTTTTTTAATTTCCCCTTTTTCTGGCAGGACCACCGGCAGCCATCCGCCCTGGTCACGGCCCCCAGAGACCTCTACCACCGTCAATTGCTGCTGAGGACCCTTGGTCACCCCTGGCTTGCCCCCCGGAGGGTGGGGCCGTGGGCCACCTTTGTGACCCCGGAACTGTGACTGGTCGGGGTCCCGCAGCGACGGCGGCAATGTGAGGCTCTCCAGGGAGGGCTTCATTAATCCGTGGTCCTGCCCGCCATCTTTTTCCACCTGCATTTTCTCCGGAGGAGGCGGGGGCGTGCAATGGCAGCCAGCGTCCGCCCAGCCTCCCGTCGGCGTCGGTTGCGTGGAACTCCCGGTCTCCACGGGTCCCCATGCACCGATTGCTGCTCGCACCCTCCCCTAGAGTAGGAGAGCTGTCCGCCGGACGCCGATCCTATTTCCGGCCGCCCTCCGGCCAACCCGGATCCATTCTCGGACCCGGTCGCCGGCGTCGCAAGTGGAAATCCCACCACTGCGCTGATGGGCCGGCCGCCACTATGGTTTCAATGCCTCCACCTCTTCCGCCTGAGGAGGCCTTTACTCTGATAATTTCCAGAAGACGTAGCCTTCGATCTGGAACCACAAGAATGGTGGTTCTTGACCCTCTTACGACATCTACTCATAATCCCTTTCATGTATTACAGGACGATGCAGGTACTGAGTCTGACTCAGCCTCTATACATTCCTCACAACATGATGGTACATCTGATATGGATCAAAATTTACTACAGGTTGATTCGGTTAAAAAGAAAAAGATTAGACTGGGAATGAGGAAAGGAACTAGGAAAAAATAGTATTATGGGTTTGCTGATTGTTTGGAATGCGACTTAGGATTTGGCATGTTTTTTATTTATTTCAGATGTTTGTAGTCTATAAAATTTTGGTGGCCTCTTTGAATGTAAATAATATGCAATCTGATAGGAAACAAGTGTTGATTCTTTCCCTTTTTGGAAAAAATGGATTATGATGATGTATTTTTGCAGGATACTAGACTACATTCTAAAATTGATATTGTTTTAGAATTCACTGGCTGGAGATGGGGTGTTACACACTGGTCAGTGGGTGAAGACCTCTGTAGTGGTGTAGGCATTGCCCTTAATAATCCCACTGCACAGATAATACAATTAGTGGATCTTTTTCCTGGTCGAGTGTTGCTGTTGGACGTAGTGATTAGTGACCTA
Organism: Neoceratodus forsteri; assembly: GCA_016271365.2. NCBI lineage: Eukaryota > Metazoa > Chordata > Ceratodontiformes > Ceratodontidae > Neoceratodus > Neoceratodus forsteri. The sequence continues at coordinate 583,645,238 of CM028131.1, forward strand.
CAGTGTCATTTTATAAATGTTTATGCATCTCAGACTAAATTCACACGAATTGAGATATTTCGTTTACTTCAACCATATTTATTTACCTCTAAGTATGTATTTTTGGGAGGTTATTTCAATTGTAGTAGATATAGGATGGATAGGGGATTTTGAACTACTAAAATGTATTGTGATGCTACTTGCCTTAATAATTTATTAGTTCAAACAGGTCTTAGTGATGTTATGGCCCTTAAAGAGAATCCTGCAAAAACATATTTTCAAGGTAATAAAGCCACACGTATAGATTTTTGGTTTCTTTCTGACTCTTTGCAGGTCGTAGACACTAAAATTCTGCCAGTTGCCTCATCTGACCATGCAATCATAAAAGCCACAGTTGCAAGTCATATGCCTATGCAATTGAGGTCCAGGGTATTGGAGAATGAATTTGGCTTTATTACTTCTCCCTACAATAGAAGAAGGCTTTCGAGCTATATTATAGGCCAGAAAATCTGTTATGTGTCTCTATGATACCTATCGGGAATGGTGGATAGACATAAAAACTGACATCAAGCATTTTTTTCAAACTATAGGGAGGCTATATGGTAAATATAAACCTGATACATATTTAAATCATAGAGAGGAATTTTTGGATTTGCATTTTTGTGCAGCTAATGGTGATGTTTCAGTTCTTCCCATGTTACACAAAATTAGGGAACAAATGAATAAATGACAATATGATCGTTCCAAATCTTTGGATAATGAACGTTGGTTTGGCACTCAGGGTACTAAGGCCTTTTTGAATTAATTTCAATTTAGTGCTGCTCAAAGACGCCAGAAATACATGATGGGACTTACTGACAAGGCAGGAAATTGGTGTACTGATCCCAGAGATGTTATGCATATTGTTGATTCATGTGTTCAAAACCTTTTTGGTATCACTGAACCTTTACATCACACACATGAAACTTGGTTGGGATGGTGTAATTTGCCCCAACTATCAGATTCTGGGACATCCATATTAGTAGCACTTATTACACCACTAGAGGTCTCTGCTGTCCTTTCACAAACAAGAACTGGCATCCCTTATGAAATATTTAAAATCATTTTTCAGCATTTATTGGAAGAATTTACTGAAGTCCTGAATGAAATACTTAAACCGGGAATATTGCCTGAAAGTATGAATGAGGGTCTAATAGTTTTTTATGTACAAGAAAGGGGACAGAGGGGATTTGTTAAACTGGAGACCTATAACTCTACTAAATATGGATTTTAAGTTGCTTACCAAAATATTAAATAATAGATTATTAAGTCAAGCACACTCCCTTTTACATTCTGCACAGACCTGTTCTTTTCCTAATAGGAGTATAACAGATACAGTAGTTTAATACTTTTGCATGAAATTTTTCACAAAGGATCTACAGGGGGAACTTACAGGCTTGGTTTTAAGTTTGGACCAGGCAAAAGCTTTTGATAATGTGAGACATGGGTATTTGTGGGATTGTTTGGCTGGGTATGGTATACCTCATACCTTTATAGAATGGATTCAGACCTGTTATGCCAAAGCTACTGCACAAGCTTATTGTAATGGTTGGTTGGGTACCATATGTTCCATATTACGGGGAGTGCGACAGGGATGTCCCCTTAGTGCACTTTTGTATTTATTTACTATTGATCCATTAATTAGGTGAGTTTATGGTCATTCTGACATACGGGGACTCTCTTTTTCAAGTACTGATCCTGAGGTTAAATGTATAGTTTATGCAGATTATTTGTGTTTTGTGATTGGAGATCTGCCCTCTGTCCTTTTTTTAAAAAGAGTTTTGCAGGGTTTTTTGTTATTTACTGGAGCAAAAATTAAGTATGACAAATGTAACTGTATAACACTGGGGGTAGAGCATTTTCAATTTACGCAGGTTATAGGCATACCAGTGATTAAGGATACTTGCAAAATCTTGGGCCTTTTATTATTTATTTATTTATTTGGGGCAGGAGATTTAGCATACTTAAATTGGAAATTTAAATTACAAGAAGCACAAAATAAAGTAGATTTATGGAATACATGGAGGCTGTCTAAATTGAAATGTATTCAAATGGTCAAAACCTTTTTATTGCCCATATTTTTATATTTAAGTGCAATGTTTAGTCTTCCTTCGTCTTTGGAAACACAAATATATAGCTGTTTTTTTTCTTGTGTCTGGGGCAGTAGATTGAGCTCCATAAAGAGATATTTGTTATTTCGGGAAAAAAAGCACGGGGGTTTAAAAATGTTACATCCCATAGTTTTCTTTTTTACCACGTTTCTTTACACAAATTTGAAACCATTATTTACAGATAGAGACACACAATGGAAACCATGGCTTCTGGATGCTATGGGTGTCTTATGTTTCTTTTGGCCTGAATATGAGATATTTCCAAGGCAACGGTCCATAAATCATCTTCCCCAATCACTTAGATTATGTTTTGGGAAAATTAAACTATGGGGTATTTCAAGGCACACCTTTCTACATTTTAGTAGAAAGGAATTGTTTGCCCATATTTTACAAAAATATTTTCAAGATTCTGCACCATTTGATTGCTACTCATCACAAATAAAACTTTCAATTGGCAATATGTTAACCTCTCCTCAGATTCCACCCCACATGTGGGATGTTTTGTGGTTATCTCTATACGGTAAATTAAATGTTCATGCTAATTTAAAGCATAAGCAGATTACTGATCGGTATTGTCCTAGGGATACTTGTTCTGATATAGTTGAAACCATGGAACATTTGTTTTTGGAATGTCCCTTTATATTCGATTTTTGAGTCTTGTTAAATGCAAATGGCCTACTTTTCCTTTATGTCACTTAACTTTTGAAATTTTGTGTACAGGTATTTTGTCGGTATTCTCAATCAGATATGATAAAGTGACACTGTGGTTGATTTTGCTCTGTTTTAAGCTTTATATATGGCATGTGAGGTGTCGAGTTACCATTCAACAGTAATACTTTACACAGGATGAACTGTTTTGTATGGTTGCTAATTCCATTTCTAGATTTAAAATACAAGATTATGGCAACCTTTCTCCATCCATTTGTCAATCTAGATGGGACTCCATAGATTGGATATAATTTTATTTGTCTACCTTAGTCTGGCCTGTCAGAAAGTTGTATATGTTTTTGTTTCCTTTTTTTAGTTCTGCTCTATAAAATTTGTGATTCAGGACTATACTGAATGCTACGTATTAGAAGGAGTAAGTATTATTTATATATTCTTCAGATGTTTAGTTCTGTTTTTGAATCATTTTTCAGTGTTGAATTGATATGTCTTTTTTTCATATAATAGGCTCTCTAAAAATATGGGCCCGGATATTCAAACTGCGCTATTCTGAGGCGCAAGCCCTTGCGCTGCTCAAAATAGTTGCACAGGGGTGTGGCCGGGGCGATATTCAAAGGAGTTGCGCTATTGAGCAACTCCTTTAAATATCACCCCCCAGCCACAGCCACTGTGCATGGCGCAGTGGAACTTGCGCCACCGCAAGTTGTCAGAGTTGAGCATTAAACTTACGGTGGCGCAAGTACCATTGCGCCATGCGCAAATTTCCGATATTCAAAAGGTGACATGCAAATGGGGCCATAATTCATGCAAAGTAGCCAGGGGGCCATTTGCATCTGATTATGCTTCATTTGCATGCCATTAGCATGTAGGTGCGCCGATCCCGAGGACTTGCGCCTGGCCGCCCTGCCAGGCAGCAGTCAGGGACCAACGCACCCTGCAGCCCGATCAGGCAGAACGTGAAAACAACCCCCGCCCAAACATCTCCCAATGCCCGATGGGCAGAATGTATCACTGACAACCCCCAAACATCTCCCAATGCCCGATCGGCGGGCAGTATGCTTATCCGACAACCCCCAGTGCCCGATTGCGGGCAGAATGTATACTGACAACCCCCCAAACATCTCCCAATGCCTGATCAGGGCAGTATGTATAATGACAACCCCCAAACATCTCCCAATGCCCGATGGCGGCAGAATGTTACTGACAACCCCCAAACATCTCTCCCAATGCCCGATCAGGGCAGTATGTATATACTGACAACCCCCAGTGCCCGATTGCTGGCAGAATGTATACTGACAACCCCCCAACATCTCCCAATGCCCGATCGTGGGCAGTATGTATAATGACAACCCCCCAAACATCTCCAATGCCCGATCATGGGCAGAATGTATATACAACCCCCAAACATCTCCCAATGCCCATTGTGGGCAGAACGCGAACACAACCCCCGTGCCCGATCCGGGCAGAATGTAAAAAAGACCCCCAACCGAATATCTCCTGGTGGTCCAGTGGACCGTAATGCCGATCAGCGGGCAGAATGTCCAGCAACCCCCCAAACATCTCCCTGGTGTCTGGTTTCCCCCACCCCACCCACCCACGAAGCCCCACCACCCGCTCCCCTGGCGGCGGTGGGCAGCAGCATCCACCGCCTGCCGCCCGCCCGCCGCCCGACTGACTGTCCGGTAGGCTGCCGCCCAGTGGTGCAGAGTTAGAGCCAATGGGAGTGCAGCCCGTACCGTATGATGACAGTCCAGATTTGTGAATGAACATCATTCACAAATCTGGACTGTTGCGGATGGAGGGAAGCTGCATGCCCATTGGCTCTAGCTCTGCACCAATGGGCATGCAGCCTACCGACAGTCGGTCGGCGGGCAGCAGGTGGTGGATGCTGCCGCCCGCTGGCTGCCAGGGGGAGCGGTGGTGGGGCTTCGTGGGTGGGCTCGGGTGGGGGACACTAGACACCAGGAGATGTTTGGGGGTTGTCACTGGACATTCTGCCCGTGATCGGCATACGGTCCACTGGACCACCAGGAGCTATTCGGTTGGGGGTCTTTTACATTCTGCCCCTTGATCGGGCACTGGGGGTTGTTTCATGTTCTGCCCACGATCAGGCATTGGGAGATGTTTGGGGTTGTCAGTATACATACTGCCCGCGATCGGGCATTGGGAGATGTTTGGGGGTTGTCATATACATACTGCCCGCGATCGGGCATTGGGAGATGTTTTGGGGTTGTCAGTATACATACTGCCCGTGATTGGGCATTGGGAGATGTTTTGGGGGTTGTTACATACATACTGCCTAAGTATCGGGCATTTGAGATGTTTGGGGGTTGTTACTATACATACTGCCCGCGATCGGGCACTGGGGTTGTCAGTATACATACTGCCCATGATCGGGCATTGGGAGATGTTTGGGGGTTGTCAGTATACATACTGCCCGCGATCGGGCACTGGGGTTGTCAGTATACATTCTGCCCGCGATCGGGCATTAGGGAGATGTTTGGGCGGGGGTTCTTTCACGCTCTGCCCGCAATCGGCTGGTGGGGGGCACAGGGACTGAGTTGGGGCCAGCCACGGGTGGCAGCTGCTGTGTTGCCCTGCAGTACGGCAGCTCACCTGGTGGCCCTCAACTTAATCCTTTTTTTGGCTCAAAGTTGTGCAGGCGCAGGTTGGGGTTGCGCCTGCATAGACTCTGCACAACCCGACTGAATATCGGGTTGTGCAGTTTATGCATGGTTCCTCCTCCTGTTGAGCATGCATTCATTTGCATTGCGCTGTTGCTCAACCTGTTTTCAGTGGCGCAACTGCCTCCTGCTGAATATCGCAGAATGGCACAATGTAGGACTTGCGCATGCGCAACCCTGTTGCGCATGGCGCAACCCTTTTGAATATCTGGGCCATGGTGTTTTAGTATGTTTTATTTTCAAAAATTTCTCTTATTGTTTGTAGAATTGTTATATTTTGGCCTTATTAGTTTCCCCTTGATTTATTGTATTACTCCTATTTATGTTTATTTTGTTTTCTTTGAACTCATTATGTTGTACTACTGATTGCTTGATATGTTTTCTGTGGATATGAATAAAAATTCCCCTATTCTGATGTTAGGGGGTTCCTTGGCCATCTGCATTGAGATGGCCAGTTTGCCGGAGGCGTTGGAGGTGATGGATGTGGAAGGTGCAGGAGAGAGAGCTTCCTCTCTTGTGCTTGGCATACTAGAGGCCGTGGAGGAAGAATGCATTGTTGCTGCAGTTGCTACTACCAGTATGGTGGAGACAGCCGTAACCTGTGTTGGTGTCTGCTCTGAGCAGCGAGCAGTTTTGAGTTTGCCCTGTGATGATCCAGTAAAGGTCTGCTTGTTGTTGGAATGCCCCTTGCTTCTGGAGAAAATGCCATCGTTGGATCGGGAGATTGCAGTTCTCCCAGTAATTCCTGTTTCTATGGCTACAGTTCAGATTGCTCTCCCTAGTGAGCACTCTAATGACGCAGAAGTAACTGCGATGCTTACGGAACAGGAGGCCTGCAATGCCTCTCCCTCGGATACAGTTTCTGGGATTCTAGGGGCTGGCAGTTCTCTGGGTTGCAGCTCAGAGTGCCTAAAGCCCACTGATTGCTCTGTCGATGAAAAAAGGTAAATGCCTTGGTGGCAAAAAGAGAAGTGGTGCACTGCCTGCCTCACACTCTAAGGAGGCTGAAACTGACTGTTCTGCATCTGAAGTCTTTTTTTTCCCCATGAAACAAATGCCTGGGTGGAGTAAACAGACAAGGGAATCGGTTCCTGCACTACCCTCTGCTGCTCCTTTACCGGTTGTTCCAACTTCTAAAACTGAAGTTGGTTGTGGAAGACATTGTTTGGTCCCATGAAGCAGCTTTGCAAAGCGCAGGATGGGAACAAGGGGAAGAAGGTATTTGGACTCCAGATTCCCAGGACCCTTCCTATATGTCTGTGTTACAGAGAGCTGCTGCACCGGTGGCCACCGAGTCGACTCCTCTTCAGAGCTCCAACGAACCCCGAGGTAATTTATTTACTGTTTGTTCTCCTGGCTGTCCAGCACCTATTATTCAGCATGTTCCTACTGTTAATGAGGAGGATGATATTGTTAATATGTCAGAAGGTTCTGTGATTCCAAGTACTGAGACCCCTTCTGCTGGTGGCCCTGTTGGTCCTCATGCTGGTCCTGGGGATAACATTGTTACTGAGGTTCATCTTAGATTAGGGACTGATCCTCAGTTGCTTGAAGAACAGGAGGGTTACAAAACTAAACCTATTGGTTTTAAACTGGCAGATCTGTTTACTTCTAAAGGGGAGCCTGCTCCACGGCACAATGCTGTTCGGTTATTATATAAAGGGGGCCTAGATGACCCTCCGGACAGGATTTATGTTGCTAAAAACTTGCTAAAGGATCCATGAGGTTCTTTTCATCTGAAATGTTTGCCCTTATAGGGTTGGGGAACACTAACTATGACATCAGTTTTAAACAGGTCTCTAGTTTAGATAGATTTTGGGCCCAGTATGCTCTGTGTAAAACCTCTCCCATTTGGTCCCCTTTTCATGCTATTCCTTTGACTAAACCCGCTGTTAGGAACATAACAATTATGTTCAAAAATGAAGGGGTTAATATTGAAGACATTTTATTTTGGTTGAGACAAAGACGCGAAGTTCTGAATAAACCTGTCCCTACCCTGGACAGTGAACAAATTTGGGATGGTGGGTGGCAGGTTCGAGTCAAACTGCACTCCACTAATGCAGGTCCCAGCCATTTGCCTAGTTTCTTTTATCTGGGGAAAGATAAGAGGTTGGTTTTCTATGCAGGGCAGCCTAAATCCTGCTTTAAATGTGGCTCTAGAGCACATTTCAGTTCTGCTTGTGACACAGTTAAGTGCAGTCATTGTTTTGAATTTGGACCCAACTCTAGTGTTTGTTTGAATTTATTTAAATGCAGCTTATGTGAATGTACAGGCCATGCGTATGGTTGTTGTCCCTGGGCTTCCCATAACAGAGAGTATTATCCCTCTCATGACAGCCTGATTACGCTGGCTCAGCAAACACAGGCCAAAATAATTGCTGACCATGCTTTATAGAATGGAGTGGGTCCCCTGCAGCAGGTCAGACAGGAGGTTGTCTCTGGGTTGGGAGCAGTTCAGGAGGGTTGTCTACATGGGAACCTAGTTTCTCAGAAGCAAGACTTGGTTCAGGGGCTACTGCAGGAGGAGTCTATAGCACAGGAGGACTCTATAGCTGAGGAGGTTTGTGTGATGCTCCCCCGGCTGCTCAGTCTACATCAGGTGTAGATAAGACAGGTTTTGTTAAAGCTCAGAATAAGAGGAATAGGAAAGGACGGGCTGTTTCTGGCCTTAGTAGCGATGGTGGGGTTCATTCTTGGAAGACGGGGAATAAATTTGCCTTGCTAGCATCAGAATTGTCCGATAAAGATTCTGCAGGTGAAGAAACGGATACTTCATCGATTATTTCTAATACCGACACGGAGGGTGGTGGGGACGCAGATCCCATTGCTAAAAGAACTCATCAAAGCCAGAGAAGTAAGTCTCCCTTAGGCACTTAGATGGCTTCCTTAAAAGTATGCTTCCTAAACATCAATAGTATTAAGGGTCATAGGAAACTTGAAGGGGTAATGCTATCCATGCATGACATGCATTGTGACATTTCCTGTCTAGTTGATACAAGGTTAAAAACCAATCAGGAGTTGCAACAAGCATCCAGAGCCTGGCCTCATGGGCCTCCCTTCTGATCCTCGGGGACTGACAGGTGTGATGGCATAGAGATTTTATTTTCTAACCCTGCCCTGCATGTGTCCAGACTTGTGGACATACAACCTGGGAGGGCTTTATTGTTAGATATCTCATTCTCTTCTGAGATATTTTGGTTGATTGCGATATATGCCCCGCTGACTAAAGCACAGAGGGTGTCTCTCTTTTATCTAGTTCGGCCCTTTCTTCGTACTTCCAGACTGATTATTTGGGTGGGAGATTTCAATTGTGGGCTGCATCAGATGGATAGGGGACTTCAGACTTCCAAGCCTTTTTGTGATTCTGTTGCCCTCAAAAATGTTGTTTCTATGGCCCACCTTGTGGATGTTTATAGATCCCAACATTCTACTGGTGGGTCTACGTATTTTAGGGGTAACCTTAGCACAAGGATTGACTTTATCTTCTTATCTAGTGTAGTCCATGTTATCACTTGTCAAACTGCTGGTATTGAATTTTCAGTCCATGCTGCTGTCATGGTTTCCTTTTCCTGGGGAAATGCGCCACGGTGTAAAAAGAATATCTGGAGACTGAATGACTCCATGTTAAAGGATCCAAAGGTTCAAAAGATATGGAAGAAGGAATGGGCGGCCAGGCTATCTGTGGCAGATATCTATGAGGATGCGGTTGAGTGGTGGGAAGATTCTAAGGCTCGGTGGAGGCAGGTGCTGCAAAAAAAGGCAGCTGCTGATCACACTGCCCAATATTTGCGGTATTTGACCTTATGCCAAAAGTTCCAGGCTCTGATATCCCTTACAGAAGCTTCCTCTCAAGATTATAGTAAACAGATTGAGGTTATTCGAAGTCAGATGAAAGCCCTACAGTATGATCGGGCTAACTCTTTAGTGCAGGAGGCTAGACTTGGGACTAGGGTATCCAAAGAAGATTTAGACCCCTTTAAGACCTGTCAGGGAAGGGTTGAGTCAAGATTTATTCAGGCCTTACGGTCCCCCTCTGGGGAGATTGTTAGTTCACCTGAGCTTCTTGTAGAGCTTGTTGAGCAGCATGTGGTTAACATGCTGGGCTGTGTTTCTGATTGTGACTCAGCAGAATCCTTTTTGAATTTTTTGAATTTGCCTCTTCTCTCATCTGAGGAAGAGAACAGGTTGACCTCTGAGATTTCTGCTGAGGAGGTATCTCAGGTTATTGCTAGTTTAAACCTGAACTCAGCTCCTGGATCAGATGGATTTATAGCTGGGTTATATGTTACCTTTAAAGAAGACTTAGTTCCGGTTTTGACCCTTTTGTTTAATGATATGTTATCCAGAGCCAAATTTGCTAATTCTATGAAACAAGCTATTTTAGTCCCTATTTTTAAGAAGATGGGGTCTTTGGCTGACCTTCATAATTGGAGGCCACTCAGTTTACTGAATATTGATTACAAAATTTTGGAAAAAGTTTTGTTCGCTAGATTGATTCGAATTGCATGACTGATTAGCCCTGTTCAGACATGTAGTACTCCTGGGAGATGTCAGCATAATAATCTAGTTTTATTATGGGAACTGTTTTCACTGGGAGATATGGGGTGTGTTATAGGGTGGGTATTAAGCTTGGACCAAGAGAAAGACTTTGATAAGGACTCTCATAAGTTTCTCTTTTCAGTCTTAGTGGCATTTGGGATCCCAACTCAGTTCATACGGTGGACAAAAACCCTATATTTGGATGCCGTCATTATTCCCAATGTTAATGGATGGTTAGGTAAGCAGGTAGCAGTCAAATGTGGTGTTCGACAAGGCTGCCCCCTGAGCCCCATTCTATACAACTTTTGTACTGATATCTTGATTCGGGCTATTCTTCTTTGCCCAGAGGTAATTGGGTTGCAAGGTGCCCATGATTTTGCCCCATGAAGATTTTAGTTTATGCGGATGACTTGGTGCTGACCGTGGCTATGAATACAGAGGAAAGGGCTTTGGAGGGAGTCCTCCAGAAGTATTCCTCTATTTCCGGGTCCCACATAAATTTTGAGAAAAGTGCGGGGGTTTCCCCTGGGGCACCTTCATGTCCCTATCTCCGGGACTTTTGCTGGTATTAAAATTTCTACTGAGCCTATTAAAATTCTAGGGATCTGGTTTGGGGTGGGTGATATGCAATCCCTTAATTGGCAGGCGACCTTGGGGAAGGCAGATAGACTTATTGCTGGATGGAAGCAATACCAAATAGGTAAAAAGAAATGTGTACTTTTAATCAAAACATTAGTGATTCCCATTTTTTTGTACCTTTGTTATGTTTTTCCCCACCTCTTAAATTGTTTACTAGATTATTTAGCTTTTTTTTTCAAGGGTTTTGGGGGTCTCGCTTGAACCCTGTGAAGCGCAGTATTACATATCGACCAATTGTAGAGGAAGGGGCTGGTATGGTCAATCGGTTGCTTTTTTTTTTAGTATTTTTTTGCATTACAATTTTGGTGGGGCACTTAAGCCGGGTGATGCTGGTTGGAAACAGTTACTTTTGATATGGATGATGCCCTGTGTGGCCCAATGGGATATAGGGAAAAAAGGATTTTTAGCAAGGTTTCCTGATATGCCCCTCTATGGTAAGGAAGCTATAAAAATGTCTATGTCCTGGGGTTTTTGGCCTAAGGATTTTTGTGTCCAGAGTAGGAAATCTCTATATGAAGAGATTTGGAGACTGGATGCTCAGGATCTGGTCACCTTTCCCTTTTGCCCTCTAGATCGTCTGGACTGGATCTTAAGGCAACTTTGTAACCCACATGTACCACCGTACATTTGGGACATTGTTTGGTTGGGTAATTATGGGAGGATAAGTGTTAAAGGGAATCATAAACATAAATCCTTAGAGAAGAGGTACTGCCCACGGGATTCTTGCCAGTGTATTACTGAATCTCAACAGCATTTGTTTTTTGACTGTCAGTTTGCACTTGATTTTTGGAAACTGTTAGCTGTTGTTTGGGCTAAACCTGTATTTCTGTAATTAACTTACGAAGATATTATGTTTGGCACAAATATGTCCCTGAATGATAAATATGATGCTGAAACTATGTATATTGTTCTGACATAGATACATTATTATCTCTGGCAGGTCAGATGCCTGTTAGTATTGCACCAGAAATTGATCCTGTTACAGGAAATTGTGTGCAATATCAAGACTGCTGTGCTTTCTGTTAAAATGAGTGATTTTAAATTAAGGTCTAGATCATGTTTTTTCAGTTTTGAAACAACTGTGATAGCTGGCAAATTGACTGAATTATTCTATATTGATTTGTATAGTTTTTTTATTTAGCTTTTTTTTGTTTCGCTTATGTTTCTGTTTTTCCTGTATGCTTGTATTTCTTTTGTATATTTCTGTAATGAAGTCCATTTTTCTTTCAATACAGTTCCCCTACTCTTTTCAAGAAGTGCCATGGGATCTTCAATATCCACCTGAACTACCACCAGAACAGGCAGATGGGACCTCAGTTTAACATCTCATCTGAAAGACGGCACCACAGGAGTGCAGCACCCCACCCTCATGCTGCACTGCAGTGTCAGTATTGGGATATTAACCCAAGTGCCTGGTGTGGGGATAGAACCCACAGCCTTCTGATCTCCTGGCCTCAGAGGTAAGTGTGCTACCTGCTGAGCCACTAACAAAACATTACTGAGAAAAGCTACAGATAAAGCTGATTTTTCTGAAAAAAAGAACAATGAAACGCCACCAGAAAAATAAAATTTATGAACATGGTCCTGTTACTTTTTTCAGTAAATTCAATCATTTGGCAGGTAAAACTGACAATATAATTTATCGTAACTGCCCTATCCTGCTTGACGACAATTACGTGACTTCAGCAGTGTGTGATACCCCATGCATTAATTTAAGTAGAACAAACAGTCTGAGAGACAATTTAATCCATAGCCAGTTTGAGTCAAATCAGGCAGCTATCATTAATAACCAATGATTACCATACAAACCAAAAGGTTTCTTCGAATGCTACAATTGTAATGTGTGCACATATGCACAGCCTGGTAAAGAGTTTGTACACCTCCTGCATGAAGATTTAAAGTTGGAGACATGTGAATTTATTAATTTCAGTACTGACTTTGTCACATATATCCTATGGTGCAACTACAATAAGATATATGTGCAGAGAACAGTGCCCAGCTTGAAAATTGCACACAAGACCATTGAGCAGTGTTATTAATAGGAGACTTGACACCTCACTTGGTAGTCATTTGTTTGATTGCCATAATTCAAATCCTAGAGAATTAAAGTTCATAGGCATTGAGAGAGTGGGTCCTTTGGGGGTTGGGGGACAAGTGAATAAACTACTGTGGAAAAAATCAACTTGGATTTACGATGAAAGCATAACACCCGCTGGTTCAAACAAACAATGGGATTTGAAATTTTTTTAAAAAAAGATTAACTAGCCACGCTTCCAGATGAAGACTCGTTGAGACTTGAAGTGCTTGGGCTTCCTTTAGCCACAGAGACTTTTTCACCTGTAGCCATACCTTTACATCTAGCATTTACTGCATTTGCCAGCTTTCTTGCTTATATTGGATATTTATACTTAACGCGGTTCGTGATATTACTGTCATTAAAGAATTTTCAGCATTACGCTGTGCCTGGCTACTAGTTTCCTTTGTGAGTGCTCAGGACTTTTGGATTCTTTGCCTCTGCATTTGAGAGCTGGCCGCCTTACTTCCCTGAGCACCAGCCCTGCACCATGTATCGTGCCCCCCATTTTTTAACTGAAAACATAGAAACAGAGTGCTTGCAGATAAGGACCGTTTGCCCCCACCTAGTCTGCCCATTTTTCCCTGCCTACAGTAAAGCCTACAGATCCTACATGAGCTCCGTAAAGTTCTCCCTTCCCCTTTTCACTGAGATTCCCTTGTGCCTATCTCATGCATTCTGGAACCCCACCACTCTTTTTTACTCCTACCACCTCAAGTGAAATGCTGTTCCAGGAATCCACCACTGTCTTTGAAGAAGTACTCCCTCCCATCTCCTGAAATTACCCCCCCCAGCTTCATATCAGGTGCCCTTGTTCCAGAGTGCCCCTTTTTCTGAAAAAAATACTTTCCTCCTGTACCTTATTTTGTATCTTTTTTTAACAAGGCAATGTTGAAAATGTGGTGTAAAAATATTACAAAATACATTTATGAGCCTATGTTATATTTTGCAAATGCAAGCTCCTAACTTTGGTACATTTCAATATTTTTACCCCAAATTCTTCACCTGCAGCTCTATCAGCTCTGGCCAGAGTTTATTGTATATGGCATCTATGTGCTGAGAGAAGTTAAGGTAACAGTCAGTCCAGATACCAAGGTACTTGAATGAGTGCATGTCATCAGTTGTGACCCCATCTAGGGTGTGAAAGGAGGGGAGGGATGGGAGAATAGAAATCCTCGGCCTAGTGCCAAAGCACATAGGGACCATGTTTTGGGCATTTAGTGATAGCTGATTTGATCTGAACCATTTCTGAACTGAGTTGAAATCAGGTAGGAGTTTGGATCTTAACTCTGCTGGAGAAGATAGAGAGACAAACAGAGCTGTGTCATCTGCGTACATGTGGATGGACACAGAGAGGGCAAGTAGAAGGAAGGTCATTTAGAAAGATGGAGAAAAGTAAAGGGCCAAGGACGGAGCCTTGGGGGATGCCGGTGTTAATGGGGAGGGTTGGGGATAAGGAATCTCCAAGTTTCACTGATTGTGATCTACCTGTGTGATAAGAGCCATACCAGTTTATTGTGAGATCTGAGAGGCCAGCAGACCTCAGTTTGTGCAGGAGACGTGGGTGGGAGACACTGTTGAAAGTTTTTGCTAGGCTGACAAAGATGTTGACAGTGAGAATGCCCTGCTCCATAACTGTGTGAATGGTATTAGTGAGTTGGAAGAGGGAGGAAGTGGTGGAGTGGTGATTGCAAAAGCCAGACTGGAAAGGTGTGAAGAAGGAAGATGAGTCTAGGAAGGAGGAGAGCTGGGATACAACTATGGGTTCTTGGAGTTTGGAATGGGTTGGGAGGAGGGATAAAGGATGGAAATTGCTTGGAGAGGAGGAGGAGGAGTCACCTCCTTTTGGCAGGTGAAGAACTGTACATGCTTCCCAGGAGTCTGGGACAGAGGAAAGAGAGAGAAGTATAGGTTTAGGAGGGAGGCTACAGGAGAGGCAATGGCAGGGGTAGAGAGGGGAAGGAGCTTAGGGTCTAGCCCATCATGGCTCCCACCTTGCATGGGGTTGAGACCTAGAAGGGTTTTCAGAGAGGTGGATGGGGTAACAGGTGAGAAGGAGAAGGGAAGTGCAGGAATGTGGGGGGGTGGAAGGGGGGAAGAGGATAGGAGAGTGGAAACACAGGTGGTAAAGTATGTGTTGAAGGCTGAGGCCACAGAGGGAGGGTAAAGAGATAGTGGAGTCACCTGGGTTTAAGACAGGAGGGGTGGACTGGGTAGGAGGGGAGAAGAGGGCATGAATAACTTTTCAGAACTTGGAGGAGTGGCTTAGATTCTTATGGAAACAGGAGGAAAAGAACTCAACCTTCGCTAATCTGGTGGCTCTAGTACAGGAGTTCCTCAGGATGCAGTACCTGTTAAGGTCTGCAGGTGTGCTGGAGGACTTGTACAATTTCCAAGCCAGGCCACATGCTTGGTAGCAAGCTAGAAGTTCAGCTGAGATCCAGTGGCGGTATGAACCTCTGACCCTGGTTTTCCATAGGGGAGCCTGTTGATCCCAGATTAACAGATATTTGGAGAGGAAGTAGTCCAGGGCTTGATTTATGTTAGCGGCTTTGTCAGTTGACTGCAAATCTTGATGCAATGAATTTAGGTCTAATGAATGCAAGGAAGAGATCTAGATAATTTTGGGGGGCACTCCGTGGTGATGGATTTTGCGCACACAGTATATCATATGGTGGTTGCTGAGTGCATCAGGGAGGGTGCCAGCATCAGTGATGCAGTGTGGGTGATTGGTGATGGTCCAGTCCAAGAGATAGTGGTTATGGGATTTAGAATTTAGTCATCTAGGGACTGAGGTGAACTGAGTAAAATGCAGGTATGTTATGTTTTGAGAAAGTTTGGAGTTGTAGGAGTGGGTTAGCCAGTTTATGTTGAAGTCATCCAGGATGTGCTTTTATTCTTTTATCATATTGATCTTTTTTGGCTTCGTTCCTGTTAGCGGCCAGCTCAGCAGCCAGTTTATGTGCAGCATTTAACTGTTCTTTCAACCTCTGAACATATTGCAGATAGTTTTCACATTTTGACTCATCTGCCGATATACTAAAGCACAAGTCAATAGGAAGTCTGGCTTCCCTTCTGAGCATTAAACTATAGGTCGAGAACCCTGTAATGTCATTCCATGTACAATTGTAAGCATGAACAAGAGCACTAACTTGCTGGCTCCATTTACTCTTTTCTCTTGGATCTAGGGTGCCCAACATGTCCATTAGGATTCTATTAAACCTCTCTGGCTGAGGGTCACCTTAAGAATGGTAGGGCATTGTCCTTGATTTGCAAACTACCCAGAGAGACAACATTTTCTTTACCAGTCTGGTTTAGAAATCTCAGCCCTGACCAGAGTGTATTCTCTGGGGTGCACCATAGTGCACAAATAATTTTTCTGTTAGGACTTTGGCAACAGTTGATGCTTTTTGGTCCTTTGTTGGGTTGGCCTGTGTGTAATGGGTAAAATGATCTGTGACTACCAGAATGTTAGAGATATTCTTTGAGTCAGGTTCGAGACTGAGAAAGTCTATACAGATCAGCCCCATTGCGACACTTGTTACAGTATTTACTATTGGTGCTGCTTTTTGTGGTTGAACCTTTCTTTGAACACAACGGCTGCAGGTCTTACAATATGATTCAACTTTACTTGCTATTCTGGGCCAGTAGAAGTGGTCACAAGCCAGGTCCAAAGTACATTCACTCCGTATATGACCCATTTAGGTATGTAGGGCTCTGAGTATGACTGTTGAACTTAGTGGGCAATAGCAATTGTTGTTTAGCAAACCCTTGAGGATCTTTAACTTCATGATGCAGCAAGTGCTCTCAAAACTTGAATTTAGACCACCCTCTTAGCAGTAGCTGAGTATCTGGGTTGTCAGTTGTTACTTGTGAGGCATCGCCCCCTTTCTTTAAAACAGCAATAATGTCCTTTACCATGGGCTCATTGCTTTACTCTCTTTGTAGATCCTCCATTGTTAGCTGTGGCAAGGAACTCAGATCCAGGGTGGCTAAATTGCAATAGGTTGTAGGCAGTCTCCTAGGGGTCCAAACAGTCCACTAAGAGGTTGCCAATTTCTGTAGCCACTGTGTCTTCGTCATCAAATCTCTTGCAAAGGACTTTTACTGATTGCTCGGGTATTCGTACACAGGTTTGCTGATTCTAGGACTTAGCAGCAGGGCACCCAGAAAGAGCATCCACATCAATGTGATTCATACCAGGATGGTACTCTACAGTGTAGTCATATGTCAATAGAGTGAAGAGCCACCTCTGACCTGTAGCATCCAATTTGGCAATAGTTTGGATGTATGCCAATGAGTTGTTGTCAGTCTTTATCAAGTTGTTTGCTACATATAAGTACTCGTGAAATTGGTCAGCTAGCCTATAGCCCATTTAAGTGTTAGGAATTCCAATTTATGCACAGGATACTACTTTTTTTCATTAGACAGGTTTCAGCTTGCAAAGGCACAAAGGCAACCTGCTGCATTCCCTCAGGGTATTCTTGATAGAGGATACTGTAGCTCCCAGGACACTAAGGCTAGTGTCTGTATGAAGCACATAAGGTTTGCTGTGGTCAGCATAGGTTAACACAGGTGCATGAGTTAGGCAGTATATTATTTAATCAAAGGTAGTATCACACTCAGTAGTCCACCTAACTCCTAAAGGTTTGCTGGGCTTGTAATACAACTTTAATTTATCATCAGTAGTATGGTTTTTAGTCTTCTAGTAAGTGAGAGGATAACCTTGAGTTAGATTCAACAAGGGCTGGACCACCCTGGTACAGTCTTTAACAAATCTATGATAATAACTACAGAATCCCAAGAACTTTTGCACTTCTTGCAGACTGGTTGGCTTTGGACAGCTGGTTAGCACTTCTACTTTACTGGGATCAGTCTGAATGCCCTTGGCAGACACAATATGTCCTACATATTTCACTGAGCTCTGCAAGAATTTACACTTCTTTATTGCTAGTTTGAATCCAAACTCCTCCAAGTGGTCAAGGACCTTGAATAAGTGAGCTGCATGCTCCTCCAACATTTGATGTCATTTAGACATACTAGACATTCAAGGAGATTCATATCCCCAATTGCTCTTGCTATAAGCCTCTGAAAAGTGGCAGGGGCTCGTGCTATCCCATGGGGCATTCTCAAGAATTCATAGAAATTTAAAGGACAGATTAAAGCAGTCTTCTCTCTGTCTTTGGGAGCCATTGGAATTTGGTAATAGCCACTCCGCAGGTCCAACATGGAGAACCACTTACTTCCATTCAAGCAGTCTAAGCGTCTTGTATATGAGGCATTGTGTACTGATCAGGAATGATTCTTTTTCTAAGAGTTCTGTAATCGACACACATTCGTGCAGCCCCATTCTTTTTCTGCACCACTACAATAGGGAAAGCTTATGGTCTCCTGGGCTCTTCAATGATGCCTGCAGCCAACAACTCATGTAGATGCCTTCCGACAACATCAATGTCTGCAGGTGCCAGTCTGTGGGACCTCTTCCAAAAAGGGCATTCATTGTTAAGTCTGATGTGGTGCTCTTCTCTGGTTACACATCCCACATCCCATTCATGGAGTGAAAACACTTTCATTCTCTCAGCTAGCTTCCACTTGACTGAGTGTTCCACTGCTCTGGAATAGGAGAGTCCCCAAAATCAGATAGTTTTGGGTCAATACCAATCTGGACACCATGTCAGGTAGGAGTAGGTTTACTGTATCCACACAATAACTCAAGTCAAAGTACATCCTTTCCTGATGACAGTGTCTCGATCTGCCGCATTCTTTATCGGGATGGTAACTCATTTGGCATAAGCATGAACCCTTACAGATAACACACTGGTCTTTACTAACAGTCCTGCTGGTAGTCCATGTTCCTCTGGAGCATCAAGCATCAGTATTTGGTTCTTCACATCTCTTTTCAGATGTACCACACCACTGACATTACACTTAGCATTAGGAGACAGTACAAGCTCTTTGGTGTCACAACGCCATACTATACCCACAGGGTTTTCTGTTTTTGTTGCTGCAATGCTCTTCCTTTCCTCTTTGCTTCTCTTTTTTGGCAAAGCTGAGCCAGGTGACCAAGCATTAGTGCCAGTAAGTACAGGCACTCTGTTGTACATTCCAGACTCTGGACACACTAAGGTCAATGTCTTGACTCATTCCCCCACTCCGGTTACTTTGGATGGGAAGGAAATCCACACTTTTATTTATTTATTGAAAATGTTTCACCAGGTAAGGCACACTGAGCAAAAAGATGCTCGTCTCACGGTGTGACCTGGGGGGTTACAGAGGAGACAGATATACATACAGTAGTTGAACTTACAGTAGCACAATATGGATAATGCACATAGTTGGGAGGGATTACATTTGAATATGATACATGGCAAAGCAGTACAGCACAGCAAATACAGGTTGTACAAATCGTGGTTACCCGGCAGGGTAAGAGCAGTACAGAACATGATTGTAGGGCATAGTATACAAAGCATGGGTACACATCGAGGCAACACAAGAAATACATAAGTGCCAGTTTATAGAACAGAGGTAGTAGTAGCAGAACTTGAGAGCCAGTGGCGGAAGCTGAGCTACAGGGAGAAGCAATCAAGTAGAAAGAAAGGATTTGGAGAGCAAGAGGGGGGTAGAGTAGGAGGATGAGGAAGTGTAGATGTATAGGGGAGAGGTTAGGTGAGGAGGGAGGGGGGCTGGAGAGCTTAGGTAGAGGGGAGAGGGAGAAATCGAGAATGGGAAGAGTAGGTAATAGAGAGGGAATAGTGCGTAGGGTAGTATATAAGCCAGACAATTAGGCGAAGGCTGGGCCGCTGGTCAGGCGCAGGGGGGAGCAGGGAAGGAGGAGCTAACAGGAGGGTGGTCAGGGGCAGTAGCAATTAGGTGCAAGGAAGTTAGCAAGGGCATAGGAAAGGGAGAGTTTGGATGAAGAGTGACGGATCTGGGTGGGCAGGCCATTCCAGAGTTTAGGGAAGAGGTAAGAGAATGCAGATTGGCCAGTGGTGGTCCTACAGTGAGGGATGAATAGTAACCTAGGGTCAGCGGACCTGAGGCCGTGTGAGGAGGTAGGTGGGGGGGATAGGACGGATGCGAGATAGGGCGGGAGGGAGCCGAGCCAGAGGTTAGAAGTGAATTTTGTGATATGAATTAGGCGGCAGTTAGAGAAGGTAGGGACAGGGAACAATAAAGCAAGCAGTGATGTGATCGTGGGGGGGCATCGAGGGCAAAGCGGCAGAAAGCATTGAAGAGGGGGTCTAGTCTGGCTAGGTGGTCTGTGCGGTAGAACTGTAAACTACATCACAGTAATCGAAGGAAGGTAGAATCATTTTCTGAACAATTTCACTTCTGACAGGAGGTGGGAGACTAGTGTGGTTTCTATAGAGGGCACCAAGTTTGGGACGTAATTTGGAAATGATGGCATCGACATGAGTGGTAAAGGAGAGGTGGTGGTCAAGCCAAACCCCGAGATGCCTGAAGGAGGGAACTTCTTCGAGGACAGTGTTATTTAGGGTGTGGAATCTCAGAGGGGAGGAGAGTTTGGATAGGCACTGTCTGGTGCCAAAAGTCATAGAGTTGGTTTTCTTAGCATTTAGGGAGAGTTGGTAGCTATTGAACCAGTGTTGGATTTTGCAGAAGTCGGTTTGAAGTTTGAGGTGACTTTCGGGGTCCGGCGGAGGTGAAGAGGACTGTGTCGCCTGCATACATGTGGATGGCGGAGGAGGAGCAGGAATTTGGCAGGTCATTTAGTAGGATAGAGAAGAGGATGGGGCTGAGCACTGAGCCTTGGGGTACACCAGTGGTGATGGGGGGCGAGATGTGGTCAGCTATTTTAGTTGATTGGAGTTTTTTATGCAGGTAGGGCACTGAACCAGTTTGTAGCAGATCAGCTAAACCAGCTCCGAAGGCAGGATAGTAGGAGAGCATGGGATACAGTGTTAAATGCTTTTTAGAGGTCAATGAAGATAGCAGCAGTGATAAGCCTTTGTCCATCCCAGTGAGGATGTGGTCTGTGAGTCTGAGCAGGAGGAGGTAGTGAGTGGTGTTTTCTGAACCCGGACTGGAAAGGGTGAAGAAGTTAGTTTCAGCGAGGAAATGGGAGAGTTGGGATAGCACAAGGTGTTCCTGGAGTTTTTCGAGGGTGGGGAGGAGGGAGATGGGGCGGTAGTTGGATGTGGAGGTAGTGTCGCCGCCTTTAGGGAGGGGTAGAACAGTGGCATGCTTCCATTCGGAACGGAGTGACTCGGTACTGAAGGAAAGGTTTAGTAGGGCTGCAAGGGGGGTAGCGATGGTGGGAGCAGATAAGAAGAGTAGTTTGTTGTCAAGGCCATCAGGGGATTTGCCTTTGGAGGGGTTTAGGGTGCGAAGAGCATCTAAGGTATCAGTGGGGGAAATGTTTCTAAAGGAGAAGGAGTTAAAGCCAGATGGTTGGGCGTTAGGGGGCTGAGGAGATGGAGTGTTAGCAGGTGGGAGGGCTTCAAGGAGGGCCTGGGTACAGGTAGTGAAATAGGAATTAAACTCGGAGGTGACTTCCAGGGGATCATAAAGGAGAGTCCCATGGGCAAGGAGAAGAGGAGGAGTGTTAGCTGTTTGGGGGAAGAAAAGGGAGTTAATGACTTTCCAGAAGTTGGAAGGTCTTCCAAGGTTTGCATTAAGTGTGTTATTAAAATATTCAGACTTAGCTAGGCGGGTGGCCTTAGTGCACCTGTTGGGAGCATGCTAGGAGGTATGGTCACCTGGGAGGAGGAGAGATTGTAGATTCACCAGGCCTTATCAGGGCTGTTGGCAAGCAATCAGTTCGGGGTGATCCAGGGTAGGTGGGAACCACGGACTCTAGTCCGGCGTAGGGGGGCGTGTTTGTCCCAGGCGGAGAGGAAGGTGTTGCAAAAGTGCATAAGGGCCGAATCCATATTGGAGTGGCTTGCATTTGGGACCCAGTTAGAGTGGTGAAGATCGTCCAAGAGGGGGGAGAGGTGGAGGGATTTGTAAGAACGCTGGAATATAAATTTGGGGGGAGATTTAATTCTGTGGATTTTGCTGACTAAGTAGATTAGGTGGTGGTCGCTAATGGAATCAGGGAGAAGTCCTGAGCTGTCAATACGGTGTGGGCGGGAGGTAAGCGTCCAGTCGAGGAGTGAGTGATTACCAGACTTAAGGTTAGAGCGAGTGGGTTCAGTAATGGTTTGGCTGAGGTTAAGAGCAGTTAACTCGGTTTGGGTTTTGTTAAACGTGGGTGCTAGCCAATTATGGTTAAAATCACCCATAGCGTATAATTTGCCGAATGGGCAAGGGAAAGGCTGGCCCAGAAGGTCAGTGACTATTGTGGTTGGCGTGCCTGGGCGCAGTAAATGCCAGCCACAAAGATGGGTAGTGAGGAGGGGAGGGACAGTTTTACCATTAGAAGCTCATATGCTTTGGGTACAGTTTTTGTAATGGAGATAGTGAAGTGAAGGGCAGATTTGATGTAGATAGCCACCCCACCACCTCTGGAGGGCCGGTTTTGCCATATGATGTTGAACCCTGGAATAGCGAAGTTATTATCAGGTAGGCTAGGTTTTAGCCAGGTCTCGGAAAGGATGATTATATCCAGGGTGTGGAGCACGGCTAGGACCTGGAGTTGATCGAGCTTTGGGGCTAGGCTACGAATATTTAAGTGGAGAAGGCACAGGCCCTGAGGGAGTGAGCGAGGGTGGGAGATGGAGTTAGCTCTGGCTGAGGGGTTTGATATGGGGTGGGCAGGGCCTGGAGTATGGGTTGGGCCGGGGTTAGGGTGTATATCCCCTGCCGCCAGAAGGAGTAGTGCAATGGTAAGGTGGCAGCATAGCATGTGGAGGGGCCGGGATTTGGTCATGCGGCGGGAGGGGGCAGTAGTAGAGGGGGCTGGATGAGGGGAGCAGGTGCAGGAGTGGGAGAGAAAGGCAAGGAGGCAACCAAAGGAATAGGCCGAGGAGGAAGGGGGAGTGGGGTAATGGGACCAGGAGATATCTGGGAGGGAAGCAGTGGACTTATATGGGGCAAAAGAAGGGAGTGACAGGGAGGATGGTGAGGGTAGTGGCGAAGGGTAGGGACATTGAAGGGGGGTAGATGTCGGGAGGGATAGTAAAATGGGGGAGAGCAGTAATACCAGGGTTATAGAAGGTGACATTATGCCAGGTTTGAGGAAGAGGTGACCAAACAAAATACCCTGTAAATGCAGGGTAGGGAGTTACAAGTGTCTTAAATGCCCTTCAGATAGCGTAGATACCACTTTGGAGTAGTGGTACTGTCATGGACTCAGGTGGACAGGGTGCAGGGTTCCAGACCCTGGTAGGGCAGTATTGCTTGGGCTTAGCTAAGCACAGGGATCCTGGTGCTAGGTGGCTTGCAGTGGGCTATGAGTGGGCCGCAAATAGGGGTTGAAATAGTGACTCCTAGTGGTCACTGCGGTAAGTGGTGGGCTGTGAGAGGAGGGAGTCAAAGGACGAGGTGGTGTATAGAGTTAGCCAGATGGCTGGGCGAGGAAGGGGTGTGGGCAGAGGCAGGGGATTAGTGAAGGGAGAGAAGTGACCTAGGCAGGTAGAGAGGTAAACAGAAGTGGGGGGGGTAATACAGGTAGAGGGGGTATAGGAGCGAAGATTCTGAGGGTCCCTCTAGTGGTAAGCAGGTATAACCTGCTAATGGAGAAATGGGGACTTTGTTAAATGAGTGACAGGAAGTGATGTCACTAGAAAGGGCCTATAAAGGAAATGCCGAGCCAGGGTGCTTGGGTGGGGCAGTCGGCGGTGCAGCACTTGACGGGGCTACTCCTTCACACAGGGTGCTGCGGTGGGAG
This sequence comes from Neoceratodus forsteri, assembly GCA_016271365.2. NCBI lineage: Eukaryota > Metazoa > Chordata > Ceratodontiformes > Ceratodontidae > Neoceratodus > Neoceratodus forsteri. The sequence continues at coordinate 583,668,764 of CM028131.1, forward strand.
GTAGCTGCCTCCTAGCACCCATTGTGTTGTGCCCGGAGGCCGGGAGGGAGTTCAGATAGGTGAGATTCCTGCTGGTCTGGGCTGGTATGCAGGGCAGGCTATAAGAAACAAACACAAAGAGGCAATTACTATGCAGCGGGAAACCAATGGACCAACCTCTGCACAGCGCAGGAAGTACTCCTAGTTTCAACCAGGCACAGAGAGAAGGAGAAACATTCCAAACACAGGATTTCAGGCAGGTAAGCTGTCTAAAACAATTCAGAGGCACTTAAAAACACGCAATAATGCTTGCAGGTGTACCAGGGTCCACGCAAGCAAAAAGCCCGGTGTTGTTTGAGCTTGTACCCCCACAACCACGTTTAAGCATATACACAAGCAGAGCTGAAAGTGGCATGTAGCAAGCATGAATTAGAGCAACTTAGAGGGAGGGAATACAAATAAGCCTCCATACACAGCTGTAGAGTAAGAATTACACAAACACCCCCCTTCACAAGGGTGCTGCAATTGGGAGGTAGCTTATTACCTCCTAGCACCCACGTGTTGTGTGCTCCCGCGCTCCGGGAGGGAGCTCAGGTAGGGGGTACTTTGATGTACCCCAAGTATGGGTAGGATTTGTCACTGACCCCCTCAGACATTTAGTCCTTCTAAAAGCAGTAACTGAAGATGAGACAGGTGCTGGTCATACCAGTTCTTGAAAATAATTGTTGCTTGGGAACAACTGTCCAACACAGCTTACACAGGTACTCCTTCGGTAGTGACTGTTGTCTCGGTGGAAGGTCCAACAAGCTTGTCAAGGTCAGGTACAGCAATTTCAGATGCTTTTACAGAGGCTTTGACTACAAATGAGGTGGTGCTGGACTTAGCTGAGGCCCTAGTTCGCTCCTTTACTGGGCCCCACTAACGTTTCTCTGTTTCTGGTACATTTCTTCAAGCAGTTTGTCTACTATTCTTACTGGGTCCTCCTGCGATGGGCACTCTCTCTTTATATGTCCATCCTCTCCACACCTGTAACAGAAAATGCCCTCTCTGTATGGGCATGGACCCCAGGGGGCATCAGTGGAAGTTCTCCCTTCTGGTTTACTTTGTTCAGCAGGACCTATAGTCAGAACTCTGATGGTGGTGGTGCTAGTTGCTGCATGTTTCCACCCAGGTTACCTTTCTCTTAACCTGGTCACAACTTGAGATTAGCAGCCCTCTAGCTCAGTTAACCATTTCAATAACTCATCCATCTTAACTTTAAGATCACGGTCTGCAGAGGGTGCCTGGAGTTACACCCTCATGCCCATGACAGAAAGCTTGTGGTGGCTGGGAGAACAGGCAAGTTCTGGTGAACATCATGACCCTCATTTGACAAATGACTGGGAGTCGAACTGGCTGTCATATCCCAGATCTCATTAAGTATCTCTTGTAGTCCAGGCCATCACGGACAAGTCCTTTCTCAGGAACAGGAGCCGCAGTAGCCATAGCCACACAGGGTTCCGATTGCTCTTCTTTGTCCTCAGCCTCCTGCACCACTTTCATCAGCAATCTGGGAAGGAGGATCATTTCAGTGGTCCTGTAACAGCAAGTTAATCAACAACAAACCAGAGTACTGAGCAGACTTGAGCACCTGTTCCAGCCTTACTCAATTCAGTTAATTTGGGGCCACCTCTTCTTTCTGAAAGACTTTCTGTAAACACCTTCTCCGGGTGAGTCAAATAAGCAGTTAAGGGTTTTCCCTTCCATTGTTTAGTGACTTTGAACTTCCACATAAAATCACTTGACTCAGTACTTCCAAAAACACTCTCAAAGGTGATTAGATACTCTTGAGCAGGGGCGTCCTGCTCTGTGGCCCACAGAGATTGAATGGCATCCAAAGCAGGTCCTCAGAGGCTTTCTCCCAGCTGCTTTTCTCCACCTTGGAGCATTGCTAGTCTTGCACTAAAGGGGCAGCTTAGTCCATCTATGTCTCAAAATCATCCTCATCTGCTGGGGTGGTCTTGACTCTGGAAAACATTCTCAGTCTACAATAAGAGTCTGAGGGAGGTGGCCATAACTAGGTTGGAGTGTGGCATCTCTTTTGGGAATCACAGTAGCATGCATCACTATGGCCCATGCCTCCTTGGAATCTTCCAGGATCAGCACGTCAGGCACTTTGGTGGGGTCAGCTGCATATCGGCACTCAATTAGCACTTTTAGAGTCTGCATGGCAGAGTCCATACAACATCCTTGGACAGCAACTCAGCCCAGGCTTTTGTGTATCGATAGGGTCTTTTCCAGCTGATCTCTGTCTGTGCCAAGGGTGGGAGCTCCCAGAAGCAGAACAGCTTTCTTAGGGTCCATATTCTCACCTTCAAAGCACTGAAACAGTCTATTATAGGCCATTGTGTAAGCAAGAATTTGGGGTTTGGGGGTGCAATTCTGTCCTTATGAGTGGGGGGTCACCATGTGTGACATGACAGGTAAACAGGAGATCCCAGCGGTGTCTCCAGAGATGTAACCTGGGCACAGTGTTTCAGTGGGCTACTATCCCTGTCTGATGATCATAATATGGGCTAAGAGGTCTGGGCTCTGTTCTGATGGTGACTGGGGTTTCTTTCCCAAAAAGAAAAATAAATAATAGAGCTGAGCCTCCAACCAGAGTAAGATATAGTGGGCCAGATGTTTGTGTAGTACAACCCATTGGGATGCTGTATCTGCCCACCTCCCGTTCCAGTCACCCCACACATGGAATACCATAAACAGTTGCAACACTTTACTTTGCATGTAATTAATGACTTTAGCTAATAATATGCTCATCATTTTAAAAAGCAATAAAAGATATATTAACAGGGAAAAGGGGAATGAGAATGCAAAAATATATGGCAGTTGGCAAATCTGCTAAACAGGTAACACCAGACAATAGAACATGAACAGTACCCACACCCCAACTGCAACATCACATTCCAATTAGCCCACCTACCCACTGGTACCAGTGTCCCTCACTGTCTATTTGGGTACCCTGGTGCTGAATGGTGCAGGCCTGAAAGTTGCCACAGGCTGATTGAAATTTGTGCAATTTTAAGTTTAGAAATTATAAACTTGAGCAAGTTCTGTCTAAGCTCCCTACGTCAGGGCAGGCCTGTTTTACTCACAGTTCTGACATTCAATTTGTAGAGTCTGGCAATGGTGCAGGGGCAATCAGTCAAGCTGGGGGCCTAGAGATGTGAAACAGGTTGGCAGTAGGCTTGCAGGCTGAGGCAGGATAATCTGGCAGCTTGTCACCTTTTGAGTTGCCTTCTCAGGGATGCTGGAACAAGCCACTACTGGGGACCTGGGCCACACACCTCGAGGAGAGATGATTAGGTAATGCCTAGTGGTAGCACTACCTGGCTAATTCCCCTGACTGTCCAAGTTGGTGCAGAGTCCTTCTCAGGCTTCCAACTCTTACAGGCTCTCTCATACTCTGGCAGCAGACTTGATCTCCTCTGCAGCAACTCTGGCTCACCCCTCAAGTCTATGAGTGCAAACTGTCTCTCAGACAACTTATCTTGCTGAAAGCTGGAGTTCCCATGCAATGGGAATTTACTGCAGATTCTCTAGGGTCTGGCTGCTTGACCCATATAACACTTCTAGGCTCTAGAAAGGGACACAGTTCACTCTCTTCACAGTCTGAGGGCTTCTCTCAAATGCTGCACAAATTCAGATGCAGACAGTTCTTCAAACACATTATCTGGCTCTCCAGGTAGCAGAGAGCTTCTGGCAAGTCTCCTGGCAATTGGCTATGGAAGCTTTAGGCAGACATCCAAACTTTCCTCCAACACAGTCTAAGCCCTCCTGACTGCTTGAGGACTTTCTGCTGACTTCCCTGAGCTGTAACTGTCCCTGCGGTTTCAGTGGAAAAATGGCAGCATTCCATTGATCCATGCAGCTGTCTGTCTGGTAAATTAATAAACATTAAGTCTATTTGAAGTCTAATTGGTTGCTTGTTTGGGTGCCAAGAGCACAGTTCATCTCCCCTACCCAGGAGCCATAGCTACAAGTCCTTGGGCTCCTCAAATCCTGATTGGCTGGTTGGAGGTCAACAGCATCAAAATATGGCTGCTGGATAAACAGTTCATATCAAGTCCCAACTTTACAGTCCTTTTTGCAGCCAACTGTACAGTTCCAACAAGTATTGCCCCCACAGTCCCACAGCAGCCCCTCTGCCTGTCATCCGGTGGTAGAAAGGGGCATTGCAGATTCTTCTCCTGCTTGTCACATCCTGCGACATAGTGTAGAAAGCCCCCAGGTGACAGGCAGAGCAGTTCACCCACATAGCAGCCTCAGCTACATTAAGGGGGCAGATGCCCATTTATTATTTTATAAAGTTCAGCTCCCAGGGGTGTGACTTGGCTCCTACTGTAATGGCCACTTGATTTACAGGCCCTCTCACCCGGTGTTTAAATTTGCAGATTTACACCACCCTACTAAATAACTAGGTATGGTGTAGCGGATCTAAATAATTCTGAATCACTCTGGAAGAGAAGGAACAACTTTCAGTGTGCGGATCATGCATGGTTGAGCTAGAAATCCACACCCTTTACTACAGGAACATGGCACACAACGGAGGCCCGAATTCCTCAGCAGGCCTCAATGTGCAGCAAATTAATTAAATGTTTGTGGTGCTAATGCAATGGATGATGAAGGTCACAATGGCTTCTAATAACACTACTTTAGCTATTCAGCAAATAGATAGCAGATTTAACACTGTAGAGAGACCAATGTCCATACCAGTACTGAACCTATTGATTCCCTAACTGCAACTGTACGAGAACAGGAGTGAGTTATCCAGTCTCTTCAGGTAAAAATGAACAACATTGAGAATAGGAGCCAGAGCAATAATCTCTGGATACTAGGATTCCCTAAACATGCAGAAAGGGGGAACGCTTTAGAGTTCTTATATGATGTCTTACCGGAGATCCTAAACCATGACTTACCTCCTGGCTTTACGATAGAAAGAGCACATAGAACATTGAATCACACTCCTAAGGTTGGGAAAGTCGCAGGCCAATAATGGCCAGGATTCTAAACTAAATTTTGCAGACAAGGAATGGATCACTAATCGGGCCCTTGAACTTGGAACCTTACTGTGTCGAGGGCAAAGTATTTTAATATTTCAAGACTACTCCTGAGAACTCGCTAACCAAAGGAAGGTATACATGGAGGCTCAACACATGATGCATTCCCTGGACATATGCTTTTCTCTCTAATACCCTGCTACAATGCATCTGGAAGTTAATGGCACAATAATTTCCTTTTCATCTCAAGAAGCTCTTATGGAGTACCTACATTAGAACTGGCTTACCAGCACGAAAAGAAACTCCCCCGAGTATCATCAGTCTGAGTTGTTTAACCCTAACCAGCAGTTGGGCCCACCGAGTGATACACGCTCCTCTCAAGGAGAGTCTCAATTGGGCTTCAGCTTCATAGGAGCCACTCAAGGTCTTCTTGCTTGCTCACGTAAAAGGCAGCAATCTGGCCAACACACCAAAAGAAGCCACCCTCAGGAGCTCCTCTCCGATGCATCCCAACAAAGCAGGAAGAGCTTGGACCCACTAGACACTAGAATGAGTGCCTTTGCCTCCCTGAATTGGTATGCCCTTCTGTCCAATGACAAGCAGGCTGACACTGAAGACTTTCCTGAATACCTAGAGCAGGAGATGGTACTCGAGGTCTCCATTCTGGAAAAGGAGATACAGACCGGGACTGATGTTTTTGTCTTGAGTACAGCCTCCACTCTGAGCCATCAGGCTTCCATTCAAGCCAGTGTGTGTCCTGGGCAGTCACCCCTGTAGACCACCGGACCAGAGAGGGATCTTCAATCAATGCCAATGCAGGAACTCACTTAGATAAGTGTCCTTAAATTTTTCTTACAAGCAGGGCATAGGTATGGTGTAGTTAGCTTAGCCCCTGATGTCGCTAGAAACTCTCTTTATTATAATTTGAAGGTCCTTTCCCCTGAGCTTAGGTAACTACTGGTGTGGCTCATGCCTCATCCCTGGTGACAGTAAGAGAAATGTATGGGGATCAATGCTTTGGCTGGATCACTCTTTCTTTTTGGCTTTTATATAAACAAATAATTCTGTTGGGCCAATTGTGATGCAGTTCTCCTCCATCACTTGGGCTGTGGATAACCGGGGGGGGGGGTGTTCATACCCATCCAGTTACCCATTTAGGGGCCATATTAGGTACATGTTTAGCTGAGCCTTGCATAGTAAGGGAGGGTATTATAAACTAAGCAATGACCTCTTAGCCATGGAGAATTGGGCAGAAAGAAATGGTATGATGTTCATTCTTGACAAAAGTGTTGTCTTACACTTAGGAATTGATAATCCCCACTACAACTACATATTATCAGGTAAACACCTGAAGTCAGTTGATAACGAAAGAGATTTGGGAGTGATCGAATCTAAAGACTTTAAGTTTAGCACACACTGTGCAGAACTAACTAAAAAGGCAAATAGACTGATCGGTTGCATTAGACGATCAGTTACTTCAAGAAACAGAACTTGTTTAATCCTGTTATATAAAGCATATGTACGGCCAGTCTTGGAGTATTGTTCCCTGTGGTGGAGCCCCTTCTTACGCAAAGATATTAACAAAATTGAGGGAGTCCAAAGGAGAATCACTAAAATGGTTGATGGCCTTCACAAAGTTGATTATGATGCTAGATTACGTTCTCTTAATCTGTACCCCCTAGAACTCAGGACACAAAGAGGAGACCTTCTACTTATGTATAAAATTATCAGGGATCAATCCTTATTAGCAGATCTAGACCTAGTCCGTGTCCAAATGGATATCTTCCTTAGAAGCCATAGTTTTCAACTTAGACTTACTAACCCCAAAAGTCAGATGAGAAGAAACTTTTTCACTCAAATAATTATTCCCTTGTGGAATACTCTACCAAAGGATATTGCAGAAGTTGACTCCTTCAATAATTTCAAGACTAAACTTGACAATTTCCTGTTTTACTCTGGGGGAAGGAAATAATCCTGCTACGGTAGGAGATGTATATATATATATATATATATATATGGGTCTTCAAGCCTTCTGTACATCTATATTATCTTAGTATGAATCTTAGTATTGTCATGGGCAGCACAACCTCCCAGTTCTCAGGTATTTCCTCCCACAGGTCTTTTCTGGTGACATGGGCGGTATGCTGAGTTTTTCAGTAGGTTCTTACACCATGCCTCCCTTTTTTTTTTTGCTGTATCTGTGCGAAACATACTCCCTGTGGTACCTCTATACTAATGCAACTCATGTAATAACTGCAGTCCTGACCTCCACACTGTTAATTCCTGTATGTTTTGGTATGCTAGGGATGCAGGTTGTTGTGAGGTTACCAACACTAGATACCCCAGGCCAGTGAAGCCTGCATAGGCCTAGTCAAGTCACCCATGCTGCACCTGTATATCAGCCAAACAGGCTGTATTTGCTATTAGGCAGCACACGATCCAATTCCCCTTTAACACTAAGTAGGTTAGATCTCAGAGGTTTGTCCTCAATCTGTTACACCTACTATGTCCACAGTGCATGGTTGCGCACTTAGTGTAAATAGTTGTTTAGTTTTAATGTTTATGTGTTTTTTACTGTCCACGGTATATAAAGTGAGGTCTGTAAATGTATTAATGCAATACTGTATATCCATCTCTAGAAGCCTCTGTTTAGCCTTCTCCTTGTGCTTTATGCATCCTGGTTTAAAAAATAATTGCTCATACAGGTTCATACTACCAGGGTTCTCCTCCTTTCCAGCTGCTTGCACTATCCTTCACTTGATTTCCCAATACCCACCTGAATATGGCTGATACAACCCTTATTACTTGGAATGTTAGGTTTAACTCCCCCTCAAAGCGAAAACAGGTGCTGTCACAGCTGAAAAGGTTGAGAGCCCAGATTGTCTTCTTACAAGAAACTAAGTTAACCAAGCAAGATCATGCATACTTGGTAAAGGACTGGGTGGGGAAATAAAGTCATGCTACTAGTGCGCCAACAAAGAAGAGAGGAGTGGTCATTCTCCTCCTGCATAAATCTATCCTTAGGTCTGTCTCACAGAGTAAAGCTGACCCACAGGGTAGGTGGGTGCTTGCCCTGCTAGATACCTCCAGGGGCCCAATCTTACTAGCAAACGTATATGCCCCAATGAAGATGACCCTTCTTTCTTTCTTGACCTCTCCACCAAGCTAGAGGTCATGTTAACAGAACATCCTCCCATAATTATTGGAGGAGATTTTAACCTTATGCAGGTCCCGATTTTGGATAGAAGCAACCAGGGGAAAGAGACACACACGAGGGGGGCACAAGCTCTTTTAAGACTCAGTGAAGAACTCAATATAATTGCCAGACTATGATTATACATTTCAGTCAGGGATACACGGGTACATTTAGCAGACTGGACTTCTGGCTTATTTCTCACTCACTTGCCCAATATACCCTTGAGTCTAGTATTCTCCCTACTGTCATCTCAGACCATGCCCCGGTCCAACTGATGTTATCGCTGGGCAACCCAACACCCCGTTACCCCACTTGGAGACTAGACCCTCTCCTTATGCAGGACCCCAAATTCATGGAATGGGCCAAGTTTGAAACTAAAATGTTCTTGCAGGACAACCCCATCTCCAAAACATCTGCACAAACCACATGGGAGGCATACAAAGCCACTGTGAGAGGTAAAATCATAGGCTATGCTACCCACAGAAGAAAGCATAGGGAAAAGGAGATGATACAGCTGGAAAGTGCTTTAGCCAGTGTGGAACAAGCTCTTAAACAGATGCCTTCCCCATCCTTCCGGTCCAATCAAGCTCAACAAGTCTTAACACTCCGTCTACAGTTAAATGAACTTCTCTTCAGAAAAAACAACTTGGCACTTCTTAGGGTGTGACACTCATACTGGGAGAGGGGAGATAAAAGTGGGAATATATTACCGTATCAACTCCGCAAGCAGCAAGCAAGTAGACAAATAGGACGCAAGGACTCCCAGTTTGGGACGGTCAAAACCAATCTCCAAAACGTTAACAAAATCATGGATGAATTCTACTCCCAATTGTACACTTGTTTGAGGGTAGGTTCCCCCCCCCCCGACATACATAACTTTCTGGAGACAATACAAACCCCAAAACTCCCTCCCAACCAAAGGGACTCTCTTGAGAGGTCATTAACCCCTACAGAGATCTCTGATACCTTGAAGTCTATCAAAACAGGGAAAGCCCTTGGAGGGGACAGTTTTCCAGTAGAATTCCTACAGGCCATGGCCCCCTAATCATACCCCTCCTATCTCAAGTATTTAATGACTCCGAACGTCAGGGTATGTTGTCTTGTACTCTTCAGGAGGCCATAATAACTGTACTCCTTAAGAAAGGGAAAGATTTCACTGAGGTGGCAAGTCACCGACCTATATCTCTAATCAACTCTGACAGTAAGATACATGCTAAGGCCTTGGCAAACAGGGTCAACCCGTTACTTTCTTCTTTAATTCACCCCTCGCAGGTCAGGTTTGTAAAGGGGAGGTATAGTACTGACCACCTATGAACACTACTCAGTCTCATTTACAAGGCCAAAGAGCTGACATCCCCAGCCACTGCCCTGGCCATTGACTTTGAGAAAGCATTCGATTCCGTAGAATGGGACTACCTTCTTGATATTCTTGAACATTTCGGTTTTGGCCCCCATTTTAGATCAGCCATAACAGCTATATATACCTCCCCTCTTGCACGAGTCTGAACAAATTCAATTTTATCTGACCCTTTCACTCTCCATAGGGGTATCAGACAAGGCTGCCCCTCTCCCCTCTACTCTTTGTTCTGGCAGTTAAGCCTCTTGCAGCTGTGATCTGACAACACCCCTGCATTGCAGGCATAAAGATAGGTCACTCCCATTATTCAACTCTTATGTACGCAGACGACTTGCTGGTCCCTCTTGCAGATGCAAGTCACTCCGTCCCCCCACTACTTGCTCTCCTAAACCGCTTCACATCTTTCTTGGGTCTTACAGTCAATGCCTCCAAAACTGAAATCCTGCCTCTTAATGCACTTTGCTGTCCTCAAACTATGCCCCATTTAGGCTTTAAGTGGTCACAGGATACCATAACATATTTGGGTATCAAGGTCGTGGCAAAAATCGATAAATGGTGCGACAATAATCTGGGCCCTTTAATGTCTGAATGCAAGGACAAATTAGATCGTTTGGCTAGACTACATCTGACTATGGCAGGTAAGATTGCAGCCTTTAAAATGTCAATGGCTCCTAAGTTCTTCCCATCTCCCCCTATATTTACCCTCATATTGGTATCAAAAAATAGACAGAATGATAGGCTCCTTCCTCTGGGGGGTAGAGAGACCCCGATGCAGTCGGAATACTCTTAGAGGCCACTGGACATGGGGAGGGTGGGGGCTACCATGGATGGGAGGTTACAAGACAGCATAGCAGTGCTCTCAGACCCTACAATGGTTCCAACCTTCATCACAAACAACCCCCCAGTGGCTAGAAATAGAGCAGAACATTGCAGAGGTATCTATTTTGGCAACACTGCTCGGTTTGGGCCTAGTCTCACAACTGAAAATGCACCCAACTCAGCCAGGGGCGTCATTTCAGAAAAACCATAGGGGTTGCAAGGGAAACTGTAGGCTGGGGGGCTCCCGTAAAAAAAATTTAAATTCAGTGCATTTTGGAGGTCATTTGAAACAAATTTTGCTACCTTGTTACCTCCTGCCCATGCCCAGTAATTTGCACCCTTGTCCCTCCCTAGAGTCACAACAGTCCAGAATATTACCCGCACCACCCTCTCCATAGCATTTCACCAAAACCATAAGGGTTCCAAGACTAGTCAATGGTGATGCCCATTCTTACATAAAGTACTTAAGTCCCTAGAAATTTCTTTTTTCCAACATTAATGCTCAGCTCACTGGACACCCCCCATTAAGTTGGGTTTACCTTTATTACTCTCAGAAATATTTACTAGTGACATGTCTTACCTTGCTTGGGTCTTGCAAACTAGCCTGGAAGCTGAGTAGAGAGACTGCCTGCAAACTGGACTGGCAGCTGACTATAGACACTGCCTGCAAACTGGATTTGCAGCTGACTGAAGACACTGCCTGCAAACAGGACTGGTAGCTGACCGAAGATACTGCCTGCAAACTGGACTGAAAGCTGACTGGAGACACTGCCTGCAAACTGCACTGGAAGCTGCAAGCTGACTGGTGACACTGCTGGCAAACTGGACAAGTAGGTGATTGGAAACACTGCTGGAAAACTGGACTGATAGCTAGCAAGCCAACAGGAAACACTGCTGAAAAACTGGACAAGTAGCTGACTGGAGACACTACTGGAAAACTTGACTGGGAACTAGCCACCGGGCTATAGACTGCTGGTAAACTGGACTAGTAGCTGATTGGAGACACTACTGGCAAGCTGACTGGAGACACTGCTGGCAAACTGGACTGGTAGCTGACCTGACTGGACACACTGCTTGCAAGCTTGACTGGTAGCTGACTGGAGACACTGCAGGCAAGCTGGACTGGTAGCTGGCTGGAAACATTGCTGGCAAACTGGACTGGTAGCTGACTGGAGAAACTGCTGGCAAGCTGGACTGAAGGCTGGCTCGAGACACTGCTGGCAAGCTGGACTGGTAGCTGACTGGAGACACTGCAGGCAAGCTGGACTGTAACTGACTGGAGACACTGCTGGCAAACTAGACTGGTAGCTGACTGAAGAGACTGGTGGCAAATTGACTGGTAGCTAGCAACCTGGCTGTAGTCACTGCTGGAAAACTGAACTGATAGCTGACTGCAAACACTGCTGGCAAGTTGGACTGGTTGCTGACTGCAGACACTGCTGGAAAGCCACACTGGTAGCTGCCTGTTGACACTGCTGACAAGCTGGACTAGTGGCTGACTGGAGACTGCTGGCAAACTGGACTGGTAGCTGACCTGACTGGAGACACTGCTGGCAAGCTGGACTAGTATCTGACTGGAGACATTGCTGGCAAGCTGGACTGGTAGCTCACTGGAGACACTGCTGAAAAGCTAGACTGGTAGCTGACTGTAGATCCTGCTGGAAAACTGAACTGGTAGCTGATTGTAGATGCTACTGGCACACTGGACTGGTAGCTGACTGGAGAAAATGTTGGCAAACTGGATTGGTGGTTGACCTGACTAGAGACACTGCTGGCAAGCTGGACTGGTATCTGAGCGGAGACACTGCTGGCAAGCTGGACTGGTAGCTGACTGGAGAGATTGGTGGCATATTGGACTGGTAGCTAGCAAACCTGGCTATAGACATTGCAGGCAAACTGGACTGGTAGCTGACTGCAGACACTACTAGCAAACTAGATTGGTAGCTGACCTGACTGGAGACACTGCTGACAAGCTGGACTGGTATCTGACTGGTGAGTATTAGCAATGCATTTCAGGTGTCACCTGTGGCTGTGAAGAATTTCCTTTCTTGGCGCAAACACTTGATTAAATACAACATGCTCAAAGCAAACCCATCACCTTACTAAACTGCCAATCAAATGTGGAATAAATGGCTAAAATGTTGGATGCATAGATTTGAATTTCCTCTGTGCCCCTTACCACTGAATAATTGGCAGGCTATTTTAAATACAGACCAATATATCTCGACAGTTGCAGACTTCTGGATATGTTAGTATTCACCAATACACCACTTGAGGAAACTCATTAAAGGAACATGTTCTGCTCCATGGAAGTACATAGAACAGGCGAGGTTTGTGGCTGAAAAGTGAAAGGTTCTGAGCATAACCATGTTACAGGCCTCAAGCCTTTCCTCATAACTGTTCTCTTCAATATATTCATAGGGGACATAAGGGTGAAGCATGAAGGAATAGAGCCCAGAGGGTTGTACTAAATAAGGAAGTCTCAGGGGAGATGGGGGTCAAGAGTCAGTACTTAGCCCTGTTCTCTTCAATACATTCATAAGGGACACAAGGGTGAAGGATGAATGAATAGTCTCTCTTTGCAGATGACACCAAGATCTGCAATAGTGTGGACATAATGAAGGGAATGGAGGCCATGAGGAGGGACCTGGAAAGCCTAGAAGAGTGGTCCAGAATTCCACAGCTGGGGTTCAATGCAACAAAGTGCAAAGTCATGCCCATCAGACACAAAAAACCCGAGCTGAGTACAAAACGGAAGAAGAGGTCATGGCATATACCTCGCAGGAAAGGGACCTCAGGGTTATCAATCAGGATGATCTGAAAGTAGCTGCCCAATTTTCAACAGTGGTGGGGAAAGCAAAAGGATGATGGACTGCATAGGGAGGGGGATAGCAAGCAGAAGGAGGTAGGTTATACTCAGTAGCATTATTTCAGTAGAATCATAGAGGTTGCAAAGTCCCATTTCAGCAAAATCATAGGGGTTGTAAAACTCCCCCAATCACCACATCTATATAAATAAATGCTAGGGAAACCTTGTTTTAGGGTTCTTAGGGGTTGCAGTGGGCATCATAGGGGTTGCAAAAAAATCATAGGGGTCTCAACCGCAACCCCTGGCTACCCCTAAATGACGCCCCTGAACTCAGCTCCACCCACATTCACTGGAAGACTTTTCATAGAAAAACAAAATCTCTGGTACTACCCCTTTCACATATCCCTATATGGCAAAATCTAAATATCACAATAGACAAACATCCAGTGCTGTGGCCTAAATGGAAGGAGGCAGGTATTCTATTTGTGGGGGATCTTACAGACTCTAATACTTGTATCATTGACTCTTTCCCTAATCTGCTCAGCAGATGGTCTCTACCCAGAAATGGCCTTTGGAAATATTTCCAGATAAGAGACACATTAAAGCCAATCTTTTCACAGTTTAAAGATGGGGCTACACCCCCATCTTCCATTCACAGATGGCTAAATACATCTAGTGGGACTGCAGGGGTGATATATGCAACACTAAGGGATACCTTACCTAACTCCACCTTCCCTTCTAAAACCAAATGGGAGACGGCAATGCAAATTCAGATTTTGGATAGTCAGTGGGGGCAGTGCTGGCAAGTGGGGCATTTAGCACACAGAGACACTCACAGCTTGCTTATCCTCAACAAAATACTCAACTCATGGTACAGGACTCCAGCTCTACTTAAGAAAGCAAAACTAGTAACTCATGATAATTGCTGGAGATGCCAGCAACTGGGAGGCACTTTGTACCATCTCCTCTGGCAATGTCCAATGATAGCTCCTATTTGGGCAAGAATAATGGCAGAAGCTATTAAGATTCTTACACTACATATCCCACTTCAGGCCCCTCTGTTACTGATGGGCATGAAATCCATAGCACCACACCTTACATCCCCAAAATTTCAATGGTTAATGTTAATGCGTAAGCAAGTGAAGTGTACCCTTCTGAGAAATCGGAGGATCCCCACTGTACCATTCATGGAAGAAATAATTTTGGACCTAACTCAGATATATGAGCTGGACAGATGCTCACACATGAAACTAGGAGTCAGAGAAGTTCCAGAATTGCTGGGCACCTTATATGGCATATCTGACCTCCAGAGCTGGGATATGCTGAACAGATGGTTTAGTGATTTGTCGATTTATCTCTGTATGATATATTGCAAGACTCCAGACCACCTCTACCACCCTATGATAATCTTGTTATGTATGACAGTAGGACAGTGTGTAGTAAGTTGTGTAATTGTTTTCTGTTTCTTTTCTTCTTGCTCCTCTGGCAGCCAAATCCAGTAGTCTGCTTACCATTCTGGTGTATTTTTCAACTCGAGGTACATTACTGTAAGTTACTTTGTGTGATCTTTACCTTTCAGACACACTCCAGAGGAGACCATTGGAAGGTACAGATTTCTGGTCATATGAAGCCATGACATATCAGCAGCAGTACCTCATACCTGGTCCTTGGAGCATACCTTAAAAAAAAGGTACATACAACACTCCCTTTTCTTTTTTCCTTCCTGTTGTTCTCACCCTCGTAGAAATCTGTTTTGGTTGAAGTATCACCCTGTTTATTCTGAAGGTCTGGACAACAGTATGTAGGTACAGGTACGGCTCAATTTTTCTTTTAAATATACCTGTATTTGATAACTACATGTATTTATAAAAAATGGTCCAAGATAGTTTAATTGTACAATTCTAACTAGTATGACCATGTGTTAACATAATTTCTGTTGACTACCATGGCTGCTTCTGTAATGTTGTATGAAAATCAATAAAACATTTAACTGAATTAAGTTCAGCTCCCAGTTTCTCAACCTCCTCCCACGTGTCTCTGGACCCTGATTAACCTCTCTGGGGTCCAGGCACACTGAGGGAAACAGTTTGGGGAGCCACCACAGCAGCTTTTACAAAAAATTTTGCAGCACTGTTACAACATGTGCGCTTGCCACAGCCAGCTTGCACTTTCTAGCCAGCAGCTTTTTACAGTGTTTACAGTGTGGCACAGCATGTTGCTGCACCATCGAGCTGGAGGATCACTTTCTCACTCTCTACACTGCTCCTCCAGCCCTCCTATCAAGGATAATGTTACTACGGGCTGGCAGGAGTGGAAAGAATGGCACCATGGACCGGGACTGGCAGCGGGAGCTGGTTGCCGGGATAAACAACAAGGTAAGCCCCACCTTGGGGGGGGGCTACATAGACAGACAATGGAGTAAATTACTAATTAGACTGAAAAAGGAGCTGGGCTGAATTTCAGATTATAAAGTAGAGCAGCAACTACTGTTTTTGTGACAGAGGTACTATGAAGGAGGCCCCTGGGTGCTTAGATTGCTAGCTGTGAGACTGAGGATAAAACCGGTGACAGCACAGATAAAGAGGCTTACATATCCACTACTGGATGCCAACTGGGCACAATGCCAGATTACTTCTAATGCCCTTAAAACACATTATACTGATCTTTCTAAGGCAGAGGTTCAACCAGGGGAGGTGTCACTACCCGCATTTTTTCAAAAGCTCCAACTTCCTCAGGTTTCAGAGGAACAAAATGCCGCTCATATTGCCCTAATCACTGCCATGTAAGTTGACAGGGAGATTACACATTTTAATACTGGAAAACAGAAAGCCCAGCAAGGGACCCATACTATGTTCCTCCTATAGGCCAATTTCTATTTTAAACATAGACTATAAAATTCTTACATCCTTATTAAAAAGGAGATTAGACTCTATTATCTCAGGTCACATCCATTGAGACCAGTCCGGGTTCGTACCAGGTATACAGGCCCAAGGTAAGTTAAGGAAGACTGTCCATATAATTGACCTATGAATTTATATGCTGAAAAGGCCTATGATAAGGTCTCCTGGGCCTTCCTGAAAGGGGTCCTTATCAAGTTTGGATTCACTACCCAGGTTGTCACACACACACACACACACACACACACACACACACAAACATACACACACACATATATATATATATATATAATAGTGGTGCGACAGTGCCACTATAGTTAGGGTTGCATAGCCATTTCTATGTTAAACCTCAAATGCTGCACTTTAATAACTTTTGAACAGTTTGTCCGATTTGCCTGAAATTTGGAATGTAGAAAGATCTATGGATCTGGAAATTTTTGTGTTAGTCAGATGTACAGTTGCTGAACTGTAGCATGCTCAAAAAGTGAAATTTCTCTAAAGTTGTGAATTCTTTGTCCACTAGTAATGCACTGAAGAATGCATTTGAGTGGGTCAGATTGGGTTGTCTACATGTGTCCTGGGTTTCACTGGTGCCTTTTGAAGATTCAGTGAAAAAATATTGCTCCGTTCAAAAGTTATGCCACTTTTTCATGTCCCATTATAGCCTATGGAAAAATTTATATGTGCACTGTGAAAACATTCGCAATCAAATTTTGTTGTCGAGCTTGGCCAAAAATGTTGTCGTGCTGTCACCATCTTGTTTTCAGTTAGTGGGAGAGAACAAATGCTGTAATTCAAAAAATACTGCACTTTTGAAAACATCAACCATTGGGTTTACCTAATCGGGCCCTGAGGAACATGCCCCTGGTATTAGTTTTGCAGCACCTGGTCCAGAAATATGTTTTTAAAAATGTTTCTGATTTTTGATAGCCCTAACATTTTTGTTTGCGTGTAAACAATTGCGTTATCTCCAAAAAGTTCCTGCACTAACTTTTTTTTGTGCACGCTAACATTCCCATTATAGAGATAGGAGAATTGTGCAAACATGAAAGTAATTGCACTAACACTGCACAATCAAATTTTACTAAATGCTGTTTTCTTTGTCACTTGATTGTGGTGAGCTGGATTGTGATATTGGCCTAAAATTTTCAGGATGGCAAGCCCTAGTGCCACATATGTGCCTTTTGGTGGTTTGGTGTGGAAATATTGAACAGGCTCATCATTATACCATTCCAAATGTCAGAAATTTTCCCATAGGATAACATTGCAGCGGTTGTTTTCTTTGTCACTACACTGTGGCAACATGGATTGTGCTATTGACCTGAACCTTTCAGGGTGGAAAGCCCTAGTCCTACAGGTGTGCCTTTTGGTGGTTTGTCATGGAAACATTGAACAGACCCTTAGTTACAGCATTCTCAAGTTCAGAAATGTTACCATAGGATAACATTGTGGCGCCCGTTGCTCCTTTCGGGGCCTGTATCTTGAAAATGGTTCAAGATACAGACTTTTCATCATAAAAATCCTTAGTCCTAAGCACAGAAGTAGGTTGGAAACCCATGTAAACCATAACATTTGAATTGTTTTTCTACCTTGTACGGTTCCTGAGATATTTGCAAATTTCTGTTCCAATTGTTCATTTTCATGTGCGTAGGCCACTATTATGCTCTCAGCATTAGCAGTCACAGCACTTTTGGTGCCTATGTCTCATGAATGATGTGGGATATGGAGTCAATCTACTTATGTTGCAAGTACTACTCACTCTCATGATTACAAAAACACTTGAATTTTTCTTTCTAGCTGCTACAGTTCCTGAGATAAGGGCAAATTAGTGTTACAATGTCCCTTGCCTTATAGGGCTGCTGTATGGCTCCATACTTACAGTATGTGTAAGTGGCATTGCAGGGCTCCAAGGGCCCGTGCTCCCACAGACACATATCATTATGCACAACTGGGCAGTTTTGGGCCCTGCGCTCCCAACACATTCCATTTACTACTTACATTACACTTTTAAAAAAAGAAAGGAAATTCTTTGCAAAAACTTTGTTAATGCATCAGTTAGGGTTGTTTCCACACTGACAAAAGTGTGTAAATTCCACGTTAGTGTTACCACCCCACCACCCCACCCCCACGCCCCATCCTCAAAACCCTAGCTTCGCATTCCCCAAACCCCCCCCAAACACACATGCAAGACACATGCAACATTGTACAACACTGTACCACTCTGGCACATCTGTAAGCACAATAATCACAACACTGTACTAATTTCACATAACACTATGTAATGAAAAAACAAATACAGTATAAGCGACTCTATACTGCCAGCACAGTATGATGACACATTACTGCCGGCATATCTTCCTAATACAATAACACTTAGTCTGTAAACATTTTCAAAATATTGATTTATATGTGTCATAATCCAACTATTGTGTCACTGCAAGTATAGTCGCTACCACATAGGCAGGTGGTAGCAGAACAGATACACCCGACACTTCCGCAGTACTTTAGAGATAGTGCTCTGCTGGGAAACTACCATCAACACATGTTGTTATGCTGCTGCATTACCTGGAAATACTCAACAGTATGTTATGGTTACCTTTCCATGTTACAACTGTTGCTTTTACATCTTACTTGTAAACTATGCTACAAGACTTTACTTTTCTTACTACCACTGTTTGTTATTAGGACTGACTCACTATATCACAAAACAAAATGCAAACATACAATGACTGTTACTAGACTCACAGAAACTGTAATTTCTAATACACTATGTGTGGATAACATTCTGTGTGTTTTATCAGCTGTTAATTATTGAAAGATGCGCATCTGCGCAATGATTGCCCAGCATGTGTGTGTACTCCCAAGCCACCATGATGGCTACAGAACTCATACACTTGCTGAACTGTCATGATGCATGTGTCTTGTGGAATGTTTACAAAGTTGTATGTCACTTCTGTTAGCTGCTCGTCCTTGTCCCTTGGTTGCTTGTCTTGCCTTGGCCCTCCCGTTGCTTGCATATGTGTGTGTGTGTGTGTGTGTGTGTGGGTGAGGGTGGGGAGGAATGTGGAGTTAGGGTTTTGAGGAGGGGACAATGGGGTGGGGTGGTGGGGTGGTAACCCTAACATGGAATTTCCACAATTTTGTCCCTGTGGAAACAACCCTAACTGATGCATTAACAAAGCTTTTGCAAAGAATATATAAAATATATATATATATATATATATGTATGTGTGTGTGTGTGTGTGTGTATATGTATATTATATATATATATATATATATATATATATATATATAGTTAGTTAGTTGAGTAAGCGCTTTAATGTTAAACCTCAACTTTTTCACCTTAATAAGTTTGCCACAGTATGACAGATTTGCCTGAAATTTTGCACTTACAGTCTGGTACCATAGATCTCTAGATGTGGCAACTTGTGTTATGGTTGGATATATGGTTGCAGAGCTACAGAACACCAAAACAACGCAAAAAAAGTTCAGTCCAAAATCTTCAGGGAAGATGCACTCTTGGCCACCGATGTGCCTTTCAAAAATTTGGTGATGAAATATTAAACCATTCAAAAGTTATTCAAAAATCAAATTTCCCATTATAGTCAATGGGAAAAGTTAGCAAAAATCACAAAACTTTCTCAAATGCCTGTTTTTATTTTCACAAATTGCCCTTTTACTTTCGTGATTCTGCCATCTTGTTTTCAGTTAGTGACACAGAAAAATGTCTGCCGTTTAAAATTGGGACCGTCTAGGTAAACATTGATTGTTGTGTTTACCTAGGTGGGTCCTGAGGATGCTAGCCATATCTTTTTTGAGGGGTTAAACCCCCCAGAAATGCCTTTTTCAACTTCAGGAAAAAAATACTTTCACAAAATACTTTCGTAAACGTGAAAGTTTCGTGATTTTTTTGTGTGAAACTTTCATGATTTAAGAAAGTATTTTGCAAAAATATTCTCAAAATAACTGCAAATCTTTGCCATCCTCCTGAAACAAAACAGTT
This sequence comes from Neoceratodus forsteri, assembly GCA_016271365.2. Classification (NCBI taxonomy): domain Eukaryota; kingdom Metazoa; phylum Chordata; order Ceratodontiformes; family Ceratodontidae; genus Neoceratodus; species Neoceratodus forsteri. The sequence goes on from CM028131.1 coordinate 583,688,863, forward strand.
TGGTCTTTTGGGCTAAAATTTGCATGGTGGCAAGCCCTGATCCCATAGATGTGCCTTTTGGTGAATTGGTGCCAAGACATTAAAGGGGTCCAAAGTTACAACATTCTGAATTTCTGACATTTTCCCATAGGATAACATTGCAGTGCCCAAAAATGGTTCGAGATATGGATTTTTTGTCACAAACATTCTTAGTCCTCTAGGGGGACTAAGTGCAGAAGTTGGATGGAAAGCCATAAATAACATGAAATTAAAATTCTTTTTCTACATTGTAGAGTTACTGATGTATTTGGGAATTAGTGTTTCAATTGCTCATTTTATGTCTGAGGCTCACTATTACGCCCACAGAGTTAACATTCATAGTGATTTTCACTGCCCACATCTCAGAAACAATGTGAAATATGGATTGGTCACCTTATGTTGTGAAGACTACTCACTCTCATGATTACAACCACACTTGAATTTTTTTTTCTAGCTGCTATGGTTCCCGACATATGGGCAAATTAGGGTTACAAGGGTTCCTTGCCTTATAGGGCTGTTGTATGGCTCCATACTTACGTGTAAATGGGAATGCAGGGCTCAGAGGGCCTGTGCTCCCACATACGCATACTATTATGCAAAAAATGGAGAATGTAAAGGGAGTGCAGGGCCCGGAGGGCCCGCGCTCCCACGAACACATACCACTTACATTACTCTTTCTCAAAAATAAGGGAAATTCATTGCAAAAAACTCCATTAATGCATTAGTTAGGATTGTTTCCACAGTGACAAAAGTGTGGAAATTTGACATTAGGGTTACCACTGAACCACCCCACCCCATCCTCAAACCCCTAACTCCGCATTCCACCCACCCCCCCCACACACATGCAAGACACATGCAAGATTCTAAGACACTATACCAGTGAGTCACATCTGTAAGCACCACAATCACTACACTGTACTTGTTTCACATAACACTATGTAATGAAAAAACAAATACAGTATGATCAGTTCTATACTGCCAGCACAGTATGATGACACATTATAGCTGGCATATCTTTTTCATACAGTGAAACTTAGTCTGCACAGACTTTCTAAATATTTACTTTTATGTGTCATAATTAATTCTACAATTGACTCACTGCAGGTATCGCTGCTACCACATAGGCATGTGGTAGTAGGACAGACACAGCTGACACATACATAGTACTTTTCAGATACTGCTCAGGTATGAAACTAGCACTGCCGTCACTTGTTGTAATACTGCTGCATTACCTGGAAATACTCATTAACAGCATGTTATGGTTAGCTTTGTTCCCTCCAACTATCACCTACCACATCTCCACCCCCTCCTTTTCCTCTATGTTACTTTTTTATTTCTTCTTTCTTTTCACCACTCCTGACTGTCCCCCCTTCACTCCCCCACCTCTTCTGAGCCCCCAATGATCTTTCCCTTTTTGTTGACAAGTTTCAGCCCACTCCCAGTTCAGGATCATGCCCTTTAGCTGCAATTCCTGCCCTCTCCAACTTCGCTCCTCATGTTTATCTTTATCTTCCACCTTCCCTCCTACTTATCCCTCTGTTACTCTGTGTTCCCACGTATGCATTCTACTTATTCTACCTATTGTATTGATCTACCATTGTAACCTAATACACCGACCAATTTATTGTTTTATTCCTATTTCTGTAACTTGTATTGTATTTGTTCTGTGATGCAGAACCTCTGTAAAAGAGCCTGGCTAAAAGGTACTTGTAATCCTAGTTGTAATAAAATAAAATAATTAAAAAAAAAAGCTTTGAATGTTACAACTGTTACTGTCACATGTTGCTTGTAAACTACACTACAAAACATTACTTTTATTATTACTACCATTTGTTATTAGGACAGACTCAATCTATTAGAAAAAAATATGCAAATATCCAATGACTGTGCTAGGGTTATCCAAACTCTTATTTCCAATACAGCTATCTATAGATAACATATGATATTTCATAATTTCTTAACAACTAAAATATAGGCATCTGCTTAAATCTTGTTATTTATGTTTGTAACAGAAAAATGCTTACTCTGACCCATCTCCCATGGTTGCCCAGCATGTGTGTGTATGCATGAGGCACTCTGATAGATGCAGAACTCATACAGTTGCTGGACCATGATGATGGATGTGTCTTGTACTGCTCGCATGTGTGTGTGTGTGTGTGTGTGTGTGAGGTGGAGGAATGCAGAGTTGGGGTTTGAGGATGGGGGTGTGAGGTGGGGTGGTGGGGTGGTGGGTGGTAACCTTAACCCAGAAAAAGTATGGGTTGGGTGTGTTATGAGAAGTTTACACTTCAGGGGTTAGATGCTACGAAACCCCAAGAACAAAGCTCAGGTTTATGATCAGTATCTAATGCCGAGAGTGTGTGTAAATTTTGAGTTTACACACACCAACCTATTTTTTATTTTATATAATTGCTGGGTTTGCCTTTTTTGCCACAGCAATTATACAAAATGAAAAGGTTCTGTAGCGTTCGGCAGTTTGGCATGATTTAAGTATGCGGTCCGTTTTGCCATTTTCTATTTATTTTAAAACTTTTTTTATTTAGTTCCTTAGTGAAAAGATACATTTTCCCCCATTGTGGTAGATTTTGTATTTAAAAAGTTGCTTACCACCGAGTTCGAGTAGCGGTTAGTTGTCTGGAGAAGAAAAAAGCATGGGGCTGGTGTGAGGAGAAGAGCTGCAGCAGGGCATGTGCAGAGTGAGGGAAACCATGCATGTGTTTGCCATTATAAATGCTCCTTTATAATAGCAAATTATGCCATGGTTTCCCTGTGAGAAAAAGGCTAAGCCAGTTATTATACTGCATTTCCACACTTGTGTCACTGTGGAAACAACCCTAACTGATGCATTAATGGAGTTTTTTTGCAATAAATATATATATATATATATATATATATATATATATATATATATGGGGATACATGATGGGCATGAGTGTGATATGGCAACTATTGCCACTCCTGCAAAGCGAGATATCCAGAGCTCACAATGCAGGAGTGACAATATTTGCCATACCACACGATCTGCACATCATGTATTCGATTTATACAATAGGGCTAGGAGTTTCAGAAGTATTGTTATGTTGTCTTGTGTTCTGTTCCTGTTTATGTGTTTGCTCATTCTGTATATGAGTTTTTCTGAATGGGCTGGCAGTGTTATAAACTTTGGGAAACAGATGAGTGTGTTTTGCAATACTAAATGAGTTAGTTTTACGTAGGCATGAGAAACAGACTATTTTGTGAAGCTGTATTGTTTAGAAGTCTGGCTGTGGTCAAGTTGAGAGTATCACAGTAATGGTAACTGGCTGAGAGTCAGAGTGTCCGAACAGCTGAGGCTGTTTTTAGTGGTAATTGAGTTAGCTGCAGGCAGCAGTGAGGAACAGAGTGTTCTGTGAAGCTGTGCTCTTTAGAATTCCGGCTGCAGTCAAGCTGAGAGTATCACAGCAATGAGCTGGAAGTTAGAGTGGGGAATAGGTGTGGTGTAATGCTAACTGAGTTAGCTGCAGGCAGCAGTGAGACCTCTCATGTAGATCTGCATTTGTATCTATGGTACCAACACAGGTGTTTCTTGCATGCTGAGGGGAAAGCTGCCTAGAGTGATATCAGTGACCTTTGTGTGACATGTGTGTGTAAATGGCTGATATCATCACAGCAGAGCAGAGAGTAAAAATATCACATTGCAGTGGATGATACACATTGTTTTATCTCACTCATTTATCACTCACCCTTATTGTATACATATATATATATATATATATCTACACACATACACACACATAGTAAATACATATATGTTTACAATGAGGGTGACAGCAATATGAGTGGGATAACTTAAGCTATTTCCACTGCAGTGAAATAACTTACGATGCTATCACTGGAGTTAAAATAACTTACAAATATACCTACTCTGCTGATATCATCACTCACTCACTCCAGCCTGCATACTAAATTGAACTTCTCCACAAATTTGTTTCTCACTGCTACTTGCAAGTAACTCAATTAACACTGCAAAGGACATTCAGTTGTTTCCCATAGAGTGTGTAAAACTCCCAGCCCATGACTATGCTACTGCCATTTTCAAGAAAACCTGCATTCTAAATAACAGTGCCTCACAGTTTCTGTTTCTCACTGCTTGCTGGCACTAATTCAATTAGCATTGCCAAACACAATGACCTGTTTCTCATAGTGTTTGTAACACTCCCAGCCCATCCAGAAACACTTACACACAGTCAGAACACACACACACAAACGGTGCTCTCAGTATAGCCTAGAGGGTAGAGTAATGAGCTTTGAACAAGCTTGTTACATCCAGCTCACCAGACCTCTCCACTTCCACACTGTGTGACTGTGAACAAGTTACTTAACTGCCTAGTGCTCCCAAGTCATCTCTAAAAACTTACCCAGTTACCAAACACTAAAATAAAAAAACGGAGTACACAGGAAAAGGTCATATAAAAACATAACAACACTTCTGAAGCTCCTACCCCATTGTATAAATAGCACACATGATGTGCAGATTGTGGAAAATGGAAAATATTGTCACTCCTGCAGAGTGAGCTGTGCCTTCGGCACTCAAGAGTCTACAGAGCTCACTCTGCAGGAGTGAGGATGTTTCCTATATTCTACTCTTGCCCATCATGTATCCCCTATATATATATATATATATATATATATATATATATATATATACAGTATATACACTATATATATATATATATTACATGGGTGTGGTTACGCCCCTATAGTTGGGGTTGAGTAAGCAGTTTAATGTTAAAACTCCAAATTTTGCATGTTAATAACTTTGCAACCATTCAACAGATTTGCACAAAATTTGGGATTATGCAGTCTCAGATGGTAGATCTCTAGATATGTCAAGTTACATTTTGATTTGCGGTTTTCATGCAATGAAGTGCAAAAAACAAGTTTTTCACTTTTTTGCCCATTTTTGCAGATTTTTGCCCATTGCACTGTGGCCACGCTGTTTGGAATTTTCAGGGTAGACTTAGGTTTCCCCAAAGAACAATCCAGAATTAGTTTTGTAAAAAAATATTAATCTGTTCCAAAGTTATTTAATTTAGAATTTTCAGGTTCTTAGCATGCTCAGTTCAGTCTTTGGAATATATGTATGTTTTGCGAAAGAGAATTTGTCTTGCGATCAAGGATTTTGTCACTTCCCAAATGGGGATGTATAAAATTCCCATTCTTGAGGAAAAATTCCCCTTTTGTGAGCCAGCATCTTGTTTTGATTTTCACCCGCAAATGAAACCTTACAAAATGTCCCACGGATGTGTTGTTAGGTGATTGAAGTATGGGTTTTGTTCAAGGTGATGCCCTGTACAAATCCATTGCTTTGGTTTACTTTGGTTTTGTGGAAAAACAGGCGTCTTAAATTTTTTAAATCGTTGGTCTTCACTAGCTTCCAATCCTTGTTTGTGAGGTGACAAAATCCTTGTTTGTGAGCCGATCCTTGATCTTGATTTCCAGATGGCCCTATCTCACAAACAAGGATCAGCTTGGGAACAGGGATTTTGTCAGCTCATGAAAGGGGATTGGCTCACAAAAGGGGATTTTAATAGCTCACAAAAGGGGATTGGTTTTTTGAATCCTCTTTAGCGAGTTGTCAAAATCCCCTTTCGCGAGCTGTCAGAGTCCCTTTTCGCAAGCCAGTCTTGTTCACAAGCTGTCAAAATCCTTGATCGCGATTCCAGACCAGATGGCCCTATCTCACAAACAAGAATTGGCTCATAAACAGGGATTTTGTTGGCTCAAGAAAGGGGATTGTCTCGCGAAAGGTAATTTTGATAGCTCATGAAAGGGGATTGGTTTTTTGAATCCTCTTTTGCCAGCTGTCAAAATCCCCTTTTCGAGAGCTGTCAAAATCCCCATTTGTCAGCTGATCCCCGTGTGTGAGATGAAGACCAAATGGTCAGGTAGGGCCATCTGGTCATCATCCCACATCACAAATGGGGATTGGGTCATGAACAGGGATCCACAATGGTGGATTTCCCCAACTGAAAAAACTGCCCCCACACTTCTTTTTTAAATGACAACATCGGGGTGCCCGATCTTCATGTCAGCATGTATCCCCCTCCCCCACTAATATGGAACACTGGGAGTACACCCCAGTGTACCAAATACATATATATTTTTTAATTAAATTAAAATGCTTCTGAGACCCACTCCCGGTGTCGGATTATGCCCCCCCCAAAACTGGTAGTCTTGAATTGCCGACATGGGGTGCCCAATCTACATGTTGGTATGTATCCCCCTCCCACACTAATATGGCACACTGGGAGCCCACCCCAGTGTGCCCAAATATAAAATATTGTAAAATAGCTGTAATTAAAGAAAATTATCCCCAATGTTTTTAATTTTTTTTAAACCTGCAAAAAAGAAAATGGTCCCTCATCATCTCCCCAGTCCACCCTCCCCCATCCCCACTATCCCATTGAGCATCCACATCCCCTTACCTCCCTTACCCCATACTTACCTCTGGAGGTTGGGAGCAGCAATCTTCTCTGGACTGGGACATGTCTGCACTCTTCAAAGATGAACCGCAAACTGAAGAGTCAAAGGTAAATGCTGCATAATGGCAGTCAATGGGGGTTTCAACTTAGATCGATATCTCAGCGATTTTTAGGAATTTCGGCCCCAAATTTTCAACATGGGTTCTTGGGACCCCACCTCATTAACACTGGCACTGTCATTTCATTACTCAGTCATTCATGGTCACTGTGTGGAATCACCTTTCAGGACCAATTAACAAAATGACAGTGCTACTGTTCATTAGGTGGGGTCCCAAAAAGCCTGTGTTGCAAATTTGGTGAGAAAAATTCCCAAAAATGACTGTGTTATGAGTGTGCATTGTGCAGTTTCTACGCACACTTGTAACTTTGCCAGTTTTCAATATTTTCACTCCACATTTTTAACATTGACGTTTTTTTCATATCTCCTAATTATCAGTACAGCTGTAATTTTTCACATCCTGTCTGAAACATGTTTTCACACCTGTGGCATGGTCACTGTGTGAAATCACCTTTCGGGATGGATTAGCAAAATCGTATTGCCACTGTTCATGAGGGGAGGTCCCAAAAAGCTCATGTTGAAAATTAGGTGAAAAAATGTTAACAAATGACCGCGTTATGCGTGTGTGTTGCACATTTTCTAGCATGCTCATAAATTCACCATTCATCATTATTCATGTTTTCACTCCAGATTTTCAACATTACCATTTTTTACACCATTGCATGAATAGTACAGCTGTAATTTTTAAAATACTGCCAAAAATGATTTTCCACACCTGCGGCACAAAATGATGTTATAATTGCACAGAATTACATTTTGACAGGGATTTGAAAGTTTTCTGTACTAGGTAAAGGCAGTGAGGTGATAATAAGGTTATGTTGAACATTTGGGGTTAACATTACTTAAGATGCCGCAGTTATGACTATTTTTTGCAATTTCGCTATGCCTGTTCATAACTTTAATGTGTGCAAGCACAGGGGCCAGAGACCCCTTTCTTTCCATAGTTACATACATACAAAAATAATTGGGCAACTTGAAGAAAGCACAGGGCCTGCGCTCTTACCAACACATACCAGTTACCAGTTACATTACACTTTCTCAAAAAGTAAGGAAATTAATTTTGAAAAACTTTGTTATTGCATCAGTTAGGGTTGAAGTGACAAAAGTAGGGAGATGAGGTGTTAGGATTGACACCCTAACACCCCCACCCTACTACCCCACCCCATCCACCCCAGATCAAAAGGTGATGGGGTGTGCCTTGGGGTTGTCAGGCCTAACTCTCACCCCATTCTCCTATACTGTATCATGTAAGCTTTGTTACAAAGGTAATGGGGTGAGAGTTAAGGCTGACAACCCCAAGGCACAGCCCATCATCTTTTGGTCTGTGGTGGGTGGGGATAGGATGATAGGGTGGGAGGATGTTAGTGTGTCAACCCTAATGCCTCATTTCTCTACCTTTGTCTCTTCAACCCTAACTGATGCATTAACAAAGTTTTTTGCAATGAAATATATAGGATACACAACCTTTATTGAATATTGTCGATATTTTTAATTAGTGTAGTTGACCCAATAACATCATGATTGGTGAAGCCACAAGTGATGTCATTGGGTCAACTGGCACAAGAACAAAAAATATCGACAATATTTCCAATGGGGGGTTGTGTATTCCATTTATGCCATACCTCCAAAAAGTGAGAAAAAAACAGTAAATTCTTGCTATTTTTTGCCGATTATAAAAAATCTAAAAGAAATTTATAAATGAAACACCACTCATTTTGTAGGTATTTTTGTCCTGATCAATGTTTTTCTCAAAGTACCATGCAATTATTTTTCATTTTAAAGTTATATGCATTTGTTTGTTGCAAAAAGTGAAACAAATTGAATTTTCTGCAGTTTTTGTGCTAACTATAAAAAAAACTAAAAGGTATATATAAGCGAAACACCACTCATTTTGTACATATTCTTGTGGTGAACAACTTTCATGCTCATAGTACCATGCTATCATTTTTCATTTTAAAGTTATTTGCATTTGTTTGTCGAAAAAATATAACAAAATAGCATTTTCTGTTGTTTTTTTGTTTATTATATAAAAAAATAAAAGTTAGTCATAAGTAAAACACTACTCATTTTGTAGATATTTTTGTCCTGAACAACTTTCGTGCTCGCAGTACCATGCTATCATTTTGCGTTTTAAAGTTATTCACATTTGTTTGTCGAAAAAAGTGGAAAAAATGCATTTTTTGCAAGTTTTTGGCTAATTATATAAAAAAATAGAAGTTACCCATAAATGAAACACCACTCATTTTGTAGATATTTTTATGCTGAACAACTTTCGTGCTCACAGTACCACGGTATCATTTTTCATTTTAAAGTTCTTTCCATTTGAATTTGAATACGATTACTACTGCTACTGCAGCTAAATATGCAAATGAGTTCCGAATGAGCCAATCTCTACCTACTATGTGGATAAATTTACCTACAGTGAGGATAAATGTGTTATTTTCACTGTAAGTCTGAGCACCCTGAGAATATTGAAAATATTTGCCTTTTTTTATCCTCACATGTATGGCATAAATATAAATATATATATATATAGAGAGAGAGAGAGAGAGATAGAGAGAGAGAGGGGTAATATATACACACACACACATACCTACATCTACATCTGCTATTTACTCCTCCTCATTGGTGTACATCTGAGTTACTGGATACATTTTGGGTTCCTTTTCTTTGGAGAGGGGCACCCATCAAAAATGCCTCTTATCTTCTATATTGTTTGCCCTTTATATTGAGCCTTTGGCTCAGTATATTCGGCTCAGTAATAAAATTACAGGTATTCATTTGGGGGGGAGAACATAAACTGGCCCGTTTGCAGATGATGTTTTGTTATACCTGGGGGATCCAGAGAATTTTGTACTGGAGGTGATGAAGTCTATAGATGACTTTACAGCTTTATTAGGTTACTCCTTAAACACCAGTAAGACATAGGTCTTGGTATTTTATCACCAGGAATCCACCAACTTGAAAAAATAATTCCCAATGAAATGGGATATAGGGAAATTGAAGTACAGTATTTAGGAATTCACCTTGGCCTAAACTCAGATAAATTATGCTCGGACAATAATATACTTCTTGTGGTCACCCTGGTGTTGGATTATAAGGAATGATTGCTGTTCCCTTTACTGTTCTACTGTAGGATTCAGACTATCAAAATGAATGTCCTCCCACTATTCTTATATCTTTTTCAATGTGCCCTCTGTCGTATCTTCTAGATGGAACTCCAGAAGTGGCAGAAACTGCTGCGCTATTTTCTTTGTTCTTTGTCAAGGATCCTGATCTAGGCTGAGGCATCAAATCCTATATCTACCTAAAAAACAGGGAGGCTGGCCACTCCCTTTATTAATGGGCTATTAAATAGCAACTCAGTTGTGGGTTATCCCTCTTTGGGGTAATGAGACATATACCACACACTGGAAGATAATAGATTTGCTGGAGGAATTACAGGTGCCTCTTCCAGACCTTTTGTTTAAAACTAAGGCTATACCTCAGCTCCCTGAAAGTAATCTCAGTGGCATTTCTGCAGTGTTAGAGGGATGGCAGTGGGGCATGAAACAAGGCTCCATTGCTAGGTCCCTCGGGAAATATTCATGGTGTGTGTGTGTGTGGGATGAGACTTTTCTACTGATTGCTATTGACCCTTGGTTTAGGAGGCAGGCAAGGGCTGGTCTTCATTCAGTCTGGCAACTTCTACAGGATGACAATATGAAATCATTTGAGGAGTGTGTTGAATCCTTTGGTTGGTGCCATACTGATAGATTTAGGTACTTTCAACTAAGAAATCAACCTTTGAAGCTAGCCCACAAGGAAACTTCAGGTAGGGAGGATCCTGGCATCTCTACACCATTTGTACAGATATGGAGTTCTTCCCATGAGAAAGGGGCTATCATGCTGCCACTTACTATAGAGATATGGAGTTGTCTATGGACTACCTTAAAGAAAAGGGGCCTGACATTTGAAAGAATGCAAAGTGGAGCACCAAACTCTGTGCTGCACTTGGCGATTGCCCAGGAGCCCAAGGATGCTATATTCAATTGAATAGTGCACTGGTGCTATTTGGCTGAATATAGGGCCACGTGGGCACAGCACTAAGTCAAGTAGCACTGCCCCGACATGCATCCTGAAGTAAACCACCAGAATGGACAGCAGCCAAGTGCTATCTGCAGAATTCAAAGAGACCCATGCAAATGAGCCCATTGGATATGCAAGGTGCTAAGGGGCCATCTGCATGCCCACTATGGGCTCATTTGCATGGATAGTGAGGTAGATTAGCATGGCATTGCCCCTCCATTGCATGGTCCCAGAGCTGTACAGGTATCTCTGGTGCTAGTGGTCTCCCCCCTCTGATTACCAGCCCATAACATAAGAAATAATAATCCCTGGTGTTAGTGGTCCCCCCATCCCCTCGATTGCCAGCCTGTACTGTATAAACTAAACATCTCTGGTGCTTGTGGTGCCCCTTCCAGTCGCCAGCCTCTACCATGTGAAATAATAATCTTTGGTGCTAGTGGTCCCCCCTCCACCCTTCCTCTGATCACCAGCCTGTAGTACAATGGAAATCCCTCATGGCATCCTGTGGTCTTCTCCAGGCTCTGATCCACCACAATGTCATAATCCCTGGCATTTATCACTCCCCCCCACTGTGGCACCAAACATCCACCCCCCATCACCTTACCAGTCCCCTTGGTGCTGCAGGTGCATATTACTACTGGTACAGCCCTCCTCACACCTCTTCAGCCAGCCACCATATGTCCAGGCAGGGAGTTCACTTTTTATGTATAGGATAAGGTACATTGCCCTGTCCAGTAAATAAGAGGTGTGCTCACTGCCTAGACATGTGGCAGCAGGCTGAGGAGGTGTGAGGAGGGTTGTGCTGGTTGCTGAATGCACCCCCAGCACTGAAGGATGGGGGCATGGGTGTTCAGTCCTGTGATGGTGGGGCACTAGACATCAGGGATTGTGGCATTGCAGTGAATTGGTGCCCAGTGTGCTATGAGCTGGCGATTGGAGGGGGACCTCTAGCACCAGAGATTATTATTTCATACAGTATGGGCTGGTGATCAGGGGAGGTAGGATCACTAGCACCAGGGATATTTAATTTATACAGTTTGGGCTAGTGATTGGGGGGGGCAAGTAGCACCAGGGATGTTTAGTTCATACAGTACAGGCTGGCAATAAGAGGGGGGAACCACTCATGGGATTTTTGCTTTATACAGTATGGGCTGGTGACTGGAGAGGGAGCACTAGCACCAGGGATGTTTCATTTATACAATTTGGGATGGTGATTGGTGGTGGGTGAGGATTGCCAGGGATCACAGAGGGTGGGTGTGCTCCTCCAGCGGCCAGCTAGCTAGATGGCCATAATACCACCAGCAGCTGCTAAGGTTGCCTAGAGTAAGTCAGGGTTTTGTTTGGCAGTGTTTGTGTGACTCAAAAGGCCCATGCTTAATCCCTTTTTGCAGTGCAAAGCTGCTGAATATGGGGTAGTGCGGCTATCCATGGCCATGCCCCTCCCCCTTGCCCACCAGCATACATTTTGTTTTGTGTGGGTGATAACCCTCTTTGCCCACACAGCAGCCTCTTTTGAATATGGGGATCTAGCATAAACCCTAGTTTGGGCAGGCAAATACCTGTTAGCACCCATGCAAACTTTTGAATATCAGACCCCTACTGTTTAGTTCTAATAAATAGACAACAGAATATTTATTGTATTTTGCTGTGTTAGTAATTGTGTAACCCCCATGCCATTTATAGCAAGTTGAACATCCCCCATAAAAACAGGAACTAGTACCCACATATGGCATACCATTTACTTTTATCAGAAAATTTAAAGGTTGGTACCACCCTTGGTGTTAGGATGTATACTAGGCTCATTTCTAGAGAAAGAGGGGTGGAGATAAAAGAACAAACACATGAACCTTTGTAAATTACAACCAGGTCCAGGGTAGAGGTTGCTAGGTGTATGCTATATTTAAATTGCTGAGGGGACACCAGTAATTCCATGCCAGAAGCAAGAATCAGATTGTACAGAATAGGAACTAGGACTGTGCAGTATGGCTTTATTTAACAGATGGCAAACTAAAGTATGTAGTGGATCCCCATGGGTCGGTCAAGGCAAGACAGGTACAACTTTCATGAACTCTCCTTGCATGCAGTACAGTTCGAGAACACAAACTTCTTCCCCATTCACAATGGTGCACATACATGGAAATAGCCACATACCCAAATGTATTTTCTTCCCATGAGTGCAGTTATGTGTAGCACTAAGCCACACACTCAGAAACATTTCAATCTCTGTGGTGAACACTGAACATGTCCTTCACTCACTTGGGATGAACACTGAATATTTCCTTCACTCTCATGGCTGGACATTGAATTTTCTTTCACACGCAGGTGAACATTGAACATTTCTTTCACACACTTGGGTGAACATTGAATATTTCCTTCACTCATTTGGGTGAACATTGAACATTTTCTTCACTCACTTGGGTGAACATTGAATTTCCTTTCATACACTTGGGTGAACACTGAACTTCCTTTCACACACTGGGGTGAAGCTAAGCATTTGTTTTACTCACTTGGGTGAAAAAGGGGCTCTGACAGGTGTGATCTAGTCTTCTCTAAGGGCACATACACCCCAGAAATGAAACCCTCAATTTTGGAGAACTTGTCTCCTAAAACAGTACTTACTGACAAGTTATCCTTTCCTCTGGGCATGGAACAACTGAAAGACACCTTTTCCTGGGTAGCATGTCAGATTTGCCTTTACACAAGTCCTTTCCAAAGGCAGCTGAAAATAAATCAGGATCTTCAGGGGATTACCCCTTGGACCCTCTGAGATAGCAGTTCCTTCCACTTCACTTGGAGTAGAAATCCAGCAATCCTGCTGTAGAAAAGGTCTCCACCACTTCACTGGGAGCTGGACATTGTAATCCACACTAGGGTGAGAAATCCTGGGACCTAGACTCAGAGACCACTGGCAGACCTCCTGCCACTGTCACCTCCAACACAGCAACAACCGACCACTGTTTCCAACATTCTAAAGCTCCCCAGAGCAGCTGTGCCAGAGAAGGGTTATGCTTCTTCGAGAGTTCCAAATGACAATCATTCTTCCCTCAGGCTAGCCAAGTGTAAACAGTGATGTCATTGTATAAGAAGCCACTAATGAGCTCCCTACCAGCTGCCTGCTGCCTGCTACCTGCTTAGCACTAACACTGATAGGATTCTAGTAACTCCAGGGGACTAGGTGGTTACAATTGCTTTCTACTGTTATAATAAAATGTTTTGTTTGTGCAGTGAAACAGGATTATTTTAGTCTTTGCTTTTCACACTGCTAGTAAAAAGAACACAGTAGAATTCTGGTATTGTGATGCCAGAAACTACCAGCTACTTGAGATTTCAATGTATTTGAATGAGAAATAAGTATTATTTTTCTATCTTTTTCAAAATAAATAGATACTTCTTTCAGCAACATTATTTGCACTATTGCGTCCCATCTGTATGATTGTACAATTTTTAAAACAGTAATTGCCTTCTCTCTTCCCAAGTAAAATCTGCTTCTGAAGAAAATGTGACCTGCTAAATTATAACAAAATAGCACATGTTTTTGAAAACTCACATAGTTCAATTACATGTGTAATATTTTGGTGGTAAAAAGTGTTATTTCTCTAGAAAAATCTGGAAACAAGCTTGCAGTTTCCCATGGAAATGCTCTGCCAGCCTTGCCAGTTAAACATTTCTGACATCATAATATTAGAATCCCATTCAATGCTTTTTATGTTGTCTTGTGCACATGCACAAACAACATCTTGTGGTAGTAGCACAGTGAAAGGTGTCAGTGTTGGTGAATGCAGGGCATGCTTTAGTAGGTGCATCCCTCATCCCCCAATTAGCCAGCATGCTAGCGCTGATGTGGAAATTATGAAAAGTGCCACCAAGTTGAAAGAAATGTGCTGCTGCAATCAGAGACAAGCTCGTGATGCAGCGGCAGATGCTGTGCCTCCCCAATGTGCTTTTCCTGGTGAAACTTTTAAATAAACATGGTGGCTCCTGCCATCCACCACACACAATCCCCATACTAACATCAGGGGTAGCCAATCCCCATGTTGGCATGTTCCCCCACCCCACACACTTTCTTTTTTGACAGACTTAATCCCCATCAGCATCAGTCCCCCCTCCCCCACACACACTTTCTTTGCTGACGAGCCCAATCCCCATCTGCATCAGCCACCCCAAACTCATGGAGTATACTGGAAGCCCACTCCAGTGTGCCCAACATCCCCCTAAACTCATGGGGTACACTGGGAACCCACCCCAGTGTGTCCAACATTCCCCCCGAAAGTCATGGGGCACACTGGGAGCCCACCCCAGTGTGCCCAACATTTTTTAGTTCACCTGTGAAGAAGGAAAACCATCCTTGATGTCAGTTTTTGTTTTCCCTGTAAAAAGAAAACAGTCCCTTATAGTCCCTGTTACCCCTCCCCAACCCACACCCACCTCTATGCATCCTCCTCTCCGAACCCCTCTCACCCCATACTTACCTCCAGAGAACTGGTGCTGTGATCATCTGTGGAGCGGGACGCATCTGGACTCTTCAAAGCTGAACTGCAAAATGAAAAAATGCCAGTAAGCTATATAATGGCATCAATGGGGAAGGGGTTCAACTTAGGTGGATATCTCAGTGATTTTTTTGAATTTTGGCTCCAAATTTTCTACATGGGGTTCTTGGGACCCCACCTCATGAACACATGCTCTGCCATCTCATTATTCTATCCCAAAAGGTGATTTCATGGTCACTGCATGGAATTACCTTTTGAGACTGATTAATGAAATGTCAGTGCCACTGTTCATGAGGTGTGGTCCCAAAAAACCTATGTTGCAAATCTGGTGATCAACTTCAAAAAAATGACTGCATTATGAACGTGCATTGCCCAGTTTCCATGCAAGCTCGTAACTTCGATAATGTTTCATATTTTCACTCCAGAGTTTCAACATTGCCATTTTTTTACTCCTCCTCATGAACAGTACAGCTGTCATTTTTTACATCCTGCCCAAAATGTGTTTTTGTACCTGTGATGCCAAGTGACACAGTCGCTATGCAAAATCACCTTTTGGGTAACAAACTGATAGTGCCACTGCTCATGAGGTGGGATCACAAAAAGCCCATGCTGAAAATTTTTAGTGAAAATACCAATAAACACCTGGGGCATTAGAGCTTCCAACCATAACCACCCTATAGAGACTGACAGGCATCAGGGGTGTGACTTGGGATCATCGTCTGTAATGCTCATGCCATTCCACCCCCACCCCCACCCTGCAGCCAGTAACAGGCATCGAGGTGTGCCTTGGAGTCTTCAGCCCCAAAGTTCACCCCGTTCTCCTATACTCCACCCATCTCAGCATATTTCCTTATGGAACGGGGTGAGCATAAGGCCCAAAGACCCCAAGGCACACTGCAACACTTCTTAATGTCTGCAGGGTAGGGTGAGGTGAAATGGCATGAACGTTATTTCTGATGATGCAAAGGCACACCCCAATGCCTGTCAGTCTCTGCAGGGTGGGGGTGGGGTTTGCCTCAGTTCAAAACTTCACTGCCATTCCTATTATGCATCTCTCTAACTCCTGCACTACCAATGCCAATACCAACAAGACAACAGTCGGCATTGACAAATGCTTGTTTTACTAGTAGTTGGCTAAATAGAAGTAAAATTCTGAAAATGTAATTAAAATAACAAAAGCAAACAAAATTATTACAGAGGCATCTAAAGGCCTCAAACCTTCATTCTTTAAGATGCTGTATATGCTCTTGCTTTTGGAGACCCTGCGATTCCTCTGCGGACTGTTGGGTACAGTCTTCGAGTAGTTTTGATCTTTCCTTGCAGGCCGGTCTCAGAGGGTGGTCACTGGAATTTACTCCTCTGATGCCCCCCCCATCCTGCAGGGTGCCGCAGGGCTCCATATTGGCGCCCAAGTTGTTCGCAGTGTATATGCTGCCATTGGAAGATATCAGATGATACGGCTTGAGATTTCACTGCTATGCAGATGATGCTCAGCTGTATATATCATTTGTGCCCAGACAGATTGATGCGATCTCTATGCTAAACAGCTCCCTCTCTGAGATCAAAGACTGGATGGGCTTGAGTTGTTTGAGACTGAATCTGGATAAGACTGAGGTGTTGGTTGTGGATCCAGGCCACCTGGAGGCAAGTTTTGGGATTGGGCATACATCAGGCCTATGGCTTGATGGTGTACAGCTCATTACCTTAGATCGGGTGCATAACCTGGGTGTTATTCTTGATGCTGGCTTGACCCTGAAGTTTCAGGTGTCAGATGTGGTTAAATCCTCATTTTACCATCTGAGAAATATCACCCGGGTGAAACATCTGATTCCACTGGGTGACCTTCTAGCATTGGTCCATGCCTTCATTACTACCCGTCTTGACTACTGCAGTGCACTCTACCTAGGGCTGTCTGGGGTTGATATCCACCATCTGCAGCTAGTGCAGAATGCTGCGGCCAGGCTGCTGACTGGTAGCTCCAGAACCAGTCATATTACGCCTGTGCTGCGCGAACTGCACTGGCTGCCAGTTCAGTGGTGGATCACCTATAAGGTAGGCTTGCTTACCTTTAAAGCCCTACATGAACAGGAACCCAACTACCTGAAACATCTCCTGACTCCCTACTTCCCCACTCACCCACTCCAATCCACCGACAAGGGATTGCTAGAGATTCCCAGGTTTTTTCTTAAAACATCTAGAGCTCGTGTTTTTTCATTTGCAGCACCAACCCTGTGGAATTTTCTACCTCGTCGGTTAAGAGATTGCCCAACTGTCAGCAGTTTTAAATCAATGCTGAAAACATATTTATTTTCTTTGGCCTTCCCTGATTAATTAATGATTGATTTTTAAATCATTTATCATATCATCTGTTTTTATACTGTAATTTTACATTATGTACAGTACAACACCTTGATTTTGAAAGGAGCTATATAAATAAAGTTTGCTTGCTTGCTTGCTTACTAAGCACTTGCTCTTTAAACTTTGAAGGGAAGAGGATCTTAACAAATAACTTGATAACACTCAGTGGGTGAAAATGTGGGAGAGGAAGAGGGAGAGGGAGTTTGTTTGAAAGCTCCAGATGCAATACTTTTAAGTCCCTCAACAACAGGTTAAGTGGGGTCCCAAAATATCCCCACATTGCTGGTGTAAGCATGGGGCTATGATTGCATCACAAGTGAACATTTTCTGGCACTGTCCTAAATTACAGGCTTCTGGGGGGAAGTAAGAATACAAGTGGTACTAATACTGAACATTACAGAACCACTAGATAGCAAGTGTTTGTTGCTGGGTATTAAGCCTACATTATTAAAAGGAAGGGAGATAATTTATTTATGGACAATTATCACCAGACGGTGACTTCAGGTCACCCCCCCCACCCCAGAATACAGGAATAGGTGGAAATCATGAAGCAGATAAAGAGAATGGAAAGGTTGGCATTTACTATGCAGCACAAACTATCACCATTTACTAACAGGTGGACTAGATGGGATATACATCAACTAGAAGAGCATCAAAACCCTGAAGAAGCCTGATTGGTCGGAGAGGTCAGGAATCATATGAAAATATCTTTTTTATTTTGGGACTGCCTAATGGATAGGACTGGCCTGGGTGAAGTTTTTCTATCTGAATTGTATCTATTATCGAAAAGCGATGTATAATGTAGTAGTACTGATTGTTATACAGTCTTATGTTTCCTCTTGCAGAGCTCCATTTCAACATATTTCTCTTGGTGACAGACAATTTTTGTTTGGTTAATACTGTTGTTTGTTTTCTATGTTAATAATGGAGTGTTTTTTACAATGGCATGGATTTGTTTCTACCACAGCTGGACACTATACATATACACTGTGTATGCATTGTCATAGTTTTTTTCAATAAACAAGAGAGATCCCTTTGTGAGGGAAAGGTGGGATGGAGGCATGGGTTCTGTTCTCTCTGGTGTAGGCAGTCCAGGTCCACTCATGATGAGCTGGGAATTTAGCTGTCTAGACATATCCTTGTTACTGGTTCACCATTAGATGATTAATCCCCAATGAATACCGCAGGAAGGGGGGCAGTCATTCGAGTAAGTTTGTTTAATGATTGGTTATTACGTAAGTTGTTTTGTTAACTAAGGTATTAGGAATACCACAGTGATTCTGTACCACTGTTTAATTGCTTTACTCAATTTCATTTAGTTATAAGCTTGAAGATGTCATAGCCAGTACATCATAAGTAATTCAGAATTACTGTCATGTCAATAGAGTTTTTTCCTTTTCTTAAAGTATTAATGAGACATTGCATGAAAAGGGGCTACCAATTTGTGACATTGGTGACATTTTTTAAAATGCTTAATTTATAAAAAAATGTTATTGTTTTTGTATGCTGGTGCTCACCTAATGAATATTCCTTATGTTGCGAGATAACTCGCTCACTGTCACCGAGAAAAAACATTTAAAAAGATGCACATTTAACAGGGAACATAACCTCCAGGGATGCACATGTAACAGGGAACATAACCTCCAGGGATGCGCATGTAACAGGGGACATAATCTCTGGATGCACAAGTAACTGGGGACATAACCTCTGGATGTGCATGTAACAGGGGACATAACCTCTGGATGCACGTGTAACTGGGGACAAAACCTCTGGATGCACATGTAACATTTACCTAATGCTACAATGCAACAATGAACCTTGAATTACCACAGCACATGCAATAAGAGATGGGAAACAGCAGCTGAAGTTTCAAAAGGTTTTTACTGTACATTTAAATGGGTTACACAAAAAATTTTATTTAAAATAATTAATACATCTAGTCGACAAAACACCACTAACTAAAGCCTAACTATAAACTAGAACACTCACTTATTTAAATATTTAATAATTACAGAAACATTTTTGGTACTGCATCATCCTTGATTACAGAGTGAATAACACAAACTAAGCTATAAGACTAACTACAGAATATACCAAGATGACAGACTACACTATGAGAGTACAATATAAGTATGAATTAAACTATGGCTATGGATTAAACTATGACAATGGATTAAACTATGGCTATGGATTTAACTATGCACATAAATTACAAAAACTACTGCAGTGCACCAATGAATGATTTCCCCAAAGTCCATCTTAAATCCATTATAGGGTCAGCATAGTACAATATAGTGTCCTTAATTCCACCTCTGATGAAGCGTGATGAACTTTTTTGAGATTATTTGTAATTCATCAGATTTTATCACATACTGCCCATCTCCTTCCTCAAACTTTATTGGTCCATGAAAAATAATTTTTCTTGCCACGCGGTCATTATCCTGCCTTCGCGGCCAAGTGAATACACTCCTACGCTTCTGTAGGAACTTCATGGAGTACCATTTTTTCATTTCATCCACTGCAGTCACTTGCCCAATGAAAAATTCTTTGGAATAGTACACTGCATAGTAATGGTTTGTCTCTACAAGTTCTGTGCCTAATAATGTTTTCTTCTTTTTAGAAACTGTGGCGATGCTGGTTGATGATGGAGCAGACATGAGCGATTGTGGAGCTGGGCACCGAGTTGATGTGGGAGCATTGTTTCCCATACCTGTATCTGGCAGCATTTCAGAACTGTAGGTCATGGTGGCTGCTATTGTGGTGTCAGGAGCTGGTGGAGCACTGGAAGCATCACCAGGACAAGGACTGACATGAGAAGCTGTGTAGTGTGCCTGTCCCGATACAACATTCACAGCTGTGGAGAAAGCAGGAGCTTCAGTGGCTACTGTTGTGCAGGGGGGATCTTCTGTGGCTAGCACAAATGCTGATGAAGTGGTTAATCTCTTCATTTTCCAGTCTTCAGCATGACTACAGTTCTCGCATGGCCCATCTTGCTTAATACAGTGTACACAGAAGCATGTTAAGTTTCTTGTGGTCACCACACCATCCACCACCGCCTTCACACTTTGCACAAGGCGTGTCCCAGGCACAGCTTTTATATCTCCTTTTGGCTCTCTTTTTACATTGTTTTCACCCACCCAGAAAAATGTTTGTCTAAAGTGAGTGCACCCATCAGTGGAAGGCTGTTTTTTTCACTTTATTGCAGCAGTATTTGTACAGTTCTTTTGCCTTCCTAATAAGAGCTTGCTGTGTCTGTACTGCCATGCTTGCCGCAGACTTTACCACTGCGCTTTCACAATCTGAGGCACCCTTTCCATATCGTGACCCAAAGAAAGCCCGCTCGACTTAGAATCCGTACTCTCTGGTCGCCAAGGAAATATCATAAAATGCCCATTTGGACTTTTACTGGGCCCCTCATCCATCAGTGAACTGCACTTGCTTAATTAAGTTTAACGCCCACACATTCATAAGGTGAGAGGTTGCAATTTTCACAAAATGCCGCATGGCATAGTGATCATTCTTCAGATCACTGGAGATGAACACCAGCGACTCTGTGACAGTGGCTTCACAATGTTCACAACAGTAGTACGTTACCACAGGGTGAAGTGTTGCCTGCTCATGATGCCAGTGTGCTGACTGCACTTCATCCTGTAGTTAGCAGGTGTAATTCTCTGCAAAGTCCAGCACCATCACAACCCATCCCTTTGGTGTGAATTCCTTAATTAATCTAAGCTGATGCTGCTGCCATGCTGCCACATGCAAGTGCCGGCCCAGAATCAAAAGATCTTCTTTTATTACATGTACTAGCTGACGGACTGTACAGCATTTATTTTTTAACACTTTCCATGACTTTTGCACTTGTGTGCCATTAACGGTGTGCATCACTTTGACTGTGTCCCACTCCTGCCACTTTTCTTCTTCTTGTCAATGTTGAAGGACTAGCCCTTCCATTGCTTTCACAAAATTATCTGTGCTGCACTTTTTGCAAGTTTTTTCTATGCAGTCAGACTGGTAGAACTTTTCAAATGGTGCTCTTGGACACACAGTTATTTCTACTGCCCTCTAAGTGTTTGCAACTTTACAGCCTGTCAATTATTTGTCTGCAAGATGACTTAATGCCTGAATCTTCAGTGAAGCATTTGTACAATACTCACACAGGCTCCACTGCCAGTTTAATGTGCATTGGCCGCAGGGTTCCAAATTTCCTCACTCCTAGTGGTGTGTCTGGGTACTACTGTACAAATTCCTTGTGGAGACCATTAATTGGTTTATCCAGGTATGTCTGTGTTTTGCTGGACCTTTTAGACAAAGCCTTTTTGTGTGGCACAGTCTTCAAAGAATTTCTCCACTCGACTCACAGTTTCTTGTGGCAGTGCGGACTTGTGTCATTTGCTCAATTCACTTTCACCTCAAGATGCCCTCATGAGCCTTTTCCAACTCACCCCTAATGTTGATCTCGCAGTCCTAAGCAGCTATTTCTTTAATATAATCACTGTTTTTAAGAACTGTTTACTTATCTGATGTTCTCTTTTCTTGTGATGGTTTTTGATCTCAGCCATCTTTTCTGTGAGTATAGATAACAATTTGTCTTCAAGTTTGCTTCAGGGAAGCATGCCATGGTCGGACAGAGCAGCTTTCTATGATGGCGAACACTGATGCAAGACTTTCTGAAGTGTGACCGCAAATTTCTTGAGTGATTTAGGCAATGTTTTTCATGCTTTGAACAGCCTTTCTTAGAGAAGCATGATATTGCACAGTCGGTGTCACACATTGCTCTATTTCTGATATGACTACTGGTAAGGTGGTGGTGGTGGTGGTCATAGGTACGGTGGTGGTTGTGGCAGCAGTGGTTGCAGTGGCAGCAGTAGCAGCAGCAGCAGCTCATTTATCATGGTACTTTCTTAGTTGCTTCTCATTTATTTGTCTTCTTTTTTGACTAGTCATGTTGGCTCGCTGTTGCCTCTTTTTCTCCCTCTAGTACTCCCTCTGTACTTTAGCTATTGATTTTTTTTTGTTGGGCCAGTACTTCTTTAGGCTGTCGACTGCTTCAGTTTCTGTGCTTCTCTGTACCTTTTCATTCTCTCCTTGGCCATCTCGTTGTAATTTTTCCGTTGCTCATCATTCATGTTCTGTCTGTTTTTACGTGCACGTGTGGCATTTTTTCTCCAAATATGCTGTAAAGTGTGTATCATCTGTCTTGATATTGTCTCGGTACAGCTGACTCTTTTCCTCCTGGGACAGAGCAGTATGAGTATTGCATGGCATCTCATTAAGCAATGCTGCAGCGGACACACAGGGCCTTCTTCTTGATTCCCTTCTTGAATAGGTGATTCTCAAAGTCTGTTGGAACACAAGTTGATTGAAAAATGCAGAGTTACAAGAATGCTGCTGTCACAGAACTTCTTATGACATGATGGAAGAGACATGTCCAGACAAGAAATGGTTAATGGCACTATGTCCAAGACATGTACTCAAGAAAAGATTACTGACACTATGGTTAAGACATGTGACACACAAAGTGATTACTGGCGCTATGACTAAGACATGTACTCAAGAAAAGGTTACCGGCGCTATGGCCAAGACATATGACACACAAAGTGGTGACTGGCACTATGGCCAAGACATGTACTCAAGAAAAGGTTACCGGTGCGATGGCCAAGACATGAACTCAAGAAAAGGTTACCGGTGTGATGGCCAAGACATATTATGCAAAAAGTGGCAAACGGAATGAAGAAAAGGTTAATGGCGTAATGGCCAGGTGATGACAAACAAAATGGCTAACGTGGTGCTGGCCAAGATGTGCGATGCAAGAATTGCTTTTAAACAGCACTAAGGTCAAAACATTTGAGGCAAGAAGTGGTCAATGTCACTATGGCCATAATATATTAACCAGAAAGCAAACAAAATGGAGACACACATCCACCCGCCTGCAAAACAAATGAAGGCCTGAATCCACCTTGCCTACAAACAGAATGGAAGCACACATTCATCCACCTGCAAACAAAATGGAAGCACACATCCACCCACCCACCTGAAACAAAATGGAAACCTGCATCCACCCACCTGCAAACAAAATGGAAGCCTGCATCCACCCGCCTGCAAACGAAATGGAAGCCTGCATCCACCCACCTGCAAACAACATGGAATCCTGCATCCACCCACCTGCAAACAAAATGGAAGCCTGCATCCACCCACCTGCAAACAAAATGGAAGCCTGCATCCACCCGCCTGCAAACAAAATGGAAGCACACATCCACCCGCCTGCAAACAAAATGGAAGCCTGCATCTACCTGCCTGCAAACAAAATGGAAGCCTGCATCCACTTGCCTGCAAACAAAATGGAAGCCTGCATCCACCCGCCTGCAAACGAAATGGAAGCCTGCATCCACCCACCTGCAAACAAAATGGAAGCACACATCCACCCACCTGCAAACAAAATGGAATCCTGCATCCACCTGCCTACAAACAAAAATGGAAGCACACATCCACACTCCTGCAAACAAAATGGAATCCTGCTTCCACCCGCCTGCAAACAAAATGGAAGCACACATCCATCCGCCTGCAAACAAAATGGAAGCCTGCATCCAACTACCTACAAACAAAATGGAAGCCTGCATCCCCCGCCTACAGGTAATCACACAATCAGAAAAAAAAAGAGTTTAGCATTGGGATTAGGTAATGGCCTTATTTAGTACAAGATGTTACAAATGCTTGCTTAGCTTGTTAGTCCCAAACAGAGAAACAATGCCCCTCAAACAAAAAATAACAACTAACATCAGCTTCCAAACAAAAGGCCTAAGCCATGCAGCATGAACACACACCCCAATCACACACAAAAGACAGGCAGCATATACATTTTGTCCAACAAAGAATCACAAGAAAAAACTTTTATGTGTTCCAAAATTTGTGCCGAGACAACGTCACATAAAAAACATCAGGCCACATGGCCTGGGCCCTTGTTTGGAAGCCAGTTGTGGTGTGTAGGTCTCTATCAGACCATTTGGAACCCAAAAGTGGATATCTAGGTTTCCAAATGGTCCAATCAAGGCCAACACCCCACAGCTGGCTTCCAAACAAATGGCCTAAGCCATGCTGCATGAACACCCCCCCAATCACACACAAAAGACAGGCAGCACGATACAGCAACAGCAACAAAGAGTCACTAATTTTGTGTCCAACAATAAAGCAAGCAACCCCCCCCCCAAACAAGACAGGCAGCAGAATATAAAATAACTAAAGACACACCTACCCTGCTGCAGATGGCATCATGGAAAACTGTAGATCAGGTCAAATGAATGTAAATGTTTCAGAGTTGACTAACCTGCATCCAGTTGTGCATGATTACTGCCAGAATTGGATTCCCCCAGGTCTAAGGATTTAGAACTCACTTTTTTTTTTAATTTTCTCTTTTTCCCTTGGCAGGACCCCGTCTTTTTTCCATCAGCCCTGATCATGGCCCTTGGAGACCTCCACCACCCTCTATGGCTGCCGAGGTCCCTCAGTCAACCCCAGCTTACCCTCTGGAGGGTGGGACCACGGCCACCTTCCTCGGTGACCACGGAACCAATGTCTGATTGGGGACCCGCAGCAACGGTGATGTGGTGAGGTCCTCCGGGGAGGGCTTCATATGCACGGTGGTCCTTGCCCGCCTCAATTTTCCTCCATTTTTTGTTATGGAGGCAGGGATGTGCAATGACGCCAGCATACGCCCCGCCTCCCAGAACTGTACTTGTCAGACGCCTGAGATTCCCCGGCCTCGGCCAGGAGTCCTCAGTGCGCCAATCACTTCCTTCCCCCTCCCCCCAGAGAAGGAGAGCAGTCCATGGGACGCTCCATCCTTCTCCCCCCAGCCGGCCCTCCGACGAACTGGGTCTGTTCCCGAACACAGGTCGCCGGTGTCACAAGTGGAAATCCCACCGCTGCACCAGCGGGCTGGCTAGAACTCACTTTTTGCCCCCACCTTTACTTGCAAAGTGAGCAATAAATTATATGGGTACTTGCAATGTGCTTCCCAAGGAAAAAAGACATGTATTAGGAAACTGCCATTCCCAATAGAAGGTCAACACAAAATAAAAAGAAACAAAAAAGTCTTCATAGGCAAGTAGAAAAATCATAGTTTAAAACAAGTTGTACAGCTCACCACCTTTACAGCTCAGATGTTAGTAAAAGCAGGCAGCTTCCTTGTAATGAGTCCCCCTTCCAATCAGTAAATCAAGCTGATTTATTGCTCTCCAAAGATTTGATGCTCACTTGACCTTCAATCCTCCAATCTACAAGGATTTCCCACATTTGAGCCCAACAGTACCAAGGAGACATTCCCTGCCCAACCACAACTGCAACAGCCCATGGAGTTTTGCTTACCTGTTCTGCCATGCCATGTAACCTCGGTCTCTCTCTCCCTTGGCCGAATCACGATGTAACAGGAGCTTTTCTCTGGAACAAAAGATATTTGCCAGATACTAGCTACTGAAGAAAGAGGCTTGCGACTGTGGGAATGCTCATTTTAAAGCGCCCGCAAGTCCAACTCTTTTTTCACAAGTTACACTGAATATGCCGGTACACGAGGCCACCTGCCTAGCCCCCCAGAGAATCATATGAGTATCCCAGGGGGTTGTACATAACGCGAGCATCAGTGTTACCTGATGATATCACGAGCCTCACTTGGGAACCCCAGAGAATCTCACAGCAGTGTGGCTTCTGGCACAGACTAGGCGAACCTACTAGACAGTAAAGTTAGGAAAATAGCAATTACATGGCAAGCTATGGGGGAGATGTGAATGTAACATACTTGGACTTAATGTGTTACATTCAAGTCCTAATTTTTGGGGCCACCAGGGAGGGCGTGGTGGTTGCTGCGGCACACTAAAAGTGATTTTAAATAAAAGTCAGGAGCCCATAATGTATTAACAAGCTGTTTATTCAGGGTCATACCACAATTATGTCACATCAAACACTGTTTTTTGAAACCTCCCTTGCAATGTCACAAATATGGTCAACCAAAATGGTGGATTTTGTCCAGAAAAAGTGTATTTTCCATGATACACGAGCATGTATCACAATAAGTTTTTTTTTTATCACCCTTCATGGCTCACAATAAAAAAAGACATCACCCACTGCATAGCAGCAGTTCTTCTCAGTTTGTCATGCATGTGAAGTTAGTCCAGTGGTAGCTCCTTTTCATGTACTGGCTCTAATAAGAAGGTTTAGCACTTTTAAAATATGCATAATGTTCTAGAACCCAGTCTTTTTTTTTTAGTCTTTGGTAAGGCTTACTGGGCACAAGTGCCTGTTTTCAGGGGTGACCTGGGAGCACTAGGCGGTTAAGTGACTTGCTCAGAGTCACACAGTATGCAAATGGAGGTTGTGAGAATCAAACTCAGGTCTGGTCTGCTGGATGTATCAAGCGTGTTTACACCTCATTCCTCTAACCTCTAGGCTATACTGCCAGCCAGTCTCTTTGGCATGTAAATTACTTTAGCATGCATTACCATTGTGGATGTACTATTTCTTTATTTTTTATATCCAAAAATAAAGTCGAGTTACAAAAAAAAATGGAGAAATTTTTTGGTATCTTGCAGCACTGAAAAGTAGTCCCAGACTAGGTGGGACAAGAGGTCCTTTTCTGCCAGCAGATTCTATGCTTCTACATTTCAGACAATATATGGTAATTTTGCTGGTTTCTTTGTAAAATATAGTTTGCAGTTTATAAAGGAACGTGAATTATTAACTTTTAATAAATTGTGCACCCCAGCCTACATTTTGGAGTCATTCTGCAAAGTGTTCAGTACATCAGAATCACCTCCCCATATAGTTTCACTTTTTACTTTTAAACATTTTATTTTACCTTTTTTCCCCACTGTCATTGTAAAAGCCACAAGGATCAAGGGAATGAATGATGGGACTCGGGCATTGGTCCTGACAGCTGCAATGGAGCAGTGGAGCAGGCACTGTAACTGGATCGATGCTGACGGGAGTTAGGGTGGTTCCTGACAGTTATGAGGGAGTGGACTGTGTGAGTATATGCCTAAGAATCACCAGGATTGAGGAAGACTGGCAAGGACCAGGTTTTGAGGACATAAGGTAGGAAAGGCATGGAAAAGTTTGTATGCCGCTGAAGGAGCTGATCCTATGAGCACTCACCTAAGAGACACCAGGACTGAGGAAGACCCGCAAGGATTGGGTTTTGGGGAGATGAGGTAGGGAAACCATGGAAAAGTTTGCATGTAGCTGTGAGACACAGGCTATCAGGACATATTGCGGTCCTGTGCAAAAACATGGCCGCTAAACTTTTTTTCAAAGTAATCAACTGGCAGATTAATGTACATGTTGTACTAAGGCTGTTTCTGGGTAGATAGATTAACTCAATTTGGTAATGCACTGTGGTGTACTAGGCATTAATGAATGGTCAGGTGATGTGTTTTAACAAATTAGGTTATCTGATTTTTCTTGCCCATTTTTTAATTTCAGTTATAGCATGGTACCGCTATTAAAATAGCTTTGTCATTGAAAATAGCATTATAAACTGTCCCTTTGCACAGTGGTAGTGTTATAACTAGCAATGCAAATGTCTCAGGATCAGGAATGAGTCTGAGATATCAGGGACCTTTCTGCCAGTGAGTGTCCCTGAGTATGATATTCTCCTCTGGGGTGGTAGGGCAGCAGGGTCTTCTGTGATATTGTTACCTGGGTGACTACAGGTGGCAGTGCAGTCAGAGCTGCTTGCAGGGAAGGAAGACATCAGCTATCACAATGCAATGTCACACATATGTGTACGCATACACACATGGTGCCTTTGCCACCAGTATCCAAGAGAGAAGAGAGTAATGCAAGTGGAAAATCCCTGTTGCGACCTGGATGATGCCTTGAGTACTAAGGCTCTGCCCTCCCAAGCATTTACTCCATCTCCTGCAATAGAAGGCTGATGGGGGGCTGCTGAATGGAAGACCCCTGGCAAAACCATCATAGGCAGAAGCTTCACTGTGGCATTGTGAGATGGAGTCACGTTCCTGAGAAGAGAAATGGACAGAGCTCAGAGTTTGGGCAGAAGGGGGGCAGCATCAGTGGCAGGAAATAAAAATAGATTTGTAAATATGAAAAAAGATAAAAATTAATATGTTCATATGCATTACCTAATGTTGTCTGCTTTTTGAAAGTCTCTGTGGCTGTACAGACTTTTATCCACGCTCAGCTGTCTCCATTGCTGTTTAACATATTCATGAATGATCAGGAGGGGACACGGTAGCTGTTGATGTTTGCTGATGACACTAAATATGCAAGAGTGGAGACATAAAAACCCCAAGGGAGTTAAGAAAGACATAACAGTGCATTGCATGCTTTCTGTCAGGGCTTTGTATTTTGAATTTATATAACACCCTTTCTTATTTAACTCAGATCTTTACACTAATTCTTCTTATGAAGAAAATTTGTGTCCATTTCAGATCAACTGCTGATATTAGTGCTGTACTGGGACACTGAATGTAATCAGTCATTGTTCAAGCTGTTGTCTCATTAGTTATAATATTTTATTATGAAAGAGCTGGAATTAGACAGCTTTAGGTGAAAATATCACAGTTATCTCTACTTTAGCTGCATTATTAGTTGTAATACCTCACACATGGTAGCATGTGTACTTATATCTACAGGAGATGAATCAATGGAAATATATGTTTCTGTATGTGATCAATTCTCAAATAGGAGGTATGAGCCCTAAAAAAACACACAAGTGATGGACACAGAACTGATGTACAACATAAGCACCAAGAAATGTGGTAGCCAAGTTAGTCCAGAGCAAATTACGAAGATCTGCTTGTTAGCAATAGAGATGCAGTCATGAGGGTGCACAACTGGATATTAGTGGGAGGTAAATTCAAGAAGGATGTGAGGAAATTTTACGTAACAGAATGGGCAGTGGAACCTTAATGGATTACCAGTGGAGGTTGTGGAGGTGAGTATAATAATGGGTTCAAAACTGGGTGGCACAGTGCCAGGGATTCATAAGCCCACCTGGAGGAACCAGGGAGGGTAAGGAAGCAGAAAGGAGGGAGGGTATAAATAACCCA
Organism: Neoceratodus forsteri; assembly: GCA_016271365.2. Classification (NCBI taxonomy): domain Eukaryota; kingdom Metazoa; phylum Chordata; order Ceratodontiformes; family Ceratodontidae; genus Neoceratodus; species Neoceratodus forsteri. Next base: position 583,718,435 of record CM028131.1, read on the forward strand.
CTGCAGTACTAGGCTGGGGAGGGCAATGTATGTCTGGCAATAAGCATCATGATCCAATAAAGCATGGCCGATCTTGGTAAACAAATTTGTTAAGCTTTGAGCATATCAGTGAGGCCCAAGATTTATGAAAATTGGTTAACATCATTTACTTGGACTACAGCAAGCCATATGATTTGGTTCCATGTAAGGAACTAATAGAGTCACTCAGGGATCTATTTAATTTAAAAAAATTAATTTGTCACAAAATAAGACATTTCATCAGTAGATATGTAGAGGTGATTCTGCTATACACTGGCCCCTCATGAAATCCACATGGAATACTGTATGCCATTTCATGCTCCAAAGGAAGTGGGTGGCATAAATAATTAAGAAAATGCAATGTAGATACACAAAATGCAGCAGAGGCACAAGACATCTGTCATACGAGTAGAGGCTAAGCAGATTAAAACTTTTCTCCTTGTAATACAGATGGTTGAGGGGAATTTAATCCTAGTGTTTAAGGCTATGAAAGACAGTAGCTTGTTTTTATGGCCAGGTTTATGAAGCAGAAATAGTATGCAAACCACAAGGTCATATATAAGCTCAAAAAGGAGACATACAGAACAGAAAAGAGAGGAGGGTGGTTTAGTTAGAGAGTAGTCTTTTTTTAAGGAACAGTCTACCAGTAGGACTAGTTGAAATTAAGACAGTTTCTGGGTTGGATAAGCATATGCATGACTGGCAAAACAGGTCAGCAGCTGTTGAGTGGCAAGCATTTTAGTTGGGCTACATTAGCCTAGTTATGTAAGTACTTTTCGTATGTTCTAATTACCAACTATGGGCAGACATTATAGGTCATCGGTCACCATCTGCTATCAGTTTCTGTTTCATTGTTAAATAGTTACAAGTCTCACCACAACCTTGAAACTGTCACTCACAACATTGCAGTACGATGCTCATTCATGAATAGTATGCTTTTAGGGAAGGTCAACTTCCAAAGGTTTTCAAGAGATCATGCTTCAAAAGAGACTGCCTCACAAGTTGTCCCATTCTGACTGCTGCAACTCTCACTCATAGCATTTAAATCAGGCAGAACTCACTCACAGGAAAATCCTATCACAGCTGCAATCTGATAAATGCAATTTATATTGAAACTGGTGCGTCTCTTCATGCAATCTCCACAATTCTACTGTGTCTCGTGACGCCACTAAACAGGCAAAACAGCAGACCAGCAAAGTTGGCAGATGACAGACAGTCAAATATCTGACACATTACCAAAGGAAAATGAAACATCCCCCACACCACTCATTGCCAGTAGAGAGATATCACCTCTGATCAAGGAAGCCAAAATGGGAGTGAAAACCAAAGGCTGAAAAGTGATATTAGAGCAGCATAAAATTATTGTAGAACAGCATTAAAATAAAATAAAATGCTGTACCAAATGTAGTCTACCCTATCTCAATGAATGTCCTAAACTAGCTAACACCACCCCTAAATAGTACAAAATGGGAGGAGGATAGAAATCACAGAAACATAGTGAGTGGTGCCCATCTTGCCCGGCAACCTTTTTGTGCGGTAGCACCTGTGAGTTAAGGTTGAGTTAGTGTTTGCGTCAAACATAAGGGTTTTGACACCTAATGGTTTATATCTCAGTGATTTTTTATCTAGGACTGCAACATTTGGGTTGCACCTTCCCAGTCCTGGAGCTAATTTTTTTGGCAAGTTTGGAGAAATGTGTTTTAGCATTTCGGAAGGTATTAATTTGTAACACTCTGCAAAATACAACTGCTTTTTGCTGTTTTTGTTTTTGCTCATGTCTCTAAAACTTACAGGTTCATTAGAGTTTGTTCTAAGGATGTGCTTTGAGGGTGTTAAAATATTTTTTTGTTTTGTTTTTAAGTTAGTTACATTTTAAAATGAATGTATTCTTAGTTCAAAAACAGGCCAAAATAGCAGAACATTTATTTATTTTTTTTCTTGCAACTGATCATGTACAAGAATATTGAATGTTAAAATGGTGGGCTTGTGCAGAAATATATATGTACCACTCGCAATGCCTGCCACCAGGGTTTAGTAGCAAGCTTCAATTTCTGCAAGGGGGGCAAATATCCAAGAAGATTGCCCCTTTCTCCGGGGATGGAAGGTTGCTGCCTCTGCTACAGACAACACCGGTACCACATGCTACAGGCAATGGCAGGTACAAGCAAAAAAATAGTTACAAACAAAACACAGAACTGGTGGCACTTAGGAAAATTTAGTCCATATGACTAAAAGAAAGTTAAAGCTAAGTTTTGGCAAATAGCGGATACCAGTTCCAAAAGGTTGCTGAAAAAATGCATTTAATGCAAGTGAGGAGTGTAGCTCTATCCCCCAGTGCTTCAAGTCTGTCATGAGACTCTTCTTTAGGTGGCCAGTGTGATGTGCCTTTTCAGCAACTTTTTGAAACTGGTGTCCATTGTTTGCTAAAACTTGTTAAGTTTTAACTTTCCTTTAGTCACATGGACTCATTTTTCTGAGCACTGCCTGTTCTCTGTTCTGTTTCCCTCTGCTACAACACTGCCATCTGCATTGTGACCACAGGTGGCAGTGTACAGAAGGGGGAGGGGGAATGCTGGCTGGCCAGGCTCTGTTCAAGCATGCAGGGTATTCCTGAGTATGGAGCCCCTAGCATGCCAATGTCTTGAGGTGGGGCAACAGAACATGAAGAATATCCTGGCTGTGCAGGAAACTGAATGCACTCAGGCCCTGTCCACCACTACTGTCATCTCCTTCTGCATTCAGGTGAGCTCAGAACTCCATTTTTAGGAGAAGGGGGAGGTATGAGTCTTGCTATGCTAGACCTCACCATAGGGGGAGTAAGGCCATGAGGTTGAAAATGGAGGGAAGTTCATGGGAGGTACACAGGCGTATTTGACTGGGTTCAATGCAGAAAAAGTGGCCATGTAGACTTGGGAGATAAAATGTATAGAATAAAACAGTTAAACTGGGAAAAATAATTCTAACAGTTAGTAGTTGTATAGTTCATCGGAACATAGTCTAATGAAACATCTGAACTGACTTTCAATAAATTAATGAATGTTAATATTTTAGTTAGAAAAAGAGTTTTTTTTTTGCCAGCCAGCTGGCACAGTGGTAGCTCTATCATTTATGGCATTAATGACCCAGGTTCGGGAGTGCATTGGGGGTGTTGAAGGGTCAGCCAGGGGCGGTGGACTGTGTGCCAGAAGGACTGCTCTCCTCCAGTGTGATTAATTGTTGAGCCCTGTGAATGCCTGGCACCTAGTGGAAGCTGAGCGAAAGGCAGTTTGGTACCAGGAGAAAGCAAGGGGGCATGGCAGATTTCATTTTGCAGTTTGTTTATACCACCCCAGGATAGCCCCAACATTGGGGATGGACCCCCCCAAACCCCATTACTCCACCACTTTATGGACTTACCATCACTCAACTATCTTCCCCACAGCATCACCCCCCCATGGTGGGGGCAGCCCAAAGCTGTGAAATGGATCCTCAGATGGGAAGCACATCATAGAGCTGGATCTGGAGCCTATGAGGGGTCAGTCCTGTCATGCTGGCCATCCATGCCTTTCTCTTCCATTTTTGTTGCTTCCTCCAGAAGGATGGAATGCAATGTCACCTAGATGCATCCCACGTATGCGCCCACATGCAGGATATCAGCCACTGCTGCTCCTCCTGCCCTCAAGTGCCATCCCTGATGCCTGACCCGCAGCCACGGTCAGGATTACACTGGGCACAGCACACCTCCCTTCCTGGAGGAGGAGAAGGAGGAGAGCAGTCCTATGGATGCTCAATCTTCCTCCCCCCTAGCTGGCCATCCAATGATTTGAGTTCGATCCCAGTTCCAGGATGTTGGTACCACAAGCAGTAGCTCTACTGCTGTGCTGGTGGGCCAGCGGCATGGCAGATGTTGATGCACAGCACACATGATTGCATAGCATGTGTCATAATATCTTTGCAAGTTGTTCTGTCTTGGGGAGAAAAGGAAATACCAAATGGCAGGATGATGCCAGACACCTGTGGGCTCCACACCTGACACAATGGGCCTTGCCAGCAGAACCAGATTCTGATCAATGGCAAGGGTTTGTGTACCATGCTGGCCCTGCCAGGAGGGTAAGCTATGGGGGCAGGCAGCTGGCAGGTAAGACCGAGTGGACATCAGGGTGATGGACTGGGATGTCCTTTGGATGGGGGCTGACCACAGAGGGAGAAGAAGAGGAACAAAATAAAAAATTCTGATTGACTCCAAAAACTCTTAAGACAGACTTCGACAAACTCATTGTCAAAGTAGGTAGCCACCCGGGGATCACTGATCACTGTACAGTGTGATTCAATATAAGGATGGCAGTAGAAACAAACCACACAATGATGAGGGTCCTGGACTTCAGAAGGGCAGATTTAAAAAAAAAAATAGTGAATGCCACAGAGACAACTTAGTTGGGAGCAGGGGTGGCCTAGGTGGGGTGGTGGAACAGTGGGCCAAGTTAAGGGATGGCATAATGAAGGCAACTAATCTTTGAGCAAAAAATGTGAGCAAAAAATGGAGGAAAAAAGAGACCGCTATGGTTTTCAAGGCAAGTGGCTGAAAATGTTAAGGCTAAAAGGGTAGTATTCAGGAGGTGCAAAGAAACACAGAGGGAAGAGGCTAGGGAGGTATACCAGGAGAAGCAGGGACAGCGGTAAGGAGCGCAAAGGCCAAACTGAGGTAGGATAGCCAAATGGGTAACTAAAAAGGACAAAACCTTTTTTGGGATAGATAGGAACTTTATGTATATAATGCCTTTCCAGAGCTCAAAGTGCTTTACAGTACAGGTGTAAATACAAATTACAAGCAATAAAGTTTATAACAACAAGCAGTAAATTAGAATACAAGAACATAAATGAGGTTCATGCATATTTCCACAGAATCTTTGGCGCTTATCAGTCTTTTTAAAAAGCCTGTCTAAACAGCTAGGTCTTTAGTTTTCATTTAATGCTATATTTAAAACCCTGAAGATGTTTTTTAGGTACGTAAATGATAAGTGGAAGATAAGAGGAGGGATTGTGAGAGTAAAAAGGGCAAGGGGGCTATGCAGAGGACAGTCAGGATAAAGCAGATAACCTGAACAGATACTTCTGTTCATGCTTCATGATGGAAGGGGAAGAGGACAGGCCAAATAAAAGTAGCAGAAACGGTGGGGGGAGGGAGGTATACACAAGTCCATTTAAGAGGACAGTCTTTAAAGGACTTGCAAATCTGAAAGTGGACAAAGCCATGGGGCTGGACAGGGTACACCCAAGGGTGTCAAGGGAGCTCAGGAAGGTACTGGCTGCATGACTGACAGCCCTATTCAACAGCTCAATGGAAATAGAAGTAGTTCCAGAGGACTGGAGGAGGGCAGATGTAGTCCTGCTTCCTAAAAGTGTAGCAGAGAGGAGGCTGGCAGCTATAGGCCTGTCAGTCTGATATCATTGGTGAGAAAGTTAATGTAGTTACCTTTTGAAGGAAAGGATTGTGAAGTATCTTGAACCCAGTGGGCTGTATGACCCAAGACAGCATGGATTCACAGAGGGTGGGAGGTGTCATGTAAGAAGAACCTGATACATTTTTTTTGATTGGGTGACCTGTGAAATAGAGCAGAGTGGGTTGGTGGACATGACTTCCTTAGACTTCAGCAAGGCCTTTGACACTGTACCACATAGGAAGCTGGGCAATTTGGGGGTGGGTCCAAAGAGGGTAAACTGGGAATTAAACTGGTTGATGGATAGGTGACAGAGGGTGGTGGTAAATGGAACCCACTTGTGGGAAGGGTTCAGTACTGGGACCATTCCTCTTTAATGTCTTTATAAGTGACATTGCAGAAGAGCTGGAAGGGAAGGGAAGGTATGCCACTTTGCAGATGACACCAAAATCTGCAATAGGGTGGACAGTCCAATGGGGGTGGAGAGAGAATGTGCAGAGACCTGAGAAAATTCAAGGAGTGGTCAAGGGTATGGCAGCTGGGTTTTAATGTGAAAAAGTGCAAAATCATGCACCTAAGGCACAGAAACCCAAACTGGATTATCAATGAGGAAGAGGTATTGACAGTCACCAAACAGGAAAGGGACCATGGAGTAATCATATATGATGACCTCAAGGTGGCGAGACAGTGTGACAAGGCAGTAGGTAGGGTCAGTGGTATGCTGGAGTGCATTGGGAGGGGTATCACCAGCAGAAGAAGAAAGGTGGTTAGACCTCACCTGGAGTACTGTGTACAGTTCTGGGGACATCTCAGAAAGGATATAGACTAGGTGGGGACTGTCACAAAGAGGGCAACTAAAGTGGTGCAAGGACTGCATCAGAAACCCTATGAGAAGAGATGATCTGTGTAACCTCTGTATAATTTTTGTAATGATGTTCACCCTGTTTGTCTACCGACATTCTGATGTGGAACCTTTGTAAATGAGCTATTCTTGCTCAAAGGTGTTAATCCTAGAGTTAAGAAATAAATATGACTCCGGTCTCCAGTACTTGCCCATTAATGTGCACTTGATTGTCATTTTGGCTTTCCATGCCCTTATTGATGGGCAAACAATGGCATGGCTAGAAGTGTCCAGTACATTCCTTAAGGGTATTCTGCACATGTGGCCCCTGATTCATAAACTGGTTTCAGCTTGGGGCCTTAATTTCATACTTGGCAAACTGACTCTGGTTCCATTTGAGCCTGAAGCAACTTGTAAAATGTGTTTCCTTTCATGGAATACTATTTTTGATCACTGTAACTTCTGCCCAGAGGACTTCTGAGCTTCAGGCCATCATGCATGAACCTCCTTACCTAATTTTCCAAAAGAACGGAGTGTTCTTCCATACCAATCCATGGTTTTTACCTAAAGTAGTCTCTGATTTCACTCTGATTCAGACTATAAATCTTTCTGTGTATTACGCTGAGTATGCTAATAGGTGAGGTATTGCTCCATACACTTGATGAACAAAACACTGAGTTTCTTTCTAGATCATACTAAGGACTGCAGAAGGAATGGTCAACTTTTTGTCTCATTGACCCTGGGAAAGTGGGCACACCTGTTACTTTTTTTTTCTTCCAATTGTTTAACCAGGAGTGGCCACTAAGCTGAAAGTTTGTTTACAGGTGCAGCCTGGGAGCACAGGGAAGTTAAGTGTCTTGCTCAGGGTCACACTGGGGGCTGTGGAATTCAAACCTAGGTCTCCAGATTTGCAGCTCAGAGCCTTAAATCACTGTACTGTACTGCCTTCCTTACTACTAAACTGTGCCTGTCTAAATGGGTGGTAGGAAGTATGGTAAGGAACTTCCTGATGCTGTGTGTGGCCACTTACATGTGGTATGGTCACGTCTGTTGCTTGCTTTCAGAATGTTTCTGCAGCTGACATATGTGTGACTGCCACCTGGAGTACTGTGCAAACTTTCACTAAACACTACAGTCAAGACTTCATCTCATGCAGACTTTGCTGGCTTTTGTATTGCTGTTCTGCAAGGACTTCTGTCCTGATTACACATCAGACTTTGCCATCCTCCATGGGTACCTTGTTTACTGCTTGGGAATCATTCTAAAGCTATGGCTCAATGGAGACAATTTCCTCAGTGAAGACAGAACAGTTACTTACCAGTAACAATAGATCATCAAGAGAATATCCTCCTTTGTGCCATAGTGCCCCCACCCTCCTTCTCCCTTCCCCCTTCCTCTAGGGCTGAAGTATTTGCTGGCAGTTGCCTACTGCCTTGTGTGGAGGTGTCCATAAGTGCCTTATGTTTCTTTCCCAGTCCCATACCTCTCCTTGTGTGCCTGGTACTGGTCTCATTTCCTAGTTCCTCATGGTAAAAGACCCTCTGAACTTGTCTCCGGCACAGAACTGAGGAGTAATGGGGCTGCCCATGTTTTAGAGGTGCCAACGATGCACATCATTTTGGATGGCTCCCAGCTAGCAGAAGTTCCTGAGTGGCCTGATATGGATGCCTTACAGTTCCAAAGGCATAGCCCAATGAAAGAGATTCTCCTGAAGAGCTAATGTTACTGGTAAGGTAAGTGTTCTTTCTCTGTACATATTTCTGTTGATTTATAACAATGGTGCAGTAGTACCACTGTAGTTAGGGTTGAGTATGCATATCTCTGTTAAACACCTATTTTCAGATCCTCATAGCTCTGTTGTCTTTCGATATAGAAGCTGATAATTCGCATGTGCACTCTTTTTGGCAAGGCCTCTGAGTTCTGAAAATGTGGTAAAAATATGTTTTGTAATTTTTAAGTTATAGTATGGCAAAAGCATGTTAAAATATCCAAATCAATGCTGGCTTTGCAGTGTTACAGGGTTGCCGCCTATCCAGTTTTAGACCAGATAATCTGTTTTTTTAGAGTCCTTATCCAATCGCCCAATTTTGCTTAGATGTAATGCAGTTTTGTGGTTATTTAGAGTGCTTTCATACTCTTAAAACTGTATAAAAACATTCACAGTCTAGACTGCATGTCCAGGTTACAAAGAAGTTATTTTATATAAAAAAAGTATCACATTTTTCCAATATTTTTATTTATTTTATTTATTGATTTGTTTCACCAGGAAAGATACACTGAGCAACTCAATGCTTGTCTCACGGTACATCCTGGGGAAATGGGGAATGGGATGTACAGAGTGAGAATTCATAACTACATGTGTTTACAGAGGGTGGATACATACATACAATTTCAAAACAGGTTCAAGGCATTGGATACATAGTGGGCAATTTTAACAGTTATATTACATTACTGGCGGTTCATAGGAGATGCATACATACATACATACAGAAGCAGTACAGGGTCAAAAGCATAGGATTCAAGGTAGACAAAAGCATACAGTTACAGTACAGGTGGTACACAGGTGATACATAAGCTGCAAGGGTGCACACATAGGAACAAAGACACCCTTTAAGAGCTAGGCTACACAGGGCAGTGTAAGTGCAGGTGGGGTGGGGGGGCAGAGAAGAAGACAGTGAAGGAGAGAGAAAAAGTGAGAGAGAGAGAGAGGGAGGCATGTGAGTAAGGAGGGGGTCAGGAGCAGGTGCAGCTAGGTGTAAGGTAATTGTGTAGTGCAGAGGTGAGAGGGTATAGGGAGGAGGAGGAGGAGTGGTGGATATGAGGAGGGAGTGCATTCCACATTTTAGGCAGGTGGTAGGAGAAGGCTTTTTGACCAGAGGGTGTAGCTCTGCTGGGGACTGAGAGGGTATGTGAGTCAGCCTGGGATCTCAGGGAATAAGTGGAGTGGGTAATACAGTAAAATACAAATAAGAAAAAGTAACCAGTGTTACAGTGTTAACAGCTATTCATTGAGTATAATAAAGGAGTATGATTTCCATTGTAATAGTCTTTTGCTGAAGTGTGTTATCTGTTTATCATTTCTTCTTACAGACAGCGTTGTATACCTAATCTAAGTAGTCCAGCTGCCAGAGCACAGGTGGTCACCCAATATGCCGGTGCAGTGTTGTCCACTGGTACTGGTAATGGATGGTAGATTTTATTGTGGGATGAGTGATAATAACTAGGTAGATATAGTTTCCACATGGGGAAGTGATGGGAAAGTGAAATTAAGAAACCATGGCACATTGAAACAGTAACTAGACCTGGCAATAGAAGTAAAGAAGGAAGAGAGCAAGGAAGATACAGAATAGGTGGACAGGATAAACAGGAGAAAGTGGTAGATAGATGAGGAGTGTAGAAGGGGCAGGGCGGGTTACAACAATAGAGAGAGAGGGGATAAAGGACACCTTTTATGGTATAAAATCAGAATAGGTATCCAGTTCTACAATACCCATCTATGCCATCTAGTGTCAAGTAACTCAATTTTATTTGAGAAGGTATACGTAGGTCATTCTCTCCAATGAATGTATTTCCATTAGTATCTTAAGCCAGCCCTCCACTGTGGGGGCAGACGTGGTATGCCACAGCTGATTAATCACCTTTTTTTGTTGCTAGGAGTAGGATTAACAATAGTTGTAAGGTTGAACCCCAAAGAAAATTATCCTCTTGGGGATAGGCATCAATAGAAAAGAGGGTATGTTCAATCCTGGGTAGTTGAAAATTGCTTCTCATTTGAGTGACTCCATGCCAGAAGGGTCAGAGAGGTGGGCAATCCCAGAAGATTTATGAATGGTGGGCTGACATTTTTCTGCAGCCCCTACAACATAGACCCCATGTGGGTTTACATATTTCACTATTATTTCCAGGGTGCAGAAGAAACAATATCAATATTTTTAGGAGAGTTTCCTCCAGCTAGTGGAAGAGTTTAGTCAGAAAGGGTGTATTTGTACCAGGTATCCAGTGAGTGTGTCACTTCCAATTTCTTGTTTCAGCTTTGCAAAATAGATTTGTGGGTTCTGTGGAGGTGTCTTGGAGGGCTTTATATAGGTGACCTATGTGATGAGTCCATATCTTGCCTTTCAAATGAGATGAGGTGAGTCCACATCTGGCCTTTCAAGTGAGATGTGAGGAGTGGCGTAAGGGGGAGGGACTTTATCTGGGAGGCTAAAGACAGATGTCCCATGTCCAGCAGATGTGAGCGGACTTGTAGATATCCACAATGATCTGTTGAGAGGAGTTGGAAGGCTGTAAGTAAGATCGCGAACAGGGAGTTTACCTTAGGAGTCCAATAGTTGAAAATAAAATCAGAGGCCTAGTGTTATCCACCTTTTGGTGCTCAAGTCCTATCTATTAGGAAGGAATGCAATGTCATATTACACAGCCTGTAATTGGAAGAGTTGGAAGAGTTGTATGTGTGTGTGTGTGTGTGTGGGGGGGGGGTCAGGAACATTTTCCTAGCTGCTGCACATTGCCTCAGTGTTTCTGCCATATACTGAGCAAATGTAGTAAGGGGGAGTCTCCCTGGGGGTTTCCAAACAAATAATAGTCCAGATTGAAAAGACCATTCTGAGTGAATTCAATCCGCGCATCCAGTAGGGCTGTTGGCTATGATCCTATCAGATAGTCAGAAGCATAGGGTTCCGAGGTGGGCTGCTTGTGTGTATCACCTCAGGTTCAGGAGGTTCACCCCTCCGTGGTTTCTAGGGAGATGCAGTATGGAAAGGCAGATCAGGGATGGGATGCCCTGCCACATAAACCTAGATATGAGTTACTTCAGAACTGGAAATACCTGCATTATGACATAAGTGCAGGTTACAATGAATGTAGCAAGTAGAGGTGAGCACTGGGTGGTGGTGCTGATCACAAACGTCATGAATCCAAACAATAATAAAGGGAGCACTCACCCCTGCCAGTGAGGACTCTTATACAAACTTTTAAGTCCATGTAAACAAGCAGTTTATTCAACCTTTGAACTTTAAACATCATAAGAAGTTTCTTACGGTTTGCCCCAAACCCTGGAGCTTCATCAGAGATGCTGTCTGAATACCAGAGCTTGAATAAACTGCTTATTCACATGGACTAAAAAGTTTGTAAAAGTGTCCTCATTGGCAGGGGTGAGTGCTCCCTTTACTATTGTTCAGGAGAATGTTTTGATGTCATACATACCTTTGTATGTTTAAAAAAACACAAACAGTATGGGTAGAGCCCCATGTTTTACTTAAATAAGAAATAACAAGACAAAAGAAAGAAAATCATAAAATGAAATAAAATGAAAACAAACACATGAAACAAGTTAAAAAAATTACTTTTTGGAAGGGCAAAAACTAAAATGTTTGTAGCAGTTGTTGTTTAGGCTCCACTGTTGCCATAGAGATGGTCCATAAGGAAGTGGTAGCAGAATGGTCCCTTTCATAAAACCTTTCAAGACCCTTGCATAATGCTGCTTACTATGATGTAGTACACTAGGAATGTGATTTCTATTGTGTATAATGTCATTTTGAGGTATTTCATTAATGTAAATGTGATAACCAGAAATAAAACTAAATGTTCATTGAATAACAAGAAAAAAACGAGATTCCAGAAAAATAAAAATAAAAATGATAAAAATTAAAAAAGAATGTCAAAGTATGGCCATTAAAACCTTTGACAATTAAATCAACCTCATCTTTATGAAACCATTTTTATACCTTTTATATGCTCTCCTGTGTTACCGCTTGTTTGTTCCATATTCTACTGAGATAAAGAAAACACAATGCAGATTTGAGGGTACCACAAGTATAGATAATCAAGTTATCAAAAATTAATCAAAGCACATCAGAATACATGATTAACATAAAAATGAAAATGGGAGGGTGTTTTAACAGAGGTTAGAGCAATGAGCTTTGAACCAGTTTAGTACATCCAACAGACCATGGTTTGATTCCTACTGCTGTCACTTTACATACTGCATGACTCTAAGCAAGTCACTTAACCTCCCCATGCTACTGGGTCTCCCTTGTAAATGGGCTTTGTGCCTAGTAAGCTTCACCTGGTTATCAAATCAAAGAATAAAACTAAATAAATAATCAATAGTATAAAATCTTCTTTAACATTTCAAATAACTTTGGAGGAGGAATGATATAACCATCAGTCATAAAAAGGGGTGGAACCAGGGGCAGAGTTTGGGGTGGGTTGGAGTTTGGAGTGTGGTTTAGTATACGGTTTTCACACTGTCAAAGGTGGCAGCCCTATACTATCAAGAAACGAAAAGCAGCAAAGATTTCAGGCTCTTTAGATCCTGCTACAAAGGCATGCCGTTTGTTGTTCTCTGAAAAAAGTAGCACCGGTCACACATTCACTATAGCTGCAACTCTGCTGTGGGCTACTGTGCTTTTAAGACTCCTTTGTTGCTCAAGCATCAAAGGTATTCACCACTGCCTATAGAGCCAACACTGCTGTGTCAGGGACTGGACCTGGGGTCACCTGATCTGTGTGTCGACTGCAATGGATGTGAGTTTGCATCCCTGCAGGAATGGTCTGGGGTTATGGAACTCCGTTTGGACTTTGCAATTTGTTTGACTCAAGACTTTTGTGGATACAGTACTACTATTACCACTGTATATCAGCAGCCTTGCCACTCCTTGATGTGACTGGGTATGGTAACAGGGTTGGAGGGCTAAGTGATAATGAATCAGGAACATTTGCCAACTCAGGGACTCACAGGGGCTCATGGACTGCTGCTGTGAGCTGTGCTGCGACAGACTGTGTGTCTGCCTTTGAAATGAGTTTGTGAACAGAAATCCTGCTTTGAGAAAAGGTGGCATTCGTATGCAAGACATGCATGCCTGCAACATAGAAACACAGAATTTGTCGGCAGATAAGAACTGGCCCACCTAGTCGACCCCTCTTTTCTTCTGCCAATTCTGCTACTGTACACCGCACCCGGTCATTGGCTACCCCCCCACTTTGAAACTATGTTTCCTTTGTACCTAATTCATGCATGCTTGAAGCCCACCACTATTTTCACCCCTGCTGGAAGATTGTTCCAGACATCCACTACCCTCTCAGTGTAGAAACACTTCCTCACATCCTTCCTGAACTTTCCTCTCTTCAGCTTCATTTCATGCCCTCTAGTTCTTGTACACTTTTTTCTGAAATATGCTCTCTTCCTGTATCTTATTCACCATGTGAGGTATTTAAAAGTATCAATCGCTTATCCCCCTTCCTCCTTTCTTCCAGGGTGTACATGTTTAAATCCCTCAGTCTCTCTTTATAGGACATTTGGTGCAGCCCCAGCACAATTTCTGCTGCCCTTCTTTGATGATGTCTACCCTGTCTATATTCTTTCTGAGGTGCGGTCTCCAGAACTGGACACAATATTCTAGGTGTGGTCTCACCAATGACCAATACAGTGGCAACACCACTTTCCTCCTTTTGCTGGTGATACCCCTTCCTATGCACTCCAGCATCCCACTAGCTTTCCCCACTGCTTTGCTGCATTGCCTTGCCCCCTTAAAGTCATCTGTTATGATTACCCCTAGGTCTCTTTCCTGTTTAGTGACTGTCAATACCTTTCCCCTGTTCTATACTCTGCCTCTGGGTTTCTGCACCCAAGGTGCATGATTTTGCACTCTTTTGCATTAAAACCCAGCTACCAATGCATGACCATTCCTCAAGCTTTTTCAGGACTCTATTCATTCTCTCTACCCTCTATGGAGTGTCCACTCTATTGCAGATCTTGGTGTCCTCTGCAAAGATATAGAAGGCTTAGGGGAGATTTATGCCTCATTTATGGCCTACTTCAAGATTCTACACTTTTGAATGGAATAGGATTATTTGAATCCAAATTTAGACTAAGTAACCGTAGACATAACAAACAGTTACTGATTGGGAAATGGAATTCATTAAGGAGGAAAAACTGGTTCAGCATAAGATCAATCTCAATATGGAATAATCTTCCTACAATTGTAGTAGAAAGTTCAAACATGGACACATTCAAAAAAATTGGATTTGGTGATGACAGATAAAGACAAATATATGTAATACACTAAAATAATAGGCAAGCATTATGGACTATTGTTCTCTAGCTTGAAAAAACCTATGAAACCTTCCCTTCCAGTTCTTCTGCGATGTCACGTATAAAGACATTAAAGATGACTGGACTCGGTACTGAGCCCTGAAGAACCCTGTTGGTCACTCTCCCTTCCCCCGAGTGAGTACTATTAATCACCACACTGTCACCTATCCATCAGTTGGTTATGTGCCCAGTGTGCCACTTTGGTCCCCACCGCCAACCTTCTCAGCTGATTTTGTTTTTTTATGAGACTCCTATTTGGCATAGTGTTGAAGGCCTTGCTGAAGTCTAAGTAGGCCACATCCACTGCTCCCAACTGACCTATTTCTATGGTTACCCAATCAAAGAAGTCAATCAGGTTTGTTTGATATGATCTCCCTCCCATGAGTCAGTGCCACATTTGGTCTTATAGTCTGCTGGATGTAAGGTAATCTGCCAGTCTTTCCTTTAGAAGTAACTGTATTAGTTTCTCCACTATTAATGTCAGACTCACCAGCCTGTAGTTGTTAGCCTCTTCCCTGCTGCCATTCTTATGGAGTGAGACTACATCTGCCCTTCTGCAGTCCTCTAGGACCACCCCTGTATCTAGTGAGGTACTGGAGAGGGTTGTCAGAGGTGCAGCCAGTACCTCCCTATGCTTCTTCAGTACCCTTGAATGTAGTCCATCTGGCCCCATACCCTTGTCCACTCTCAGAATATTTGCAGATCTCTTCAAGACTATTTCCTCTTCGAATGGACTTGTGTCTGCTTCCCTCCCTCCAGTGGTTCTGTAACCTATATGTGGCCTGTACCCTTCCTCTTCCACTATGATAACAGAACAGAAGTATTTGTTTAGGATATCTGCTTTTTCCTAATCATCTTCTTCACAGTCTCCCTCTGCACCCTCAACCTCAAAGTTTCTACCTTTGGCTTTCTTTTTTCACTTATATAACACACATACCTAAAAAATATATTGTTTCCCCTTGGTTACCCCTCTGGAAATTCTTTCCTCAGTCTGTGCTTTAGCGCCCATCACCACCTTCCCTGCTTCCTCAGTTTTTGCTTGAAGTCCTCTCTCTATTGACCTTCTGCACCTCCTTGAATCTCCTGAATACTGCCTTGTCCTTATCCTTGCAACCACCTCCCTTGAGAACTACATTGGTCTCTTTTTCCTCCTGCTTTGCTCACCTGTTTTGTACAGAGGTTTTATGCTTTCTCTAGTCCATCCCTTTATCTGGCCCACTGTCCCTCCACCCCATCAGTGTAATTCCCCTTCCCCGCCAAAGTATCTCTGAGGCATTCAACCATTTTTCTATTCAGATAAAGAGATGTGCAAGAACAAGGGGTCACAATTTGAAGATAGAGGGGGGACGGCTCAGAGGTAATGTGAGGAAGTATTTTTTCACTGAGATGGTAGTGGATGCATGGAACAGCCTCCCTGAGGAGGTCATGGAGTCAAGAACAGTGGGGGAATTCAAGAATGCATAGGACAGACATAAGGTAGTCCTAGTGGGGGGTAGGAGGAAGTAAGCTGTTGGTTAACTAGGATCTGCAGCTTATCTGTTAGGTAGGAAAATGGGCAGACTAGGTGGGCCAAGCAGTCCTTATCTGCCATCAAATTCTATGTTTCTATGTTTCATATAAAATCTGCCCTCCTGAAATTCTGGACCCTCATCCTTGTGTGGTTCACCTTCGCTGTTGTCCTAATGTTAAACCACACTGTCTGTGACCTCTGGTCCCCAGGTGGCATCCCACCCTGTCCCCATTTGTACACATGGCATCCAGTATTGCCCATCACAAGTTGGTTCCTTGAATAGTTGCCTCAGAAACATTCCCTACAGGGAATTAAGGATGACTATGCTTTTAGCCGAAGCCACAGCCTGCAGGCTTCAATCGATATCTGGTAGACTGAAGTCCCCCATCAGCAGTATCTTCCCTTTTTCTGACATCTTGCTAATCTCTTCCCCCATTTCCTTGTCTATATCCTCTCCCAGTGCTGTAGGTCTGTAAATCACCTCAGTAAGAATGTAGGCTCCGGTTGCTGTCTCCAGGGTGACCTACAGTACCGCCAACCCCTCCTGACCCCCTTGCATTTCTGTTGACTTGATATCTTCCCTGACATATTACACCCCCCCTCCACCTTTCCTCCTCACCCTATCACACAGAGGACAAATTTCTGGAAGGGTATAGACAGAGTGGAGACAGTCCATAGGAATGCAACTAACATGGTCCATGGTCTGCATCAAAAGTCATTTGAGGAGAGACTAAAGAAATTCAATATGTACACCCTTGAATAGAGGAGGGAGAGGGGGATATGACAGAAATATTTGAATACCTCGGGGGTAAATAAGGTACAGGAGGAGGGAAGTATTTTTCAGACAAAAGGGTGCTCAAAAACAAGGGGACAGGCAATGAAGCTGGAGAGGGGGTAGATTCAGGAAAGGTGTGATGAACTACTTCTTCACAGAAAGAGTGGTGGATTCCTGAACAGCCTTCCAGCAGAGGTGGTGGGGTGAAAACAGGTGGAGGTTCAAGAATGCATGGAAAGGCACAAGGGAATTGTAGTGGAAAGGATGTGGGGAAGGAAGAAAGTAACAAAAGAAAGAAAATGCACTCATAACTGGTGGAAAGGGTCAGAAGCAACACTTTGCACACCAAGGGCTCAGTGACTTGTAGTTTATTCCAATGCTACATGCAATAATGTGTAGTTAGAGTGTTATTCATAATGAACAGGCCTATGCTTCTGACCCACTCCTACTGCTCACCCCAGTGCTTCGGTCTTGACCTTCAAAGGTGAAGACTGAAGCACTGGGGCAAGCAGCAGGAGCGAGGCAGAGGCCTACACTCTATTGCATGTAGCATTGGAATTTGGATGACTTCAGTAAACAATAAGCCACCAAACCCTTGGTGTTCAAAGTATTATTTCTGACCCTCTCCCCTAGGGATAAGTGCATTTTCCTTCTTTTGTTTGTATCCCTTGGTTTGCAACCTGGAAGCACACTGCAGTCTTATCACTAGCACTAGTGTTTAAAGGGTACCTAAACAAACATTTTTTTTAAAACTGTAGACTCCAAAATCTGGCTTCATAATGAGGTAAAGTAAAGGATGCTGTTTACATTTATGCTAAAACTGCATTTATGTAAATAACATAAACGCAGTTTCATAGCTTTTGAAAAATGTAAACTTCAGCCTTTCATTTTCAAAAAAACAGCCTTGCTTGCTCCCTAAGATGCCTGCCAAGTGTGTTAAGTGATGAGTCATAATAACATCATTGGAGCCAGCGGCAGAGGCAAAGATCCACATAGCTCCCTATAGTGCTAACTAGTTCTTCTTTCCCCCTTTGTTGTGAGTTATTTCACCAGAATGATCAACACCATGTGTTAAAACGTGGATTATTTTGATCTGTACACGTCAGGCTATGATTTTGTTCATTTTGTTTACTTTTACTTGCTGAAAATATTTTGCAATCCAGCTGACTTTGGCAAACCACAGCACAGTAAAACACTTCAAATACCTGATGATCTAGCGGTTATGTGACAGGGCTCCCAGATCTACAGGGTTGCCTATATTTTACAGGGAAATGGAGCTCTATACAGAGAAATTGTTCCCATAGGCTTACACTGGTTATATCAGAAAACGAAGCAATTTGGTTTCCATTAGAAGCAATGTAATCTACTGGAAAATCCAGGCAAATTGCTCAGGAGTTACAGGAAAAAGGCCAAATCAACCTGGGAGCACTGATGGGATGCCTGAATTTTGTAGTGAAGTACTGGTCTGGTCCAACTCCAAAGTTCCTGCTTTCTTGTTAATCCAAAAATAAACTTCACTTGTAGTCATTTTCAACGTGAACCCCCTGCACCTAGCCTGCCTTCTGTGGAACACCTCACCATGCATACCCTGGCCTTAGTACTGCCTGGGACTGCATATGAGCTTGTGGTCTCATGAGGAGAATTATCACACCGCAGATTGTAATCTTGTACCTCAGAGAGTTGTGCACGCCTATACTGATACACTTCATAATCTGGCACTGTTTAAAAATGCCTCCCAAATCACTCTCTAGTCCACTTTCTCAATGTTTGACTTCTACTTCCACAGGTAACATTGAGTAGATCACCACCCTTCTACACAGTAAAGGCAGTATATACAGTTCCCCTGTTGTGTTTTTTCCCCCATCACATTAACCAACAACTAGGCCTTCCTGGATGGCCAAGCAATAAGCATCAGGACTCACCAGAAAAACTGCTGTTGATGGCCTCATAAGGGCTGCACTTATCATGGATAACAATATTATTAGCAGGAGAGGCATACTAATGCCTGAGAGAATCCACCTGACTTCCAGTGTTGGTCTACTCCTTTACCTGTGGTCTGCAGAACTGCACAGGATAGTTCCAGGCAATTCTTCTCCAGTACTTTTCTGTGCCCTACTCCACAATGCGAGTTGGCTGGCAACTACCCTTCCAAATCTTGAATGAGCTATACACAGCTCCCTTGATACTGTCCTAACAAACGTCAACATCTCCCCCCCCCCACACGAGGGTAATCTCCCTGCACTGAATTCAAGTAACAGTTTAGGTGCAGCTCTGCTACCCTGAGTATTTGTCATTGCTGGCTGCTCTCATCCACAGTCAGGTAGTGATCACAGTGCTGGCAGCCCCACATCTCAGATGTCACAATGATCTGCTCAATGTCCCCCTTCCTGTCTTCCCCTAACCTGAATATAGCTGTACCCTGCTGGAATGGCCTCTTTAGTTCTTCTCTGGCATTCATTCTTCTCACTTGCTCCCCACACCAAAAACTGGTGAGCTCACTACCCTTCCACATCATGAACGCGGTTAGTACAGTCCCCTGTATTATTTTTACATATTAATAATAAACATGATCTTCTGGTAAACCAGGCTGATAGCAGCAGGGCACAAGGGGAAAAATAGGCTTTCCTACCTATATAAGAGCTAAGCCACCTATGATTAGGCACTATTAAATGACATGCATAATGATGCGCACACCCGTTATTTAATAGTGCCTAATCGAAGGTAGCCTTGATCTTTTATGGCTAGGAAAGCCCATCATTCCCCTTGTTCCCTGTTGCTATCTGCCTGACTTACTGGAAAGACTTGTTTATTTTTGATATGTCAAAAAACCCGGGGACTGTACTACCTGCATTCATGATGCAGAAGGGTGATGAGCTCACCATTTTTTGGTGCGGGGACAAGGAGTGAAGAATGAATAACAGAGGGTGACTGAGAAGGCCACTCCTGCAAAGTACTGCTATATTCAGGGAAAGGGGAAGACAGAGGGGGAGAAATATGAGTAGATTACTGTGAGAAATAAGATGTGGGTCTGACGGCACCATGATCACGACCTGACCCCATTGTCCTGGCAAACATTCCCCTTCCCATAAAACCAGTTCATGCAATTGTCCAAGGCTGTGTGTGGGTATTAATGTGTAACATGGCTGCCACTA
Organism: Neoceratodus forsteri; assembly: GCA_016271365.2. Classification (NCBI taxonomy): domain Eukaryota; kingdom Metazoa; phylum Chordata; order Ceratodontiformes; family Ceratodontidae; genus Neoceratodus; species Neoceratodus forsteri. The sequence continues at coordinate 583,738,243 of CM028131.1, forward strand.
CACGTTAAGTCATTTCACTACTAGTCTAGCACTGCCTGTAAAGCATTTTGGGATACAATGTGTATGAAAAGCACTATATAAATGCTGATTTTTCTTCTTCTTATTATTTCCCATGGAAAAAGAAGACAAGACAAGCATTTTTTTGATTTCTGAGAAAGTATGAACTCTGGCATTGGACTACAAAAGAACTTTGCTACAAACAAGTGGTGGATCTAGAGGCTGGTGAAGGATGTGGCTGCACCCCCCCCCCCATTGTAACGTACTTGCTTGCTGCTGCTGCATTTCACTTTGTTGAAGAAATCTGATTTATTTATTGTACAAATGTTTACATTCAAAACTATGGATTACATTTGTAAGTTCTGTCAAAAATGTACTAGAAAAGAATAATAGCAGAAAATATAATGCTTTAATAAAAATGTTAAAAAGTGCATATTAAATATGCACACCACCCCAGCACCCCCCATTGTAACATCCTGGATCCACCGTAACCACTAGACCATCAGCTTATTTAAGATTTGTACTGCACTGTGGTTTGCCAAAGAGAAAGTCAGTTGGATTAAAACACAATTCAACATGTTTAAGTAAGCAAAATGAACAGAACCATAGCCTAACATGTGTATTGATCTAAATAATGCACATAGTTTTGACCATTTTGGTGAAACAATTCTGTATAAAGGGAGAAAAGAACTAGTTAGCACTATAGAGAGTCATATAGCTCTCTGACTACGACTCCAATTATGTCATCACTTAACACATTTGGCCACCATTTTAGGAAGCAGGTGAGGCAGTTTTTTGAAATTGGAAAGCTGATTTTACATTTTTCAAATGCTTTAGAACCCCATTTAGGTAAATTATATAAATGTAGTTTTAGCATTAATGCATACAGCAGCCTTTCCTTTAGTCCCCTATGAAGTCAGATTTTTGAATAGTTTGTTGTCAAAAATTTGTTTAGGTATCCTTTAAGAATCAGAGCTGTACAGATCAAGTAAAGTCTACTGCAATACTGCAGATAAGGGAAAAAAGGAGCAGACTGGGTGGGCCAAACGGTCCTTATCTGATGTCAAATTCTATGTTTCTGTGTGTACCCCACTCATTTATCATTTTCCTCCCTTGTGCCCTTTTATGGGCATTACAAATTTTAATATTTATGGCCCTGCCCTGTGGTGGAGTCTCTGCAGGTCAGATGCCGCTATTCTGGGGTGTGGGTTATAAATAGGGCTCTTTGGCGCCTTTTGATTTTTTTTCCCCATGCCAAGGCATCAGTGGGTGGTGGTTGGTAGCAGAGCTTTTACCTTCTCCTGCCCTGGGTCCTGTAAAGTGTGGTTGGAGTAGCAGTGGTATAGTGTGGCAGCCGGGAATTTAACCCATGTCCTGGTGGGCATCGGTTTTGGAAGAGCACCGGTTGCCACTGTCATCAGCCAGTATGAGGGGCAGAGGTATGGAAAGTCAAGGCATTGGGTGGGTTGTCCTTTATGGAAGCACCAAGTTATCTCATCGACAAGAATGCTGACTTCACCCTCAGCGACGGCACAATACCGATGCAGGTATTGTGCCTCCTCTTACATGGGTGTTTTCTGTGGGGGGCTGCACCCCACCCCTCATGTGGTGGGGTCTGCCCCCCATCACCCCCCAGACTCTAGGATTCCAACTCCAGGTCAGAGTTGGTCCGGGGAGGGGGCGGAACACTGGGGGAAGGTGAAACACAGACAAAGGACCATTACCGTGAATGTTGCCGTAATGGTCTTTTTCTGTGTTTTGCCGTCGGGATGCCGACAACAAGGGGTGATATGGTCCATTATTCCCCCTGATCTGAAGCTGCAAGGCCTGCAGTGACTGTGAGGATGAGAAAGGACAGTAAAGCCCAAGGGTAGCGCTGGTGGGACCATTCTGCACTGAAGGTTTGGGGGGTGGAAGTTGCCCACTGGAGAACCAGCCCAGTGATGGGATCCTGTGGAGCCTAGCAAGTATGGAACTCTCCGGTTGGATCTCAGGGGACTGGGGAAGGAGGAGAAACCGGAGACAGTGGAAAGAACTGCTGCTGCTATAAGGAGGTCCTGGCCTCTGACTGCTGCTGCCAATATTCATAATGTGGCCACCTGGCCCAAGGAGTAGCTAAGAAGAAGGTTGGGGGTCTTTACAACCATGATGCAACCACCAGAATGAACTGTTTGTGACCCTATTGTGGGCTCTTGGCTCTGGGGATTAATTTTGTAAATATGTTTTGGACTGGTCAGTTTCCATTTATGAAATGGTGCCTTCCCCCCCCCGTTCCAGTGATTCATGGTGTGGACATTCAGTTTATTGGGAATGTTTTGCTGCTAACCTCCTTTTACTCTCACAGCACAGCACTTTGAGATGGCAACTCCTCCCCCTCCCCTCAGTGAAAACCCAGCCACAACCTGAAGTCATCTGTCCGGTAAGGGCTCTTTTCTACTCTTGTGGCCCCCTTCCCCTCAATTACCATCTGGATACCCCTAGATATGGAACGGGGGACTTATATATGTGTCTTTCATGAACTGCATGTGTCCTGGTATAGTCATGTTCCAGTCATTAGTTCCTGTGCACCATGACTCAGTGATGGCCACTATGACTGGTCTGCCTCTTACTTTTTTACTTATTTATTTATTTTTTATTTATTTATGTATGAGTTTTACCAGGAAGGCATACTGAGCAGGATTGCTCATTTCCAGATGCGTTCTGGGGGGAGGGTGGAAGGGAACAAGTTGTTCAATAATAAAAAAAAATGCATGGATGATCATTTCATATACAAACATATACCCATCTATGACATGACAGCCTCAATATCTGGAATTTTATTTCCAATACGTCTTGCATTTGCACACATGACTTTCCACATCTTTCTCCCACCCTGCTTGCAAGCACCTTTCCTTCCTTTGGCCCTGCTCTATTTTCCCCACTCATATTACTATGTTTGTTACCTTCTTCTTTGTCTTCAGTTCCCCTTCTTATGACTTGAACCTGTTCCATGGGGGAGTTTTCTCCCCTTAGGTTCTCTTTCCTTTCTGCTTCATTTTGTGTGTGTGTGTGGGGGGGGAGGGGGCAGTATACGCCTCTCTCTGTCCTTCCACGTCTGTCTTTCTACCACATGACCTGATCTGGATTTACTGAGAGTGAAAGCCAGTGGCAATCGATCATCAGTGACATGACGGGATCCACTCAGGGAGTGCCATAGCCTGATACTATGTTGTCTTCATCTTGCATACTGGATACCTCAACATGGAGAGTGGTGTGGATCCTCACAGCTTAATACAGAGATACAGAGGAGGACCTCTGAGATACAATGCCTTTGCAACACACAGCAAGAGAGAGAAAAGGGTTAGAGTGAGAGACTGGAGAGATGGACTGGCCAGCTGAGAGAGAGCACATCAGACTGTGACATCAAAGCCTTGCATAGCAAGGGAGACCTGATTGTACCCAAACTATGAGTAAAATCCAAGCTTACCCTGCCACTGGGACATGGGAAAATAGTTTGGAAACCATTTAGTGGATTTGACTTCTCTGCCAGGAGTTTACAAATACCTCAGTTTGTGGTTTGGGTTTCAGTCATTTGCAACTGCATTGCCTTTGGTGATCCAGAGTGTCACTGAGTTTACCCATTCTTTTATTTAGTGTGCACAACTGCTTCCCAACAGCGTGCAATGATTCGTGAGCCTACACCAATTCCATGGCTGGGTAGCCAGTAATAGGTGCTGCCCAATGGCGTGCAATGATCGGTGAGTCTACACCAATTCCATGGCTGGGTAGCCAGTAATAGGCGCTGCCCAATGGTGTGCAATGATCAGGGAGCCTACACCAATTTCATGGATGGGTAGCCAGTAATACTTTGGTTATTTGATCAAAGGTTAAACTACTGGTACCATAAATACATAGATAGACAGCCTATGATGACAGAAAAAAGTCCATCGGACCATTCAGTTTACCCACCCTACCCAACTACTCTGAACTGGCCCTCATGGCCATCTTAACATAGAAACATAGACTTTGATGGCAGATAAGGACCACTTGGCCCACCCAGTCTGCCCATTTCCCTTCCTATTGGATAAGCTGCAGATTCTAGTTAACCAACAGCCTACTTCCTGCAACTCCCTCCACTACAATTGCTTTATGTCTGTCCCATGCATGTTTGAATTCCCCCACTGTTTTAGACCCAACAACCTCCCCAGTAAAGGCGGTTCCATGCATCCACCACTCTCTCCGTGAAAAATTTCTTCACATTACCCTGAGCCATCCCCCTCTATCTTAAATTGTGCCCCCTTGTTCTTACACATCTCTTTTTCTGAAAGATGCTACCCTCCTGGACTTTGTTGATTCCCTTGAGGTACTTAAAAGCTTCTATCATGTCCCCCCTGTCCCTCCTTTCATCAAGGGTATACATATTAAGCTCTCTCAGTCTCTCTTCATATCATTTCTGATGCAGAACCTGCACCATTTTAGTTGCCCTCCTCTGGACTGCTTCCATCCTGTCTATGTCCTTGTGTAGATGGAGTCTCCAAAACTGCACACAGTATTCCAGATGGGGTCTCACCAACTGTCTGTACAGAGGGATAACCACTTCCCTTTTTCTACTTGTGATGCCCCGTCCTATGCACCCAGTATCCCCCTGGCTCTCCTTACTGACTTCTCACATTGCTTACCCACCTTTAGGTCATCTGGTATGACTACCCCCAAGTCCCTTTCCATTTTTGTTGTTGTTAGTACCTCCCCTGCTATCGTGTACTCTTCTCCTGGGTTTTTGTTTCCCAGGTGCATTACTTTGCACTTCTTTGCATTGAATCTAAGTTGTCATATGTCTGACCATTCCTCCAACCTTGCCAAGTCCCTTCTCATCCTTTCTACCCCCCATGTATCAACTCTGTTGCAGATCTTTGTGTCATCTGCAAAGAGGCATACCTTTCCCTCCAGACCCTCTGCAATGTCACCTATAAAGATGTTAAAGAGGACTGGACCCAGTACTGAGCCCTGAGGTACTCCACTAGTAACCCCTCTTTCTTCGGAATGTTTTCCATTCACTATTACCTTCTGTGTCCTGTTGTGCAGCCAGTTTGCTACCCAGGCTACCACCCTAGAACCCACTCCCAGGCTGGCTAACTTGATTATTAGACTTTTGTGCAGGACTGTGTCAAATGCCTTGCTAAAGTCTAGGTAGGCCATATCCACAGCCCCTTCCTGGTCTATTACTTTGGTCACCCAGTCAAATAAATCAATTAGATTTGTCTGACATGACCTTCCTGCTGTAAACCCATGCTGCTTTGGGTCCTGTACCCTGCTGGCCTCTAGGTACTCAACAATTGTTTCTTTCAGAAGTGATTCCATCATTTTCCCTACCACTGAGGTCAAACTTACAGGTCTGTAGTTTCCTGCTTCTGCCTTGCTCCCACTTTTGTGAAGGGGGAATCACATCTGCCCTCCTCCAGTCCTCAGGTACCACCCCATCCTCCCATGATTTGTTAGAAAGTGTGGTCAGTGGTATCACTAGGTCCTCCCTTAGTTCTTTTAGGATTCTGGGGTGAATCCCGTCAGGCCCCATTGCTTTGTCCACCTTGAGTTTTAGGAGTTCTTTCAGGACTCTTTCTTCTGTAAATGGACTGGTGTCAAGCCCCCTACCCAGAGTACTTCTATTGTCTGGTTTAGGTAACTCCTTATCTTCTTTTGTGAATACTGAGCAAAAGTATTCAGTCACTATCTCTGCCTTTTCACTGTCTCCCTCTGCCCACCTCCCCCTCTCCTTTATTAATCTTCACTATTCCTCCCTTAACCTTTCTATGCACCCTAATGTACCTATAGAAGGTTTTATCCCCCTTCTTAACTGAGTTGGCTATTTTTTCCTTGGTTTGGGCCTCTGCTGTTCTGACTGCCTTCCCTACTTCTTTCTGCTTTAATTGATACAGTTCCCTGTCGTGCTCCTTCTGTGATTCCTTATACTTTTTGAATGCAGCCTTTTTCTCCTTAACCTTCCCTGCCACCTCTTTTGAGAACCATAGTGTTTTTTACTCCGCTTTGTTTTCTTTATTTGTTTCACACAAAGGCTTGTTGCCTCTATGATAGCAGTTTTGATTTTCCCCATTGTTCTTCCACCCCTCCTTTTTGGCCATTTGCTAGTGCATTTCTCAGGTATTCACCCATTTTGCCAAAGTCAGCCCTTCTAAAGTCCAGTATCCTTGTTTTTGTATGGCCTGTCTCCATGGTTGTGCTTATTATGAAGCACACTGTGCAGTGGTCACTTGCTCCCAGATGTCTACTGACTTCTAAATTTGTGATCCTCTCTCCATTTGAGAGTACCAGGTCTAGTATTGCTCCCTTCCGAGTGGGTTCCAACACTAGCTGTCTAAGACCTGCCCCCTGCAGGGCATCGAGAATGACCCTGCTCTTGGATGTGGCTGCAGTACATGTCATCCAGTTAACATCTGGCATATTCAGGTCCCCCATCAATAGTATCTCCCCTTTTCAGCCATTTTGAGAATGTCCTCCATCATTTTCTTGTCCGTTTCCTCCCCTTGAGACGGGGGTCTGTATAAAACCCCTGTGCGGATTGTGATGCCATTCCCTGTCTCCAAGGTGACCCAGAGTGCCTCTTGTCCTCCCTTTACTTTTTAGTTCTGTAGCTTTGATCTCTTCCCTTACGTATAGAGCTACTCCACCTCCTCTTTTACCCTCCCTGTCCCTTCTGTAGACTGTGTACCCCGGTATGTTGACATCCCAGTCATGGTTCTCCATGTACCATGTTTCCATGACTGCTACAATATCCAATTTTTCATCTTCCATCAGGGCTACTAGCTTAGGAAGCTTGTTTCCCAGACTATGGGCATTGGTACTCATTGCCCTCCATTTAATGTTGGCTTTATCTTTTTTTCTCCCATCCCTGCTCTGATTGCCCTTGTCTATTTTTCCATTTACCCCTGTCCTGCCCTCTGTTGAGCTCTGTACCTCAGTGTTTACCTTACTACCTGCCATGTTTTGTGGGGGGAGGCTTGAAACTTTCTGCCTCTTATCAGCACCTCCCCCCTTGGCTAGTTTAAAAGCTTGCCAAGGAAGCATTTAAACCTGTCACTTAGGAGCTTGGTTCCCTTCTTGAACAGATGCAGACCATTGTGCCAGTACAGACCTTCATCTCTCCAGGTGTACCTCCAGTCCCCAATGAAGCCAAAGACCTGTGCTCTGCACCAGTTTTGCAACCATTCATTAAACTGCATGGTGTGCAGTACCCTAGCCTCACCCCTGCCATGGACTGGCAGCATCTCTGAGAAGGTAACCATGCTTGCTACCTGTCTGAGGCCCCTCCCCAACTCCAAAAATTCATCCTGCACTGCACTGATTCCATGCCTAGCTAGGTCATTTGTCCCAAGGTGGACAATGATATCTAGTTCCCTCTCCTGTGATGCTGCTTCTGCAATTGTGAGGATTCACTTCTTGTCCCTCCAAGCCATGGCACCAGGCAGGCAGGCACCTTACTTCCCTCTCCTCTCCCTTCCCCAGTTCTACCCCCCTAACAACTGAGTCCCCTATCAGAAGCTGTTTCCTTCCCCTGTGGTGTCCCTTGCCACCGTTTTGTGGGTCTCCCTTGTGGATGTCCTCAGCATTCTTCTTGGTCTCCACTGATGGTGCCATCATAGAGGAACCTTGCTCTGCCAGACTGGCGTATGATTTGTGTAGAGGTACAACTAGGGGGCTTTGCCTCTGTTCCACCACCTGCACCCTCCCAGAACCCACTGTGGTACCAACTGCTCTTCATACTTGGCAACCTCTGAGGCAGTGGTTGTGGCAGTAGTGCTCTTTGGGTGGGGGAGGCCTCCATAGTCATTGCCAGTTCAGCCTGGAGGAGGGCAATCTCCTCCCTCAGAGCTGACAGTTGCCTGCAAATAGGACAGCAGTGCAGTTTCCAGAATGTATCCCAGAAAACTGCTGCCTCACAGCCAGTGCATTGCACCACTCCCCACATGTCCCTCTCCCTTATAATATACAATATGTAATATATATAATTTTGTTTTGTTTTTTTTGGTGGTGTGTACTTACCTTTATGCACTATGATGGGTTATTAAGAATATGACAGCTCTGCCCCAAGACCTGTTGAGGAAGGGATGTCAGAACTTTGGCTATAAAGGAAATGCCATGCCTGGGGGTGTGGGTGTGGGGAGAGGGGGTGGGTAGTCCACAACCACAGGTGACTGTTAGAAACAATCAAATACACCACTGCTCCACCACCCTGGTGAGTACTACCCTTTATAGTAATTCAACTAACCTCCAGTAACTTATTTAAAAATAGTTTAACTATCACAAACTCCTACGCACCAGTAAATTATTTAAAAATAGTTTCTGTCCCAAAATCCTAGTAGTCAATCCAGCTACCCCCAAGGGACAACCAAAATGCAGTATTCAAACCCTTGTGAAGTTACTTCCAAGATAAGCAGATTTTGCAAGCTCCTCTTTCAACTCCTCAGCCACCTGTAAATTTAAAAATAGTTTACATAGAAACATAGAATTTGATGGCAAATAAGGACCGCTTGGTCCACCTAGTCTGCCCATTTTCCTACCTAACAGATAAGCTGCAGATCCTAGTTAACCAACAGCTTACTTCCTCCTACCCCCCACTAGGACTGCCTTATGTCTGTCCCATGTATTCTTAAATTCCCATCACTGTCAGCTCACAACCTCCTCAGGGAGGCTGTTCCATGCATCCACAACTCTCCATGAAAAAATACTTCCTCACATTACCTCTGAGCCATCCCCTCTATCTTCAAATTGTGCCCCCTTGTTCTTGTACATCTCTTTTTCTGAAAGATGCTACCCTCTTGGACTTTGTTGATTCCCTTGAAGTACTTGAAAGTTTCTATCATGTCCCCTCTCTCCCTTCTTTCCTCAAGGGTATACATATTAAGCTCCTTTAGTCTTTCTTTGTATGTCTTCTGGTGCAGACCCTGCACCATTTTGGTTGCCCTCCTCTGGATAGCCTTCACTCTGTCTATGTCTTTGCAGAGATGGGGGCTCCAGAACTGCACACAGTACTCCAGACGGGGTCTCACCAACTGTCTGTACAGAGGGGTAACAACTTCCTGTTTTCTACTATTCATGCCACTTCCTATGCATCCCAGTATCCTCCCAGCCTTCCTTACTGCCTTCTCACATTGTTTGCCCACCTTTAGGTCATCTGATATAATTACCCCCAGGTCCCTTTCCATTTTTACTGTTGTCAGTATCTCACCCCCCATTGTGTACTCTTCCCTTGGGTTTTTGTTTCCCATGTGCATTACCTTGCACTTCTTTGCATTGAATCTGAGCTGCCATTCATTTGACCATTCCTCCAACCTTGCCAAATCCCTTCTCATCCTTGCCACTCCATCTTGTGTATCAACCCTGTTGCAGATCTTTGTGTCGTCTGCAAAGAGACATACTTTTCCTTCTAGTTCCTCTGCAATGTCACTTATAAAGACATTAAAAAGGACCGGTCCCAGTACTGAACCCTGTGGTACCCTGCTAGTAACCCTCCTTTCTTCACTGTGCACTCCATTTACTACTACCCTTTGTGTCCTGTTGTCTAGCCAATTTTTTATCCAGGCTACCACCTTGGGGCCCACTCCAAGGCTGGTTAACTTGTGTATTAATCTTTTGTGTGGGACTGTATCAAATGTCTTGCTAAAATCTAGGTAGGCCATGTCCACAGCCCCTCCCTGGTCTACTACTTTGGTCACCCAGTCAAAGAAATCTATTAGATTCATCTGACACCACCTTCTCTTCATGAATCCATGCTGCCTTGGGTCCTGTGCCCCACTGGCCTCTAGGTGCTCAACAATTCTTTCCTTCAGAAGTGATTCCATCATTTTCCCTACCACTGAGGTCAAACTAACTGGTCTGTAGTTTCCTGCCTCTGTCCTGCTCCCACTTTTGCAAAGAGGAATCACATCTGCCCTCCTCCAGTCCTCAGGTACCAACCCATCCTCCCATGATTTGTTAAAGAGAGTAGTCAGCGGTGTCACTAGTTCTACCCTTAGTTCTTTTAGAATTCTTGGGTGAATCCCATCAGGCCCCATTGCTTTGTCCACCTTCAATTTTATTAGTTCTTTCAGAACTCTTTCTCCTGTAAATGGACTGGTATCGACCCCCATCTTCAGAGTGTTTCTCTTGTTTGGTTTATGTACCTCCCCCTCCTCTTCCTTTGTGAATACTGAGCATAAATACTCATTAAGTATCCCTGCTTTTTTACTGTCCCCCCTCTACCCACATTCCCTCCCCTTTATTAAGCCTCAGTATCCCTCCTTTGGTCTTTCTTCACTCCCTAATGTACCTATAAAAGGTCTTATCCCCTTCTTAACAGAATTGCAATCCTTTCCTCAGTTTGGGCCTTTGCTATTCTGACTGCCTTCCAGCCTCCTTCTGCTTTAACTGATAAAGTTCTCTGTCCTGCTCCTTCTGTGTTTCCTTATATTTCCTGAATGCTATCCTTTTCTCCTTAACCTTCCTGCCACCTCTTTTGAGAACCATAGCATTTTTCCTTCTTTGTGTTTTATTGATTTGCTTTACACAAAGACTTGTTCCTCTGTGATGGCTGTTTTGATTACTCCCCATTGTTCCTCCACCCTCCTTCTTGCCTGTTTGCTAGTGCTTTTCTAAGGTACTCTCATTTTCCCAAAGTCACCCTCCTAAAGTCCAATACTCTTGCTTTTGTATGGCTTGATTGTATGGCTGTGTTTATCATGAACCACACTGTTTGGTGGTCGCTTGTTCCCAGATGGCTACCCACCTCTAAATCTAGATTCTTTCTCCATCCCCATTTGAGAGTACCAGGTCTAAGATTGCTTCTCCTGAGTGGGTTCCAACACTAGCTGTCTGAGGCATGCCCCTGTAGGGCATCAAGAATGACCCTGCTCTTGGATGTGCCTGCATCAAAGGTGCTCCAGTTAACATCTGGCATATTCAGGTCCCCATCATTCAATATTTCCCTTTTTCTGCCATTGTAAAGCCTTCTATCATTCATTGTCCATTCCATCCCCTGAGATGGGGTCTGTATACAACCCCTGTGCAGATTGTGGTGCCATTTTCTGTCTCCAGGGTGACCCAGAGTGCCTCATCTGCTCCCTGTTTACTCTTTAGTTCTGTTGCTTTGATCCCTTGCTTTACATAGAGAGCTACTCCTCCTCCTCCTCTTTTACCCTCCCTGTCCCTCCTGTAGATTGTGTATCCTGGTATGTTGACATCCCAGTCATGGTTCCCTGTGTACCATGTTTCTGTGACTGCCACAATATCCAGGCAACCCTCTTCCATCAAGGCCACTAGTTCAGGGAGCTTGTTACAAAGACTAAGAGCATTGGTACTCATCATCCTCCACTTTTTGATAGCCTTACCCCTTTTAGCCCCATTCCTGTCCTTACTGCCTTTGCCTCTTTTTACATTTTCCTCTGTCCTGCTCCCTAATAACTTATCTACCTTGGTGTTTACCTCACTAATTACCATGTTTTGTGGGGGAGGCTGGGATCTCCCTGCTCCTTTTCAGTGCCTCCCCTTAGCTGGTTTAAATGCTTGCCAATGAAGCATTTAAACCTCTCACCTAGGATCCTGGTTCCCCAGACAGATGCAGACCATTGCACCAGTATAGGTCTGCATCCCTCCAGGTGGCTCCCCAGTCCCCAATGAAGCCAAAACCCTGAGCTCCACACCAGTTTTTCAACCACTCATTGAATTCCCTGGTGAGGAGTGCCCTAGCATCACCCTTGCCATAGACAGGCAGCACCTCCGAGAAGGTTACTATATGCGCTACTTGTCTAAGGCCCCTCCCCAACTCTACAAGCTCCTCTTGCACTGCTCTGATCCCATTCCTAGCCAGGTCATTTGTCCCTAGGTGGACAATGACATCCAGCTCCCTCCCTCGTGCAGCTCCTCCCATGATCCTGAGGATTTGCTTCCTGTCCCTCCAAGCTGTGGCACCAGGAAGCTGCCCTCCCCTCTCCCTTCCTCCCCATTTCTACCCCTAATGATTGAGTCCCCACCAGGAGTTGTTCTTCCCTGTGGAGTCCCATGCCGCCCTCCTGTGGGTCTCCTTTGTGAAGGTTCCCAGCATCCTCCTTGGTCTCCACTGCAGGCCTCATAGAGGAAACCACTATCCACCAGAAGAGCGAATGAATTGTGGAGAGGTACAGCTGGAGGGATGCAACTCTTTCCACCACCCTCTCCCTCCCTGAGCCCACCCTGGTCCAGCCTCTCCTCTTTCTTGTAGCAACCTTTGAGGTAGTGGCATTGGCCCTGGTGGTCCCTGGGTGGGAGGAGGTTTCCGCGAATCCTAGCCAGGTCAGTCTGGAGACAGGCAACCTCCTCTCTCAGACCAGAGAGGTGCCTGGAAATAGGGCAGCATCGCAGCCTCCAGAATGTCTCCCAGAACACTGACGCCCCACAGCCATTGCACTGCACCACTCCTATCATGTCTTATTTTGTGTCCCGTCTCCTGTTTCTCTGTATGCTTACTCTCTACTCTCCTCTCCTTACAACTCTCACCCTTCCTGTTCTGGGACATCAACTTCCTAAATTCTTTAGTAGCCTCCTTCTTCCTTGCTCAGTGTCAGACCACCAGCAGCTGGGGGGGGGGAGTGAGCTACTTTTTTCCTTTAGGGTTGACAAATCCAATGTTTCTCTATTATTCTTCCCTTCCTACTGCCAAACAGGAAGTTCCTGTTGACAGTCAGATACAGTGGCTATAAAAGTAGAACTGGCTTAGTGTAGGATGAAGGGCAATTAGTAAGAAAAAAGGCTAGCAACAGGAAGTTGTAATTTGAGTCACTGTTTTTATAGTGTCTAAGCCACACCCCCAATTAAGCTCTCTTTCCTCCTACTGGTTTAGCAAAGTCAGCTGATACAGCACCCTTCCCAGCACAGAACACACACTGTCTTTCTTTCTTTTCTTTCTTTTTTAACCCTAAATAAGACCCCTTCTACTTCTAATAAAGTATCTGTCTACTTAATCTCAACAGACACTGACTCCTGCTGAGATATAAGTTTTAAATTAATAAGAAAATGTAGCTTTTTTAGTTAGCTGCTTTCTGCTCTACAAGCAAGGCTAGCAACAGGAAGTTGTAATTTGAGTCACTGTTTTTATAGTGTCTAAGCCACACCCTCAATTAAGTTCTCTTTCCTCCTACTGGTTTAGCAAAGTCAGCTGATACAGTACCCTTCCAAGCACAGAACACACACTGACTTTCTTTCTTTTCTTTCTTTTTTTAACCCTAAATAAGACCCCTTCTACTTCTAATAAAGTATCTGTCTACTTAATCTCAACAGACACTGACTCCTGCTGAGATATAAGTTTTAAATTAATAAGAAAATGTAGCTTTTTTACTTAGCTGCTTTCTGCTCTACAAGCAAGGCTAGTAACAGCAAGAAACTTGAGTATATCTCAGTCATTTATTAAAGCCAGAATCATACTGTAGAGATAAATAAAGAAACAGAGTAGATGGAAGCCCAGTTTTATCATAGCCTCCTTCATGTGTGATTTCAGCTGGCCTCGATTGTGAATCTCTGTCGGATCAAACACCCCCAAATTCCCACTTGGCACCATTATGTACCTGTAAATATTCCAGGTTGCTACTGGCAAGTTAAGTATGAAGATAAACCAGTGCAAAGAAACAAGCATTAAAACTGTGACAATGGCATGGCTGACCACCTCTGGGAGTACCCACTTGTTTAATTTGGAGCAGAAGGATCTGGCATTAATGTAGTCACATTCTAAATCGGAAAGTGTGATTATAAAATAGACGGAGAGGAATATTAAAGCGCAACAATCAATCAGCGAGAAGACGAAAATCGCAGCCTCCATCTTCAACTGCAGCTCCCAGGAAACCTCAGGAAACCGGAGGCAAATTGCTCCCCAAGTGTCGACAGAGACAGAGGGTGAAATCTACAGTGTGAACTCACACTCTCTGCCGATTGGCTTACAACTGTGTTTAACTGTCAGAAAATCCTAGTAGACAATCTAGCTACCTCCAAGGGTCTACCCAAATGCAGTATTTAAATCCTTCTGAAGTTACTCACACGATAAACAGAGTTTGCAAGCCCCTTCTTGGTTAAACACTAAATAAATATGTAAATAAAAAGCAATTACCAAGGGTAGTTAGTTTCACCTCCCACAGAATTGAGCAAAAGTGCACGTTGTTGCAGATATCAGGTGCAATATAGAATTTCTCACACAGCTCACAGCTGAATGAAGAAGTAGTGTCCTTCCAGGTCAAGAAGATGTTCTTTGTGTCTCTAAATACTGCAGCCACCAGTAACTTATTGTAATCTGATCTAGTCTGGATATCTCCACCCAGGGCAATTTGTTGACAATGGTTATGATGCAACCTTTCCTGTTCCAATACAACACTTTTTTGTGGTCTGAAAACAATGAGGGGAACAATTTCCTGCACCCGAGGCTGTCTGTGTTTCAATTCACACTGCAGGTTTTGCTATGACAACTCCTTAACCACAGTAACTTATTTAAAAATAGTTTAAACTATCACAAACTCCTACGCACCAGTAAATTATTTAAAAATAGTTTCTGTCCCAAAATCCTAGTAGTCAATCCAGCTACCCGCAAGGGACAACCAAAATGCAGTATTCAAACCCTTGTGAAGTTACTTCCAAGATAAGCAGAGTTTGCAAGCTCCTTTTTCAACTCCTCAGCCACCTGTAAATTTAAAAATAGTTTAACTGTCAGAAAATCCTAGTAGACAATCTAGCTACCTCCAAGGGTCTACCCAAATGCAATATTTAAATCCTTCTGAAGTTACTCACAAGATAAACAGAGTTTGCAAGCCCCTTCTTGATTAAACACTCAATAAATATGTAAATAAAAAGCAATTACCAAAAGTAGTTAGTTTCACCTCCCACAGAATCTGACCCTTTATTTCTGCCACCCCTTTTCTAACTACTCGTAAATGCCTGCCTCATCCTTGCTTGAAGCTGTGCACTGATTTGACCTGAATTGCTGCCTCTAGCAACTTGTGCCACTTGTCCACCACTCTTTTTGTGAAAAAGTGCAAGTAATTGTCCTTCTTGAATCTCCTGCCTGTGGCCTTAAGTGAGTTCCCCGTGTTCCTGTATTTAACCTAAGGAGAAAAGTCCCTCTGGTGTCCCCCTATTTATCCTGTGCAGGTACTTGTTTGTTCTGAAATCAAGTGAAGTCCAGTGTGCACCAGGGGTGTAGCCAGGGATTTCAGATCTGCACACCAAGTGGACTCACTGCTACCCCCCCTTGGTAGGGTGAGCTACCCCCCCTGGGGTGTAGCCAGGCAATATACAAATGTACACCAGGACCATGTTTGCTGCCTCATTTGACACAATAAATACAACTTTTGTATCTCATGACAATGGGTGTTGCCTTACATGGGTAAATACAAATGCCATGCATTGTTCCCTAAGACACCCACATACCAGCCCAGAGCCGGTAAAGTTGTATTGTCCTTGGGATGCAAAGAGAGTATTAGTGACCAGTTCTTCTAGTTTCGACTCCTATGAATAAAATTACAGAAAGGTTCAGTATTTTCTTTGTTAGTTTTCATGGAAAAAGAAAGCAGTTCAGAGCCTATTTGCTAACCCCTTAAATAAAATTGCACACCATGGAGTGCTTGGCATATGCCTGCCTACACTCATGGTGTGTGCCCCCTCTCCACCCAAAAAGAAAACAAAAAATAACTGCCCTAATAGTTCTGTGATGGAAGATTTTTGTTTTCTCATTCCTTCTGCTTATGCTTCAAACAGAGGTTCTTGGTAATCAAATTTTGGCTGAGACTTGAATTAGCCAAACCACCACTTCACGGTGACCTCTGTCGGTTCAGTTCTACAATATAAATCTTTTTTAAAAAATGTATCTGGCTGATCTGAATTGAAGTCCTTCTATTTCATTCTCTGTTTGCAAAGACCTCCCTCCAGCTTCCTTGTCTCACAGTTAACAAGCATTTGTCAATGCCGAATGTTTGTTTGCTGGCATTAACATCAGTACTGCAGGAGTTAGACATGCATAATAGGAATGGCAGTGAATTATTGAACTAATGCCAACCCCCACACCTACCCTGCAGAGATTGACAGGCATTGGGGTGTGCCTTTGGGTCACCAGCCATAAGGCTCAAGCCATTCCACCTCACCCCACCTGCAGACATTGACAGATGTCATAGTGTGCCTTGGGGTCTTCAGCCCTTATGCTCACCCCATTCCATAAGGAAATAAGCTGAGATGGGTGCAGCATAGGAGAATGGGGTGAACGTTAGGGCTGAAGACTCCAAGGCACACCTTGATGCCTGTCAGTGGCTGCAGGATGGGAGTGGGGGTGGTATGGCATGAGCATTATGGCTGATGACCCCAAGCCACACCCCTGATGCCTGTCAGTCTGTACAGGGTGTGGCATTACAGTTGGAAACCCTAATGCTCCAGGCGTTTGTTGGTATTTTCACTCCAAATTTTCAACATGGGTTTTTTGGCACCCCACCTCATGAGCAGTTGCATTATCATTTCATTAATTAATCCTGAAAGATGATTCTGCACAGCAAATGTGCCATTCGGTGCAACAGGTGTGAAAATACATTTTGGCCAGGATGTGAAAAATGACATCTGTACTGTTCATGAGGAGGTGTGAAAGAATGGCTTTGTTGAAAATCTGGAGTGAAAATATGAAAAATTGGTAAAGTTATGAGCATACATGAAAATTGCGTAATACAGACTCATAACGCAGTCATTGTTTGGAATTTTTCACCAGATTTTCCACATAGCCTGTTTGGGACCTCCTCTCATAAGCAGTGGCACTGTGATTTTATTAATCTGTCCCAAAAGTTGATTTTGCACAGTGACTGCAGCATTCTGCACCACAGGTGTGAAAACACATTTTGGGCAAGATGCAAAATGACTGTTCATAAGGAGATGTGGAAAAAATGGCAATGTTGGAAATTTGGAGTGAAAATATAAAAAATTGGCGAAGTAACGAGTGTGCGTACAAACTGCACAATGCACACTCATAGCACAGTCATTTTTTTGAGTTTTTCACCACACTTACAACATAGGCTTTTTGGGATCCCACCTCATGAACAATGGCACTGTCGTTTCATTAATCGGTCCGGAAAGGTGATTCTGCACAGTGACTGCAAAATCACCTCTTGGGACCAAGAAACAAAATAACAGTGCCAATGTTTGTGAGGTGGGGTCCCAAGAACCTCATGTTGAAAATTTGGGACCAGAAATCCAAAAAATGACTGGGATATCAGCCTAAGTTGAAACTCCCCAGCGACTACCATTATAGGGCTTACCATGATTTTCTTCAATTTGCGGACAGCTTTTGAAGAGTGCCGACATGTTCCCGGTCCACAGAATATCACAGTACTGGACCTCCAGAGGTAAGTATGGGGTGAGGGTGGCCTGGGGAAGTGGGGTGTGCAGAGGGAGGGTGGGGATGGGGAGGGGCAGCGAGGACAAGAGGGACTGTTTCTTTTTCTTTAGGTTTAAAAAAAAAAACCTTGAGGATGGTTTGTTTTTACAAGTGAAATAGTATGAAAAATAAATTTTGGCACACTGGGGTGGGCTCCCAGTGTGCCAGACTAGTGGATGGAGGGGTTCAATGAAGACTCAGGGATTGGGCACCCCGAGGTCGGCTGAAATAAAGGGGACATGCGGGGCACATCCAACACTGGAAGTGGGCATCTTGATGTCAGAAAAAGATAAAGAATTACTTTGGAACACTGGGGTGGGCTCCCAGTGTGCCACAATAGTGGAGGGTGGGAGGGCATGCTGACAGGTGGATTGGGCAACCCGTTGTTGACAAAAGATATGTTTTCACTTGGGGGGCATGCCAAGCACCCCATTGTCTGCCAAATATATGTTCAGGCTTGGGGGGAGTCATCTGACACCGGGAATAGGCATCCTGGTGTTGCAAATATAATTAGTTTGGCACACTGGGATGGGCTCCCAGTCTGCCATATAAATGGGGGGATGGGGGATACATGCTGACACAGGGATTGGGCACCCCAATGTCGGCTTTGAGGGGAGTGTGTGGTGGGTGCCAGAAGCTGCCACTCATGCAAAGCTGAGGCACAGCTCATTTATTTATTTATTAATATATTTTACCAGGAAAGGCACACTGAGCAAACGAGTTGCTTGTAAGTCCAGCCATGTGCATTACTGTGCACTGTAATGTGCATGGCTGGAATGTGCCTTGTTGCCGGGAACGGGGGGGGGGAGATCTGCCATTGCAATGACGAAACTGTCCCTCATTGGAGTGGCAGATTTTTTTCAAGTGCGGAGACGCTCTGAAACTGCCATCATCAGCAGCAGCTTCCCTGTTGATTGGTGGCTGAGAGACGTGTCACTGAAAGCATTCACTGGATTGGCTACAATACTTCCACACCTCTGCAATGCTCTACTACCTCAATATGTTTCTTGTGAGCTATGCGCACAAGCAAACATAAAAAATGCAGACTTATGAGGTAGACTGGGTGTGGCTGGGAGCCAATCACTAGGAAAGAGCCATTACTTTCCCCAATCATAAATCAATCCAAAGTATTCTCAACTCCGGCTTTATAAATTTAATTATTTTTCTCAAGGGTGCTCCGTGTTGTGACTAATATCAGTAATCAAGTAAAGTCCAGTGTGCGCCCCCACCCACCCAAACTGCCCTAACAAGCCTGTAATAGAGGATTTTTATTTTCTCGTTCCTACTGTTTATGCTTTAAACAGAGGTTCTTAGTTATCAAATTTTGGCAAGACTTGAATAAGCCAAACCACCACTTCGATTCAGTCCTACACTATAAATCATTTTTTTTAAATTTACCCTGCTGATCTGAGTTGAAGTCCTGCTGTTTCTTTCTCTCATTTTGCAAAGAACTCCCTCTAGCTTCCCTGTCTTATGATTTATAGTATAGGACTGAACTGATAGAGGTCACTGTAAAGTGGTGGTTTGGCTTATTCAAGTCTCAGCCGAAATTTGATAACTAAGAACCTCTGTTTAAAGCATAAGCAGTAGGAATGAGAAAACAAAAATCCTCCATCACAGGCCTGTTAGGGAAGTTGGGGGGGGGAGAGCACACTTGATTATTGATATTAGTCACAATCTTGAGTACCTTGAGAAAAATAATGAAATTTATAAAGCCAGGGTTGAGCAGATCACACTTTGGATTGATTTATGATTGGGGAAAGTAGTGTCTCTTTCCTAGTGATTGGCTCCAAGCCACAACCAGTGTACCTTATAAGGCTGCACTTGTGCAAGGAATGTCTTGGGACAATACGGTATTTGAGAGGTGTATCACTGCCAAGCCAATTATAGCTGAAACTGCAATGGGCTTGGCAGCGTGCACCAATGACCAGGCAGTCTGGTCATGACACAAGTTCAGCTTTGCTAAAGTGGCATGTTTTCTACTTAAAAGAAATGAACCGCTCAAATGGGAGTGCTTTATTTCTTTCTGTAGACGCAACTCCGGCCATGCACATTGCACTTCACACTAATGCGCATGACTGGAGTAGTGGCTGCTGTACTCTATCTCTCCCTGTCCTCACTCATCTGACACCCCCCAAAAAGCTTCAACATTAGCTGTGGGGCAGCTTCCTCTCCTGGCCATCGCTCCTCTGCCCCCCTTCAACATTACTCATGGTGCAGCTTTCTGCCCTCACCCTAGCTCCTCTGCCCCTCCTTTGAACATTAGCCATGGTGAAGCTTTCTCTTAAAGCTTACATCGGGGTGCCCAACCCCTGTATCAGCAATACAACCCCCCCTTGTGCCGCCACTGAGAGCCACTGGGGAGCCCACTCCCAGTGTCTCAGTTATTTCCTTCTCCCCTTTGCCATCCAGGACACTGGGGAGCCCACTCCCAGTTTCCCCATATCTGTACCTTCCCCAATTGTCCGGGACACTGGGGAGCCCATTCCCAGTGTCCCCATATCTATACCCCCCAATAGTCTGGGACACTGGGGAGCCCACTCCAAGTGTCCCCAAAAATCATTTGCAAATGTACATGCTGTAAAAAAGAAAACAGTCCCCCAATGTCTTTTTTTTTTGTACCTGAAAAAAAGAAAACCTTCACCCGTCGTCTCCCCCATCCCCCTACCCCATCCTGACCCTCCCTCTGTGGATCCAGCTCTCTGCACCCCCACAGCCCATACTTAGCTCTGGAAGTTGGCGGCTGTGATCTTCTCTGTACTGGGACACATCTGCACTCTTCAAAGTCGAACCGGGAACTGAGAAATCAAGGTAAACCACGTATAATAACTGTTAATGGGGTTTTCAACTTATGTTGATATATCAGCCATTTTTTAGGAATTTGGACCCCAAATTTTCAACATGGGGTTCTTGGGAACCCACCTCATGAACACTGGCACTGTCATTTCGTTACTCGGTCCAAAAAGTGATCTTGCAGTCGCTGCATGGAATCACCTTTTGGGATTGATTAACGAAATGACAGTGCCAGTGTTCATGAGGGGATGCCCCAAAAAGCCCATGTTGAAAATTTGGTGCAAGAAATCTCAAAAATTACTGCATTAGGAGAGTGCCTTATGCAGTTTCTACTCACACTCGTAACTTCCCAATTTTTAACATTTTCACTCCAGATTTTCAACATTGCAATTTTGTCACACCTCCTCATGAACACCACAGCTGTCATTTTTCACATCCTGCCCAAAACATGTTTTTGCACCTGATGTGCAGAATGACGTGGTTGCTGTGCAAAATCAACTTTCTGGATAGATTAATGAAATCACAGTGCCACTGTTCATGAGGAGGGGTCCCAAAAAGACCATGTTGAAAATTTGGTGAAAAAATTTCTAATAAATGGCTGTGGTATGAACGTGTGTTGCGCAGTTTCTACACAGGCGCATAACTTTGTCAATTTTTAATCTTTTCACTCCACATTTTCAACATACACATTTTATCACACCACTTCATGAACAGTACAGATGTCATTTTTCACATCCTGCCCAAAATATGTTTTTGCACCTCTGGTGCAGGATTGCACAGTCACTGTGCAAAATCACCTTTCAGGACTGAATAAGGAAACAACAGTGCCAGTGTTTGTGAGGTGAGATACCAAAAAGCCCATGTTACAAATTTGGTGGAAAAATTCCCCAAAATGGCCATATTATGCAGGTTCATTGACATTTTCCTATAAACGCATGTAACTTAGGTAATTTCCAATAGTTTCACTCTAAATTTTCAACATAGTCATTTTTCCATACCACCTCATGAACAGTACAGCTGTTATTTTTCACATCCTGCCTGAAATGTGTTTTCGCACCTGTGGCATGGAATGGTGCAGTTGCTGTGCAAAATCACTTTTTGGGATAGAGTAATGAAATGATACTGCCACTGTTCATGAGGTGGGGTTCCAAAAAGCCCATGTTGAAAATGTGGAGTGAAAATACCAACAAACACTTGGGGCATTAGGGTTTCCAACTGTAACCCCTCCCCCCCAGACCTGCAGAGACTGACAGGTGTCAGGGGTGTGCTTGGGGTCATCAGCCTTAATGCTCATGCCATACCACCCCCACCTCCACCCTGCAGACAGTGACAGGTGTCGGGGTGTGCCTTGGGATTTTTGGCTCTAATGTTCAACCCATTCTCCTATACTGCACTCATCTCAGCTTATTTCCATATGGAATGGGGGTAAGCATTAGGGCCAAAGACCCCAAGGCACACTGCGACACCTGTCAGTGTCTGCAGGGTGGGGGTGAGGTGGAATGGCTTGAGTGTTATGGTCGATGACCCAAAGGCACACCCCAACACCTGCCTGTCTCTGCAGGGTGGGGATGGGGGTGGGGCATTAGGATTGGAAACCCTAATGCCTTATTAAGGAAGTAAATCAGGGAGGGGCAGTGGGTGTCACCTACCTTGATTTCAGCAAAGCCTTCGACACCGTCCAACACAGAAGGCTGATTAACAAGATGGGTAGTCTGCCCACGGGGCACAAGCTAATAAACTGGGTTGGAAACTGTCTGATGGACAGGAGGCAGAGGGTGGTGGTAATGGGATCCAATCCAAGGAGGGGGGATGACCAGTGGGGTACCTCAGGGATCAGGCCTGGGACCAGTTCTGTTCAGTGCCTTCAGTACAGACATTGCAGAAGGGCTAGAAGGAAATGTCTGCCTGTTTGCAGATGACACCAACATCTGGAACAGAGTGAATACTCCAAAATGGGTGGAAAAAATGAGAGGGGACATGGAGAGGCTTGAAAAATGATCTGAAGAGTGGTAACTGAGGTTCAATGCAAAGAAGCACAAAATAATGCATCTGGGAAGAGGGAACCCTGGGGAAACCTACAGGATTAGAGGGGGGAGGTGCTGATGATCAGCAAGGAAGAAAGGGACCTAGGAGTTATCAGTTCTGATTACCTAAAGGTGTCAAAAAAGAGCACAAATGTTGCAAGGAGGGCTAGTGGTATGCTGGGGTGCATAGGCAGAGGTATCACTAGCAGAAGGTGTGAGGTGGAATGTCATTGTATAATGCACTAGTAAGGCCTCACCTACAGTACTGTGTGCAGTTCTGGAGGCCGCAACTCCACAAAGTCATTGACAGGGTGGAGGCGGACCACAGAAGGGCAACTAATATGGTGCATGGCTTGCAACACAGAACATATCAGGAGATCTTAAAGGACCTCGATATGTACTTACTGGAGGCAAGGAGGGAGCAATGGGACACGATAGACAAGTTCCAGTACCTCAAGGGCATAAACAAGGTGCAGGAGCAGACATCTTCCAATGTAGATGGAGTACAAGAATGAGGGGGCATGATATGAAATTGGATGGAGGTAGATTAAGAGGACATGTGACAACAGATTTCTTCACAGAGAGGGTGGTGGTCACATAGAATAGTGTGCCATAAGAGGTGGTGGGAGCAAGCACGGCAGATGGTGGTGGTAAATAGGATCAAATTCGGGGAGAGGGGAGTGACTAGCCAGATACCTCTGGGAACAGTCTGGGGACCAGTCCTGTTCACCTCCTTCCTGCATTTACAGTGCAGCTTCCACCAAGCGGCTCCCACTGCTCTCACTGCTGCCTCCTTGCTCCTCTGAAGCCAGTACCACTACCAAACACCACTGCAAATACCTGCAGGTGAATGCTCAGCATTGACAAATGCCTGTTAACTGTGAGACAAGGAAGCTGGAGGTAGGTATTTGCAAACAGAGAGAATGAAAAAGCAGGACTTCAACTCTGATCAGCAAGGTAAATTTAATAAAATGATTTACAGTGTAAGACTGAACTGATTGAAGTCACTGTGAATTGGTGGTTTGGCTTATTCAAGTCTCAAATGAAATTTTATAACTAAAAACCTCTGTTTAAAATGTAAGCAGTAGGAATGAGAAAACAAAAATCCTGATAAGACAGTTGTTTTGAGGGGGGCACAATAGACTTCACTTGACTTAGTCTGTGGACCATCTTGGTTACCCTGCACTATACTAACTCCATTTTGTCACAGCATTTCCTCAGTTGTGGACTGCAGTGCCTTGAGATGTATTCCAGATGTTGTCACGCTAGTGACATGTACCATGGGAGGATCTCTTACCACCTTTTACTGCTTATCCCACTCTATTTACTGTACATCTCAGCATCCTGTTTGTCTTACCCACAGCTCTGATACAGTGTGCTACTGTTTTTAGGCTGTCTGAGATAATGAACTCTAGATCCTTTTCCTCCATGGTTCTTTATAGTACTACCCTTCCATTTCATACTGCATTCTTGGGTTATTTTTTCCAATGTGCATCACCATTATGTACAGTATATTATAGTGGTGTGAGTTAGGGTTGAGTAGGTTGCTCAGTGTTGGTATGCAACCTGTACGGTGACACTATTATAGTGAAAACGTTGATGCTGACAACATTGACATTTCCACTGTAATAGTCTGTTCGAGACCACAGCACTTTGTCTCCTGGTCCTGCACCCCCCCCCAATAGAACTCTGACTCAGAGTTAGAATCCTATGCATTGAGGGGTGCGTGGGGCAGAGCCCCCCACATGGAGGGTTGGGGGGGCAAAGCCCCCTATGAAAAAACAGCTGGGGTCTCCAATTGGATTTATGTCAACCACAAGCTGCAGCCGATTTAAATCCATCGCTGTGATGGCGGTCGACAACTTAGTTGTCAAACTGACATCATAGATCCCTCAATGTTAACCACCTAAATTTGCACATTAATATCCTTGGCACCATTTAATGAAATGAGCTGAAATTTTTCATGTGTTGCCTAGTAGGCAAGGTCTTGATATGTGAAAAGATTTGTGATAGCAGCTTGTGTGGTTTCTGAGATATTTGATTTATTTAGTTATTTCACAATTTGGATTAATACCTTTGAGCACAAAAAGTCTTTTTTACAAAGGTTCCAAGTCAATGTAGCACAAAATACAACACAAGAGGAACAAATAAGATAAGCACAAACAGAGGTTGCTAAAATAACAATGTTAGACATAACATTACATAGTTTCAGAAGTGCATACCTTAAAATAATAGCAACATCAAGTTAGGATACATAGTGGTCTTGATCTGTGAAAGTCACTTAATTTTCTACAAAAAAGTCAGCCTGTGGATAGATTGCAACCTGAAACAGGCTTTGTCAGGATAATGAGGGAGATGGGGGGGATAGGAGGATAGGGTGGGCTAGGTTAGTGGGGTGGAGAGACAGAAATTGGGATAGGGAGCAATAGGAAAAAGGAGAGGAGGAGGGACCTAAGTGAGGGGAGGAATTACCCAGGGTGAGGTCATAGGTAGCAACAATTATGAAGGGAAGTCACAGAGATTTGCTTGTGCCAGGTTATATCTGAAGTGCCAACCTGTTTATAGATAGCAGCCTGAGCAGGCCTTGTCAGGGTAAAGGAAGAGATGGGGGGGAATAAGAGGATGGGGTGGGCTTGGTATGGGGTGGAGAGAAAATAGAAATAGGGATAGGGAGTGGAATAGGAAGAAGGAGATGGGGTGGGAAGCTAAGGGAAGTGGAGAACTATCCAGGGTTATACCACAGTGAGCAACAATCATGCGGGGCAGTCACAATGATTCACTTGTGCCAGCAGGAGATGGAGGTCTCTTTTAAAGGGGTTGATTTTATTACAATCAATCAGGGAGACTGGGAGGTCATTAAACCATTGATGTTCATTAAAGGAATATATATGCATATGTCATTTTTTGTGAAAGTCTAACTTTTTTCCTATACTTAACATGTTTTATTTTTTGGCTCTCGCATGCAGCCTACAGTACCTTTGAGGGGTCTGGTGAAAAAATATTAAAGGGTTCCAGAGTTGTAAGGCTTTAAAAAATAGTGTTTTCTGAACTGCACATGCCCAGTAGGGTTTTTGAGATAATCTGCTAGTGGGAAATCAAAAAATTGATGTTACAGATGCCTGTCTTTGATGTCTCAACACTTGACTGGCAGGGCACCAAACTTTTTTGTGCCGTGCCAACCGCCATCTTGTTGATTTTTTTCCACGAACTAACAAGTGTGTAAAATACATAACAATGTTGCCATTTTAAAAGACAGATATCAGAACCTAATTAAATAAAACTCATTTAGCAAGATTCGGATGTTTGTTTTTTAACATAATGGCCACAAATATCTTTTCTGGGCACCCAACATCCCAGGTGTACAGCTGGGCGAGAGGAGTCGTTCACTACATTCTCTGTGTGAGAACTGCAAGACTTTCTTGAATTTTGCAGCAGGAGCTGGAACTCATGCTGTGGACTGTAGTGTGAGTTGTGAGCCACCAATTCCCAGGTGTCTAGTAGTTTTCCCACCCTCTGATGGTCATCCTCATAATAAGATTACCAGTAGCATCCCCCACCCTTCTGATCACCATCCCCATAATTAGATAATATTTCCCTGGTGCTAGTGGCACCCCCACCCTTCTGATCACTGTTCCCATAAGTAAAGAATATTTCCCTGGTATCTTGTGACATCCTCACCCTTCCAGTTATCATCTCCATAAGTAGATAATATTTCCCTGGTGCCTAGTGGCACCCCCACCCTTCTGATCACCATCCCCATAAGTAAATAAAAGTTCCTTGGTGTCTAGTGGCACCCCCACCCTCCGATCACTGTCCCTACCTGAAATTAAAAAAAGGTTGCTCAGTGGGTTTTCTTTTTTACTAGCAAAAAAGAAAATGGTCCTTCACCAATCTGCCCCACCACCCCCACCTCCCACTCAGCACCCACCACCCCGCATCCCCAGTACACCCCCACACACTCTCACGCACCTGATCAGGTCACAGGGCAAAGATCCACTCCCCGACCATAGACACGTCTTGCTGCAGGAACTGCTGACTGCAATATGAGAGACTAAGGTAAATGCGGTTTAATGTATTTCAATGGGGTTTTCAACTTTGACAACATATGAAAGTTTCCTTACTAATAACAATTCATATTGACATCCAAAAAATTATTTATCTGAGTATTACATACCAAAACTTGAGACCTAGGAATTGTTTTGACTCCCCCAAACTGGCTTCCTAATATACACTTGAGTTTTTGACTTCCAGTAAAAAAATGTACTGAAGTCCTTGATTGTTGCAAACATTACATACAGTAGATTGGAAACAAGTCAGGGAATAAAACATTTTTAGCAACCCCATTGGCAATCTGTTGTATCATGTGCATAAAAGCAATAATTACTGAAATACTGTACACCAACAGAACCAGGAAATCATCCTGAATATCTGCAAAGAACATATGCCTGTTCTGTTAACTCTGTTTTTTTTTTGCACTGCTTTAACACAGACTATACTGTACTACTAATATAACACAAATATCTTCATGAAAGAGACTGACGAGAAAAATATCCAAGCATAAAACAAGGGTGGATCTTCACTAGGGGAGCTGTGCATTTTAGGGGAAATCCCTGATGTGATACAATCTGACAGTAGCGATACAACATATGTGGTTGATTATCTTACCTCCCTATCCCGCCTATCAGCTACTAAAATGAGCAAATGTTACTGTGTGGATGGGGTTGGTCTTCACTGATCTACTTGCTTGGAACTCAGCAGTGACTTCCCCAACATGAACAGTAACAAGACAACACAACATTGTATCTCATCAGATGCAGCATCACCTCCTAAACTGGTGAAATTCCACTACTTATGAAGAAGCCCTTACTAATGACAGTGGTGTAGTACTTGCCAAAAGTAGTGTAAAAAACATTGCACATTACAGGTTGACCTTAGCATTAGGACCATAAAGTTTTTATTTTTAGAAGAAAAGTAATTGTCTAAGACTTAATACTGCTAAGGTTAACAGATGATCAGATAAGGGGTGTACCATACCTATAAATAAAATAAGTAATGATGCTTATTATTATAAAATGGTAAATATTAAAATATTAAAATATTAATGTTTATACAGTACAAGTCACATTAACCTGTTCCTCCAATGAGTTCTTTTAGCATTTCTGATTGAGTTGCATAAGTGTTGCTGTATCCAGCACAAAGCTCTGCAGAAACTGTTAAGAGTTAAAACTCAGTTTTGCATAGCATTGTGACAGGACTGCAAATGTGTCCAACTGAGTTGCAAAAATATTTTACAAACATTGCTCTTGAGCTGGTTAGGCACTAATAAATTATGTAATAAGAGTTGCCAGTGCATTGGCAACTGTAAAAAAAACAAAAACAATGCTAAACCAACTCATTGGTGGAAGAGTTTAATGCAACTTGTACTGTATATTTGTATAGATCCTGGCCCATGAAGAAGCCAAAAGTTTGGGTGAAATGTTGGGCACATTAGAGGATCACTGTGTTCAAAGAAATACAAATAAAACTACATTTTTATGAAAATGATGGTGTAGCTGGCTTGCTGAAAATATTATGGTTCACTTGAAGTTATCTGTATTACCAGCCCCGAATATGAACCCTGAGGAACTAACAACTTACAAAAGTGTACCCACTTAACTGACTTCCTTGCAACATTGACCTTAGTATTAGACATTTTTTTCTTCTCTATCTCTTTCCCTCCTGGTTATTCCTGTTCTCTTGGTTGTTGTTGGTAATCTCATTACTGAACTGCAGTTCATCCAGTACAGTAACTGTTCCTATAGTAAAAATGATGGCACAGCCACCAGTGAACCCTGTGATATGGGGGCTGAGGTGCTGCTGCTGGTGATGTGGCCACAGCACAAGTTGTTGTGTGTGTGCTTGTGTGTCTCTGACAGAGAGAGAGAGAGAAGAGAGAGCCATGAGCAACGCTCAGCCCCTCTCTCTCCTGGATACCATCCTCCCCTCCCTCCATTGCCACCAGCCCTCCCTCCCACCCTCATGGGCTCTGTACTGCTGCTGCTGCTGCTACTACTGCTGCTACCCTGTCTTGCTTCACAGATTCCACAGGAGCTGCCACAGGTTATGGCTGATTGCACAGTGCAACCCAAATAACAAGTAATAGATCTGTGCTATTGATTCCTGGTAAAGACATGTCACCCTCCATTGGTCAATCTTCAGTCAGACAGGCACACTACAGCTTTTGTAAATTCCTAGCTGTTTCTTTCTGCTCTCCCCCTTCCTCAATCTCCTGAATGCTTAGGAACATTTTAACCTGTGCAGTGCATTAACACAACTTTTACTTGTTTCGCTCTGTCAAGATGCTGGTGATGTAAATTATAAACCTCTGGTTGTGTGCTGTAATCATTCTTTTAAATAAGTTAGGATGTGCTAGTGGACATAGGATAGTAGGACTGGAGAGACAGAGATTGTTCAAAGTGGTTATTTTTTCCTAAATGGGTTTTCCAGCAGAGAATCAATTTCTAAATAGTGTAAAAGTCAAACTCCGGAGTTTCAGCTGTGTCATACCCTTTGTAAATCCAGTCACATGTACATGATGGGCAAGGTTCAACTTGATCTGGCAGTTTTGTCCATCACAACTACATTGGACCTTTGAAAACTTAACAAGATTACATCATCATTTTGAAAACTGGATACAACTGTGCTTTACAGTAGCTTAATAAATAGTATACAGATACACTAGATGCAGTTTTCTCTTATGTCCAGACTTGCACACACAAAAATAAAATTGCAACTAGACATAGGTTTTCAAGTGTAAGTGCTTAAAGTGTGCAGAACAAACTGCTGGGTCTGTAAGGGTCTTCTTGGTTATAGGAAGATGGATGGACTACTACTGCAGAAGTCCTGCTTTGCTACAGAGTGCCAAATTTGCTTTTTTTGATTATTAAGCCAGTTTTTCAATAAAAACTCAAAAATCAGGCACAAAACATCAAGATAACTAGGACAGAGTCCTGAAGGCCATACTTGCTCCTTGAACTCATGGTAAGAGGAAGCAAACACAAAAGTAAGAACCCTTGCTTTGAAATGCTGTGATACCCCCGCAAATCATTAAAAAAAAAATTTTGCCAGGTCTGAGACCCTGTAAGACCCAGTACACTTTTAGCTCTGCTTACAGTAGCTTTAAAATATACTTACTGTAGGTGTGATTTACTCTTACTGTATGTCCAAAGTTGCACATAAAAAAATTGCACTTAGACACAGGACTCCCAACCAAAACCACTCCCCTCACATGTAATGTAACTGTGTTATAGTAGCTTAAATAAATTGTACTCTCTGTAGATGCAATTTTCTCTTATCGCAAGTCTGAAGTTGCAACGTGCAAATGGTTTCACCTAAACATAGGCGTTCAACTCCTCTTCTCCCACCACCACCCTAACAAGACTCTGAGAAGCAATTTGTATTTCAAGTAAAGGGTTTAGTAATCATTATTTATTAGCAGTTGTAAGTTATACATATATAATGTATTGATAGCCCTTATTACCCAATGAAATCAAGCAGATTACAGCCTTGAAATCCCACTGTTATGATGTCAGAACTGTAAACCTATCTCATCTATGTCATAGCAGTGGGTTTATAAAACAGAATGCCAGTGTAATTCAATATTCTACACACCCAGAATGTGATTGTTTAGTCTCAGTACAGTATTCAAATAACATTCCAGTTGTCTCAGTTTACTGTTACTGAGTCAAGCAATCTCTATGTCTGATAGAGATTTTAACTCTGTTGCTATTTTGGCCCACTGTCATTCAGTCTGTGTGTCCTAATAAATTGTTTTCCTACACAATCATGTGGCTGTAGTGCAGATTCATTAATAAGGTAAGGCTGAATTACTTGTGTTTGGGGGTGGGGGGGGTAACTTCTCATGTTGAGTCCCACACACTATAAATGACAATGCCTGATATACAGGTGATAACCATGGTGTAATTATCTATTGAGGTTGCTAGGGCAATTGTAAACCTCTCAAGCTGTGCCCTCGAGGTGTACTGATGCTCTAGCAACTACTCAAGGTGATTACACCATGGTTATCACCTGTACATCAGGCATTATCCTCTATATTATGTTACATGGGCATAGGTTGTGCATAGACTGTTAGTCATGTCAGAGCCGTATAATTATTATTCTAGATGGGGACAGAGGGTAGGTAAATCAATAATGAAAGATTCTATATATATATATATATATATATGTTTTTTTTTTCAAAATACAGAGCACACATAACAGAATAATAGGCAGTGGACAGTGTATTATGAAGCTAGAACATCATTGAGAGGTACTGGTGACATATGAGCCTTGAGAGAGAAGCTCAAGAGGTTCCAGCAATTCACCAGAACCTCGAGATTATATTACAGCTGAGTGATTCACAGTCCCCTGTTTTTTATTTTTTGTAACACGTGGATCCAGAAATGCCCCCTCCTCCCAGAGCTGCAGCAGCTTCTCTTTCTCTCTCTTCATCTCTCTTGTTCTCCAGTACCTATATGCATGACAGGGTTTCTGAACTACAGCACACAAGTGTGTGTGATTTCTTAATAAAACAAGCATTTGTCAATGCTGAATGTTCACTGTTTGCATTGCAGTTGTACTGGGTCTTGCTGATGCACATTTTCACTACATTTATTATTTGTTTATTTATTTACAAATGTTTTACTAGAAAAGACATACTGAGCTGACAACAGCTAATTTCCAGATGCATCCTGGGGGAGTTTGGGAAGTGAATACAGGAAAACAATCAGAAAAATAACAAACGCATTACTAAGGGTAAGCAATTTACAATAGGCAATTTATACATATTATAGAGACGCAGTTGTCTGGCATCTAGTATCACCCCCCACCCATTGATTGCAATCTCTGTAATTAAATATCTCTCTGGTGTCTAGTGGCACCCCCCCCAGCCACCGATTTGGAGTTGGAGAAGTGAATACAGGAAAACAATCAGAAAAATACCAAATACAGTACTAAGGGTAAGCAATATACAATTGGCAATTTATACATATTATAGGGGCACAGTTGTCTGGTGTCTAGTGGCACCCCCCCCCATCCACAGATTGCCATCTCTGTAATAAAATATTTCTCTGGTACCCTTCTGTCTGATCTTCCTTGTATTAAATTCCTGAATTGACTGATTCCTGGTCTTCACTCATCCTAACTACCCATGCAATGTGCCCTTAACTCATATCACTTAGCAAGTACCTAGCAGCAGCACTTGTTTGATAGTATTAAGTTACTACCCAGTCATGTTACTTTTTCTTCTTCCTTTTTGTTGATTACATCATACTCATAGAGCAGAGAGTTGAGGGGTTTTCTCCCCCCTCGGCTCCTTAAGGAGCCCTCCTCTTCTTTTTTTTTTTCTCTTCATGATATACTGAGTTAATTTATATAATGTAAGACATGGACATATTGTATGAGATCCTTCTCTGCTAATGCCGCATACTTTTTCAAAACGCTTCAAGATGTATGCTGTTTTCTTTTTGTGTATTAAGAAATAAATAAAACTTATTAACTGAAAAAAATATATTTCTCTGGTGTCTAGTGGCACCCCCAAGCCGCCGATTGCCATCCCTGTATAAAATATTTCCTTGGAGTCTAGTAGTACCCATCACCCACCAATCTCTGTCCCTGTAATAAAATAATATTTCCCTGGTGTCTAGTGGCACCCCATCCCCCACCAGCCAATTGCCTTCCCTGCCTGAAATAAAGAAAACTGTCCCTCGGTGTTTTTTTTTTACCTACAAAATAGAAAACAGTCCCTTGCTGATATGACCCCCTCAACCCACACCTCCCATGCAGCACCAACAACCCCACACCCTCCAGTACACCCCCACATACCCTCATTCACCTGAACAGGTCACGGGGCAAAGATCCATTCTCTGATCAAAGACACATCTTCCTGCTGGAACCACCGACTGCAATATGAAAAACTAAGACACTATAAATGCAGTTCCATGTATTTCAATGGGCTTTTCAACTTTGTCATATAATTTTGCCATTTATGCATATTTTGAGCCCAAATTCATAACATGGTCTTTTTGGGCCCCCACCTCATGAACAATGATGAAGAAATTATGCAAGTCTGGTAAGAAAGGCAATTTGATGGTTGCTTGGCAAAATAACCTTTTGGGCAGGATTTGAACATTTTCACCACCCTTGTTCATGAGGTGGGTTCATAAGAAGGATATGTTGAAAATTTGGGTTCAAAATATGTTATAATGGCAAGGTTATGCACATATGTTGAAATTTTACCACGCTCAAGTGTAACTTTGGTAATTGTAAATATTTTACTCCAAATTTTCACCAGAGCCATTTTTTTAAACCACTTCATGAACGTGACAGCTGTAATTTTCCAAATCCTGGCTGAAATGTGGTTTTGCACCTGTGACGCAGAATGACATTTTGGTGACACAGAATGATGTTTATGAAGGGATTTGAACATTTTAACTACCGGGTTCATGAGGCAGAATATTAAGAAGGCTATGCTGTCAATTCAGTTGCTGTTTTGCTACAAATACAAGCACAGAGCCCAGAGGGCCCTGTGCTTCCACAACAACATACATGTACGCATTTATGGAGGGATAGTGGTGCAGGGCCCATAGCGCCCTGAACTTCCACAGGTAAATGAGGATTCAATTATACTACCTTCAAAAGTAAGAAAATTCATTGCAAAAATCTTTGTTAATGCACCAGTTAGGGTAACTCAATGTCACAAAAGTAGGAAAATGTGGCATTAGAGTTTCCAACCCTAATGTCCCATCCCTACCCCACAAGCAGCAAAAGGAAAAAACATTAGGTTTTTGGGTCTCCAGAGTCTTGGTGACTCAGTGGTGGGGTCTTCCTTGGGGGTTGTCAACTCTAATGCCCACCCCATCCCCCAGCCCCTAGCCTCCAATCCAAAGCACAAGGTACAACTCCAAGCCACTGTCTCATAATGTTACACTCTTCAAAGGTAGATAAGTATATCTTGCCACAGGTTGGCAATACAGTTTGTTGTACCTTTCTTCACACAAGACCCTACGGGCCCTGCGTGAAGAAAGGTGATCATGTGTGAGATTTTTTGGTCATGGAATCGGGATTAGGGTTGACAACCCCAAAGGAAGTCCCCACCACTGATTCACAAAGACTCCAGAGGCCCAAAAACCAAATATGTTTTCCTTTTGCTGCTTGGGGTGGGGGTGGGGCTTTATGGTTGGAAACTCTAATGCCACATTTCCCTACTTTTGTGGCAGAGTTACCCTAACTGGTGCATTAATGAAGTTTTATGCAATTTAATATATATATATATATATATATATATATACATATATATATATTCTTTGCAAAAAAACTTTGTTAATGCATCAGTTAGGGTGCATACCACAATGACAAAAGCAGGAAAATGAGGCCTTAGGGTTTTCAGCCCTAACGTCCCACCCCCACCACTCCACCCCATCCCCCCCTCCACACACCAACAGGCATCGGGGAGTGCCATTGAGTCATCAGGCCTAACTCTCACCCCATTGTCCTACACTGTAGCGTATAAGCTTGTTTACATGTGGAATGGGAAAGTGTAGCTTTTGCAAATGGGAAAGCAGTGTTGTACTTCTGCCATCTTGTTTTCAGTTAGCGATGGGGAAAAAATGCTGTAATTTAAAAAATACTGCCCCTTGGTAAACACCAACAGTTGTGTTTACCTACTTGTGGCCTAAGGGACATGATCCTGGTGTTAGATTTTTTTTTAAAGTTTGGAAATATTTTTCTTCAATTTGGCTCATGGAAGTGTTGCAAATGCGCAACATTGCTTTTGTAAAACTTTTGCAAATTGCGACACTTTTGCAAACGTACTGCAAAATTTGCTAAACTTTTGTGAAAACATTTGCAAAATTTGTGTAACTTTCATAAATTTGCAACACTACTTGAAAAAAATCCTGTTTCTTTGTCACTTCATTGATAATAAACAGTTAGGACTTTGTTGCTGAAATTTACAGGGTTGAAAGGGCTTACATCACAGATGTGCCTTTTGCTGGTTTGGTCATGAAAGTTATATTGGTTCCATAGTTCTAACATTCCAAAGTTTAGAAACTTTCCATAGGATACCATTGTGGTGGTTAAGGTACCTTTTGGCAGCTAATTCTCAAAAACAGTTTGAGATACAGATTGTTTGCTAAATGTAGTGTACTAAGCAAGTATGCAGGTTGCCAGGCTATGATTACAACTGCCATGGAATTTTTTCCAGTTTTCCTATGATTACTGTAATATTGCACCATTTGAAGCACAAGGGTTACTTGGAATGTCTCTAGGCCTGTGCTGTATCTCTACACTTATGGGTAGATGGGAACACAGGGCCCTTTCTGGGCCCTGCGCTCCTACCTATGGATAGTGCAGGGCCCTCCATTTTTCAGTACTGGGAGCACAGAGTCCTCTGGGCCCCACACTCCCACAGAGAGATGAGGGCTCATTACAATGTCTCTACACTTATGGCTAGAGGGGAACACAGGGCCTGGAGGGCCCTGCATACCCACAACAACATATGTCCAAGACTACACTTTCTCAAAAAGTAAAGGAAATTCATTGCAAAAAAACTCTTTTAATGCATCAGTTAGGGATTCTATTACAGATACAAAAGTATGTAAATTCAGTGTTAGGGTTACTAACTCTACCACCCCACCCCTCTGCACCCTCCACACACCAACAGGCATCATAGTGTGCCTTGGGGTCATTGGACCTAACTCTCACCTCATTCCCCTATACTATACCATCTCAGCTTCCTTACACGTGGAATATAGAACACAGAAACATAGACTTTGGCAGCA
Organism: Neoceratodus forsteri; assembly: GCA_016271365.2. Classification (NCBI taxonomy): domain Eukaryota; kingdom Metazoa; phylum Chordata; order Ceratodontiformes; family Ceratodontidae; genus Neoceratodus; species Neoceratodus forsteri. Next base: position 583,773,267 of record CM028131.1, read on the forward strand.
GATAAGGACTGCTTGGCTCACATTGTCTGCCCATTTCCCTACCTAGAGGATAAGCTGCAGATCCTATTTAACTAACAGCCTATTTCTTCCTACCCCCAACAAAAATTGCCTTATGTCTGTCCCATGCATTCTTGAATGGGGCGAGATGTAGGTCAGATGACCACAAGACACACCCTGATGTCTGTCGGTGTGTCAAGGGTAGGGGGTGGGGTGGGGGGTTGGGCTGGTAGCCATTACACCGAATTTCCATACTTTTGTCACTGTAATAGGAACCTTAACTGATGCATTAATGGAGTTTTTGCAATGAATAGATTTATTTATCTGTAAGTCACAGCCTAAGACATGGCCAGATATTTCCTGGAATTTCTGTGATATTTCTAGAGGAAATCTCCTGCTTTCTTCATTTCCACAGTAGGGGCAGCAGAGAGAAACTCTTCAGAAATTTTGTGAAATATCTGGCCATGTCTGTGGCTAAGATATATATATATATGTGATGATGGTCTGAGTCATACATGATTTATTTGAATGAGCTGTGAGTGACCTTGGTTGACCTCATGAGTGGAATAGCCACGAGTGAGTCCACTGAAGGTACGAACTGCTCATTCAAATAAATCATGTATGACACAGACCAGCATCACATATCTGATTTTATGCAACGGGACTTGTGTATGTTCTGGGGTGATTTAACTTAAAATTGACAGTTACAAAAGTTTACAATTATTGTCCGTTTGTTTGAACTACTTGTGAAGAGATTGATGAAATTAGCGGAGATGGATGTGTGTGTGAATGGGTTGATGTGTGTGGTTTCTTATTGGACAACACTTTATTAATGGATGTGCTGCAAAGTACTAGACTGACTGATCTGACCATGGGAAAATTTTTGTGATTGGCTGAGGGGCATGGTCATCTGTGCTCCTTGTGCTGCAGTTTGTTGGTTTACCAGTCAACAGACCAGGGGAAGACCTCTCGAGTGTGTTTAGGTGTCTGGTGGATTTTGAGGCCTACTCGCATTGCCTTTGGACTTGGCGTTTGTGCAGTGGAGTTACATTTATCCCTGGCTACTGGATAGTCTGATTGTTCTGTGGGATACAGTTGGACCTAGAACCATGATCGATGTCGATAGGCTTCGGCTGTGGATGCAGCTGATTGTGTGAGGGTGCCTGTCAGCAGCATGCAGACTCAGTGTGCGGTGTGGTCTATAGTTCGATGGATGCTACTAGGATTTTACTTTTTATTTTTCTTTACATCAGTGTCTTTTGATTTAGCTCACCTGGCTTGTTTTTTTTCTTTTTGCTCGTGGGAGACTACTGGGACCATCCTCAACAGCTTAGCCCTCTGGATGTTCTACTGTCAGTAGGTGGACTAAACTGGGTGTTTCCTTTTTAATTTTTACTTTTTATTTTACTATAAACATGGAGTACACATGCTTTCTACCCATGGATTCCTCAAAGTGAACATGCAGAACAACAAAGAATTAAGGGTGGCTTTTTATTGAAAGCTTACTAAGCACAGATTTATATTTTATACAAGCAACGAATACATAAATAGGCCTATGTGAACATTTGCATATTTCTACTATTGCTAGCAGTATAGGTTTCTAAATTTAGCTTGATGTAGTGAGACACCCAACACATACCATTATGTTTCTGCTTACCTTTAGGCAAAATATTAATACAAGCACTAACTTCTATCAAGGGCTACTGGTTTCTTTATACATATTAGATGCTCTTTTAATAGTTTTAGCTTTCATTCAAGTCAAGTCAAGATAAATGATTATTCTGTGATGGATCAGGCATTTTTTAAATGATACTTGACACATATTCTGATTCAGTAGTAAAGCTGTATCTGGATAAGTTACACTGCTTTTTCACTTTCTGAGCTGAAATACATATGTAGTATATGCTTTGTGAAATTTTCAGTGGTTAAATGTTGCATCAAGTCCTGATGGCTCCCTTGGAATTCTGTTCTTTTGTTGGAAGTGCTGAGGGGAGAGAACAACAAAAAACATTAATTACCTGTACAAATTGTTGCTATGCAGGTTTTACATCGCCTTTCTATTTACTATTTCTGTCAACCTTTAGTTTCTGTACCTTTTTGACTGTGACTTATTTTGTTTTTATGTTTTATTGCTTTGATTACATGGTTTAAACATCCACACTATTTACACACTCAAGATGTTGGTTGGGTTCAAGACAATCTACTTTTTAAAGAGGTGGGGCTCTGTTTACACTTTTAAAAACATTGACTTCTATTTTTTTTATTACATGCGTGTCTTACTTCTGCTATTCAGAGTCACTTTCTGAGTCCAGAACTTGAGGCCTTTTCCTTTTAAAGCTGTCAGAGTAGTTCCCTGTTGTTGCATTACATGTGAAAACAGAGGGAAAAACATTTCATTTTTACGTTCGCTTGCACGCATGCGCAAGGAGCGTTTGGGAGATAGCACACTTTGGGTGTGCCTCTCCCTTCAATCACTGCTTTCGGTTGAGCAGGCGTGGCGATCCTGCACCAATGGAGTGCGGGGCTGTGTATGACAGCGGTGGTCTGGCTTCAAACAAACCACGCGCTGTCATACAAACGCATCACGCCGCCCCTGTATCACGCCTCCGCGTCACGCCGCCCCCAAAGCTTTGGTGCCATGCTGGGAGCCCACCCCAGAGTGGCAAGCGTCCGATGCTGTTTGCCAGCGGGGTGCCCAATCCCTGTCGGCTCCTTGGCCCCAGCCATCTTCTGCCATGCTGAGGCCCGCAGCGTGGCAAACATCGGTGCTGTTTGCAGGCAGAGGTGCCTAATCCCCATCGGCTCCTCCTCCCACCAGCCATCTTCTGCCACCCTGGGAGCCCACCCAGCGTGGCAAGTGTCCATGTAGTCCGTTTGTTTTTTAAACCTGTAAAGAAAAAATGGTCCCGTAGTCTCCCAGTCCCCTCCCACAACCCGCCCACCCACTGTGCCCAGTCTCCCACCCCCTCACCCCATACTTACCTCCAGAGCTCGGTGCGATGATCTTCAGTGGACCGGGAAACATCTGCACTCTTCAAAGCCGACCGCGAACTGAGGAAATGCCGTAAGCTGTATAATGGGCTAGATAGGGGGTTTCAACTGTGCATATCTCAGGCATTTTTGGAATTTTGCACCAAATTTTCAACTTGGGGTTTTGGGACCCTTCTCATGAATGATGTCACTGTCATGCGTTAGTTCGGGCCGAAGGGTGATTTTCAGTCGAGTCGTGAAATGCCCTTCGGCCTGAATAATGCCATGATAGTGACATCATTCATGAGAAAGGGTCCCAAAACCCCATGTTGAAAATTGGTGGAAAAATCAAAAATGACTGTTCTGGCGTGTGTTGTGCAGTTCCTCGCGGGCTCATAAGTTCAGTAATTTTCAATATTTTCCTCCAGAATTTCCACATTGCCATTTAACACACCTCCTTATGAGCAGTACAGCTGTCATTTTTCACATCCTGCCCAAAATGTGTTTCCGCCCATATAGCGAACAATGGCACAGTTGGTGTGCGAAATCAATGTATGGAACATATTAAGAAAATCATGGTGACACTGTTCATTAGCAGAGGTCTTAAAATGGCTGTGTTGAAAATTTGGTGTAAAAAATCCTAAAAATGACTGTTTTATGAGTGTGCGTTGTGCAGTTCTTATGCACGCTCGTAAGTTTGTGAATTTTCAATATTTTCACTCCAGATTTTCAACATTGCCATTTTACCACACCTTGTTATGAGCAGTACAGCTGTCATTTTTCACATCCTGCCCAGAACGTGTTTCCGCCCATGTAGTGCACAATGGTGCAGTCGGTGTGCGAAATCAATGTATGGGACACAGTAAGAAAATCACAGTGACACTGTTCATTAGCAGAGGTTTAAAATGCCAATGTTGAAAAGTTGCTGAAAAATTCCTAACAATGACTGTTTCTGGCGTGCATTACTGATAGCTCTACGCCGCTAATGGGTTTGTGAATTTTCAATATTTCCACTCCACATTTTCAACATTGCCATTTTACCACACTTCCTTATGAGCAGTACAGCTGTCATTTTTCACATCCTGCCCAAAATGTGTTTCCACCTATGTAGCGCACAATGGGGATAACAAAAAGGTCATGCTGAAAATTTATTGTCCAAATACCAGCAATCGCACAGGGCATTAGGGTAAAGCACCATACGTGCCAAACACCACTGCAAATACCTGCAAGCGAACGTTCGGCATTGACAAATGCTTGTTTTTTATGTCATATGGTGTGCATGCTATTTTGTTTTGCTAATGTTTTACGGTTCTGAAGTATCTGATAATTTATCACTCCTTAGGATTTTTACAACTACGTTAGGTATTGTCTGAACTGTGACATTCTGCATGCATTGCACAGCCTACTGCTATGCAGACTGTCATTTACACACACACACACACACACACACACACACCATTCAGTGTTAGTATGCTGTTTCTCTACTGCCAGGTTTGCTGTCATACTTTGCTTGCTTAAATGCTTTACTTTGCTTATTTTTACATTTTAGACTCATTTTTTTTCTTACCTTGGACAATGTTGAATGTTATTGATTTTGCGTTTATGGTTGGCTGGTGGAAACAGGAACCAATTAATTTCTTCCAGTTTAGGGACACAGTCTGGAAGCATGCATTTGGATTTTAAGTTTTACTTTGCTGTGCTTTTGGCGGACACTGGTTACTTAGTAGGCTTGAGATATGCTGCTGCTTCTCTTCATTTATTCTTGAATAATCATTCAAGCTTTGGAGCTGTTTATGACCTGAGACTTGCATGATTTCTGTGGGAGCCACTCCACTGTCACATAACTTCTGTATCATGTGCTTCCTAATTGAGTGGTTAGTGATTTTTCTCTCAGTTTGGATTCTTGCGTTTTGAGTCATTGCTTTCATTAGGTTTCTTAATTTATTTATGCCAACTGGTTGGTTTTTAAACCAGGATGTTGGGTGCTGAGACTTGCAGTTGTTTATTGATAGGAAGAAAGGTGAGTCTGATGCTAAACATTTCTCTGGCCTGTGACTCTTGTAAAAAAAATAGTTGGTCACTGGACATCTGATGGGGTCATTTGGAGTGGCATAGGCCCTGGGCTTTAGCTTGCGGGTCTCTTGTGGATTTGTGCCAGACCTTGTTTTTGTCTGACGCTCTTGATTAAACTGGATGTACTTCACATTGTTTTCATCACTTTTGCAGTCGATGTCACCCCACTTTATGTTTCTACTTTCAGTACTACCCCTCACACCAAAAAACATTGCCACTATTATCCACATTGTGTTCAGGATGGATTCTGGAGTATGTGGACCTAGCTGCTCAGTAGCATATAGATTGTCTATTAGTGAGTCTGTGAGCTCATCCGCAGCATTTAGTTTGTTGCCTTTACCTTCACTTTTGAGTACCTTTTGTTTGCACTGCAGAACTTGCCGTGTTGTTTGAAATAGGATAGAGGTGGATAGGGAGTGAGGGTAGGTTTTGGTTTTTAGATGGCATTCTATGCTTTGAAAAATTGATCTTAGGGACAGTGGCTCATAGTTGGTACCACCTCTTTTTTTGGGGGGGTCATGAAATGGTGGCTTAGCATTTTATCCAGTTCTACTGCTGGCAGTAGGTGCAGCTCTGTTCTGATTTTAACATTTTCTTGTATATAGGTGCAGAACCCTTGCACATCTGCTCTTGTTTTCAGCATTGTGCTTTGGTTTTTACCATTTTGAATGAATTATTCTATGGTTACCATGTCTATGTTTAGGTGGGCTGCCGATTGTAAGTTCTCTCCTGCATCACTTGTTGTGCTTTGCTGCAAGTTCTGTAGATTCAAGTCCTGGACATGGATATTTATGGTATCTTCTGAGGATGGTAATTGTGCATTCTCTGGGGTCAGTGGTTGTTCATTTTTTTCTGCTGTACAAATGCTTATACTGTTGTTTGTTGTCACAGTTTCTTTTTTTAACTCTGGTTGTTCTTCAAATGGCTCTGTCATTTTCTATTTGGGTGAGGATTTCTTCCAGCTCCATTATGAACAAGTTATCTTGCTGTGCCATGACATCTTTTTTTAATTATTCCATTTTCTAAACTATCCTTTTATCACTTTTTTCTATTTATTTATATGGAGTTTTACTATCGCTTTCAGAAACCGCCCATTGTAATATTCCAACTGCCATTGCCATAGGTGAAAGGTCGGGCTGCTGCTACGTGTGCCTCTAGACATCTCTGGTTTTAATATCTATTATTTTTACATGATGTTCTGGTTAAACAGATATGTTTTTTATATCCGAGAGTGGGGCTGCACATCGGGAGAGTTATGGCTCTTTTAATAGTGTATACATGGGTTGTAGCATGTTATTTGTCATGTCAACTTCAGTTACAAACCTATTTATTCTGTCACCTGGCTAACTGTATGCATTTTTTTCCCTCATAATGCTGATGTTTTCATGCCATTCACTAATGAGGCTTATTTATTATCAAATGTGCTGTTTCGTGGCATCGCTGAATTTTTTGCTGATATAACAGATGCTGGTGCCATTACATTTCAAAATACAAGTAGTACCGGCTGTTTTTTTACTGCTTCATGTTGCCATGGTGACGGAGATGCTTTCATGACATATCTACTGTGCAAATAAATTCTGTGTGACGCACCTACTGTGTAAATAAATATTGATGACATACTTACTACATATATAAATGCTACAATACACATGATTTATGGCATGCATTTATTGTTCACACCTGTTGCATAAATACATATATATATATATATATATATGTGAGGCAAAAAACTCCATTTAATGCATTAGTTAGGGTTATTCCACAATGACAAAAGTGAGGAAATTCGGTGTTAGGGTTGAAAGCCCCCCCTTGGACCCCCCTGCCCACATCCCCAACCGGCATCAGGGTGCGCGTTGGGGTTGCCGACCTAACTCTTACCCCATCAGATGTGTGAAGAAGCAGAGGTATGGGAGAATATGGTGAGGATTGGGACGAAACAACAATGCGCGCAGATGAATTAATGGTGAGGCTGCTTTCAACTCGTTAAACTAACCCTGCAATTTCCTCACTTTGTCACTGTGAACAACCTAACTAATGCATTAAATGGAGATTTTGCCTCTAATTCCCTTCTTTGAGAAGTATAATGAGAAAATAGTGAATGTAATGCAGCAGCAGGAGCGTGGGGCCCTATGGGCCTCACACTCCCGCCACGTGATGTCTTGTCACATAGCAAGACGGTGCCCACAAACGCAAATGGTAATGCGCATGGTGACGCAAAGCAAAACAGAAAGATAAACAGTACTGTAGACAGAAATGGTTAAAATAACACAAACACAAGCGCAAATGGAAACGCGAAGGTTAACGCACATGGTGCCGTAGATGGGAACAGTAAGTGAAATGGTTACAGAACTGCAAGCAGAAGTGGTAAGGGTAACAGTAATGTAAGCACACAGGCTAGTTTTCCCCAAAAGCTGCATAGAGAAAGACAGTGAGTACAAAGAATGTATGCAAAAGGGTCTCAGAGCAGAAAATGAGGAGTTGGAATAGTAAATTGCTTATATTTCAGGAACCGTACAATGTAGAAAAAAATTTAAAAGTCATATGATTTATGACTTTCCTGACTAGTTTTGTACTTAGCCCCTAAAGGGGGCTAAACATTTTTCTGACGAAAAGTCCATATCTCACACCTTCTTCCTAGATACGGGCCCTGAAAGGCGTGGCGAACGCAGTGATGTTATCCTATGGGAAAAAAAGAGAAGTTCGGAGTGCCATATCTTTGGCTCCCTGTAATATTTTTCACCAAACCAGTAAAAGGCACATCTGTGGGATGTTGGCTTTCTTCTCTCCAAATTTCAGCCCAAAAGACCAACTGTTACTTTGCATCAGGGCGGCAAAGTATTCCTGTTATGCGGCAAATGCCGTAATGTTATCCTATGGGAAAAAGCGTCAATTTGGAGTGCTGTAACTTTGCTGCCCTGTAATATTTTTTCACCAAAATACTGAAAAGCACCTCTGTGAGATGTTGGCTGCGTTCTCTCCAAATGTCAGCCCAAAAGACCAAACAGTTCTTTTGCAGCAGGGTGGCAAAGAATTGCTGTAATTTTCACACACAGCCTGGAAAAGTACTGTCAAACTTTGCAAAAGCTTTCGGAAATTCATTCGACACTGTCAAAAGTGCAAAAGTACTTTGTGAAAGTACTTTTCCCAGAAATCTGAAAAACATATTTCTGGGGTGTTTTACCTCAAAATAAAGACATGCCTAGTATCCTCAGGGTCCGACTAGGTGAATAAAAAAAGAATTAGGTTGCTAGAGGGTTCCAAATTTAAATGCCAAGCATTTTTCTGATGACCAACTGAAAACAAAATGGTGGATTTGCAACAGTAAAAGGGCAATTTGTGAAAGTAAAAACTGCATTTGCGACACTGTCAAACTTTTTGTTAACTTTTCCCATTGACTTATAATGGGAACTTGTTTTTTGAATAACTTTTGAACTGTTTAATATTTTTTCACAAAATCTTCAAAAAGCACATGGAGACACTGGCTGCATGTTCCTTGAAGATTTCGGACCAGTCACGCAAACCGTGTGACCTCTAGAGATGACCAAAGAATTCCAAAAAAGCGTAAATATGAGCACAGATCATGCTTAATAACTCTGCAGCTGTATATCCAAACAGTATGAAAGTTGGCATATCCCAAGATCTATGGTTCTTGATCAAGTAATCCAAATGTCAGGCAAATCCATTGAACAGTTGCAAAGTTATTAAGGTGCAAAATTTTAGGTTTAACATGTAAATGGCTCTCAACCCTAAGTATGGTAGCACTACTGTGCTAACATATATATATATATATATATATATATATATATATATATATATATATATATATACTGTATATATATATATATATATATATATATATATATATATATATATATATATATATATATATATATTGTGCCTCAATAGTTAGGGTTGAGTAGGCACTTCAATGTTGAACTCAAAATGCTGCACTTTAATATCTTTGCAACTGTTCAACAGATTCACACATAATTTAGTATGCACTGCCCTGTGGGGTAGATCTCTTGATGTGGCAAGTTACATTTTGGTCAGATGTGTTATGGAGAGGTGAAAAAACATGTTTTTGCTCCTTGACTTTGCTGGAATTTTTCTTTCAACTTGTCTACAGCCCAGACAGTTTGGTTCTTTGGTCTGAAATTTTCAGGACAGAAAGTGACCACCCCACAGTTGTGCCTTTTGCTAGTCTGGTGAAAAAAATAATTGGCTGTTTTTAAGTTATTGCAATTTAAAAATTTGAAAAAAAAATGTCTGAGCATGCTCAGTAAGCACTATAAGACAGCTGTATGAAACGAAGAATGAATCCTGCTTCCTATGGGAAAATTCCTTCTTTGTATGGCTGCCACCTTGTGTTCAATTTTCCCTGAAAAAATTCAGATTTGGAAACCTCCAAAAATGATATTCTGTGGAGGAAACAAAACATGTAGCTTGTTTATTGGGACCCCTTAGGTGCATTTTGTATTCTACTGTTCGAAAAATGGCCTTAAAATGTGTTGTATTGAACATTTATATTCTCTGTTCATATTGGCATCATACAAAGTAGGATCTTGCTTTGTATAATGAGATACGAAGTAGGATCCTACTTTGTGCACTGAAAATGCAGGAATGTTACTTTAAAATGAAAAAAATGTTTCTGCCGACAGTGAGGTGCCCAATCCTGGTGTCGGCACTAGATGCCAGTGTACCTAACTTAACTGAACAGTATCCCTCATTGCTGATATTGGGGTGCCCAATTCCTGTGTCAGCAGTAGCCCCCCCCCCAAGGTGGAACACTGGGATCCCACTCCCAGTGTCTCTAGTTATGTTAAACCCCCTCAGCACTACCAGTACTGTCAGACACTGGGGAGCCCAAGTCCAGTGTCCCTTAATGTTTATTTACTTATACCTGAAAAAAAGAAAACAGTTCCCCAGTGTCTTTTTTTCCCTCCTTCCTGTAAAAAAGAAAATGGTCCCTTGTTGTCTACCCATGCCACCTCCCCATCCCAACCCTCCCACTGAGCAACCCACCACTCCACACACATGCCCCCTTGCCCTATACTTACCACTGGAGATCCTCTTCTGTCATCTTCTCTGGACAGCAACACATCTGCACTCTTCAAAGCCGAACTGCAAACTGAAGAATCAAGGTAAGTGCTGTATAATGGTTGTCAATGGCATTTTGAACTTATGTTGATATCGCTGTCATTTTTCTGTATTTTCTCACCAAATTTTCAGTATGGACATTTTGGAACCCCCACCTCATGAAGACTGGCACTGTCATTTCGTTACTCTGTCTGGAAAGGTGATTTTGTGGTCGCTGCACAGAATCACCTTTCAGGACCCAGTAATGAAATGACAGTGCCAGTGTTCATAAGGTGGGGTCCCAAAATGCCCATGTTGAAAATTTGGTGCAAAAATATGCCAGAATGCCTGAGTAATGTGTGGTTGTTGAAATTTCGCTACACACGTGCCTAACTTTGGCAGTTTTTAATATTTTCACACTAATTTTTCAACATTGCCATTTTTCACATCACCTCATGAACAGTACAGCTGTCATTTTTCACATCCTGCCCAAAATGTGTTTTCACACCTGTGGTGCAGAATAGCATTGCATTTGCACATTAAGTTTTGCCTTACATTTCACAATTTCTCTGTACTAGGGTACATGAGATGGGGTAATAAGATGGTTATGCTGACAATTTGGTCACTGTTGTTCAACATATGGAAGGGCAGGTCCCAGAGAGCCCTGTGCTTCCACATCTACATACAAATGTGCATCTATGGAGGGACTGGAGTGGAGAGTCCAAAGGACCCTGCTCCCCCACAGTAAAATAAGGACACTATTATACTATCTCAAAAAGTAAGGAAATTCATTGCAAAGAACTCCATCAATGCATCAGCTAGGGTTTCTATTACAGTGACAAAAGTCTGCAAATTTGATGTTATGGTTACCAACCCTACCACCCCACCCACACCTCCCCACCTTTCACACATCAACAGGCATTGGGGTGTGCCTTGGGGCCATTGGCCCTAACTCTCACCCCATTCTCCTATACTGTACCATCTCAACTTGTTTACACATGGAATGGGGTGAGAGTTAGGGAAGAATACCCCAAAGGCACACCCCAATGCCTGTTCATGTTTGGAGGGTGGGTTTGTCAGGAATGTAACCTAACATCAAATTTCAGACTTTCGCCACTATGATAAACTCAAACTGATTTATCAATGCAGTTTTTTTGCAATCAATATATATATATATATATTCTTTGCAAAAAAACTGCGTTGATACATCAGTTAGGGTTTTTATTACAGTGACAAAATTCTGGAAATTTGGTGTTAGGGTTGAGCCCCTAACCACCCCATCCTCCACAGACTGACAGACTGACAGATGCCGGGTTGCACCTTGGGGTTGCAAGGCCCTACTCTCACCCCATTCCATGTGTAAACAGGTTGACATGCTACAGTAGAGGAGAATGGAGTGAGAATTAGGTCTCATGACCCCATGGCACACCCCAGCATCTGTCGATCTGTGGAGGATGGGGCGGTGTGGTTGAGGGGGTTAGGGGCTAAACCCTAATGTCTCATTTACCCACTTTTGTCACTTTAACCCTAACTGATGCATTAATGAAGCTTTTTGCAATGAATTTCCTTACATTTTGAAAAAGTGTAATATTACTAGTAAATGGTATGTGTTGGTGAGAGTGCGGGACCTGAAACTGCCCATTTGTGCATAATGATATGTGTCTGTGGGAATGTGAGCCCTCTGGACCCTGCACTCCCACTTGTACATAACTACGTAGCCATACAGCAGCTCTATAGGGCAAGGAACACTTGTAACACTAATTTGCCAATATCTCAGCAATCGTAGCAGCTATGAAAAAAATTCAAGTGCCGTTGTAATCATGACAGCGAGACCTCCACAAAAGGTAGTCAAAGAAATCTGTACCTTGCATCGATTATAAGATACAGGCACTGAAAAGCACTGAAAAGGCACCCGTGGAGCCCTTGTGACACCAATTTGTCAATATCTCCGTAACCGTAGCAAGTAGGAAAAATATTCCACTACTGGTGTAATCTATGATTTCCAAACTTGTATCTACAGTTTACATGATCTAAGCTGCAGGTAGCAAAAAATCCATATCTTGCTTTGTTTTTGAGATACCGGTTCCAAAAGGCGTCAGGGGCGCCGCAATGTTATCCTATGGGAAATTTTTCAACTTTGGAATGTCATAAGTATGTAACTAATACAATTATTTTACACCAAACCAGCATATGTAACATTTGTGGGACATCCCCTTTGCATCCTGCAAATTTCAAGCCAAAAGTTCTTACCATTTCTTAGCAGAGAACTGGCAAAATTGTATAAATCCTTGTTTGTGAGCTGTCAAAATCCCCATTTGTGAGCCAAATCCCCATTTGTGAGGTGACAAAATCCCTGGTCATGAGGTGATCCATGCTCATGAGATAGGGCCATCTGGTCTTCATCTCACAAATGGGGATTTTGCTAGCTCACGCATGGGGATTGGCTCACGAATGGGGATTTTGACAGTTCACGAATGGGGATTCTCTGTTCTCGAGATAGGGCCATCTGGTCTTCATCTCACGAACAGGGATTCTGACACCTCACGAATGGAGATTCAGCTCATGAATGGGGATTTTGACAGCTCACGATCGAGAATTTTTTTTTATGTTCCCCATTTGTGAGGTGTCAAAATCCCCATTTGCAAGCTGATCCCAGTTTGTGAGATATGGTCATTCAGTCCTTATCACATGAACAGGGCTTTTGACAGCTCACGAATGGGGATCAGGTCACGAATGGGGATTTGAATGCCTCATGAACGAGGATCGGAAGTGAGGCATGAACAGGGATTTTCAAATAAAAAAACTGCCTTTTTTTAATTATCTGATGATTTTGTAGAGAGCATCACCCTGAACAAAGCCCATGCATTTATTTTCACAAAATGCATCTGTGGGACAAGTAACAACATTTCGTTTTTGGCTAAAAGTGAAAACAAGATGGCAGATTGAGTGAAAATCCTTGTTCGCAGCTGTGCATCTATCCAAAAGACTGAACTGAGCATGCTCAGAACCCATATTTTCACATTTTAATAACTTTGGATCAGAATAATATTTTTTCACCAAACTAATGTTGTAATTTCTTAGAGTAAGCTCTTTCTACCCTGAACATTTCAGGCTAAAATTCAAAATGGTGTCGGTGCAGGGCAATAAGGAAAAGTCATGAAAAATTGGTGAAAAAAAGTGAAAAACACATTTTTTTCCATATGTGCTACACAAACTTCACACATCTGATCAAAACAAAACTTGGCAAGTCAAGAGATCGACCCTTACTATATTTCATGTAAATCTGTTGAACAGTTGCAAAGTTATTAAGGTGCAAAATTTGGGGTTAAACATTAAACTGCTTACTCAACCCTAACTATAGAGGTGTGTCCATGCCTCTATAATATATATATATATATATATATATATATATATATATATATACATATACAGTATATATACAGTATATGCCTCTATAATTAGGATTGGTACAGTACTTCAAAGTTAAATCTCAATTTTTACAGCTTAATAACGTTGGCATTTTGTGACACAGGAACTCACAATTTGGCATGTGCAGTTATTCTGCCAGTGTCGCAAGATCTGGAAAGATTGTGATGGCATCTTGTATGGTTTTTGAGATATAGGGCCAGATATTCAAAACTTTGCCCCAGGGCAAAATTAGCACTGCCCAGTGGGCAACCTTAGCCCGGAGCACAGAGCACGCTATATTCAAAAGGAATAGCCCAGGGCAAACAGCTTCCGAATATGGCATGGTAATGAGGCCATGCAAACTGGGCTGGGAGTGCAGGGCAAAAATAGCCCTGGAATAAGACAGCACTGAATAAAGCAACCAGGAAGTGCAACCCACAACAACAACACAGTACACAGCAACATGAGGGCAGGTACAGATGAACTACGTGGCCAAGTGTGTGCCAGCAAATGCATGGACTCAGTACAGCTGCAGGAAGCAGCAGATGTAAAGAACAGTGATCAAAACTGTATAATATTCCCATACGTTAGCGCCACGCTACAACACATTATACCGGCATTAGCGCGGGCTAAGTAGTTAGCCTGGAGCAAACACGTTTGCCCGGGCTAAAATGTGCCATATTCAAAAGTGCCATGCAAATGAGCCTACTTACGTAGTCTCTGGGCAAACAACCGGATTAGTATCTCATTATACCCTGATTTGCATGCAGTTTGCCCAGCGTTACTGCAGAGTCCCACAGAGCCACCTGTAGGTCAGTCTGGAAGTACAGGGGCTGACCAGGTCCAACCGCAGCTCCACCTGTAGGTCAGTCTGGCAGTGCATGATGATAGCTGTGGGCTACATGTAAACAGTACAGCATAGCATAGCATATTATACCCCAGGGGACAGGACACCATAGGCACAGGTGGTGGTGGTGCTGCATGCAACTGTCACATTGTAGGGCATGCTACAGTGTGCAGCAGAAACTACAGTAGCAAGGGGGCCAGTAGTGCGTGGACACAGCAATGCCTATGGTGTGTAGGGCAGTGATGATGACTGCACTATACACAGTGAACGGCCCAACCTGCGGATGTTTTCTGACACTGGACATTACTGTTATGCTGTTGTGTGACCCACAGATGCTGCACCTGTGGCATGGATGCTCACAGTGACATGTACATTTCTGGCTTAGTGTGCTATGGCAGTTGTACAGCTGAGGTATGTGGCTGGGGGGCATATATTATCCGAAAGGCACACTGGTGTTGGGGTATTCCCAATACTGACCCATGTACACTGCATGATGTGTCCCAGCTTGTGGCCACACCAGATCTGTAGCACAGCCTCGCCACCCATATATGCTCCCTCAACATCCTCCATGCCCACAGTGCTGCATGTGTGTGCTGGCATCTGTTGGTGTCCACGAAGTGTGGTCCACAGGTGTGTGCTGTATGGCCACACTGCCGTGCTAGTCCACTGGTGGCAGGGTCACCACTTACTGCCTGGCATGGCTGGGACTGGTGACAGATGATGGCATCATTGTGATGCCATCAGTTAACATAGCTTTCTCTATGTTTGGCTTTATCTATGTGTCATATTTATTTGTTAGGGTCGCGCCAAACCACCGCTAAACCAGCGCCAAATGCGCGCAAAACCATAATGTCGCACAAAGCTGATTGCCCAGGATTAAGACCAGCTTTTCCTGGGCGGTAATGTGCTGCGCTAAGTGTCGCGCTAAGTGGTGCAAAACCATAGCGCGGCGCTAGTCACCTGAATAACATTGGCGCCTGTATTCATGTCAGTTTGCCCTTCATACATTATAATTTTGCCGGCGCTAATGCAGTTTGCCAGCTATTTGGCCTTTGAATATGGCAGACCACGCAATCCCACGCGCTAAACCTGCGCGAAATGGTTTTTACCAGCGAAAGTTTTGAATATCTGGCCCATAATGTGGTGAAAAATAGAAAAAAAACCTCATTTTTTCCCATAGGTTAACATGGGATATTTTTGCTGTCATCTACAACCCACATGGAATGAAAAATTCTTCTGTAATATTTACAGATGATGGGGTGTGTGCCAAGGGTGTGCCTTTGAATGGTTTGGTGTAAAAATATATTACCATTTTTGAATTATAAAGATTTTTGTGATAGCTGCAAGACAAGCAGGTAAACAAATAAAGTCTGAACTGTAATTTTACTGTTCGAACTGTACATTTACTGGTCATGCTCAGAAAAAATACTGGCTGTGCTGTCAACCATCTTGTTTTTCAAATAATTTATAAAATAGTGTTTACACAAATACTGCATGCTAAGGGCAGCACAACACCTTTATTTAACTCTCAGTTATACGCTTAGTGCCATGCTTATCTTACAGTTTGTGTATCTCTATGGCAAATGTGTGCATTTCACTGAAAATCATGTCCTCTGTCACTCACTAAGTAATTACAGTGCGATTTGTTATTTACCATTCGAACTTTGCTGTTTGCACTCATTAATAGTTCAAACTTTACTGTTCAAACAGTAAAATTGCATTCCAATGTCTGGTAGCCCTGTGTTTCACGCTGGTAGTACATTATCCTTCCCCTTCCTTGTTCTCTGATTGGAATTCACATTAATAAAAAATAAAGCTCTAGTAGTCCAGTGGCCCCTGTCAACTCTCACATTCTCTGCTCTTGCTATTCTTAATTACATTTCATATTCAAATCTGCAATAAAGAAGAATGGGTAAATACCACTGCATAAAGTCTTAATTTATTTCTTTTATTTTCTTCACACAACTGGATATTAGGTAACAGTTTTGTGGTATATTCCACTTCCTCAGGCCCCTCTGTGTTGCTAGTATATAACAACAAAAATACATATTAATATTATATTCACACAAATGAAACCATTTTATAATTTGTTAGCTGTATATACACACACTTTATGGAGAACTGGACTGAAATGTCTAACATATCATGCTAAACCAGCTATCTATATTATAAAAAGTGATCTCATTTGTTGCTAACAAGAACATTCCATGCATCTAGGGTCATAATTAATAAAAATGTACATAATATAGGGGGTAGGAAGAAATAGGCTGTTGGTTAACTAGGATCTGTGGCCTATCCTGTAGATAGGGAAATGGGCAGACTAGATGGGCCAAGCGGTCCTTATCTGCCATCAAAGTCTATGTTTCTATGTTTATTTCCAATTCTTCACAAAAATAATTATCTACAGTATTTACTCAAAATTATTAATTAGAAATTTAAACTCTACCTTTAAAAATATCTTTAGTTACTTCCAGACTTGTCTCCCACATTGTAGCTTCGCATAAGATTTCTAAACAAACACCATAAAATATTGTATTAGCAATGTGCACGGATAAACAAAATCAGCAACATGCCAGTATTGCATACTATGTACCTGTTTAAATTGTGGCTTAAAATGCCAATTATTCTCTTACCAAATGAAGGAGTGTTTCCTATAATCTATTTTTGTAAAAAAGAAACAGATTTTCATGTTTTAATGCCAGGCTACTATCATGGCAATCAACAGAAGTCCAGTATGGCCCCTCTATTTATTTTTATTTATTTTTACTTATTACCTTAAAAACTTATTAGCATAAATGTTTTTGAAAGATGGTTTAGTCTTATAAAAAATTATCAGTTTCTATGGGCATACTATTTGGCAATAAGAATGGTACATGTGGTGGGATTAGAACCCACACTTCTAAGATCATTAAAAACAGGGATACCAAACCATGAATTTTATATAACATAGTGAAATAACCCAATCAATGGAATTAGAACTCACAGTGTGGGACTTTATGTGATGATGTTGTGTGTAAACAAAGTGCATATGTAAACAATTCCCAGCAACAAGCACAGCATGTGTTGGTATAAGCCTTGTTGTAAGATGTTTAAGTTTTCTTTAAAAGGAGTAAATAGTATTCAACACATTTATTTATTTGGAATTTATATTCCAGATGTGCGGGAAGAACCCCTGTTGATGTGGATCGAGTGCTCAGTTGAGCTCCATTTGCCAGTTGCTTCCCAACCATGCTACAAGTTTTTTTTTCGTTCCACACCCCTTTTAGATCAAACCAGACTGCTCCGGGAAATGGGAGTCGGTGCATGGATGTCAGTTTTGATGTCATGAATCTCCTCCCACTACCGCAGTATTTATATGTGGAAGTCAGCATGTTATCCTCCCCCACAAAGCAAGGAGGAGGCAACACGTCACCCTGGAGGTAAATTTACTGTTTATTTATTTTAGATACACAAGTTATCCTTGTTTATTAATGGTAATTTGCAACATCTTTTCTTTTCTTTTCTTATAAGTAATCTGTGTGAAGAAAAGGAAACGAGTGCACCTCATAGAAGTGAGGACGAGCAGCGCTTGTCTGCTATAAGAAATGCGTATGAAAAGTAAGTTAATTATTACGTTCAGCAAATTTATATTAAAAGGACCACATCTTACTATCTTTTGAAGTTTTACAAAATATAGGTAAAATAAAATCTAACAATAGGAATAGCTATGAAAGTAGCCTGGTATTGTAACATGGATATTTATTATTTCTTTTTTTCCACAAATAAGTTACCGGAAGCATTCCTTCATTTGGCAGCATAATAATTTATGTTTTTTAAGCCACAATTTAAGCAGGTATATTTTATGTAATACTGGCTTGTAGGGTTATGATATCTTTTAAATACAAATTATACTGAGAAACTACAGGTATTGCCATGGTAGTAGCCTGGCATTAAAACATGAAAATCTGTTTCTTTTTTATACAAATATGTTATAGGAAGCAATCCTTCATTTGGCAGGAAAATAACTGGCATTTTAAAGCAACAATTTAAACAGGTACATAGCATGCAATACTGGCTTGTTACTGATTTTTTTTATCCATGAACATTGCTAATACAATATTTTATGGTGTTTGTTTAGAAATTTTATGTGAAGCTACAATGTGGAGACAGGTCTGGAATTAGCTAGAGATATTTTTAAAGGTAGAGTTTAAATTTCTAATTAATAATTTTGAGTAAATATTGTAGATTATTTTGTGAAGAATTGAGAATACAATATGTTGTGTACATTTTTATTAATTATGACCCTAGATGCATAGAATGTTCTTGTTAGCAACAAATGAGATAACGTTTTATAATACAGAGAGCTGTTTTAGCATGATATGTTGAACATTTCAGTCCAGTTCTCCATATAGTGTGTGTATATACAGCTAACAAATTATGAAATGGTTTACATTTGTGTGAATAAAATATTAATATGTATTTTTTGTTGTTTTATACTAGCAACACAGAGGGGCCTGAGGAAGTGAAATATACCACAAAACTGTTGACCAATATCAAGTTGTGTGAAGAAAATGAAAGAAATAAAGACTTTATGCAGTGGTGTTTACTCATTCTTCTTTATTGTTGATTGAAAACGGGTACTAGTGTGTAACCCAGTCTCTTACACTAGTATACTGATAGGCGTGTAGGCATCTTGAAATAACATTTTTGTAGTTAATTGATATTCAAATCTGCTGGTAGTTGATCAGTGGAGTACTCTCAGTAAAGCTTTGACCAGATGAATCCTTCCCTCTTTGGGGGAGGGACAGAGGATGATGTTCATTTGTGGTGTGAAGCACTGTTACAAATTCAAGATGGTTAGCCCAGCCCCATGTAATACAATGGAATTGTGAGCACATTCGAGTTATTGTATATTATTCTAATTTGCACCTTTATGTTGGTTTTATATTTTTCTTGCATCTTTCAAGCACTTACAACTGCCATGTGAATGCAGACATAAGACCTGCTCTCTTTATTCTTCACAGCCCTAGAAACTCAGGGGAGATGCAGAGTGACAGCCCAAGAAGGAGATGATGAAGTTATTGCTGTCCCCAAGCATCAGTCAGCAGCCTTCTTTGGTCAGATCAATCCAAAGGACCCTCCTCCTCATCCCTCTTCCTCCTATTCTCCCAGAGCTGAGACTCAGTGACAAGACTTGCCACAGCGCCTTTCCTGGAAATATCCAACCAGCTGTGTTTTGGGGGCCAAATGCTGACCACTGAAGAAACTGCAAAAATGCTAACTTCCAAAAGTCTGGATTTTAAACAAATGAAGTACGCAAGGTAAAGCGAGATAGCAAGAACCATATTCTCATTCTAGTTGCATGATGAATATTCTATAATTTGCTTCCTGGAACATTCTGCTAAAATTTTTTAAAAATGAATATTTTATTGCAGCACTCCATGTTGTTCCAACTTCCCTAGTGAGTTCTAGTAGAACTAATGCAACGAAAACAAAGCCTACTTGGTAATTATGACTGGAAAACCTCTTTTGTGCTTATAACAGTGCTGTGATCTGTAATGTGGGTCACTGGGTTACAGTGTGGGGGGGGTTCTAGTTTTATGCTGTCACTTCTGAGACACCTATAGTACAGCCTCTATGATCAGTATTTTTGGATTAGTTTTAGTATAAGAGGAGGTCTCTTAAGTCATTTAGCTGAAGTAACCATACAATGGCATCCCATACAAAGGCATAAAATACAGTATATAAAAGTTACTTAATAAGAAAAGACATACATATAATTAATCATATTACAAACATAATTTGTACATTCAAACAGGGGTGACTGCAAGAGAGCGCTGGAGTACCCCCCCATCCCGAATTCTATTTTTTTCCATAAAGAGTGTTATTGATTTACCACGTGATACATACATCAATCAAGTTGCAAGATGTCAGAACAAACTGATACAATGCCAAACAGCAAAACTAGTGAAAAAAAGAGGAACATTTGACAAGAGACAGAAGTTAAAAATTCAGTGCTTGACATTCTACCCTAGGTTCATTTTACAGCCAAATAAAACAAACAAAGATTACATACACAATAAATAAACATTTGGCTCATAGGGTAGGAGGCATAAATTGCATCCTATAGAAACAGTAAAGGGGAACTGATAAGAACAGGATAATACCAGGTGGGTGAAAAAATGAGTATTTGGACAGGAAATGTCCATGTCTAACCTGTTGGGCCAGAAAAAGAAAATAGGACAGAGGGATACACACATCAGCTAGGTCATTAGAGCAGTAATCTGCCTTGGTGAACAATTTATACTGAATATAAATAGGCCCATCAACCCAAACTGACTGCAATGTGAGAAACTAAGGTAAATGTGGTTGAATTTCAGTGGGGTTTTCAACTTTAATGCATAACTCAGCCATTGTTTGACATTTTGACTCCAAATTTTCAACATGGCCTTCTGGGAACCCCACCTCATGAACAATATGACTGTCATTACACAACTCCCACCAGAAAGGTGATTTTGTGGTCACTTTAGTGAATTCACCTTTTGGGCAGGGACATGCTGAGACCACAGGTTGGGAAGCCATATAAGCCCCCCCCCCATAACAGTGACAAAGGACAAAGGGCAAGTACTAGTGATGATGTTAGTAAAGGAGGGCAGAAGGGGTGGGGGAGGGGTGTAAGTTGGTCACCCTGAATGCTAGAAGCCTTGGAAAGAAAACTGCAGAGCTACAGACTTTCATGGCAGTGGGGAAGGTGGACACAGTGACAAACACCGAAACATGGGCCACCCAATACAAATGACTGGGACCTGTCAATACCAGGGTACAGGATATTTTGTAAGGATAGAGCAAATGGGAAAGGAGGGGGTGGCACTATATTTGAGGGAAGGACTGAAGTGTGTATGTGAGGAAGGGGAAGAGGGTAGTACAGTGTCACTATGGATGCAAATCCAGTATTCCAAGAATAGGACTCTAGGATGGGAATGGTGTACAGGTCACCCTCTCAGACAGAGGAGATAGACAGGGAACTAGCGGGACAGATCAGGAGGACCTGTGAGAAGGGTAGTGTGGTGATTGTGGGGGACCTCAACATGGCAGGAGTGGATTGGAGTACCCCAACAACCAGGAATAGAAGGGAGCAGGTACTGTTGGATGCCTTCCAGGACAGCTTCCTGATGCAAATGGTCAACAAGCCAACCAGGTTAGGGAATACCATTGACCAAGTGCTGACAAGTGGGAAGTTTGTCAGGGATCTATAGGGTGGAAGAACCACTGGTGGGGAGTGATCAACACTCAGTATGGTTCACGTTGGATATGGGTAAGGAAGGAGTGGAGTCTGGCACAGGGGTGCTGGACTTCAGGAGGGCCAACTTCAGAAGGATGGAGGAAGTGGTAAAAGGGTACCTAGCCAAAATCCAACCTAGTATGAGCACTAACCAGAGGTGGTAACTCATAAAGCTGGGATAGTGGAGGCAACCAGAACCTGCAACAAGGCCCAGGGAAAGGAGGCTAGGGCTAAGAATCATAGCTGGGTGAGCAAGGAGGTCATGGAAAAGGTTAGGAGGAAAAGAGCTACCTTGAGGAGGTACAAAAAAACAGGGAGGGGGGAGGACAGGGAGCAATACTTGAAGGAATTGAAGGAGGAGACAAGGGCAGTAAGGGCATCCATGACAACTAAGGAGCTCAGGCTGGTGCAGGGCATTCAGAAGAGGGAGAAGGGCTTCTTCAGGTACATCAGGGAGAAAAAGAGCTGTAAGCACCATATGGTAAGATTTAGGATGGGGGGAGGGTGGAAGCAGGGGGTGATAAGGCAGAAGTGCTAAACAATTACTTCTGCTTGGTATTTACTAAGGAGAAGGGGGTGATACCCAAGGGAGGATGGAGGGAAGGAATGAAGGGGGAGGGGTGGTAGATGGGGAAATCATGGAGGGCAGGGTTCTGGAGGGTTTGAGGGCACTGAGGGTGGACAAGGTGCCAGGCCCAAATGGCACCCACCCCCAAGGGAGTGAAGGAGCTGGCAGATGTCCTGGCAGGACCTTTGGCAGACCTATTCAATGCCTCCCTACACTCAGGGTGCCCAATTCTAGAAGGTTGGTGCAAGTCACCACCAAACGTGACTTGCACCAACCACAACTGCGACATTGACCCTGCACCCTATTCTAGAAGGGGGCAGGGTCTCCGCATCTAAGTCCTGCGACTTGCGACATGTGGCCGGGTACACCGAACAGAGGGTGCATCTGGTGAGCATGTCGCAAGCTGCAACAGGTACGCCTCAGGTTGCAAGTGTCCCCCCATACCCAGTAAGCCACATTAGGTGCCCCACAGGGCTGCCCACACCCCGAGCCCCTCGAAGTCTCCATAATGTGCCCCACAGGGCTGCCCACACCTCCAGCCCTCTTGAAGTGTCCATAATGTTCTCCGCAGGGCTTCCCACATTCTTAGCCCCCCAAAAGTGTCCATAATGTGCCCATGAAACTATCACCCCCAGCCCTGAAGTGTCCATGATGTGCCCTGCAGGTGCCCAAACCCCAGCCCCAAGTGTTCATAATAGTGCCTTGAAACACACACCCCAGACCCCCAACACCCCCATTGCGATATGCCCTGCAAGGCAGGTGCATCAACCCCCACCCATGCCATGACCCAGAATCACCACCACAAATGCAGTATACCTGTCCAGCACTGGTAGTCTGGTATTTACCCCATGCCAGTCCACCCAGCACCCTCACCTATTCCCAGGCAGCTGTCTCAGCCCACCTCTCACCTCCATGGCCAGCCTCCAGCAGAGTTCTGTAGGAGTGCTACTGTAAGATGTGCTCGAAATGAGCACATCTTTGTGCTCTCTAAGAACTCAGTCGACAACCATGGGTGAAGTAAACTGTGTAATCACGCTGGCAGGCGGAAGGGGGCACAGGTAATTTAGTCAAGCTCTTCAAGGCTGGACAGGCTCTCTCCGCATTGTAATGACAACTCGGGGTCTGGGCATGGGTGAGACTACACTGGCCTGCAGGGCAGGTGAGAATAGCGAGAGCTACGAGTGTGAGCAGCCCTGCAGGGCACGTATGAACACCGATGAGCTGGGGGTGTGCTCACGAGGAGTATGATATCTACCAAGGGGCGGTGTGAGCAACCCTAAGAACCTGCTAGTATGCTGGGCATGGGAGTAGGGCAACTGTGAAATGACTGCTGAACTGCAGGTGGGTCCACAGGACCCCCGGGGGGCATCCATAAGTTACACCAGCTTGTAACTTACGTTGCCAGTCCTCCTCCAGGGGTTCTTGTAGAATCCTGACATTGGGAACTTTGCTGCTGCCCTTCTGGAATGGAGAGCAACAGCTGCCATAAACCCCCTAGCACAATGTCACAGGGGGTTTATGGCACAACTGCCAATGTAACAGCTGTTCAGCTCACATGGCCTGCGCCATGTCGCAGGCCACATTGTAGAATCACGCATGTCGCAACTGCTGGTGTAAGTTGCTACATGTGCCATTTTACTTGGTGCAAGTGCTGTTATGCAAGGCATAACTGTACTAGAATTGGAGCCAGGGTGTGTACCTCAGGATTGGAGGATGGCTCATGTGGTGCCCCTCCACAAGAGTGGCCCCAAGGATGAACTGGAGAACTACAGACCAGTGAGCCTCACATCCATCTTGTTTAGGCTAATGGACAGTATCCTGAAGGAGAGGCTGGTGGCCCTCCTTCAGGCCAAAGGGCTACAGGACAGCAGACAGCATGGCTTCATAAGTGTCAGATCCTGCCAAACCAACCTGATGGAGTTCTATGACTGGGAAGCTAGGCAGTTGGACGGGGGGCATTCAGTGGATGTCCTGTGCCTTGAATTCAGTAAGGCATCTGACTCAGTGTTGCATGGGATGCTGGGAAGTAAGTTAGAAGGCACAGGGGTGGGTGCAAAGTGGGTGAGATGGGCAGGCAACTGGCTTCAGGAAAGGCAACAGAGGGTGTTGGTGGTTGGGGAACTCTCATCCCCAAGAGTAGTGATGAGTGATGTTCCACAGGGCTCAGTGCTGGGACCAGTGTTGTTTGGGATATTCATTGCAAAACATATCATTGGGCATCAAAAGCAAGACCAGTCTGTTTGATGATGCCACCAAGATAGGAGTGGTGGTGGATGACCTAGGGGGAGGGCAGGGGTTGCAGTATTATCTGGTAAAGCTGGAAACCTGGTCAAACACCTGGCAACTGGGGTTCAGTGCCAAAAAGTGCAAGGTGCTACATTTTGGGATGAAAAACCCAAGAAGGAGTTATCAGTTGGGGAAGTGCAGGTAGCCGAGACAGGAGGAGAAGGATCTGGGGGTGCTCATTACAGGATCAATGAACAACTCAGCACAATGTAGAAAGGCAGCTGCAAAGGCCAACAAAATGCTGGGTTGCATTGCAAGGGGTATATCCTTGAGGGGGGGGAAGTGATTCTGCCCCTATATAGATCATTAGTTGGACCACACCTGGAGTACTGCATGCAGTACTGACATCCGTATCTGAAGATGGACATGAAGTTGCTGGAGAGGGTGCAGCACAGGCAACAAAGATAATCTAGGGACTGGGGGACATACCATATGAGAGGAGAATGAGGAAGTTGAACATGCACTCACTGGAGGAGAGGACGGACGGGGGATATGATTGAAACCTTCAAGTACATGAAAGGACTAAACAAGACAGGTAGAGAGGGGCTGTTCAAAGTAAGAGAGGGGAGGGACACCTGGGGCCATGATATGAGACTAGAGGGAGGAAGGTACAGGAGGGAGAAGAGGAGACACTTTTTACTGAGAGGATGGTAGTTGGGTGGAATGTGTTACCGGTGGAAGTGGTATCCAGTATAACAGTGGGCTGCTTTTCAAGGGGCTTGGACAGACAAGGGGGTGTAGGGAGGGATGGTGGGAGGGAGGGCAGCTGCAGAATATGGGGTGCTAACTGCACATTCGAGCAGACTTGATAGACCACTGGGCCTTATTCTGCTGGCAAATTTCATATGTTCATATGTCCTTGTTCATGAGGTGGGGTCATAAGAAGGCTATGTTGAAAATCTGGGGTCAAAATATGTAAACATGGCACAGTTATGACCACTTGTTGCAATTTCACCATGCATATTTGTAACTTTGTAAGTATTTTCACCCCCAAATTTTCAACATAGACTTCTTATCATCCCCCCTCATATATGTCACAGCTGTCATTTTTTTTTCAAATCCTTGTCAAAATGTGTTTTTGCATCTGTGGCATGGCATGGCATTGCAGTTGCGCAGAATTATTTTTTGACGGGGATTCTAAAATGTTCATTATCGAGTACATGACATGGGGTAATAAGATGTCTATGCTGACAATTTGGTCACTGTTGTCCTATAAATGGAAACGCACGTCCTTCCACAGCTACATACATATACGCATTTATGGAGGGATGGGAGCATTTGGCCCAAAGGGCCCTGCACTCCCTCAAGCAAACAAGGATATGATTACTGTATCTCAAAAACTATACATTGGTGGGAGCACAGGGCATAGAGGGCCCTGCACTGCCATTGGCAAAGAAGGCTAAGATTACACTATCTCAAAAGTAAGGGAAATTCATTGCGAAAAAGCTATGTGAATGCATCAATTAGGGTTGAAAACAAAATGACAAACATAGGTAAATTTGATGTTAGGATTTCCAACCCTAAAACACCTGCCCCACCCCTGAAGCAAACTAGGAGTCTAGTCTTCCTTGGGGTTGTCAACCCTAATGCACATCCTATTGTATGCACTCATGAAACATACACACCTGTCTCCAGCATATCTTAGCATTTCTGTTACTGTACTGGGGTGAGCATTATGGTTGACAACCCCAAGGAAGACTGCACCCCTCATTCACTTCAGGGGTGGGGCAGGTGTTTTAGGGTTGGAAACCTTAACGTCATGTTTCCCTACATTTGTCACTTTGTCTTCCACCCTAACTGATGCCTTAACATAGTTTTTTGCAAATAATTTTTTATATATTATAGTGGCACAGTAGCACCACTATAATTAGAATTGAGCAGCAATTTCTATGTTAAACCTGAAATTTTGCACTTTAATACCTTTGCAACCATTTAATGGATTTGCACAAAATTTTTCATGCACAGTCTCATGGGGCAGGTATCTTGATGTGCTAAGTTTTGTTCCCGTCAGATTTATGGATTCTGAGACCTGGATAGTGAAAAAAACTTAAATTTCACCACTTTTTGCAGTTTTTTTCTCATCGCGCTGCACAGAGACAGTGTGGAATTTTGGTCTGAAACTTTGATGATAGAAAGAGCTTGGGTCACAGAATAGGCCAGCATTTATTTGGTGAAAAAATATAAATCCATGAAAAGCTATAGCATTTTTAAGTTGCCATTATTTTCAATGGGATTTTCATTTTTCAGGATAGCTGCATGAACAAACAAGGATCTTTGTTCGTGAGGGGGCATTCCTTGTTTGTGAGGGGCCATCATTATTCATCAGAAAAAAATCCTTGTTCATGAGCCGCCATCTTGTTTTTTCATTTTGCCCTGAAGAAAGTGTCATAACTGCCCAGGGATGTCTGTTTTAGACATGAAACTATGTTTCTTGCTCATCTGGAGTTGATGAGCTCTTGTTTCAGGTTTTTCTTGTTTTTTTGCTCCTATTTTTGATGTTTTCAAGCATTTTAAATCCTTGTTTGTGTCTTGCTAATTTCTTTGTTTGTGATCCTTGTTCATCATGATGAACAAGGAAATTGGCTAGTGAACAAGGATTTCACTTTTTGATGACCAGATGGCCAAAACCACAATCCTTGTTCGCCACGCAATTTCTTTGTTTGCCATGATGAACAAAGACCATGAACAAGGAATTTCCTGGTGAACAAGGATTGTGATTTTGGCTGTCTGGTCCTCAAAAAGTGAAATCCTTATTCGTCAGCCAATTTTCTTGTTCATCATGAGGAATAAGGATCGCAAACAAATAATTTCCTGGTGAATAATGATTGTGATTTTTGCCACCTGGTCATCAAAAAGTGAAATCCTTGTTCATCAGCCAATTTCCTTGTTTGTCATAATGAACAAGGATCACCAACAAGGAATTTCCTGGTGAACAAGGATTGTGGTTTTGGCCATCTGGTCATCAAAAAGTGAAATCCTCACTTGCCAGTTGATTTCCTTGTTCATTATGAGAAACAAAGATTGCGAACAAGGAATTTCCTGGCAAGCAAGGACTGTGGTTTTAGCCATCTGGTTGTGAAAATGGGAATCCTTGTTTGCCAGCTGATTTCCTTGTTCACCAGTGACAAACAAGGATAGTGAGCAAGGATTTTTTGTGGTGAACAGGGAATTTTCTAGTAAAGAAGGATTGTGGTTTTGGCCATCTGGTTGTTAAAATGATTCCCACCTGTAATATGGTGTCACCTGCTGTCCTCCCTTCCCCACACCTATAGTGCAACTGTAACAGTATTTTGTCAGTGAGGGTAGTGATGGCAGATAGCGGGTCCTGTGCTCCTACCTGTATTGTGTTCTCACCTTTCCCCACCCTCCCCCTTTCCCCCTTCCATACTGCAAATCCAACAGTATTTTGCCAGTGAGGCTAGTGATGGAAGATGGGAGCACAGAACCTGAATAGTCCTATGTGCCCACCTGTAATGTGTTCTCACCTTCCCCCACTCCCTCCCTTAGTGCAAGTCCAACAGTATTTTGCCAGTGAGGCAAGTGGTGACAGATGGGAGGGTTGGATTTCCTTGTTTGCCATGACGAACAAGGATGTCAAACAAGGAATATTCTGGTGAGCTAGAGTTGTGCTTTTGGCCATCTGGTTGTGAAATTGGAAATCCTTGCTTGTGAGCTGATTTCCTTGTTTGCCAGTGACAAACAAGGATGGTGAACAAATAATTTTTCTGGCGAACAAGGAATTTCCTGGCTAACAAGGATTGTGGTTTTGGTCATCTGGTTGTGAAAATGGTTCCACTGGCTTCTGCTGCCTGAGCCCAGGAAAGGGAAGGGGTGCACTGTAAAGGGATTGCTACTCCCAAATAAATCACAAGTCCAGCACTACACCAGCCTCACAAAAAGACAAATCTTGACTACAGTTTCTTGAAGAAATTCTTTGTAGATTATTCACCACTTGGGCAAGTTATTACAGTTCACCTTGTACTTAGATACCCCAGAACTTTGACCATCTGGTTGTGAAAATGTGAATCCTTGTTCATCAACTGATTTTGTTATTATACTATCGCAGTGGAGGGATGGGAGCGTAGGGTCCAAAGGAACCTGCGCTCCCACTGTAACATAAAGATACTGTTATACTGTCTCAGTGGAGGGATTGGAGTGCTCCCACAGTAAAATACGGATACTATTATACTATCTCAAAAAGTAAGGAAATAAATTGCAAAAAACGTAGTTAATGCATCAGTTAGGGTTAAAGCGACAAAAGTAGGGAAATGTGGCATTAGGGTTTCTAACCTTAATACCCCATTCCCCATCCTGCATAGACCAGCAGGTGGGGGAGTGGAAGGGGGCTGTCTTGTGGCTCATGAACCCTAACTCTCACCCAATTCCAGTGCAAAACTAGGTGACATGGCTACTGTATAGGTGAATGTGGTGAGCATTAGGGTTCACAAGCCCAAAGACAGCCCCCTTCCACTCCCCCACCTGTCGGTCTGTGCAGGGTGGGGAATGGAGACTTAGGGTTTGAAACCCTAACACTACACATTTCCCTACTTTTGTCACTTTAACCCTAACTGCTGCACTAACTAAGTTTTTTTTGCAATATACAGTATATATATATATATATATATATATATATAAGAGAGAGAGAGAGAGAGGAGAGATTATTTACAAAAACTCCATTAAAGCATCACTTAGGGTTAAAGCGACAAAAGTAGGGACATGTGTAGTGTTAGGGTTTCCAAACCTAACACCCCGCCCCCACCTTGCAGACAGCAACAGGTGTGGGGTGTGTGTTGGGGTTGCCAACCCTAACACTCACCCCATTCTATGTGTAAGTAAGCTGAGATAGGTACAGTATATGAGAATGGGTGAGCATTAGAGTTGACAACCCCAAGGCACACCCCACACCTGTTGCTGCCTGCAGGGTGGGGATGGGGTTCTAGGGCTGGAAACCTTAATGCCACATTTCCATACTTTTGTTGCTTTAACCCTAACCAATGCATTAACAGAGTTTTTTGGCAAAGAATTTCCTTACTTTGTGAGATAGTATAATTATATTCTCATTTGGCTGTGGGAGGACAGTGCTCTCCGGGCCCTGTGCTCCAGTCCCTTTGTAGATACATACATGTATGTTGCCATGGAAGCCTTTCAGCCAAAACAGCAACCAAATTATCAGCATAGTCTTGTTATCACCCCACCTCATGAATGCTAGGCTGACAATTTTCAAATCCCTGCCAAAACAGCATTCTGCGCCACCACAACGTTATTCCACACCAGAGGTGAGAAAACACATTTTGGCCAAGATTTGAAAAATCGAAAGCTATTACATTCATGAAGTGATGTAAAAAAATGTCTATGTTGAAAATTTAGGGTGAAAATATTTAAAATTACCAAAGGTACGAGTGAGCGTAGTAAAATTTAAATGCATGCACATAACCTTGCCATTTTTACATATTTTGACCCTTCATTTTCAACATAGCCTTCTTATGACCCCACCTCATGAACAAAGGCAGTGACAATTTTCAGATCATGTCTGAAAGGTGATTTCACCAAGTAATCACAAAATCGCCTTTCAGAACTGATTTGCAAAATGCCAGTGACATTGTCCATGAGGCGGGGTCCTCAAAAGGCCATGTTTAAAATTTGATACCAAAATATGCAAAAATGGACTATGCATCAAAGTTGAAAGCCCCATTGAAATACATTGAACTGCATTTACAGTACCTTAGTTTCTCATATTTCAGTCGCCAATTCCAGCAGCATGACATGTCTTCCACAGGAGAGTGATCTTCAGAGTGGCAGCTGCTCAGGTGAGTGAGGGTGTGGGGGGAGTGTAGGGGGTGGGGTTGGGGGGTGCTGAGTGGGAGGTGGGGTGAGGGGTCAGATTGGCAAGGGGCTATTTCCATTTCTTGCTGGTAAAAAAAAAAATCTATAGACCGTTTTCTTTATTTCAGGTTGACTGTGATCCAAGCATGGGGATGCCACTAGACACCAGGGAAAGAGGCAAGAAGTAATGAAGATAGTGATCAGAGGTTGGGGGTGCCACTACACAATGGAAACAACAGGGCCAGTGATCGGAGGGTGGAGGGTTCCACTAGACACAAGGGAAATAATGGTGATGGCAATCTGAAGGTGGAGGGTGCCACTAGGCACCAGGGAAACTATGAAAACAGTGATCGGAGGGTGGCGGGCTGCCACTTCACATGGGAAACAATGGGGCCAGCATTTGGAGGGTTGAGGGTGCCACTAGACACCAGAGAAATTATTTTCCATCACAAAAAGGTTTCTTTTTCATAACTCGTAATACAAAAAATAATCTTTTTTTGTATCCCAAGTCAAAAAAAAAAGATTTATAATGTTTAAAATGAAAACTTCAAGAGCATTTGTGCTACAGATAAGTGCAGCATCAAGCTGAGGGGGTCTCGATAAGCAAGCTGCATATGTTGGTTTCTACCAAAGGCAGAATTATTTTGAGTTATTTGATTTTGTTTTTCTTGCTAACTGCAAAACAAAATCGCAGCCGCATGAGAAAAAATACTCCTTTTGCGACACAGGATCACCCATTTGTAAAAAAGGATTACCTGTTTACGACAAAGGATCATTTTTCAAGTGGGACATCTAAATGCTCCCATTGAGAACAATGGGACATTTTTAAATTTAATAACATTGGAAGGGATTAATATTTTTTTTGCCAAATCTTCAAAAGGCATATCTGTGACTCAAGACATTTCTACCCTAAAAATTTCACACTATTTTTGCACAGTGGCATGACAAAGAATTTTACCAAAAAAAGTAATTTTCACATCTTTTGGCACTCCATATCTCCAAAAGCACAGATCCAACCAGAACAAAACTTGCCACATCAAGAGACCTTTGTCCCCTGATGGTGCATGCAAAATTTCATGAAAATCACTTCAACATTTGCAAAGTTATTAAAGTGCAAAATTTAGATTTAAACATAGAAGTGAAGGTTGAACCCTAACTATAGGGTACAACTTCACCCCTATAATATTATAGTGGCATGGTAACACCCCTATAGTTAGGGTAGAGCAGGGTGTTCAATGTTAAACCCCTAACTTTTCACATTAATATCTTTGGCTCCCTTTGAGGAAATGAGCTGAAATTTTGTATATGTTGTCTAGGAACCAAGGTCTTGATATGTGGACATTTTTGTGATGGCAGCTTGTGCAATTTCTGAGATACAGATATGTCATTGTCGTCTACAGCCTACATGGAAAGGAATTTTTGCCCCACTCTTGCAGGGGACATATATCATGTCCCAAGGTAGTGTCTTTGACAGATCTGGTGAAAAAACATTTAAGGGTTCCCAAGTTATAATACATTTAAATTTCTTTTTTTTCTGACCTGTGCATGTGCTGTAGGGTTTCAAAGTTGACTTTCAGTGATGAAAGTAAAAATTTCATGCTGCAAATACTGTTTTTTGGTTTCATGCCACTGAATTGGCAGGGCACCAAACAAACACGTTTGGTGCCATGCCAACCTCCATCTTGTTCATTTTTTCCACAAACTGACAAACATGGAAACTACATAAAAGTGCTGCAATTTTTAAAAACAGACATCAGAACCTAGATAAACGGGAGCTGTTTAGCTAGATTCTGATGTTTGTTTATTTTTCATTATGCCCAGAAATACTCTTTCTGGGTACCCAACATCCCAGACACCCAGCTTAGAGAGAGGAGCGCTTTTCCTGCATTCTCTGTATGAGAACAGCCGTAATTTCTGACTTCTGTAGCCGCAGCTGAACACCTGCTGCCAGCTGTGGGTGGGGGGAGATTCACTGACCTTCTCCTCTCGGAGTCTGTGGGCCTGCTCACCCACTGCCCTCCACTAAGTAGTTTAAATTAAGTGTAGTCATTATGTATTCCCCCAGTTTGTCCTTAAGTACCCTCAAACCCTCCCTCCTGAGGTGTAGCCTGTCTGGTGAAAATAGTGCTTTGTTTGACTAGGTCTCCTTCCAGTCCCCAATACAGATAAACATCTCCTCCCTTCACCATTTCCTCAGCCAGTCATTTAAACCCTCTATTCTCCTTTTCCTGGCTGTGCAGGTCCTTGGTGCTGATATCACCTCTGAGAAGGTCAGTGAACTTCCTTCCTCCCTGCAGATCTTTTCTAACTCCCTGAACCTACATTGCACTACCTCAGCCTCCTCTCCAGTTAGGTCATGGGTTCCCAAATATATAACTAAATTAGGTTTTTCTCCAACCTCCCTTACTATTTCCCTTATTCTTGGGACCACCTTCCCCGCTGTCATCCCTGGCTTAAAAGCCACCCTCCTGCTTGTATTTGGGTCCTCTTTCCTTCCCCAGTGAATACCCCTAATTATGGAATCCCTATGATTGCCACCCTTCCATCCTCTGCACTCATGCTTCCCATCTTTCCTTTCTTACTTTCATTACTAGCTGTTTCCCCACCTAACTGCTCTCTCTGCACCCTGATGAACTTATCTCCACATCCACTAATTATTGCCTTAACTGTTTTTCCATCTCCCACTCTGCCCCTCTCCTTCTGACTATCTGTATCTGCTACCAGTTTCCCCTCCCCTCTTCCTTTTCTTTTCTCTCCCTCCCCCAGTTCTCCACTCCATTTTGCCTACCCTCTCTTTCCTGCCCACCCTGATTAGTTCCCTCTCCTCCCTCCCTGTACTCCTACTCTTAGCCCTGGCTCAACTTGACATCCTACTTCATCTCCTGCTGCCCACTTCCTCCTTCCAAACAGTGGTGCAAATCTATTCAGTAAAGGCACCCCTTTAGAATTTCCCACCCCTGATGTTTCACTCACATTCTCACCCCTTTCTCTTACTACTTGCCATTTCTCCACCCGGGCTCCCTAGTCCTCTGAGGAAGAGATACTCCTGGATACTGGGTGCACCTCCCCACTCCCATTCCCTGCCTGATGCCCTCACTCCCCTGGGCATCACCCCTCTGCCTTTCCCTCCACTGCTCTGCTCCTCATACTTCCCACACCATCCTCCCAAGCTCCCGTATGAGCAGCCTTATTTCAGCCCTTAGCTGCTCCAGGCTGTTACACACTGGACATCCCTCTTTACTCCACATCACCCCCAGAAAGACTGCTATTTCAATGGGGGTTTCAACTTTTATTTATAACTCAGCCATTTTTTGACATTTTTGCACCAAATTTTCAACATAGCCATTTTGGGACCCTGCCTCATGAACAGTAGAACTCCCACCTGAAGCTGATTTTGTGGTCACTTCGAGAATTCACCTTTTGGGCAGGATTTGCATAATGGCAGTCATATTGTTCATGAGGTGGAGTCCTAGACTATGTTGAAAAATGATGTGGGGTCAAACTATGTAAAAATGCCAAAGTTATGACCATTCATTGCAATTTCACTATGCACGCTTGTAACTTTGGACATTTTCCATATTTTGATCCCAGATGTTCAACATAGCCTTCTTATTATCCCGCCTCATGTATGTCACAACTGTCATGTTTCAAATCCTGGCCAAAATGTGTTTTCGCACCTGTGGCATAGAATGGTTTTGCAGTTGCACAGAATTACATTTTAATGGGGATTCAGACATTTTCTGTACTGGGTACATGAGGTGGGATAATAAGATGGCTATGCTGACAATTTGGGGTCAAAATATGTAAAAATGACAAAGTTATGACCATTCATTGCAATTTCGTTAAGCGCGCTCATAACTTTGGAACTTTTTCAATATTTTGACCCCAGATTTTCAACACAGCCATCTTGTTACCTCATCTCATGTATGCCACAGTTGCTAATTTTCAAATCCTGGCCAAAATGTGTTTTTGAACCTATGGCATGGAATGGCGTTGTAGTTGTGCAGAATTACGTTTTGGCAGGGATTTGAAAAATTTCTGTACTGGGTGGCGTAATAAGATGTCTGTGCTGACAATTTGGTCACTGCCATCCTATAAATGGAAGCACAGAGCAATGAGGCAGTAGGGTTTTCAATCCTAACACCCCACCCCTACCCTGCACAAACCAACAGGCATCTGTGGTGTGCCTTTTAAAGGTTTGATGAAAAAAATATTAATCTGTTGCAAAGTTATTCAATTTCAAAGTTTCCAATTCTTTTCAATGAAAAATTACAGATGTTCAGCATGAAAATGGATTCTGTGTCGAAGGCAAGTAATCCCTTTTTGCAGACATTCCATCCTGTATCACAAGTGGGAAATCCTTTTATGAGCTGCTGCCATTTTGTTTGGCAGTTAGCAAGAGAAAGAGAACACATGAAATTGAATACAACTGAATGGATTCCAAAAAACAAACATCAGAACCTAGCTAAACTGGACCCATTTAGCTACATTGTATTCTGATGTTTATTTTTTAAATTACGCAAAGAAATACTTTTTTGGGGCACCCGAAATCGGGGCACCTAGCTTAGTTAGATGAGCGCTTCCCTGCATTTTCTATATGAGAACAGTGGGAATTTCTTCATTTGTGCAGCCACAGCTGAACTTGTGCTGTCAGCTGCATTGTGAGAAGTGAGCCGTCCTCTTCTATGTTGTTTAGTGTCACCCCCATGGACTGATCGCTGTCTCTGACTCCCTGTAATAAACAAATAAATCTATATTTTCTGGTGTTTGGTGGCACCCCCAACCCACCGATTGCCATTCTGTCTTTCGCCGGTGTAATGTGGCACCCCCACCTGCCAATCACCATTCCTGGTAGTCTAGTGGTCCCTCCCTCCTTCCTCCCATGTCCGATTACTGTCCCCGTAACTTTTAATAAGAATCCTGGTAGTCTAGTGGTCCCTCCCCCCCCGATGTCCGATCACTGTCCCTGTAATGAAAACAAAATACCTGGTATTCTAGTGGTCCTTCCCCCCTCCTCAATGTCCGATCGCTGTCCCCATAACTTAAAAAAAGAATCCTGGTAGCCTAGTGATCCCTCCCTCCCTCTTCCCTGATGTCCTATAGCCATGTCTATATTTTAGAAAAAAGAGCCTAATCATCTAGTGGTCCCTCCCCTGCCCCGAATGTCTGATCTCTGTCCCAAAATAAAAATCAAATTACCTGGTAGTCTGGTGGTCCATCCCCTCTCCCCAATCCCCTCCCCTAAATCCCATTGATTTCTGTGGTGGTCTAGTGGCCCTCCACCCTGTTAGGGAACAACCCACCACCCCGATCACCCCATCCCAATTCCTTGTCTGCTACCAGCACAGCCCTCTTCTCACATCCATGGCTGGCTGCAGTCATAGCTCAGTCTGTGGCCAGCTGTGGTGGTGAGGAAAGGAGGGCTGTGCTGTCCTGAACAGGTGGGATGAAGGCACAAGGGAGTGGTCGTTACCTAAGAGGATGAAGGGAGGTGAGGGCCACTAGACCACCACAAACATCAATGGATTGTGGGAGAGGGGATTGTGGGATGGAGGGACCACTAGATTACTAGGTAATTTTATTTTTATATGGGGATAGGATTGGACATCGAGATGAAGGGACTGCTAGACATACAGGCTTTTTTTCAAAGACAGACACCGTGATCAGACATTGGGGAGGGTTGGGAGGAATCACTAGGCTACCATTTGTTTTTCCTTATGGGAACTGTGATTGAATATTGAGGGCAGGGGTGAGTGACCACTAGACTACCAGGATTTTTTACATCATGGGGACAATAATTGAATATTGGGGACAGGGGGGAGGGACCACTAGACTATTTTAATAAGGAGAAGGTGCTCGTATATTGGAGGAGGGGGAAGGACCACAAGACTGACCAATTTAGGATTCTGTTTCACAAAAGGATTCTTTATTGTGTTTTCCCATTGACTACAATGTGAAAGCAAGATAAAGGATCCTTTTTTGTGAAACAGGATTCTACATCATGCTAATCCCATTGTAGTCAATGGGAAAACATGATAAAGGATCCTTTTGTGACACAGGATCCTGTTTTGTGCTGTGGTTTAATGTATTTCAATGAGGTTTTCAATTTTGCTTTATAACTCAGCGATTTTTTCAGATTTTGTCCCCAAATGTTCAACATGGCATTTTGGGGACCCCAGCTCATGAACAATGACACTATCATTATGTAACTCCCACTCAAAAGGTGAATTCGTGGCCACTTTTCGAATTCACCTTTTGGGCAGGATTTGGACATTTTTTCTGCCTTTGTTCATGCGGTGGGGTCATAAGAATGCTATGTTGAAAATTTGGAGTCAAAATATGAAATAATTTCAAACTGGTGACCATTCATTCCATTCATTGCAATTTTGCTATGTAAGCTCATAACTTTGGAAATTTTAAATATTTTTACCCCAGAGTTTCAACATATGCTTCTTATTAACCCACCTCAAGTATGTCACAGCTGTCAATTTTCAAATCTTGCCCAAAATGTGTTTTCACACCCGTGGTGCGGAATGGCATTGCAGTAGTGCAGAATTATGTTTTGGTGGGGGATTTCACTCTCCAAAGGAATGGCATAAGTCAAGGACTAAAGTGTAGAAAGAAGAACACAATGAAATGTGAAGCACAAAGTGCTAGTGGAGGCATAAAGATCTTCCTGTGGTGAAACTAATATATGTTACATGAAGATTTGCATTTAAATGGATTCATATGGAGTATTGTATTGTATTGAAACTCCAAGTAAATTAACAGGAGTATCAGAAAAACAACACTGTATATGAGGACCTGAAGAAGTAGTGTTTTGGCTACAAAACTGTTGTCCAGAATTTTTGGTGTGAATTCTGAAAAATAAAGAAGAGCTGCTTTTAAGCTAAATAAGAATACTTTGTATGAGTGGAGTTTATCCTATGTTATAAAATTGTTGTCTCATTGATGGGGATTTGAGCATTTTCTGTACCGGGTTCATGAGGTGGGGTAATAAGATGGCTATGCTGATAGTTTGGTAACTGTTGTCCTGTAAAGGTGTCAGTGTCAGTGGCTCAGTAGGTAACACACTTGCCTCTGAGGCCTGGAGATCAGAGGGCTGTGGGTTCAGTTCCCACATCTGGCACTTGGGTTAATATCCCAGTACTGACACTGTAGTGCAGCATAAGAGGGGTACTGCACTTCTGAGGTGCCGTCTTTCGGATGAGACGTTAAACCGAGGTCCCATCTGCCTGGATTGGTGGTAGTTCAGGTGGATGTTAAAGATCCCATGGCATTTATCGAAAAGAGTAGTGGGATTTCTCCGGTGTCCTTGCCAAATTTTCCTCATTCACTAAAAATACCACCAACAGCTTAATCTGGTTCAAGGTCAGTTGGTATTCATCTGTTTCCCCCTTCCCCGGGTCATGCCTGAAAATAGGCAGGATTTGTCTAGTGCACTTACCAGGTCAACAAAAACTAAATAAATAAAAATAAATAAATAAATGAAAGTGCAGGGCCTGGAGGGCCCTGTGCTTCCAGAACTACATACATATGAACATCTATGAAGGGGTTGGGAGTGCAGGGCCAGAGGACCCTGTGCTCCCACAGACAAATAAGGATATGATTATACTATCTGAAAAAGTAAGGAAATTCATTGCAAAAAAAAACTTTTTAATGCATCAGTTAGAGTTGTTACTAAAGTGACAAAAGTAGGAAAATATGGCATTAGGGTTTCCAACCCTAATACCCCACCCTCACCCTGCAGATACTGACAGGCGTTGAGGGGGTGCCTTGGGGTAGCCAGCCCTAATGCTCACCCCATTCTTCTATACTGTACCCATTTCAGCTTATTTACTTATGGAATGGGGTAAGTGTTAGGGCTAATGACCCCAAAGAACACTGCTGACACCTGTCAGTGTCTGCAGGCTGGAGGTGGGGTGTTAGGATTGGAAACCCTAACACTATATTTTCCTACATTTGTCACTTTAGTAACAACCCTAACTGATGTATTAAGTAAGCAATAAAACATGATGGGGTGTGCATTAGACAGTTCTAATGCATGGCTAGAGGGACGTAGTGAGGCACAAGGCCACAGGCGTGTCGTCCAGTCCTAGCCATGCATTAGAACTGTCTAATGCACATCCCCGAATTGGCTTATTGCACTTATAAAATGGGCCTGTGTATTCTAAATGGGGGTTCTAGTTTTAGTTGTGCATTAGACACATCTAATGCACGGCTAACAACCAATCAGATTACTTGAAATCCTTTGCCCATTTTATAACAAAGTTTTTAGTAATGAATATATATAGATACATAGTTAGATAAATGCATAGTTTTTGTTAGTTTGTTTAGGTTCCTGTAGTACAGGCCCCATTATCCTGGTCTGATTCCATCAGCCCCATTACCCTGCACACCAGTGACTTAGCTTGACCTTCTCCCTTCTCCATGGCTGAGTAAGCAGGCCACCTCTTGCCTGCCAGAGTATGGATCTGGGATCTGGTTTGTGGAAGGAGGACCCTGTCACCAGTGCATGGCCTGTGAGAGGTTAGACCTCTCATCATTGCTCTGTCTGCAATTTCCCCCCTGGTTTTCTCCTTGAGATACTGGCTTTAGGGTTGTATACAAGATTGTATGCAAGCATGAAGCATATCACCACCATCATCCCTCATCCAATAAGTCTCTCCGAGCACACTTCCACCTGTGGTCACCCAGGTGGTAATATTGCCTGCAGCATGGCTGTCCTCCCTCCCTGGAGGAGGTGAGCATCATCTGACATGATCAATTCTCCTCTCTCTGGCAGGCCTCCAATGACCCAGGCTTGATCTCTATCCTGAGTCACCAGTGTTGCAGCAAGTGTGGTG
Organism: Neoceratodus forsteri; assembly: GCA_016271365.2. NCBI lineage: Eukaryota > Metazoa > Chordata > Ceratodontiformes > Ceratodontidae > Neoceratodus > Neoceratodus forsteri. Next base: position 583,812,422 of record CM028131.1, read on the forward strand.
TCCAGTGTTACAACTCTCCATGCCACTGGGCTGGCAACACAGTTTTTAGTGTAGAAGCCCTGCTACTCCCAGAGACCAGCTCTCCCACATGCCTATATTCTGTCTGAGTTCCCTTATCCCTTCCTCCATGTTCACCCTTGCACAGATGTTTGTGTTGTCTGTTAGGCTCCCCCAGTGAGTTTTGTGCTTCAACCCTGATGCGTAAATGTAGATGCATTCAATAAATGTCCTTACTTTTTGAAAACAATATTTAGTAACAAATGCACGTTATAAGTCTAATTAATTATTCATGAGCTGTACTAGCTCACTGATTGGCTGCCATGCCAGCCTGAAGTCTTTTAGAAATGTCCGGCACGTCAGCAAAACTCGGATCACATGCTTTAAGTGAACAGCTGCAGCTGCGTCAAAACAAAACTATCTTTGGCACTAAAAAACTAAAGAAAAAATTTTCATTATTGCTGTTAGACTTATAATCACAAAAATTACCTCACAGCCAGTCATTTTCTTTGATTAATGACCAGCTGGGTGGAGTTGGCCCTCAGCTGCGCCTTGGACCACCCTTCTCCCCAGCCGGTTGTTAATCACCAGGAAATGACTGGCTGTTCGGTCACTATTTTGCTTAATTAATCTGAATTGCCAATGCCTACATTCCTCAGTATTAGTCTGTTTAAAAAATAAGAGTGTAGCTTTCTATGTGGTGTTGAGCAATGGGAGATTACTCTGGCACACTGGCAACCCAGGTTCTCACCCTGAAATGAGGACATCAGGAGGCTGGTAGGGAGGGCTCAAGTGTCTGTCTTAGATGTTCTCATCCCAGGATGGGTGGATATGCCACTCCGCACATGGAGCAACACCTGATGGAGGCTTCATCAGTGTTGTTTGTGAAGTGGGTGACCTCATTTATCCAGTCACCCACCCCCAAGACTATTGCATGCATGGCTTGATCACATTCTTGCCAACTGGGAGCCTATCCTTGGTGTCAGCAGGCTTTGTTTATTTCCTTGCTGTCACTGGCAGCCCATCTCTGATTTCAGTACACTTTGTAAAACAAAATGAGTCACTGGCAGCTTATTCCAAGGGAAAACCGCACCACAGATTTACCAACAGTCTATGACTTTTTTTACCATAACTGCGCTTTTCCCTAGTTTTGTGGATTTGTGCTTCAACCATAATCGATGCTTAAATGTAGATTTTTTGCAATTAAATTCCTTGCTTTTTAAAAAGCATATTTAGTAACAGATAAAAAAAAACAAGCTGCTGCATCATCTTGTAGTCTAAAAATAAAATAAAATGGTAAAATTAAATGCACTCGGAAAACAGAAAATAATGTTAAGAATCAAAGTTTCAACCACAGGTCTTCTTCCGGAATTATCTAAAAGACAAATAAAGCAAAGACAGTGGAGAGGCAAGGGGAAATAATGACTATATGTGAGGAAAGAAAATAAGAGGAGGATCTGGGAGAAGAAGTGACAATAGGCAAGCTAAGAACAAAAAGGTAATGTTGGGTATGAAAAGGCATCGTAATAGTGAATGAGCTGAGGAGTCCTCAGGTGGGGACTAGTTAACTGGGCCAAGTAAGAAGGGCTGTAAGGTGATAAATGTGGAGGAAGGAGATGGAGACCTTTGTAGAAAATGATAATACTTGTGCGCACATAGCTGGAATGTCCATGTGAGCCTGCCCCCACACACGCACACTGGATGGAAGTGTGTGGAGGCATGCCCACACATGCAAATGCACTATGCACACATGCAATCAAAGATATGATGGGGGTTGGGGTAAAAAAGGACAGACTACAGTGATAAACCATAAGGTGGCTGAAAGATTTTAGTAGAAAATAAGTCTATCATTTAAACGAGAAGGCTGCTTGGAGCCTAGGCGGATCATTTTTTGGAAACCTTGCCGAAGGACACAAACAGAAAGATCATTGACATTATGGTCCCTGGAGGTACAAGGTAAAATGGGATACAATAGGTTTGTCAATGTCTCCATTCCTGACTGCCCTGTAATGTTCCCTGAATCGGTCAGCCAGGTGTCTGCCAGATTCTCCAATGTAGCTAGCTGCACACTCCCTGCAATAAATTCAATATATCATATTACTGAAAATGCATGAGAATTCCTTGGTGATGTGAAAAACACCTGTGGAATCTTGAATTTCAGTGACTCTATAAATACATTTGCAGGTACAACAGTGAATTATGTTGCAAGTTTTGGTACCTGGTAGGGAGGAATTATTAGGAACACGTACGGTAGGCTGTTTCATACCAGGAGAGTAAACAGGTTAGGTGGTCTGTGGTAGAAGGCAATTGGTGGCTCTGTAAAGGAAGTTTAAATATGTGGGTCAGTTTGCAGAACGGAGAAGTTCCTAGTCATTGTCCTGTGAAGAGAAGTGGTATTAGAAGGGAAGCAACAGTAGAATGCATTGTTGTTGCATGAGAGTATCCCTCCTGAGAGGGTCATGGTTATGAGGCATACTACTAACCCAGGAGAGTGCTCTGTCCACTGTACATTCTATGTCTCCCCTGTTAATAAAAAAAACTGCCTTATCTGAGCCTGCTCAGCAAAATTACCATCTTCACTGCATGACTTGTGAAGTCTAAGAAACTGCAAATATGGCAAACCATTCTTAACATGTTTTACGTGAAAGGAGCTGTGGAAAAGAAAGCTGTGTGAGTCAGTGGGTTTGTAATAAACCAATGTCTTCAGACCAGTGTTCTGCATTGGAGGCCCTCGTCAATTCACCTCCTTAGTCACCTAGTCAAAGAAATCTATGAGATTTTATTTGGCAGGACCTCCCCACTGTGAAACTGTGCTGCTGGTGGTCATGCAGCTCATTTGCTATCAGGTACTCTATTAGCCTCTCCTTCAGCAGGGTCTCCATTAAACTCCCCACCACTGATGTGAGACTGACTGGCCTGTAGATGCTAGCTTCCTGCCTGCTGCCGCTGTTGTGTGGAGGGACCACATCAGCATTTTTCCAGTCCTCTGGAACTACCCCCATCTCCAATTAGGCACTGAAAAATGTTGCCAGAGGGGCAGCTAGCACTATGTTCAGTTCTTTTAGAACCCATCTGGTCTCATTGCCTTGTTCTCTTTTAAGGCCTCCAATCCCTTTTGGACTCTCTCCCCCAAAAATGAACTTGTATTAACCCCCCTCTCCCCCACTGCCTGATGATACGTGGTGGTACATCCCCCCTTTCCTCTCCCACCCACTGTGAAGGCCTAGCAGAAGTACTCATTTACAATTTTACATTTTTCCTGCTTGCCACATTGGCTAATTGAGTTAAGATGGTGGGAAGCCATTGAAGGTGAGAGCAGGGTTTCTGCCAGCTGCCATCTGAAGGAAAGCCATTGAATGCTAAATATTACTTTGCACTGGGCTAAGGAAAGGGATGGGGTGCCACTGGACACCAAGAATCGCTTGGAACTGAGGCAGAGTGAGGGAGAGGGTACCAGTGTGGACACCAAAGCTTACTTGACTTGGGGCAAGGTGATAGAGATGGTATCACTAGATGCCTGGGATTACTTGCACTGGAGCACAGGGACAGTGTGTGTGACTGGATGCCAGGGTTGACAGTGGAAGTGGCACAGGCCAAATCAATCAACAGCTTCCAGTAGGGATGGGAAAATCATGTAGATTTAGTTATAAAAGGGGTGGCAGTAACAAAGGGAGGGATTGCCACTATGGCAATGCAGAATAGTTATTCCTAATGCTACTTTGACATTTGTCTCAGCTCCTGAATCCTCTAATGGATATTATTTTTTATTTGTTCATATTCACTGTTATGCTTACCCTTGAATAATGGTGTTCTGCCAGTATCAACACGATGTACAGTACTATTCTTAATCTTTTCTGCTGGTCACTCATTACTGCTTCTGATTCTACTTATTGGTAATTTATATCTACTTATTTGGTCAGTTTATTTTGCTTTTATCCCTTATCCTTGGTTATTGTTATTTGTCTGTTTCAAATATGTTGTGCTAGTCTTACTATTTTCTCTGTGACTACTGCTGTGTAGATCTTGGTTTGGTTTTATTCTTGTATATTCTACTTTGTTTAACTATTTCACTGTATTTGCTGGCAAACCCTGTTGTTTTGTATTTTCCCCATTACCTTGTAATCCCCTGGGTTGTTTCTGAAAATAGGCATTTTATTGTCTAGCACACTGACCTGGGCAACACAAATTAAATAAATAAATAGGTAGGATGGGCAGACTGGGTGGGCCAAGAACCTTTTTTTCTGCCATCAGTGTCTATGTGTCTATGGCTTTGGGCAGAATAAGGGGGAAGGAAGCCAATGGACACCAGGGGCTGTTTGGTACAGGAGGAGAATAAGGGAAGGAGTATCTACTGGGCTCCAAGGTCTGCTTGGCACAGGGATAAAGTGAGACAGGGGTATGCCACTGGACTTCAGGGGCTGCTTAGCACATGGCAGGGTAAGGGACAGGACCTATCACTGGTATTCAGGGAATGATTTGGATGATCTGAGGTGGAGGGCTCTACTGGATTCCAGGAATCACTTGGCATGGGGTAGGGAGAGTACGGGGTTCCCACAGACATCAGGGACTGCTTCACAGAAAAAGAACTGACATTATTCTTTATCTGTTAGTAAATGCTCTCAAATAAAAGGGAGGAAATCAGTTGCTAAAAAAAACTATGTTTTGGCATCAGTTGGGATTTTAGCAAAATGAATGTGATGAAAAGGTAAAAAAATAAGAGTTCCATGACTCTGAGTGAATGTGTGACGTGATTTTCCTTTGTGTCTGAAAAACTGCTCAACACAGCATTAGTGTTATCCTAACTTCAACACCCTCTTTCAAAGATCAATATGGAAGTAAGTTACCATACTTACCAAGACAGTGCCAAAGTTAGGGTAAAATCAGTGCCGTGACAATCATTTGTTCAATCCCCCGAGAAACACAATACCACACATTCACAAAGATTCAGGCAAGTAAGAAGACAATGGTTTATCGATATAGCAGTTTATGTGAGTTTCGTTTAGGGGTCTTGAAACTACTTTATCATATACTGTACATACTCTGGTATATCAATACCGGGTTTGTAACAGTTTAGGTTAGGCAGTATTGAGCCAAGGTACTATAGTATGAGAATGGATTCTCCTGCCAGCCAACATAGTTTGTGGAGAGCTGCTCCTGTTGCCTTTCATATTGATTTTGATCCTGGCTATAACTAACCTATTTTTGGAAGTAAATGGAGCCAACTGGGGAGGAGGAGGGGGAGATGGTGCACTATTTGGATTGGGGAACTGGGTAATTTTTATTATTGTGGCTGTTGGTGGGGGAAAGGATGGAGGTTTGGGTGCTAAGTGGGTTTGGGGGAAGAGGTAGTTCTTAAATATTACACTAGGATTCTGATGGGGCAAAAGGAGGTTAGAAGATGGGATGCTACAAGGCTGGGGAAAGGGTTAATTTTTGTTTTTGTAGGTGAGGCCATTACGCTTCTCATTACAGTCTGTGCCATTAAAGTGCCAGCCTCCTAAACTGACCCATTGCCAGGGATGAACTTTGCCATTTTCTACATGAGCATCATCCTTTGTGAAGAGCGACTCTTAAAGTTTTTTCACTTTGCAGTGAAAACAATGTGAAACATGGTGGGCTTGCTTCACCATCCCTAATGGCCAGGTGTGGCTAAAACTTAGAATCAGAAACATATTGTAGGAACATAGAATTTGTTGGCAAATAATGACCACTTGTCCTCCCTAGTCTGCTTCTTTTTTCCCTGCCTATACTTTCACTGCAGACCCTACCTGATCTCTGCTACCCCACAATTTCCCATCTAAGATTCCTTTATGCCTATCCCATGCATGTTTGAAGCCCAACACTGTTTTCACACTCAATACCTCCACTGGAAGACAATTCCAGGCATCCACTCTTTCAGTGAAGTACTTCCTCAAATCCCTCTGAAATGTTCCCCCTTCCAGCTTCATTGCATGTCACCTTATTCTCACACACTTTATTCTCTGAAAATACTCCCCTCCTGTACCTTGTTCAACTGTGTAAGGTACTTACATGTCTCTATTATATTTCCCCTCACCCTCCTCTCTTCCACAGTGTACAACTTGAGGTCCCTTAGTCTGTCCACATAGGGCTTCTGAAGCAACCCCTGCACTATTTTAGTTGCCCTCCTCTGAATAGCCTTCAGCCTCCAGAAATGGGCACAGTACTACAGGTGGGGTATCACTAATGATTTAAAGATGGAAACACCATCTCCCTTCTACTGACAATACCCACACACATTTGTGCATATGCATTAATATAATTTTGTAAAATCTTGACTGTACATATATGGTCCAGGGTCATGCGTGAAAAAGGGCCTCTGGCTTATTGCACTTATCTGTCAAACAAAAGTTTAAATAAAATTATACAATGGCAAGAACATTTCCAGGGCTCTGATTGTTCAGTGTGTGCCTGAGACAGTGATGTTATTACACAATAACATCAGTGTATTGATTTGTTGGATTATTCTTTGGATCTCTCTACAGAAACAAAGCTATATTGCTATACTAAAAATCTACTAAAACCTTTTTTAAATATTTTTATTATTTTGTATAACATCGAGCCATTGTATAACTGCAATAAGGCACTCCAAGGTGTGTGTTATTGTGTAATAACATCACTCCTGGGGTGGTGGAAGCACTCAGCTTCACCTCATGCTTCAACCCACCCCAGGAGTGATGCTATTACATGATAACCCACACCTTGTTGTGCCTTATTGCTTAAATACCCCAGCCCTATGCCCCTCAGCATTTGACTGGGCCTACCAACTGCCCTGTCACTCTGCCTTGCCATCTTGAGGTCATCAGATATGATTATCCCCAAGTCTCTTTCCTGTTTGGTAACCATCAGTACCTCTCCCCCCATATTATACTCAGTCTCTGGGTTTCTGTTCCCTAGGTGCATGATTTTGCCCTTTTTTGCATTGATACCTAGCTTCTATATCTTTGACCACTCCTCGAGTTTTCCAAGGTCCCTGCAGATTCTCTCTCTACCTTTTTTGGGGTGTCTTCCCTATTACAGATTTTGATGCCTTCTGCAAAGAGGCATACCTTCCCTTCCAGCTCTTCTGCAGTGTCATTTAAAAAGACATTAAAGAGGACTGGACCAAGTACTGAACCCTAAGGCACCCTGCTGGTCACCTTCCTTTCTCCTGAGTGAATTCTGTTTACCACCACCCTGTTTTACATATCCATCAACCAATTTCATACCCAATTTACCACCTTAGGACCAACCCTTAAACTGCACAGTTTCTCAATGAGCCTTCCATGTGGTATGCTGTTGAAGGCCTTGCTGAAGTCTGTGTAGGCCACATCCACTGCCTTTCTCTGATCTACTTCCCTAATCATCCAGTCAAAGAAATTAATTGGGTATGTCTGACATGACCCTTCCCCCTATGAATCTATGCTGCATCAAGTCTTGTAACCTGCTGGATTCTACATAATCCACAGTCGTTTCCTCCAGTAGTGACTCCATTTGCTTCCCTACCACTGATGTTATACTGATCAGCCTATAGTTACCAGTCTCCTCCCTGCTACCGCTTTTATGAAGTGGGGTTATGACTACCCTCCTTCAGTCCTCTGGAACCATTCCTGTTTCCAGTGAACTGTTGAATAGCCCCAAACAGGAAAGTGCAGTGGTCACCAGTAACAGAGGTTGGGTGCAAGTCAGGGGTGACAACCCCACATAGACTAAGAAAAACTGAGAGACTCACACTCAGTTCTTCTTAGCAGTTGAATAGGGCTGTCAGAAGTGCAGTCAGCACCTCCCTCAGTTCTCACAACACCCTCGTGTGTACCTTGTCTGGCCCCCTAGGTTTGTCCACTTCTGATTTGTGTCCTTTTAATACCCTCTCCTCTGAAAATAGACTTGTGTCATCCTCCTTCCCCCCAAGTGTTCCTGCTGCCTTTATGTGGTCCCTTCCACTGCAAAGACTGAACAGCAATATCTGTTCAGGATATCTGCTTTTTCCTGATCCTCTTCTGCACATCCTCCCCCCCGTCCCTTTTAATCTCACAATCCCACCTCTTGTTCTCCTCTTCTCACTCATGTGCCTAAAACAAGGTCTTTTTCCCCTTTAGTTTCCCTTTTGGCTATCATTTCATGAATTTATGCCTTTGCTTTCTTCACTTCCCTCTGCCTTTCCTGGTACACTTCCATATCTTCCCTCTGCATGTCTTTGTACCTTTCAAATGTACACTTTTAGCCTTAACCTTTTCAGCCACTTCCCTTGAGAACTGTCTGTATTCTTATGTTTTTCCTTACTTTCTTTGCACAGAGGTTTGTTGTCGCAACAAGGCCCTCCCTTAATTTAGCTGATTGTTTCTCCACCACATGTTGGTTATTTCCCCTTGCTAGGTTGTCTCGGAGGCCGTTACACATGTTTTTTAAATCTCTTGAAGTACGGGACCCTCACCATTGTGTGGTTTGCTACAGCTGCCGTCTTTATGCTGAACCACACTGTATGGTAATCACTGGTCCCCAGGTGGCCTCCCACCATGATATCTGCAATACTGTCCCTGCTAGTGAGGACCAGGCCCAGTATTGCCTCATCATATGTGGGTTCTCTGACTAGTTGCCTGAGAAATGTCCCCTGCAGGGAGCTTAGGATGTCCCTGCTTCTAGCTGAGGCCATGACTGGGAGGCTTAAATCTACATCTGGCAGATTGAAGTCCACCACCAGAAGCACTTCTTCTACTACTGTACTACTGGCTTCCTCTAGTGCCTTGTCCAGTTCAATGAGTCTTGACTACCCAATCCACCTCCTGGACAAGCAAATAAAAAAAAAAAGCTTTACATAACTTAGACCATGTGGTGGCACTGTGATCTGCCTTGGCCAAGTTGAAAGCTTATCATAGGAGGACAACGCTTTTGTTATTTTGTACACTACAAATGGAATTCAGAACAATGCAATAAAAGCTAATTTCAATATTTATATATTTATAGCGTACATAAAAATAACCATTGAGCAGACAGTTACAATGTTCTGGTAGACTAGTGAACTCAAGGGCAAAGCAGTTACAAAATTGATCAGGAAAACTAAAACAGTATACTTAACAAATAGATAAAAACAACATGTGGTATATGGCTAAAGGAATAGAATTTAACAGGCAATGAGTTTAGAAACTGGTGGAATCAGAAGGAGGGCAGGTCATAAGCAAAGGCTCAAGGAGGATTTGTCACTTGAGCATAAATGGACCTGTCCTTGTAACTCCAGTACACCTAGCTAACAGAAAGGACCACTGAGGTGAACCAGTCACATAAGTATACATCTCACCCTCCATGGCGTTTGAAGTGCTTAGGCAAGGACATCTGAGAGTGCAATCTAAGGCCAGCACGCTGTCACAGCATCCGTGGGGTATTCATATAAAGACTTTGAAGGTTACAGCCCTGGACCTTATGCACTACAAACAACATGGTACTACTGACAAAAAGATTCTAAATTATGTTAGCTGCACCTGTGGCACTACCAGCTGTACAAAACAGCAAGTGGATAAAAGCAATTATTTGTGTAATGGTTGTGTGCTCAGCTATGCCGGTTACCAGTTTTAAAATAAATTAAATAAAATACATGTGGAGCTCATTTTCAAGATTTTCCCAATCCTTTAAATATAAGATCATATCTTTGCACTAGATTTAAGTTTTGACAATGCTACACAGCCATAAAGTATCAAAATATTTCTAAATGATTTGAGGAGCTACATTCTATTATGCTGAAAAATGCCTCATGAAATTGCAAATATATTTTTCTGTGAAATAATAAAGCTGTCTGCCAGCCTAGGTGAATGATGTAGGGAATAATATGCAAGCCTTTCAACAATGAATACTGTACTGTATGTCCTACTCTTAGGTCACAACTTCACAAATGGAATAAACTGGTTCTTAATTCAGTTTCTAGTAGACGGCCGTTAATCCAAAACAAAAGCACTGTGTATATTTGCATGCCTTGGAAATCTTAATAAAAGCCAGAGTTGAAACCAAGATATCTATTAACTAAATCTACTCCCCTCTGATTATTTTTTTATTGCATTTAAGTTTTAGGTACTTATGGGCACTGCAGTGCCAACAGAGGTATGTTTGTGATTGCAGCATTTATCAAAATGCTATTTGCAAAGAATTCAAGAGCCGTTGATCTTTTTGTTGCACTCCTCTGTTGGCAATTATGTGCATTTTTCTCAGAGCAAAGGACTGTATTGCTTTTCAGTCAATTGGTTTCTCTGAACAAGGTAGACACATTTCAACCATCACTATTAAGAATGACAGAATAATAGGCCTGATGCATTCCTCTTAAGAAAAAATACTTTTCTTATGGGTATTTGTAACAAATAGCATTGATGGAGCCTATTATTTCCCTTTTATTTAGCTAATAGTGATCTTTTATGGCTCTGTAATGATGACATGATATATATTTAGGGCCTTCGTATGTCAGAGATAGAGTCATAAATATAAAACTTTTGTACATGCCTTCAGTTGATGGCTTTAATAATACTGATGTCCCATCCTCTTAGTCACATTAAAGCAGTGAATTGATAGTTATTTTCATGGAGATGTTCTGAAGAGCTTCAGAGAAAATCTGTGTCATTAACTGTAGTTTGTAACCTTTTAACCTCACTTTACCTGTGCATTTATCCAGGGAATGTAAATCAGCTATAGACGTTAAGTGAAATATTTGTAACTCTATAGAACCTCTACTGTGTATTCTGTGTTGAAAGCATGCTGGCTCACCACATAAACAAATGATAGTGGCTTCTCAAAGTGCTACGGCCAAGAACTGTGATTATGAAGTGCCTTCAGTTGAGATGATACGTTTTCATGTTTTGCTTTTAGCAACATGAGTAAATTGATTTTAATCACAGGCACTTTTTTTAAATCATATTTCATTCTAAGCTTCAAAGGTGGATGAAATTTGTGTGCAGCACATTACAGTGAGATCACACCCCAAACACATATGTAATCCACCCTCCTCTGTGCAAATGGTGGATTATGTTTTGCAGTCTATGTTCTCCTAGTTGGTGGAAGGGTGGCTACATGGTGTTCTGGCCTATATAGTTAAAAGAGACCCATTTTAATGTTTGCCATTCAGTGAGTTTTTTTTTATTGAGAGGTAGAAACTGCAGTGCAAAAGAAAGAGAAAGACAGAGAAGCTGCAGGGCTGGTGAAAGGATCCTTGCTGGGACTGAACTAAAAGGACTTGCCAGGCACTAAAGTTGGCATCTGTTCCTGGGTCTAGGATGTGACACAAATCCTTTGCATGTTCTGGTCCCCTGGACAGAGCCCCAAATCAGAAAGAAGAATACTGAGATGGAAATCTCCCACAAAGGGCTGCCTTGAGAGACATGCAGTCTAACTCATTCTATAATGTAGGTGCAGGTCCGGCAGAAAAGCAGCAAGGGGCAGCCCTGCTAAACACAAAGAGGTTCCATGAAGGTGTCTTGAGTGAGTGGAGAGTTAAAATTACCAAGCTGTAGTAAGTCTTAAATCCTGTTTTGTAACAGCATTAAACACATGTATAAGTTGAGGAGCACTTTCAGTGAATGTCATATGTGTCTGTAATTTATGTAGAAAGTCTGCCATTAAATGAAAAAGACTGAGTCTGGACCATTTGAACTGTTATTAATGTTTGGAGATGAAAACCTAGGGAATAAAATAGGGTGGGTCCATAGGTTCTCTTTACTGTTAGAAAGCCAGCAGTGTCTTGGCATGTATACAGCTGCATATTGGAAATAGGGATAAAAGGGTAATCATGCCGCTGTATGGTTCTTTGGTGAGGCCACATTTGGAGTATTATGTCCAGTTTTGGGCAACTTACAAAAAAACTGAGATTAGATAAATGGAGGGGGTACAGCGTAGGACAATGAAGATGTTGGGAAATCTATGAGGCCTACAGTATGAGGAAAGATTGAGAAGTCTTGGTTGTATACCTTGGAATATTGAAGACTTAGAGGAGATACCTGTACGTGACTGGATTTTAAGGTATTTGAAAATGAACAGTTGTGGGATTGCATTGGAATAGAAATAAGACAGGTCAATAGAGATATAAGAGAGCATGGACTACACCTGAAAATTGAACTTAATCGCACTAATAGGAGGACAATGAGTTTCTCACAGAGAGTAGTGACCCTCTGGAATAGCTTACCATTGGAAGTCATAGCCTGTAACAATATGGAAAAATTCAAGATCAAATCTGATGAACACTGCATCAGAAATTCAGTGGTGGATTATACCCTTTGAGAAAAGGGTGAGCAATAAATGGAGCATTACTGTCTAGAAGGCTTGTACACATCTATGATACCTATGAGGTATTTGACCTGTTCTGTGCCTTGTGATCTGTGAAATGCAGTGTGGGTTTCATCATGGTGTAGGTGACTGATGGGTCAGAAGGGGTGGACTGAGGTGTTACACACACCCCCTTCATAACAAACTTGACCAAAATAATACTCATTGAAACAGAGTTCTATTGCATTGCTTCAAGGAAAGTGAGAGTCCCAGTAGGCCAGTGCTTGTACATGGAAGTGAGAGTTGTAGGTTCTCATTGGAAATGGCAGCTCCAGTGATCAGATATGAAATCTACTGTAAATTACAAACTACAAGGTGCACTCCATGTTTGAACAAGGAAAGCAAGTGAAGAAGCAGGACTTGAGGATGGGTTCCCCTTGGGGAGCACCCATCCTGGCTATGAGTTTAATTCCAGTTAAATGACTGAAACAGGAGGCTGAAGAGTGCAGCGTTGTTGACTGCATTTATCCATGGAGCCCAAAAGGGGTGCTTTTTATTCAGAATATGTGCTGAGACCTATGCAGCTGAACAAAGGGTGGATTAAGGGGTCTTCATGGTTAGGAACGTATGAACCCCATTATGTGATGAGGTTGGGATTGAGATGCTGGCACTGTATAACAGATCATGAGTGTCTTTTGGATAGACCTTGCTGGAATTATAAGAGATGGAGGTGGTGTAAAATGGTCCAGAATCCACAACTGGCACCTTTCCAAGCAGACTGCAGATCCACAAGGTGGGTAGAAGAGAGTAGAAAAGTTTCAGATGTAGATTGGGAGCCTAATATAGCATGTCCAAAAACAAGCAAAGGGAACTAATGGGAACCAGCAATACATGAAGTTAAATCCAGGGCTGCCTTGCAGCTAACCGCTAGACTCAGGAGGTTCACACACACACATTGGATATCTCTCAAACAACCAAGGTTGCCATATGACATTGGAGGTCTAGGGAACAAACAGGTTCCTGTGAGGTGTATCCTTACCTGTCTTTCCCTTTGCTTTTACTTGAGAGAGTATAATGCTTGGTATGCTGAAGTTAGAATCCTGCCACTGAGCCAGTGAACACTGGGTAGGTCCCTACTGAGGGGACATATTAATGGGGCTCAGAGACTAGAAACACTTCCTCAGTCTGGGGTTAGTTTGACCAAGCAAGGTTACTCTTGAATTGATTAAAAGCCTCTCAACCTCTATGAGACTCCCCCCTTTTTGTTCTTTCTCCCTTCTGGACCCCATCCTCGACTCCCAGTCCTTACCCCCTCTTCTTTTAGTGTTCATCCATTATATCCTCTGTAACTATTTTGTTTCATGTAACCATTTTGTACTTGACTGTATCATCTGTATATTGTCTGTATGATGATGCTTATGAAAATAAAAAAATTACAAATGCTAAAAAAAAAGCCTTTCAACCTTGGGGATAGTGCCCATGTATCTGGGAAGGAAAGGCATCACTGGTGACTATGAGAATGGCACCCATGTATTAGGGGATGTTATTCAGGAAAAGTGGGTGGTAAGTTCATTGGCTACAGGGAAGGGAAGCAATTTAGTCATCTGGGATTGCAGCTGTGGTCTCAAATAAAAATCTTTATAATGATGTAGTTATTTTGTAGTTACATGTTATGAATGAAGTCAATAACAATTCTTAGTAAATGTACTGCAACTATATAAAAGTTACCATTTTTGCACAAGATTTATTCTGTGCAATTTGAATCACTTTTACTTTAGGCTACATGTGCATGAGAGCAGTACCAAGCCATCCTATTTGAAGGAGGAGATCTGTAGGCAAACACAAAGTGATTGCAGAAAGGGACAGGTACCCCCACCCAAGTTCACCTTAGGTGGAAGGGCAACCCCTTGGCTCTTTACTAAATGCAAATATATTCCCAAAAGACAACAATGTAGGATTGGCCACATACTGTAGTATGAAACCTTTGTGGTGGAGGCACTATGCTACTTATTCCAAAGACTGCAAATTAACGTAGGTTTCTACTGTGCCAAAGACTCCTGCCCCCGACATCCTTATAGTGAATGGATTTTGAGGTTAGGCTTCACCCTAGGGAGATGTGTTGATGGGGATGCAACCTGATTCAATATACATACTGTAGATAATTTAAAGCCCAATAGTATGTGTGCATAAAATCAAACATTTAGAGGTTGTTAGTATTCCAACCTGAAAATCAAACTGCAGAGCTATGCTGGTTTCTTTCCCAGATGAGTCATTACTTTTATGTCACAAAGCACCAAGATATTCCGGTCTTGACTTTTAATACCAACTGATTACATTTGTATTTGTATTTACCTTTATGTGAAGAAATACAAAATCACACATACCCCCATAATGCACAGCATCATGGGCTGTATATGCAAATCACCACAGAATATTATGCTGGTTCAACTTTAATCAGAAATGCATGGTACCGAAACACCTCTCACACAATCTGAAAGGGGTGCCAATAGAAGACACAGACACTTGTTTCGTCCTACCAGGACTCATCAGTGTGCCTTGTCTGTATGACACCCCAGTGGAATGAACCGGCTACCCTAAGATGGTCTATCAAGGTTATGTTGTGGTGAACTCAATAAAAACAAAAAACTTAAAAGACAAAGGACCTCAGTGCTCAAGCACTGAGGCAATGGTTACCCCAAAGGGCACTGGCAAGGAAGTCAAGTTTCAAAGAAATACAAAATCACACATACCCCCATAATGCAAAGTATCATGGGCTGTATATGCAAATCACCACAGAATATTATGCTGGTTCATACCCTTATGTGTATTAATTCACTGTATAAAATGGGTACATAAAATGCATTCTCTTCACTGGGCGATGTGGATCAAGTGGCCATGCATTAAACCCCAGTAATGCATGGTCATCCTAGTACCTGACCTTTTAACAAATTAGTTTGCCACAGAATCTTGTTAAAAAAATGTAGCCACTACTGTAAAACAGGTGTTTTTTTGTAGCAAAATGTCTCACTATGTTTGCGAGTGGTAGAGCCCCACAGACTTAAGTGGACAGCAATGAGCAAATGACACATGGTATTGCTAAAGACATTTATTTAACCAGGCATTCTCAGAAATGTATTGAGTATATATGAAAGTGTTTTAATATGTTTTTATCTGTTTTATTATAAACCGTGAGTTTTAATGTATACTGTAAAGGCACCCTGAGCATTGGAAGGGCGCCTCATACAAATAAAATTTTGATTGATTGGTAATAGCATACTTTATTCAAAGCCAAAAAAAGAATCCCCCATGAAAACCCAGTGGAAAATACATTCACTACATTCAGGACGTTCACTACATTCAAACATGATCAATCAACAGTCAGTCAGCATACTTGTAAAGGAAAAAAACACAATTAAGCAACTGTTACAAATGCCAAATTTTATTTTATTTTATTACCGATTTTGCTTACTGCTTTCTTCGAGATTAGTTTCCATATGCCCCATCTGCTTGATCACCCTGGACACCTCAGGCAACATTAAATTTAAAAAACTATAGTAAGTGCTTCTCTTTCAGTGTTTCAGAGTATGTAGAAAGCAACAATGTCTGCTTAACCTACAATAGTATCTAAGCAGTAGGCATGTGCAGATTGGCTGCCAGTGTCTTGAAAACCACAGACACAATCCTTGAATCCTTGTGGCAGGTACTCAGATCCTTGAAAGCTTTCACAAGCCACTGTGCATGTTGTGCTTTGGGGGTGGTCATGCACAGATCAATGTTTATTTTATGAGATGGTATACTGTAGTTTAGTTTATAAAATGGCAGGGTAAAATCATGTAATCTAATTGGCTCTTATTTATGTGTAAAATATGGTTTACACATAGTTAAAAAAAGAACTGCTCAGCAGTGAAGTGTCTGCAACACAGATCAATAGGCATTTGGAACACAGGCATTTCAGTTAGCCCTCTACTGCCAGAGCTGATCTTCCCCCACAAATATGGCTGCTACCTTTACACTGTAAAAAACATTTTAAATGGGCCCTAAAAATAAAACTAGTTTAAATATAAAATAAAATGAATTAAATGCTGTTTTCCTGATTATCACACCCTCCTTACATACAGAAACACATTAGAAATAATAACTATTGTTCATAGTTTTCACTACAACTGTTTCTTTGCTGACAGTGAAAAAGCCCCCTTCTGTTTTTATCTGCTCATCAGGTAACTCTCTTATTCTTGACCTGACAGTGAGATAACTGAGTCTCTGGCTGAAACAAAGGCCTTTGCTGTCTGTGTGTACAGTGTGTTGGGAGAGGAACATTCTACCAGTGGAACTGAGCAGAATTTTGAATCCATGTATTCCATGGTAAACATTCATGATAAACATTCCTTACCTTGAATGTGGAGAAAAACAGAGGAAAAAAACAGGAAGAAGAAAGTAGGCAACAATACAATGACATCATCAATGACATCACTTGCAGCGGGCGGAAGGATTATTTTATCACAAATGCACAAAGTAAATCAATTTTTCTACATATAAACATGCTTTTCCCAATAGTCAAAATAAAAAAAAAGTAAATTTTATAAGGGCAGTAAGGCACTCATGGGTATGTGTAAACCATATTTTACAGCACGGGCAGCAGTTGAAGTCACTCGGCCGTTGGCCTCATGCCTTACTATGCCCCTGGCCGTGCTGTAAAATATGGTTTACACACACCCCTTTGTGCCTTATTGCTTACTTGTCAGTGAGTTGTGCAGCATACCATTCTATGAAACAGGCTTTAAGGTTATCCTTTAAAATGTTATTTCTTGAGGCATGCAGAAGCTGTAACAGGTCAGTGAAGTAAGTGGGGACAAATACTGGTATTATTGCTGACCCCTCTAGTTTTTCCAACACTATAGTATAGGGTAGAATGAGCTCTGTAGAGGTCGAGGATAAGGAGCGATTTCTGTTCAGCTGGCAAGTCATTTTTATAAATGATAAAGGCAATGTATGATAGAATACAATCGATGTACTGAAGCATAGTGTCCTAATTAGCCCAATGGTTATCAGAATGCGTGATATGCCAGTCAGGGAGGAATTTGAAGTTAGGATGATTGTTACTGGTTTGGTTTTCCTTGTTAGATCACCTGTGGTAACAAACAGACTCCTGCCAAAGTGCAACCCATCACCATTGAGACCTGTTGCTTATCTCCCACACCTGTAACTTCAACCTGCTTTGCCCTGACCTCCTCCATAGTCCACTGAGAACATGGTATGAGATTAACTCCTGTCTCATTAACATTTATGATAAGTTCTACAGGTACAAGCTCCTGCATAGCGGCAGTGATGATACACTTCAGGAAAGTATCCTTTTAACTGTTGAAAGTCCTCTGGTGCTTTACTGCCAGCTTTGGTACCCTTTCTTTTACAAAATCCAAGCCCATTTAAAAACTGCCATTCCCACTGCCTGGAGAAGCTGCCACCATATTCTGATAGCATCTTGCAGTTCTGTGCCTTTACTACCCCCACATAAACTGCAGCAACAATGTGGGCATTTACAACTGCTCCCTCAATTCTCAAGCTTTTTATAATCTGCATCAGCTCATTTTCAGTGTCTTCCATCACTAATGTTGGATGGCCACTGGTTTTGTCAGCAGTTCAGAGGGGAGTAAGGCTGGGTCATGAACAGTCTTTAATTTCTGCAGATAGTCTGTTTTAAATTTTCTCATGGTATTCTGACTAACTGGTTTACCATACTTTGCCTGGTAATATTGAATAGCATTCATAATGCCCAGCTCAAAACAGACCTCAGGCCAATAGGTGCATATTCAGTTCTCCAGCATTTGGGAAGGGGGCAGAAGTTTTAAGCTCATGGATGACACTGACAGTGGTCTTATATGAAATACCAGCACAGTCACTCAGGAAGTTGGCTGTTATTTCTTCTAGGGCTGAACAACCCCTCTTGACAGGTCTGCCATGCTGTAATCATTGAAACAGTGACATTTTCAGTTAAGAGTCAGCTAAGCTACAGAATTACACACTGCTGAAGAAGTTTTTCAAAAAATCCCATAAGAAAATCTGATTTGTCCAAGAAGCCAGTACTTATGCACCGGACAGCTGACTAGCCAGCCACTGACGGCTGACATCTGAATTGACTGACATGCTGTCAAACAGAAGTGCACAGCTGAGTTGATGAACAGCTGATCACTGAAGTTGCTGACTGACAGTCAAGCAAACCTAGGTTTGAGTACTTGCACGTAAATAGACAGGAACGCAAAATATGCTTTGCGTTTAACAGTTTTACTGTATTTTTTCTCATGGTAAAAACTGAGAGAATGTCCCATCTACCCACCCACTCTCACACTCTATAAGAGAGTAGCATATATAAGTAGCAGAACAAACTATATAAAATAAAAAAAGCAAGACTTGCATGCTCAGGCTACAATATCAGTCACATAATTCATTTTTTTCCTTCTTTCTGTTTCCAAGTTATTTTTGCATTTGTGGCTTTGGCTTCAGCTCCCTCTCAGCTTGCACTGTCTGCAAACAGCCAAAAGAACAATCCCACTAATTCAAGGCTTGACCTAACCATTTTTACACTTGCCAGCAGGATAGCTTGATTTAAGATTCCAATAGCCCACAGATGATTGAACTAGTCCACAATTATAATGAGGAAGTAAATGATTTTAACATGCTCTTCCCCAACAATAACTGTGTTTTTTTTTAACATTGTCATTTCATCAATCCAGGGGAATCAGTCCCAAGGCATGAAGCTCTACCTCTTTCTATTTCAGTGGATCTATGCACACCAGAAATGCAACTTAACTGCTAACTCTATGTTTTGTCCCACCTGTCCTCCCCGGCCCTGACCTCAACCTCTATTAAATAGTCTTCCTCTCCCAAAAGGCTCCACCCAGACTCCTTCCATCTTTCTTGGCCCACCCTTAAAGTCATAGTACTATTTAAGTACCCCCCACAATTACCCTACTGTTCCTCACTTAAAAACTCACTGACTGCTTTGACTGTTCCCTTCTAAAAGTGAAAACTCATTCTGGAACTCTGCCTTCCCTAAAATGTCAGCTCTATCTACCCCAATGCTTACTGCTCCTACTGTCCCTTCCTTAAAGTGATAGTTCATCTTGCAACTCTGCCCTAAAAGTGCATAGTACTTTGTGGCAGTACGCCCTTGAGGTACTCCCTAGAACTGGATTTTTCCCTCTCTCATTCCCATTCAGCGGCAGTGTGTTCTTGGCTGCTCATTCTCTCAGCACTTAAATTCCAATCTAAAAGTGCATAACTGCTCCATTATGTATTTACTTCTAGTCTTCTGTTTTTTCTGATTAGTGAACCTGCTCCATATCTCTAAACCCTCTGTGTCCCCAGCCAGGTCAGCATATCCAATTAACATGACACTGGCAAGTAGCACTATCAGTAGTACCAAATATGTCCCCCATGAATAGCCCATACTATGCAAATAGCACCTTTCCTTGCCTAGTTACAAGCCCACTAACTGTTTCATTATGGTGGCCATATATTCCTCTGTGATAGGCTTTCAATCCTCAGACTGTTCTACCCCTATTACATCTCATCCACAGATAAAATGGATTAAGATAAAACTCTGCAAGCTACTAATCTGGGCCCTTAAAAAGCTAATCCTCCTATTACTATTTTGTTCAGGAAATATTGAACTCAATCCAGGTCCCCCTCTAACCATCTCTACGCCCTCAGATATTCAGCACCTGAAAGCTTAACCTTTCTGTATCTAAATGTGTGTAGCATCCTACAGCAATTAGACTCGGTCCAAGCATGGGTTGCTCACATGAAACCAAATGTGATGGTTATCTCTGAAACCTGGTTGAAGAGATCTACCCCTAACCATGAAAAGAACCTCCCCAACTACAATGTTTATAGGGAAGATAGACAGATCAGGGGTTGGGGGGGTGGCAATATGTGTCAAGAACAAGTTCACTGTATCTCCCATCAAGTCTTTATCTGTACCAAATGAATTTGAATGGGTCTCAATAAGACTTTCCCTCCTATCCGCTGAATCCATCTGTATTGCCTGCTGTTACTGGCATCCCTCTGGAAGTCTTTCCCTTTTGAGTCATTTATGTAAACTAATAGATTCACAGCCAAATTAAGTCATTTGAATGGAGACCTAAATATCTAACTTAACTAAACCCTTGAAAGATTTATGTGATGATTCTGGATATGCACAGCTTATAATAGAATTTACCCACCCCAATTCAAAAAATCCTGCAAGTAGCACACTACTTGACCTCATTATAGTAAATAAACCCTATCTTTTCAGCCATGCTGGTGTACTTTTCAATGATATCAGTGATCATAGTGCTATAGCCTGTGCTCGCGCTGCTCCTAACGTATCTTCCTCCTCTACCTGTACTTTAAAAAGGAACCGTTGTAATTTTGATCTTAGCAAATACATAGCATACCTCAACAGCATCCATTGACAATATATCTACCTAGCACCATTGGCAGACACAGCCTATGAGATTTTCCAAAAACTGGTTCTGAGCATCATAGGGGAACATACACCCCTGTCCAAATCCCAAATCAAGAAAAGACCCTGCCCTTGGCTTTCCTTTGAGCTAAGGTCTATGTTACACAACAGAGATGCTGTATGGAAAAGGGCCAGAAAAAACAAGGACCCATTAGAACGGGTCACCTTCAGAAAGTCAAGGAACTATTGTACCAAAATCATTAGGGCAGGCAAATCAATTTCTTTCAGTCTAAATTAGCTTCAGCTTCCAATGACTCTGCAAACTTTTGGAAAACCCTGAGGGAAACTGAAGGTCACCACTCAGTTAACACCCTCCCTATTAAGATTAACTCAGGTAATATGAGTACCACTGATAGGCACTGCACACTTGACC
Source organism: Neoceratodus forsteri (assembly GCA_016271365.2). Classification (NCBI taxonomy): domain Eukaryota; kingdom Metazoa; phylum Chordata; order Ceratodontiformes; family Ceratodontidae; genus Neoceratodus; species Neoceratodus forsteri. The sequence goes on from CM028131.1 coordinate 583,833,523, forward strand.
TATTAAATAACGATTTTGCAATGGCCGGCCTCGCTTTTGATACATCCACAGCTGGTAAGCTTTGCCAGTCCCTAGACCCTGTTTCTCTTAGTCATCCCACCAAGGCCCTGGTCCACAAGACACAATTCTCTTTCAGCCTTGTCTCCTACAAACAGGTGGAGGATTTACTCCTGGGTTTGGACACCAGAAAAAGTGTAGGTGCAGATAACCTAGAACCTTTCTTCATAAAAGTGGGTTACCATGTCTTGACTGCACCCATTGCCCATTTATTCAATTTGTCATTAGCTCACAGTGAACTCCCATCAGTTTGGAAAGTGGCACACGTTGTCCCACTATTCAAGACTGGGGACTCTAGTGACCTGAACAATTATGGGCCTATATCCTTAATGCCAATCCTTTACAAATTACTGGAAAAAGTAATAAACACCCAGATTAGAAATTACCTCAACTCACTCCAGTTGTTAAACCCTATCCAATCTGGCTTCAGAAAAAATCACAGCATTATATCCGCTTTAGCCAAGGTAACCAATGTCTGGCACTTGGCACTCAATACTAAACACTACATCAGCACCTTATTTCTCTACCTAAGAAAGGCTTTCAACATGGCCGACCATGATCTGCTGTTGTCCATACTCCAAGATTTTGGCTTGGCTACTATAGCTGTTAACTGGTTTACTAGCTACCTTAAGGGATGAAAGCAACAAATCAAGGTGCAAGAGGATTTGTCACCATTTAAAATGCTCCAGAGTTTTGTACCCCAAGGCTCTATTTTAGGACCCCTGCTATTTGTACTTTATAGTAACAGTATTGATGTAGGCATCAGTCAAGCAAGTGTACGCTTGGTCGCTGATGATACTGTTATTTATGTTGCTGAGCCTACAGTTGAACTTGCTTGCAGTACGTTGCAGCGTGAATTCAAATCCTACGGCATAATCTCCTAAATCTAAAATTCTGGTTGAACACAAAGAAAACAAAAGCCGTGATTCTTCCACCCAAACCTATTTCACACAATCCCCTGTCCCAGGGAGCACCAAAACAAATAATGTCCCTCTTGGGGGAGCATATTGAAGTTGTGAATAAATTCAAATACCTTGTTTTTTTAGATAGATCATAAACTTTCCTATGTGGCCCACATTGAGGAATTGGGTAAGAAGCTGAAACAACATTTAGGACTGTTTTTCAAAATTAGACACCTACTAATGCAGGAAGCCAAGCTAAGACTAGTACAATCTACATTCCTACCCTTGTTGGATTACACAGATATTTTGTATAACCACGGCCCTAGATCAGCACTGACAAAGCTTGACATACTGTGTAACAGGGCCATCAGATTCATTACCAGCTCTCCTTTTATGACTCTTCACTGTGCACTATATATCATATTGGATTGGCAGTCCCTAAAAACTAGAAGACTTATAAGTACGGCTACTTGGACCTATAGAAACATAGAATCTGATGGCAGATAAGGATCACTTGGCCCACCTAGTCTGCCCATTTCCCTACCTAATAAATAAGCTGCAGATCCTTGTTAATCAACAGCCTACTTCCTCCTACCCCCCATTAGAATTGCCTTATGTCTGTCCCATGCATTCTTGAATTCCTCCAATGTTTTTGACTCTACGACCTCCTCAGGAAGGCTGTTCCATGCATCTACAACCCCCTCTGTGAATAAATACTTCCTCACATTACCTCTGAGCCTTCCCCCCCTCTATCTTCAAATTATGCCCCCTTGTTCTTGCATATCTTTTTTCTGAAAGATGCTACCCTCTTGGACTTTGTTGATTCCCTTGAGGTATTTGAAAGTTTCTATCATGTCCCCCCTTCTCCCTCCTTTCCTCGAGGCTATACATCTTAAGCTCCTTTAGTCTTTCTTCATATGTCTTCTGGTGCAGACCCTGTACCATTTTGGTTGCCCTCCTCTGGACAGCCTCCACTCTGTCTATGTCTTTGTGGAGATGGGGTCTCCTAAACTGTACACAGTACTCCAGATGTGGTCTTACCATCTGTCTGTACAGAGGGACAACAACTTCCTGTTTTCTACTGGTGATGCCTCTCTCTATGCATCCCAGTATTTCCCCAGCCCTCTGTACTGCCTTCTCACATTGCTGTCCCACCTTTAGGTCGTCTGATATGACTACCCCCAGGTCCCTCTCCATTTTTGTTGTTGTCAGTATCTCACCCCCCATTGTGTACTCTTCCCCTGGGTTATTGTTTCCAAGGTGCATTACTTTGCACTTCTTTGTGCTGAATCTAAGCAGCCATATATTTGACCATTCCTCCAACCTTGCCAAGTCCCTTTTCATCCTTTCCACCCCACCTTGCGTATCAACCCTGTTGCAGATCCTTGTGTCATCTGCAAAGAGGCATACTTTCCCTTCCAGTCCCTCTGCAATGTCACTTATAAAGACATTAAAAAGGACCTGCCCCAGTACTGAACCCTGCAGTATTCTACTAGTAACCCCCCTTACTTCACTGTGGACTCCATTTACTATTACCCACTGTGTCCTGTTGTCCAGCCAGTGTTTTACCCAGGCTACCACCCTGGGACCCACTCCCAGGCTGGCTAATTTGTTTATTAATCTTTTGTGTGGGACTGTGTCAAATACCTTGCCAAAGTCTAGGTAGGCCATGTCCATATCCTCTCCCTGGTCTACTGCTTTGGTCACCCAGTCAAATAAATCAATTAGATTTGTCTGACATGACCTTCCTGCTGTAAATCCATGCTGCCTTAGGTCCTGTACCCCACTGGCCTCTAGGTGCTCAACAATTCTTTCCTTCAGAAGTGATTTTATCATTTTTCCTACCACTGAGGTCAAACTGACAGGTCTGTAGTTTCCTGCCTCTGTCTTGCTCCCACCTTTGTGAAGGGGAATCACATCCACCCTCCTCCAGTTCTCAGGTACCACACCATCCTCCCTTGATTTCTTAAAAAGGGTAGTCAGTGGTGCTACTAGATCTTCTCTTAGTTCTCTTAGAATTCTAGGGTGAATCCCATCAGGCCCCATTGCTTTATCCGCTTTCAGTTTTAAGAGTTTTTTCAGAGCCCTTTCTTCTGTGAAAGGACTAATATCAACCCCCCATATCCAGAGTGCTTCTATTGACTGGAATAGGTATCTCCCCCTGTTTTTCCATTGTGAATACTTAGCGTAAGTATTTGTTCAATATCCCTGCTTTTTCACTGTCACTCTCTGCCCAACCACCTTCCTCTTTATTCAGCCTCAGTATCCCTGTCTTAGTCTTTCTTTGCTCCCTAATATACCTGTAAGAGGTTTTATCCCCCTTCTTAACTGAGTTGGCTATCTTTTCCTCAGTTTGGGCCTTTGCTTTTCTGACGGCCTTCTCCACTTCCTTCTGCTTTAACTAGTACAGCTCTCTGTCCTGCTCCTTCTGTGTTTCCTTATACTTCCTGAATGCTGCCTTTTTCTCCCTTACCTTCCCCGCCACTTCATTTGAGAACCATAGTGTTTTTTTGTTTTGTTTTGATTTATTTGCTTCACACAAAGGCTTGTTGCCTCTGTGATGGAGGTTTTGATGTTTCCCCTTTGTTGCTCCACCCTACAGTCTTGCCTGTTTGCTAGTGCTTTTGTGAGGCACTCTCCCATTTTGACAAAATCAGCCCTCCTGAAGTCCAGTACCTTCACTTTTGTATGGCTTGACTCTACAGGTAAGTTTATCGTGAATCACACTTTTTGGTGGTCGCTTGTTCCCAGATGGCTACCCACTTCAAGATTAGAGATCATCTCTCCGTCCCCATTTGAGATTACCAGGTCTAAGACTGCTCCCTCCTGAGTGGGTTCCAAAACCAGCTGTCTGAAGTGTGCCCCCGGTAGGGCATCGAGAATGGCCCTGCTTTTGGATGTGGCTGCAGCAAAGGTGCTCCAATTAACATCTGGCATATTCAGGTCTCCTATCAGCAATATCTCCCCTTTCTCTGCCATCCCAAGGATGCCTTCTATCATTTCCTTGTCCATTTCCTCCCCTTGAGATGGCAGTTTGTATACAACCCCTGTGCAGACCGTGGTGCTATTTCCAGTCTCCAGGGTGACCCACAGTGCCTCCTTTCCTCCCTGTTTACCCTTTAGTTCTGTTGCTTTGATCTATTCCCTTACATAGAGAGCTGCTCCTCCTCCTCTTCTTCCATCCCTGTCCCTCCTGTAGATTGTGTACCTGATATGTTGACATCCCAATCATGGTTCTCTGTGTACCATGTTTCTGTGACTGCTACAATATCCAGGCATCCCTCTTCCATCAAGGCCACCATTTCGGGAAGCTTTTTACCCAGGCTACGGACATTGGTTCTCATTATCCTCCATTTTTTTATGGGTTTATTTCTTTTTGCCCCATCCCTATCCTTACTGCCTTTGTCTTTTTCTCAATTTACCCCTGACCTTCTAGAGCCCTTATTGGTAAGCTGCCATCTTATATTTCTGGCCTACTCACCTATTCCACTGGAACTTACTCTCTTAGGAGCTATTCCTACCTCTTCTTTGACATCCCCAGGTATAGAACCAGCTTTGGGGCCTCCTGCGTAAGCCTCGCCCTACCAGCACTTTGGAATAACCTACAGAAATTGCTGAAGCTCTCCTCTCTGATTAAATTGTCCTCTTTCAAAACACTATTAAGGTAATGTTTTACTGAATCTTGCAACTGCTACTCATAACCCTTGTTTTTCTCAGCAACTAGAGCCACATTGCTGGGCCCCTCCTAAGTGCTTCACCTTGGGCAAGCCTCTACCCTCTCTGACTCTTTACAATCCAATTCCCACACATATTCATATTACCCTCATCCCATAGTCACTCAATTCTCCCTCCCCCACAGATCCCCACCCCTTACTTTCTCATTTCCTGCTTATCCTTCCTCCCCCATCAAGTGTGCTCTCATTTATATCATCTTTCTTTTCATGTCACCTCATAAAACTGCTTTGTAGTATTACAATACACTTAGATATAGACCTCGTAAGAGTGCTGCTTGTTTACTCTTCATTGCCCAAAATGCCTAGTGTCATAGTTTTATGTTATATTGTAAATCTATTTCTGTTTTTACACTGCATCCATCCTGTAAATATCTCCCTCCTTCCTTGTAGTAGCTATATCAGTAGGCCCTTATGTACTGTAATGTATTTAATGCCATTTTTTAATTCTGTTTACCTATATTTGTACGATCTAAATAGTTCTGCAGTCCATGCCAACTTTGTAAATGAGTTTTTCTCGATGGTATTCCACCTGATTAAATAAAGATTATTGATTGATTGATGTTTTATACTTTCAAAAAATCTGTTTTATTAGGGGTTATTTTTGTATCATCTATGCATCGAAGCATTCTTACTAGGATGAAAGGACATGCTGGGTGTGATAAATGTGGGAGGGCATTGACTAAAGTGGTGCATTGGGAAACATTGGGGACCCCTACACCTGACAATAACAGCTGCTACAAGCCTATAGATGGTCACTCTAGCATCCTCATCTGTCATCAGCCTGCAGTAGTGTCCTGGTAAAGTATAGAGCTGTAAGACTGGGAAGAGAGAGAAGAAGCAGCTTTGGAGAGGCTGGGATAAAACACACCATCTGCTGGGCAGATCCTATATACCTCTTGGAGTAGAACTGCACTAAAACTGTATGTCATTTTTCCAATAGAAGTAGTTTTTTAAATATGGCTCCAGTTCTGTTACTGTTCCTGCCGTGCACGCTTTTTAGTTATCGTAGTGGGTGTTTCTGAGCCACACACAAGTATCATTTTAGGACTGTATGATATAGTTTACGGTATGTCCTCGCCAAAGATCTTCCATTGTAGGCACAACGCATCAATGCTCTATTACAGACCTCTGTGGCTGAAAGGAACATAATCTAGGGCTGTGCAAATACCTTTTCCCCGAATATTCGGTATTCGGAAGCCAAATATTTGGGTATTCGGTATTCAGGAAAAGGTATTTGCCCACCTATCAAAAAAATAAAAGAAAGAAAAAGGAAACCCTTCTTCTTCCTCCCCCAGTCCAAAACTAGGTAAAATGTAAACCCCATCCCCCAACCTCTATCAATAGCCCATTCACACTCTCCACTCCCCACCTCCCATTTCCATTTGTTATAATATTTATTAAAATGGTAATTAAATTCCCCAATGGATGAAAGGTTCAACCTGCCTGTCTCCATGGACAGCTGTTGTCTTTAATTTAAAGTGCTAGTTTGTTGTTAAAGAAATGTGCCTATTGATTTTACATTTTGCATTCATATTTGTAATGTTTTTCTTTGTAATCTGTATTTTGTTATTGTATTTGTATACTTATGTATAAGAACATAAGAAAAGCGTCAGCAGATGGGGACTGTGCTATCCATCTAGTCTGCCCTAGAAACTACCTCCCCCCCCCCATGCAGCCTTCATCCTAACTTGTCCTTTATGTCTGTCCCAAGTGAGTTTGAACTCCCTGATTGTCTTTGATTCTACCACCTCCTGGGGCAGGCTGTTCCACGGTTCTATCACTCTTTCTGTGAAGAAGTACTTCCTGTGGTTGCTTTTGAGCCTTCCTCCTACCAGTCTCATATCTTGTCCTTTTATGCATGCTGCCGTGTTCTGTTGAAATAGGTCACTTGTCTGAGCTACATTAAGTCCTCTCACATACTTGAATGGTTCAATCATGTCCCCTCTGTTTCTTCTCTGCTCATGGGAGTATAGGTTCAGCTCACCAAGTCTTGCTTCATATGACCTGTGATGCAGTCAATGCACCTTCTTAGTAGCCCTTCTCTGCACTGATTCCAAATGGTCAATGTCCTTCTTGAGGGGAGGTCTCCAGAACTGAATGCGTAAGTGTGGCCTCACCAAGGACCTGTAGAGGGGCATGGTAACCTCCCTCTTTCTACTAGAAATACCTCTACTTACACATCTGAGGATGCCACCCACTTTCTGTGCTGCTTTCTCACATTGTTTTCCTACCTTTAATTTGTCAATGATGATTATGCTGAGATCTCACTCCATTTGTGTCTCCTCAAGTTGATGTCCTCCCAGTGTGTACTTTTTTCCTGGGTTCCTCTTTCCCAGGTGCATTACCTTACACTTTTTGGCATTAAATTGTAACTGCCAGTCCCTGGACCAATCCTCAAAGGTCAGCGCCCATGTTGTCTGCTCCTTCCCTTGTGTCCACTGCAGAGTTTTATATCATCTGTGAACAGGCAAACCTTCCCTGTTAACCCATTTGCTATGTCTGCTATAAATGTGTTAAATACGATCTGTCCAAGTACTGATCCCTGTGGGATGCCACTGGTCACCTTACCCTCCCTTGACTAGCACTGTCTGGGTCCTATTGTTCAGCCACTTACTAATCCAGTGGACCATCTTCTGGCCAACTCCTGTATGTTCCAGCTTATTGGTTTGCCTTCTGTGAGGGACAGTGTCAAAGGCCTTGCTGAAATCTAGGTATACAACATCCACCACCCTCCCTGATCCAATGTTCTGTTGACCCAGTCAAAGAAGTCAATTAAGTTGGTTTGGCAATAGTGTTCTGCTGTGAAGCCATGTTGCTTTGGGACCATTTTTCCAGTATCTGTTAGGTACACCACTATCCTCTCTTTTAGTAGTGACTTCATCATTTTCTCCACAACTGAGCTCAAACTGATAGGGCAGTAATTTCCTACCTCTTCCTTGTTTCTTCTCTTGTGTAAGGGCACAACGGTTGCCTATTTCCAGTCTTGAGGTATTTTCCTGCTGTCTAGTGACTTGTTGAAGAGCTCAGCCAGTGGTGCGACCAGTTCCTTTTGGAGCTCCTTCAATATCCTAGGGTATATGCCGTTCGGTCCCATGGCTTTTTCCACTTTCAGTTTATTAAGCTTTTTTAGGATCCTCTCCCTTGTGAAGGGGCTAGTGTGTGCTCCCTTGGTATCTTCCTTTGTCCTGCTCAGTGTAGGACCTTTGCCACTGTCTTCTATGGTGAAGACAGAGCAAAATAACTCATTTAACACTTCTGCCTTGTCCTCATCACTCTCTACCATCGTACCTTCCTTGGTTGCTAGTTGGACTATTCTTCCCTTAGTTTTTCTTTTTTTCTCTTATGTATCTATAGAAGGTTTTGTCTCCCTCCTTAACATCTTGTGCTATTTTCTCTTCTCTCTGTGCTTTTGCCCTTCTAACAGCTTTCTCTGCCTCCTTTAATTTGTTCTTGCATTCTTCCATGTCTGCTTCATGTTTTGTTTGCTTGAGTTGTGTAAAAGCCTTTTTTTTTCTCTCTTTGATTTTGGATGCTACTTCATGAAAGAACCAGAGTGATCTTTTCCTTCTTTTGGTCTTGCTGCTCTGCTTAGTGCACACAGTTGTTACTGTATGCAGAGCAGCCTTCAGAGTATTCCAGCAGTCCTCTACATCTCCTATGATTCCTCCTTCTAGCATGGATGCATTTGCTTTTCATCTGTGAAAATGGGCAGTTATGCTCATCAGACTTACAAGGATAAAAAATAAAATGAAGAAATGAAATAATTTACATTTCCTTCCACACAAGACCATACTTTGTCCTACCCAGCAGCATCCAATTTTTAATATGATTTGAAGACGGTGACCAGCTTAACCTGCCCTCCTCCATGGCCAGCTGCCTTCCCATGAATGGAAGAGCTTGCAAGATTACTATAGTAAAACCATCTGATCATGTGATCAGTTGTTGTATTATAGCAAAGGCTAAGACCCAATACCAGACTCTCATCACTTCCTGACACAGAGGGTATGGATGAGTCCCTCTCTGTTTGTTGATGTAATGAAACACGCTGATGTTGTCTGCTTAAATCAGCAGTGGGCCTGGGGAGAGCTGGGTCTGGAAAGCTTACAAGGCATACAGAACTGCTCACATCTGCAAGACATTGATGTGGAGCTCCACCTCCACTCTGGACCATGTCCCTTGAGTCTGGTGAGCATCCATGTGAGCCCCACAGCTGAGACTCGAGGCATCTGTTATGAGGATTTTCTGCAGGGGATGAATGAAGAATGGCACCCCTATCAGGAGGTTGCTGGGCTCTAGCTACCCTGACAGACCCTTTTTGACTGGATCTAAGACTAGGACTGGCTGCTCCAGGTCATCTGTATGCTGGTCTCACTGAACCTGCAGCATCCATTGAGGAACCCTCATATGCAGTCTGGCTAGGGGGCCCATAATGATGGCTGCAGCCATGAGTCCCAGGAGATGCAGAAAGGCCTGTGCTGGGATGTGATGGCTGGAGTAGAGTTGGAGGACTTGATCCTTTAGGTGCTTCACCCTGTGAGGGGGAGGAGGGCCATCCACTGAGCCTTATTCATCACCGCCCCAATACATTAAAGACCTTGGGAGGGTTCAGACATGACTTGGTCAGGTTGATCGTGACCCCCAAATCCTGGAACAGGCAGCAGGCATGAGCCAGGGTTTGGATCAGACACTCCTTGACAACTCTGCCAGCAGCCAGTCATTCAGGTAAGGAAACACATAGAACCCCTGTCATCTGAGAGCAGCTGCCACCACTACCAGGCACTTGGTGAGCACCTGTGGGGATGAAGATAAGCCAAATGACAGAGCCCTGAACTGGAAATGGGCTCCTTGAAAATAATATCTGAGGAAGTGCTGTGGGAGGTGCATACCTTGATATGCAGATAGGCATCTTGCATGTCCAGGGAGCAAATCCAGTCCCCCTGTTGTAACAGGAGCAGCAGACCCTGAAAGTTGACCATCCTGAACTGTTTGAATTGGAGTGACAGATTCAGCTCACCAAGGTCCAGAATGGGCCAGAGGTCCCTCGTACATTTGGGGACCAGGAAGAAATGGGAGTAAAACCCCTTTCCTTCCTGGGACTGCAAAACAGGGTCTATGGTCCTTTTGTGAAGCAGGGCATGGATTTCTTCCAAGATCAAAGGAACCTGTCTTGGAGGGTATGAGGACAGAACTGGGGAGGTTGTCCTGATGCCATTCTAAAAGTTCTAGGGAGTGGTCATGCTCTATGAACTGCAGTACCCAATTGTCTGAAGGTATCTCCTGCCACCTGTTGAGATGGAGGGAGAAACGACCCCCCTACAACCACCTCTTGTATATCTGGAAGGAGGGGATCTGGTAAGGAGTCATGAAGGGGGAGCAGCTGCAGCCAGGTCTGTGGGACCTCTCCAAGAGCTCTTGCTGGCAGACTGGGTGGGGTTAAGTAGTGCAGCCGCCACCTGCTACTTTTCCTGAGGCTTGGCAGATGTTCAGGCTTGCCTGTGGGTCACCAATGAAATTGCATCCTCTACCCAGACTTGGGCTGTGTGTGATGCATAGAATGGACAGACCTCAGGGTGCATCCAGATGCGTGTAGATGGGAGAGGATATCCTCATCATCTCCTCAAAACAATTTGTACCCTCTAAAAGGGGCATTCACAGTGGACAACTGGACATCTTGGGTGAACCCAGACTCCTAGAGACAAGAGTGCTGGTGCATGCATATGCTGGCAGCCGCTGCTCTGGCTGATGCATCTACGGCATTGTAGGCTGCCCGGAGCAAATGGGTACCAAAGTCAGAGGCTGAGTTAAAGGAACCTAGGGCTTGCTACTTGGTGGGATCATCTGATAAGGACTGGATGATGTCCCTGGCTTGATCCCACAGGGCATTTTGGTACTGGAACATGTGCACCAGGTAATTGAGGTGTGGATCGCTAGGGTAGCTGAAACAAATGGCTGCTTGCCCAGAAGGTCCAATCGATAATGACTTCTTGTTGGGTGGCAGTGAATTGAGATACTTAGGCCATTTAGTGCAGTGTGAGTGGCATTTATTACCATGGAGTCCACTTGTGCCTGTGCCCTGAGAAATGTTTTCTCCACTAGGGCATGGTACAATCTATTAACTTTTCTGAACATGACCAGGACCAGATTCTGCCTACCCCATGTGGCCATGGTGGTGTCCTCGTAGGTATCTATGAGCAGAGGGACCGCCAATGAGGGATGCTTTGGCTGGTGAAGGTAGGTAGCGTGCCCATGGCACTCCGAATCCTGTTCCTCCATCTCAAACTCCATGGCCTCCTGTATATGTCACCTGATGGTCATGAAGGTGGGGTCATTAAGTGGAGACTTGGGGAAATACTTAGGGATCTCTTCCCCTTCAAAGGAGCCTGTGGAAGGGGTAGAAAAGCCACTAATGTCACCATTGTCCCACTTATCTCTTGCCTGATCATCCTTCTCATCCGGCAAATGCAGGTCTCGACCACACTCAACACCCTCATCTGTGGGTTGTTGGGGGGGTTGTGAGCCAGCCTATGTGGTGGGTCAGCAATGGTAGCACTGGCATGAATGGCCCCAGACAAGGCACCTGGGGAGTGGAAGGTACCGGTCCATGAGGAGAGGGAACCTACAACTGAATAATGCCCCAGAAAGACATTAGTATGCCTTGAAAATCAAGTGTGACAGGTGTCGGTCCAGTGGGTGCTGACTGAGGATAACCCAGCATAGGCCCTGTGGGTGTAGGCTGTGGGTAGACTGGTGTAGGTATGATAGGCATTGGTTGAAGGTAGACAGGCACAGGCCTGATGGGTGCTGGCTGAGGCAAGACCCATGTATGCCCCATGGGTGCTGGTTGAGACAAGGCCAGCGAAAGTCCCATGAGTGCCAGCTGAGGTAAGATGGGCACTGGGGTGGGAGAAGCCCTTATCAGTGAAAACAGTGAAAGACACTGCCCTGGGGAGGCATCAGTGTCCTGCAGCACCAGCTCTGAGACTGGAGGATGAGTGGTGGACCCTAAAGAGGAGACCAACACAGAGGTTGTGGGTGGTGAACAGGAGTCAGAGGAGAGCCTGGCTTCTGCCAAACCCATGCTGGCCGAGCCACCATGCTGTGTACCCATCGTGAGCAGGGACCTGAGCAGCAGGGGCTGAGATGTAGGGAGCAAGCCCTGACCTGAAAAGCCTCTGCCCGACATACTAAGAGTGGTGGAAGGTGGTGCCATCAGTAGCCCCGTAGGAGACAGAGTGTGCACGGCAGCCGGGGCTGGCACCTTGGAGGAGGAAGACCCCTTTGTGGTCAAGGAATAGTGAGGAGATTGTGAATGGGAAGAGGAGGGCCGGGTGTATCCCAGTCCTTATCCCAGTGTGTGTTTTTCCCACTGGGCTTGTCTTGGGAATTCAAAGACTGAGAACCCAAGGACTGGGCCTGGGAAACTGAGGAGCTCCTGGCCTGCAGCTTCCATGCCATGGAGGTGACTTCTGCTTCAGGAGTAAAGCCTCTAAGGTCCACTGGTAGTGTAGCTGGATGGTATGGTTGAACCCTTGGCAGACTTTGCAAGCTTGGACATCATGGTCTGGGCCTAGGCAGCAGACGCAGGCAGAATGGCCATCCTTCTCCTGGATTTGCTTTCTGCAGGCACACTTGGTTGAGTGATTCAAAGTCGGTTTTGAAGACAAAAAAAAAAGGAAAACCACCAAAGTGATGATTTAGAAGAACTATGGTGAGAAAGAAAGAAATAAACTGAAAAGCACTCAGAAATGGCAATTGACTGAAGCTGCAGTGGTTTCCAGAGGTCCGACATACATTGGTCAACAGCAGGAAAAGACCTGAGGAGGCTATGGGGGCCACCCACTCTCATAGGCTAGGCCGACATCAGAGAGTGATGTCAGTGGTGGGTGACCCCCTCTGGTAGACTGCTACCTAGAAAGTTTCCATGTTGTCCTAATGCCTGGTGGCTCAGTCCTACCGGTGTGGCCTGCTGCAAAATATACGCTCGAAGTAAGATCTGGCGTTAAACATTTTAGCTTAAAAAATGTAGCACAGTGCAAACATGAGTAAGTATAGTTATGGTAGTTGACCTAGTTTGCCCAATAAGAGAGCAATATATATGGTAACCATCTTGACCCATTATCCATCCATCCTCCATCTATCTATCTATCTATCTATCTATCTATCTATCTATCTATCTATCTATCTATCTATCTGTCTGTCTGTCTGTCTGTCTGTCTTTCAGTTCAAGTCTGTCAGTTCAACTTAGTTCAAGTCTGTCTGTCAGTTCAGTTCAAGTTTATTTGATCAGCTTAAAAGACTTTACAAATAGAAGACGCACACACAAAATCCATCAAATAATATAAATACAACTCATAATTTGAATATACACAGAATAATATACACAAAATAAATAGAAACAAAAACGGCTAACAACACTAAAGATAATAAGTGTCTCTGAATAATAATACTGAAAAAACAAACCATTATTGACATTTCCAGTAGGAGATACAGATGCATTAGTGTAGTATTATCTAAGCGTTGCATTAGCTAATACCATAGGTGTGAACCCCTAAAATTGATCTGCTTTAGTGCTGCAAAGTTTTATTCAGTGCCATCACAGGTGAAAGACTAACATTCAACATTTCACGCTATGCGTTGTCTCAAAAGTGTCTATGGGCACCACCTAAATGCAACCTTAAATAGGACAACATTTCAAGATGCAGCTCCTATATTACAAGCACAGTGAAAGTGCATGTGACCAGTTCATTACAGTACAAAATAATACATTGAAAACTGGCTGCATTGTTCACACCATTCACATAAACTTAGCGTGATGCAAAAATCCAACTCTTGATGGATCTGAAAAATTGAAGAACACAGAATAGTATACTAAATGCTTGATGCTAAACCTAATAGATGTTACAAATCCAACTTATAGAAATGGTAGTAGTTCAATTCTATAATTTAAGCCCGGAAATACTGTTGCCAGCAATTTAAAATTTCAAAAATGTTTTCTCTTGGCGAATAGTAAATATAAACCCTTACTCCTTTCGCTTTATCCCGTCTTCTACCAAGTGACTGGCCTCAAGTATCACTCCAGAGTGATTGACAGCCCAGCAGACCAATAGTGAGCTGACATTTCTTACTGAATAACAGTTAATGTTCCAGTATCCATTCAGTCTGTGTGAGGCACCAAGGCAGTGGGTCTGAGTGTTGGAGAAGAAAAGAGAGAGAGAGAGAGAGAGAGAGAAGCAGTACTCCTGATAACAAAAAGGAGGTAATCACATGGTAACCTAGCTCAAAAACTGAAGCTGAAGGAGACAACTTTATAAAGAGGCTTTTTCCTGGGTTGCAGCTGAAGATCATGATTGAAACTGCCCAGCTGGTACTACACCCCAGTACTGGTTATAAGCACTGCCGGGGACTGGATGCCAATACATGCATGGTTGGGTAATAGCTAAAATTTTACTGGTAGCGCTGTCCTGTACATTACAGAAGTATGCTGTTTATAGGGCTGTGCAAGTTGACAAATTAGGCCCAACATGCCAATTTCGAGCCGGGCTGGGCAAAACTTGTATTGGCCTGATTTGGCTCAAAATTAAATGCCATTACTGAATTTAGTGTGTGTCTTTCACTGTGACCCCTGTGAAGTCTCCCCACAGTGGTGATATTCTGCCCCCCCCCCCCCATCTGCACATTAGGAACTGGAGTGGCTGCATGCAGTGTATAAAAGGAAAATAAAATGCTCTGGATATTTTTATTTAAATAAATAAATTTGCTGTTGCTTTCTGAATTTCAGGTTTCCGTTTTGGGTTTAGCAGTGTGAAACCCGATTTGGACCATTAATTCCGAATACTGCCAAACCAGAACAGCCCGAACTTGTGACCCGACCTGATGCCCAACCCTAACTGTTTATTAGTGATATTAGGAGAGGCCTAACCTGGTTTGGAGACAGCCAAGACACTGCTAGACACCATCATGAATGGAAGACAGAGGAAAATAAGCCATGGAGTGTCTAGCTGCAACAATGCAATTGCCCCAGTGCATCAAGGGACATCCCCTGGTCTAGAAGCACCATTAATTCATCTTTGTTTGCCCGCCACCTGCATCTTTGTATCATAGCTGGGAAAGCATTTAAGGGACTTGGCCATCTGACTGGGATTACAAATAAAGATACAGCAAATTTAAAATCCAGTTGTGAAGTAAACACGAAGTGGACACTTCGCGTTGGCACTATGCTACGCAGAGTGCCCCATAGGAAATGTTCACTTTACCTTGTTATTATTATTTCACATTGTCATTCCGCTGTAAACGTGAAGTAAGGTGGAGTGACAACAATATTGGCAGCACTCCACCCACACAGTCACCAGAATTAATGTGCATCCCCAAAGTGCTACTGTCTTGTGTACAGAAAACTCCTCAGTGCTGATGAAGTGAAATGAGAGCATAACAAGAAATGTAGTCTCCCAGAATTAATGGTGCACTCAGTGATGCACGCAGTGGTCACACACAGAGTCACCAGAATTAATGTGCATCCCCAAAATGCTACTGTCTTGTGTCCAGAAAATTCCCCAGTGCTGATGAAATGCTACTGTCTTGTGTCCAGAAAATTCCTCAGTGCTGACGAAGTGAAATGAGAGCGTAACAAGAAATGCAGTCTCCCAGAATTAATGGTGCACTGCAAATGCACAGACAGATTAAGATTGCACTGGCACTCAAGGGATACATATGAAAAGGCACAACAACACCTAACTAGTGCACACAAGTCACAAATCCAAATCTGGAAAGGAATACATTTTGCCAATTGGGGGCTTAGTGCACATCAGTAACAATCCACTACCAGTAAAGATACCACAAAGCAGAATGAAAATTAATGCAGGTGCAGTAGATAGCAGGTTCACACTGCTGCAATTACTGTATGGCATAATAAAAGGTGTCTAATTTAATGGCACGCATCGCGCACACACACACACACACACACACACACACACACACACACACACACACACACACACTACAAGTACTGCGTACAGTAGCAAATTGAAAACCTTTAGTAATATAACCACATGTTTTAAACAGATGAATTATACGCTGCTGCACCACAACAATCAGCAAAGAAATGTCAAGAATTACTGAAAATATTAATGTGTGTACATTAAAGGAAAACTCCACCCACAGCTAAGCCTGGATGCCGTTATAATATCACAAAATTAGCAGGAATAATCTCCTGTAACTTTTAAAGCCCTCTGTAGTCAACTTAGAGTTTTACCTTTGTCTCACATCTGTTTTTCCAGGCCACCCCCCCATTCTGTGTGTCACCATCTCGGTCTGTTTGCTAGTCTCACGCTCTCACTTTTGCCCAAGAAAATGACTTCCAATCGCCGCCTATACCTCCCCATTATATTACCAAAATCAAGCTCTGCAGCTTTCGTCTTTGATTCTTTTCCCTTGGCTTCACGGTTGCCTTCGGCACAAGTGCCTCAACTTCTCTGATTGGCTACACTGTGACGCTCTTTATTGGCTCTAGATTTCTTTTGTCCCTTATTGGATGTAGCAAATTTTTCCCAGCAAGAGATGCGGCTGAAAATGGCATACTTTGTTCTCGGTTTTGTAGCTTATATTAGAAGTGTAACTATTCAAGCACTGGTGCAGTAGTCTGTTTGCTGTGACCTGAACTGCTGAGTGAAGCAGAACAGACTCAACATCTACCGGCAGTGAGAAAGTTATCAGACAAGGCAAAGGTGTTCATTCCTGCAGCAAAAAGCAAAGGTTAGTTGTGTCTGCATAATTGCTCACATCGTGTTTGGTCTGTCTGTTGTATCTCTGGGCTACTTGCTCATCTTGCAGCAGACAGGGAACAATTGCCAGATTACGATCTCTAGGCAGCCCGATCTTTGTTTTTTTCCCCCCTCTCTGACTACTGTGAACTAGCGGAGATCGGGAGCAGGAGCCAGTGGTGTAGACAGCGACAAGTTTGGTGTAGTGAGTGGCAGTGGTGTAATTCACCAGCTCCTAGTCTTTTGCTACCTGCTAATTCGGGAGTCTGCCATTCTGTGGTGGTGGTGGATTTTGTTTTTAGCGGGATGGGTCTGGTCAGGTCATGTCCCAGGACAGAAAGAGATAGAGCACGCATCGAAGTGTGGCCTGCTGTGGCAGTGATACTTAGATATGGGGGAAGGGTAGAGGAGACACATCACAGCAAAATCTAGCCTCGTTAGATTTTGGGGAAAGCAGGATGAGCGTTAGCATGCCACCACAATAAGAGGAGTTGGCAGGAGTGGACGGGAGACTGGCTGCTAGTGAAGGGGCCGGAGTCAAAGGAGCTGGCTGGTAGCTGCAGACTGCATTGCTGGTTAGTCCTCATTTTGCTGCTTGCTTCTTGCCTGCTGCTGTGTCTGCCTGCTGAGGGAAGTCGAGGAACTGCTGCAAATTGCTGCCGACTTTCCTCTAGCCTTATCTGTGATTCCGGTGGTGGTGTAAGGGTTCTTGCCTTATGGTCTGGGTGAGATTGAGAGCATTGTGGTCTTTTGTCGGGGTTGATCGGACGGTCGAGTGTGCATTGGTTGAGAGCCTAGTAGGCTAGCAGCACTCACTTTTAGAAGCAAGTTTTGTCAGAACTGAAAGGCAGAGCATAGGAGAATACAGGCTGCTAGATGAGGCTGTGAGCTGTCTTCTGTGAGCAAAATCATTCAAGTAAGTGTACTGCAAGTACTTTAAATGGAGGATATGGGAGACTGTGCCTGGTGGTAATGCAGTGTGGTTGGTGGGTGAGTTGGGCTTTGGGGGGGGGGGTGCAGCACAGGACAGTGCCAAACAAGCAAAGAAGGTTGTGGGAGCGAATTTCACAAAGCTAACAGGGCAATAAACTATTTGACATTTATTTTTGCACCAGTCAGGGCCAGGGAGTTAGTGCCTGGTCAAAGAGAACTCATGCAGCTTGCAAGACATGGTAGTGTTGTGTCTGAAGTGTGCCAATGGTTTTACATTCCAGTAGATTGTGGCCAGCACAGTCAGCAACTGGACAGCAAAATATAACAATGCTGCTCAGCTTGAGCAAGCAAGAATCCTAACATAACTTCAGTATTCTGCAAGAAAGGGTAGGTGGTGTTTCTGCAGTTTGTTTTGGGTGGTCTGCATTGTTGGCTTTGTCTACTGTACTTGCATGCTCTGTGTCACTGTTTAGTTCTGTGCTGTCTCTCCTGTGTAACACCTGAGCCTGACTAAGACTATTGCCTGCTTTGGTCAGGGGCAGGGGAGTGGGGGCAGCTGTCTCTTGTTTTGTTGGGGGAGGGGTTGTTATATGGTTAGCTTATCTTGCATACAGCTGCTGGGCTTTCCTCTGTGTTACCTAAGTCAAACTGGAAAATAATACCATGAAGTTGTAATTTTTTTTCTGAGATATTTGGAAATTACTGTTCCAATTGCTTATTGTCACGTCCTTTTCTAGCTGCTACGGTTCACAAGCTATTGGCAAATTAGTGTTACAAGAGTTCCTTTTCTTATTGCTGCTTTATGGCTCCATGCGTATGCATAGCATTATGCACTAACTGGCAGCTTGGTGGTTGGGCCCCTGTGTTCCCACCAATAAAAAAAAAAAAAAGAATCTTTGTGAAAAAACTCCATTAATGTATCACTTAGGGGTTGTTTAAAACCAACAAAATAGTGGTAATTCAATGCTGGGGTTACCACCACTACCACCCCACCACCACTCTACCCTCCATACACCAACAGGCATTGGGGAGTGCATTGTGATTGTTGTGCTTCACTCTCACCCCATTCTCCTATACTGCTTCTTTACACATGAAATGGGGTGAAACTTATGCACACCAGAATGTGTGTGGGTAGTGGGGGTGGTAGTGTTGTGGTGGTAACCCCAACGTTTAATTTCCACACTGTCAATGTGGAAACAACTGTAACTGATGCATTAACTGATGTTAGAAAGTTTTACTATTTATCTGTAGATTTACTTTTTGCTGGCTAGCACATATCTTGTGACTCGAGACTGGCTGGTTGTGAGTACGGTTGTCTCCACCGCCCTTCCCCGATACCAGAATTGCTCCTGTAGTGAACAGTCACCTATGACAGCGTGTATATGCTTGAGAGGCAGGGGATGAGAGACTAGGGCTGTCAGTGGCAGGGTGCACGACTTTCAACACACAATTCAGTTACTTTAATCTGTCTCTCCCCCTCATCTATGTGGTTCTGTGTATCGGTAAGCAGCCTTCATTAGCTATATTACAAAACTGGCATGGAGGAACGGACTACCTGTTTGCAGATGACAGCAAGATCTGTAACATTCTGGATGCTTCAGAAGGGATGGAGATGGTAAGGAAGTACCTGTTGAAGCTTGAGAAATGATCTGGTGACTGGCAACATAAGTTTAATTTACTAATCACAAAATTGCCAAATTATGCACATAGCACATAGAAAGTCTGTGGAAAGCTACTGGATGGGGACGGGTGTTGCTGACAGTCACAAAGGAAGAAAGGGGCATGGTGGTTATCAGGTAGGATGACCAAAAGATGTCAACGCAGAGTACAATGGCAGTTGGGAGGGCCAATAAGATGATGGCGTGCAGCCTGCCTGCTGTTGCAGCACTTCGATGTGCGCTTGTGTCCCTGGTTCTGGAGCAGACCTGGGTGCCAGCAGGCTGGATGGGGTGGTGGGGCGGTGCAGTCTAAGTGTCCAATGGACTGCTCAGTTCCTCCAGGGGTTTTGTTTGTTTACTGACTTGGGGGTGTTCTGACCTCTGGCGGAAGCCAGGAGGTATAACTGGCTTGGCAGCCAAACTAATGGGAGAGGGCGACAGACACCAGCACAACCAATGGCATCATATATCACGTTATGCAGGGTGGTGTACTCACAAGTACACCACCAGGAGCAACACCAATGCATTGGCCCAATATTGGGTCCTTCCCCAGCTAGTAAAGCTGCAATAGGAGGTCCCCGATGAAGACTTGATCCCTTTGGAGGGTGGTTATAAGGGAAGCTGCACTCCCACTGCCACTTTGCCTTGGAGTTAAGTCCAGGCACCATGGGTGAGACCTCTGACAGCTGGTGGCAGACTGGGAGTTTGGTTCAGCTTTGTGGTGGTGGTGGGTATGGGTATAAAGAGTTTATAGTGCATAGGCAGTGGTATCGCCAGCATGAAGCGGGAGATAATGATGTGACTGGAATCATCAATGTAAAGTAATTTCTGCCAACTGTTAGGGATGTCTGGTAGATACTGATGTTGTAAGAGCACATACTGCATTATTATCTAAACCAGATCAATGTGGAATGTAGTAGTAGTAGTAGTACCACCAGTACCAGTACCTCAAAGACACACAAAGTAAATGTGAGCCATTTGAAGATGGTACTTTCCCTAGCATGATTGCCATTGAACAAGAAATGCAAGGTAGCGTCTTACATAATCACTACTGCAATGTTGAGATATAGTAATACATTGCTGTCATGCACTACAAACAGGAACTGTGCTTGGGTTTAGCTCTGAGTGATATATTACTAGTTACTCACACAATGCAAACTTTTTGCCCTTGATATCATTTTTCTGCCATAAAGCTATTAATAGTTGCTGGTTCTACAGAACAATAAGACCCGCTGAAGCCTTTTGCATTCTATGCTTCCTTTACTCCTTTGTCCTACCTTTTGTTCTCCATCACAGTATGGCCAGTTGTACTTGCTGTTTGTGTGTTTTCAAGCAAAAAACACACATACTAATAAACTGTGGACTTTGGTGTGCCTCTGTACCTTTACAAAGTTCTGACACAACATGTTATGGAGTGGAAGAATGGAACCTGTCGTGCACATACAGAGACAAACATGTTCCTCTGGCATTGCATCGCAGCAAAAAGTAAGCACTTCAATATTGCCTAGTTTTAGCTCATTTAATTTCTAATACTATTGACCTTTGCTTTTTAATTACTGATATGGTGTGTTTCACCTAGGCAATCAAGATCACATGGCTCAAGGGGGTAGAAATAATGCACCATACTGATTTGAGCCACAGTTTGAGGACCATGAGATGCCACAGTGCAGCACAATCAACAGTGGTGACAGCAGTATTGACAGTGACAGTGATGGCTATGTGGAAGGATTCCAACTGCCCAATCCACGTTTAGAAAATAGAGAGTGGTGTTTGTGCAATAATTGCACAATTATGAACACTGCTCTTGAGTGCTATTGCTGCATGGAGTTCCCACATTGCCGTGCAAAATGTGTGAGTGACGTTGGTGTCTATTACTGCATGTCACACAATGAAGCATTAAGTCACCTTTTCCTGTATGAAGAAAGCCTCAAATTACTCAGTTACCAACTATGGCATTTCCGTGGACAGTCTGAAAACATCCAATGGACAAACAGGTATGTGAAACTAAAACTTATGGAATTTTTTTACTTCATTAACTGTCAATAGCGATGCTCATTGTATAATTTAAATCTATTGCGTATCCCTTTCAATGGTGTGTTCCTATGCAGTGGTGAATATTGGTAAAGTTATGCAGATTGATACTACACAGCATGGCTTTGTGAAATCAAGATCATGCATGACTAATTTGTTACATTTTTATGGTGGTGTTAGTGAGTCATTGGATAAAGGAGAAGCTGTGGATGTTATCCTTCTAGATTTTTCTAAGGCCTTTGATAAGGTCCCCCATGGTGAATTAATTGATGCAACTATAACGATGGGCTTAGAGGGGGATATTACTAAATGGATAGAATCCTGGTTGACCTGGAGAACTCAGCGTGTTTGCATAAAGGGCTACTATTCTGGTTATGAACAAGTGACTAGTGGGGTCCCTCAGGGATTGGTTCTGGGCCTTGTCTTTTTAATATCTATATTTCTACATTAACTACATCTACGGATGTTTGGTTAACCAAATTTGCTGATGATACCCGCATAAGTTTTATGTTAATAATCCTGAAGACATCAACACTTTACAATATGCCTTGGGTGAATTAGAAAGTTGGGCGATTGTAAAGAAACTTACGTTTAACATAGATAAATGTACCATGATGCATTTTGGGAAGAAAAATCCAAAAGCAAATTATATACTGGGTGGTAGATCACTTGAAGCTGTTGAGGACGAATGGGATCTGTGAGTCAGGGTAAAAAATGACCTAAATTTTGGATTACACTGTCAACAAGTAATCAAAAAGGCTGGGGGCATACTCCACTGTATAAATAAACATATAAAAAGTACAAGTAGTAAGGTTCTGCTCCCACTGTATTCCTCCCTGGTTATGCCACACCTCGAGTACTGTGCTCAGTTTTGGGCACCAGGAGATAAGGGTTCTATAAATGCCCTTGAAAGAGTTCAGAGGAGGGCAACTAAAAAATTGATGAAGTGAGGGGATTAGAGTATGGTGATAGACTGCAAAAGCTTGGACTTTATACTCTGGAGTATCGCAGAATGAGGGGAGATTTATGTATGGTTTACCAAGGATTACATGATGATCGACTATGGGAAATTTTGGGTCTGATACTCAGAGATATGGTATATGAAACCAGAGCTCATCCATTACAATTAATGGTGGAATGTTGTAGAACTAAACAGAGAAGTTTGTGGTTCTCAGTTAGAGTTTCTAGGATATGGAACGGTCTGCCATTAGAAGTGGTTGCCAGTGAGAGCATGAATCTTTTCAAAAATTGACTGGATGTTTATTTAAGTTCAAATTCCATTAAGGGTTATAATTAATTTATGGCGAGCAATACGGACCGTTGGTCTTTTCGGCTCTGATTAACCTATGAAACCTATGAAAACATGTCACCACAATGAGTCATGGAGAGAGTGGTGACATGATGGAGACATGTTCTAAAATGCCAGCAGAATAGAAATTATGTTCTTTCATGTCTGCTTAGTAGTCAACACCCATACGGGATGCACATTTTGCTGACCCACCCCCACCCCTTGTGTTCTCCCATTTCCTTTCCTGGGTATTTCCCCTGTATGGGACTTCCACAGCTTCACCATCCTCCTATACCTGTTCCCGTACCTCTTGAACATCTCCATGGTATCCGCCTCCACTAGTCCCCTGGGAAGCACATTCCATTGTTCCACCACCCTCTCAGTGAAGTAACTCCTACTCCCCCCCCGAGTCTCCACCACCCCCCAGCTTCCACACATGTCCTCTGGTTGCCCCCCTTTTTTTAAATTAGAACACCCCTTCCAAGACTCCCTTACTGATCCCCTCTATGTAATCAAAAACCTATCATGTCCCCTCCGTGTCCCTGCTCTCCTCCAGGGTGCACATTTTGAGCTCCCCCACCCTCTCCTCATAGGTCCTCCACCACCATGCCCCTGATTTCCTTCCTCTAGACCCTCTCTAAGAGGGCAATGTTTGTTTATTTGTATTTTTTTTTTGTTAGGTGTGGCCTCCGGAATTGCACATGGTACTGAAGGTGCAGCCTAATCAGGCAGCTATACAGAGGGAGAATCACATCCCGCCTTCTGAAAGTAAATCCCCTAGCGATGGATCCCAGCATTCTATTTGCCTTGGCTGATGCCCTTCTACATGTCTGGGTTGTTCATTTTATCATCCACCACCACCGTCCCCACATCCCTCTCTCCCTTTGAGACTTGTAATGTGTTGCCCGCCAGGGTCTACACTTGACCTGTGCTATTGGCCGCCAGGTGCAGAACCCTGCATTTTCCATCATGAAACTTCAGTCCCCACTATCTCGACCACCTGTCTAGAGACACCAGGTTCCACTGCAGGGCCACTCTACCCTCCTTCCCATTCATCAATGCTCCCAGCTTTGAGTCATACACAAAAAGACTCATTCACTCCCCATACCCTTCCTTATGTCAGACATAGGTGTTAAACAGTAGTGGCCCCAGGATAGATCCCTGGGGGACTCCCGTAATGACCTTACTTGGGGATGAGAATATCCACTTCCTAACCATCACCCTCTGTGTATGCTCAGAAAGTCAGTTCTCTATCCACCTGATCATCTGCCCTCCCACCACTATTCCCCACAATTTAGCCAACAGGCCACTGTGAGGAACTGAACCAAACTCCTTGCTGAAGTCTAGAAAGAGGACATCCACCAGCCTACCCTGGTCCACGTCACTCGTCACTCAATCATAGAACTACACAAAGTTGCTCTGACACGAACTTCCTGGGATGACTCCCTGCTGTCTGTCATACAGGTGACCCATCTGCTCCTGCTGCACCTCCCCTCCCTCCCAAGCCTTTCTCTTCTGTCTCTTGCTCCCATCCGACCGGTCCATGCTTTTTGGCCCCATGCCATTCCACCCTGTTCCAATTTCCTAGCACCCCCTATGTACTGCAGTCTCCCCCTTGCTTCCCTGATCCTTCTCCTTGCTCTGTCTCCCCTGGATCCCTGCTTACTCATACTCCATGCCCCCCCTCTGAATTTCTGGTCCTTCCTCCTGCCCTCTTCCCTCCTCCCCTCCCTATCCGACCACCTGCCCCATCCACCTTATCCACCCCTATGATCCTCATCTTCTTCAAGGTGTAAAGGGTCAAAGTGCTTACTAAGCCTAATGACTGCCCCCTCCCAATCTCGGTTCCCTCCAGGCATCCTCAGCCATCCTTTTCTTTTGTCTGTTTTTTGGTTCTGTAGGTTTCGACGTACAGATCACCTCTCTCAGAGTGCTCCTGTGTTCCTTGTATGTCTACCTTTCCACCTCCTCCTATGCATAAACCTTCATCTCCAGGTGCAGTAATATATGCACCCCTGATTCCCCTACTTTTCCATCCTTCCCCATATATCCTCCTCATGTCCCCAACTGCCTCCTAATTGTCTCAACCTCCTCCCTAAGGTGTGCCATCAGATATCACACTGGGCATCCTCTGAACTTCCAGGCTCAGTCAAGTACCATGGACGCCCCACACCCTGTATACCCAACCACCCGACTGAAGATACCCAATCTTGTGTGACATGTTCCCATCCCCATCTTAGTATCTGTCCATGCCAATTGGTCCACAAGACAGCACACACCGTCAGAGTGAATGAATACAATCCTCACACATCCAGCCAGAACAGCATTATAAACGGGTTTCCCAAAGCTACATAAACACCTATCTAGTAAGCTAATAGTTGTCCACTTTAGAACTGAGTGTTCCTCAAGTCCAACCCACTGTTATCCAAATTGGCCCAGGGAGGGGAGGTAGGGGAAAATTCAAGCTCTTTCCTCAGGGTGTTGCAAAATTGGCTAAGCTATCCACCTTTTGTAGCCCTTTCCCAGTTTGACATTTGTGCCCTGTGTGCAGATTTGTCCACCTTCTCTACAGCTATTCCTCTGGTCAACAGTGCTCCCTGTCATCGACAAACTCTCCCCGGCTGCTCATCCTCCAGTGCATCTCCTGGCATGGTCCCTCCACAGCTCCAGGGTCTCCGATATGACCAAATTCACCTGGCACCAATACAGCCCCTGGCAAGCAGTCCCAGCTCTTCCCTGAGGATGTCCTTTGTACTATGGTGGTTTAGAGCTTTGGGCTTCAAACTTGGAGACCTGTATTTAAATCCCACTGCCCCCACTTGCATACTGTGTGACAATGAGCAAGTCATTAACGTTCTTTGCACTCCCATGTCATACCCAGAAATACAATTTGCCTCTGTGTGCCTTTCCGGGGTAATTAATTTCTCCTTTCACTTTCCCCATAATTTCTCTTTTCCCATTAACCATACATAAAGAACACAATGGCACCTGGTTTCCCAGAAGTGTTCATAGACAATGATTCACACAATGCAATTTTTGTGGGGGTCATCTGCATGTGTAAAGCTAGAAGAATTAAATTTTTGTTATAACTATGTGGTTTGGAAATGCACAGCACACTATGACAGTATATACCTCATTATGCACAATATGCAGTGCAGGCATGTGGAGGGAGTAGTTTATATACTTCACATGTGACTGAAGAGGTCAGTCCCCCACTCCCCCGAACCCCAATGTACCATGGTTCCCTCAATGACACTAAAAGATACATGACACATGTCGGTGAACTGGAAGTGTATAGTGCAGACAGTCATGATGAGGCATACACTGGCCTGTGAATCACAGAATATCCTCAGGTTTAGTAGGCTCTTGATTAAAAATGTAGTGAATTCAAATTAAAGGAACACAGGGTTGACCAGACTTCCATTTTCTGCACTCCTAATACATTTTGTGTGTGTGTGTGTGTGTGTGTTTAACTTGGAGCATAAACACATAGGATTAGTGGGGTCCAAAGGGTGTCAAATGGAGCCATCAACTAGGACAGGTGGTTAATTACCCAGGTTAATTTCTATTATTCTGTACTGAGGTGATAGCTTTATTTTTATAGTATGTGATAAGCAACTCTCTTTGTATACTTAATTTGTTCCTCAGAACTCAATAACAATTAAAGTCCTTAATAGAGTGTTAATTAGTGCATTTGTGGTGTTGGACAACTTCTTTCAATATGGGTATACACTCTGGCATTCTCGCAAGACTACAGTAGAAGCTCTTCCAGACTCTTAAGTTACCACACAGAACTTCTTCAAACCATTACCAGACATTTTGAATCCAATAATCAACAGCTCAAGGCTGCCATGGATGCTTTTGACACTTCTTCCTCCAGATCACCATCATGCATGTGCAACCTTTGCTTTTTACCAGGCAGGTCCTGCCTTCTACCGGCAACTCCCATTGGATACCTCTGAACATGCATACCCCAACGGTAGCACCCTAATACTCCCCTGCCTCCGTGCTCACCATGCTGAAGTCCCCTTCTTCCTTGCACATCCTCACCCCTCTTTCTGTTCACCGCTGCAAGCCATCTACTCGCACCTGCCACAATCTGGAAGTCAAATGTACTCCACTCCCTATCGTCACTGACAACCCCCTCCGCCTTAGTTCTGGGCATCCCACACACCCCTGCATCCTTTTTTTTTCTTTTTTTATTGTTTTTTGCTATCCCCCTTCCTCTACTCTTGACTGGGCCATCCCACCTATCTGTTGACCTAGCTTTGTTCTTACTGGCTTCTGTCTCATTCACATTCAGCTCCCCCCTAACTACCATGGCCTCCTTGCCTGAACCTGCTTCCCCCATGCCCCAAGTTTTTGAGCCTCCACCCTGCTCACCAGTTCCTCCTTCTCCTGCCCCCTTTCCACTTCCCTTTCCTCTGCCGGTCAGGGGCCCCCACCTCCAGTCCCCTCGCTTTCTCACCCACCGTGCCTCCCCCCTTCCTCCCTGATTTTGGGTCACCTTCACTAACTGCCCCATCCTGTCTTGATCCTCTATAACACTCCCCTCCTCTACTACCAGACGTATGGAGTCAAAACACTTTGCGAGCCTAAGAACTGAACCCATCTCACCACCCCATCTCGGTTGTCTTTGGACAATCCCAGAAGCATGCTTACTTCTTAGGGAGTATCCACTTTTTAGGCTTCCTCTGCTGGTGTCCCCATCTACCCCATGAGTACCCCCTGCATAACTCTTCCTAAGCCTGACTCATCATTGCCCGGTGCAGTTATGTATGCTATCCCTTGCCTCCTGCTGTTCCAGTACCTATCATATCTCCTAGCTGTCTTCTGAGCACCTGCTCCTTAAGCTGTGTCTACTGGTGGCACACTGGGCAATCCTCAAACTTCTAAGCCCAGTGAAGTACCATGGCTGAGCTACACCATGTTCTCCCAACCACCCTCCCAAAGATGCTGGCTCTAGCAAGGTAAGGTACACCCATCATCATAGCAGGATTTTAGTTCAACCCCGGTGCCAAAACCAATCCAACATGGTTTCCACACTAGTGGTTAGGTGACATGCCTACAGCCATGACTACCTAAGGTAAGACCACTTTAGGAGCTGGATGACGGTGTAGTGGGGCTCAGTCTGATGGAAGCCTTGACGTGTGAAGAATGGAATCCTAAAGCATGGTTTAAAAGAACTGCATTTGTTTCAGTGTAGCAGCAGTGAAGCATTATGTGTCACACATGGGTTGTGAAATGTGGTCATAATGGTGACCATGTTTGGCATTGTGAAGCAAACCATTCATGACCCAGTAACTCACCTGTTCCTTTATTTTTTTTTTTTTTTTAGGATGTTCCACTTTGTGCCGTATCGTGGCTACATTATCTGGATATATGAGGGACGCAGGCTTGGTTACGGACATCGGGTTGTAATTCCATCATGCGTTGTAAATGCCATACGGGATCATTTTCCATTGGATGAAGAAGACTATGTTGGTTTTCTGCCCTTCGAAGGATTCTGGGTATATCCAGAGACAATGAATGGCTAAACTAATACATGTGACTAAGTGCGGGTTACTGTATCACTGCCAGTAAACCATAAGTTCCTTGTGCCCACATGCATACAATGAGTTTTGCTCAACAATCTTCCATTTTTATCCAAAATTGCACATGCATCTCTTTGCACAGAGTGCGTAATTCATGCACGTAAAATTCTGTTTGAATAACATCAAAACTCCCTCGCAAAGTGCTGTCAAAACTCGCTTTTTAGAGACACTGTCCATGCCAATGAAGGTTTGTTGAGGCTAATGGTCTGAATTAATGCACTTGATTGTATGTAGCTGTAGATGGAACTATAATGTGTATATGTGTTATATTCTGTTCTTTTTATGTTATTGACTGTTAAATATTAGTTTCAAAGGCCAAGGCTCACCATCTTAAATGAGTTTTACTCAATGCTGTAACACATTTAATAAAAATGAAAAAATGAAATCATTTGAGTGCACTTATGCCTCATTTTGAGTACTCATTTGTAGTAGTAGTAGTAAAAAAAAAAAAAGTAAAATGAAATCCATTGTACCACAACTGTCACTGAACTTGTCTGTCCTCCACTTGGAACATTCTTTAATTTTAGCAATGGATTCGGTGCTGGAATGCATTGCATATTGTACTGTGGAAATGGGACAATGCTAAAGCATGAAATATGGTTTAGCTGTAACATGAATAGTTGGGCCTAAGTGAAACATCAATTCTTAAAGTGCTCTAATGTGCCCTAGATGGTGCAGGACTTGCACCATGAAACACATGAGGTGGGGCTTAGGGACCTCAGTATGTAGTCCATGGAGTAAAGGAGACAGTGGGGGCCAATGACAAACTTTCAAGTACATCAAGGTCATAAACGCAATGCAGGTAGGGGAACCTTTTCCAATGTAGACAAAGTACCAGAAGAAGGGGGCATAAGATGAAAATTGGAAGTGCATAACTTCAGAGGTAATGTGAGGATGTTTTTCAACCTAAAAATGGTTGACGAATATTGGAATCGTATGCCATAGGAGGTAGTTGGGGAAAACACAGTGGAAGGATTTAAGAATGCATGGGACATGCCAGCGGGAAGTCTGAGGGGGGATGAAATGATGAAAAGGCCTTGATCGGTGTCAGTGGCCACATACGATGTATAGGGCCTAAGGGAAGACAGGATGTTACTAGAGGTCTATATCTGTGAGTAATTTCTATGTTTCTAGTGTGACATTTTCATCAGTGGTGGTGGAAAAACACACTAACGATGGAGATCTGCATCTATAAAGTGAGAATATAGCTTGCAAGCCATGTTCTGGACTGACTTTAGAATGGAAGGTTTGGGTGGGGGGGGGGAGTAAACATAGGCTGGCGGAGTATCTAGTGGCAACAGTGCAATTTATATTGAGTGTGGGGTGGAGGACACCGATCAAGCACTCCAAGCACTAGTTGACAGATGTTCCCTCTCCCCATTATCAGTAAACCCGGATCACAGTTTGGTTTTCATAACTAGCTGGAGACAACGCTATCAGACATGAATATAATGGCAGTAAGTAACTGCAACCGCCAACAAAAGAGATGGGGAGTATCAAACAAAATTGGTAATTGCTGTGGGCATGCTATGAGAGTAGGGCAGGGTACTTTTTTCTGGCCTAGTCCAGGAACATGCGGAGCATTAAAAACGGAGTCACAGATTAGTTGTCTGTAAAGACGGTGGGGGGGGGAGTAGCAGCATAGCTGATGGGGAGACACTAGACCACATTGTTCATATTAGGTTCACAGCACATATTCATGCAAAACGGGCATGGTGGTGGTGTCCCTAGCACACCCTGACAGACTGGATATATGTTTCTCTATTGCCGACCTGTTGTCATGTGATGAAAGATACCAGAGAAAGACCTATGTCATATTATATCGAAGTATGTTCTGAAGTACCAGTGCATGGGGGGGGTGGATTCTTCACCATGGACAGACTGTTGCATTCTATTTCTGAGATGGCATTGGGTTTGGGGGCACCCCCAACCCCCCCCACCTCCTACGGTCCAATCACAGGCGATGTATCACTGAGTACCCGGCCGGAACTAAAGCCTCCAAAATGGGGCCAGAATTCTCATCCAGCCAGGTCTCGGTGATGCAAGCCAGGTCAACTGTTTCAACAAGATCAGCAAAAATTGCTGTTTTGTTTTTGACTGACATGGCATTGCATAACACCGCCCGAGTTGGATGAACCCCTCGTACCTCGCGAACCACCTGCCGACTTAATTCAGTCTTGCTCTTGGGAATGGAAACCAGGCATTGAGGACCACGTTCAGAGTTCCATTTTGTCCCAGGGTGTCTCTTGACTCCCACCACCCCGATAGGATGACCCCGCTCACTCACCCTCCATGTTCACCGGCCCCATCCTCCTCCATCTCTTACGCACATTGCCAAGTGCTCTACAGCACTGGTAAACAAAAAATGCAACAGGAGGAGTGGAGAAAGGGCTGAGGGCATGAAGAACAGAGGGTGAGTAATGCACAACTGTGGGGGCAGATAAGCAACACATTCCACACAAACTCAATCAGACAATTTGAGCCTAAAATTACATTTAATTACTACTAGAGTTCCTCAAAGTACATACATCTAATTCCACAAACCTTTAGAAAAAATTAGCTAACAGTTCAAAAATCAAATCAGGAAAACCAGATATGCATGTTTTTACTGGAACACAGGTATATAGGTGTGTCACAGTATCAAGGCACATTATTATGTACAATAAGAAGTCATTGAAATGAGCCGGGGACATTGTCTCTGTGCTACCATGCAGTCTATAACTTCTATCTATGTCCAACAACCAGTATTGTGAACCACTCACTCCATGTATGTGTTTCTACTTGGATGTGCAGTCATTCTGTGATAGTCATTCATGTTGGCAAACAATCTGCAAGAACCATGCCCCGTGTTTAGCATTCCATGATTTTCTTTATATTGCCAGGTTCAGGATACCTAGATATTACAAACTGGCATTGTGTTGATTAAGGGGGACCATCGCTGTAAAATCTTGATAACACTCGCTGTACTACTTCATGTTTGGGAGGACACGGTTTTTTGGCTATGTTCTGTGGAACGTGTGGAACAGACATTTTGGGTAGGACGATTTCCTATCTCTTTACTTGCAGCACTTGAACTAACATGTTGTAAATATACTTGTGTTATTTTACGTCAAAGAGTGGTTTGGCAATCCATTCTTTCTTCGCTTTTGGGTACACCACTTTGTAGCATTTATCCCCCTTCTGACCAGACATTGCCGTTGGGTGTTTTACCACTGCTTGTTGCCACTGTACATTGGCATTGTGGTCTAAGATTGCCAGCATTATGCATGCCTTGATTCCTGCATGGCTAAAGCACTATGACTTTGGGCAGGACGTACATAGAAGAGCATGAAAAACCTCTATGCTCCCAGTGTGGCAGAACGTGCTTCAAGTCATTGATTAAAGTGCGGTTATTCACAATTTTGCTTAGAGCACTATGCGCAGTGTCGCCATAAAGCAACCACTTTGTTCTGTCAGTGTGTTCCAGAGGCATTTGGTGATCACAGTGATGAAACTGTTGAGCCCAAGACCAGCTGTGCATATTGCTGACATGATATAGGAGTGAGAGACACTTTTCCCTAAGTAAAATCTCATCACCTTGACATGTTTCAGATGCCCACCAAAGATGATTTGAGATGCTGTGGCACCACTCCATAAGTTTTTCATTACCTCTGGTCTTTGCCTGAATCAAAATTTTTTTGCATACACTTTTTGACAGGTGCCACAGATCAAACTGGTGTGAAATCATTGGGTACTGCTGTCACATCAAGGCACCAATTCCACGGTGACGGTCTGTGGCAATGACCACAATCTGAATATTGCTCCTTAGCAATTTATGAACACAGTTGTCAAATGCCTTTTTTTCTAAAGCAAAAGATGTAATGCCTGGCTGTACCTGCTCCAGAGCAAAGTGGACTATTTTATTGGAGTCCAAGTCCATCAATGTGTAGCTGCTGTACTTTGCTGAAAAGCCAGGGCTGTCACAGCGACCAACCCCTGCAAGACGTAATGGATGTGTCTGTATTTCCTGAATAAGAGTCTGTTCCTCTGTGTCCCATGACTTTTGAACCACAAGGAAAAGGTACTTTCTCTGAAAATCAAAAAAGGTTGAAGAAGAAATGAACTGCAGTCCCAGGTACTCTGTAAATTTTGATATTCTAGCAAACAAATTTCCACTGAATAATATAGCAGCTGCAGACAGAATGTTTCCAGCCAGCATTTTTCCAAGTAATGGTTGTGAGTGCCAGCGTATTATCTGATGTCCATTGATGCATGTTACTGTTACTGAGAGCATAGAGCCAATAACACTGGTCTTCTCCACCTCATCTGCATGACACTGACATTCATTGCAAACTAACTTTGAGAACAGTGTATCGAGGCAAGACTCAAAGACTATGTACTTGGGTTGATGCACAATGCCATCTTCAGTTTCACAGTCATTGAAGCTTATGTCACTGTCTGTCGTGTCAGTGTCTGGCACATAATAATCACCTGAATCTTTCATCTCTGATTCCATGACTGTCTCATGATTGTCTTGACTGTTTGTCCAATGATCTTCATCAAATGTGTACTCTGTATGATCTGGTGCTACCAAGGGTTCAAAGTTGTATGGCTCAATGTTGGGAAGTGGTGAAGATGTAATCGGGTATGGTGCTTCAATGGAGCTGGTAGTGGCAACAGGAGAGCTTGGTGGTTGTGCAAAATATTGATGGTCTTGGAGTGCCACTTTCACCGGAATCACCTCTTCTGGAAACTGTGTTTCAACTTCTGCTATGCAGGATACTGTCTGAGTATTGGCACTACAGAAATTGATAGGATCTGTCTGCATAGCAACAGTGCTGGTTACTGGTGAACTTTGATACAAAAAGCTCTGTGTGCCAAAGTCCATGGTATATGTGGGGAAGTCATTTGGGGATGGTTCCATAGGATCAGATGTAGCAACAGAAGGACTGTCTGTATCCTAAAAGAAAAAGTGACATGTTATCTATATGAAATAGTGGTGACAAGGAGAACTGGAAGTTGGGTAGTGATCTTGTTTATCTGTGGCTATTTAATATTCTTTGAGTTTGAGAAAATAATGCAGTAGTAATGGCTCATTTAAGAAGGTAGAAGTAATGCACGATATACTACCAAAAATGTGGACGGCAGGGAATCTTTGTTCAACAAAGGACAAAGAAAGTTGAAAAAAAAGAATTATAATACAAGGGTAAAAACATGCATCTGAAGATAAGTGCAGCACAGTTACCAATATGCAGTATGCATACATGGGCATAACACAGATGGCAGTAAAATGTTGACATTCAGGAGTGGTAGTTAGGATTGGGCATAGGTATTTGGGTTGGAAGCTGTGGGATTGTTAGTGTGGCATGCACAGTGTTGGAGACTGTGGTTGTGATTGTTTAGGGGTGTGGGAGAGGAAGAGGGAAGGTGGGAGATATGCCAGTCAGTGCTTTTGGCTTTAGGGGTGAAAGCTGATGTGCCTTGCCATCTAAATAAGCAGGGCGACATGACACTGTTAGACGGCAGGATGCAGAGGTGGTGTGGGGAGTAGGTCTCTGTGGTGTGCCGTAAATTGACTGGGACAGTGTTGAATGTGGTTCCCATGGGCACAGAGGGTGACACTTTGCATGAGGCTATCATGATATGTTTCTGGAGCAGATGATTCCCATGACAGAGGTGACACAGGGCATATCAGAACATCATGTGTAAGTTTCACAACGTGTACAATGTGAATACAACATGCCGGATCCATGTTTAGGGAATGGAGGAGGACCCTGTCAGAGGTGCCATTGGAAATAAGGACAGCTTGAGTAGTTGTCAAAACATGTACCTTGTCAACACAACATGCAACATGCATGCACTTTTGAACACACTATGGCAGAAATAGGGCACCAATGGAACTTTAGTGGATGTTGCTCCTGTGTTACTGTATACTGACACGGTGAGTGCAGTGGATAAGTGCGATAATACTACATTAGTAATGGCACAGACATGAAAATAACTTACATTTGGACTTCTATTCTCTTTTCCAGATGGAGATTGTTTTTTAGTCATTGAATGTAGTTTGTCTGTTGACTGTCAAAGCTCTGCCGCAAGCTGCAATAAAGATTAGATATGTGAACATGGGAAATGCATAGTGTTTTCATCATTAAGCACACAACAGGAGTGTGGTTATGAAAGAACAAAACAGAAAATGTTTCACACTTAGTGACTGCAGTAGCAACATGCTATCTAAACACAGCATATTTATTGTCACAATGGATATTTGCAAGTTAGTAGCATCATAGCTGAGTTGCAACAGATATTGTAATTAACAACTAATGGTCAAAAATAAAACTTTGATCCATTTTCTGACCAACACATTTCACCCACCCGCTCAAAAAGGAATTGGAAAACAATTGGGTGTACAATGTTTTCATTATTGCACTGACCATGATGCACAGTTTTGGGTACATAGCAACTGCAAAGCAACCTCTTTGCTAAGTGGAGCCACACTGTGAAACGTTTATCCAAAAGTGAAACACAGAGTACAATAAAAAAAAATGCTATCCTATTGAATACATAGGCAATACAGTGGAAAAAAGTAGAATTCAAGAATTAATGTGCATTCCAGCAGATTGGCCTCTTACACTGTACGCATGACTAATGACACTCGTGAGGTTACCAGAGGCCAAACTGCTGTTGTGTAGATAAATCATTTATTCCACTGGTTTTCATTGCAGTGTGTGTGTGTGTGTGTGTGTGTTTGTGTGTGTGTTATAAAACACTCGTTAGTTGCAGGTGTCTGCACAGCAAACCATAGCTTAATCACCGTGAAGATACACGGTTATTCGGTGCACTGTATGGCACCCAACTGTGTGGTCTGGATCAGGAGTGCCATCAGACCACCCAGCACCTCATCCAGCAAGCAGTGTTGGTGGGTGTCAGCAGAATACAGGGCAGACTTGATATAGCCAGACATTTGCATTTACCATTCCTTTTAGCATGAGAAACAAAACAAGGCATCTATGCAACAGATGTATTTACCCTTTTATGGTCCAGCTGCTCAATAAGATTTATTGATGTTTGGCATGCTGTTGATTTCATGGTTGGGAATAGTGTTGGCACTGCGCCTTCCTTGAGCCAAAGACAAATCTTCTTGGGTGTAATTCAGGGAAGGGGGTAACAGCTGCAGCTGAAAGTTCGGTTCAAACATGCTCTCTTCAAAGTGCAGAGAACATAAACTGTACTTCTTTCTGTTTTCCTTGAGTTGCTTGTTGACAAATTTTTTAATGTTCCCTACATCTGTGTGACATCTTTGTGCCCAAATTTTGGCCAATTTGCTGTCACGAGGGAAAAGGTAGATGGAGACTCCTTTAGGTAATCTACCAGTGTGTGTTGTGTAACCAAAAGCCATGCAGTGTGGCATCTTGGAGGATTAATTTGTATGAACCTGCAAAAGAGTAAACAAAAGCAAAGTCAGACTGACCAGGTGCAAGTAAACGGACATTGCAGAAACCAAAACGTGGATGATCATCAAAAAGTGTCATGGCACACACACACACACACACACACACACACACACACACACACACACACACACACACACGTAAACAAAGAAATTATATGGAACGCGCATGGTAAATATGGTTTATAACTATAGAAACAAAGACTTTGATGGCAGATAAGAAACACTTGGGGCCAACCTAATCTTCCCATTCCCTATGTATTGGATAAGCTGCAGAGTCTAGGTAACCAACAGCCTACTCTGCCTACCCTTCACAATAATTGCCTTATGTCTGTTCCATGCATTCTTAAATTTACCCACCGTTTTTGACCCCACGACCTCAGAAAAGTGGTTCAATTGCATCCACCACCCTATCTGTGAATAAATAATTTCTGATGCTGCCCCGGAGCTGCGCATCTTGTATCTTCAAACTGTGCCACCTTGTTCTTGCATATCTGTCACTCTCAAAGATGCTCCCATCATGGACTTTGTTGATTCCATTGAGGTACGTGAAAGTTTCTATCATGTCCCCTCTCTCCTTCCTTTCCTCAAGGGTATACATATTAAACTCTTTCAGTCTCTCCTCGTGTGGCTTATGTTGCACACCTTGCAACATTTTGGTTGTCCTCCTTTGGACCACCTACATGCTGTGTATGTCCTTGTGGAGACGGGGTCTCCAGAACTGCTTGCAGTACTCCAAATGGGGTCTCACCAACTGTCTGTACAGAAGGATAAAAACTTGTTGTTTTCTACTGGTGAAGCCTCTCCCTATGCACCCCTGTATCCATCCAGCCCTCCTTACTGCCTTCTCACACAGTTTGCCTACCTTAAGGTCCTCTGATATGACGACCCCCAGGTCCCTTTCCATTTTTGTTCATGCCTAACCCCCCCACCCATTATGTAATCTTCACCTGGGTTTTTGTTTCACGGGTGCATTACTTTGCACTTTTTTTGCATTGACTCTAAGCTGCCATACTAGTAACCACCCTTTCTTCGGAGTGTACTCTGTTCACTATTACCCTCTGCGTCCTGTTGGTCAGCAAATTTGTTACCCAGGGTATCACCCAGGGACCCACAATGACACCGCTGAAACACCATTCTTGTAACAAAATCTTTGTTGTGAGAGCACATCCATAAATAAGCAAATTTCAATGCCAAATGTTTGCTTGCTGGTATTGGTAGTGCAGGAGTTGGAGTGGTGCATAATAATAAGAATGGCAGGGAAATATTGAACAGCAGCAAAAAAGATTGTCAAGTGACAAACATGCTCTACACAATGCATGAGGTGTCGAGTGTGGGAGAGTAGCCCAGGTGCCGTGGGAGGAGATGCCCAGTAGGAGTTAAGGGTTAATGCAGAATGAGGTGAAAGGGCAATTTGGCACAGCGAAAAGTTAGGTGAGGTGATAATGGGGTTGTGGTTGGTGCTAGATGGGATGGGCGGTGGAGTGAGGTGTGAAGGTAGAGGGTGGGTGGGTGAAGAGTTGATATGGGTAGGGGGAATGGATGGAGTGGTGTAGTTGTATGGAGCATAGTGTCAGATGTTTGAGGGTTTGCAGAATTTTAACATCACACATGCGCACGCACACACACACACACACACACACACACACACACACACACACACACACACACATACACACACATATACACACACACACACGATACACTGGTGTTAAGCCAACACATGCTTTGATATCGTGATAACTTCAGCTGACATCACTGCCACTGGAGCGCACTTTCAAGTGTCTGACCTCTCTGTGACCAGATACTTCCTGACTGTACCGCTGTGACTGTTACACCTTCCTCATGATACTGTGCTCATTTCAATGTGGTGCTATTCTATTCTGAAATGCTATTTATGTAGTTTTTGTTGACCAGGTAAGTGCACTAGAGAAATTCTGCCTATTTTCAGACATGAACCACAGGAGGGGGATACAGAGGACTGCCAACTGACTTTTGACCAGATTAAGCTGTTGGTGGTATTTTAGTGAATGGGGGTACATTTGGCCTGGGCACCGGGGAAATTCATCTAGTCTGTTTGCAAAGTACCATGGGATCTTTAACGTCCACCCCCCTTGTCATCCCAATGACGCCCCACACACACTTCCTCCACCCTCACTCTCCCCTGTTCCCTGTCCCATGCACTTTTAAAACAGTTCAGAGTTAAAGAATGCCACCAATTCTGGTAGTGTGTTCCATTTTGCTACCACCCTCTCTGTGAAAGTGTCTCCTCATTTCCCTTCTAAATCTTCCCCCCTCTATTCTTAGCCCATTCCCACTGGTGCCCATCCCACTTCTTAGCTATAAGACCACATCTGCCCCATCCTTAGTGATTCCCCTCAGATACTTGAATGTCTCTATCCTGTCCCCTGTCCCTTCTGTCCTCCAGGGTGTACATTTATTTATTTATGCATTTTACCAGGAAGGCATGCTGAACGGAGGACAACTCTATTCCAGATGCATGCTGGGGAAAGAGGAGCAATAATAGAGACATATAATAGATAAACATTTGCAGATGGTACAAGTGACATTGAGCCTGTATTTAGAGTTACAGATCCCTGAAGGCTGACAGAAGTAGCAGTCAAAGAAGACAATAATAGAACAAAAATTACAGATAGTAATAGTGTCATGGCACCAGAGATTACTGGTTACAGAGCAAGCAGCATTAACCTTAGCACATGACTCATTTGACCTATGGAAGAGCTAGGAGAGGAATCCCCAGCAGGACACCCTGGGTAAGTTAGCAACCTGGTCCCCTTTAGAAAGGCTAGGTATGCAGGGGGTGCTTGTTGCAGGTGAATGGACACTTGCTTGTGATAGGTGCATGTACATCTGGCAGAGAAGTGAGAATTTAGGAGGAGGTGGAAATGCTGAGAGTTTGCGGTACATATTCAGGCCTCCTAGCCTGCTCTCATAGTCTGTCCCCGCCACTCCACAAATCATCTTTGTTGCCCTCCTCTGTACCCCCTCCAGTAACCAGACATCACCAGGTATGGCCTCCACAACTGCACACAATACTCCAAGTGTGGCCTTACTAGCGACCTGTAGAGGGGCAAGATTACCTCTTTTTGCCTGGATGAAACCCCCCTCGCTATGCACCATAGCATTTGGTTCACTTTTGCAGCCGCTCTCCTGCACTGGGTGTTGGGTGGAACATGTAAACATCATGATATACTGCACAACGTATGGAGGAAAATGTATACATTAGGATGCATTGAGTTGGGTGTTGACTTTGCATGAAAGCATTCTGGTCCGGATACACTCAAACGCAGTATACTAGTTTGGCTGTGAACACTTTGTTTTGCTGTAGTTGGGGGGGTGGGGGAATTGTTGATGCAACACAGGAGTTCTGATAAGTTAATGTGGCTAGCAGAGGCATATTTGCATTGTGTGTCTTTTCGGTGTGTGCATTGGTTGGGGGGGGGGGATCAAACTGACATCTCAGCCTGTCTGATTGCATTCCGGTTTTCAATTAGGAAATCTGGATCCTGTCCAGTGTAAAATGCAATTGAAAAAATGATAAAGGCTAGACTTTAGCTAAGGAGAACTTGCTAAAATACACACATGTTGAGGATGGGATCCATAGGAAATGCAGCAGCTAAGCAGTGTTCCTAAACAGTTGACTGCTCATCTTACACCATGATCTCATTTGTTCAGTTTCCCCCTCCACCACCACACAGTGCTGCAAGTGGCTGCATGATTTTGATTTGTGTTACTAACACCAATCCAATGGGAGCTATACCATTATAAAGCAGCACTAAAAAATATTTGTAATAATCAAAGTTGCCATCAATACAATACTAGCTACCAGCAGAAATCATGGGGAGGGTTCATGGAAATCACACGAACACAAACAATCCTGATGCAGGTGTAACCCCCCTACAAATGGGGGTTCCCAAAAAGTCTTCCTTGAGCTTGTCTAAATGCTCACTGCCAGGATGGTGTCCTGCGTTTTAGCAGTTTAAATGTGATTACCAGAGCTTATATAGCCTCTGTGTACTGTCTCTTTAAGAGCTGCTTGATTACAGCATAAGTAGTCTGAGATGGAGCTCTGTTGAAAGATGTAACTATTTGCTGAAAACCATTTAGAATGATAATGATAATGTAGTTTGTCTAACCTGCTTTCTTTGTAGCAAGGACTGTTTTGTTTGCCTCCACTATCTTGGTCCTGGACTGCATATTAGACCAATCAGTTTTGGTGGGACCTAAAATGTAGCCGGACTACAGGAGCTGTCTGAATTCAAAATCTATAGGAACTGTGGTTTGAGTTTTTGTGCCTTGTGTGCAACTGAAGGGGGAGCTCTTGCTTTGACTGACAGCCAAATCAGCCAACCAAATCTTTTGGATCTTGGGGAAGTCCCGGGCTGCTTGCAGTTTTCAGTTTAGTTCTGAGCTGGAAGCTCAAGAAGAAGGAGGAGCTGAAGT
Organism: Neoceratodus forsteri; assembly: GCA_016271365.2. NCBI lineage: Eukaryota > Metazoa > Chordata > Ceratodontiformes > Ceratodontidae > Neoceratodus > Neoceratodus forsteri. Next base: position 583,873,366 of record CM028131.1, read on the forward strand.
AATTTTGGGCAGAAATCCTAAGTAGATTCGCATGGGAAAACTGTGAAAGGGCTGAGTTTTTGGCTGCATGTCTGCTGCTGCTCCATGAGAGGGAGAGAAGAGAATTATTTTGGACTAATTCCAAGTTTGTGTGACTAAAGTAAGCTACTGAAGTGGGCCAGGCTCAACCTGAAGAAGATTAAATATTTTTGCTGAATGCGATCAGCCTGTCAGTAGTTCCAGCTACCCCTAAGCTCCTGGTGTGTGCAGAGACTTTGAGATTGTGACCGGGGAGCACTTTGCCTGGTACAGTAGAATTCCCGAACATGTAAATGTGCTATGAGCTGCTAGTGGGTTGTGAGTTAGTTCCCCACTGTGCAAACTGTGTTCTGCTTGCTGGAAGCTGTATCCAGCCCAAAACGGATTGCATCCGAACTTGTCTCCATGCAGTCTGGGCTTTGCCAGACTGGCCAAGCCAGACTACCCTCTGGCTCCGGATTACAAATATTGTGTACTGTGCGTGTTGTGTTTTTCTGCATGTAATCTGACTGTGGTTCCAGTTTGTGCTCAAAGTGGTGTACTGTTGCTATTTGCTGTGTTAACCTTGTTTTACAGGGGGTACCCCGGGTTGAGCCAGAGGAACCAGCCCTTGTGGTAAGTACAAACAGTGTGGGTACTTGTGTGGTGTACCAGGGGTATTGTGAAAGTGATTATTGTACAGTGTTCAGGCCACTAGAGTGGAAACAGGGGGGTTACAGTATCCCGGAGGGCTGTGACCAGGTTAGCTTGACCACTACCAACCCTAACCTCTGGGTGGAGGCATCCGTTTCAGAACTCAGGCCCCTTAACCTGCTACTAGCCAAGCAGGCAGGGGTAGTAGCCCTTGGTATAGTGCCACCTAGGGGTTATACATGCACTTTAGAAAAAAACTGTCCTTTCCAATGTGTGACAGTAGAGACAGCTTGCAGATAGCAATAACTAAGATGGAGAACCTGATGTGTACTCTGTTATGCAAAGGGAGGGGTTGGGGAAGTGTCAAGTAGCATTGTTGAGGGAAGACACTAACTTGTATTACAAAAAGATGAGCTCCATGGTGTTTCAAGGCTACTTTATAAAAAAACATTCAAATTCTGCATATTTCCTTTCGTGGTCTAGACAAACAACCTATGAAGTGATATTTTTTGCTACTTAGGACTGGTGCAAAAACAGAAAGGGACTGAGAGGAATAGCCAGATGAGTGCTGAAACAACCACTGTAACAACTGACATGATTAAAACACACACACACACACACACACACACACACACACACACACCACAACACAGCTGGACAAGGTAACAATACTGTATCAAAAACAAAAAAATCATTGATTAAACTCACCCAAAATCTAGGAATGTCTTCTCTGGAAGCAGTCTTCTGTCTGTGGCTGAGCTGTGGCAGACCCTGTAACAAGACACTGTCCTCCAGCATTTTATATAGTATATGGTTCCTGGCTTGTGTCTCTCTCCCCCCCCCTCCCAGTTGACGGTTACTACCTTTGTTATGTCATGCTGCTCCTGCTCCCACTCCAGCTCATCTCACTCTCGCTTCAGCTCATCCTGCTCTCAGTTCGGCTTCATCTAGTTTAAAAATAAAATAAAAAAACAGCGATTCACTTCTGTGACATGGAGCCTTGTGAGGCTCTCCATGTCAAGACGATGAGGGTCTACTTTATTTTTACAAATGCAAGGGTTCTCGACCATGTCTGAACTACCGCAGTACACAGCTCAGCACTCGCTAAGTGGCGTCACCATGTTTTTTCAATTTTTTCCATGACAGCGTAGATTGCACCAATTAAATTGCAGGACGTGTCTTAAAAGTTGTTGTACTATCAATGTGACGTCAGAACGATTGTACAACAACTTTTTTGACCTCTGAACTGTCCTACAACAGGATTTGGAAAACCATCATTTTCCATCTACAACAAACCCTAACCATATACTATATATCTTTTTATGATTTTAACACGGAGTTTTCCTTTAACACAGTTATACAAAAAAAATATAACCAAAACAGAAAGACTGCCTTTTTCTCCCAGTTAATGTACCTACACCACAAATACGCTCCTCCCCAAAGCACACTTCACAGTACACAGACTGACTGTTCTAAATTAATATTCAAAATCCACACACAACAATAATCACCCGATGATATGAGCACAGAAGGGTTTCCTACAATCGATGTAAATTTTGAGCAAAAAAATTACTCAAAAAGGTATTTTAAACAGCTTTTAGAGGTTTTGAATCACAGAGCTCTGACAGCAAACTGACTCCAGCTACCACTACACATGCACTACCCAGGCCAGAACTGAGGCTGTGCAGAACAATGTAGAGCCCATGTGACCTGCAATCCCATGACTCACTGCAGAATTTCATTTGGAGCTCAATTACAGGGCAAAGTGAGGTGAATTACATTGATTTCAATCTACTTCGCCTTAAAATTGGTGGAGAAGTGGTTTGGGGAAGGCGGAATAATGCAAAGTCACTGGTTTCAATGGACTTCGCGTTCCTCATTATGAAGCGAAGTACTCCTCTGCACATTGTGGAGTACTTGGGCTCCACTTTACTCTGTGAATCACTTTGTGGAGTGAATTGGGGCCACTTCGCCCACCACTACTTATAGTACTGTAACTCAAATGCTGGACAGGAAGTAATGTGAATGCCTATGGGTGTACTTCCCCGATGAGCTGCAGCATAAAACTCCCTAACTTAAAAATACGTATTAATGAGTACAATGGTGGGGTGGTGAAGCCTGGAGAGATACTACAAAACCGGCTTACAATACATCCAAGTAACTAGAACAAAAATTAATGTTGTGATTCGTGATGTGATCGTGGATTGTGATTTGTGACTGCATTTGTGACCGTGATAATGAAGAATGTGATTCTGTGTCGATGGTGTGAGATAACCAATATGAAACTGTATTGAAAGTGCGAATGCCTAGGGCTATACTTCCCTGATGAGCTGTAGCTTAAAACTCCCCCACATAAAAACGCGTATCAATGAGTACAATGGTGGGGTGGTGAAGCCTGGAGAGATACTACAGAACAGGCTTACAATACATCCAAGTAACCAGAAAAAAAATTAATGCTGTGATTCATGACGTGATCGTGAATCATGATTTGTGACTGCATTTGTGACTGTGATGATGTAGAACATGATTTGTATCTTGAGTGACTCGTGATGATGGTCCTAACTTAAAAATGCACATCAATGAGTACAATGTTCATGCAGAATTATGCACCACACCTGTCCAGTACTCTGAAGGGAAGCCAAAGAAACAACTGTGACATAAGTTACAGATGGAGATTGAGCCCTATAGAGATGCAAATGCACAGACAGATTAAGATTGTACTGCACACTGAAGAGATGCAGATGCAAAGGCACAACACCTAACCAGTGCTCACCATCAGAAATTCAAATATGGAAAAGAATACCTTTGCCAGTTCGGGCAGGCCACGGGGGGGCAGTGTACTGCATTGCTGCAGTAACAGTCACTAGTACAAGTACCAGCAAAGATACCACAAAAAAGTACAAAACTCACACAGCTGCAGTGGATAGCAGGTTCACATTGCTGAAATTACTATGTGGCACAATAAAAGGTGTCTGATTTGATGACGCGTCACACACACATGCTCACACACGCACACACACACACACACACACACACACACACACTAAGTAATGCATAGCAAATTGAAAACTTCAGTAATATAACCACATATTTTAAACAAACTAAAATTATGCACTGATGCACCACAACAATCAGCAAAAAAATGGTAAGAATTATTGAAAGTATTACTGTGTGTACATTAACACAGTTATAAGAAAAATATCACCAAAACAGAAAGAACTGTCTTTTTCTCCAAGTCAATCTACCTACACCACAGACACACCCCTCCCCCAAAGCACACTTCCACTGTCTCTCAGTACACAGACTGAATTTTGCACATTAGCATTCAAAATCCACACACAAACAATAAACGCTCGATGATATGAGCACAGGAGGGTTTCCTACATTCGATGAACTAAAGTTTCAGCAAAAAAAAAAGACTCAAAAAGGCTTTTTTAACAGCTTTTAGAAGGTTTGAATCGCAGAGAGCTCTCACAGCAGACTGTCTCCAACAGCTTCCCACACATTCAACCCTGAACTGAGGCTGTGCGGAACAATCTAGAGCCCATGTGACCTGAAATCCCATGAATCACTGCAAAATTCGCCTTTGGAACTTAAAAACCAGGTGAAGTGAGGCGAAGTACATTATTTTCAATATACTTCACCTTAAGAATTGGTGGAGTAGTGGTTTGGGAAGGAGGAGTAATGTGAAGTCATTGTTTTCAATGGACTTTGTGTTACCCATTATAACGCGAAGTACTCCACTTCGCGCTGTGGAGCACTCCTCGAATTCGCCTTCACTCCATGGAACACTTCATGGAGCGAATTGGGGCCACTTCGCCCATCTCTAATTACAAATACCAGTTTAGGTTTAAAGAGCATTTGGGTTTAGGGTTTAAAGCATTGTTGTTTATTATTTAAGTGTACTGCTACCAGCCAACCACATGGGATGTCATCGGGCCTACAATGTTTCCACGGATGGGTACACAGTGAAGCACCAGGAGCTACCTAGATAGAATTCAAGGGGATTGCATTAGTACCAGTGAGAAGAGGGTCATGCCCCATGCACAGGTAGGCAGAATAAGCAAGCCTGCTACAAGTGTGTGTTTTGGGATGGGTTGCTTCAAGGAGATGAGCGTGGAAGAGAACTTAAATCACAGCCAAGGTGCAAATATTATTGTTTCACCACACCTTGCAGAGTAAAAGAAAAGCAGCCTTGTCTACTTTTAGGCTGGGCCTTGACAGGCATCTGAAATCCAGACAATGGTTCCACTACAGCTACTACTACTACCTCAAACTGACCACCCCTTTTCCTTTTTAGGGCCTAGAAATAGTGGATAGGTACTTTGTCCCATTGGGTTGTACCATACTGACACCATCCAAGCATGCTGAAACCTTCCTCTGGGTGGAGGCACTGTGCAATTTAAATCTTGGAGACAAACACACCAATCAGAAGCTTACTGACCTAAGCCCCACAACCTTGTCTGAACCAACAAGGTTGGGGTAGTAATTTTAACATCCAGGATGATCCAGTTACATTAGAATGGGCTGAACAGAGCTGGAGACTGCTCAAAAGAATAAGGTGAATTTGAAAAAACAAAAAACACACCGTGTCTATTGTGTACCAGCATAAATCTGCTGAGACTCAACATGCTTCTTTTTCTCCTCCATCTGGACTTGATTGTTCCTCTTTCTAGGCCACTTTTCTGATCACCAAATATGAAACTGACATGGCAGACCACAGCCTGGAGGTTATTAATTCCACCTTCCAAAGGCTAGGGAGGAAACCGAAAGGTAAGGTAGCCATGTTAATCTTTTTGGAGGTGCTGCCTGTATGGGACAGGGAAGGGGGAAACATGAGGTAGCAGCGAAACCAAGGCATTCAATGCCAGGTTGAAGGATTGGTGCCAGAAGGAGGGTAAAGGATTTGTAGGTGACTGAGACATGTCTGGGAGAAGACTATTCAAGAGGGAAGGTTTTCATCTCATAATGGTGGTGTCTAGCATTCAAAAATTTTATTGATTTGGAATTAATTGAAAAATGTGAATGCTATGGTAGCTAGATTTCATATTTCTCCATGTTAGCAATAAGTATACATTTTCTCTGGCACTTTTGCAAATGTACTGTGCACCTCATGTGCCACCTAGTGGCTTGTTGCATTATTTCCTCAACTAGGTATGGAACTGCCCAGCTATCTTCCTAACGTTTTGCTGTTATTGCTTTGTCCTTATACATACCTTCCACCAGTGCACTTTTTCTGGCTTACTGCTACACTATCCACTTAGTTCAAGCTCCTCAACTTTTGTTTTAACCTGTAGTTTACTGTCACAGTGCCACTTTCACTTCTGTGTGCTCTGTCAGCCTAGGTCACTGTGATTAGTTCCCTAGCCTTAGTTCTCTGACTATTGTACAACCTGCTCACTGTGCTTAATGCTCTATAGCTGCTATTCTCATTTGTACATATATTGTTAGTCACTAGTGTTTAGCCTATCCTAAGCCTCATACTCTGCTCTGCACCCCATAGTACCTTGGTTCAGTAGTTATTGCTGTCTGTTTCTAACCCCAGCACTAGTTTGCTTACCTTCTCTGCACCAGCTAGTATGTGGTATCTACCCACAGCCTGGCCCTGAGAGGACTAACCACTTAACTATCTCAACCTATCTCATGGTAATTCTTATCTCTGTCCTTCTAGTCTTTTCTTCTAGTTGCTACCCTCCTACACCATGCTCCTTTCCTACCTTCTTTACCTTGCCTTTTTCTCCCTCCTACAATTGTCTCCCTTCCCCTCTGGTCTGCTCACTGTCCTCCAACCCCCTGCCCCCCCCTCTCCTTACCACCCCTCTCTATACCCAACCCACTCCACCACTCTTTCCACCTCTCTCACCATCTACCCTTTCCTATGCCCCCCATCCACCCTGGTCTGCTACATTTTCCCTTCCTGAACATTGAATCCCTTCATCGTCCCTGTCTCTTACCTCCACCTTCCTATCTCCCACACTCTCTACCCCATTCAAAAGGGTGGAAGTCTCACTGTATTCTGCTTCTTCATTTCCTTCTTCTTCTTCTTCTTGCAGGTGACATTGAATGCAACCCCGGTCCTTCCCCCTACTTCTCTCCAACTGCTCTACCTAAAGGCCTCACTCTCTTCAACCTCAATGCAAGAAGTCTCCTTCCTAAACTCCACTCTCTTAAAGTCTGGGTCTCCCAACACACCTCTGATGTCCTGTCAATCATTGGAACCTGGCTGTCCTCTTGGGTCCCTGACTCCAGCCAAGCTCTCTCTGACTTCCATCTCTTTTGACAGGACCAAGGTAAGCGAGGTGGTGGCATTGCCCTCTATGTATGGCATACCCTGTCTTGCACTATCTCCTTCTGTGAGTCACTCCCCTCCTCACATGAACTCATGCTAGGTAATATATCCCTTTTCCACCGCCCTCTCCATTTTTGTTGGCATTATCTATTCCTCACCCAAGTTCTCTCCATTCCCTGGTAAACTCCCTCTCATCTCTCGTCTTGCTTGCTGTATCCAGTGAACTCATCCTCTTAGGAGACTTCAGCTTCAATTGGCTCTTCCCTGCTTCCAAGCCTACTAGTCACAAGACTGAATCCTTGAACCTCACTTAACTCATCATTGAACCCAGCCATCACAATCCACACTCCTCTAACCACTCCCTACTTGCTCACTTGCCACCTCCCACCCTCAAAGTATCATTGCTGCAGGCATTCTCCCAGATGCCTTCAGTGACCACTGCCTCACCTACTATGTCAGGAAAGTGTGTCTCCCTCAGTCATCCCCCAAGTACATCTGGTAAAGGACTCGCAGGTCACTAGACACTGATGCCCTCCTAAATGACCTTGCAGTCTCTGACTGGTCCCCCATGAACTCAGTCCCTGACATTGACTCAGCCCTATCACTCTTCATCGCTATTTTCAACAATATCTGGAACATCAATTCCCCCTCAGAAAGGCCAGGATTAAATGCTCCCACCACCCTTGGGTCTTAGCTGACCTATCTGAACTTTGCAAGTCCTGGGACCTTGTGTGAGCATGCTTTAAATCCTCCCAATCCCTGACTGGCCTCCAGTCTTACAGGGCACTCAGGAACACCTGCACAAAGGCTGTTCACACTGCTAAGGCCCTCTACTTCAAGGCCAATCTCCAATCCAATCTCACTTCACCATCAAACTTTTGGAAGGTTATCCGCTCACTATTCAATCCCCCTGCCCAGTCTGCCCCTCCTGTCCTGTTGGTGGATGACTCAGTGGTCTCTGACTCCTCCTCCATAGCAGTACTTTTTAACAAATTCTTCACCACCTCTGCTCTATCCTGTCACCCTCCTTCAGACACTACTGTCACACTCCGAGCCCAACCATCTGAAGCTTTCCACTTTCCACCTGTCTCCCCCCAGGAAGCCTACCTAGCCCCCATGTCTCTCAACCCCTCCAAATCCAGTTCTGATGGTGTGGACCACAAGCTCCTATGAATCTCTGACCCTGCTATTGCCTTCCCTCCCTCTCGCTCACCCTTCTGAACATATCTTTTTCTCTTGGTACTGTTCCTCAGGCCTGGAAATTTGCCAAGGTTCTCCCTCTGCATAAAGGGGGTGGCCCCTCCATGCCCGGCAACTACAGGCTGATATCACTCCTCCCCTCTCTTGCTAAACACCAAAAATCTATTTTCTACTTTAGGCTTGATGACTTCCTTACCTCCTCAAACCTTCTCTTTCCGTTTCAGCCTGGATTTAGGAAGAACCACTCCACAGTTTCATCCCTGGTCTGTGTAACTGATGCTGTACTTACCATAGAAACATAGAAACATAGACTTTGACAGCAGATAAGGACCGCTTGGCCCACCCAGTCTTCCCATTTCCCTACCTATTGAATAAGCTGCAGATCCTAGTTAACCAACAGCTTACTTCTTCCTAACCCCCACCAGAATTGCTTTATGTCTGTCGCATGCATTCTTGAATTCCCCCACTGTTTTTGACTCCACGACCTCCTCAGGAAGGCTGTTCCATGCGCCCACCACCCTGTCTATGAAAAATACTTCTTCCACGTTGCCCCTCGCCATCCCCCTCTATCTTCAAATTGTGCCCTCCTTGTTCTTGCACATCTCTTTTCTTAAAGATGCTACCCTCTTGGACTTTGCTGATTCTGTTGAGGTACTTGAAAGTTTCTATCATGTCCTCCTCTCCCTCCTTTCCTCAAGGGTATACATATTAAGCTCCTTTAGTCTTTCTTCATAGGGCTTCTGGTGCAGACCCTGCACCATTTTAGTTGCCCTCCTCTGGACTACCTCCATCCTGTTTATGTCCTTGCGGAGATGGGGTCTCCAGAACTGCACTCATTACTCCAGATGGGGTCTCACCAACTGTCTGTACAGAGGGATAAAAACTTCCAGGATGGATTTGGGACACATCACTACAGCCATCTTCATTGATTTAGCCAAGGCCCTCAGCTCTGTAGACCACCCTCTCTTACTGAACAAGCAATACACATCAGGCCTCTCTGCATCCACTGTGGCCTGGTTCTAGTTATACCCACAGACTGCCAACAGTCTGTTGAGGTGGGTGGAGTCCTGTTGCCCCCCCCAATCCTGACAGGGGTCTCACAGGGCTTCATCCTCAGTCCAGTCCTTTTTCCATTTTCCTGAGTGACCTCCCCTCAGCTTGTGTTACCTTGCACATCCCCATGTAAATGGATGCCATGTTCATCTACTCCTCCTGACCCTCAACCACAGCAGTACAGGTCCTACTACTGCGAGACTTCCACAATGTCCTGTGCTTGTTCCAGGCAAATCATCTCAAGGTGGACACAAAGAAGACTGTCCATGACCTTTGGCACCAGCCAGAAATTGGCAAGTTTGTTGCCTTCCCTTGTCTTCTCCACTTTGGATGGCACCCCTATTGACATTGTCCCTGCCTTCAAATATCTTGAGGTCTGGCTTGCTAGCAAGCTTGATTTCTCTGCCCATATTGATGCTATCCATACCAAACTTCACTCCAAGTTATGCACCTTGTACTGCAACAAGGACTGCCTCTCCTCCAGGTCCACCAGAAGTTGATTACTAAAATGAACCTCCTGGTGTTTGACTATGTGTATGTGGTCTATGGTGCCACTCCTTCCTCTTCTCTAGCCAAACTGGGTACCCTCTGCAATGTGTTCTGTCACTTTGCCATCAACTACCCACCCCACACTCACTATTGCTTGCTTTACTCATCCCTTGCCATCCTCCCTCTTCCTCAATGTTGCCTGTCCTACTGCACCTCCTTTATTGCCAGATACTGGTTTGGCACCCTCCCATTCTACCTTTCCTGACTCCTATCCCCTGCCCACTCAATCTCTTACTCTCTCTGCACCAGAGACTCCAGAACCTTCACCATTCCTCACCCTTGGTCATGTGATGGGCAAGCTGCTTTCTCCAACCACCTCCCCTCTCTCTGCAACCAGCTCCCCACTTCCTTCTGCCTATTCCTCCCTTGCCTTCAGATGGTTGCTGAGATCTACTCCTTCTCCCCTGCTCCTATCACTCCATCTCATAAATTCCTTCTCATCTACCCCTTTGTAGCCTCCTCTGCTCCCCTGCCTACATCATATTACTCACCTACCTGGGTCTGCTGTTTTACCATCACCTGCACTTTCAATACGTAGGTACCACATTTGGCGGCTGTATTGCACATTCTGTTTCACAGCTTCTCATTATGTTGCTACCAAAACCTGTTTCTATGCATTGCAATCACTGGTCACTCCTCTGTGGTTTTACTTCCTGGGAAATGTATTGATTTGTAAGCTTCACTTTGCTTCTCATTTTGTTGCTACCATAACTTGCTTCTACGTATTGCAAGGACTGGACATGCAATTCAGGTTTTACTGCCTGGAAAACTTATTGTTTTGCATGCCGAAGTTTGAGTGCTCAATTGTCCTATATTGTATTGTAACTACATCTAGTAAAGTTCTAGGTAGCTCTAGCTAAGCTGGTCAAGTTATAAAAATTAAGGTCAGTGCCAACCAAATGGGGATAGTGAATTGTAACAGATGTGAGGCCTTCATCTCCAAGGGACTACTCTAGAGGGTGGGTCACTGCCCAATATGCAGGCAACTAAAGGAGCTCAGGGTTCAGTTGGAGTCAGCTTGGGCAGAAATTTCCAGGCTGCATCATCAGCTGGTCTGGAACTCCCACCCCTCACCTTCTACTTCCTCAGAGGCCCGCTGTCACAGGGGGATGGCAGGTGGGTGGGAAGGGTGGGGAGGGAGTTAGAACAACAATGAATGCCCTGAAAAGCAATGCTCAGGTTATGGCCACTCTGACCACAAACAGCTCTGCACCCCTAGTGGAATTACAGGAATCTGATTATGAGTGGGGTGAATGATAGGTCAGTCGAGAGACCAAAACAGAACAATGCAATGGCATCAAATGGTGGTAAAATGAAAACCAATAAAAAGAAAGTGCCAGCAATTCCTTATCATCAGATACTCAATGATAAAGGGAAATGAGCCGCAGCTAAGCAGAGATAGGCAGGCAGAAGTGGAGGTCGGGTGCCTTCCAGGGCCTCAGCTATGCAAGATGGAGAGCGCATTGGGAGGATAGTGTACCAAGTGGCAGACGGCCTGGGAGTCCTGGTACACTTAGGTACAAACGACTTGGCAAACCAGTTGGTGGAGGCAGCAAAACAGAACCTAGAAAAGTTAGGTGAAAGATTGGCTGCAAAATCAACATCCCTGGCCTTCTATGAGGTTCTCCTGGTTTGGGGAAAAGGGGGGAGTGCAAACAAATTAAGACTGGAAGAGATAGAAGAATTCAATAGCTGGTTAAAACAATGGTGTAAAGAAAAAGGATTTCTTTCTGTAGGGAATTGGTGGGACTTCTGGAACAGAAGGCTTTTCAGATATGATGGGCTGCACTTAACAAAGGAAAGAGTTTGGGCACTGGGATAAAAATTTGATGCTGTATCAGTCGTTTAAACTAGGCAAGGGGGAGTAGGAGGCTATGGAGGCTATCAGTAAAATGGATGGAATCTAACTGACACTCCCTCACATATAAGGGTAAAAAATGAATCTCAGATTAACCACACTAAGCAACAGGGGAAAGCCAAGGGAAATATGAGAAGAAAGTTGGTTGTTAAGCAACCTGCAGACAAGAAAGGCAGGAAAGATAGAGTCGAGTCAGGTTCATGGAAGACAGGAGCCTGGGGAATAAGATAAGTGACCTGCATACATTGATTGCAGGCACCACAGTTGACCTGGTTGCCATCTCTGAGACATGGGCCATGGAGTACAATGAATGGGTACCGTTTGGTCTCAGGATATGCACTCTACAGAAGGGATAGGAAAGGAGCCAAGGGAAGGGGGGTACCACTCTATATTCGGGAGAGCATAGGGGCCAAAGTAAATGAAAATGACAGTCACATGGCTGTTGAATCCTTGTGGGTTCAATTACATTCCTTATCAGTAAGAAGTTTCACTTTGGGGTGATATGCAGATCACCAAGTCAGGGAAGAGAGGGACAGAGAGCTCATGTACGAAATTAAAAGAGTTTCGGGAAGGGGAAATACAGTGGTTGTCAGAGACCTGAACTTACAATACATACACTAGAATGTGGAAAAATCCACCAGAAATCGAACCATTCTGGATTCCCTAAAAGACAGCATCCTCACGCAGTTGGTAAAAGTTCCAACCAGGCAGGAGGCTGTCACCAGGTATGGAATTTCAGAATAACTCAAACAGGCAGACAAAACTTAGGTACATAAAAAACACTTGAAAGCATTTATCATTTTTTTTTCTGATTCCAAAATAAAATAAGAAAATGTACATAAAGCAAAAGAAAATGATGTTAGTAATTCTCAACACAGCATGGCTTAGCTTCAGCCTCTCTTCAGGAACTCAGACAGTGCTTGTTCAAGCATACCCAGAAGGTCTTATACCTTCCACGGCTGGAAAGCAACTGGCCTCCCTATCTAAAAACGATGCCCCTAGAGGTGGTCCTTTTATATCATGCTAGGTGTGACCTCACAGACATGTGATCCACCCACAGTTCATAATTAGGCTTTCTAAGGTAAACAACCAGGCCTATACAGAAAAAAACAGATTGTGCTAAGCCTTAATATATTAAGCAATCTTATTCCTTTAAAACAAGTAATATATAATACAGTCCTGGTCAGTAAATGAGCTCTGCATTCTTAATTAGCACTAATGACTGCTAGCTCCTCCCTCTGCACAGTGTGACTTGCATTTTGTTCAGTATTAAAACAGGCCACTAGGGGCCACTGTCTCCCTATAGGAAAATTCATTCACCTTCAGTCAACAGGTAGGCCTAGTTCTGACCTAGAAGTGTGGAGGAAATGAAAACAAGAAAACAAAACAGGTAACCCTTCCTGTTACTTTTTTTGTACTTTTTATTTATAAGTTTTATGATCTTATAGCACGTACTGTAATACACAAAATTAAAAGAGATGAGGTACACAGACCTCCACACTAGATGTACTGTGGCATTACAGAAAAATTTAACAGTTCTGTAAGTCCAAGTAGCGTGGAAAACTGTCAGTAGGTTATGCAACGGAGTAAATTCCAAACTGATTATCCTGTAGAGCGATACCACTTTCACCCCAATATATAACAGATAGTCAATAGAGCCAGGATATCAGGTCCCATGTAGGACTAAAATACTGTGGGGGGCAGAGTGGCATGAACATATGCAGGCAGGCATTCAAAATGATAGCCTGTGCTCAGTTAAGTTGCTTTAAAAACCCATAGACTAAGGCAAAGCAAGGCAACCTGACCTATGGGTACAGTATAAAGCATAAGGAGTACTTTTTTTTTATAGCTGTTTGGTCCCCGTCACCTCCTCCCACCAACTGGTGATGGGGACACATAGGTACTTTTGCAAGTTTTCTCCCCTGACCCATCCCGAGGCCCTGGCACATGGCCGTGCGAGCATGTGGAGGCATACAGTGCACCCCATGGTTCCAGGTCAGCCCCTTCTACCTCCTGTAATTATTTTGCCACCCCTTCTTTTCCTATGCTACCCACCAGATCTCCACCCAGTGAGAGCGGAACTACGGGGAGGCACCAACCCACCCTCATCACCCTTGGAAAAGGAGAGCTGCCCTTCGGCATGCTTGATTCTGTTTTGCCCCCCCATGCTGGCACCCTGATGACCCGATGTCATTCCCGAACCCAGGTCGCTGGTGTAGGGTGAGGTGTGGCATCCAGCACCAACCCTCAGTACCACCGGGCCAAGGAGTACTTTTTAAAGTTCACAAACTGAGTGGTGATCTTTCACATCATCATTTAAATTACTACAATATCAGCCTAAAACAATCTCTATGAAATAGAGCAATTGAATGGAACAGCAAATCTGGCAACTTTGTCAGAGAGAAAACATAGTATTACAAATTATGTTTATAATAAACTCTAAAAGGGCTTATATTAGCAGCCTCTAAACAGAGCCATAAACCAAAACAACCCTAACACCTAAAGGTGCAATGCACAATCATCTGAATGGGTACCAGAAATTAAGCAGAACCAAGCCCAATTCCATGGTCAGTCATATATTCAAGACCCACTTAAAAGTACAGTACTTCACCCATTCTCATCGGAAGAAACTTCAGGAGGATTTAACTTCCCAATGAGTTTCTCGGCAAACTGAGGTGCTGCAGTTGGATCCACAAAAATGTGTGACTTTGACACATGGCGAATTTAGAGTTGTGCAGGGTAGTTGAGCCATGCCTCTATGCTATGATGCAAAATGTCCTTTTTAATCATCTGTAGTTCTTTCTTTCTAGCTTGTGTTTGCTCCAAGAGGTCAGGAAAGAATGCTAAGTGATTGCCCTCATAAATTATTTCTCCTCAAGACCTGGCAGCCTGCAAAAAGGAGATCCAAGCTTCCGGGAATGACAGAGTAGCAATAGCAGTAAATAGTCTCTGCTGTGGGTTGCCTCGTGGTCTGGGCCACAGATGAATTACAAATACCTTCAGGACTTTTACACCAGAATCCAAAGGAAACAGCTGCAGGTCCTGAAAAATCAGTCTGGTCACTGCTTGTAAAATGTCTGTTGTTCCCACAAACCTGGGGGGAAGCCCACAATCTGAATATTAGATTGCCTTTGGGAGTTCTCTAAACTCTCAATTTTGAATTTCAACATGGAGAAATCCCATACATAGGCTGCATGACATTCAGCCTGTTGGACATTCACCTCAGTTAGTTCTTTAATAGCTGCCACATTGTCTTGTATGGTGTGATCGCTTTCTGTGAGCTTTGCCTTTACAGCTGCTAGCCTCTTTTTCGTCTCCTCACCATTCACCTGTATTTTCATTAGCATGGTGAGGATTTGTGTCATCAGGAGTTCAGACACCACCAGTCCGTTTATTATAGCAGGCTCCAAAACCTTTAGCCAAGCTCGGAGGGGAAAGGAATATATCCAAGTTTTGCGATGTATGTTTTGTATCCTTTTTTGGTCCCATTTTGCTTTAGGGCAGTTCTGATTAGTCCCAGTGTGTTTTTAGTACACCATTGTGGAGAAAAACATATGTTAATAGGATTTTTCAATATTAGGAGGTTGGAGCTGTTTCAGAATGCTGCCACCAAGTTGCTGCTCCACAGCACCCCCTGACTTCCTGTTACTTTTATCCAGGTATTTAAACACTTTGCTGAATTGTAGTAGTTTTATTTTAAGTCTTTCCCTTGGTTACAGTTTTTAATGAGCCTGTTTTTAAATTGGAAAGGGGGGGGTGGTCAGTTTTAACTTATAACAAAAAATGTGCCATCTCTGGGGCAAACACTGCCTGGGGCTAAATTACAGACTGGCCCCATTTAGAAATGCTCCTTTGTCACCTAATGTTTGTATTTGTAGCTTAGACCCCCTTCCTTATTTCTGCTAGAGCCCTTATTATTTCTATTTTTATTTTATCTCACCTGGGTTTAAAGTAACCATTTTTTCCACATGCCCTCTCTTTATGTTACAGATACAGCCTGCTGAGTTGTTTACTCAGTTGCCACCATGCTTTCTATAATAACTTATGCAGCTTTCACATCCATTTCTATTTAAGCATGCTGTACCTTAACCAATATACAAGCTCTGCATGCTTTGCAGGACATGTTTTTAACATCAGTTTCTTTTTCTTTTAAGCACCTATTTTTATTTGTTTTAGCATAGTTATTCATGTTTCAGTATAATCTGCCTGCCAATATATCCATTATCTATGGTATCTTTGTCACCACTGCAGGCACTTTTTATTTCATTTTAACTTGTACTGTCTGCCCCTTAATCCTGGTAGCACCTTCTAGCAATATCTAAAACACTTTATTCCTTTTATACTTGCCTGCATTTTATTTCTTAAGCACCAGAGTCTCTCATTCAGTCCACCAAGGCAGTATCCTTATCTCTTCTTTTGGACACTTGGGCTGTTTCACATTAGATCCAATTATGTGCCATAAATATGCAGCTCATAAATGGGGACAAGAACATTAAAAAGGGATAGCACAGGATAAGACAGTGCTGTGGGTGGCCAGTGCAACAGCAAAATTTAGGAAAGAGAGAGAGAAAAATTAATAGGGAGAGATACCAAAGGGTGAAAGTAATGGTGGGGGAATTCAGACTACTTATGAGGGTACATTTTCTAAGACAGGGGTCACCCTGTCACAGAGGCAGTCCTGGATGTAGTTCTCACTAACACAGAAGCAGTAGGGACAGTTAGGGATGGTAAACTGCTAGCCAATAGTGACCATAGCACTGTTCGGTTTGAAATTTCCTCCGGGACTGAAAAACCTAAATCCTGGATGGAGGACCTGAACTTTAAGAGGGCAAACTTTTAAAGGTTAAGACTGATAGTAAGCAACAAACTGGCAAATATCATGGAAAGAACAGAGGTTGAAGACATCAGGGGGGTAATAACAGAATCAGTCCTGGTAGCAAGAAAACTCTGTATCAGAATAGTGAAGAAAAGAAACAGGTGCAAGAAAACCCTTTGGTTCACAGACCAGGTCCAAACAGCAATCAGAAACAAAAGGGATGCCTTCCACAGGTGCGAAAAGAATCAAGGGGTAGATGAATGGGACAATTATACCAAAAAAAAATAAGGAAGCAAAGAGGTCATTAAGGGAAGTGAAAGCAGTGATGGAGCTTTGAATTGCAGAAGGGATAAAATCAGGGGGGAAAAACTGTTTTTGATGCATTCAAGAAAAAAAGGAAGAAAGGGGGAGGGATTGCAAAATTGTTAGATTGGGATAGATCGGTAGAGAAAGACGGTCAAAAGGTTATTGTCCTAAATAACTTTTTCTGCTCTGTATTTACCAAGGAGAAAACCAGACCAATGCCAGCAAGTGGAATAAAGGCATCCAACAGATAGATCCAGATAATGTAAGCACTGACATTTGCCACAGATTGGGCCAGGAAGGGACAGGCAGTCCTCACTCCAGACAAAGCACAGGGTCCAGGTGAAATGCACCCAAGAGTACTAAAAGAATTGGCAGAGGAGTTAGCTGAAACCCAAGCACACCTATTCAACAGCTCAGTGAGAACAGGAATAGTACTGGAAGACTGTAGGTGGACAGACCTAGTGCCACTCCACAAAGGAGGGAGTAGAGAGGAGGTGGGGAATTACAGACCAGTTAGCCTTACTTCTGTTGTGGGAAAACTAAAGGAGACCTTAATCAAACAAAACCTTGTGCAATACCTAGGGGAAAATGGACTCCAGGATAAAAAGCAACATGGATTTGTGGCAGGAAGGTCATGTCAGAGGAATCTTATCACTTTTTTTGGTTGGGTGACAAGGGAACTGGACAGAGGTCATGCAGCTGTCCTTCTCTACTTCGATTTCAGCAAGGCATTTGACACAGTGCCACATAGGAGCCTGCTGAAGAAGTTATAGGACCTTGGGGCCACAAAGAACATAATGAGATGGGTGGGTAATTGGCTCATGGACAGGAGGCATCATCGTCATCATCATCATCATCATCATCAGTTTTATTGTAATGCAAATTGAGAGAAGCTTTCATTTACAATTTCATCCAAAATAAAAAAAAATGCAAAATACAGTTAAACAACACATTTATAAAAATACAAATTCAAAGTGCATTTGTTCCAAGAATTATACTGTACAAGTTAAAATGAGAGATAGTGGGAGTTCAACCAAAGCAATCACACTGGCTGAACATCAATCTATCAATAAAAGTCTTAAAATGGGAAATAGGCAACGGGGCATTTATATTACATTTTTCCCATGTCTGAGGGACAGAAACAGCTAAAGTATAATCCCTAAATTTTGATCGCTATCTAAGTATGGAGAACTTTGAGAATTTAGCTGACCAGATACTATGTTTGGATACCGATTTATGATATAGGGAATTTAAAAGAAATGGAGAAAGTACATTTAGAACATGTCTATATACAAACAAGTACCAATGTGTTTGCCTTTGGCTAGTTAAATAACCCCCGTCAACTGCAGCATATAGGCAACAATGGTGAGTATCCTAGAGTAAACCAGTTATAAACCTAAGTGGACTATGGTAAAGTGGGTCAAGAGCACCAAGTATTGATACAGTAGTATTTCTATAAATACAATGCCCATAGTCTATTAGAGACAAAAATAATGAACTAACCAACAATTTTCTAAGCGGTAAACTAAAATGAGCTTTATTTCTGTAAAAAAAAAAAAGGCAACAATCTTTTGTAATTTAAAAGAAAGATTTTGAAAATGAAACTTAATTGTTAACTGATCATCCAATGTTATTCCTAAATATTTGTAAGTGGGGATCCTAGTAATCTCAGTTCCATTGTTAGATTGTAAATTCAATTATTATTTGGGAACAACATCCACTGAGTTTTTTTCATTGAGCAATAATTTTAGAACCAGCAATGCAGCCTGTACTTTACTAAACTCTTTTTGTATAGTTTTGACTGCTAAACCCTCATCACTATGGTGAGTATACAGTATGGTGTCATCAGTATACAGGTATACATTTGCTGAACAAGAACAGTGTTTAGGTAGTTCATTTATGTATATTAAGAATACTGTAGGAGGGTTCCAAGGACTGACCCCTGGGGGACTCCCTACTAATTGTTGCTATATCCAATCTGAATTCTGATTTAACACATTGTTGATGGAAGGACAAATAAGAATAAAACCATAGCAGTGCAGTAAATCCTAGACCCATATTTTTTAATCTGTTTATAAGAATAATATGGTCTACAGTATCAAATGCTTTTCATAGGTTTAGAAAGATTGTTGCTGTACTATGTCCGATATTAAATGAGGCAAACACATCATTGGTTACCTTTGATACCACGTTAGTAGTGTTGTAACCTTTTCTAAAACCAGATTGATAATCAGTCAGTACACCATGCTTAGAAAAGTACAAAAAAAGCTGCCTATGAATAGAGATGCAGCAAATTTAAAATTCACCAATGAAGTGAACGTGAAGTGGGCACTTCGCATTGCTACTCCGCTACGCAGAGTGGGCAATGCAAAGTGCTCACTTTGCCTTGTCATTACCACTTCGCATTAAGGCGGAATGGCAACGCCAAGTAAGGTGAAGTCATTGTTTTTAATGGACTTCGCTTTCCTCATTAGGATTCTAAGTGATCCACTTGGTGTTTCAGATTTGGCAGCCCCACACATCACATGGCTTACAGTACTGTAAGTCACATGCTCTTTAGCTAGGCAGGAAGAAAGTGAGTCATACAAGCAGACACTTTTACTTTCTCCTGTGCAGACGGAGAGAGAGTAGTGTGTTTTGTGACTGCTGATACTTTTAGATCAGAGCGAGGAGGAGATTTAAACTTTGATTTAGACCCAGCAGCTTTTTTTAAAAGCTACATTTTTTTGTCTTTTCTGTACTCTTTTTTACTTAATGTGTTCTTTCTGTAAATTTTATTTTATAAGTAGTTAGTTGTTTGTCTATGTGTGTGTAACTGTGTGTGTGTGTTGTGTGACAGTGTGAGTAGTGATTGCTCGGACTGAGGGAGCTCAGTAGGAGAGATGGACCAGGGTGAGGGGAATATCTGGGATGGGGCTGCTTTGGGACAGTGTGGTAGTGGTAAGCATCGTACCATGTGCATGTGTGGAGGGCATGGGCGCCCATTCCTGTTGGACCATTCAAAACTTGTGAGTGCCCCTCCAAAGCAGGACCAGCACCGCCTCCTGTCCTGACTCTGAGGCAGTTGAACCACCACCAAGTCCAGCACCAGGTCCTCTGGAGCAGGATGTGCCTGTTTCCCCGGGCCCAGGTGTGGATCCCATCCCTGTTCAGCACCGTGACCAGCAGACTTACAATACATCCAAGTAACTATTAAAAAAAATGAATGTTGTGATTCATGACGTAATTGTAAATCGTGATTTGTGACTGCATTTGTGACCATGATGATGAAGAAATGTGAATGCCTATGGCTGTACTTCCCCAGGCCCCGATGAGCTATAACTTAAAACTTCCAGACTTAAAAACACGTATCAATGAGTACAATGGTGGGGTGGTGAAGCATGGAGAGATACTACAAAACAGGATTACAATACATCCAAGTAACTAGAAAAAAAATTAATCTGATTCGTAACATGAATAATTGTGAATCGTGATTTGTGACTGCATTTGTGACCGTGATGATGAAGAAACATGAATGCTTACCACCTACGGCTGTACTTCCCTGATAAGCTGTAGCTTAAAACTCCCAGGCTTAAAAACACATATCAATGAGAACAATGGTGGGGTGGTGAAGCCTGGAGAGATACTACAAAACAGGCTTACAATACATCCAAGTAACTAGAAAAAAGTTAATGTGATTCGTAACGTGAATGATCGTGAGTCATAATTTGTGACTGCATTTGTGACTGTGATGTTGAAGAACGTGATTTGTATCACGAGTGACTAGTGATGATGGTCCTGACTTAAAAATGCATATTAATGAGTACAATGTTCATGCAGAATTAAGTACCACACCTGTCCAGTACTCTGAAGGGAAGCCAAAGAAACAACTGTGACTTAAGTTACAGATGGAGATTGGGCCCTAAAGAGATGCAAATGCACAGACAGATTAAGATTGTGCTGTGCACTGAAGAGATGCAGACACAAAGGCACAACACCTAACCAGTGCTCATCATCAGAAATTCAAATCTGGAAAAGAATACCTTTACCGGTTGGGGCGGGCTGCACGGGGGGGGCAGTGTACTGTACTGCTGCAGTAACAGTCACTAGTACTAGTACCAGTATTATGTGGCACAATAAAAGGTGTCTGATTTGATGACACGTGTCACACACATACTCACACACACACTAAGTAATGCATAGAAAATTGAAAACTTCAGTAATATAACCACATATTTTAAACAAACTAAAATTATGCACTGCTGCACCACAACAATCAGCAAAATAATGGCAAGAAATATTGAAAATATTAGTGTGTACATTAACACAGTTAAACAAGAAAAATATCACCAAAACAGAAAGCACTGTCTTTTTCTCCAAGTTAATCTACCTACACCACATATACATCCCTCCCCCAAAGTACACTTCCACTGTCTCTCAGTACACAGACTGAATGTTGTACATTAACATTCAAAATACATACACAAATAATAAACGCTTCAATGATATGAGCACAGGAGGGTTTCCTATAATCTATGAACTAAAGTTTCAGCAAAAAAAATTTACTCAAAAAGACTTTTTTAACACCTTTTTGAAGGTTTGAATTTGCAGAGAGCTCTCAGAGCAGATTGTCTCCTACAGCTTCCTACACACACACTACCCCAAACTGAGGCTGTGCAGAACAATCTAGAGCCCATGTGACCTGAAATCCCATGAAACACTGCAAAATTCGCCTTTGGAGCTTAAAAACAAGGCGAAGTACATTGTTTTCAATGTACTTCACATTAAGAATTGGTGGAGTAGTGGTTTGGGACGGCGAAGTAACACGAAGTCATAGTTTTCAATGGACTTCGCGTTACCCATCTGCAACGTGAAGTACTCCACTTCGCGTTGCGGAGCACTCTGTGGATCACTTTGCGGAGCGAATTGGGGCCACTTCGCCCACCACTACCTATGAATTATTCTTTCAAAGATTTTTATTGTTGGTGTAAGAATGGAAATTGGTCAATAGCAACCAGTATCTGATGCCTCACTCCCTTTAACTATAGACACTATGTAAGGTATTTTCAATCATCAGGCAATTCTGAAGTTTGTAAGAAGAAGTTATAAAGATAAGCTTTGTGCTTAGTCAGAATTTAGCAGCAATTTTATAAAAAAAACTGACTCTATATTATTGAAACCTGCTCCCTTGGTAGTGTCATATTTAACAAGCTGCTCATAGACATTCTCCTCTTTTTATACCATTAAAAGTAAACAATAGCCTATTATACTCCCTTGTGAAATCAAAATCCAAAGAGGATGGTGTCATATTAGGGTTCTTCCTTTCAAAGGAGTGGTTGGCCTCAGAAAATAATTTATTGAAGGCCAAAACCTGTTCTTTTTGGATTATGGATGACAGTGTTATTGTAGGTTAAAAATGTAAGTAAAGTACGATTAGAGTCCTTCCTTTGCAATGATTTAATGCAATTCCAAACTTTCTTTGGGTTATTAGATGAACTTGAGAATTGGTCCATTTAATATCTTGATTTAGCCTTCCTAATTTCTGAGGGCAGTGATCAACATGTTAGAGATCAAGCGAAGGTGAGGTCACAAGTGGAGCCCCTCAGGGATTGTTGTTGGGTCAATTCCTCTTCAACATATTCGCTGGCAACATCAGTGATGGTATCCAGGGCAAGTTTGCCCTGTTAGCAGATGACACCAAGCTGGGAGGGCAGGTGGACAGCCAGGAAGGGGTTATGGACCTGCAAAAGGCCCTCCAAAAATTGGAAAGATAGTCAAATCTGTGTCAGCTGAAATTCAATGCAAAAAAAGTGCAAAGTTACGGGTGTGGGAAAAGGGAACCCTGGTACAGAATACTAGCTAAACAGGGTTAGACTGAGCATCTCTCAGGAAGAGAGGGGCCTGGGTTCATCATTACTGACACCATGAAATAGGCAAGTCATTGCAATAAAACATATCGCAGGGCAAATAGAATGTTAGGATGCATAGGCGGAGGGATCAATATCATAAAGAGGGAAGAGATTGCACCCCTCTTTGGATCTCTGATAAGACCGCACCTGGAGTACTGTGTTTTGTTTTGGAAGCCACACCTGAAGAAAGATGGGGTTAGACTGGAGGCAATGTAGAGGAAGGCAACTAAGATGATCCAGATGCTACAGAGACTCAACTATGTGGATAGGCTGGCATCACTGAGTATGTACTCACTGGAAACAAAGAGAGAGAGAGGCATGCTAGAGACATTTAAATTACTAAAAGGCATAAACAAAGTGCCAGACACAGAGGAACTATTTGATAGGATCACCAGCTCAGCGACAAGGGGGCATGAATTGGTGACCCACAGATCAGCGACACTAAAATCATGAAAAATCATTACAGTGACAAAATTGGCAGTTTACTGTAATGATCTTGTGGTACATTGACACTGCTTCTCCCAGTGTTGCACCTCCTCCCTGAAACAACTCCAACATGGAGTTGATTATATTAAAATACGGGGGTGCGGGGGTCGCAGCCCCCACAAAAAAACACATTGTCCTTCTGATGGCACAGTGCTGTGTGTCAGCATTGTGCCATTGTTGTAATGGACTTTGACAGATTTTCTGTTGATAGGATGTGGTGGAACCAACATGAATAGAAACTGGGGGGGGGGGGGTTAGAAGGGATCTAAGGAAACACTACTTCACTGAAAGAGTTTTGGAGCCATGGAACAGTCTAACAGCAGGGGTGGTGGGAGCAGGGGCTGTGATGAGTTTCAAGCATGGGTGGGACAGAGCTTGAGCTCATTTAAGGGACAGTACAACTGGTGCAAAAAAAGTAAACCGGGTGGGAAGTAGCTCCCAGGATCATCACTAGGTCCTGGGTAGCTCATGGGCAGACTCGATGAATCCTCGGTCTCCTTCTGCTATTGTTTTCTATGTTTCTATGTAACACCACTTTCCCTTCCCCCCAGTTTGCACCTGGAAAAGACTTGACTCAATATGCCTTTCCTGGTTGTCATATTTTAAATAAATAAATTAAGAAATACTGTAACTAAACAAACAAACAAATAACTGAAGAAGTATGCATTAGTCAATTATGATTGTTCAGTTTGTCCTGATGTCATTGATTAACTCATGGTCATCTTCAGTGTCTGTGATATCTTTTGACAGCAGTATAGCCTTGTAAATAGGCTATTTGGGCCTAAATGTTTTTATCTTGTCTAAAAATAAAGATTTATACTACCACTACTACTAGTGCACTGGGGCAAAAACTCACTAGCTGGGCTGGTGTTGCATATACCAAGATGGAAGGCCACCTGGGGACCATTGATCACTGTACAGTGTGGCTCAATATAAGGATGACTGCAGAATCGAACCACAGACAGGCAAGGGTCCTGGACTTCAGTAGGGCAGATTTTATAAAGATGGGTGAATACCTCAGGGATGACCTGGTGGGGGGATGACCTGGGTGGGATGGACAAACAGTGGCAAAGCTAAAAGGGGGCATTGTGAGTGCAACAAACCTTTGCATCCAGCAAGTGAGCCAAAGCAAATGGACAAAGAGACCACTATGGGGCTCAAAAGACATGGCTGAAAACGTAAAGGCTAAAAGGGTAGGATTAGAAAGTATAAGGAGATGCAGAGGGAGAAGGCTGGGTACATGTACCAGTGGAAACAAAGAAGCAGGGAAAGCAGTAAGGAGTGTGAAGGCACAAACTGAAGAGAGAATAGCCCAGATGGTAATGAAAGGGGGACAAGACATTTGAAGCACAAAATTGGTGGAGTGTTATTGTCTACCACCAAACAGGAAAGAGACAAGGGGGTAATCATAGCTGATGACCTAAAGATGGCCAGGCAGTGCAACAAGGCAGTTGGGGGAGCTAGTGGGATGCTGGGTGCATAGGGAGGGGTATCACCAGCAGAAAGAAAGAGGCGGTGTTGCCCCTGTATAGACTGCTGGTGAGACCCCACCAAGAGTATTATGTCCAGTTCAGAAGACTACGTGTTCGGAAGGACATGGACAGAATGGAGGTGGTCCAGAAGATGGCAATAAAAGTGGTGCAGGGTTTGCAAGAAAAACCCTATGAGGAAAGACTAAAGGGCCTCCATGTGTATACCAAGGCCAAAAGGAGGGATATGATAGAGACCTTTAAATACCTCATGGGGTAAATAAAGTACAGGGGAAGTATTTTTCAGAACAAAAAGGTACTCAAGAGCAAGGGGATATGCCAGGAGAAGCAAAGGGAGGCAGGGAGGGCAGTTAGGGAAGCCAATGCACTAACAGAGGAACACATAGCAAACTCAGTGGTGAAGGGGGACAAAACCTTTGACAGGTACATCAGGGGAAAAAGGAAGGCAAGGGAAGGGATTGTGAGGCTGAAAGGGGAGGATGGGGGCAGTGTAGAGGATGATGACCAGAAAGCGGAAATACTGAACCAATACTTCTGTTCAGTCTTTACAGAGAAGAGGTCAGGAAATAGGCCGGCAATGATTATGAAGGGCAGAAAAGGCACAGAAACTGATACACATCCTTTTCCCAAAGAAAGGGTCCTAAGGGAACTAGCAGCATTAATAGCTGATAAGGTTATGTGGCCAGATGGGGTACACCCCAGGGAACTGAAGAAGCTAAAGGAAGTGGTGACTCAACCTCTGATGACCCTGTTCAACCTCTCATTGGAAACGGGGTGGGGGGCACCCAAACACTGGAGAGAGCTAATGTAGTCCCTCCATACAAAAGTGGAAACAAAGAGGAAGCAGGGAACTACAGACCAGTCAGTCTGACCTTAGTAGTGCAAACAGGTCATGGAAACACTACTGAAGGAGGAAACAGTGGAACACCTGGTTGTTAACAGTCTATAGGACCCAAGAAAACATAGTTTTATGGAAGGGAGGTCATGTCCGACTAACTTCATTGAGTTCTTCGACTGGGTAAACAGGGAGGTGGATTGGGGGTAGAGGCAGTGGATGTGGCCTACCTAGATTTCAGCAAGACCTTAGACACTGTACCACATAGAATGCTGTTAACCAAGCTGGGGAACACGGGGGTGGGAAAGGAGGTAGTAAAGTGGGTAGAGAATAGGCTGGATAATAGGACCCAGGGGGTGGTGGTAAATGGCATTCACTCTGCAGAGGGTAAAGTGACCAGTGGGGTGCCACTGTGATTAGTGCTGGGTCCAGTCCTCTTCATTGTCTTTATCAGTGACATTGTGGAAGATCTAGAAGGGAAAATCTGCCTGTTCGCTGATGACACACAACTCTGCAACAGGGTGGACATGCCAGGGGGAGTGAAAAGAATAAGGAGAGATCTAAAGAAGCTGGAGGATTGGTCAAGGGATTGGAAATTGGGTGTCAATGCAAAAAAGTGCAAGATAATGCACATTGAGCACAAAAACCCAGGAGCAATATATCAGCTGGGGGGGGGGATAGAATGCTCCAAGCAGGAAAGAGACCTAGGAGTTATCATCTCTGATAACCTCAGGGTAGGTAGGTAGGAAGTGCGACAAGATGGTGGGAAAAGCAAACAGGATGTTGGGATGCATAGGCAGGACAATCATCAGCAGAAAAAGGGAGGTAATAATTTTACTATATAGGACATTAGTGAGGCCACACCTCGAGTACTGTGTCCAGTTTTGGAGGCCTTATCTATGTAAGGACATAGACAGGGTAAGGGCAGTTCAGAGGAGGGTAGCCAGGATGGTACAGGGATTACATCACAAACCCTATGAGGATAAGCTGAAGGCATTAGATATGTACTCCCTGAAGGTGAGGAGGGAGAGGGGGATATGACTGAGACATTTAAGTACCTCACAGGGAAAAATAAGGTACAGGAGAATACAATTTTTCACAGAAAAAGATCCTTAAGGACAAGGGAGCATAAGATAAAACTATAGGGAGGGAGGGAGGTTCAAAGGGAACGTGTGGAAGTACTTTTTCACAAAGAGGGAGGTGGACAGATGGAACAGCCTACTATAAGAGATGGTGGGGGCAGAAATGATTACTGGTTTTAAGAAGCATGGAACAGGCATAGACCATGTTTCTCCACTTCCCTTCCTGCTCTAGTGGTCCCCCTCCTCTTCTCACTGGATTCTACCCTCACATCTTGGTATACCCAATGCTGCACTTTTCACCCTCTCCCCACCCTTCCTACATTCCTTCTCCCCCCCTCCCCTCTTCCCTCTCCCTATGACTCTGGCACTTCTTATCTGTTGCGTATTTTATCTGACAAATGCCACTGGCTGCCTTGTTACAATGCTACCCTTGAATTGTATTAATCTGTACTCTGTTTGCAATGTCCACATTGTTGTACTGTCTGTCTTGATGTTCCCCATAATTTGTATTTCTCTGATGTGGAACCTTCGTAAAAGAGCCAAGGCTCGAAGGTATTTGTAATCCTAGACTTGATAAATAAATAAATAAATAGAGGGATACTGGTAGTCGGGAAGGGGTACAACCTAGCTCCAGTAAAGCTTGAAAGAACACAGTTGCTAGGGTTAATGGGCAGACTAGGTGGGTCGAAGGCCCTTATCTACCGACAGATTCTATGTTTCTATATTTAGGGGGCTGGGGAGGGTAGATTAAGGAGAGATGTGAGGAAGTACTTCTTTATGGAAAGAGTGGTGGATTCCTGGAACAGCCTTCCAGTGGAGGTGGTGGGAGCAAAAACAGTGGTAGGATTCAAGAATGTATGGGATAGGCATAAAGGAATCTTAGTGGAAAGGAAGTGGTAGGGAGAAAGAGACGGAGATCAAATGTGATGATACTGTAGGTAGGAAAAAATGGGCAGACTGGGTGGGCCCAGTGGTCTTTCTCTGCCATCAAATTCTGTGTTTCTATGTTTTACATTTACATAAACAGTCTTTTAAACTGAATGATGCTGGAAACCCACTAGTAGGGAGTAGGTGCAGGTTGAACGTAGCAGAGGCTCCCCTGAAAACAGAACAGAAAAGGATTAGGGAGAATCAGCAAGGGTGGGAAACAGGTAAAAGAAGAGAGTGAGGGAGTGGTCAGCAATAGATCAGCTGGAGGAGGGGGTAATGGATGGGCTAGGAACAGAGGTGGTAATACTAATAAGGGATCAGGTAAGGGTGAGTGTGGGGGGGTAGTGGTGACAGGGAACTTTTGGGATCCAAAGTGACCACAGCACTGGTCACCAAAAGAAACAAGCACAAAAGTCCAATCTGGTTTTCAACGGGGTGGGGGGTGAGTGAGGCTGAGAGAGCAAAAAGAAAGACCTTCACTAGGTACATGAGGAACAAGAGAGAGGAAGAACTACAGAATAGTCAAGGGTAGCAATTAGGAGGGCAAAGGCAGACACAGAGCTATGGATTGCCAAGAGCATAAAAAGTGGGGAACAATAATTTTTAGATTAATTTGAGAAAAAAAGGAAACTGTGGGTGGTAATAGGCTAGTAGAGAGTGGATGGTAATTAAAGACAGTGAGCAGAAGACAAACGTACTGTACAATTGCTTCTGCTCAGTATTCACAGGTCAGTAAATTGGCACAGAATCTCTGGTACCCTTAACTCAACTATTATAAAGAGTCACTGAAGACAGGAATGGTGCCAGTTGATTGGAGGTCCACAGACCACTCTTCAGTGGAGGATCCAGGCAACTACAAATTTGTCAGTCTTATCTCCATTGTAGGTAGCTGGTGGAGATCATAGTCAAAGAAAGCTTGGTGGTTTACTTAAAAGATAATGAACTGCAGGACAGCAAGCAGCATGGGGTTGTGCCAGGGAGATCATGCCACACCAACCTGATACTGTTTTTCAACTGGATCACTAAGGTGATACGCAAAGGGCAGGTGGTAGATTAACCTCAACAAGGCCTTTAATTTTGTACCACACAGGAGAGTGTTAAAAAAGTTGGAGGACTTGAAAGTGGAGCAGGATTTAATCAGGTGAGTAGGAAATTGGCTTGGTGGGAGGCAACAGAGAGTAGCAGTGAATGGGATGAAGTCAGGGGACAGGGAGGTCATGAGCACCGTGCTACTGGGATTGGTCCTGGGACCTGTCCTTTTGAATATTTTCATCAGTGCCATAAGGGAAGGTATCCGGGGCAAGTGATGTCTCTATGCTGATGGCACAAATCTATGTGGCAGGTGAAATCATAAAGAAGTGGTGTGGAAGCTCCAGATGGACCTAAAAACTGGAGAAATAGTCTAAGATCTGGCAGTTGAAATTCAGTGTTGAGAAGTGCAAGGTAATTCACTTAGGGAGATAGAAGTTGTGCACAGAATACTGGTTGAGAGGGGTTACATTGGGATACTTCAAGATGGGAGAGGAATCTGGGGGCATAATCAATGATTCACTCAAGCAAATAAGTCAGTATAACAAAGCTCAGAGCAAGGTGTGGAGGATTCTGAGATGTATAGGGAGGGGTTTTATTAGTAGAAGAAGAGAGGTGATGCTGCTCCTATACAGATCACTGGTGAGGCCTCATCTAGAGTACTGAGCTCAGTTATGGAGTTTGCACCTGAGAAAAGCCATGGACAGACTGAAGCTGGTGCAGAGGCGGGTCACCAGGATAATCCAGGGCCAGCAAGACAGATCCTATGATGAACAGCTGATGACCCTAAATATATACTTGCTGGAGATCAGGCATGTGGGGGGGGGGGGGGTATGATAGAAACATGCAAGTTTCTGAGGGGGTACAAACAGGGTGAATATCAAGGAACCGTTTACAAGGAATTGGGAAGCAGTCACCAGGGAGCATAATTGGAGGTTGGTGGGAAATAAGTTCAAAAGAGATGTGAGGAAGTTTTACTTCACAGAAAGGTGGAGGAATTGTGGAACAGACTGCTGGTAGAAGTGGTGGGAGCAGCTACAGTACCCCAAATGGCTTAAACATGACTGGAAGAGGGCAAGTGGATTTATAGCCTTGGGGAGGGAGGCAACATGGGATTGTGGGGTCAGGAAGCAGGGGAAGAAGAAGAAGACAACCCACCAGTACAGTAGGTCGGTGGGGTGAGATAGTATAGTATGGCAGACATGATGTACCCATGGTCTCCTTCTCCCACCAGATTCTGTGATTCTATGTTTCTGAGTAAAATTATATTGCTTTTATGCTTACTGTGCTAACTCTGGTACCTGTCAGCCTTGGCCTATGTCATCATTACCATTGTGTGAATTCACATTATATAAGAAAAACTGACTTGTTTGACAGCATGTATATTCATGGTATTTTACCACCAAAATCAACTCCCTAATAATCAATTCAGCATGTTTTTGGCTTACGTGGCTGACAGATAAAAAACGGGTACCAAGATATTTAATTCTGGATAGGCCCACAACTGCCCTGAAACTTTACCCCTTCCCCCGAGCGGAGGTACACCATATGAGGTTAACTGTTGGCAATAAGACCTATCTGATAGAGCACACATTAGCTGGTTATAGTACTTTACGAACTACACCAGGCAAACTTCACCAAATCTTTGTGCTGTTCACACAAAATTGTGATATCTGCAAAAACCTGCATTTTACAGGCATAATCTAAATTTGGCACTGCACTATTGTTGACTGGATGGCTATTATTCAAGACAAATAGTAAAACTTAGGCCTGAATATTTATTATACAATGGCATAAAAAAATCTTGGACCCTGATTGGTCCGTCTGGGACTGGAGCCGTGATGTTATCCCAGCACAACATCATGGCTCTAGTCCCAGCACGACTGCATCAAATGTAAAAATAAAAACTTAAATGAATCCACAGCTGCGATTGCTTGATTCTGTCATTCACGATTAGCACCCGACCTTACTGTCCCCGATTCAAAAAAACACACCTACAAGCCAACAAACTCAGCAGACATCCCCCCAAGTCCCAAAAGATTCTATCCCATTAAAAAAAAACATAAAACTAAAACCCATCGTTAGTGCATGAGAACAGCACATGGCTGTCCATTTCTGTTAGTGCTCGTAGCTTCGCGTACATGTTCCTCAGACTCTCCACCCCTAACATTCAGGCCAGTATCAGATTATTTTATCAACTTCTCCCAGTACACAGCCAACAGTGGGAGAAGTCCTTGTGTAGTAAAACTGTTGAAAGTGGAGCCTGCCCCTCACTGTACTCCGTCATTCCCCACTCCATGGTCGGCTCTCTTGCATTCTTGAAATCCCTAAATAAAGTTGTATCTGCAGCACAGAAGGGAAGCGCGGACACACTCTACCACATTTAAAATGAATTTCTTGCTACTCCATGGTCAGCTCCCTCGCATTCTCGAAATCACTCAATAAAGTTTTATCTGTAGCACAGATGCAGAGCAGGGACACACTCTATTACATTTAAGTGAATTCTCGGTACCAGCCACTTACGATCACATTCTAAATGCCGAAAGTCCTGCTCCTCTTCTCACTCATTCCTAAGGTTCTGTGCACAGAAATCACCCAATCCCATGGCAAGCAGTGGAACAGTTTAATTAACTTTGTTGGCTCTGAAGATAGACACACACACACACACACACACACACACACACAAAGTGAACACACTGACCCACTGATTTACCAGCAGCACCTCCTACTGGCCAAAAAAGAACTATTTTTTTCCTATGTACACATACACGATGATAAATGAACTAAAAAGTAAAAAAAAAAATTCTTCTTTAATCTTTTTTTTCTTTTATGTAAATGAGCCATTGTATAATAGCAATAATGCACTCCAGGGTGTGGGTTGTGCTGGGATAACCTCACGCCTGGTGTGTTGGCCTCAACCACCCCAGGCGTGAGGTTATCCCAGCATAACCCACACCCTGTCGTGCATTATTGCTTAAACACAAAATGGAGATGCATGTAGCAATAGACACTGTCATGGTGATATAGGATTTATTTATTACAATTATTTATTCAATTTAGGCATACTGATATGAACATCTAGTTAATCAATAATGCCCAACAGGGTGTGTGTCGTGCTGGGATAACGTCACGCCTCAGGTGGTTGGGCACGAGGCCGCAGGCCAAGTGCACCCAATGACTGAGGCATGACGTTATCCCAAACGACACACACCCAGGAGGGCATTATTGCTATTATACAATGGCTCGTTGTTATACAGAATAAAAAAATAATTTTAAAGATGTTTTTGTGTGGAAAAATATTTTTGTTTTTTAATAGAAGATGAAACAATCAAGCAGAAAAAATCAAGCAAACAATCATCTGCAGGTTCACAATGAGGCTGAGACTAGACCCGTGATGTTGTGCTGGGATAACATCACGGGTTCAGCCCAAGACTGACCAATCAGAGTCCAGGATTTTTTCTTGCCATTGTATAATGTACATTGACAAACTGCTGATGAAATGCAATGTCAAGAATGGAGAAGCTGCTTTATTATCTGTTAGTTTCTATTAGGAATTTTGGCTTTGTTGTCATGGTCTGTCTTTAGACAAGGAATTCATAATGTACTTATGATAAAATGTAACTGCAGTTAGGTTTTAGGCTAAAATTATTTCACTTTATATTTAAATTGTTTGTTAATAGTTTGTGTGTTAACACTTTAACAACAAGCCATTGAAAATAAAATGCAAAACTTTATGGAATTTCTACCACACTGGAACACTGAAGATTAATACTGAAAATGAAATGCAAAACTTTATGGAATTTCTACCACAAGAAAAGAATGTAGGTTAAACTTCAAAAAGATGTTGTTAAGCAAGAACTGGGGATTCAGTAAAGAGAAAAATGTTATGTTAGAGTGCAAAGAATTTTGATTCTTATTGATTGTGTGGTTTTGAGCATTTGTACTAAACAGTGCACTCCTAATTTCAGCACTGTCGCAAGCATAACAAAATGATTTGTTGGAGTGTGCATGAAAAAAAAAAAATGTTAGGTAGATATGCAAGGCCAGGTTCCCTCCTGTGTCTAGGCACACCAATGCTACTTTTCATCCAGGGGCTGTCAGCTCCTGCACCATACCTGATCAACACTGGCCTGGGAAATGGGGACATGGAGCAGCAGATACCACAGGACACCATTAATGGGGAGACCACTCACAGTCTGAATATCCACATTTGGAGCTACAATCAAGCAGGTAGGTGGTTTATTCATCCATCTTATGTTAGTGTAATAAGGGTAAACTAACTTGCATTTATAGTCCAGTTGATGGTACTTATGTAATTTTTTTTTCAATTGTTTAACCAGGAGTGGCACACTAAGCTGAAAACTTGTTTACAGGTGTGACCTGGGTGCACAGGGAAGTTAAGTGACTTGCTCAGGGTCACGCAGTATGCAAGTGGGGGCTGTGGGATTCAAACTCAGGTCTCCAGATTAGCAGCTCAGAGCCTTAAACCACTGTGCTATACTGCCTCCCAAATTGTTTTCAATGTGATTCTGTGAGAGTTTAAGCCTAGTAACTTGAAATCCTGGCTATGTTAATGTGAGCAGCCAGAGGGAGAAGGAGCAAATGACATGCAAATCCACCCTGTAAGACAGAGACAGAGAGAGAGTAATCAGAATGCACTTTTTCCCCATTAGTCGGTTGCGTCCTGCCCTGTCCAATGGTGTGAGTCCCCAGTGGAAGACTCCAAAAGGCCTACTAGGAATACAGTAGAAGCTCAATAAGACTAGACTATTGGAGAACACTCTGAAAAGTGCTGCCTTGTCCTAGAAGGGCTGTAAAAGCAGAGCTACAAGCTCCTGGAAGGAGGAAAGAAGACAAAGTGGGGTCTACGCTGGTGATGTGGAGGCTTAACCTCAACAGGAAGGAGATGGGGGAGACTGCTGAAGTTGCTGCCAAAGTGGAACTGATCTGGAGGATTACTGCTAAAGAAAAGAGCAGGAACTAAATGTTGCATTCTGGAACTGAGCAACAAAGTGGACTTTGTTTTGTGGCTGGATACATTACAGGATTTGCTGAAGAGAACATACTTAAACAGGACTGAGAAACCTCTCCCTAAAACAGTGCAGTGTTTTATTTAGCACACATCTTTCTCACTCTCTACTGTAAGATAAAAGCAAGGGTATATTTTCTATTAGTAGAGGTCTGTGTCTACTAGTACATATAAATTTGAAGGACTGTTGATCTGATTGGTGGTGGATGAAGTTTATGACTTTTTACCAGCATACTATGAGTTATGTTTTTGTGGGGGCATTAGGTATTTTAAGCCCAGTACTGTGCTGTTTGTAATTTTGGTGCCCTTGAAGGAGCCAGTGTTTTTCACTTGCTAGGCTGGGGGATCATTTTGGCTAACTGGTGCTGGGCCAGGAGGTTTTTTTTTTTTAAAATTAGTCATAATTTACTTCTTTTCTTAGAAAGCAGGTGACGCCAGGAAAAAGAATAGAGCAATTTTTTTCCCTGGTCATTGTTAAGCACAATACCTGTTTACTGGCTGCCAGAAGTCATATTATAGTCCTATGTATGGTACCTGTACACTTTCTAAATGGATGAATTCTCCCCAGTAAAACTGGCTTGTTGGAATCCTAATATTTTTCCTTGATGTGTCTTCTTTGCAAGTCCTCACTGCAGACCAAATTCCCAATAAAAGAGTGTATGCATTAGAAAAAATTATATTAATAGTTTTTTTTTTTGTTCAGGGAATTACCTGGATGTGGTGTAGTCAAAATAATAAATAATTATGTTTTTAGTACAGTACTCTATCCTCAGAACCCTTCTGGGTTTGCCTGCCCCTGAAACCAGTCTTACATTAGTACAATGATTCTTTGTAAGACTACTTCAGGTTTAGGCTACTGTGGTTCAATCACTTCTGATCCCTTTGACTTCCTTAAGGTTGGCCCTCACGGTTACTAAATATCTTTGTCAAAAGGGGGTTACTATAAATATATTTTTTAGGTAGGGCATCCACTCAGGACTGTAGCTATATTACATTTACTTACTGGTCATTCAGAACTAATACATATTATATGTAATAACTACATATTTATTTAGAGTGATTCATGAGGGGAACTGGTAACCCCATATTTCTTGCACATTGGACGTTGGGCTCTGGCCAGGGTAAGATACTATGCTGGAGGACTATAAGGCCTGCGCTTGAAGAGAAGGTGCCTGAGAATAGCTTAGCCAGAGGAACTAGGGATCAGCATATGGTTCCCTGAAAATTAACACACTAGCCAGTTCAGCCCTTGCATGACAAATCACTTGGTTCATATAACCATGGTCCTTTAATAGCCTTCTGAATGAACTTTTGCTTAGCCTGGCCTGGCTACTGTGGGACATTGACTGATCCTGACTCCTGTCATGCACAATGGTGCTATGGTGATAACCAAGTTCCCTGCTGCTGAGTTACCTGACCACATGCTGGTTTCTTCAAGTCCTGCTTTACATATAATTTAATGTATTGTTGAACTACTGCTGCTCATATGAGGTGAACTCCAAAGCTGCACTGATGTTTCTTTTGGTGGAAATCGTCCCACAAGAGCCTCTGGTGACCTCCTTTGAAAGATGCCCACCACTTCTCCTAGCTGCTTCTAAGTTACAGTTTGGTTGGGGAAACTTGCTGAAATTGCAACCCCCACTCAAGGGCAAGGATTCTGAGATCTTGCACTTCTTATCTCTTTTCTGTTTTCTCTGACAAATGCCACTGGCTGCCTTGCTTACAATGTTATCCTTGAAGGGCCAGTCCACAGTAATAGGGGACATATGTGGGACATGACTGTGGAAACATTGTTTTTTTATAATTTCTTTCTTCTTTCACCATCAATATAATACCCTTAAGGGCCTTTACTTAAACTGCAAACACTAAGATATTATCAGTTGTGGTTTTCCCAGTACAGTCCCCAATGTTTGGAAAAAGCAACCATGTAACGTATGTAACAGGGACAGAGAATATGCAAAATGAAAAAAAAAATATGTGTAAATATTTTTTGGTCTTCACATGAATTTGCAGTACTTCACTTCATTTAGTTAATTCACTTAGCAACACCAAAATATTTGCGTGCAGCTGTGTGTGATGACCACCAATCTAACGCATGGTGCAATTCTATGGGGTGAAGTAATTTCAAAGTTTTTCCTTACCCAGAATTCCTGGGTATTCATTGATTAAAATTTTTTTGTGTGTAAATGGGAATAAGAGTAGATTACATTTAAAACTTTTTTTGATTATTTTACAAATTAACCCCCCAAAACCAGTGAAAGAGCAGTATATTAATGTATGTAACAGGCTGGAGAAAAATCCAGAAAGTGCAAGTTGTCACATTGTGGAAAACATAAAATTAGGCTACTGAAGTCCTTTATTTTTTCCAATTAATATTTTTACTGTTTAAGGTCATAATTAATGAATTAATTAGAGAAAAAGTTATAATATTGCATACCACCACCACAAAGGAAGTTCATTATACAACAGATCAACACCATTACTAAATAAAATAGTAGATACACACAATAAATTTCTACTAAAACCTTAACCAAAACTCTACACTACACACAAACCAAACTAAACACACTATCTACATTGATTACTACAGCCTCAGTCACATCAGTAAATGATCATACTGCCCAATTGCTTTACAGCTTCATTATTTTGAAGGCTTTGTTGACAGTTTCTATGCCTTATACCACATAAGGCTCATCTCCCACAATGACCAGTGGTTCACATATTATAGAGGATAATGCCTAGGAAGTGGCTGTTAACCATGCTGTAATCACCTAGAGCAGTTGCCAGGACAATTAAGTAAACCTCGAGAGCGCAGCTCGAGAGGTTTACAGTTGTCCTGGCAACCGCGAGAGGTGATCACCTCCGTGGTTAACAGCCACTTCCTAGGCATTTTTCTTTATAGTGTATGGAGTGAAAAAAAACTCCATTGTGATTGCAGAAATGTGTATGGAGTGGGTGATTTTAAAAACATTATCCCAGAAAAACCACAGCGTTGAGGCTGATAAAATGTAAAACTTACCATTGCGTTTATTGAATACACTGTCAACATGCAACTCATGGCAACGGATGACATTGCAACATTTGCTTTTATTTAACAAATCACTAAAGGGCTAATAAAAGAGTCAGCTACATTCAGCACATTTGCGGTTGGTCATTTTTTGTCATGTGGATGTGCGCGACGTAGTCGTCTGCAACTTCACCTCTTAGAAACATAGAAACATAAAATTTGACGGCAGATAAGGACCGTTTGGCCCACCCAATCTGCCCATTTCCCTACCTACTGGATAAGCTGCAGATTCTAGTTAACCAGCAGCCTACTTCTTCCTACCCCCACCCCCTAGAATGGCCTTATGACTGTCCCATGCATGCTTGAATTCCACCACTGATTTTGACTCCACAACCTCCTCCGGAAGGCCGTTCCATGCATCCACAACCCTCTCTGTGAAAAAATACTTCCTTAAATTACCTCTGAGCGCCCCATCTTCAAATTCTGCCCTCTTGTTCTTGCACACCTCTTTTTTTGAAAGATGCTACCCTCTTGGACTTTGTTGATTCCCTTGAGGTACTTGAACGTTTCTATCATGTCCCCCTTCTCCCTCCTTTCCTCGAGGCTATACATATTAAGCTCCTTTCGTCTCTCCTCATATGTCTTCCGGTGCAGACCCTGCACCATTTTAGTTGCCTTCCTCTGGACAGCTTCTATCCTGTCTATGTCTTTGCAGAGATTGGGTCTCCAGAACCTCTTGATGTGCGTGGGTCAGACATGGAGCTTGTGGGAACAGCAGGAGGTAGGCCTGGGGAGATTAAATAAGCAAAAAATTGAGCTTTTTTACTGGGTACACATTTTATCTATTAAATAAGAAGGTTCTTTTGGTGTGCGATGGGGCTAATACTTACTAAGATTCATCGGACTGTGCTGGTAGCCATCGTGACGTGTGCTGCGGTGCTTTAGGGACTGAATGAGTGGGCTTGTTTGCTTTTTGAATGCTAACTGATTAGCGTTCCATTTTTGGAATTATGTCACCTGCTTTGTTCTGTTCTGTAATCCCATCGATGTGACGTCTCTATGCAAGGTTTACAGCATGTGATGTCACATTGATGGGATTATCAGGTTGTAATACTGCAGAAAACACAGGTTAATTGACTGTCTCCATACGTTATATATAGTTTACATCTACTTTGTCAATATTCTGCAGTACTCCTCATGTAGACCCACCAGGGCCCTCAAGAAAATGGACCAGGGACCTAGAAGACCACAGGTAATGATGTAGCTAAATAAACCAGATGAGAAAATGGGTGTTGGACAACAGTGACATACTTCGGCAGGTGTGTACAGCACTCCTCATGCAGACCTAACAGGGCCCTGAAGAAAACAGATCAGGGACCTGGAAGACCGCAGGTGACAGAAGAGCTGAATCCACCAGATGAGAACATGGGTGCTGGCTTACAGTGACATACTTAGGCAGGTGTGTGCAGTACTCCTCATGCGGACCCACCAGGACCCTGAAGAAAATGGACCAGAGACCTGGAAGACCACAGGTGACAGCACGCACAGCCCTCCACACCATGCCCATGTCCCAGGGTACCTTCTGGCACCTGCTTCCCTCTGCCCAACCCAGTCAGCTTTCCTGAGGCCTAGTGGCAGCCATCTACCCCTCCACACCCTACCTGCTGTCCCAGGTGACCTGATAGTGCCTGCTTCCCTCTCCTAAACCCTGTCAGCATTTTCTGAGGCCTGGTGGCACCTGTCTGCCCCTCCACACCCTGCTTGCTGTCCCATGGGATTTGGTGGTGCCTGTTACCCTCTTCCTAACCCTTTCTGCCTTTCCCAGGGCATTGTGTCTCCCATCTCACACCCTACACCCTGCCAAGCTGTCTCTGGTGACCAGTTCGCACCTGCTTACCTCTTCTTAACTCTTCCAGCATTTACTGGGGCCTGGAGGCTCCCGTCTCCCACCCCACACCCTTCCTGCAGTTCCAGGGGACCTGGTGGCACCTGTTTCCCTCTTTCCAACCCTGTCAGCCTTTCTTGAGGCCTGATGGCTCCTGTCTCCCACCTCACACCCTTCCTGCTGTCCCAGGGGACCTGGTGGTGCCTGCTTTCCACTCCCAACCTGTCAGCCATTCCTGAGGCCTGGTGGCACCTGCCTGCCCCTCCACACCCTGTTTGCTGTCCCAGGGGACCTGGTGGTGCTGCTTCTCTTTACCTAACCCTTCCTGCCTTTCCTTGGGCCTGGTGTCTCATGTATTCCACCCCACACTCTGCCAAGCTGTCCCTGGCGACCTGTTGGCACTGCCTTCTTCTTCCTAACTCTGACAGCCTTTCCCAGGGCCTGGAGGCTCCTGTCTCCCACCCCATACCATTCCAGCTATCCCTGGGGACCTAGTGGCACCTGCTTCCCTCTCTCTAACCCTGACAGCCTTTCCTGGGGCCTGGTGTCTCCCATCTCCCACCCTAGACCCTGTCAGCTATCCCTGGTGACCTTATGGCACCTGCTTCCCTCTCTTTAAATCTTCCAGCCTTTCCCAGGGCCTGGTGTCCCCCTTTTCCCATCCCATACCCTGCCAGCTATCCCTGGGGACCTGGTGGCACCTGCTTCCCTCTCCTTAACCCTTCCAGCCTTTCCTGAGGCCTGGTGGCACCCATCTCCCCCTCTGTACCCTGTCTGCTGTCCCAGGGGACCTAGTGGCACCTGCTTCCCTCTTGACAAGCATGTCAGCCTTTCCTGAGGTCTGATGGCACCTGTCTTCCCCTCCACACCCTGCTTTCTATCCCAGAGGACCTGGTGATGCCTGCTACCTTCTCCCTAACCCTTTCTGTTTTTTCTGGACCATGGTATCTCCCAACTTGCACCCCACACCCTGCCAAGCTGTCCCTGGTGACCAGTTGGCATCTTCTTTCCTCTCCCTAACTCTGACAGCCTTTCCCAGGGCCTGGTGTCCCCTGTCTCCCACCCCATGCCCTGCCAGCAACCCATGGGGACCTGATGGCATCTGCTTCCCTCTTCCTAACCCTTCCAGCTTTTCCCAGGGTCTGGTGTCTCCCATCTCCCACCCCATACCCTGGCAGCTAACCCTACGGACCTGATGGTACCTGTTTACCTCTCCTTAACCCTTCCAGCATTTCTCAGGGCCTGGAGGCTATCATGTCCCACCCCACACATTTCCTGCAGTCCCAGAGGACCTGGTGGCACCTGCTTCCCTCTTCCCAACCCTGTCAGTCTTCCTTGAGGCCTGATGGCTCCTGTCTCCCACCCCACACCCTTCCTGCTGTCCCAGGGGACCTGGTGGTCTCTGCTTCCCACTCCCTAACCTGTCAGCCATTCCTGAGGCCTGGTGGCACCTGCCTGCCCCCTCCACACCCTGTTTGCTGTCCCAGGGGACCTGGTGGTGCCTGCTTCTCTTTCCTTAACCTTTTCTGCATTTCCTGGGGCCTGGTGTCTCCTGCCTCCCACCCCGCATTCTGGCAAGCTGCCCCTAGTGACCTATTGGCACTGGCTTCCCTCTCCCTAACCTTGACAGCCTTTCCCAGGGCCTGGAGGCTTCTGGCCCCCACCCCACACCATTCCAGCTGTCCCTAGGGACCTAGTGGTGCCTGCTTCCCTCTCTCTAACCCTGACAGCCTTTCCCAAGGCCTGGTGTCTCCCGTCTTCCACCCCATACCCTGCGAGCTATCTCTGGGGACCTCATGGCACCTGCTTCCCCTCTCCTTAACCCTCCCAGATTTTCCCAGGGCCTGGTGTTTCCTGTCTCCCACATTATACCCTGCCAGCTACCCTGGGAACCTGGTGGTACCTGCTTTCCTCTCCCCAATCCCATCAGCCTTTCCTGAGGTGTGATGGCACCCGTCTGCCCCTCCATACCCTGTTTGCTCTTCCAGGAGACCTGGTGGTGCTTGCTTTCCTCTTCTCAACCCTGTCAGCCTTTTCTGAGGCCTGGTGGCACCTGTCTCGCTCTCCAAACCCTACCTGGTGTCCCAGGGGACCTAGTGGTGCTTACTTCCCTCTCTGCAACCCTGTCAGTCTTTCCTGAGAACTGGTGGCACCTGTCCACCCTCCATACCCTGCCTGCTGTCCCAGGTGACCTGGTGGCACCTACTTCCACCCTAACACTTTCTGCCTTTCCTGGGGCCTGGTGTCTCCTGTCTCCCACCCTGCCAAGTTGTCCCTGGTGACCTTTTGGCACTGGCTTCCCTCTCCTTAACCCTTTTAGCCTTTCCTGGGGCCTGGAGGCTCCATTCTCCCACCCCACACCCTGCCTGGCATCCTAGGGAAGATGGATGGACCTGCTTCCCTCTCCCCAACCATGTCAGCCTTTCCTGAGGCCTGGTGGCACCTGTCAGCCCCTCTACACCCTGCTTGCTATCAAAGGGGACCTGCTGGCACCTGTTTCCCTCTTCCCAACCCTGTCTGACATTTCTGAGGCCTGGTGGCACCCATCTCCACCCCACACTCTGCCTGCTGTCCCAGAGGACCTGGTGGCACCTGCTTCCCTCTCACTAACCCTTTCTGCCTTTCCCAGGGCCTGGCATCTCCTGTCCCCCACCCACACCCTGCCAAGCTGTCCCTGGTGACCTGTTAATACTGGCTTCCCTCGCCCCAACTCTGTCAGCTTTGCGGCTCCCATCTCCCACCCCGCACCTTGCCAGCTGTCCCTGGGGACCTGGTGGCACCTGCTTCCCTCTCCCTAACCCTGCAAGCCTTTCCTGGAGCCTGGTGTCACCCATCTCCCACACCATGTCAAGCTGTCCCTGGTGACCTGTTTGCATTGGCTTCCCTCTCCCCAACCCTGTCCACTTTGAGGCTCCTGTTTCCCATCCCACACCCTGCCAGCTGTCCCTGAGAACCTGGTTGCACCTGCTTCCCTCTCCCTAACCCTGACAGCCTTTCCTGGAGCCTGATGTTATCTGTCCCACACCGAATACCCTGCCAGCTGTCCCTGAGGACCTGGTGGCTCCTGCTTCCCTCTCCCTAACCCTGACAGCCGTTCCCAGAGCCTGGTGTCACCCATCTCCCACCCTATAAGAAGGGGGATAAAACCTTTTATAGGAACATCAGGGAGCATAGAAAGACAAAGGGAGGGATAGTGAGGCTGAATAGAATGAACGGTGGGTGGGCAGAGGGGGATTGTGAAAAAGCAGAGATACTGAATGAATATTTCTGCTCAGTATTCACAAAAGAGGAGGGGGAGGTGCCTAATCTAATTAACAGAAACACTCTGGATAGGGGGGTTGATCCCAGTCCTTTCACAGAAGAAAGGGTTCTGAAAGAACTCCTAAAACTGAAGGTGGACAAAGCGATGGGGCCTGATGGAATTCACCCCAGAATTCTAAAAGAATTAAGGGGAGAACTAGTGAAACCACTGACTACCCTTTTTAACAAATCATGGGAGGATGGTGTGGTACTTGAGGACTGCAGGAAGATGGATGTGATTCCCCTTCACAGAAGTGGGACCAAGACAGAGGAAGAAGGCAGGAAACTACAGACCTGTCAGTTTGACCTCTGTGGTAGGGAAAGTGATGGAATCACTTCTGAAGGAAAGAACTGTTGAGTACCTAGAGGCCAGTGGGGCACAGGACCCAAGGCAGCATGGGTTCACAGCAGGAAGGTCATGTCAGATGAATCTAATAACTGATTTCTTTGACTGGGTAACCAAAGTAGCAGACCAGGGAGGGGCTGTGGACCTGGCCTACCTAGACTTTGGTAAGGCATTTGACACAGTCCCACACAAAAGATTGATAGTCAAATTAACCAGCCTGGGAGTGGGTCCCAGGGTGGTAGCCTGGGTAAAACATTGGCTGGACAACAGGATACAGAAGGTAATTGTAAATGGAGTCACTCTGAAGAAAGGGGGGTTACTAGTGGGGTATCGTAGGGTTCAGTATTGGGTCCAGTCCTTTTTAATGTCTTTATAAGTGACATTGCAGAGGGACTGGAAGGAAAAGTATGCCTCTTTGCAGATGACACAAAGATCTGCAACAGGGTTGATACACAGGGAGGCATGGAAAGGATGAGAAGGGACTTAGCAAGGTTGGAGGAATGGTTGGAAGTATGGCAGCTAGGATTCAATGCAAAGAAGTGCAAAATAATGATCTGGGAAACAAAAACCAAGGGGAAGATTACACAATGGGGGGGAGGTAGTAACAAAAACAAAAAAGGAAAGGGACCTTGGGTTAATCCTATCAGATGAACTTAAGGTTAGCAAGCAATGTGAGAAGGCAGTAGGGAGAGCTGGGGATATACTGGGATGCAAAGGGAGAGGCATCACCAGCAGAAAACAGGAAGTTGTTATCCCTCTGTACAGACAGTTGGTGAGACCCCATCTGGAGTACTGCATCCACTTCTGGAGACCCCATCTCTGCAAGGACATAGACAGGATAGAGGCTGTCCAGAGGAGGGTAACTAGAATGGTGCAGGATCTGCAAGAGAAGCCATATGAGGAGAGACTAAAAGAGCTTAATATGTATACCCTTGAGGAAAGGAGGTGGGGGGGGGGACAGGATAGAAACATTTAAGTACCTCAGTGGAATCAATAAAGTCCAAGAGGGTAGCATCTGTCAGAAAAAGAGACTTTCCAGATCGAGGGGACCCAATTTAAAGATAGAGGGGGGTGGTTCTGGGGCAATGTGAGGAAGTATTATTTTACAGAGAGGGTAGTTTATGCATGGAACAGCCTTTCTGAGGAGGTTGTGGGGTCTAAAATTGTGGGAGAATTCAAGAATACATGGGAGAGACATTAGTCAATTCTTGTGAGGGGTAGGAAGAAATAAGTTGTTGGTTAACTAGGATCTGCGGCTTATCCTGTAGGTAGGGAAATGGGCAGACTAGGTGGGCCAAGCTGTCCTTATCTGCCATCAAAGTCTATGTTTCTATGTTTCCATGCCCTGCAAGTTATCCCTGGGGCTCTGGTGGCACCTGCTTCCCTCTCCTTAACCATACCAGCCTTTCCCAGGGCATGGTGGTTCCCGTCTCCCATCCCACACCCTGCAAAGCTATTCCTGATGACCGATAGGCACTGGCTTCCCTCTCCCAAACCCTTTCAGCCTTTTCCTGTGCCTGGTGTCTCCCATCTCCCACCTCACACCCTGCTGGCTATCCCTGGGGACCTGTTGGCACCAACTTCCCTATCCTCAATCCTTTCAGCTTTTTCCCGGGCCTAGTGCCTCCCATCTTCCACCTCACACCCTTTCAGCTGCCCATGGAAACCTGATGGCACCTTTTTACTTCTTCCTATCAGGACAGTCTTTCCTGAGTCCTGGTGGCACACTTTCTCCCTCTCCCCAAAATAGTCAGCCTTTTATGTGCCCATGTGGCACCCGCCTTTAACTCACAAACCACCCCAATGTAATTTTAATTTAAATTTTTAATAAATATCTTGTTTGTAACAGGGATGGATGTTTACAGTTCTGCCCTGTTACAAACAGGATTGAACTGGGGAGGGGTTTTTTAAGTAACTTTTCAAAAGCAAAACATACATAAATAGCTTTATGTAGCTTAAACATGTTAGGAAATTGTTGTAGCAGTGTGTATTTCTGGAGTTTAATAACATTTTTGGAATCGAAAGTACATTTTATATTTTTCTTTGCAGTACCAGCCAGCCTCCCTGCCCCCACCCGGAGTAAGCCAGTGACCATTTTAAAACCAAAGGCAGTTTGTTACACCACTGAAATACATTCTTACTAAGATGAACACCGAATACTGTAATAATCACACACAAAAAAGGGATGTGCTAAAAGTCTGATTTGTAGGGACGGAGATTCTCAGCTTGTCTCCAGTTACAAACCTTTAATGAAAACTCTGTCCTTGTTACAAACAGGATTGAACTGAGGAGGGCGCTTTTAAGCTAACTTTTCAAATGCAAGCAAGACATAAATAGCTTTCTGCAGCTTAAACATGTTAGGAAATTGTTGTAGCAGTGTGTGTTTCTTGAGTTTAATAAAATTTTTCCAGTACACATAACTTTTTATATTTTTTACAGCACCAGCCACCACCCCCACACCCCGGCAAGCCAGTGGTCATTTTGAAACCAAGAGTACTTTGT
This sequence comes from Neoceratodus forsteri, assembly GCA_016271365.2. NCBI lineage: Eukaryota > Metazoa > Chordata > Ceratodontiformes > Ceratodontidae > Neoceratodus > Neoceratodus forsteri. The sequence goes on from CM028131.1 coordinate 583,917,897, forward strand.
TACAACCACTGAAAACATGTTCCTAAAATGAGCTCAACTGCTATAATAATTGGACAAAAAAAGGGGAAGCGCTAAAAGTATTGTTTGTAACAGGGACAGATATTTATGACATGTCCCCAGTTACAAACCTTAATAAGAAATATCCGTCCCTGTTACAAACAGGATTGCACTGGGGAGGGAGCTTTTAAAACAACTTTTGGACATTAAGTCAAGGTTTAAAAGATGAATTGACTTTAAACTCACTGCCAGATCATAGCAGCACCGCATCTGTATAGTGCTTACACCACTAAACATTAGTTTTCCATACTTTGCCCAGGACAATTATTACCACTTTTGCCATTTTTATCATAAGATGCAATTTTCTGACTTTATATTATTTATTTCAATGGCAGTTAATTACATTTAAATAAATAATATAATGCTGAGTTGTGCTATAAAAAACTGTTGTCCAATGTTTATATCCCATTGTAATAGGGACAACTACTACCACTACTGTCCCTGTTACAAACGGGATTGCCCTTTAAATTCAGATCCTTGCATTCAAGCCTGCTAGCAGCGGCTGAATCGACTGAATGGGCCAAACATGAACATCTCTAGTTCAAGAATACAGCCCTAAAGAACCTCACTCTGTAAAAATAACTATACTACCCAAGAATGTGCTGCAATTTAAATAAAAAGAGTAACTCAATGTAAATGATCCTGTTCGTAACAACTCTGGCATGCAGGAGATGGAAAACCTTTTACTGTTGCTACAGAGGCCAAAATGACCCAGGCTTGTGGGCAAACACTTGAAAAGCTTCAAGGTCCATGGATGATTGACTACAGATAATCCAGTCCTTTCTCCTGCACTGATCATGCTCCCAGGGTATGAAAGGGGACCCTGACATACAGGAATGAGGGAGGGACAGAATCAGAGATGCCCAATTTGAAAATAGGACTACTCGGGAAGCTTGGAGCTCTGGGGGAAACAAAGAGCAGCAATCTTCTGGTAAGCCTTTGGGTTTTTGTGAACAGGCATCAGAACACCAAAATATCACTGACTAGGAGGAATTTGCATTGCTATTACATATGTAACCAAGGGGGATGGATTAGATTACGTACGTAATTGCCATTTTTGGTGGCATTTAAATTAAAAATTAAAGGCAGCAAATTGACAAACACACACTACTTTTGGAAGCGTGTGTCTTGCCAGTCTACACACAGTCTTTAGTGTTTGGCAGTGCAGGCTGACTGACAGAAATAGTGTGCACAAGACACACTGCATTTAAATGTCCCACTTGAAGCATGAAAAAAGGAGGGGACATTTATGCAATTTTTTAAAATAAAACAGATTGGCTAGTGTTGTTACTCCAAGGTTATAAATCCTGTCTAAGCTTGTTATATAGCACAGTGCAGTGCAGTGCAGATTTTTAGACTGGAATTGCTATAGTATGTGAATTAATGACATGTAAAGAGGGTATGGCATAAATGTACCCATTTAGTGTGGACAGACCCTGAATTGTATTAATCTGTAATCTGTTTGCAATGTCCACATTGTTATAATGTCTGTCTTGATGTTCCCCATAATTTGTATTTCTCTGACATGGAACCTTTGTAAAAGAGCCTTGGCTCAAAGGTATTTGTAATCCTAGACTTGATAAATAAAAAAATAAATAAATAAATAAAGAATTCTGAGATCTTCTCCATGCAGTTGGAGGAGGAGGTGTCTCCCTATCCTCAAAGGGAGGAGAGAAGTGTCTCTTCACTCTGGCTGCTGGTCTTGTCTTTTTTTCACTGCTTTTCTCAAAAAGTGCCCCAAAAGCTGCTAGGCCCAGCCAGCCCTCTCCCTATATAGGCAAAGGTGGAGGTCCAGACATGAATATCCATTTCCAAACCTCCTTGGCCAGGCCAGGAATCTCTGAACACAAACACTCAAGCACTCTGGCTTCAACTAAGGCCAAACAGACAAGCTCTGGTCATAGATGATATGGCTTTAGAGAACTTTTAGGAGCGGCAAGAGTGTTGATGAGAATATGCGGTGCTCTTGCTGCACCATAGTTAGCCATAAGTAATATTGCAGCAATTACAGTACTGCCCATGTGTGATACTCACACATGCGCAGTTTGCCCCAGAGTCAGATGTACACAACATGGCGGTGCTGACAACTACATATGCATGATATTCGTGCATGCGCAGTTGCAGTCTTTGCCATCAACTTGCACACGGCAGCCGTCATTTCACAATTGTGGAAAGGAAGAATAGTGTACTGGGAAGTGAGTATGTTTATGTGGCTTGCAGAGAAGAAGGGCTGCATAAACAGAATCACTGGAAACTATGCCAGAGCACTGTGGCAGCGCATCAGACAGAGGTCCGGTTATGTGCTTCCACAGTGCTCTTATACAAATCTGATGATGACATAACTTCTGTGGAGTTTGGCCCACACAGCCATAAAAATAAGGTTCAGGAGGAGGTTATTAACAAACTAGAGATCTGGTCTGGGACTTGCTCATCATCACAGTCACTTAGTCATTCTTTTCTAAGCAGTAATTTCTGGTAAATGTTCCTTAACCATATTGATGTCAGTGCTAGTAGACTACTTCTGCTTTTACCTTGATTGTATAAGGCAAGTGTAATGCTCCAGAGTTGGGGGAACCAGAGAAATAAAAAATAGAAAAGTGCTCAGCTTTAATAGGTGCCTCAGTACAGTAGAGATGTGCCCCAAACATGCCAAGGTGCCCAGTTTATGATGCCAGCATCAAAAACTTGTTCAAACCCTGTCTAAAATATTGTAAATAGTCCAGAAAATAATGCAAAAGTTAAGTGTAATGCCATGTTGCAGCAAATAGAATGCCAGACTGAGCAGATGTAATGCCCACTGTGTGGCACCTGACTGGCCTTCTAGAATTAGAACCCAGAGTGTTACAGTTTTAAAAAATAATTATCTGTTGGGGAGAATCATGGTGACTATGGAGGAGAGAGGACACAGAAAGTGAGGAGGGATGAGAAGAGCTTGCCAGGAGGGCTGAAGCTATTCCTGAAGGCTTTCCTATGTGCCCCTCTACCTCCAGTCACTGAAGAATAGCTACCTGTATGTGTCGTTTGGTCCATGGTGCCATGGTGAGCCACCAGAAAGAAGAGAAACATTCTGCTGTTTCCCCATGAGGGCTTATTGCCCCATTTTGTAAATTTAATTTAAAAGTACTGTTTCCATCCCACGGAGGCAGCGGTAGCAGTGCTGCATCATTCATGCTGCCCCAGGACCTTGCAGGGTTCCCTACTGTTCAATACCTGCCTGCAACTCCTCCATCCTCTGTGAGCAGCACCTCCTACCTCCCGTCTACATCTTTTGTCTCCTGGTGGTGTGGTGAGTCAGCAGCAGCACACTGCAATGTGCTGCCCACCTTAAACAAAGAAAGAAAAGTTCATTTTTTATTTTATTTGTGCTAGGTGCAAAAGAGCTTCAGGATGACTCAGAGCCATGGGGGAAAGCCCATCAGAGGCCTGAATTTAAAATAAATAAATAATCAGTGGGAGTGGCGACGCCCAGGGGAGGGCCCAGCAGTGAGAGCACAGAGGGAGCTCATAAATATTTATTAAAGGGGCCGGAAAACCCCATGTAGATTGAGGATCAGCACATTTAAAGGGGCCAGAGTAAGAGAAGGTGGCCCAGGACTTAATAGGGACTTACACTGGAATAGGCCCAGTGATTTAAAAGGGCTCTGTCCAGAAGAGAGGCCAGTGATTTAAAGGGTCCATGTCCAGAAAGAGGTCAATAGATTTAAAAGGGATCCAGCTTAAGTGAGGCACAGTGATTTAAAGGGTCCCAGCTTGAGGAAGGCCCAGGATTTAAAAGAGGCCTATATAGAAGAGGCCCTGTGATGGTTTGGTGAGGACATCCACGTCTAAGATTTAAAGTGGCCTATAGACAGGCCTGTGCCAGTGCTCAAGGGGCTTGCTCAGAAATGCCCAGCAATTTAAAAGAGCAATAGGAAGCCCAGGACCCACTGGGAAAGTTAGGGAAACTGCTATTTAAAGAGGCAAGTTAGGCCCACTACTAGTTAAAAGGGCAAGTTAGGCCCACTGCTATTTAAAAGGGTTAGTTAGGCCCACTGCTACCTAAAAGGGTGAGTTAGGATCACTGCTAGCCTTTTAGATTCACCAGGTGTTATAGGGGCCCAGCAGAATTAGTGACCCCTGATGTTTAGGGAGTCTAGCTAGCCATACAGAACCATAGTAACAGGAAGAAGCTGATCTGCTAGAGGGACCCTGTTAGTTAAGTCCACCAGAGCTGGGGGTCCACTCAGAAAAGTAAATTGTCTGTATATTTACTGTGGTCTGGACATTGGGACTATATAACTGACCACTGCAACAAGAATTGAGACTTTATTTGCATTGCTGTTATTACAATGAATAGTAAAAGTGCCAGAAAGAATTGCTTTGTTGCCAACATTTCAGTGTTACAAGGTGCAAGTTTCCAGAATCCTTTCACCATCATGTATCCAAATCAATATTATTCAGTACTCAAGAAATCATCTTCAGTGCATCTCCAAAGCAGCCAGCAGCAGACCTTTGAAGAGCCGTGTCATAGTCGACTCAGTTGCAATGTCCTGTTTATTATTTTCCTCTCTCTAGTTCCCAGTGTACGGCCTGGCCTGGTACAAAGGTACCATCCATTTTTATGTTTTATCATTCGAGAGGTGGGGTATGGCTGAGAACTCATGGCCTGTTCAAAATCCTGTCTGCATTCCCTTAGTTTTTAGCCCGGTCAGCCAAGTGTTCCCTTGTGTTTCATATCCTGCAACCCAGCTTCTTCTCGATGACAGAGAAAGCTCATCCATGCATGAACTGCCTTTTACAAGTGATGTAGAGTCTTGTAGTAATATGTTTTAGTCTTCCTTAAAGTGGAATACTCCAGGTAATAGGCCCTAGGTAGAGGTGCACCTCAGGGTAGTATTAGAAAACTGCATAGTGAGTTGCTGATCTTCGAGTATAGACCGCTCATAAAGCAGAGCTGTTACAGTTGATTTTTGTAAGTGTGCATAGAGTCACCCTTGTACGCAGTATAAAGTATAAACCAGTCATAAACAGAGCTCTAACAGCTGTTGGATCTAGAGTTCTCCTCTTGCAGGAGAGTAGGGATAAGTGATCCTGGTGACCATGCTCTCTTTCCCCATTTTGTATTAATAAAATCCTGAGCAGTATTTGGAATATATTTCTGACTCCCACCTCTCTTTGTCAGGTGCCACCATCCACCTATTTGGGACCTGTTTTAGTAATTTGTGTGCAAGTTACTGGTGTAATCAACACAGTTGCTTTATTTACCCCTGTGGAAACACTGCACAAGTTAACATCCATTTTAACACCTTCGGAGCACCACACCTCAATTTTGGCACAGCAGAGTAGGGTTATAGAGCAAGTCCTCTCTGAAGAGTCCAAAGCCAGAAAAAGAATAGAGTACAGATACAGATGCTGTCAGGATCCAGAAGTAGTAACAAGATGGATAGAGAGATGTATGGAGCAACAGGAGAAGGCTTGAGATGGGTGCAACCTTCCCCGTTGATCATGCCATACTATTTTGGTGTGCCATGGCTTCCTGGCTATACAGAAGAGCCAGGTGGTGAAGACTCCAGTAGTTTAGGAGAGTTTAAAGCAAAAATACAGTCGATGTTTTGACTTTATCAAGTGCCTGATCATCAACAAGTGGAGATTTTGTTAGGTCATTTGAAAGGAGCTGCCCAATGAGAAGTGCAATCATGGCCAGAAAGAGAAAGTCCACTGCAGATCAGATTTTTCAATCAGCTTTGAGAAATGTTTGCTACCAGGACTGTATTTGAATAAAAAAGGAAGTTCTTCTCATGAATGCAGAGACCGTGAGAGATATTAAGGGAGTATGCCCTGAGTCTACAAGAAGCTCTCTGAGTTACAGAAAGGACAGATGCCAGAGAGCGAGACCCGGATAAGACTCTCAAAGAAAAATTAATCGATGGAGTCCTCAGTGACGTTTTCAGGAGAGAATTGCAAGTGCTTCACCTTCAGGACCCCGATGTTCTCTTTTTAGATTTTAAGGAGAAGGCAGTACAGATTTTTGGACCAAGTCGAGCCGGAGGAGATGCTGCTGCTGTGTGCCAACAGCAAATGATGTTTCCCAGTGAAACATGGCCAGAATACTGCACTAGAGGACTGGAGACCAGAGAGTCATTGGATGCCAGGGGCACGTTCAGAAGGATTATTCCAGCCAAACAGTTACTCGGACACTGAAGAGATGTACACAGAGATGGCTCAGATGCAGACACAATTTCACAGGCCTAGTCCAGGACCTAGTACCGAATGGACCAAACAAATCACTGCTCTTACCAGAAAAGTTACTGAGGTGTGCCAAGCGGTACGTGACCTTAAGAGTAACTGGAGATCTAGACCTGATGGAGATTGACAAGTTAGAAATCAAGGACCAAGGGAGATGATATCCCAACCAAGAAGAGCAGAAGGGTGATGCCCAACTGATCATTTTGACAACTATGGTAGACCCATTTGTCAACAATGCAGAATAGCTGGACATGTGGAATGATGATGTGGACAGATGACTACAAGTGCTGTAGTGTTAAACAGTGAATCCCTGGGAATACGGACCAATTCTCAGAGAGCAATGGACCAGGTCCAGCCTCAAGGAAAGACAAATCCCTTTTCATAGCAAAATGCTCGACTATGACAGTGAAAATGAATGGACATGACCTCCTTGCACTCTTAAATACAGGATCGCAAGTAAACATGCTACAGAGGAAATACTTCCACCAACATTGGGATCTTAACAAATTGCAACCGCCACCATGATCCTGGATTCGACTGATAGCCAGAAATGGTACTGAAGTCCCATACTTAGGCTACATTGAAGCAGATATCTAGATAGGCAATCATGTCCAGACCCAGCAAGGCATCATAGTGAGTGACGCTGACAGCAGCGAGTTACCTCCACCTATTCTTGGAATAAATGTGCTGCAACATTGTTCTGAAGAATTGGTCCATATTTTATGTCAACATGCTAAATAGGTACCCATAGCAGATGCTACAGCAGACCATTCAGCTGATCCAATACCACCAACGTTTTGCCAACCCAGATAGAGAAATCGGAAAAGTCAGAGTTACAGATGCTCATCCCATACCTCCGGGCACTGAAACCACGTTATGGTGTAAAGCCAAAGTAGATCCCAGAGGACAAGATTATGATGCTCTAGTGGAACCATACCCTGATGCCAAGGAGGAGCCTAGCATTGTTGCTTGCAGCGACTGCAACAGTCAGCAAAAGATGAAACCCATTTAGAGTTATTAATTATGGAGTTTGTGCTGTACAATTCTACAAAAACCAGCCCATTGCCAAACTACACTGTCAGTATGCAGGATGTTGTAGAGCCAGAAGATTGAATTCACTCCATAACCTGTAACCAATCAGTATCCAGAGGACACCAGCCAGACTTAGAGGACAAAGATTTACCAGAGTGGTTGAAAGAACTTGACATTGGTACGACTCACACTACAGATGCCCAGTGAGAAGACATCCAATGAGCAGCAATTCAGCATCATCAAGCTTTTAGTAAGCATCCTTTATATTTCAGACTGGCTCCAGGAGTTGAGTATTACGTTCCCATGAATAATCATCTATCCATCCATGAGAGATTTTGACCTCTTCCACCTGCTATGTACCAACCAGTAAAAGACATACTTAGAGAGATGAAGGAAGCTGATGTTATTCAAGAAAGCCATAGTCCATGGATTGCTCCAGTGGTACTAATGAAAAAAAAAGATGGAAAGATCTGTTTCTGTGTGGATTACAGGAAGCTTAATAATATGACCCATAAGGATGCATACCCCCTGCCTCAGATTGAAGACTATCTTACTGCACTGCAATCAGCAACTGTGTTCTGTACTTTGGATTTGACCAGTGGCTACTGGCAAGTACCAATCACACCCTCAGATGTTAAGAAAACAGCTTTCATCACCCCGATGGAATTATTCAAATTCACTGGCATGCCTTTCAGATTATGCAAAGCACTGGGTACTTTTCAGCATCTAGTAGAACATTGTTTAGAAAGCCGTATCTTTGACATACTACTCTTGTATCTAGATGACTTCGTTATTTACTCAAAGAACCATGAGGATCACTTACAGCATTTAGCAGAAGTCTTCGAACGGTTGACCTAGTATGGACTCAAACTCAAACCATCCAAGTGTCGTCTTTTGAAACCTCAAGTCAACTACTTAGGACACATTGTCTTAGCAGATGGAGTAGCACCTGATCTAGAGAAAATATGAGTCATACAAGTATGGCCTGTACCCACTACAATTAGAGATGTCAGAAAATTTCTTGGATTCACAGGATACTACAGGAGATTCATTAAAAATTTTGCTCAACTAACTACACATCTACACGAGTTACTTCGAGGGTCAACAGCAAGATGCACATTCAAAACTCAGCAAGTCACTTGGACTTCCAGACAGCAAACTGCTTTAGATGGTTTATGCCAAGCCTTGATAGGAGCTCCAATTTTGGCCTATCCAGATTATGTCAAACTCTTCAAGGTATACACAGATGCCATCAACCTAGGTCTCGGTGCTTTGCTAGCCCAAGAACATTCAGGAGTAGAGAGAGTCATTGCCTACTCTAACCGCAGTCTCAAAGGTTCAAGAATGAAATGATGAATGTTACAGCTCATTTAAATTGGAATTTCTTGCTTTAGTATGGGCAGTTACAGAAAAGTTTTTTGCATTACCTAGCCACCACACCTCTTACTGTGTACACAGATAACAATCCTTTAGCTCATTTAAATACCATCAGGTTGGAAGCATTGGAGCAATGATGGGCCTCACATTTGTCCAATTACCAGTTCACATTGAAATATTGTACATGAAGAAGTAATGCCAATGCTGATGTCTTGTCAAGATTGCCACGTCAAACAGAACCTGAACATGATGATTCCACCTTAGAGGTTGTGGAAATGCCTGCATTCTTACAAGTCCCAACAGAGATGGTACACGCATGTTGTCAAGTCAGTCCTATTACAGTAACTAAATCTGAATCTACTCCTTCAACTCACATAGCAGAACAAGACAATTTATGGATCCAGCTCCAGAACCTGAGTCCAATGTTATGACAAATCAGAAATCTGTTGGACACTAACCAAAGTCTTGGGCCTACACTTAAGAAAGATGCAAACCCTGAATTGACAAGCTTGTGGTGACACAGTCATACAAGACTCTAAGTTAATACGGCAAAGCAGAGACCCTCACACCCATTGTGAGATCACACAAATAATTGTGCCACAAGAGAATGCACCAATAGTTCTAGAAGCCTATCATGACAAGTCTGGACACTTCAGAAATAAAAAGACAGACGCCAATATAAGAAAGCGATTCTATTGGGCAGGAATGAAACTCCAAATTCAGAAATGATGTGAAGAATGCCCTACCTATAATCTAAAGAGCAGCAGTAGAACTTATGAAAAAGCTCCTCTGCAACCAATTATCAGTCACTCTCCTTTGGAATTGGTCGCCTTTCTATCATTTGAAACTTGATCCTAGCAGAAATGGTATCAGTTATGTTTTAACCATGGTTGATCATTATTCTAAGTCCGTTGTAGCCACGCCAGTTCCTGATCTTAACTCCAAGAGCACTGCAGCAACATTTGTCAAGTACTTTATCCAACTGTATGGGTTCCTGACCAGAATCTTAACTAACCAAGGAACGGCCTTTGATTTACAACTATTCCATGAACTTTGTAGCTTATATGGAAGTCAAAAGATGTGTACAACTGCCTATCACCCACAAGCTAATGGATTGTGTGAAAGAGCTAATCAAACCTTATTTAATATTCTAATAGCATTACCTGAGCATTGATGTCTGTATTGGCCTAGCATTTTGCCTAAATTAACTTATCTTTACAATAACACTATACAGAACTCAATTGGATATACTACGTACTATTTACTATTTGGATGTCATGGTCTTTTGCCTATGGACTTAGTACTCGACTTAGATTTGAAAGCCACTTCTACTCATAACTAATGTACAGATTAGGTCAATGAGCATAGTAATAGATTACAAGAGGCAGGACAAATCCTAGATAAACATATGACTCAAGTGAGACTAAAACAAAAGACACTGTATGATGCCAAATCCAACCCAAGTCCATTACAGACTGTAGATAGAGTATTACTGAATAGAACTCAGAGACTAACCAAATTAGCTTCCAAGGGAGAACCTGAACCATATCTAATAGTAGAGATACCATGTAGAGAAGTGCCAGTTTATAAGATCCAAGGAGAAATCAGAAAAGGCATCAAGATTGTTCACAGAAACCTATTAAAACCATGCATGTTTCGAGCAGGATCAGATCCTTCAGCTGATATTGACTACAAGCTGATAGAGAGACAAGAATACCCTTCCAGAAATCTTACCCTGACTAAACTAAAAACCCTGACAGACTTGTATGTCAATCATTGGAATTACCCAAATACTGCTAACTCAGACTGTCTTGAGAGTTTGACACCTGAAAATGCCATAGAGATAGAACCTGTTTCTACCGAACCTTCATGCACTCTGCCTCGCAGATCTCAGAGAATCAATTTTGGAATTATTCCTAGAAGATTTCTCATGGAAGCTCCCTAGTTTGAAATCCTGAAACACAGTATGACAGAGAGTTATCCCAACACAGTCACATTAGTTTAATACATGTTCTCTAAAGTTATTAAAGTTACCTTAGAGGTTAAGAAAGATTTAATTGTGATAGCTCATTTGCAAGTATAGTTTACAGAATTCATAGATCTTAGTTAAAAGAACTGCACTGAAACATTTAAAGTTCATCTAGAAATAGAGATAAGAAACTGTTGTACAGTCAATTTAAAGTTCTAGAGATGTTCCTCATCTAAACGGTAGTATAGTAAGTTCATTCGAATGCAATAGATGTTATAGAAAGAAATTTTGGGAGATACATGAGGACATGTATCATTTAGCAAGCCCTAATATGTAGTGCCCCAGAGTTGGGGGCACTAAAAAAATAGAAAATAGAAAAGTTCTCAACTTTAATAGGTGCCTCAGTACAGTAGGAAGGTGCCCCAAACATGCTAAGGTGCCCAGTTTAAGATGCCAACATCAAAACCTGTTAAAACCCTGTCTAAAATATTGTAAATAGTACAGAAAATAATGCAAAAGTTAAGTGTAATGCCATGCTGCAGCAAATAGAATGCCAGGCTGAGCAGATGGAATGCCCACTGTGTGCTACCTGCCATGCCTTCCAGAATTAGAACCCAGAGTGTTACAGTTTTAAAAATAATTATCTTTTGAGGAGAATCGTGGTGACTATGGAGGAGAGAGGACACAGAAAGTGAGGAGGGATGAGAAGAGCTTGCCAGGAGGGTTGAAGCTGTTCCTGAGGGCTTTCCTGTGTGCCCCTCTACCTCCAGTCACTGAAGAGTAGCTACCTGTATGTGTTGTTTGGTCCATGGTGCCGTGGTGACCCACCAGTATGAAGAGCAATGTCCCACTGTTTCCCAGTGAGGACTTAGTGCCCCATTTTGTTAATTTAATTTAAAAGTACTGTTTCGGTCCCACAGAGGCAGCGATAGTGCTGCTGCATTATTCATGCTGCCCCAGGATCTCTCAAGGTCCTTTGCTGTCCGGTACCTGCTTGCAACTCCTCCCTCCCTCTGCATGCAGCACCTCCCACTTCCCGTCTACATCTTCTGTCTCCCGGTGGTGGGGAGAGTCAGCGGCAGCACACTGCAATGTGTTGCCTGCCTTAAACAAAGAAAGAAAAGTTTATTTTTTATTTCATTAGCACTAGGTGTAAAAGAGCTTCAGGGCAACTCAGAGCCATGGAGGAAAGGCCATTGGAGGCCTGAATTTAAAATAAATAAATATTCAGTGGGCGTGGTGACATCCAGGGGAGGGCCCAGCAGTGAGACCACAGAGGGAGCTCATGAATATTTATTAAAGGATTGGGAAAACCCCATGTACATCGAGTATCAGCACATTTAAAGAGGCCAGAGTAAGAGAAGGTGGCCCAGGACTTAAAATGGACTTATACTGGAATAGGCCCAATGATTTAAAGGGGCTCTTGTCTAGAAGGGACGCCAGTGATTTAAAGGGGCCCTGTCTGGAAAGAGGTCAGTAGATTTAAAAGGGACCCAGCCTAAGTGAGGCTCAGTGATTTAAAGGGGCCCAGCTTAAGGGAGGCCTAGGATTTAAAAGGGGCCTATACAGGAGAGGCCCAGTGATGGTTTAGTGAGGGCATCCATGCCCAAGATTTAAAGTGGCCTATAGACAGGCCTGTGCCAGTGCTCAAGAGGCTCAGTCAGAAAGGCCCAGCAGTTTAAAAGGGCAATAGTAAGACCAGGACCCATGTGGCAAGTTAGGCCCACTGCTAGTTAAAAGGGCAAGTTAGGCCCACTACTATTTAAAGGGGCTAGTTAGACCCACTGCTACCTAAAGTGGCAAGTTAGGCTCACTGCTAGCCCTTTAGATTCCCCAGGTGTTATAGGGTCTCAGCAGGACTAGTGACCCCGAATGTTTAAGAAGTCTAGCTAACCAATCAGAACCACAGTAACAGGAAGAACCTGATCTAGCTAGAGGGACCTCATTAGTTAGGTCCACCACAGCTAGGATTTACCCAGAAAAGTGAATTGCCTGTGTATTTACTGTGGCCTGGACCCTGAGACTGTATAATTGACCACTGCAACAAGAACTGAGACTTTATTTGCATTGCTATTATTACTACAAACAGTAAACGTGCCAGAAAGTATTGCTTTGTTGCCAGCATTTTTAGTGTTACAAGGTGTTTGAATCACTCTTTAGCAAGTTTCCAGAATCCTTTCACCATCGTGTATCCAGATCAATATTCTTCAGTACTCCAGAAATCATCTTCAGTGCCTCCCCAAAGGAGCCAGCAGCAGACTTTTGAAGAACTGTGATGCAGTCGTCTCAGTTGCAACGTCCTGTTTATTATTTTCCACTCTCCAGTTCCCAGTGTACGGCCTGTCCCAGTACAAAGGTACCATCTCTTTTCTTGTTTTATTTTTTTGTATCGAAGTGCCATCCAGATCTTCTGCCAAAGTATCCTGCATCATCGCCCTGTTTCTTATTTTACGTAGTCCTTGGCTCATCTGGCCTTGGTGCCCAGAATCCTATTGTTCTCTCTCATTCACAGACTTCTCTCTTGTCAGCATCTTCTTCATGTCCTGACAGTCCAGAAGAGGGCTGTGGCTGGGTGTTCATTATCTTCTTCATGTCCCGACAGTCCAGAAGAAGGCTGTGGCTGGGTGTTCAGTATCTTCTTCATGCCCCAACAGTCCAGAAGAGGGCTGTGGCTAGGTGTTTAGTATCTTCTTCATGTCCCTACAGTCCAGAAGAGGGCTATGGCTGAGTGTTCAGCATCTTCTTCTTCTTCTCCCTGCAGTCCAGAAGAGGGTTATGGCTGGGTGTTCAGTATCATCTTTGTATCCCAACAGTCCAGAAGAGTTTTGTGGTGGGGTGTTCAGTATCTTCTTCATGTCTCGGCAGTCCAGAAGAGGGCTGTGGCTGGGTGTTCAATATCTCCGTCTTCTTCTCCCGGCATTCCAGAAGCAGACTGTGGCAGGTTGCGCAGTATCTTCTTCTTCTCCTGGCAGTCCAGAAGCTGGCTGTGGCCAGATTTGTTGTGTTTCAGATCCGGTGGCCCTCAGTGGGTTTTGAGCTGAGGAAGTCTTTGCATTGTTCTGAAATTCCAGCAACCCTAGAGAGGTGGGGTTTGGCCAAGAACTCATGGCCTGTTCAAAATCCTGTCTGCATTCCCTTAGTTTTTAGCCCAGTCAGCCAAGTGTTCCCCTTGTGTTTCATATCCTGCAACACAGCTTCTTCTCGATGACAGAGAAAGTTCATCCATGCATGAACTGCTTTTTATGACTGATGTAAAGTAGTAATATGTTTTAGAGTTCCTTAAAGTGGAGTACTCCAGGTAATAAGCTCTAGGTAGAGGTGCACCTCAGGGTAGTATTAGAAAACCGCATAGTGAGTTGCTGATCTTACAGTATAGACTGCTTGTCAAGTGGAGCTGTTACAGTTGACTATTGCAAGTGTGCATAGAGTCATACTCGTACAGGGTGTAGAGTATAGCCCACTCGTAAAGCGGAGCTGTTACAGTCATTGGATCTAGAGTTCTCCTCATACAGGAGAGTAGGGATAAGTGTTCCCTGTGACCATGTTCTCTTTCCCCATTTTGTATGAATAATCTCCTAAGCAGTGTTTGGAATCTATTTCTGACTCCCGCCTCTCTTTGTCAGGTGCCACCATTCACCTATTTGGGACCTGTATTAGTAATTTTTGTGCAATTTACTGGTGTCATTGACACATTTGCTTTATTTACCCCTTTTTTATTGACGTGGAAACCCAGCACACATTAACATCCATTATATCACCTTCAGGGCACCACACAGGGGTAGTAGCAGTCTTGAAGTGGTAGCTGTCGGTGGTGGCATGCTCTGAAAAAAATTGGTCCCCATGCTCATCTGCACATTTTGGAAATGACACCTTTCCTTGTTTTTGTTGTAGAAAAACTGACCCCTTTAACACAAAAACAAGGAGTCTGTTATGACCTCCACCCCCCACCTTTTCGCTTCAAGTGAGGAATGTGATTATAGGTTTGCATCAGATGTATAGTGACAGCCATAGATGCATAATATTGTTAAACAGCAATCAACTGTATGCAAAACATGTTTGTGTTCGGAACAGAAAGGCCTTTCAAATAAGTGTAGCCATCAGAAATGTGAATTTTGTAAAATTAAAAATGGAAAAACAGGTAATAAGATTACCATATTTTACAAAATGTAAGGAATTCAGATTAGTGATTACCCTCATTTGAAAGAGCTTTTTTCCCTGAACAACTTTCAGGCTGGTTGTTTTTGTGCACCTGGAATAGTTTTAAAGATATTTAGATTTGTTTGAAATGTGTGCACATTTGCTAAGAATTTTGCACAGTGCCTTAGGAATATTATCAAAGAAAAGCAGTCTGGAGTTCTGCCTCCAACGTTTTGACACACAGTGGGTCTGAATGAGTTAAAGGGGACAGGAACTGATTACTTATGTGCAGCTGTTTGAAACATCTCAGTTTTCATAAATTACATTCATACCTCTAAAGATTCCCTTTTTAATTGTGCCTGAATAAAAGCTGAAGCTGCCAGTTGTGTTTTGCATTATTTTCTTTGTATGGGCAACATTCTGTGCAGTTCCTTCATGGAACCAAGAATTTGGAGTTTTGACTATATTACTTTATGGATTCAGAAATGTGGGCATGAACTTATCAGTACAGTACCCATGGTTCTAAAACCATGAAAATAGAGACATTTCAAACAGTTGCACATAAGCAATCAATTCCTGTCCACTTTAAATTAGGCATGACAAGAGATAAACAATGGTCTAGTACAGTATTTCATTTAGCTGGTGTAGTGGTTTGCAAAAAATGAGGCTGTTTAGAAGTGCAATAGAAGTTATGCCAAAGAAATGTAAATATCTCTAAAAGTATACAGCAATCTTTGAATATTGACTCCTTTAAAGCATCTGGGGTTTTTGCTTTTATCGATGACAAGCAGCTTCATTTATGAGACCCATCCATGTTCGCAGACGCTGAAGCAGTTTGTCTGTCTTTGGCTTCTTTACTACCTGAAACGCTGTCTGCTTTAATGGTGAGTATTCCATGGCCCTGTAGTAAATTCCTGTCTCATCTGCATTGTACATGCGGTCAGAGGGATAGTCTGACAACAGAGTGGGCAACGCATTTTTATCCAGCTCTCAGCTGATGCCAGGTCAGCATCTTTCTTCTCGCTGTGTAGTCATTTAAAGATAATGTTGTGCCTCACCTTAAAATAACTCAGCCAACCATTGCTTGGTTCAAAATACTGCTTCCCCTTTGCAGCTGCAAGTTTCCTTGCCTTCTCCTGAAGCAAAGGGCCAGACACAGGCATAATAAACAAATCAAAACAAAAGAAAAAGCCACTATGGTTCTTGAGAGAGGTGGCTGTGAAAGTCAGGAAGAAAAAGATAGCATTCTGGAAGTATAAGGAAACACAGAAGGAGCAGGACAGACAGCTGTACCAGTTAAGGCATAAAGAAGCAGGGAGAGAAGTCAGAATAGCAAAGGCCCAAACTGAGGAAAAGATAGCCAACTCAGTTAAGAAGGGGTTAAAACCTTTTATAGTTACATCAGCGAGCGTAGAAAGACAAAGGGAGGGATAGTGAGGCTGAATAGAATGAACAGTGGGTGGGCAGAGGGGGACAGTGAAAAAGCAGGAATACTGAACGAATATTTCTGCTCAGTATTCACAAAAGAGGAGGGGGAAGTGCCTAATCCAATTAACAGAAGCACTCTTGATAGGGGGGTCGATCCCAGTCCTTTCACAGAAGAAAGGGTTCTGCAAGAACTCCTAAAACTGAAGGTGGACAAAGCAATGGGTCCTGATGGAATTCACCCCAGAATTCTAAAAGAATTAAGGAAGGAACTAGTGAAACCACTGGCTACTCTTTTTAATAAATCATGGGAGGATGGTGTGGTACCCGAGGACTGGAGGAATTGGATGTGATTCCCTTCACAAAAGTGGGACCAAGACAGAGGCAGGAAACTACAGACCTGTCAGTCTGACCTCTGTGGTAGGGAAAGTGATGGAGTCACTTCTGAAGGAAAGAATAGTTGAGTACCTAGAGGTCAGTGGAGCACAGGATCCAAGGTAGCATGGGTTCACAGCGGGAAGGTCATGTCAGACGAATCTAATAGATTTCTTTGACTGGGTGACCAAAGTAGTAGACCAGGAAGGGGCTGTGGACATGGCCTACCTAGACTTTAGCAAGGTATTTGACACAGTCCCACACAAAGATTGATAGTCAAATTAACCAGCCTGGGAGTGGGTCCCAGGGTGGTAGCCTGGTAAAACATTGGCTGGACAACAGGACACAGAAGGTAATTGTAAATGGAGTCCACTCTGAAGAAGGGCGGTTACTAGTGGGATACCTAGGGTTCAGTATTGGGTCCAGTCCTTTTAATGTCTTCATCAGTGACATTGCAGAGGGACTGAAGGAAAAGTATGCCTTTGCAGATGACACAAGATCTACAACAGGGTTGATACACAAGGAGGCATGGAAAGGATGAAAAGGGACTTAGCAAGGTTGGAGGAATGGTCAGACGTATGGCAGCTAGGATTCAATGCAAAAAGTGCAAATAATGCACCTGGGAAACAAGAACCCAGGGGAAGAATACACAATGGGTGGGGAGCTAGTAACAACAACAAAACAGGAAAGGGACCTGGGGTAATCATATCAGATGACCTTAAGGTTAGCAAGCAATGGGAGAAGGCAGTAGGGAGGGCGGGTATACTGGGATGTATAGGGAGAGGCATCAGCAGCAGAAAACAGGAAGTTGTTATCCCTCTGTACAGACAGTTGGTGAGACCCCATCTGGAATACTGTGTCCAGTTCTGGAGACCCCATCTCCGCAAGGACATAGACAGGATAGAGGCAGTCCAGAGGAGGGCAACTAAAATGGTGCAGGGTCTGCAAGAGAAGCCGTATGAGGAGAGACTAAAGGAGCTTAATATGTATACCCTTGAGGAAAGAAGGGAGAGGGGGGACATGATAGAAACTTTCAAGTACCTCAAGGGAATCAACAAAGTCCAAGAGGGTAGCATCTTTCAGAAAAGAGACTTGCAAGAACAAGGGGGACACAATTTAAAGATAGAAGGAGGGCGGTTCAGGGCAATGAGGAAGTATTATTTCACAGAGAGGGTAGTGGATGCATGGAACAGCCTTCCTGAGGAAGTTATGGGGTCTAAAACTGTGGGAGAATTCAAGAATGCATGGGACAGACATAAGGCAATTCTTGTGGGGGGCAGGAAGATAAAGGCTGTTGGTTAACTAGGATCTACGGCCTATCCTGTAGGTAGGGAAATGGGCAGACTAGATGGGCCTAGCGGTCCTTATCTGCCATCAAAGTCTATGTTTCTATGTTTCTATCTGAAGCTCTAGCATGCTCAAACCAACGAAAAAGTGTGTCATCGACTTCTGTATCCTTCCCTTCCCTCTTTCTTTTTCTCTGAAGGTTACCATTCATTTTAAACTGAGACATAATCTGTGCCTTATTTTTCACTGTTCAGCATGTCTGTCTCTGGGATACACCTAATTTCTTTGCCACATCAGTTTGTGAAGTTCTTGGCTAGAGAGCAAATTCAAAGCCTTCACTTTATCTGCAAAAGTCAGTTCAATTCTTTTTTCAGGTGTCTCAGTCATTGTGTTTCTTTCAGAAAGCAAGAGAGATCTAAATGAATGGCAATGGCAGTGATTTTATATATTGATCAGTTGTAATTAACATTGATTATCACCTGCTTACTGCGGAGGGAACACAGTGGGGCAATTAACAGTACCACTCTGATGTTAACATGGTTAATGACACTGAGCAGAGCAGGCAAAACTGTCATTAACCCAGTGTAAGTATGGGATCAGAGTGCTGAAACCCACTGAAAAGACTCTGAACATTTATGCTTTTAAAAGGGCATGCTGTAGGCTATAAAGCGAGCAGTTTCAAGTTCAAGTTCAGTTCAAGTTCATTGGTGGAAAAAACTCAGTTGAGCAGGCTCATTTACGAGGAGATCATGATTAACAACAGGGACATTACACAAGCATATACAAAGTAATATGCATGATTATCTCAGAAACCTGGCTAAAGCCCCACAACCTGGAGTCTGAATTCTCTATTCCTGGCTATACACTCACCCGACAAGATTGCAGAGGTAAAAAAGGGGGTGGCATAACCTTGTATATTGCCTCCACCATCCAGTACTCCAGAGTCACCCTACCCCTGCCTTCAAAGTCCATCGATGCTCTTATGATCAAACTCTCCCTCCCCCACTCAATTCCAATCTATGTTGTAGGTACCTATTGTGCACCTGACACCACCACAGCTGCTATACAGGATCTCCTGGGCATGCTAAACTCTCTGGCTTCTGGAGGCGAGCTCCATATACTTGGGGATTTTAACCTGAACTGGCTCTCAGGGGCTAACTCCAAGCTCCGGGACAAGGTCACTGCCCTAAATTTAACTCAACAAATCACTCAGCCTACTCAACTAAGTCACAAGACTTTGAATCACACCCTTCTAGACTGGTCACTCTCCTCACACCCTCACAGGATCATAGCCTCAGGCCTCCTCCCAGATGCCCTCAGCGACCACCATGGAATCTAAACTGTGCGCAATATCTGCAAACCAAACGCCCACCCACCTAGAATCCTCATTAGCTAGATTCTTCAAAGCACTGGACCTCACCTCCTTACTAACTGACTTGGACAACTCTGACTGGTCAAGCATCAGTTAATCAAACTCCTTAGATGAGGCCCTGGAGTTCTTTAAGGACAAGTTCATTGTCATCTGGGACCATTACGCCCCCCTCAGATGAACCAGAGACAGAGGTGCTCACCTCCCATGGATCTCTACTGAAATCCCAACCCTCCTCGGAACCAGGGACAAAGCCTGGAAATCTTTCAAGGCCTCCAGATCACCAGCTGACCTACAGCAATACTGTACATTACGCAATGTCAGTACTAGTAAAATCCGCCAAGCAAAAGCCAACTACTTCAAAGCCACCTTCAAGTCAACCTTCCACCACCCAGCCAAATTCTGGAAAGTGATAAAATCACTTCTCAGCCCTCCATCGCAACCCCCGACTCCTACCCTGGTGGTAGGAGGCATAAACATCTCTGAACCCCCTGCAGTAGCCACACTGTTTAACTCCCACTTCACAAATAACAATATCACTCCCCAGTCCTCACTTCACCCTGCACAGTTCTTCACCGTCACCACCACAGTCAGAACCACTATACCAGCTCACCCCTTCTCCTTCATGCAGGTCACTCCTGATGAGGTCTATGAGGCACTGATTGCCCTTAATCCTAGAAAGGGCAAATGCCCCACTGGGCTGGATTCCAAGATGCTCTTCCTCTCTGCCCCCACCATAGCCAAACCCCTGGCCTCCCTTTTTAACCTGTCATTCTCCTGTGCTGAGGTACCCTCTGAATGGAAACATGCCACTGTAATCCCCTTCCTAAGGGTGGAGATGCCTCCAACCCAAGCAACTACTGACCCATCTCCCTTCTACCTATTCTGGCAAATCTGCAAGAATGACTAGTACTCTCTCATCTATCACCCTTTCTGGAGTCCTCCTCCTTTTTCACCCCCTACCAGTATGGCTTTAGGAAATCTCACTCCACCACTACTTCCCTTCTCAGGCTCACTGATTCCATACTCACAGTGATGGACGCTGGCCACATCACAGCTGCCATTTTCATCAACCTGGCCAAGGCATTTGACACCATTTCTCACCCTCTCCTCCTGTCCAAGCTTACCAATGCTGGCCTATCCAGCTGTGCCCTTAGCTGGTTCCACTTGTACCTTACAGGCAGGTCCCAATCAGTCAAAATCAGTTCCTCCATCTCGGCACCCCTCCCAGTCACCACAGGGATACCGCAAGGCTCTGTCCTTGGACCACTCCTGTTCTCCATCTTTCTGAATGATCTGCCTTCTGCCAGCCCACACACCTCAATCCACATGTATGTGGATGACACTGTGCTGTATACATCTAGCCCCTCTGCCTCAGAGGTTACGACTAGGTTGCAGCAAGACTTTATAGCAGTCCAGCACTGGCTTTACTCCAATCAACTCCTCCTCAATGCCAAGAAAACAGTCTCAGTAACCTTTGGCACTAGGCAGAGACTGTCGAGGCTCCCCTCTCTGATCACATTCCACACCCTGGATGGAACACCCCTGAAGGTCAGTACCTCCTTCAGATACCTGGGGATCTGGCTGCACCAACACCTCAACTTCTCTGCCCATGCTGATTCTATAATCAAAAAGCTGCACCCCAGGCTCGGGGCTCTTTACTGCAACTGGGACTGCATCCCTGTCTCTGCCCACAGGGCCATTGTGCAGGAAATGATCCTCCCCGTCTTCGACTACAGGGACGTAGTCTACAGTGCCAGTCCTAAGTCCACCCTAGCCAGACTGGACCCTCTTTTCCACTCTTTCTGTCACTTTGTCCTGAGCTGTCCATACTCCACACACCACTGTACCCTTTACCGGTCTACTAACCTCCCTTCTCTAGACAACTCAAGACTGTCCCACTGTGCTAAGCCAACAACCAAATATTGGTCCTAGCTGTTCCCCTCCTACATCGCCACTGCCTTTGTCAACCCCAGCACCCCAGCATACTCCCTCAGAAACTCTGACTCTAGGTCCCCAGCTGTCCCACATAGGTCCACTGCCACAGGCCAAGCGGCTGCCAGCTACTGCCTACCACTGTTTATTTAGCTTTTGTTAACCGGGTAAGTACACTAGACAAGTATTATGCCTATTTTCAGGAACGATCCAGGAGAGTACAACAGGTAATATAGAAACATCAGAACAGAACAGCAAAGTAAAGGAATACATTGAATAACATTATACGATGTGTCACAAAAAGCAGTTAGGCATGTAGTAACTCCCACGTCAAACAGTGGTAAAGTACATAGAATCTCCAGTTATTTAGACTTAAACAAATATAGCTCAGTCAAGTGCCTTGGTGAGAAATTGAATCATAGGGGCAAGCAAAGTGTCATTAACAGGACCTTAGAAGAGCACATAGGTCCAATTGCTTGGGGATCAGTCTCCTGCAATGGCAGGGGCAGCTTGGTTAGTTTACAGCTGAGGAGGCCCGCCAGAGCTAGGGAAGCAAACCAGCACCTCTACTCGGGTTGGGGACTCGGAGCATGAGGGGGGGACCTACCAGGCACAGGCCTCCCAGGCCTCCCCTCCAGCAGGCAAAGTCAATGGTTAGATTATGAGCCACAAGTCCCACTCTCCCTTAAGAGCAGAGAGCTAGCGCATCACAGCAGCTGGGAACCAATAGTAGAAGGTGCGCAAGGCGCCAAAGTTCAGTTTGAAACAGGCAGGGTTTTTGATCCATCGGCAGGGATTTAAAGCAAATATGCTGGGTTCCTCTCTCACAGGTCAGAATACCTGTGGCATCAAGTGCAGGTGGTGAGGACTCTCGGGGGATCAGTCTCCTGCAACGGCAGGGGCAGCTTGCTTAGTTTACAGCCGAGGAGGCCAGCCAGAGCTAGGGAAGCAAACCGGCACCTCTACCCGGGTTGGAGGATTGGAGCACGAGGGGGGGGCCTACCAGGCACAGGTCTCCCACACCTCCCCTCCAGCAGGCAAAGTCAATTGTGGAATTCCCTCCCAGCAAACTTTCACCACTTCTCTTCCCCCATGCTCCTAAACTCCATGCTCAAATCACATTTCTCAGCTACCTGCTCATGCTTCTAGTCAGCTTCTGGGTCACAAACTGGCAGGGCCATGCATCCAAGCTGGGCGCTCATTTTGGTATGTCCTACCTGTCTGACTATATTATATGGTACTGATTCTAGTTTATGCCTGTTCTCTTTAACTCAAATCCTTTGTATTTAAACCTGGACCTATTGTGCAAGCAATTATTCCTTTATGTAAACACAATTGTATTATATGTCTGTCTGCAACTATGTATCTGTACCCCTTTTCCCCAGGGTGCATCTGGAAATGAGCAGTTGACTGCTCAGCATGTCTTCCTGGTTAAACGCTTAAATAAATAAATTAAACACATGAATAATCCATGAGAAGAAACTAGGCGGAGGAGTCACGTGATGCAGTGTGCCTGAAAGCAGCTCTCTCTCTTGAGCTCCCTGCCTCTTTCTACCAAAACCACTACTTTCAACTACAGAATTGATATCCTTTTCAACTTTAGCGACCCTAAAGGCTTCCTAACTGATTGCAGTATCCTTGAGCTGATTTTTAGGGTACTTGAAGTTGTTTCCAGAGACTAACATCGATGGAGGCTGAAATGAAATCAGCTAGTGTGAAACACACTCCACCATCAACGCCTGAAAAGGCTTCTAAAAAGGCTAGAAATGCCAATTCTGCTTCCTCCACTAAACAAAATACTTCTGCTGCCTCAAATACACCATTAACTGAGGATCGTTTTCTTCAAATTATGGAACCTTTCAAAGAAACACTACAGGAGATTTCAGGAGAAGTTAAATCTATTAGAAAGGACTTCTCAGACCTATCCAGACAAGTTGGAGATCTAGAAACCAATGTCTCTTCGATAGACCGCTGGAGAAATAAAGTTGATCCAGAGATTACAAAGTTAAAACAACAAATACAAAAGTTACAGGCTAAAACAGAGGATCTTGAGGGAAGGAGCAGGAGGAATAACGTTCTCATCTTGGGGCTACCAGAGTCTGAGGAGGGAAATGACACCATTAAATTCGTCCAGCACTTCTTAAATAAAGTCGTTGGTCCATCCCCAATTAATCAATCTTATCATATTGAGAGAGCCCATAGATCACTGAAACCCAAACCTCCACCGAGCGCTCCTCCGAGACCAATCATCATTAAATTCTTAAGCTACATCGAACGCCAACATGTTTTAACGAAAATCAAAGAACTGGACTCTGTGCAATGGTCCCACGTGAAGCTGAGAATCACCCAAGATTTACCCTTTGAAGTCCGGAAAAGAAGAGCAGCATTTCACCCAATCGTTAAAAAACTAATCGCGGCTGATATTAAATTTAAGATGGTGTATCTGGCGAAATTCGGGGTCTCCCTGGAAGGCAGCTGGCAGTATTCCGAAGACCCGGACTACACTCTAGCCGACCTGTTGAAGAAACTCCCCAACCTGATCAAAGGAGACTGATTTGTTTGGACTCAATACTATCTGTTGGGGATCTTTGTATCTATATCTAATTTCAATTTATTTACTCAGTTTTCAAGCTTTTCCCCCAGTGAAGCGCGAAGGCGCTAATTTGGCTTACCTCGATCCGGGGGGGGTTGGATCCTGCTTGGGATGGCTGGTCAGGGTAGGCCGGAATAGGCTGAGAGGCCTAAGCAGCTTAGTAGGCCCGGTGGTCGGTGGCTCCACGCTTGTCGGCTCGGTCTGAGACGGGAACAGAAAGTGCGGTTGGTGTTTCCGGGAGGAACCTTTGGTGTTCGGACCATTAAGGTCCATCCCGGCTATTTCTGATGCGCATTTCCTCCCAATGGTTGCTCTGGTCCAGGGCCAAGCCTCATAGGGGTCGTTACCGGTCAGCAAGTCAGGGCTCAGCAGGAAAATTCCATTTGGAGGGGCTTTTCCGTTGATACAGCACCGGATTGTTGTTACGCTGCTTCAATCTGGGTTCTAGGGAAGTTTAGCTCTACTTTTGATTGCGTGATTTAAATGACTGACAGCCTGAACCCCGTTTAATTTTAGGATATCACTTCCTGGTTTGCAGTTGGTGGGGGGGAGGGAGGTGAATTTGTCTTTCAGAGCCTGTCTCACGACTGTGGATGGACTTGTTGGATATCATGGCTACCCTATTTAAGCAATTCCTGCGGTTGTAGGTCTGAGTTTAAGACCCTAGGGAAGGGGTACTTCAGTCTTCCTTCTGTTCGAGTTTCGATTAACCCAGGGGTGATGCCATGGTATTGGGGGGAAGGGCTTTTTCATATAACGGTGCTACTTTTGATTTTTCAATGTTTTTGGACAGGGGAGGGATCTGTACATAGTTGGTTGTGTTTATGGGGGTGGTTAGGGGAAGTCGGGTTTGGGGCTGAAAGGGCAAATGTAAGGTCTTTTACTCTAATTGTTTTGGGGTCTAGAACTGGGGACACCAGTTTTACCATTCTGTGTTATATTCAGTATGCTCTGTAACTGACGTTTTATTTCGATGCCAATGTGTTGGATGGATCGAGTTCTGTACTTGGGGGGGGGGGGGGAGGATGTCGCCTCCAATGATTCTTTCAGATGGGCTCGAATACTAAGCTCCTTGCCAAATAGCCCGATTACCAGTAACAATGGCGTTAAACCATGTTAAATTTGCTACCTGGAATATGAGGGGCTTAAGGGAGATTTCCAAGAGAGGTCGGATTTTGCTGAACTGCTCATTAATAGGGGTTGATATACTTTTCCTTCAGGAGACTCACATTATGACAACTGAAACGAACCTACTAAGGTTTAAGGGCTTCTCGCAAGTTTATGCGTCAGGTCAATCAACCAACAGTAAGGGGGTGGCCATTTTGATCAGACGCAATTTACCCTTTGTGACGAAGAAATGTGTACATGACCCAGAAGGAAGATATGTATTTGTTCAGGGCACGCTCTACAACATGGAGGTAGTCTTGGGTTCTATATATGGTCCTGTCAGAGGGGACCCCACATTTTTGATGGGCCTAGCTGATCTGTTGAGTGTCTTTCTCCCATTCAATTTTGTTTTAAGAGGGGACTGGAACATTGCACCTTCACAGATGCTGGACAGATCGGGTAGTTGCCCTAAAACCAAGTCACCCACTCAATTAGCTCTAGCTGATTTACGCTCACTGCTGGGATTAGAAGATCCTTGGAGACTCCTAAATCCTGTGTCCAAAACTTACTCCTTTTACTCCCCAACACATAACTCTTGGTCACGGATAGACTACATTTTAGTGAGCACCAGCTTGCTAACTAATATCTCTTCCACCAATATCGAACCTATAGTTATCTCAGACCATGCTATGACATGGGTTAAGCTGGCTCCGGGTCCTCCTGGTCATCGGGACACTATCTGGAAGCTCAACAATCAGATTTTGATGGATGAGCAGATTACTTCATCTTTCAAAACTTTGATTTCGTTCTTCTTGGAAATCAATCAAGGCTCGGTCACCAGATATGATTTAATCTGGTGCTCACTGAAATGTTTTCTCAGGGGTGAATTCATTAAGGAAGCATCTAGACGAAAGAGAGTAAGAGTAGAAAATTAATTCCTTAGCTAGTCAGATTAAGGGCTGAGGAGGAACTCTCTGCCTCATACTCTCAGGGGACACTGGAGAAGTTGTACAGGCTCAAGATGAGTACGAAGATCTAATCAGAGAGAAGACAGAATATATCATTTTGAAATCCAGAACAAAATATCTCGAACAGGGAGAAGCCAGGCAGAGTTCTAGCCCTGTGGCTCAAAGAGTGGAGAACTAAGTTGATTCCCGGTATCAAGGCAGGGGACGGCTCCATTAAAACCAGCCTGAGGGGTATTGCTGGGGTCTTTGAAGACTTTTCAAAATCTTTACAAGACTGAAACTTCTCCAGTGGTTCTCTGAGTATAGCAGAATTTCTTGAGAAGTCCCCTCTCCCTAGGCTTAATGCTAATCAGCGTGAAGTCCTGTTAAGCCCCATAACTCTAGAAGAAATTACAGGAGCTATCCATGATCTCACTCTGGACAAAGCCCCTGGTCCAGGCGATTTTCCCAAACTTCTATAAATCTTTCTGTTCTGAGCTAACTCCTGCATTATTAAAATTGTTCAACTATATCCTGTCTTCCGGATCTTTAGACCCCTCTTTATTAGAAGCAGCTATTATCCTAATTCCCAAATCAAATAAGTGGTTTAGTTCCGCTAATTACAGGCCAATTTCCTTGCTTAATTATGATGTTAAGATCCTAACTAAGATTCTTTCATTGAGAATTAAACAAGTGTGGCAGGCAGCTCCTCAGTGTGGAGCAAGTGGGCTTTGTTCAGGGAAGATCTGCAGCCGACCATATGAGGACCCTTGCACACACATTTCATGCCGCTCAAGACTCTCAACTCCCTATGGCTCTAGTAGCCTTAGATGCAGAAAAAAGCCTTTGATCGGGTGAGTTGGGAATTTCTGTGGGCTACCCTGGATAAAATGGGCTTTCAGAAAATTTATTCAATGGGTTAAAGCGATCTATGGCTCCCCTTCCACGAGAGTCTACTGTAACGGGGTACTCTCTCCCAGATTTCCTTTATATTCTGGTATTCGCCAGGGTTGCCCACTGTCACCGTACCTTTTTAATCTTTACTTAGCACCCTTGTTGGTGCGTATCAAGTCCTCACCTGACATTACGGGCTGTATTATCGGACAACAATCGCTAGCCATTTCTGTATTTGCAGATGACATTCTGTTGCATCTTACGAACCCAGTCCAGTCTATCCAAGGGGTGCTAAAAATTATTACACAATTTGGGGCGGTTTCCAACTACAGTCTGAATCTGTCTAAATCTGAAATCTTTCCGCTTAACTCACGGGTCTTTCAGGCGGAGGTAGCTCTTTTCGGTATGAAATGGTCGGCTGATCATCTCAAATATTTAGGTATATATTTAACCCGAGATCCTAGTACAACTAAGAAGCTTAATCTGGATGATCTGATGGATCGGATTTGGAGTGACCTTAACAGATGGTCAATCTTGCCCTTAACTATAGGCGGCAAAATTAGTGTAATTAAGATGAATATACTTCCGCGTCTTTTTTACCCTTTAAGCCTACTAAACATATGGCTACAGAAGTCCTTTTTCCAAAAAATCCATTCTGCTATAGTTAAATTTATCTGGAAGGATAAACAACCAAGAAGATCTTTTTCTAAATTGTGTGTGCCCAAAGCTAATGGGGGACTTCGCCTACCCAATTTTGAACTTTACTATAGGGTCAGTCATTTGGCGAAAATGAGTAAATGGCTTTGTCCCCCTCAGGGTTCTCATAAGCCTAGGTGGTTGCAGATTGAGAACGAACTCCTCAAGAACTTTAACATAGATCCCCAATCCCTGTTCTACTGCAACCTCTCAGTGCTTCCAACTCAGATAAGTAGCTCCGTGATCGGGACCTCAGTTAAAGTTTTCAACCAACACTGTAACTCAGTCAGAATCAATAATTCCAAAGACCCGACCCAACCCTTAGTTTCTAATCCTAATATTAAGTTGGGTTCATGTTGGCTGCTCCCTCCTGGTTACCGCAAATCCGTGATTGTGTGGTGGAAGACTTTATTGTCAAGACTTTCTGTGTTCCTCAGGTGAGCTGATGACCAAATTCACTATTCCTTGCAGTATATTTTAAAATATACCAATTGAGACATCTCATAGTTAAAGGTTTTGGTCCGGTGAAAGTGGCGTCCAGTGTTCGGCCCTTGCTGGAACTGATCAAATCCTGGCAAATGAACCCCATAGTATAGCCAAACTTTATACAGCTTCTTCTTAGTAAAATACCTGAAGCTTTATCGGGTTCTAAGGTGTGGGAACCATTGATTGCCAAGCTCCCTTTCACCCTGAAACAGGTGTGGATGGATTTGCATAGGTTTCTTTCTCTGGATAGGTACAAGCTCACACAATATTATATAGTTAACAACATGTATTATACTCCGGTGAAACTATTTAAATTTGGGAAAGTTAATTCCACTATTTGTACAAGGTGTATGGTGAGGATCAGGGGATATATTGCACATATTTTGGACCTGTAAAAGGTTGCTCCTTTGTGGAAATGCATTCAAGGTAACTTGGACCCATTGCTAGGCTTAAAAGACTTATTCACACCGAAATTTGTATACTAGGTGTCTATACTGGTATTAAAGTTAAGGAAAGGAAATACCACATAGCTCTAATTTCAATGGCGGTCAAAAGACTAATTCTCCGCCACTGGTTAGACCAATCTGAAATCATATACCAGGATTGGATAGCGGAAATGTCCCAATGCTTCAAAATTGAAAAACTGGTTGCCAGTTCCAGGCATGCCCTGTCTGCATTCCACAAAAAATGGGGCAAGCTGGGAGTCACGTGATGCCAGCTCTGTGAGTGCAGTCTGACCTTTCAGCTCCAGCCTTCCGCCGTCATTAAACTCTGTCTTTTGCTAGGTTTTCGGTGATTAGCGGGTTTATTCTTGTTCGCTTGATACCACAAGGCTCTCAGATTATTCGGGGCGGTGATCTGGTGTATATGGAGGTGGAAATGAGGAAAAGTATGCCTCGACACACACCGCAAGTTTCACCGGCGAAGGCCCAACCAAAAAAAGTGAGAGTGGCTGAGGAGGACGATAGCCATGAGACGGAAAGCTCTCTTCAAGAAAATGAACCCCTGACTTTGGCACAATTTCGAGCTGAATTTAAACCTTTTCGCACAGAGTTGTGTGCGGTGACGGAGGAACTTAAAGCAGTGACTGCAGTGCTGGAGGACTTATCTCGGTGCACAGGAGACACGAGTGAAAGTTTCCTCCTTGGAAAAAAGAATAAACAAGCAGGAACCAGAGATAGTCAACGAGGCAGAAACTGGCCAAGGTGGGCAAATTTAGAGGGTCGGAGTCGGAGAAATAATCTGGTAATTATAGGCCTCCCGGAACGTGAAGAAGGCGCCGACCCGATCCTCTTTGCACAGACTCTGTTCAGTGAATTGGTAGGCCCGACGCCTTTTGGGGACAAGTACATCGTTGAGCGGGCTCATCGGGCATTGCGTTCGGCTCCAGCATTGGGGCCCCCCCGCGACCTTTCATCGTCCGCTTTTTGAATTATCAGGAGCGCCAATTTATTCTGCTGAAGGCCAAGGAGGTCAAGGATTTGAAGTGGAAGGGGACCCCCATAAGGGTGACTCAAGATTTACCGGTTGCGGTGAGGCAGAGGAGGGCGGAATACCACCCGATTGTTTCTAAGTTGATTCCGGTGGGGATACGTTTTAAAGTCCTGTACCCGCCGAAGCTGCAAGCTTTGGTGGCTGGTCAGTGGTCCACGTATGAGGATGCAGCCGCGGCAAAAGAGGGCCTGGCTTCAGCCCTCCCGGAGCTCTATAAGTAGCCTTGGTTAGGCTGATGTGGCTAAGCTCGACTGGTTATGGTTCCGTTTTTTTGAGGAGGTGTAAGGGATTCTGGACTTTCCGTTTTGTTTAAGGGCTCATTGACCCAGTACTGGAATGTTTTTTATCTCTATTCTGCTCCCCTGGGATGTACCTGACTGTCTGCTGAATTGGTAACCCATTTATTTTGGATGAACAAGTACCCCACGGCGAAGTGGGGCTTGGTTTCACATGCTGAATCCCCTGGGGTACAAGAAATGGCATATATTGACTGTTGAAGGGGTTTTACATGCAGTGGAATAGAGTGAACTGGGTATGGGCTTGTCAACAATATGGGCCGTACCAGAATTTTTTTTTTTCTGCTGTTTCCTGTGGGCTTTCAGTGGTTCCCTTTCTAGGAGGAATGAGGGATGCGGCTCCTTTTCCCTGGGACTATGGTCACTCATTCAACCCGACTGGATCATTGCTATTTAAAGACTGTTGTCTAGATAGGGATGCCCGGAAGTATCTAGTTGGACTTGAAGGAACTTATGTTTCCGTGGTGGATCTCTGAATGAGATTGGGCCATTTCTAGTTTGGGCCCCTGGGATCTGGTGCCATTCGTTGGGATCTTACCCCTGGAACTGGACATCACTTATTATTTTGCATAACATTTGCATACGCTATGGAGTTATGGACTATATGGGTTGAAATTCTTCCAGATAAGAATTTTCCTTTTCCTTTTTCCATTCTCTCCTCCCCCCTTCCCCCAAAAAGGGTTTTTTTTTTTGAATATAAAATGTGATGGTGTTACAAGTGTATGGAATGTTATTGATGTTATTGTACATAGTATTAGCGGGGATTAGGCAGTTGGAGTTATATTGGTTTGTTTGGGAGGGAGGGGAGGGATGTTATCATGCATGGGTTTTGTAATATAGGAAGGGTAAAGCTTTGTTTGGATAGTGTCGTGAATACATTTGTTGCAATATCTGACTCGACTAGAAGGGATATGATAGGCAGTGGTCTTGGCGGGGGAGGCTGGAGGGTAGGGTTGGTTAGCGGAGCTATGGACATCATGGACCAATGTGCTTTTGGGAAGGGGAGGGGGCTGGGAGGGTGAGGATTTGGGTGGGAGGTTTCTGGGGGTAATAGACTTTGATGTATATAGTTGGTATGTTTTGGGGTGGCTGGGTAGGGATGGGGGGGTTTTGGGAGAGGGGATGTCAGAGAGGGGGTGGTAAGGATAGGTTGGGGGAGATCTGCTCATCCACGAGTTGGTAGGGTAACATTGCTCGATGGTTCTGAGGAAACTGTTCGATGGAGTTATGAAGGATACCTGGTGAATGGGTAGTCAGTTCGTGTTTTGCACATGGAATATTAAAGGAATCCGGCAAAAAATAAAGAGATATAAGATTTTAAAACACTTGCAATTCTTAAGGGGGCAGATAATATGTTTACAAGAAACGCATCTGCTTGTTAGAGAATTGAACACACTTAGATGTCAGTTTGTCGGTCAGGTATTTGGGGCTGGATTTAGTACAAATGGTAGAGGGGTTGCATTACTATTTCATAGGAGTGTGGCTTTTGTATGTGAGAAGGAGATAGTCGATCCTGCAGGTCGTTACATAATCATAGTAGGGCTTTTGGATCAAACTAGACTGGTGTTGGGAAGCATTTATGGTCCCAGTGCTGACACCCCTGGGTTTTTTATGGATATACTAAATGTCTTAGGCCAGTTTCATCATCTTCCGTTGTTGTTGGGAAGAGATTGGAACTTGCCGTTTTCCCCAGACTTGGATAAGGAGGGTAGGCGAATTAAGGGTCTGTCTCCAGCCCAGAGATTTATTAGGGACTTGGCTGACAATTTGGGATTATGTGATCCGTGGAGGGTCTTGAACCCTTCAAGTAGAGAATATACATTTCTATCAGAAGTCCATAGGTCCAGATCTAGGATTGATTATTTTTTGGTGAGTAGAGAATTACTATCAGGGATGATGAACTGTAGTATTGCACCTGGGATTCTCTCTGATCATTCTATGGTTCATTGCTCCCTTAATTTGACTCCTAATACCACCAGACAGACTATTTGGAAGTTGAACAATCAAATACTTCAAAATGCATGAGACAAGGGAATATATTGGACGTCGGTTAGAACAGTTTGAAGTAGAAAATAGTCCTTAACCACTAGGAGTTTATGGTGGTGTACTCTAAAATGTGTGCTAAGAGGAGAGTTTATTAAACTGGCGGTTGTTAGAAAGAAAAAGAGGGAAGAAAGGGTTAGATCTTTGTTGATTCAAATTAGGGGTATAAAGAAAGACCTGTCTAAGAATACGACGGAGGATACTAGGGAGCTGTTGACTAAGTTACGTCATGAATATGAGGGGATTATAGGAGAAAGGGCTGAGTACGCGATTCAAAAAACTAAGGCCTTCTATCTGAACCAAGGTGAGAAGTCGGGTAGGCTCTTGGCTATGAGATTAAGGGCGGTGGAGGCATCTAGAGTAGTTCAGAGTATTACGTCTAGGGTAGATGGGTCAGTTAAAACAGCACCTATGGATATTGTTAGGGAATTTGAAGAGTACTTTAAGGAGCTATACAGTCCAATGACCCCTAGGCCTAGTAAGGAAGAAGTTGAGGACTTCTTATCTACTTGTAATCTCCCCCAGGTAACAGAGGGTCAGAAGAGAGAGCTCGTACTCCCAATTTCAGAGGAGGAGATTCTGGAGGCTATTCATTCGCTCTCTACTGATAAGGCACCTGGCCCGGATGGGTTCACACCCAACTTTTATAAATGTTTTGCTACTTTGCTATGCCCCGGTCTTAAAAGACTATTTCAAAGTATTTTGACCTTGGATACAGTAGATGGTTACTTGTTTGAGGCCTTGATAGTGCTTATTCCGAAAGAAGGGAAAGAACCAGATAAAGTTACAAGTTACAGACCTATTTCCCTGATTAACTATGATATTAAGATCTTGGCGAAGATACTAGCTTCTAGATTGTCCAAAGTCATATCTACCTTAGTGCATCAGGATCAGGTTGGGTTTATGAAGGGCAGACTGTCATCGGATCATCTGCGTAAACTGTCATATGTTTTCTCCGTCTCCAGGGACTGTAATTCCCCTTGTGCCTTGATGTCGGTGGATTCGGAGAAGGCATTTGACAGGGTGGACTGGAAGTTTTTATCCAACACTATGGAGAAATTTGGTTTTCCGACCCGGTTTATCAAATTTGTGTTTGCATTATATAGGGACCCTAAGGCTAAGGTATATTGTAATGGGGTATTCTCTGCAAGTTTCCCTCTTAAATCGGGTACCAGGCAGGGCTGCCCCTGTCACCCCTTTGTTCAATTTATACTTGGAATCCTCCTTACTAAAGTGAGATTAGACTCTAGGGTTATGGGTATTAGAGTGGGGTCACAAGAATTTAAAGTTTCAGCGTGTCGGGACGACATTTTGGTGCATGTTGCTCAGTCATGATTCTATTAAAGCAGTGTTGGAAATTATTGATGAATATAGTAGATTGTCTAATTACAGGATTAATGTGGGGAAGACCCAAATTCTTCCGTTGAATATGAAAGTGCATAGGTCGGAGGTAGTGGAAATGGGAATGCAATGGACTCCGCATACGTTGAAGTATTTGGGCATTCACTTGGCTAGATCCGATCAGAAACTAGTTAATCTTAATTTGAATGCAGTTAAGAATACAATTAAACAGGACTTGCAAAGGTGGTCTGGGTTGCCGATATCTCTCTGGGGTCGGATTAGCATAATAAAAATGAATATTCTCCCTAGAATTTTTTACCCGCTCAACATGTTAAATGTTTGGTTGCCCCTAAAATGGTTCAGTGAGTTGCACCTTCTAATTTCGGACTTTATTTGGAGAGAAAAGGCCCCGTAGAGCTTATGGTAAGTTGCCGGCTCCTAGGGATAAAGTGGGTTTGAGACTTCCAAATTTTGGTCTATATTATTGGGCAAGTAACCTATGCAAATACTTGAAATGGTTAGCTCCTGATATCAAGCTAGAATCTTTGTCCTATGTCCCCTCGTGGGTCAGATTGGAGACAGAAATGATTAGGGAGGTGGGTATAGACCCGATCTCATTGCTCTATTCTATCCCCAAGAAACTGCCCCCTAAGTTGGTGGCTAGCCCGTTAGTAAAATCTCTGCGTATTCATCGGCAGATTTGTAGCAAGATGGGTTACGTTCCGGACAGGGACAAGTATCAACTGATATGTCAAAATCTGAATTTGAAGATAGGGGGGAAAATGGTTCTGGGTAAATGGATTCCCCAGTTGGAGGGACTACGCATTGTGGATTTAATGGGGGATAGTTGTGTGTCCCCAATAAAGGATATCCTGGCAAAGTATGGAATGGAAGTCACGCAGGTCTTTAAATTGTATCAAGTTACTCATTTATTAACGCAGGTAGTAAGTAATCTGCGGGACGGGTGTGTGGATGGTAGGTGGTTTGAATCATTAGCGCAAGTTGTGTGGGAACCACACGCGGTTTCTAGAGTTTATAAAAAGCTTCTTGACCTTTTTCTTACGGATATGGATTATAAACCCAGATACTGGACTAACTGTCTTGAAAAGCAAGAGCGGGACTGGGAAATTGTCTGGAGGCATTTGTACAGATATGTTAGACAGGACAGGTTGAGGGTGATGCAGTTTCACTTTTTGAATAATTTGTTTTGGACTCCCTCCAAGTTATTTAGGATGGGTAGTAGACTGGACCAGAAATGTTTTAGGTGCCACCAGGCGGTAGGGGATTTGTATCATATTTTTTGGGAATGTCCGCCAATAAAGCGGTTGTGGATGCAGATTAAGCAAAGGGCTGACCCATTGTTGGGAATTGATCAATATTTTACTCCTGATATATGTCTGATAGGGGATTACTCTGGAATCATGTTTAGGGAGCGTAGATTTTATATGGCCCTGATTTCTGGTTCATTTAAGAAGGTAGTTTTGCGATATTGGATGACGGATTCCCCAATCACGTATGTGGAATGGTTGCGGGAAATGTTGTTTAACTTGAATATGGAAAAATTAGGAGCAGTAAGGGATAACCGGATCCATATATACGAAAAAGTTTGGAGTAGCTTCCAAGAATTATATCTCTCCCAGGTGTAGCCAGTTGGAGTATACTGGAGTAGAGAGGTAAGTGGGTGGGCAGATCTTCCTCATGGGGGGGTGGTAGGGAGAAGCGGACTGGGGTAGGGGGAGGAGGGTGGTTTTGGACTTTGTTTGTGGGATGGGGGGTGAAAACAGTGACTTGATTATTTACCTGCCAACTGTTTGATAGTATAACAGGTCTTGTTTACTTTTATTTTCCTTGGCATGTGTTGTATATGGACAATAGTTCTCGTCACAATAAAATTTTGAATTTCAAAAAAAAAAATGGGGCAAGCTATATGCCCTGTATCTCCACTAGGATTCTGTTGGGGGTCCCTTAGTCTCCCCTCTTCCTTATTACAGGCCTTAGGTTATCCGACCTGGCCAGTTTCTCTTATTAGGTCCCTTTGCCCCTATTTACACCAAGGTACTATCTGCCTTACTGAGGTCCATGGGTTGTTGGTGGCGACATCCTCCTAGGGGTGGGGGTGGGGGTGGAAGGAGGGGTTTGTGTTCCTTTCTTGTTTGTTTTATTCCCTTGATGTTTTGTTTCCTTATCAATCAATTGTCCTACCGATCTGTTGGTTATGGAATATTCTAATGTATGCTTATATTTTGGTTTGTTAAAACTAATAAAATGTGAATTTCAAAAAAAAAAAGAAACTAGGACAATAATATTTACATCATATATACATAGGTGCACTAAAGCTAGGAGTTAAATAAATGGTTAGCTCTGGGTAACAAGATGGTATCTCAAGAGGGAAGTAGAAACTACAAGGCCAACAAGGAAAATAAAGATAGTGGCACAGGTGGGGTGGGATAAAGTCAGAGGGAAGGGAGGACAGAGGATGGTAGGACGGAAGTAGGAGGGGGCAGACAACAAGGTGAAGGGGTGGGAAAAATGAATATAACAGGGTGGCTATGTTGGCTGGGGCAAAGGCACTATCAAGGTGGGAAGAAGAAGAGGTAGAGATAGAAGGTAAAGAAAGGATAGCTGTAGATAAGTTCAGGGACTGTTGAGTGATGATAGTGTGGGATACAGACTAGGGGCAGATTGTGTAGTGATGGTAGTGTAACATGGAGAGAGGAAGGGGAGGAGAAGAAGGGGGAATGGAAGTATAATGGAAAGTCACTTGGGGTGAGGGAGGGGGGTGGACAAGAGGATAGAGCAGTCACTGAAATGGACCAGGCAGGGAGAAGGCGCTTTATCAACCACAGTCACTGAAGTCCTATAGGTTGTCATGAACAAGTCTTTTAAAGCTATTCAGGAGGATCAGGCTTTGCAGTTTGAGCCTGGATTGGGCTTTATTCCAGGCAATCGGGAGGGCACGGCTTATAGCCATGTTTCCAAACTGGGAACGGAAGGTTGGAACATCTAGCATAATGAAGGAGTTACTGCATAAGTGGTATGGGAAGGTAATTCATTGAAAGAGGTTGGAAATATAGGGGGCAGTTTTGTCAGCAGGGCTTTGTAGAGCCAGGTGACAGACTGGAAGAGACGCCTGGTTGCTAAGGAGGTCCACCTGAGGGAGACATACAGGTCACAATGATGAGTCTGACAGTGAGTGTTGGAAACAAAAGCATATCGCTCTGTGATAGAGAGTGTCCAGTTGATGTAGCAGGGCATCAGAACATCTGCCATATAGAATATCGACATAGTCGATAAATACTACAAAGGTTGCTTGGACCAGGTGTAGTCTGGAGTCAGAACTGAATAGAGATTTATTCCAATAAATGAAGCCAATTCTTTGATGTAATTTCTTTGCACGGAAGTTGATGTGAACTGAAAAAGATAGGTGTCGATTTAGTTCACAGCCTAGGTATTTAAAATTGTAGACTAACTCAAGATCATCACCATGGAGAGCCTTGATGGGGCCAAGGAAGCAAGAGAGATAGGGATGGAGGGCAAGTGGTTGGAATAGAAGAACGTCACTTTTGTCTTTTTAGCATTTAACAGCAGTTTGGAACGTATGAGATTGTGCTGGAGGAGATTGAATTCTGCCTGTAATTCTGCGCGGGCTTTGTCTACCAAGGGACTGGATATGGATATCACTGTATTGTTTGTGAAAAGGTGTAGCTTTGCTTTGCTGATGCCATTTCTGATGAAGCTGATGTATATCATAAATAGAAGTGGTCCAAGGATTGATCCTTGGTGTACCCCTCTCCTGAGAGGAAGAAGCAGGGATAGGGAGCCATCAGCCTTCACCTGTTGAGATCTAGCTGGCAAATAACTGTCAAACCATGACAGCACAATGCTGGAGATTCCATGCCAGTTCAAGGAATCGAGGAGTAGAGCATGATCCATGGTGTTGAATGCTTTGTTGAGGTCCAGCAAGACTGCCTCTGTGACTTGTTTCCTGTCCATTGTAAGAAGCCAGTCATTTGTAACTGAGGCTAGAGACGAAGTGGTGCTATGGGAAGGATGAAATCCTGATTGTACTGGGTCTATAGGGTTTGCTTTCTCGAGGTAGTTTCTAATTTGTGCATTTACCAACTTCTTGGAGCTTAGAGAGCAGAGGCAGAATGAAAATAGGTTGGTAATTATTTGGGTCAGTAGGGTCGCCTGACTTAAATAGCAGAAGTACCTGAGCTAATTTCCAAGCCCCAGGGACAGTGCTGGAGATAATGGAGAGGTGAAATAAGTATAAGATGGGGGCCATGACATACTGGGAGCTGAGTTTGAGGAAGTATGGTTCTAAACCATCAGAACTAGCACCTTTGTTAACCTTTAGGTGGAGAAGAAGGTCTTCCACCTCTTTGTTCTGGAATGGGGAGAAGGTGAAGACTGAGCTGGGAGGCAATCGGGAATGTGTGGGAGCATTGGGGACAAGGGAGGCAGCTTTGGAGGAGTCAAACACGAGACCCATGGTAGAGAAGTGCTCATTAAAACAGAGTAGAATATTGGATTTATCAGAGAGAGTAGTGTCCTTGTAGAAGATCATCCCAGGTAATGAGGATGACTGTTTATTGCCTTCAACAGACTTAATGATACACCAGAACATACTGGAGTTACCCTTAGCAGTACCAAAGGCTGACAGGTAAAAATTTGCTTTTTTGTCCCTTATTCATTTGGTGTAATTGTTATGACAGGCTCTAAAAGCTGCCCAGTTAGAAGGGAGGTTGGTCTGCCTGGCTGTAGCCCAGAGATGATCCCTCCCATTTAGCAAGGCCCTTAGCTTGGCTGTGAACCAGGGGCAGGAGTTTATAATGGTAAAGATAGAATAAGAATCAAGGATTGCAAATTTTATGTGATTATGCATTCTTTTCTATTAAGCGGTATGTGAGTAAATGGTTTTGACTGTATTTCATTTAGCTGGCACAGAGGTTTGCAAAAGTGAGTCTGTTTAGAAGTGAAATATGAGTTATGCCAAAAAAATGTAAATATCTCTAAACATATACAAGTTACACATAAAAAAATCCAGTATGAAAGTTGTTCAGGACAAAAAGACCTTTTCAATGAGCCTATTCATTAAGCTACACTAATTATATATATTAAACTATGGCCATCTGATTACCTGAATTTTCATTTGTTTTCACAATTTTCACCTTTCAGATGGCTACATTTACAAAAATCTAATGAATTCAGATTAGTGACTATCCTCATTTGAAAGGTCCTTTTGTCCTGAACAACTTTCATGTTGGTTGTGTATTGGTAACTTGTATACTTTCTGAGATATTTACATTTGTTTGACATGACTCTTATTGTGTTCACTCAGAGAAAAAAAATGAGGCTGTTTGAAAGACCATATTTTACAAACTATAAAGAATTCAGAATAGTGACAACCCTCATGTGAAAGGTCTTTTTGTCCTGAACAACTTTCACGCCACTTGTTTTTATGCACCTTGAATAGTTTTAAAGATATTTAGATTTGTTTGTAGTAGGTCTTCCTTTTTACTGAAGGAAAACCATGTCGTAAGTTGCCGTAATAAAGGAGTGTTTGTTACGACAAACATGCGCATGGTTTTCCTTCAGTCTGATCATGTACCCACTGCAGCTTTCCTGCCCGGACCACTGATCGCTTCCTGTTCCACATGAGATGGAAAAGCCACTAGAGACTCAGCAGTAAGTCACCGCAAACAAAATTAAAAAAATTTGCCTGCCAGCAAGAAAGAATCACAGAACAGATTTAAATAAATAAAAACAGCCATGGACCGTGTGCACGAACCAAAGCGGACCATTGCCACACAGGAGTCAGGGACTTTGTTTCTATTTTTATTTTATATAACTGCTGTGGCCAAAAAGGAAGACCCAGCCATTATATAAAATAAAATATGGGGTGTTGTGTGTAAACTTGAAGTTTACTCACACCCTTGGGGTTTATGTAGCATCTAACCCCTCTGGTGTTTGTAAACTTCGCGTTAGACACAACACCCCATATTTTATTCTATTTGGAATGCATGCACATTTGCTATCAGAGAAAAGCAGATTGGAGTTCAGTGTACATCATTCTAAACAGAAAGAAGAGAGTATTTCTTTAACTGCCTTAGAGGTTTGCAGTTATGGAAGGATACACTGAAAGGTCCAAAAATGTGTTCCATGATAATCCTATATTTCTAGCTAAAGCAATATGGCTATATGCTCCTCCCACAGCCATAAAAACAGTTCTAACCGAAGACAATGTTCATCCTTCAGAGTACTCCCTTAGTAACCAGCCTCAAGCCTGGGATTGTGAGTCTGGTTGCAGATATGATACTTTTGATAGGCTAATTTCAACTGAAGATACAAGCTTTTGAGTACTCAGTGCCTCTTCATCAGATTCACTACATGATGTAGCCTGTAACTCATTTTATGATTGTTTAACTCTATACATACTGTACCATGCACATCCTCTGCATAATTGTTCTTCCTTAAACAGATGGCATCAAAGTTAAGGTTACTCCACACTGCTTTTTGCTATCGCTTAAACAGAAAGAAAGAAGGAAGGAAGGAATTTGGATTTTATATATTGTCTTTCAAACAACCTGCATCCCAAAGTGCTTTATGGACCAGAAGAAGGAGGGGAGATAATGTAGCTACTATTTTCAGTGCACAGGGGTACTCATAGGGTATAGAGATAGACTACAGATAGAGGTTAAGTAATTTGCTCAAGTGGTGTTATAGGATTCAGTTCTGGATCTCCAGATTCACAGCTCTGTGCTCTAACCACAAGGACACACTGCCCCTATAGGAAAACCACACCACGTTATCAGCAAGATTTGGAAATATATGTGCCCTTATGTCTTATTTTCCTCCTTTTGTGGCACTGTGTTGCAACAGAGTTTCCTAAAAAAGTTCATTTGCAGTTTGATTTTCATCCTGTTAAACCCACTTGTTTAATCATTTATATCACTGACTTTGTCAACATAAAAGTGATTGAAAAAAACAACTGGTCACCTCCTCTTTAAACAAGATATTGTAGACTACAACAATTTCAGTGCTATGCAACCACAGCCTGTTCTGGTATCATGTGTGCTCTGCATAATAGAAATTGGTCTGAGCTCATTTTATCTGTCACATCAAACATTCCATAGTGCTATAGTTTGTGAAAAAAAGGACATGGAGGAACACTTTGTTTCAGTTGTTTATCAATGTCCTATGAAGGCATAAGTTTTCATGATAGATTGCCTTATAGTAACAGGATGTGCAAACTCATTATGTGATTAGTACTGCATCAGTGCAGTGGGCTGTGACTGAAAATAGGCATATTATTGTGTAGTGCACTTACCTGATTATAAAGAAAATAAATAAATAAATAAATCTGACAGATGAATTGTATTTCAGGTTGTAACCAAAGGTATTTTAGAGCAATTTTTTTAAAATATTTGATCATTGGTATTATAATAAAATATATGTATTCACACCTTCGCAAACTGTACATACAGACAAATCTATTCTCTACAGTTCACCAGCTCAAAGAAACTAAGAAAAACTAATTTTGTTCTCCCCATTTAAAGGTTCAGATAATTCACTTCTTATATACTGCACTTCCTCTTCATAAAAGAGTGTACTTCCACTCATGTATGGAAATGTTTCTTTGCCATCTCTACCACCATGCAAAGTGATTAGATTGTCCTATCCCTGAATTATTGTAAGACTGTTGAACAGTGGATTTACTTAATAATGTCATTAATCTCTGCCGGTCAGCATAACGTCTCCCATGCAGTGGTCTGATTAGGGAGGTTGTGAAAGTTGCTATATGAAAAGTGTGTAATACTATTTACTTTCTGTAGTTTGTAATAGTTTGTAGTGTGTTACATACACTTCGTGCATCTTTCTGCATGCAAAATTTTGCAGTTTATTTATGAGATGCTCTTATTTAAGCTCTAAAGACACCTTGAATTATGTAAGGCAGCATATCTGAACAGTTACTGCTGCACTAACAGGCTTTGGATTGTGCTAACTGTAGCTGTAGGCTCAGTACTCCCACTCAGTGAAATCAGGATGAATAAAAGAATAACCTGGAACTGTACTGTGTCGGACCATGTCAGGCATCTAATTAGAGAATATCTTTCAGAAGTGGGCAGGGAATCAACAGATAACCTAAGTGCAACTTCTTTCTGGAACAAATTTACCTTTCTCTTTGAAAAAATTAAGGGACAACTGTACCAAGAAGTTATAACTCAGGGACCTTTGGCTAGACAGAAGAGGTAGTTTGATCTGGATTGTAAGAATGATAATACTTACTTGAGAGCTAAAATCAGGAAGGTAAACTATAGTAAGGATAAGAATTTATTTAAAAAGTCCAAACTAGGAAAAAAGAAAGATAATCTCTTTTTAAAAGAAAAAAACTCAATATTATTACTGTCAATGGGAAAAGATGTTAAGGACCATAGAAGAAAAAAACAGTAATAGTTTTTGGTTGCTTGTTGTTAGGGGTACTGATAACTCTAAGGAACTCATTGAGTCATATACAGTATATTTGAATCACAATGGATGAAATTCCTCCTGGATATTTTTTATGACCCAGGTGCCAATAGTAATATTTATTGGGTCAGCTTTTTTCCAACAATTAACAGAAGTCTATATAGCAATTAAGTCACTAAAACTTATTAAGGCCACTGGTCCAGACAAAATACCAGCAGAAGTATATGTTTGTAATACCTCACTTTGGAGTTATCACCTGGCAATATTTTATAATAAGCGTACACAGCAAAACGTCATACCATCTTCATGGAGGGGGGTGGAAATAATTCCAGTTCATAACAAATTCTGGTCAGAGCCAACATGGCTGCTGTGCATTAACATGAAACAAAGTTTTTGGTTTTTTTTTCTTGTGTTACAGAAGTCCTTCAAAAAATTTTGTGCTTTAATTAATGTAGTCTATTTTGGCTGGTTTTGTTGTTGGAGTGTGATGTGTTACATTTTAGGGGTGCAACCACAGAGCTATTTTGTCCATCATGCATAGGTT
This sequence comes from Neoceratodus forsteri, assembly GCA_016271365.2. Classification (NCBI taxonomy): domain Eukaryota; kingdom Metazoa; phylum Chordata; order Ceratodontiformes; family Ceratodontidae; genus Neoceratodus; species Neoceratodus forsteri. Next base: position 583,959,998 of record CM028131.1, read on the forward strand.
TAGGCACAACACCACCTGGTTATCGATGTTTTGCAGGGGCTTGACATCTTACGGTAAATCGTGCATGAATCGATGTGTAACTACTGTTATATTGTATATGGGGATATCCACAGCTTTACAGCAGCAGCAACACAAACCGATCCCTCAGACACATTTGCAAATCTACCTCCTTCAATTCCCCATATACAATATTACAATAGTCCTACATCGATATATGCACAATTTACTATCAGAGGTCGAGTCCTGCAAAACATCAATAACAAGGTGGTGTTGCACCTAAACCTTTACATACTGGAACAATAGCTCTGGGGTTGGACCACTAAAATGTATCACATCACACTGTCCAGAGATGGTCCTGATACCCCTGCCAGCTCCTCTGTTCTCAGTCACTGCTACTGAGACACCCCTATCACCTGCCTGTAACAGTTCTATAAGCAAGGGTGTCACAAATGTCTGTGCCCAGGTTTCCAAGGGTCACCCTGTTTTGTGCATGCATTGGCAATTTGACCTCCTTGCCCTTCCCCACATGGTCCTTATAGTAATAATCCTAAGGGCTGTGGCTCTTTGAAGCTATAAGTACTCTGGCTGCAGTTGATAAACCAAACACAACATTCCAATGTTTCAGGCATGAAACATTTTGTACATTAAAATTCTAGATTGGCTGCCTCCTCCTGACCTCCCTTGTGCCATGTCATTGATGGGAGATCAACTGAATCAGATCACCCACCTAAATTATAGTGAGCTATCCATGGGGGACCATGCAGATCTGCTCACGGGGAACCCCACTAGCATCAAGCAGGACAAGCTGTGGGTTGGGGTCACCTATTTCTTCTCAGATGAGGAGGAGGAGGAGAAGATGATCAATGACAGAGTGACAACTCAGCCGAGTGTGAAATTTGACCAGAAGATGTATGGGAAAAATATGCAAATGCATCACCAACACAGGCTGCTAGAATACCTCAAATACAGCAAAAGATTAACTTTGTAGAGACTTACAATTCTCTAATGGCATGCTAGGCACACACTGGGTGCACACATGATCAAAAATGTCCAAAGTTTGTATATTTTACATTTTCCCTATGCTTCTGTAAATACCATATTGAAGTGGTCTTTGTTCAAAACTGCCAGGTGACATGAGGAACTACCCTAAGGAATCTTCTGAGTTCATTGGGCAGACAGGTCAGAGGAATTTGGACCACTGATAAAATTACTCCTGGAAAGGCTAAGCTGGGTGCCCTGGTGAGGATAACTGAGAGTTGATCAGAGGGCTGAGCTTAGACACAAATACCTCTCCTGAGGTCGGTTCTCCTACCTGTTACCAAGTCCAGTCCCAGTTCTAGACTACTGTGCAGCTATGGAGCTTAGACATCTGTGCTTCTACATAGGGGTTAATGTGTAGCCAAACACAGAAGTAATTGAGACTAGAATGGGAATTTCTTCTATGTTTGGCTGCACATGGGCAGACTGGATAAGCCTTGTAGTCCTTATTTGCTGTCAACTTCTATGTTTCTATGAACATAAGCAAAAGCAATCAGCTGTTCTTTTTTCATATTTAATAAGCTTTATTACTTTTGCCATACAACAAGTGATACACATAAGCACCATTACATAGTATACTACATTGCAGTACATCAGTAACACCGATCTGTTTTTTCCCCTATTGTTACAGGTCAATGTCCAGTATTTAGTACTTTGTAATGAAGTAAATTATGTTACTATTTGAAAAGTTAATGGTGCTAGCAAAAGGAAAAACGATCATAAAAGAAAGAAGAGGGGGCCCCCCCAACTACCCCTCACCTGTATCCCCCTCCCTCCCCATTGCCCTTCACCACCAGGAAGGAAACAACAAGAAGAGGAAATAGGAGGGGACCAAAAGGGGAACATTCACCTAGTTAGTGTGCCCTATGTATTTTGGGGTATATTCGTCCATTCTGCAATATACATTATTTTAGCTAGAACAGCTGATACCCATTGGATTCAGCACCAGGAAGTCAGGGCGGTCTTATTTATAGTTAAGGGGTGCTAATTACATAATAAAGTTTGCAGAGAGCCCCAGATCTTCTGATATTTATTACTATTTTTAGAAATGCTCGCTAAGAGGTGTTCTGCTTGTAAAGCAAAGAGGATTTCTTGGTGCCATTCCGTGTATGTGGGAATCTGCTGGTCCAGCCAATGACGTAATATCACTTTTTTAGCACATAAGGAAATTAACATCATATGTTTCCTTTGGTTTCCAATAAGGATGTTCCCAGAATCCCCTAGTATACAAATCTCTGGTCGAAAGGCATTTTGTAGCCCCAATAGTAGGTCAAGTTTGGAGCGGATACTTTCCCAGAGAGGGGATGCCTTGTCACATTCCCATAAAATATGATACAATGTGCCCTGCTGGGTCCCACACCTTGTACATAAATCTGACTGAAGTTTATCCATTTTACAAAGTTTTACAGGGGTATAATATAAATCCTGTATTATCTGAAATTAGAGCAGTCTGTAACGGTCCCACCTAATATCCTTATATAGTCTTTTCCAGATTTGTGACCACTGTCGAGGGGTCGTGGAAGTCGAGGGGAGTATCCTGTCCCATCCATAATGAGGGGTGCCTTCTAGGTCCATAACTCTTTTATGCAACTCTTTGTAATAGAAGGAGATTAAGAGAAGTGGCCTTATTTGTAGCGCATAAGGATGGTACCAACCTATGTGGTGATCCCATAGGCCTGTACCAAAATGCTTTGTTAAGACCTGGGAAATTTGGAAATATTTGAAGCAGAAGGTAACTGGCAATTTATATTTTGCCATTATCTCTGGGAATGTTAGTAATCTGTAGTTCTCTGTTATGTCTACAACCTTTTTCTCCGTTCCACCGTCCCAGAACAAGTGGTTGATGGCCTTTCCTCCAATTTTAAAGTTTGGATTACCTAAGATATACTGTGAGGTATCCCTTTCCATAGAATATCTTGTAGTATTATTTAATTGTTTATAGGTATGAAGGGTTCTTATAATGGGAGTATTTTTAAGCTGTCCCGGAACCTTATTAAGAGAGAGATATGGTAATACTCTGATATCAATGCTAATGTAGGTGTAAAGAAGCTTTATCTGCAACCACAGTGGGACATAAGGTTCCAGACTGGAGTTCAGAGCGGGAGTCATCCATTGTGAGACAACTAGGCAGTTGATGGCAACATAATAAAGATATATATTAGGGACTTGTAGGCCACCTAATACTTTTGATCTCTGTAGTTTAGACAGTGCTCTACGAGGAGCTTTATATTTCCAGATAAATTTAGATATAATACCATGTACGTGATTGAATCAGGCCTTGGGAAGATATTGATGGCACAATTGAAGGGGGTATAATAACCGAGGTAGAACGTTCATTTTAATGATATTAATTCGCCCCCACAGGGAAATGGGAAGCAATGCCCAACGATTCAAATCGATTTTAATTTGTGCTACTAATTGGTCTAGATTATATTGCTTCATTTTAGAATTAGATGGTGATAAATATATACCCAGGTATTTCATTTTATCCTTTATCCAAGAGAGCCCAAGATGTTGAATATCAGTTTTTAAAGTCCAATTGTTTAGAGGCATCACCTTTGTCTTAGACAGGTTTAGTTTGTAGTTAGATAGGTGCCCAAATCCCTGAATAATGTCCAGTGTAGCCGGTATAGATTTAGATGGGTAGGTAACATGAAGTAAAATATCATCAGCATAAACTGATATTTTGTATTGGAGATGGTGAATGAGGATACCCGTAACTGAGGTAGAGGTATTTATTTTCCTGATTAAGGGTTCTAGAAATAAGTTGAACAAATAAGGGGAAAGCGGGCATCCTTGGCGGTACCCTGTTGTAATGTAAAGGGAGGGGAGAGAACTCCATTGCAGAAAATGCGGGCTGACGGCTGGGAATAAAGGATCTTAATCCATTGTGTAAATTGTACTGAGATAAGATATTTTGAAGTAAATTGAATAGGTAATCCCATGACACCCGATCAGGTTTTTTTCTCGTGTCCAGGGACACCAAGGCTGATGGTACATTGAAATCCCTGGATGCAGAAATGAGGTAAGAAATTTTACTTAGATGATCTGCCGATAGACGTCCAGCCACAAATCCCACTTGTTCGGGGCTTATCAGAGTCTGCCATATTTGAGCCAGTTGGTTAGCTAAGATTTTTGCTAGAATCTTCAAGTCGACATTTATAAGGGAAATTGGGCGGTAGTTTGATATCAATGTGGGGTTCTTATCTGGTTTTGGAAGAACCACAATAATAGCGGAGGTAAAACTATGATCTGACAGGCCATATTTGTAGATATAATTGTAGAAATCCAGGAGTTTAGGACCTAGTTGGTCTCTAAATGATTTATAGAAATTAGGTGTGTAGCCATCGGGACCTGGTGCTTTATCTACTGGGAGTGTATCAATGGCTTTGTAGATTTCGCTTAATGTCAGGGGAGCTTGTAAAATAGAAATTTGATATTGTGCCAATCTTGGGAGTTCTATATCTTGAAGAAACTGGTCTAATTCAGTGTGTTTGAAGGGTATGGGAGAACATGAATACAGTGATTGGTAGAAAGTTTTAAATGAAGAAGCAATATCCCTGGGGGAGGTATGGAGGGTGCCCGAGGCATCTCGGACTGCTAAGACTATCCTGTCTGCCACCTGCGCCCTGAGCCTCATTACAAGCAATTTCCCAGCCTTGTCTCCTTGGTCAAAGTAGGTGGATTTAGAACGTAAGAGGAGGTGTTCATCTCTGTCGCTAAGAAGGGTATTGTATTGAAAGCGAAGGCTCTCTAGTCTTTCCAGGTCAGCTGGATTAGAATAAACAATAAGGGATTGTTCTAACATTCTAATCTGCTGTAATAGTTGGGAGGATTCTTGGGTGATTTTTTTTTTCTGGTTGAGGCTAGCCGGATAACCTCTCCTCTTAATGAGCATTTTAATGCCCCCCATAATATATCCAGTTTTGGCATAGTAGGGGCATTGTATTCATAAAAATTCTTTATAAAGCTATTAAGCTGCCCTGTTATATAATCAGATTTTAGTAATTGGGAATTGACTCTCCAGACCTTGTCATGAGCCATCGAGTTGGGTAGTACCCATCGCAGTAAAGTTGGGTGATGATTCAATATCACTTTTGCTAGGTAATCACAGAATTGGACCCCTGAAAGGTGCTCAATCCCCAACAAAAAGTAGTCAATTCTCGACTGAGTGTTGTGGGGCAGAGAGTGAAATGAGTAATCCTTTGCTGTGGGAAAAAGAGTCCTCCAAGGGTCCGCCAGACCCAAGGAATCCATCATTTACCTCAGTGCCCATTGCGCAGGGGTAAGGGAGGAACGTCTGGCATTAGATCTATCCAGTAGATTATTAACGACTAGATTCCAATCCCCACCAATTAACACTGGAAGGGTGGACCAGGGGGCCAGATTGGTCATTAAATTAGTAAAAAATTGTGGGTCATCCCCCACTGGGCCGTAAATAGACCCCAATATCAGCTCTGTGTGAATCAAGATGGCCCTGAGCAGGATATATCTTCCCTGGGGATAAACTACTGAATGTAACAGCTTAAAGGGTATCCGTCTTGCTATCAGCATGGCCACACCACATTTACGCGTATCCAACCCTGCCCCCAGCACTGTTCCCACCCATGTTCGTCTGAGATTGGAAGCCTGGGATGTGGGTAGGTGTGTCTCTTGAAGGAAAGCCACATCAACATTAAGCCTGTGGAGATGCAAAAGGATCTTGGCTCTTTTGTTGGGGGATTGTGCACCTTTGACATTCCATGAACAAAACTTTAGTGATGCTACCATGGTCAGATGTTAATTATCTTAAATCGCCTCATAGGAAAATGTCCCCATATCTATAGTTTTCAGTTTCCATTTCTTCAGCATCAGTACCGTGGTGAATGATATATTTCCTTTTCCCATTCCCCTCCTTAGTGCAAACTCCTACTTAACAATTATATTCCCCGGCCCCAGCCTCCCATCATTTGGTATCTCTACTGTTGTTAGAAATACAAGTAATTTTATAAACATAAGAGACATAAAATACTAATAATAAATGAAAACCAACTACACCCTCCTTCACACCCCTAACCCTATCCCCTTCCCGTAACTGGGTATTTAACATCCTTAGTACACTGCCTAGATACCTGGTCCCTAATATTGTGTACTCCCAAAAATGTAACTATTACATTCCATAAATGCCAGGCTGTTTTACCTGCCATGGTACCCCCCCACCCTATGCCGGAACATGGTGCTCTGTTTAGACTGTAATAATCTCCAGACCTTGCCACCCGCTCCAACCCCCACCCAAAATCATATAACCAGCATAGCAGAGTATTGCTTTGATTACTTATTACAGTTAGTAAAGCGTTAGGTGCCAGGATTTGCAAGCTTATTCAGGCGGAGAAAACCCCTCTAAACCCCTCTAAATCATTTTCCAAAACGTTAGTCTGAGCAGACACTTTGAACTTATTTATATGTACTCTTGTTTGTCCTCAATAAGAATTGGAAAGGAAAAGAAAAAGAGAACGAGAGAAGGGTAGTTCTCCTTAAGCGGTCCCATTGAAATGTTAAACAGAAATGCCAGGATTAGCTGCTGTCAAAAGTAAAACAGGGTCATTTACCCTAATAAGAGGGTCCCATCATTTGGAGTTTAGTTAAGGGAAACAGTGTTATCACATAACAGTCCCACAGCAGAAGAAAAACGAAAACCACGTGGAAAAAACACAAATCCAAGAGATCTGGCTGTCTTCAACGGAAGGCTTGTCGGGTTGTGCACCACCTAGTCCAGAGTCCCTTCTGGTAAATGTCAGGAGATTACCACTTGACCGTCCTCAACCTAGCTTTTTAGTTGAGTTGTTAAGGGTGTATGAAATACCCACGGCTTCCCCTTTCCAAAGTCACAGTCTTTGTCGCCCTCTTGTGGTCGTTTAACGGAGGTGTTTCCACCTGACCCACCAAAACATCATCCCAATCAAATGAACGAGGTAAGAAAATTATATTCGGGAGGTTTTCCTTCCAGTAACTTCAGCGAGGCTTAAATAAATCGGGAAGCAGTGACTGTAGAGCCGAGTTAGCCTGTTGCGCTGTGTCATAAGAGAGCCATTTTCCTTCGCGTGACACTGACAGACGAAACGGGTACTGTACCCTATATTTAATCCCTGCAGCAATTAGCTTTGAGACAAGGGGGTGGTATTCCAATCTCCTCTGTCTCACTGTGGCTGGCAAATCTTACGCAAATCTCAAGGGGTGGTCTTCCCATAGCATCCGCTGGAGGCTTTTAACGTGCCCAAGAATGTGTGTTTTATCCAAAAAGTTGAGGAATTTTATGATCATTGGCCTTGGAGGTTTCCCAGCTACTGGGTTGGGACATAGTGAACGGTGAGCCCTCTCTATTATGTAGGTGGTGTTATTGGGAGAGGGGCCAGCAATTTTAGTAAGCATTTTTTTGCAGGAATATGATGGGTGTGGAGCCCTCAGCATCCTCTGGAAGGCCAAAGATAATTATGTTATTCCTGTGGCTTCGGCCTTCAAGGTCCTCCTGTTTAACTTCGATTTTGTGTAGCCACTGCCTCATAGTAGTTATCTCTGTTTCTAACTTATCTTTCCAGCTTTCCAATGACATAGTACAGGCTGTAACATCTGAGATGGCCCGATTTTGTATCCGAGAGCTCCCCCCTGAGTGATCTGATTTCTCCAGTGATCTCTTGCAGTGCCTCCTTGAATGGTTGTAATTCCTCCATGAACTTTTGCTCCGAGAGTGGAGTCAGCATTTGTGAAGTTCCATCTGAGGCAGTGGGTTTCGGTGAGACCCCCGACGAACCTTTCACTCGTTTTGGCCCTTTCTCGGGGGTCTGTGGAGGTGTGTGTCTAGGTAAGGCCTGGCGCATCTCCGCCTCCATATTTCTGGTAGGTCTCGATATCAGAGGTAAACGCTTTAGATTTATTTTCATGAGTCCGCCCCTTCAAACTGCTTTCCGATCGCTCTAGGCACATTCAGGAGCACCCTCCACCCATAGGCAGGCAAAGATCAAGGTCCGCTAGCTGTATTTAGTGCTGCTTATTAGAGTTGGAGCAGGAGCTCAGCCCAAGAGCTGCACGTCTCACAGATGCATCACGTGATCTCTGTAATCAGTTGTTCTGCTTAGGTTGCACTCTCACTGGAGTGTCAACAATTTTTTTTCTTTGTAGGACAGCTGGATCACTCATAATAGGCTGAGTGATAACATCTGCAGTTTTTTAAAATACCAAAACAAATTGCATATTGATTCATGGTTTCACTGCCTAACAAAAACTGGCATCCACATGTTAGAGTGTGCAGCACGGTTGCACCTATCGCTGTCAGGTAAACACGAGTAAAATCAGCTAAGAAGATTAGGTGAGATTTCAAGGAGATGAATCCCCCTTTCTCCTTGTATAACAATGTGGTCTATACATGTAAAAGTACTCTGTTTCATGAACACGAACATATACAATAAAAAAATAAAATTGGGACTGCTGCTTTTTGTTTTTTGCAAAATTGGCTCACCTTGGCGTGCCTCTGAAAGAGTCATTGATTGTCACTGTGTAACTTTTTTTTTTAAAATCACCCTGTCATACACTGATCTACTGATTTTTTTTTTATTTGGTCAGTGTGTGTGTGTGTTCTAAAACATAGTATATTTACATAAATAGTGTAATGGCCCATCAAAAAAGCAAAGAAGGCTTTTGCACTATGGTGCAGGAGCAATGTTGTTTGGAGGCTGGTTAAAACTCAAATAGTCACAAAAATCCAAGTGTGGAGTGCATTCTGGATAGACTGTGACCATATAGCTCAAATGGGTAATTTAATGCATAAATGCAAATCCACAACACAGGCTGTATTTAAAAAAAAATATTACTTCCACAATCTGCTGTCAACAACCAGCAAATGGCTATGAGTTGAATGTAAATGTGTTATAAATACAGCTTACATTGTGGATTTGCAGTTTTGCATTAAATTACCCAGTTGAACTGTATGGTCATGGTCCAGTAATTTTATTATTTGCCCAGCCTACCCAGAGTGCTCTCCACACTTACGTTTTAAAAGAAACATAATAAAAAAGGCTTGCATCCCTATATACACTGTAATCACCCCAACATACAAACACACTAACACACTAAATCCCCCTTAAAATCACAGCAATTATAAAAAAGAAGCAGGAACATAATTAGTTTACAAAGATTGAAAGATCACTACCAGAATATGGGCAATAACAATTACTGTATTATATAAAAAATATACAGTTACATTATCAGCAGCAAAAATACTTTATTAACTGTAAGGTAAGTAGTCACGGACAGTGATTAATGTGTTAAAAACATAAATAAAAAATAAACAATGCTGTCCAATTGCCAATCCCTCACCTGCCATCCAATCATAATAATTACTAAACCAATTTTAAACCATCACTACATATGGAATATGTTTCCCAAAACAGCTTGTTCAAATCTCACAACTACTGGCAAAAGAACACATACAGCTAGCATAAGTATCCACTTATACTAAAATAAAAAATTGTATTATTATAAGATGCAACCCAAGTTGACTGCAGCCTTCCATGCAGTGACGGGCACATACACTGCTCTCACCTCCCTGGCCGGCTGCTAAATGACAGTTTACTGTCATCTGCATATTGAAACAGCTGATAAATATGCAGGTGACTGTAAACTGCCATTCGATGGCTGGCTGTGGAGAGGGGAGAATGGTACTGTATGTGCCACTAGCCAATGAGTAACAAATAGTAAAACAGTGGTGCTAGAATGCTTGATAATTCTAATTACCAATGAAAAAGGGCAACAAGCATTACTAGGAAAACTCTATGAGGAAAGACTCAGAGTTAAATATGTACTCTCTAGAGGAAAGAAGGGAAAAGGGAGACATGATAGAAACATTCAAAAACTTCAAAGGTAGCAATAAAGTTCTGGAAGGTGGCATTTTGCACAGAAAGAGATGCTCAAGAACAAGGGGGCATGATATGAAGCTGGAAGGGGGAGACTTAGAGGGCTATGTGGGGAAATATTTCTTTATGGAAAGGGTGGTTGATGTCTGGAACAGCCTCCCAGCAGAGGTGGGGGTGCCAAAATGATAGGCTTTAAACATGCAAGGGATAGATACGAGGGGACCTTGGTAACAGGTCTGGGGGGACGGGAGTAAGGCCAGAGATCAGTTAGGGTCTACGGTACAAAAGTAGTTAGGGACCTTAGGCCAGACTAGGTGAGCCAGTAGGTCCTTTTCTGCCTACAGCATCTATGTTTCTATGTTTCCATGTAATAACATAGGTACTGTGATGGGTAATGGAAGATGTGGGGTATGCATGAGTCAAGCAGCATGGACTGTGAGAGAAAGCAGTTTGAGGGTTTACAATTAGTGAAGTGAGGCAAAATGGAAATAAAATCAACAAAAGCATGCATATCAGTAAACATATTGTGAAGTATGCATACATAGACATTGGCACCATACAGCCACATCTCCTGAAAATATTTATTTTAGAAAAAAAATTGAAATAAATAAAAAATGTGCAATCAAGTTCCCACTACCCTTTTCACCTACCAACCCAAAACATTTGTATAATACATATTCTAATCTAACACCAGCAGGCATAAATTTCCATGAATCACAGGTTCAAATCCAACAGCAACCAGCTTCTGAACAAATGCAACTACTATAGCACCAGTAGACAATGGCATGAATTTAATATAGTTTTATTAATATACAATGATCCCATAGTTGACTTGAGCATCACCATCCATTCAGGGACCACAGCATACAACCCATTTATGATTGGTTGCATAATAGAGACATTGTACTGCTGGTTAAAATAAAAGATATTTCATCAGTTTGAACTTTGCAGCTTGACATTTTCACACTAGGAAATCATGAACTATGGAAGCCATCAGACGTTCATAGAGAGAAACAATGTTTCTGTTAAGAAACATATAAACATATAAGGTGATGGCAGATAAGGACTGTGTGTTGCACTTAGTCCGCCCCTTTTCCCTACCTAATGCAATATTGCAGACCCTAGTTGATCTGCAGCTTAACCTCATTTCCCTATTGTGAGAGTACTCTTATGTCTATCCCATGCATTCTTGAATTCCCCTACCGTTTTTGCTTCATCACCTCCACAGGGGTGCTGTTCCAAGCATCCACTTCTCTTTCTGTGAAAAGTACTTCCTCATGTTGCCCCTCAGCCTACGCCCCCTCTAGCCTCATATCATGTCCCCTTGTTCTTGTATATTTTCTTTTCAGAAAGATACTATAGTATCCTCCTGTACCTTGTTTATACATTTGAGGTACTTGAATGTCTCTATCTTATCCCCCTTCTCTCTCCTCTCCTCCAGGGAATACATATTGGGGTACTCTAGTCTTTTCTCATACGACTTTTAGTGCGGCACTTGCACCATTTTTGTTGCCCTTCTCTGGACTGCTTCTGTTGTGTCTTTGTCTTTCTGGAGATGCAGCATCCAGAAATGGGCACAGTACTCCAGACAAGGTCTCATTAGTGATCTGTACAGTGGCATAAACACGTTCTTTGTTCTGCTGGTGATACCTCTCCCTATGCACCCTAGCATCCCACTGGCTCTCCCCACAGCCTTCTCACATTATTTGGTTACCTTTGGAACATCAGATATGATTACCCCTCCAGGACCCTTTCTTGATTGCTGGCCATCAGTACCTCTCCTCCCATCTAGTACTCCTCCCTTGGATTTCTGTGCCCCAAATGTATGATTTTGCACTTCTCTGCATTGAATCTTAGCTGCCACACTCTCACCACTCCTCAAGCATGTTTAGGTCCTTTCTAATTTTTTCCATCCCCCCCCCCCCGGAGTGTTGACCTTGTTGCAGATTTTAGTGTTATCTGCAAAGAGGCATACCTTCCCATCCAGCCCCTCTGCAATGTCACTTATGAAGACATTAAAGAGGACTGGCTCCAGCATGGATCCCTATGGCACCCCACTGGACACCACCCTCTCCTCGGATTGAACACCATTTAGCACCACCCTCTGTGACCTGGCACTCAACCAGTTTCTGACACAGATTACTACCTTGGGGCCCACTCCCAGGCTGCCCATATTATTTACCAATCTCCTATGTGGGAGTGTGTCGAAGGCCAGCTGAAATCTAGGTAGACCACATCCACTGTCCCTCCCTGATCTACCTCCCTGGTCACCCAGTCAAAATAAAATCTATTCATAAAATGCATCAGACAAAATTATCTTAATCTCTCACTCTCATCATGCATTCAGCAACAACATATTACAGGATTTATCTAGTGCATGTTTTACTTAGTAATCAAAACAATAACATGCTTGTCATAAATATGTGATCACAATAAGACAAGTTGTACAAAAATCAACAGTAACCCACACCAAATCGCTGGTAACTGTTTCATTTTAAAACATGCATTCTTTGCCATGTGAATACAAATGGCCATTGCAAAGTTCATGTACTAACAAAAAAAAAAGGCACACTTTATTTTCCCTGGAAAATCAATGCTTCTTTCTCAAGGCACACCTTACTAACAGCTTCTCTATAGTCCACATGCCTCAGCAAGAAATGGAAGCAATATTTAAAATATGGCCTATGGTTTCAGTGCAGTGCTCCTTTAGGATGAGCAACAAGTACAGTTTTTTTTTTGTAATACACTGAGCCCCAAACTAGACTCCATATTCCAGTAAATACAGAGTAAAAACTGGGGAAAGCAGGATCCCACTGAAAACAAGATAGCATCTGAACTGTGTTATCCCAATTAAATGTAACAAAAAATGTGTCAAAACAGAACCCCATTGAAAAAGAGATATTGCAACTCAGCTGAGTTATCCTGGACAAATGCACTGCAAAACTGTGTAAAACACATAACACTACAACAGAATCCCACTAAAAGGAGCTGTTTCATCTAAAATGATTTGTCTTAGAAAAATACATTATAAAACCAGGATCATACTAAAATAGATATGTTGCATCTCACCTCTACTATATTGGCTAAATGCAGTATAAAACAGTGTAAAATCAGGAGGTCATTGCAAATGACATATTACATCACATCTGCTCCATCTTAGGTTAATATATAATAAAATGTGTACAAGCAGGACCTCAAAAAACAGAAATGCAAGCCATGAACATTCAGCATTGACAAATGCTTGTTTTCATAGCTGTATTCATGACTCTCAAATAGTATGTCTTGTTTCATGAAGTTGCCTAAAGTGAGCAGGGCAAGAGTTTTATGATTTCATGATTCTTCTAAAATAAAAGGCTATTTCTGGAGGCACTTGGATGATTTATGGAGGTTTAACAGGAGGTTATCAATTTGTTTTACTACCTTTTTGGCTCAGTAGAGTAATCTGCAATGCTATCTTCTTTTTTTATGGTTTGCTCATTCTCTGATAAAAGTTAGTGTGTGCGTGTGTGTGTGTCAGCTTGAAAGATCAGTGTGTTTACTTTTGATGCTCTTTTAAAAGGGACTTCAGTGTTTACTTTTGATGCTCTTTTAAAAGGGACTTACATTTCTCTTAGTGACATCTTCCACTCCACACCCAGCTCAGACAGCAGATCTGTTGAATGTGGAGGGATTCCACTCCCTCCAAACAACACACAACTAGGGGAAGGGGAGGGGTGATTAAACACAGTTTAGTTAATGCAGAAAACAGGGACTTGATTTCATTCCTCTTCCGCTTAACAAGAAAGGTGTGTTGCATTAGCAATTCAGACACTTTTTTCTGATGACAACAATACTTCTACATGGCTCCACCCATGCAGCTGTCAAAAGGGTAACATAGCTGACCCCGCCATGTACAGACTGATCAGCCTTTTGGACACTGATCTGAAAATGTTTGCTAGGATAATACTAGAAAGACTGAAGCACCAAATTGACCATACAGGTGGTCTGTGTGAATTGCAAGCTGGCTTTTGGAGCAATTATTCCACCATTGATGATTGCTTTTCTCTATGCCATATAATGGAAAAATATGTCCATTTGAGGAAGGAAAATTTTTATTGGTATTTGTGAATTTTTTCTTTGCATTGAACTCCATATATAGGGGTCTGCTTTGATCTCGTATGTTAAATCAAGGTATTGAGCCCTCACTTGTGTAAATAATTTATAATCCCTATAGTGATATTTGGGTTAGGATCAGACTCAGAACTAGAGGTCAACTATCTAAAGTCATGCCGGCCCAGTAGCTCAGAGGGTTGAGGCACTGGATGACACACCTCATGCCATGCCGGCGACCCTGGTTAAGGAGCAGACCCGGGTGGCTGAGGGGCAGTGGGGGGATAGAGATTGAGTGTCTGGAGGACTGCTCTCTCTTCCCCAGGAAGGGATGGGGTGGCCAACGCTCAACAAGTGACCACTGGCAGAGGCTGGAGGGTAGCTGGATGAGCAGCATGGCATAAGCCAGGGGAGTGGAGCCAAGGTGTGCATTACCTTCCTGGACTATGCTCAATAGGGACTAAAAGCACTAAGGAGGAAAATGCTCCTCATCGCCGATAGGCGAAGGCACCTCCCTCTACAGACCACACTGCTGCATATGGACTCGGCTCTCGGGCTTCCCCATCCTCTCTGGCCAGTGTCTCAATACTAAAAGAAAGAGGACCCTGGATGGGGGCGGCCCTTCCCTGGAGGGTAGACTCAGGGGATACCCAGTACTGGAGAGGAGCCCGAGTCAACCGAGCCACGTTGGGAGGTAGAGACTGTGGATTAGGAGGTTGCCGGAGAGAGTTCGGAGGTAAGGGGTGAAAAATAGAGTTTGAAAAAAAAATTATCTAAAGTCATACCCACAAGCAAAGGAGTGAGGCAGGGTTGTGTCCTTGCCCCCTCCCTATTTTGTTTATATATTGACCAAATGCTGAGAGATTTTTGAAAATGTGGACTCTGATTCATCAAAATTAAGGACTATGTTTGTCCTGAATTGGCTTATGCTGATGAATTTATTTTAATAGCTTTGTCTAGAAATGGTCTTCAAAAAAGTTAGATTTACTGGAATTAAAAACAAAATAATTAAAATTAACAATAAAATTTACTAAAACTCAGACTGGATACTGGAAAACAAAAATGTGTGACTTGTCAATAGCTAACTTATTTGGGTCTGACCTTTACCTTCAGTGCTTCCTGGTCCAAACATGTCACTAAATCTTTAGAAGATAAGAAAAAATCAACATTTGGGCTCAATAAATTCAATTTTAACTATGGTGGCCTATCAATAAGACCTCTGACTGAAGCACTCAAAGTTAAATACTTTGTACAATTATTGTATGGGCTGAAGTTTGGGACTATAAAAACAGAGATAAACTTACTGTCCCATCATATAAATTACTGAGAAATACACTAACGTTAGGTCACTCCTGTGCTGCGGTTCACATAAGATCAGAGTTGGGTCTGGCAATTAAAAATGCTATTATTGATTCCAGGAAGATTAACTATTGGCTAAGATTAATCATCAGGATGTCTCAGGATAGGCTTTGATACAAGTGTCTAAGGGGAAAAAAAAGAACTGGTTATCATTAGGCTATAAACAGTCTAGTTTGTATAAAAATATTCTGTTTCATCTGAGGAAGTATGATTTAACAAGCTCAAACACTTATCTGTACGTAAAGAAAAATATAACTCTTAGTTGCAAATATAAAAAATACATTATAACAAAAATAAAACATGTGGGGGTTAAACTGGATATAGAAAGTATTCCAAAGGTAAAGCTTTCTCCTTGGTTTGCAATTTATAATGGCACATGTGGATTCAAATATTACTTGGACGTACTTACAGATCCCCATTTAAGAAGAATCTTCACTAAATACATTATACATTTGAATGGTTTGAAAGTAATGTCTTTACAGCTAGACATAACAAACTGTCCCAACTGCACAGCAATATTTCTGTGCAATCAGTGGCAAGGAGGATTTATTCCATGTTTTATGGGTTTGCCCTTGGTATGAGGAGGCCAGGTTACACTAGCTTGGCCCATACCTTAATAATTGGAGACAGTTAGACAAATCCATGCTTTACATGGATTTTCATGCATACAGAGGATAACTTGTCTATTAAAAGACTTGTAAACTACTTCCTGCAGAGCAACAAAATTAGAAAGTGTAAAATGAAAAGCATAGACATAACTACTGTATAATCTAGCCTGAAATATGTCTTCTGATATATTAGCCATGTTGTCTACCTATACTAAAATTGTTGATATAGCCACATGCACTACTTAGTAACTTAGCCACCACCATGTTTCTCTGATGTTGCTTTAGTTAGATTGTTGTGGGAATGAACAACTTGACAAGATCATTTATCCCTGATCTTAGTTATAGCTGCACATGGGCCTTTATAAATATGTAATTTAATATATCCTGTGTCTCTTGCCAGTTATGCCCATGCCCAAATAAGGATTATGTGATGCTGTACTAGATAAGACAGTGGAGGATGTTATTACAAGAAGATACTGACCTCTGATTTCAGTCAAAGTTGAATGTGGGCTTTTTAGAATCTAATACAGTGGAGATATTATGCATCTGCCTCATATAAAGACTGGAAACTTAATACATCTAGGAGAAAGTTTATGCACAGCTGAACTTCTCTTGATTAACATTAGGAGATATTTTATATACCTGTAGTCTTTTGTTTATATGCTTGTAGTCGTTTTTGTATTTTATTGATTACTCTGTATCTGTATTTTTATCCATTTATATCATGTATTTTTATGTTTTGTACTGAACTATAAAGACCTTGTATAGTTGATAAATAAATGTAATACTGTTACTACTACTGTGCTAACTGCTTTGCACTCTCAAGATGTAGTTAGCATGACAAGTGCAGCTCTTGCAGATGCATGAGGAGGAACAGGCAAGGAGACGCTCAATGTCACTGAAGGGAGGAAGTTTCAAGGGAAATATCAGAAAGTAATACTTTCAGAATGAGTGAAGGGCACTTGGAATAGATTGCCAAAGCATGTGGTATCAGCTGATTTTCTAACAACTTTTGAGACTAGACAAGTTCTTTGAACAAAATGAGGTGACGTATTGTAACTAAACTAGTGGGAGGAAGGAACTTGAAGAACCACAGATCTTGCTCCCTAAGAATGTATGTATGTGCTCTGTGTACTGTATATTAGTGCCATATTAAAAGGCATAGTTAGCATGGATCAGTTGCTAGTATGTGAGTACTAATGAACTCCAGGAAAATGCACCCAAGATGGGAGGTGGAATGCATACAGGGCACACTGGCATATTGATTGCTTTTTGGAAGTACTAACTGGCTGTCTGTGCAGTTCTAGTTAAATACTTCCAACAATCATGTTTTAACACCATGCAAACTGTGCAGATGCCACTCTCCCCACTCTTTTCCATTATTACCTTGGTGTCCAGTGCCCCCCCCCACCTCATCCCATCCCTGTTAGAGCAGTCTCTGGTGTCAAATAGCACCCCACACTCTTTAACCCTATTTAGCCAAACCCTAGTGTCTGGTGGCAACCCCATCCTGTGCCCACCCCCAATCTGACAACAGGGAATTTTCAGAGCAATCTGGTAACTACTACAGCATTATACCCATTGATATATTGATATTTTTGTGTGTTTGTTTGTGGTCTATGTCTGCTTAGACAGAGAGAGAGAGAGAGAGAGAGAGAGAGAGAGAGAATATACAAAGCACCCAAAGCTTCCTTAAATCAAGGAGGTTAATTTTTAGACTACACTGAATTGAATTATTGCTTTTTGGACCTGTGTAAGTAACTAGTATTGATTCTGTTTTTGGGGTTGACTTTTCTTAGTTTAACTTTAATTTGCCAGGGAGGAACTGTAGCTGGCAGATATTTGCAGTCATTTGTGACTAGACTTGTTACTTAACTTCTGTGAAATAGGTGTCTGAAAGGAAAGAAGGCACTCCCCGGGGTGGAGGGTCAGAGTTGTAGTGATTGTTTCTGGATGGCATAGGTTTACTCCCAGCCACCATGCCCCTCACCCCACCCTCCCCAAGTGCATAACTTCCTTTATAGTAGGGTTTCTGACATAACTTCCCCAAAACTGCTAGCAACATACACCTCTTCATATCCTTAAAGACACAGTGCAATGAATAGGGGGTAGAGACACTCACAAGCTTGCACACACTAAAACAAGAACAAAAAAAAAAGAAAATCATCTGTAACAGGAAGGGACACAGACATGTGGAGAGTGGTGCAATGCACTGGCTGTGGAGCAGCAGTCTTCCGGGAGACATTCTGGAGACTGTGTTGCTGCCCTATTTGCAGACACCTCTCTGGTCTGAAGGACGAGGTTGTTTGTCTCTATGCTGACCTGGCAAGGATTCAGGAAACATGCTCCCCCACCCAGAGACCACCCAGGTCACCACCACTACCTCAGAGGTTGCCACAAAAAAGGAGTGGTTGGACCACGGTGGGCTCAGGGAGGGTGAGGGTGGTGGAACAGAGGCACATACCTCCAGTTGTTCCTCTCCACAATTCATTCACCACTCTGGCGGAGCATGGTTCCTCTATGGAGGCACCCACAGTGGAGACCAAGGAGGATGCTGGGAACCTCCACAATGAAGACTCACAGGAGGGTGGCACAGGACCCCACAGGGGAAGGAAACAACTCCTGGTGGGGGACTCAGTTGTTAGGAGGGTAGAACTGGGGGAGGGAGGTAAAAGGGAGGTAAGGTGCCTGCCCAGTACCATGGCTTGGAGGGACAGGAAATGAATGCTCAAGATCGTGAGAGCAGCTGCAAGGGGGAGTGAGCCAGATGTCATTATCCACCTAGGGACACATGACCTGGCTGAGAATGGGATCAGAGCAGTGCAACAGGAATTTGTGGAATTGGGGAGGGGCCTTAGACAAGTAGCACGCATGGTAACTTTCCTATTAGTCGATCAATCACTTTGATATGAAAAAATCCCAACACTAAAGGGTTTAAACATATTAGAAAATACCAGCCCCATTGAACTGAATGGGGCATGCTCCTACAGCCTACATTTTGTGACATCACAAAACAGTGCTGCGTGGGCCGAGGTGGGGGCATGTTTGTCTAACCGGGAAGTCTGTCTTTTTTTCAGCAGCATCATGATTTCCAAAATTATGAGGGATACAACTTTTCGGATTTATGGAGTTTTTATGCCAAAAGTCAGTAGCTTGATTCCAGTCAGGTAAGGAATCAAATGGGCTGGGGCAGGCAGCTACTAGGAAGCTGCTCTTTAAATCTTAAAGGAAGCGCTCTGTGCTTCATTGGGTACCCAGCCATAGGAAGGTGCAGGCCTGTTGACATTGCAGCTGGATGGTCAGTGGAGGTGCACTTTAAAACAAGAACAGTTAAACCCTAAACCTCACAAGTTATGCAATTGCTCAAATGGCAAAACTTCCAGATGAGGTATTTGTAATATACAGAAACATAGAAACAGACTTTGACAGCAGTTAAGGACCACTTGGCACATCTAGTCTGCCCATTTCTCCTTACTTACAATATTACCACAGACTGTGCCCAATCTACAGCTCTTTCTCCTTCCCCCCTTCCTTTCCACTATGATTCCCTTGTGCTTAACCCATGCATTCTTGAACCCTACCACTGTTTTTGCCCACACAAGCTCCACTAGAAGGCTGTTCTGTGAATCAACCACTCTTTCTAGGAAGAAGTACTTCCTCACATCTCTTCTGAATCTACCCCCTCCTGCTTCATAGCATCTCCCCTTGAGTGCCTTTTCTTCTGAAAAAATACTTCCCTCCTGTACCTTACATAATCTCATGAGATGCACCTTATTTGCCCTTGGAAGGTATTTAAAGGTTTCTGTCATATAATCACCATCCTCTGTTCCATGGTGTGCATATTGAGGTCCTCTAGTCTCTCCTCATAGGGCTTTTTATGTAGACCCTGCACCATTTTAGTTGCCCTGCTCCAGACCACCTCCACTCTGTTTATGTCCTTCTGGAGATGTGGTCTCCAGAACTGGACACAGTACTCAAGGTGGGGTCTTACCAGTGACCTATACAGAGGCAGAACCACCTTCCTTTTTCTGCTGCTGATACCCTTCCCTTTGCACCCCAGCATCCCACTATCCCTCCCTAGTCCCTTGACACACTGACTGGCAACCTTTAGGTCATCTCATATGATCACCCCCAGGTATCTTTCCTGCTTGGTGGTTGTCAGTACCACTTCACACATTTTGTAATCCATCCCTGAGTTTCTGTGCCCTAAGTGCATTATTTTGCTCTTTTTCACAGAAACCCTGCTTCCACGCCATTGACTACTCTAGTTTTCTCAGATCTCTGCTCATCCTTTCCACCCCCTGGAGTGTCCACCCTATTGCAGATTTTGGTATAATCCATAAAGAGGCAGACCTTCCCTTCCAACTCCCCCATAATGTCACTTATAAAGATATTAAAGAGGACCAGTCCCAGTACTGATTACTGAGAAACTCTGGGCTTGTTGGCCAAATCTATAGATTTGGTGGCAAAACTTTGTACAAATTTCCCAGTTGCAAGGCAAGCCCTATGAGTACTCATGGTTCTGATGGAGTAGGCAGCAAAACTGCTCAATTGCTTATGAATGTGCCAGACAACATGTTCAAAGAATAAAAAAGCAAATGTCCACACCACTCAGTCTGCACATACAAAAGCTTTATTAAACAATTTAAAACATACCACTACAGATAGACATCAGATCACAGCAGACTCCAACCCTGACCAGTCTTGCACGTAGTGCTTCAACAGGAGGCTGCGAAACTGGTCGGGGTTGGAGAGTCTGCTGCAACCCGATGTGTCTATCTGTAGTGGTATTTTTTAAATTGTTTATAAAAGCTTTTGTATGAGCAGACTGAGTGGTATGGTTCTGATGTACCAGCTTTCCTGTCAACTTGTACTCCTCTTACTCCATCCTGCAGCTGCAGGTCCTCTCAGGCTGATGGTCCAGTTGGTGCAGATGGGGGGGAGCAAAATGAAGGTCTCAGGTACCTCTGTCTGTAGATTGGGCTCCCTGTGTTTGTAGTAGTGTGGAGTCTCTGACCCTTCCTTCTTCCTTCTTTGCAGGACAGATCAGTCTAAGGTGCAGAGGCCACACACCACACACCAGTATCTAGACTTCTGGACCCTATTGTGGTAAGGTAGCCAGTGCCTAGTAGTGGCACTGACTGGCCATTTCCCTAACTGTCTGCAGTCTTGATGCAGGCTTTTACACAGCAGTACTCATACACAGTATCAGGTCTATACTGCAGGCTGGTAGCTGGGAAACACTTACTGGATCAGTAAGCTTTTGCCTCCTTTCACAGGAAAAACAGGAACAGTCTCTTTCTCCAAAAGGTGTCATTCTGACACAATCAGTTCTCCTCTCTCTCCCCTCTCCTCTCCTCTTGAAGCTATCTCAGAAGCTCATCTTTACTGCATATTTGTTACCCTCCCACCAGAACAGAAAGTGTGGGACCAAGGAGCATGAAGTCAAACATCCTAAAAAGAGTACTGAAAACATATATTTTTAATTAAAAGCACCTAAATGGATTTGACTCCTTTATGACAGTAAAATTCCAGTATTTTCTCAGGTTGAGTGCTAAGTTTTATCTCTGACCTTGGTACTAGCATGGGGAAGCCTAGCATAACTCATTAAAGCCACAATCAGAGCTTATAGGATATAAATATCTCTTTTTTCACATGCTTAATGGTGTTTGGAAAGGTGCTTGGGCCTTACCAATTAATGTCTTGGTTTGCGTCTCCACAGTAGATACTAGCAGTCCTCCCTTGGGGGGGTGCAGGTCAGTATGTCAATGGAATGATAGTGTTGCAAGAATAGCTACACAGAAACACTGCATGACAGAATGCTGCATGGATCAGATGACCATCTTATGAGATTGCCCTTTCTCCTCTGTTGTACACTGTGGAGTTGGTTATATTTGTTGGGTGCAGGAGGCGGAGCCCATATCATGTAGTACTGACTGTGTGTAATTTTTTGTGGTATTTTAGCCCATGATGTCTTGGTCTGTGGGTCATTGTTCAGCAGGTGTCAATGAGTTTTCTGTGCTGTGACTACTGGAGATAGGTTGTTGGCTGCTGGGTTGCTGCACCAGTGTGTGTCTGGATTACTGTTTTGTCTAGGGGCATTTTTCCATCTGGTTTCTGTTGTGCCAGGACAGTGTGCAGTTGTGGTGTGGTGTTTTCTTGTCATGGTTTAGTGTGCAGTGTTTCACATTTCTTGCATAGTACCCAGATCAATTATGCCCCTGCAGTTGGTCCGGAGCCAGAATAGTGGCTTTTTGCTCGTTTATCAAGGATTTGTGTTTCGCAAAGAGATGTTAGTCTGGGATAAAACCTACTAGAAATGTGTTGATTATGAGTGATTCTGATGCTTGGCCAGGGTTCACACTGCTGGGTAGGAGGTGGTTTACTACAGGGGAGATCACAAACATGTGGTAGATGCAGATGATGTTTCAGTGCAATCAGTTGTGGCTTCTGTCAAGGAGAGAGCCCTGTCTACTGTGGAGTCTTCCTTTCAGGTTGGTTTGCAATGTACCAGGGGGTTGTTCACTTCTATGTGTGGACAGTTGGCATCTGTGCAGTACTTGCAGTGGACTGCTCTGCAAGTTTGTGTTTCTCACTGCCTCCCACCCGTTATACCCCTCTCAGTGTCTGGGTTGCCTTTCCCCCAAGAATATGCTGTGACAGATGCAGAGGAAGAGTGTCTGCTGCTCAACTGTGGCCCTGGCAGTGCACACTACATCATATTTGCTACCCATAAAAATATTTATTTTATGGAAGGCTGCACTCATAGTTTGTTGATGGAACCTTCAAGTGCTCTCACCCTTTATGTAACTAGTTGTATACGGTCCATGGGATCCACATGTCAGCCGTTCTCCCTGCCATCTACATTTTAATGACTGATCAGTTCTCATTTGGTTGTATTTTACTTGATTTTTAACAAGGCACTATTAAGGCTCTGTCTTTCATATTCCAGAGGTCAGTTCTCAAAGGGTGTTTTTTCCACTTCTGCCAAGCTTGTTTGGAGATGAGTGCAGCAGGTTGCTGGCTTGGCTGAAAGTTATGTTACTGATTCTGATTTTGCTTTGAATGGTAGGTTGCTATTTGCATTGTCATTTGTTCCCTTGCCAGATGTAGTGAGTGCATTTGAGGAATTATGTGACTGCCAGTTTTACAGGAAGAATGAGGAATTACTGCAGCCTGTCCTGGAGTATTTCAAGGACACTTGAGTGGGATGTCCAGGAAGCAGGAGTGGCAGTAGGTGCCCTGTTTTCCACTTAGATATGTGGAAGTCTTACGATGCAGCTTGGGATGAGATGCCAAGGACTAACAATGCATGGCATTGCAGCTTCTCCAGTCATATAGGAGTGTGCCATTTGAACATTTGGTGTTTCATTCGGTGCCTGAAGAGTGAGCAACAGTTCAAAGAAATGAAAGCAGGGCATCTAGTTTCAGGAAATGATGACATCTCTATTAAGAAGAAGTACAGAGACCTGAACAAAAAAAATCTCTGGTATTGTGTGTAAATATGGCTCCAGATCAGCCATATGATTACTTGTAGAGAATTACTTGTAATTTAGCTTTGCATGTTTAATTGGGGTGACTTCCTTAGGGCTGTAGGTGCCAAAAGTGCAATTTATGTTGTTTCATGTTTCAACTTTATTATACAGTTAACTGGTAATGTTTATCTGCTGGTTTACACTCCGCTAATAAATTCTGTGTCCTGCTGAACATTGACTTGTGTAGTGTGTTGTGGGTTGCTTTTTATTCTTTCCCATGCTGTGCACTATTTTGACTTGTGGCAGTTTTCATGTGTGGCACATTTGTCTTAGGTGGCATTACTTAACGATATTTTGCAAGACATATTTCATCTTGGTATTATCACATGATGCCCTCCCGGGGGCAAACCGAGGTGCAGGCAGTCTTTCCTGGTGCAAAGAGAAAAAGTCAGGTAAGTCCCCACCATTTTGGGGGTTATGCTTTGTCCTGCCTAAACACTTGATTTCACTTCAAGTTCATCAACACAGCCGATATGTGACAACAAACAGTGTGCAACACAACATACAGGTAGCATGCCCAGTCTATCTATACAATTGTTTTCTGGCTGGAGTAGGCCTACTATAACTTCTAGTCTAGACAAATACTACTAGTCTAACAACAAAAATGAATGATCTTTCATATTTATGTCATGACAGTAACCTTCATACCACAGGAATGGATAATTCTGTAATTTTGAGTAGTGCTGTAATAGTGATCATTGCAATCTCAGCATTACTCAACCTCCTTTTTTACCCTTTACTCTACCTCCTGCTCTGGGTGCTATGGTCTGGGTTTTGCAAAAGACAGAGAGAGAGTGCAAAAGACAATATGAGGCAAAGATCCGGGTGTGACATAGATACCTCTGTGTACTACATGCATTGCCAAGTTAGTAGGGGGTACCTGGAGAGTTATAGGATAACTTAAGCAAAGTTTAACAGCTCTTTCAGAACAAATGAGTGGAACAGCCACCTCTTCCCTGGATTCTGAGGTAACTACTCCCTGTTCATTGACCAGCAATGAAGCATCCTCAGTTAAAATGAGTCTTACAACTTCTTCTGTGGTTTCTATTATTTCTGTTGTTTCTACAGGCTCTAAAGGTTCTCCACTTTATTCCTCTGTCAATTCACCAGACATGGGCCCATCATCCAAGGGTACATCTGATGTTGGTTCAGAGTACAATATTGTTGCTGGAACCCTGCAAGAAACACATTTGACATATTACTTGTTGTTCCATTTGCATGCCTGAACAACCTGACAAAATCCCTTGTAGGGTAGTACATCTCTCCTTCTGATTCAGAGTCTGAGTCATCCTGGTCTACTTGAGCATCAGTTGTGGGGGGAACAGTTACCTTGTCTTTTGCTTTGTATTTTGTCTGCACATTGCGGATCAAATAGCTAGGGGTTCTGGAGGTTCTACAGGGTCCACTACATCAGTTGTGATCAACTGTCCAAAAAGGGTTCCACTATGCTGCAGTGACAAGAAATTTGTCAACTGATGGCACGCGACAGCACAACACTGTCAATTGGTGTTGTGCCATTGCTCAGGGAGTAAGAGTTTTCTGTGGGGGGCTCTGTCCCCCGCACCCCCCAAGCTTTAGATTCCTAACTTCAGTCAGAGTTAGTTCAGGGATAGAGGCAAACACCTCACCAGCAACAGTGTCGGAAACATGGAGAACATCACAGCTAGCTGCTGAAAATGTCACTGTGATGGTCTTCGCGGTATTTCCGACTCTGTGTGGTCAGTATACTTCCAAAAAGCAAGCAATCAGTTTTGATGGCTAGTCCGATACCTATTTGACTGTCCATTAGGATGGATCCTGTACACAGGCATGTCTCACCCCTTTTCCATTACAATGTAAGGAGTAGTGCCCCAACAGTCAGTAATTTTGTGCTTTCCTGGCAGTTCCAATTTTCTTAACAAAGCACAGTCTCCTGGTAGTACTTCATCTACCTTTACTCTTTTGTTGTGCCTACCTTTATTGGCTTTGTTATGCTTTGCTGCAGCATCTGAGGTCAACTTGTATGTGGCATTCAACTGATCTTCCAATTTTTGTACATACTGTAGGTGATTCTCTGGCTTAGCTCCATCAGCAGAGACACCAAAACACAAGTCCACAGGAAATCAGGCTTCCCTGCCAAGTATGTGACAATACAGAGAGAATCCAGCTGCATCACTTTTAGTGCAGTTGTGCACATGGATTAGTGCACTTACTTGTTGACTCCATTTGCTCATTTCCATTAGGTGCAACATACTGTACATAGCATGATTAGCAGGGTTTAGTTGAACTGCACAGGTTGAAGACCACCTTGAGGATAATGCATGGTAGTTGGTGACTTGGTTATTTCCCAGAGGGTCAGCATTTCTGTTTTATTAGATGGCTTTCTAAATCTCAACTGTGGTCTGAATGGATCTGCTGTGGGGTTCCATGGTCAGAAAGAGCTTTTCAACAAGGTCTTTTAGGATAGTTGTTACCTTTTGGTCCTTTGTTGGATGGACTTGGGCATACCTTGAGAAATGATCTGTTACTACTAAGATGTTTGCAATGTTCACAGAGTCTGGCTGTAGGCTGAGAAAATCTATGCATACCAGTCCCATAGGTGCACCTGTTCCTATGTTTACTAGAGGGCTGCCCTCTGTGGCAGAGTTTTGCATCTCCACATCTGTTGAAGGTTTTGCAGTATTGCTCCATGTCATTCTCCATATGTAGCCAATAGAAGTGAGCATGAGTATGGTCCAAAGTTCCCTCACTTCTAGGGTGTGCCATCTCATTGTGCAGGACACACAGCACAACTTTTTTGAACTTTGACGGTAAGACTAATTTCAGCTTTGGGAAACATTGCAATCCTTAGATTTCTCTGTACAGCAACTTATCCTTGATTTTTTTAATTTGGGACACTCCTGCAAATAGCAACTTTGTGCTAAGATCAGTGTTATGCACCTGTGTGGCATCACCCCCTTTCTTCAGGGTGAAGACAATTTCTTTCAAGCTAGAGTCCTTTTATGTTCTCCTTGTAAATCTTGGGGAGTCAAATGCAGGAGAGTGGTCTGGTCTAGTGCAGCTAGGTGACAGTAGGCATTTGGTAAACTGTTGCCAGTGGTGCCAAGACTGTCTATGAGATGATGAGCATATGCAATCGACTGTGGCTCATCTGTGTTGAACGTTTTGCACAATGCTTTTACAGTTTGTTCTGGGATTCATATGATCATCTATGGATGATGCATTTGGTCATCTTGACAAGGCATCAGCATCCACATGATTCAAGCCAGGTCTGTATGCTACATAATAGTAATAGGTTGACAGGACAGATAACCATCTGTGTTCAGCAGTATCTAACTTTGCAGTAGTTTCAACATATGTAAAAGGTTTGTTATCTGTTTTGACAGTGATGTGTGTTCTGTTCAAGTCTTCATGAAGCTGATCCACAATTGCCCACTTGAGTGCAAGGAACTCCAGTTTGTGGACTGGGTAGTTTATTTCAACTGTGTTAAGGCTCCTACTGGCAAAGATGACTAGCTTCAGTCCTTCAGATAACTTTGATACAGGACAGCTCCAAGTCTGCAGAGGTTGGTGTCTGTATGTAGAACATAGGGCTTTGCTGGATCACCATATGCTAGTACTGGTGCATTTGTCAGATGGTAGATGATTTCTTTGAATGACTTTTTACACTGTGTGTCCCATCTCAGGTGGAATTTGTCTGGTCACTTGGGGCTTGAAATACTTTTTGTTTGGATCTGTAACTGTAAGGTACTTCTTGCCTTTGTTTGTTGGTAACAGCCTTGTGTTAGGTTGAGCAATAGTCTCACTACTCAGGTATAGTCTTTGATGAAGTGTTTGTAATACCCACAGAAGCCTAGGAAATGCTGTAAGTCCTTTCAGGTTCTTTGGCTTCAACCAGGCTCTCAAGGCTTCAACTTTGCTTGGGTCTGTTTGAATTCCTTGGGCTAACACAATATGTCCCATATACAGTATCTGACAGAACTTTGGAAAAATTGGTATTTGTCAATACAGAGTTTGAGCTTGAACTCTTCCAGTCAATCTAACATCTTCATCAGCCAAATCTTGTGCTCTTTGAGGGCCTTCCCACCACAGTGACAATACAAAAAAGGTGGGGGTGTGGTGCTTTATATGTAGGAAAGTACAAAAGTGATGAAGGTGCAGGGAATTCTGTTGGAGGGTGGAGTTACTGTAGGTCACCCTTGAATCATGGAACAGTGCCACTATTTGCACAGGTGTGATCTAGGGGCCTGTAGCATGGGGGAAGAATTAGATAAGGAAATGTTAGAAGCAGTTGGCAAAATGACTGAAAGGGGAGGTGCTGTTGGTGGGGGAATTCAGTCTACCAGATGTAGACTGGCACCTCCTAACTGCAGCATCAGCTAGAAGCAGAGGCATCCTAAAATCCCTGCAGGGGTGTTCTTTAAGCAACTAGTCAGTTAAACCACTTGTGATGGGGCAATACTGGACCTGGTTCTCACAAACAGGGACAGTGTTGCAAATGTCAAAGTGGGAAGCCACCTGGTGACCAGTGATCATCATACAGTGTGGTTCAACATAAGGATAGCAGTGGAAACAATCCACACAATGGCAAGGGTCTTGAACTTCACAAGGACAGATTTTATAAAGAAGGGGAATGCCTTAGGAATAACCTAGCAGGGGATGACCTGTGGGGTAGAGAAACAGTGGGCCAAACTAAAAGATGGCATAGTGAAGGCAATAAATCTCTGCATCAAACAAGTGAGCAAAAGCAAAAGGAGACCGCTGTGGTTCTTGAAAGAGGTGGCAGAAAAGGTATAGGCTAAATAAGTTGCATTCCACAGGTAAAAGGAGACACAGAGGGAGGAGGAGGAAGATAGGAAGGTGTATAAAGAAAAACAGAGGGAAGCAGGTAAAGCAGTAAGGAATGCAAAGGTGCAAACTGAAGAAAGAATAGCTCAGGCAATAATAAAAGGGGACAATACATGTTTTAGTTATGTAAGTGAAAAAAGAAAGACAAATGTAGGGTTGGTAAGAGGAGAAGGGGGACAAGAAATAGTAGACATCTTGAATAAATACTTCTGCTCAGTGTTCACAGTGGAAGAGGAAGGGGAGGGACCACAAAAAAGCTTTAGGAGCTTTGATGGGAGGAAAGTGGACACTAGTCCTTATTCTGCGGAGAGATTCCTGACAGCACTCGCTAACCTGAAGTTAGACTAAGCTATGGGGCCAGACGGGGTGCATCTAAAGATGTTGAAGGAGCTCAAGGAGGTACATGCTTCACTCCTGACACTTTAGACACTGGAGTGGTCCCAGAGGACAGGAGAAGGGCAGATGTTTTTTTTTTTTACTCTATCTTTTTATTGAAATTCGAGTATATAAGAAAGCACACATCTAATACAATAGAAGGCTATCCTCCATGTAAGGTATAAAATATCACTTAACAAAACACAGTATTTGGGGTAAACATATTGGAGAAGCCTTATATACATGTATTGATAATAAAACACAAACCTAGACAGGATGTAAGTGGACAGCAGAAGAGTTACAATCAATAGGGTATTATAGGATCAGAAACAGCAACCATGTACAAAATACATGCTAGGGCAGGCTATGGCAAGGCATTTAGTAAATTGCAAAAAGTGTTAAATGTGGTAATATGAACAATGTTCAGTAATGGAGAGGTGAAGATAAGAGAAAAGTGTGCAAGGAAAGAAAGAAGAGAGAAAAAAGCAAGGAAGAAGGGAAGGAGACAGGGAGAAAAAAGGGAAGAAGGGAAAAAAGAGGAGAAATCTGTGCACAAAAGTTTCGGGAAAACCTAATCTGAGAGCAAAATAAGAAGGAGGGCTAAATATCCCTAAGAATTAGGGTCTAGAAGAACTAAGTTCAATGTACTTGAAGTAATTCTGTCAACATCTGTCATATACAGTGAATCAGTTATCAGTAACATGAGATAATCGGTCTAGGGAGGCATACTGAGAGATGCTTTGAAAAATATCTGAAAGAGAAGGTACCAGAGTTGATTTCCATTTCATAAGAATCAGACATTTGACCAGAAGAGAAAGTATGTTTAGTCATCTAAAATGTGCATGTGAGAGGAGAGAGCTATTGGGGATAAGGATGCCTAGAAGGAATAGCTTGGGGTCAAAAGGTAGTTTGTGTCCTGTTACTCTGGAAGCAAGTAAACAGACTTTATGCCAGAGCTTATTAATGGGAGCGCAAGACCACAAGATATGAAGTAGATCCCCATTGGCCAAATTGCAGCACCAGCAATTATTATTATTTAATAGGCCCATTCGTTGAATCACAGAGGGGGTTCTATACCAAAAATGTAGGATTTTAGTTTGTATTAAAGAACTATGGGCATCTTTAAAGGAATTATGTGCAATACGCCAACAATTACTCCATTGTGGCGTCTGAAATAGTGTGGTTAAGAAGAGTACTCCATTTATTTTTGGCCTGTATAGACTGATCAGGTAGATTATCAATAATGTCTTTGTAAATGGAGCTACAGTATTTAATTTTACTGATAAATTAATCCAGTGTGAGATATATGGGTTTAGAAGAGTATGCCTATACACTAAACTAGAGAGAGAGTTATAAGCTGCATGAATTTGTAAAAACTTCCAGAAGTCCTGTTTAGGAAGTTTCCATGTGACCTGCCAGTCTGAGAATGATCTAAGAGTGAGTGAATTCTGGTCCAAGATATCTCCGAGAAACAAAATGCCTTTGTTCCTCTATGTACGACAGAAAATTGGGTGATCTTCTAGAGTGAGCAGTGGATTGCCCCATAAGGGGGGCATAAAACCAGGGTGCTGGATTGGATTTCATGAATTTGTGGGTTAGTTTCCAATAAAGAACAGAGGATGATATAGTCGGGTGAGATTTTAGTTTAGAGGAAATTCGATTAAAAATGAAGGAAGTGGGAACTCCTCCCAGGAACAATGCAGATTAGATTGCAACCCATAATGGTGAGTGGGGGGAGGGTTTCTGAAACCATTTAATGGTTTGAGCCATTCGAAAAGACCAGAGGTAGCCTTTGAACCAGAGGAGTCCGAATCCCCCTTTTTTCCAATGTGATCGAAGTTTGTTGTGGTTAAATCTCAGTGGTTTCCCATGCCAGATAAAGTTACCTATTAATTTATCAATTTTAGCAAAAAAGGAGGATGGTAAGACTAAAGGAATATTGGTAAAGAGGTAAAGAATCTTGGGAGAAATGGACATCTTAATGGCTGCAATTTTCCCCATGAAAGACAGAATAAGAATCTTCTATCTGTCCAGAATTGTTTTGATGTTACCAAATAAGGGGTTAAAGTTAATGTCCCATATCTTTCCTAAGTTACTAGTAATTTTGATTCCTAGATATGTTATACCCCGTGGTGACCAGCGGAATCCAACAGGTATGTTCATAAAGGCTTTACAGTGGTCGTTAAGGGGCATAGTTTGTGATTTGCCATAATTCAAAACAAGGCCAGAAATTTTAGTAAAATTATTAAGCAAATCAATCAACAGGAGCCCAGCCTCATTCAGGTTTTTGAGTAAGATTAAGAGGTCATCCATGTAGGAGAGAGAAACATATCTTGAATTGCTTACAGGTATGCCCATAATGCCAGAAGATTGACGCAAACAAGCAGTCAGGGGTTCCATGGCTAAAATAAACAGGGAAGGTGACAGGGGACAGCCTTGTCTAGTTCCCCTTGCTAGATGAAAGTAAAAGGAAAGGGTGTAATTCGTAAGTACTTTAGCAACAGGGGAGTTATATAATAACTTGATCCAGGAGCAAAAGGTATGTGAAAGACCAAAATAACATAAAACTTGATGAAGGTTGTCCCAGTTTAAGGAATCAAAGGCCTTCTCAAAATCAATAGCTATGGCTGCAGCTGGTGTCTTGAGGGATTTGGCTTTGTGAATTAAATTAAATAAGGAATGTAAGTGATCAGAACCAGATCTGTGTTTAATAAAACCAGCTTGCGAACAATGAGTTAGCTTGGGAATCAAGGATTCAAGTTGAGAAGTTAGTAGTTTAGCAAATATCTTCCCATCTGTGTTTAATAAGAGATTGGCCTTTAACTTGCAGGGTGAGTAGGGTGTTTTTCTTTCTTAGAGATTAGGGTTATGATTGCTTCAGTGCAAGATGGGGGAAGCTTGCCAGTATTGGAAGCTTCTTGATAAACATTAAGAAGAAGAGGACATAAGGTGTCGGAAAACATTTTATAGAATTCGACAGGGAATCCGTCACCCCAAGGGGATTTGCCGGATTTCAAGGAAGACAAAGCTTTCTGGATTTCCTGAAGCGAGAAGGGTTCATCTAAAGAATTTGTTTCAAGAGT
This sequence comes from Neoceratodus forsteri, assembly GCA_016271365.2. Lineage (NCBI taxonomy): Eukaryota > Metazoa > Chordata > Ceratodontiformes > Ceratodontidae > Neoceratodus > Neoceratodus forsteri. The sequence goes on from CM028131.1 coordinate 583,991,797, forward strand.
AGAAAGATTAGGAAGATGTAACGATTTAAGGAACTGTTGAATTTGTAAAGTAGATGGAGGATTTGTGTTAGAGTATAGTTTTTGAAAAAAGGTTTTCATGATACGGTTTATAGAGGGGTTGTCAGAGTGAATCGTACCCTGTTCATCTTTTAGGCTTAGGATATATCATTCCATTTGTTGTGCTTTGAGCTGGTAAGAGAAGAGTTTCCAATTTTTATCTCTGTGTTCCCAAAACTGATATTTAAGTTTAAACAAGGCCAGTTTGGTTTTACGAGAAATTAATTCATTAATTTTAACTCTAAGTTGAAGAATTTCAAGATGAAGTTGAGAATCAGGACAGTGCTTATTAGAAGAAAAGTATAAATTCTCTTTAGCCTTAAGAGATTTTTCCAAGTCAGCCAGCTGTTGTTCCCTTACTCTTTTCATATGTGTAGCATAACTGATAATTTTCCCTCGAATTGTGGCTTTAAGAGCTTCCTATACAGAGGACATAGAAGATTCAGTTGTGTATTGTGAAAGAGGAAGTCCTGAATTTGTGCTTTGATTATGGGTAAGAAATTGGGATCCTTGAGAAGGAGAGGGTCCGGCCGCCAGTAAGAAGATTTAGGTGTTAATGGGCCCCACATAAGATGCAATTTGACATGGGAATGGTCCGAGATTATGATGGGAGAGATGGATGAATCAATATTTTTTTTCCATTGTAACAGGAGAGACTAACCAGTAGTCAATTCTACTGTCAGTCTCATGTAGAGAGGAGTAAAAAGTAAATTCTCAATCACGGGGGTGAAGGAGGCGCGATACATCAGCTAATCCAACATTTTGCATTAGTAATGAGAGGGCTTTAATACTTCTAGGGTGGGCCTCTGTAGTGGGGCTACTTCTGTCAATACTGGCTTCTAAAGCTAAGTTAAGATCCCCTCCAAGAATAACTGGTATATTATCAGTGTTAAAGGATAGAATATGTTGAGCTAAATTATGAAAAAACTCTGGGGAATCGGAGTTGGGTGCATAGACATTAACAAGCAGAAGAGGACCAGAGTCGGTATTCAGTTTGACCATCACCCATCTACCGTCAGTATTGGAAATGGAGTTTACAAGGGACCATTTGAGACTCTTATGAATAAGAATAGCATCTCCTCTTTTTTTTGAGGTATAGGATGATTCGTAGATCTGACCGACCCAATCTTTTTTAAGTCTGTGAACATCCTCTGCTAATAATTTTGTTTCTTGAAGGAAAGCAATTTGTGTTTTATGTTTTTTGAGATGTGAAAGAATTTGCTTCCGCCTACAAGGAGAATTAAGTCCCTTCACGTTCCATGTATATAAAAATATGTCACTCATATTGTTAGTGTTAAAGAAAGGGAATAATCGCTGGAGTGTGAAGGGAGAAATAAATGAGGCAGAGGATGATTAGTATTCAATATAGAGAGCTTACGTGTATGCAGAGAGTGGCAGGAATATTCAAGCCAAAAAAAGTGAGATATATGATACATGAGTGGCACAGATATCTTGTTAAAGTTAGAATAGAGATGGGGTAGGAGAAAAGTCATTAACAACAACAACAATACTAGTAAGTTAAAAAACAAAGAAAATGTTTTATGGGTGTGAGGAGATATGAGTCAGCCAACTGGCTAAGAGACTCTCTCACCACACTCTGGGGCATCGATGTAGGTAGGAGACCAGGGAGGACCCTGTTATAAATATTGGCCCAAACCTAAGTCTGATCCCAGTAACATAATAAAGTAAATATTACTGATAAGCTAAACTGAAAGGGAATAATACCAAAAAAGACAGGGGACTGTAATAACCTCAGCTTAATTCTAAGCTAACAGGACAAGGTATAAGGATAAAGCTAAACACCAGAACTTATTTATAAACATTAGTAGTACTAGTACAAGATATACCAACTCAAAATAACAGTAACTTAAAAACCATATATGAGATGCCAGTACAGCCTAGACATAGAGCAAGGAATTCAGGGATCCAGGTGGAAGACAAATGAACAAATATAAAAGGAAAAGTAGATCATTACCACATTAGAGTGACTCTGAGTATACTTTGCAGTGCAACAGAATAAATACATAATAGATACAATATTGAGGGGGAAAGAAGAAAGGGGAGGTCAATTTAAGCCCTTACGCCCTGAGCCAAATGCAAATTGGGATTATGTGGCGAGCTATAGGCTTCGGTGATGACTGTAGACGGAAGAGATAGTCATAGTAAAGATCAGCTCTGATTACTCGAAAATTGACTAAATAGGTGTTATATGGGACGACTAGGTCTAGAAGACTAGGCTCAGTGAGCCCCAAAATGATAGAGACCACACAGCAGTGGATTTCTATAATATCTGTAGGCTTCAAGTAAAATAAGGAGCATAAGGAAGATGTAGATTGACAATCCTTTGCAACAGTACACCAAACATAGCCCACCTCTTTGAGTGCTAATGATAGTTCCATATTGTAAACAGGAGGTAGTAAAAATAATGGAGCATAGGGAAGGAGATAGATTACATGTAGTTGCCAGTAATACTTAAGAACCTGTCATCAGGAGAGGGAAGGGGTAAATTGCCTTGTAATGTATGATAATTCACATATGAAAAAAGAAAAGGCAATAATCAAGATGCATACCAATTGAAGATATGCCACTGAACAGCCAAAAGACTATAAACCTGATGCACTGCTAAACTGGAGATTAAAAGGCTAGATACAGAGAGCCTGTTTAGTGAGGTAATGTATAAGATCTAACACTAAAATAATGGGTTAGAAAAGCATTGCTGATGTACCAAAGTTCTCTTGAAGACCTTTAGCTGCTCGTTTAAACACTTCAACAAAAAGTAAATTGATCGCGCAGCGATGTACTGCCTTTGCTTTCTGCACCTGCTGGGAGCGAAAGCAACCAGGTAGCATAGACTGTAGAGTGGGCGGCTAGGCAGAAAAAGTGTACTGGCACTTCCTTTAAGTATCCTGGAAGCAAAACCTTCCAAGATATAGAAACTGTAACCATATTACTAACCATATAGGCTCATGACACCTTAGATTTATTAGCAGGATTGTGACTATTAATGTTCTTTCTTTTGGTCTTTGCCTTATGTTTCTTTTTGGGTGGCTCTAAAGATTTAAGGCGGGAACTTGCAACAACTTCTGCCCATGAAGTTTCAGCAGAAGTACATCCCTGAGGCACAGGGCCCAAATTAGAGGGATGTTCATCTGAAATTTGCTGGGAAAGATCCTCCTGCAAGGAACGCATGTCATCCTCCAAGAGAGAAAACGTATTGCTCAAGGGAATAGAAGGGTTGATTTGAAGTTGAGAGGCTGCAGCTTGGGGTGTTTGGGGTGAAACCTTGAGAGAACAGCATGAAAATCTAGAAGAATAATGCCCCGACAGAAGCTTCTCTTGCAGCCGTGTTGATTGCCTTGGGGTTAAATCAGTTGCGGTGTTGCTGCTTGGGGCTGCGAGTTCTTCAACACTCTCCCCACATTCCTGTTCCTTGTAATCCACTCTCCGTGTGGATACCAAAGCTGTGTTCGGGTTGCCAATTGCTGCTGAACCTCCCAGGGTAAGATTACAGAGAGAGACCTCCAGATAGTTGGCTAAGGTGTCAGGGGTTTCAAAATCCTTGGAAGAGCCTGAGAAAAGGGATAGTGCCGCGGGATAACATAGAGCAAATGTAATGCTTCTTTGGAGGAGGATTTGTTTAAGTGGATTGTAGGCCTTCATTCTGATGATTAAATCTTTTGAAAAGTCTCTGTAGATGGAAATATTAAACTCTTGCCACCGAAGGTTCCCCATTTCTCTGGCTCATTTCCTTATTAATTCTGTATGGGAATAGTTCAAGAAGCGAGCAATGATGGGCCTTGGTCGCTGGTCTGATGTTGGCCTGGGATCCAGAGTGCGGTGAGACCGCTCAATGATTAATGTTAGGTCAGGAGGCAGTTTAAGCATTGCAGGCAGCACATGTAATAAAAGCGCAGTAGTGTCTCCTAATTCTACACCTTCAGGGAAGTCACAAAATCGTAAATTGTTGCGATGATTATGATTTTCAATATCGTCAATTTTGGCTTGTAGGGATTTAATAGTTAGATCTTGACAGTAGCCTGGAGGTCATGAATAGTAGTGGTGTTACAGGCCGTTGCTTTCTCATTAAATGCAATTTTCTGGCTAAAAGTTTCAAGAGTGGTCGCATTCTGTTGGGTGGAGGTTTTTAGATCATTAATCTCAGCCATCAGTTTAGAAAACATTACTTCCATTCTAACAAGTGAGCTTTGCTGTGCTTGGAGATCTGCCATAATGCTGAAGGATGAGGCCTAGTATGCTGCAGTACAGTGTAGAATAATTAAATATAAGTAGATGATGGATCAAAAATGACTTACACACTGTGTCAGGTGGTAAGATTACAGGATGGTCACAGGAGTTGATACCAAAGAAAGGTCTGGTGAAGGCTGGATGAGGTTAGATTGCAGTCATTCCTGCAGAGATTCTGAACTATGCTGCCATCTTCTGCCTGGCCAGGCCACACCCCGAAGGGCAGATGTTTATTAATAAGTGTTGGGAAATTTTTTATTTATTTATTTTAGTCTTTTGTAACCGGGTAAGGCCCACTAGGCACAAGTACCTGTTTTCAGGGGCGACCTGGGAGCACTGGGCAGTTAAGTGACTTGCTCAGAGCCACACAATATGCAAGTGGAGGTTGTCAGAATCAAACTCAGGTCTGGTCTGCTGGATGTATCAAGCTCGTTCACACCTCATTCCTCTAACGTCTAGGCTAGACTTTCCTACAGTGAGAGAATGAAAGAGCATTTACCATAGCCAGTGAAATGAGAGTTGTAAAATTTGCAGAGGTGAATGCATTCAGTTGCAACATGTGCATAAATATATGCATTGATTGAGGAAAACAGGGCTGAATGTGCAAAAAGCATACTGATACAACACCAAGAAGAGGCAAATAGAGATCTAGAGTAAAGTCAGAGTAGAAGAATTGGATCAGTGAATAAAAGAGAGTGCCATAGAGCAGTCTTTTGCAAACAATCAGCCAAACACTGAGGAGGATGAAATAGTTTCAGTTGGAGCCCTGGCCCTAAGGGCTGAAGATTGTCAAACAGGAATAGAAAAGAGGAAGAGAGGCTTAGAGGAACAACATAATGAAAGTGATTGGAATACAGAAGTGAGGGGGGAGAGATGACATATACTGTACACTCACCAATCATCCATTTACACTTATTGGAAATCATGTTGAGTTGTTACAGACAATGGAGGAAGATAAAGAAGGGACAGTGCATGTAGAGTTGTGCTCAATGCATGTTTTGTACTGGGTGATCATGTAGCAGTGCACTGTTTTGGTGCCACACCACATCTCTGAACTCTTGGGGCACGTCCCCTCCACAGCACTGACTTTATTCATTATTGGGCCTGTGTATTGTGATATAATTACTGCTCTATACCATAGTGTGTAATTTTCAACTACCAAATCTGTGTATGCACCAGCTCCATGGTGATGCACCTGCTTTCTCTTACAGTGTATTATTAAGTCTATAACCACCTTTACAAACCCCTTTAAAACACTTTACCCTTATATTTTTTTAATGCCCTGGCCATTTGGAGGACTTCAGGGGACACCTAGGGGAACATGTAGACTGAATTTCATGTTCATACCTCAAGAAAGTATACAGTTATAACTACTTTCATTCCTCACTTGTAATTAGACTATTTAGTTAAAAAACGTGTTTGCTAGCATGATACTTAGTGTACATATTCAAGTCAAATACAATTTTGTATTCATTATATTTAAACATATTAACATTGTAATATTTCTTTTACTATTTAATTTTCATTCATATTTTTTTATTTACCACTTCTTGCAAGAGCACCAAACTGTGTCCTCCTATTTCTACATGGTTTCCCATGAGGATTCAATTATGGAGACCAATTTCCACAAACCATCTATGGGAAACTGTAGAAATAGGAGGACACAGTTTGGTGCTCTTGCAAGAAGTGGTAAAAGTAAAAATAACAATATGAATGAAAATGAAATAGTATAAGAAATATTACAATGTTAAACATAATGAACACAAAATTGTATTTGACTTGAATATGTGCACTAAGCATGCAAGCAAACAAGTTTTTTTAACTAGTCTAATTATTATAAGTGAGGAATGAATATTTTAAATGTATACACTGTACTGTCACTTTAAAGATGAATGTACTTAATGGTCGTTGGTGATACAGACTGCTATCCTATGATTAAGCACTAGGGGGCATGAAACGCATAAAGAAGCCCATTCTTTTGGAAGGGGGAGCTTGAAGGGAAGCTGTGTCTGTGTGCGCTATGCACTTTTGAAAAATAAACAAGACACCTGCGTTTTTGCAGCTTTTAAGGTTGTGTACTTCCATTTATTTTCAAGCAATTAGGTGGTGAACACAGGAAGGAGCTGTAACAACTGTAAGTAGCCAGTGCTGGCAAAGCTTCTCATTATTTACTTGCTACTAGCCAGGCACAACGTCCCAGGTGCAGGCCCAAACAATCTTTCTGAACATCAACAGCAGGATGCAGGAAGCAGGGGACTCATAAGCATTAATGCATGACAGCAGCGGGCTCTTCTAGGGAATTAATGCCCGGTTGAAAATGTTGGGGCATTTGGCCAAAGGCCTAGTGCCTCCAGCCACCAACCGGGCATTAACTAGCTAGTAGAGCCCACTGCTGTAGTGCATTAATGCACCTGTAATGTGGCAAGCACTAAAAACAAGCAAGATATCTTGTGCTGTTCATTTTAAAACTGATATGTGTTGGAGAAAATTATGACAAATACGTGCGTAATACTCACTTTTTTATTTTTGGCACAGCCTTTTGTCTTTTCCAACATGCTTTAATATTATTTTTGGCACACTTACAGTGCCGATCACAATGGTAAACTACGTGTTCCTTATGATGTTATGCCTGTGGGATATTCAGATGGATTTATTTATTGTCAGCAGCACTTGTACTGTTCTAATTCACTATTAAACCTATCGTGCAATGCAGTATGGGTGCTAGAATATCATTATCTGTTAAACCAGTTTCTCTGGTGATTTATGCTGCTTCAACTATTTCAAAATCTGTCAACCTACTACATTCAACCATTCACACATCAAAAGCTTTCAAGTATTGCAGCCTACTGTGACCATGTAGGTATATTCACCTTCAGATGGAATCGTTTGCATGCACTTACATCAATGCCTTTTCCAATCAGTACTACAGTTTCTTGGCAGTGGGGTTTTCACTTTTTCAAATGCTTTTACATTGGCAGCTGATGTTTTACTTGCCGCAACATTAAACTTTTTATTTCTTTACTGTAAAGACTGTATAGATGGGTGTCAACTTTTTGCAAATGTTTACAAACATTTCTCTGCTATTTAAAGCACTCATTATCTCGTAACACTTAACAAATTTTGAACACAATATACTATGGGTACAGTAATAACATTAGCACCACATTTGCAGTGAGATACACTGTAACATTCTGGACACATATCAATAACTAAGATTTACATAGAGCCAATTTCTTGGTGGAGGCATTCAGTACTGCAAAATGAAGTGGGAATTACTAGGGAATTAATACTCACTTCATTTTGTGTCACAAGGTGCATTTCAGCCAATTATGATACTCGGTTTTACAGCTGTTATTTTGCCATGTTACAGTGCTAGTTGACTAAGGTAAGGTGCCTGTTTGCTCCTGTTGTTGCATTCACTACTGGGACAGGTGGAAGCTAAAGTGTAGACCAAAACAGGGAATTGGAGCAACACCCTATCTAGGGTAGATGTACAAGGGGCAAAACCAACAAAAAGGGAAAAGCTACAAACATTCTATCTACTGTAGGTAAATGGTACATAAGGTATGAGTGGAATCTAAAGGGTAGCCCTAAACTGTGAATAGGAGCGACACCCTGTCTGGGATAGGTGTACAAAGGGATATAACAAACAGCAAAGGGGAAAAACTAGAAACACCCTATCAAAAGTAAGGGTACATAAGTTTTTTTAAATTAACACAGGGAGAGTAGAAACTGGGAATGCTGGGAGTGGAGCAGTGCAGTGTCTGTGAGCTGGCAGTTTCCAGAGGGATCTTCTGGAGACTGCAGTGTTGCCCCATTTGCATGCACCTCTCTGGGGTGAGGAAGGAGGTCACTAGACTGCAAGCTGAGTTAGCTAGGATTCAGAGAACCTCCTTCTCCACCCATGGGCCACCAAGTAAGCCACTCTTACCTCAGAGGATGCCAGAGAGGAGGAACAGCTGGACTATGGTGGGCTCTGGAAGGGTGGGAGTGGTGGGTCAAAGGCACATTCCTCAATCAATACCTCTATGCAATTCCTACTCTGTCCTGGCAGGGTGGGACTGCCAGAAAGAGACACCCATTGGGGGTCCTCCATAGCAGAGACCCCAAGGAGGGTGGTAGAGGACCCAGAAGGGGAGGAAAAAACTTCTGGTTGGGGGCTTGGTTGTGAGGAGGAGAGATTTGAGAATTGGAGGGGGGTGAAGAGGGAGATCAGGTGCTTATATGGTGCCACAAGCCAGAGAGATGGGAAGCACACACTGGGGATCAAAAGCCAGCATGATAGAAGAGGGAGCTGGATGTCATTGTACACATGGGTACTAATGACCTGAAATGGGATTGGGCTGCGATAATGCTGGGGAGTTTAAGGAACTGGTGAGGGGACTTAGACAGGCAGCTCACTTAGTGGCTTTCACTGAGGTGCTATCTGTCTATGATGAGGGAAGGGGAGGAGAGGATTCTCTGCACCAGGACCATCCTTCAACTCATGGTTGAAGGAATGGAGCAGAGAGGAGGGTTTTGACTACACTGGGGAATGGGATCTACCTCAACAGATAAAGGCCTATACAGGGGAGATGGCTTGCATCCATCCAGGAGGGGAACCGTGAGGCCTGCATCCATCCAGGAGGGGAACCGTGGTTTTTGGTAGATGGTTTAAATGTTACTTTGATGAACATTTTAAACTAGCTGAGGTGGTGGTAAAAGAAATCAGGCAGGCAGAAACTGACCCCCCATAGGCTGAAGTAGATAGTAGGGAGAAGCCGAGGGGAGAGGAACCCCCCCACAAGGTGGAAATTAATAAAGGTAGTAGGGTGGTAGAAATGAAGTGGGAGGGGAACAGGAGCATTGAAAAGAGAGGGTGAGATGGAAGGAGGGCAAAAATGAAAAAAGGGGGTTACAAGTAGAGTGCTAACAAAGTCTGGAAGGCCATGTGTACGAATGCTAGAAGTCTAAAAAATAAGGTTCTGGACCTAGAAGCCATTATAGTAGAGGTCAACCTGGATGTTGTGGCCATTACCAAGTCATGATGCACTGAAAACCATGACTGGGACATGGCCATACCAGACTATACTCTATTCAGATAGGACAGGGTGGGAAGGAAAGGAGGGTGTGTGGTGCTTTATGTGAGGGGAAAGCATAAATGCAATGGAGATACTGGGAATACAGGGAGACAGAGGTACTGTGTAATACTCTGGAGAAGTAGAACAGAGCCATTATTCACACTGGTGTGATCTACAGACCTCCAGCACAGGACAGGATTTGGATAAGATACTGTTGGAAGCCATTTGAAAGATAGTAAAAAAAAAGAGAGGTGCTGCTGATGGCAGACTTCAATTTGCTGGATGTAAATTGAAGCCTTCCAGCTGTGGCTTCAGCAAGAAGCAGGGGCAACCTGGTCTCAATGTATGGGATGTTTCTCAGGCAATTAATCAATGAACCCATGCAGGATCGGGCAATACTGGACCTGGTACTCATTAACAGAGATAGTGTTGCAGATATCAAATAAGAAGTGACCTGGGGACCAGATACCATTGTGCAGTGTGGTTCAATATAAGGATAGCTGTAGAACTGAATCACACAAGGGCGAGTGTCTTGGCCTTCAAGAGGGCATATTTTATGAAGATGGGTAAATGCCTCAGGGATAACCTGGCAGGGGTGGGAGACGACCTGTGTGGGGTGGATGAAAAGTGGGAAACCTGAAAAAGGGCATAGTGAGGGTGACAAACCTCTATGTCAAGCAAGTGAGCAAAACAAAAGGAAAAGGAGACAGCTATGGTTCTCGAAAGAGGTGGCAGAAATGTAAAGGTCAAAATGCATTCAGAAGGTACAAGGAGACACAGTGGGAGGAAGATAGGGAGGTGTATCAGGAGAGACAAAGGGAAGCAGAGAAAGCAGAAAGGAGTGCAAAAGTACAAATGGAATAGAGGCTAGCCCAGGTGGTAACAAAAGGAGACAAGGCATTTTTCCGGTATGTAAGTGAAAAGAGGAAGACCGGGGGTGGGATTGTAAGGTTAAAAGGGAAGTGGAGGACTGTGCAAAGGGAGACCAGTAAAAGGCAGACATTTTGAAAAAATACTTTTGTTCAATGCTCACAGAGGAAGGAGAAGGAGAGGGGCCACAAAAATAGTAAAAAGAAGTTGGGGGGGGTGGACACAAGTCCTTTTTCAGAGGAAAGAGTCTTGAAGATCTTCACTAATCTGAAAGTGGACAAAGCAATGGGGTCAGACGGAGTGCATCCAAGGATATTGGGAGAGCTTAGGGAGGTAGTGGCTGCAGCTCTGACAGTTCTATTTAAAATTCACCGGAAATGGGAGTGGTTCCTGAGAGCTGGAGGAAGGTAGATGTAGTCCCACTTCACAAAAATGGTAGCAGGGAGGAGGCCGGCAATTATAGGCCAGTCAGCCTGACATCGGTGGTTGGAAAGTTCATGAAATCACTGCTGAATGAAAAGATTGTGGAATATCTTGAATCCAATAGGTTACAAGACCCATGGCAGCATGGATTCATGGAGGGAGGTTATGCCAAATGAATCCAATAGATTTCTTTGGCTGAGTGACCAAGGAATTAGATCAGGGTGGAGTGGTACTGTAGATGTGGCCTATTTAGATTTCAGTAAGTCTTTCAACACTGTTCTACATAGGAGATTGGTAAACAAATTGTGTAGCTTAGGAGTGAGTCCAAAGATGGTAAACTGGATAAGAACTGATTAGGGGATAAGTGACAGAAGGTGGTGGCAAATGGAGTTCACTTCCAGGAAGGGAGGGTGACCAGTGGGGTGCCTCAGGGATTCAGTGCTAAGACTGGTGCTATTTAATGTCTTTATAAGTGACATTATAGGGAATCTGGAAGGGAAGGTATGTCTCTTTGTGGATGATACTAAAATGTGCAGTAGGCATTCTGGGGTGGGGGTGGAAAGGATGAGCAGGGATTTAAGAAAACTTGAAGACTGGTAAAGGGTATGGCAACTGGGTTTCAATGTGAAAAAGTGCAAAATAATGTACTAAGGGGACAAAATCACCGCGGTGGAGTACAAAATGTGTGGCGTGATGCTGATGATCACCAAGGAGGAAAGATACTCGGGGGTAACCCTACTGGATGATCTAAAGGTGGCTCAGCAGTGTAATAAGGCAGTTGTGAGGGCTAGTGGGATGCTGGGGTGCATAGGAAGGGATATTACCAGTTGAAAAAGGAGGAGGTGTTGCCCCTATATACAGTAGGTTGCTAGTAAGACCCCACCTAGAGTCCTGTGTCCAGTTCTGGTGACCATATCTCTGGAAGGACAAAAACAGAGTGGAGGCGGTCCAGAGAAAGGCAACTAAAATGTTGCATGGTCTGCACAAAAAGCCCGATGAGGACAGAATAAAGGACCTCAATATATACACCCTGGAAGGAGGGGGCTATGATAGAGATTTTTAAATACCTTACAGGGGTAAATAGTGTACAGGAGGGAAGTATATTTCAGAAAAAAGAGCTCAAGAACAAGGGGACATGCTATGAAGCTGGAGGGGTTGATTCAGCAGAGATGTGAAGAAGTACTTCACAGAAAGAGTGGTGGATTCCTGGACCAGATTTCCAGCAGAGGTGGTGCAGGTGAAAACAGTGGTGGGGTTCAAGAATGCACGGGAGAGGTATAAGGGATTTTTAGTGGAGAGGAGGTTGGGGGTGGGAAGCCAGAGATCAAGTAGGGTCTGTGGTGATACTGCAGGTGGGGAAAAATTGGCAGACTGGGCCAAGCGGTCCTTACCTGACATCAGAGTCTATGTTTCTATGTTTGTGACGCTAATGCAGGCCCTGTCAGGAGACATTTGAGCTGTACTCTGCTTTACAAACAACTTACACCACAGAGATGCATCCCTTAAACAACACTTTAACTTCTCTTTAGCAACCTGGCTATTTAGGGGACTTCAGGGAACACCTTGGGGAACATGCAGACTGAATTTCATGTTAATACCACACGAAATTCCGAAGTTATAACTGCTTCTGTCTGATGTTTGCAAAGCTAATGCAAGGGCTCACAGGAGATGTTTGAACTGCACTTTGCTTCACAAGTACCCCACAGATACACCCCTGAAAACCATTTTTTTGTTAACAACCTGGATATTTAGGGGACTTAAGGGGACAAACTGGAAAACATGTATACTAAATGTCATGTGTCAACCCAAAAAAAATTCAGTTATAACTTTTTCTATTTGATATTTGTGAAGTAAATATAGGCCCTGGAAGGAGACCTTTGAGCTGCACTATGCTTCACAAACACCACAGAGATGCTCAGCTCAAAAACCTCTTTAACCTTGTTTAACAACCTGGGCATTTAAGAGACTTCAGGTGATTCATTGGAGAAAATGTATGCTGAATTTCATGTTTATACCTCAAGAAAAGTTATAACTGCTTCTGTCTGATGTTTGTGAAGGTAATGCAGAGACTTACATGAGACATTCAAGCTGCACCCTGCTTCACAAACACCACACAGATACACCCAACAAAAAACACTTTATCCTTTTTTAGCAAGCTGGGCATTTAGGAGACTTCAGAGCACACCTTGGAGAACTGTATACCAAATGTCATGTTCATACCAAAATAAATTTCAAAGTTATAACTTCTTCTGTCTAATGTTTGTGAAGGTTATGCAGGCCCTGGCAGGAGACACCTGAAGTGCAGTCTGTTTCACAAGCACCACACAGATGCACCCTTGAAAACCACTTTAACCTTTTTGTGCATGTTAACTTAAGACAGATAATAAAATAGTCTTACAACAATAAGTATCATCTTATTATTTTTAGTGTATTGTACATTAGTTTCCTTTTTTGTTTAATTATTTGTTTTGGTATGAGGCAGCAGGATACACACTCCCCTCATGGATTTCGGTTCTCCACGATTTTTATATCTATATCAATGCTCACTCCTCTTCTACTTGCTGCTCCTTTGGAACAGCATCTGTCCCAGCTATCACCTGGGTGTTCTCAGCCTTTTGAGTGATGTGGTGTCTCAGATGGCACACCAGGGCCATATACCATGACTTTCGCAGCTGTAGACAGATTACTCTTACCTCCTCCTCCAAGGAAATCAGTAGAAATAAGATACATATTAACACTGTGCACAGTAGTGCATGTTCACTAGCTGCTGAAATGGAAGCAGTGTTCAACAGTTTTACAGTATCTGTCGGTACCATATGGATTCATATGGCAAATAATAGCAGCAACACATATGATAAGTAACTTTAACATGAATTTGTAGAGCTTACTCCTTCGGGGAGTGTGGCCCTCCACAGGCTACCTGATGCCTCATCCCTGTACAGGTCAGGCTCCACACTGATGAGGGTCGTGGGGACAGGTGTAGTCCCCATGGAGAACTGAAAATCCATGAGGAAGTATCAGTGCATCCTGCTGCCTCATTAACATGCTATCCACATCTTCATTGCCTTGCAACAGTAAGAACATTTACTTTGCTTTATACAATGCATTGACAGTACATTTGGAAAGCATTATACTGACACACTTTAGCATATTGGCTACTGTGTACAAATAAAATCATGTTTGTTTTACCAGGAAACAACCAGAAAATTATAAGTGTAAAGTACTATGCAATATAGTAGATTAAAATGGTGTAACATGCATTTTTAAGGCATACAGTACAGCACATAAATAAACACTGATCAATATTTACTAAAGGAGCCATTATGTAAAGTTCTGCACTGTTAAATATTAAATACATATTCTATTAAGTTTAACTTGTCCTAACTTTTCATGGAGGGCACTTCAATGTACCATGTGTGGGATTCAGGGTCCCTGTAAGTCTTCCTTCTTCTTCTTCCAGTGTAAGGAAGAAGGGAGTCGCACACAGCAGAGAGCTGCATACCGGCCGGGGGTGAGGCAACTCCTTGCATTTTGTCTTTGGCCATTCTCTGTGCTATGTGGAGATTCAGGAGACGTGGGAAGAAGATGGGTACCCAAGGACTCAGGGATGCAGGGTTCATGCTGTCCAAAATTTATAGAGGAAATGCACATTACAGTGTGTCATGTTTGTCAGTCATCAAAATTCAGACACACATAAATTAGGCATTTTTTGTTGTATTAACAAGCCATTCGGTATACTTGTTCTTCAAATGGCCCCTAACGATCTCCAGAACCATGGGTTTATACAATAAGAGTAAACTGGTTTTTATGGGATGCATCTGTATGATATCTTTGAAAACTGTAGACAGCAATCTCTTCACAAGTGCATCAGTTTGAAAGACATCACATAATCGCACTTATAAATTGGCCATTTCAAAGCCAGGTATTCCACTGACACCCCTTCTTCTACAGTCAACATTAGCAAACATGAAATCAAACCTCTAGTTACTGCCCAGCAAGGTATTATATAGAGAATATTGGTTGGGCAATCTTGTGCAACCAGCTTGTGCTGCCACCAAGAGCTTAAGATTCCAACTGACCTCGAGAGTGAAGCTTGAGAGGTGAATAGGAATCTGAACCTTGAGGTGGCAACACAGGCTAGTTGGGCATGGTTTTGCCCAACCAGTATTTTTTATAGTGTATAGACCTAGAAACTGTAACAGCCTTTGCCAGTAAAATAAAGACAATGATATGAAAAAAGTGTTTTGTTTTGTTACACTTTGCTGTTAAGACACTATGAAACAGAAGTTGTCTCGGTGGCAGATGTTGTAACATTCACAAAAGCACTGAAGGAATAGGAACTGAAAACATTAACGTTTTAATTTAAAAATTGCTGTTTTCGGCTTAAAAGTAACTGAATTAGTTAAAATATTTAGAGTCATTGATATTCTGTTGTGCTATGCTCTCGTCTTCTTTGTGTCCCTGTGGAGAGAGAAAGAATGAAATTTGTTTGAGTACAGTGAATTGTTTTGCATAGCCCCTCCCTGTATTTGTGTCACATTAACACCACCCTCTGCTTGCTTTTCTGCCATGATGGATCTCTCTCTCTTTTTGGTAGACTTCGTGGCAGAACTGCCTTCTCAGAATAGGCCTCTTTAAAGTGATGACCTACCTTACTCACTGTCGGAGGATTCCAAGACTTGGTTCCATCTTCTTTTAGGGATTTCCCAGCCTTGGAAAATGGGGAAGTTCATGTCCTGGTGGAACATGCAATGGTCACCGAACAAGGTGAGTGACCACAGGGATCCTTGCAGGTTTTGTTGAAGACTTCTACTTGTTGAGGAGGTCCATGGTGCTGGTGCCATTGCCATAGCAGTTATGGGGATGTTGTGGCTACAGGTGGTGGTGGCAAATGTTGAGTTTTGTCTTTGTTTTTCTTCTGATAGGACAGCGTAATTATTAATTGACTAAGTTTCTGTGTCTGGAAACTTGAGCTACTTCTGTCATTGGCACACTGTTGTAAATTAGTCTTTGAATCAAACTTTTATGGCTGGAATGGTTTGTACTTTTTTTCCTACTGGAGGTCCATTGCTATTTTCATGGTCTTCATTAAGTACTTTAGTTTATTCTCCCCCACAGTCACTGAACGGTACCATAGTGAACCAGTTTTCCCTGGGATGTACTTTAGGATGGGGCAAGGTTGTTTAGGTTAGGGGCAAGGTAGAAGAGAGCGTCAAGATGTTTCATTTTTTCAGGGCTTTGTGTTTTGTACTTCAAATATACAGCTATGGGGTCCTTTTCTGGGTTATAAGTGTTTTGGTACATATGAGGCTGCACAGGTCTCACAACTCTGGGGTGTTCCTCAGACTGTGTCTTTGTTTGGCATTCATTGTACTGGAAATATTTGTGACCTGATAAGTCCTCTCCCAGCTGTAAGCTGCCCCATATGAGGTTGTAGTGTTCGTTGGTATGGAGAGCAAAGTATAGCCCTATGTTGAAAAATAGCATATTCAACAGTAAAGTAGGATTTTGCAGAACAGAGGTGCCGGTTTTGTACAGAAGATCTATATCTTCCTCAGTAAGGGAGTCTGCTTTATTGGGCCTATTACCTTTGCCCATTTGTGTAAGGTATTTTTGTTTGGCTACTAATGTTTTATACATTTCCTAAAAGTCTGCGGTGTTTCCATGGAATATGTTGTGCTGGTAACTGTTTTATTAAGTGTCTGTCCACACTCCCATGAAAGCCATGTAGTGCTGTTGGCTCATACTCACTGCCATCAATTCTCTGTATTTTAAAATAAAATCTGCAGGCAGCAGGTCTAGGTTGTTTACAGGAATGGTATGAATTGGTTTGTGTTCCTCAACATCATTAAAATATGAAATGACAATTTGGAGATCATTTACCATTTTCTGTAGTGTACATTGGCTTTCATGCTTTTCTTTAAACCTTTTCCATTCAATGCACTCTTTTGAAAAGACCATGACAGCCATCTCATCGATTCCATTGCAGTTTGAGTGAGATGGCCATGCAGGTCTTTTTGGTGCAGTGAATGGCCAGGAGGGCTTGAGATAATTTTTTTCTGTCATGGAACATTATTGTGCCCCAGAACGGTACAACCACGTTCCATGGCCTTTGCACTGTGGTACAACAAGGTTTTGTTTTGCATAGAAATAGTTGCAGAACAATGTTCCTCTATACATGATAATATGAAGCCACAATGATTTGAATATAAATAACAATCCTTAACACCTCATGATGTATGGCACTTGGTATGGGCCTCTTTTCCCTGCTCCCATCCCAACTGACATTTTTTCTGAAGAACAGATACTGATTCTGAGTCACTGGTGTCCTAAAATCTCAAGCCTCCTGACCCTCCAGCCTGCCACTGGACATTATCACTAGTTCAAGTTCTCATGCCTTGCTCATCAGCGCAAAGTGCATTTCAGGTGGTTAAGATGTCATAGTAATGTTATGGTACTTGATAAGCATATTATTAGTGTGCATATTATTAGTTAGATTCATAAGCACAGTGAATTCATAAACATTGTGGCCCAGATATTCAAAAGGGTTGGGCACAGCGCCACAGTGTTGCACCATGCACAACCCACTGATGTGCCCCAGCGTGATATTCAAAAGGGAAAAGTGCACAGCACAAATCCCGATGCGCTGGAGCGCATCAGTAATGTATGCAGGCACAGGTGGGGGGGCGTGCCCATGCATAACCTGCACAGCCCGATATTCAGCCCGGGACATGCAGAGTCATGCATGCGCAACCCCTATCTGCGCCTGCACAAAGTTAAGCCCCCCAAAAAAGGAACAAATGATGGTCACCTACAGGTGAGCTGCCGCATGCAGGGTGCAACACGGCAGCTGCCACCTGTGGGTGGCCACCCGAGTTCCTGACGCACCTGACGGTGCCCCCCATGCCCCATCATGGGCATCCGTGTAAAGATACCCCCCTCCAATATTCCTGGTGGTCCAGTGGATCCCTATGTGCCCTATCACGGGCATCGGTATAATACACCCCCCTCCAATATCCCTGGTGGTCCAGTGGACCGCACTCTGCCCAATTGCAGACATCTGTAAAACATAGAACAGTCCTATTACCCTGGTGGTCTAGTGTACCCCCTCCCACCACCCACTGAGCCCTGCCCCCTCCCCGGTCAGCGGCGGGTGGCAACACCCTGCCTGCCGCCCACTGCCCACCGACCGACAGCACAGTAGCTGCATGTCATGCTACAGCGTGACCAATGGGCGTGCAGCCCATACCATACTATTCAGTCCAGATATGTGAATGAACTCACCAATCCAGGCAGAAGGGACCTCGGTTTAATTCATTCACATATCTGACTGGCGTGAGATGGGGAGGGTGCACGCCATTGGCTCACGCCAGAACCATCGGTAGCCCTCCGAGCTGTCAGTCAGCTGGGTGTGGAGCGCAGGCGGGTGGGCTAGGCGACCCATCGGCTGACTGGGGATGGAAGTGGGCCCAGTGGGCAGGTGGGGAGGGGGGTACACTAGACCACCAGGGTAATAGGACTGTTCTATGTTTTACAGATGCCCACGATCGGGCAGAGTGCGGTCTACTGGACCACCAGGGATATTGGATGGGGGGTTTATACCGATATCCGCGGTCGGGCACATAGCGGTCCACTGGACCACCAGGGATATTAGAGGGGGTTTTTCTTTAGACGAATGCCCGGAATCGGTCTGCAGGGGGCGTCGGTCCCCGACGGCTGCTGCCTGGCAGGGCGCCAGGTGCAAGTCATTGGGAATCGGCGCACCTGCATGCTAATGGGATGCAAATGGGCCATAACTACGCAAATGGCCCCATGTGCCTTTGCATAAATTATGGCCCCATTTGCATGTCCCCTTTTGAATATCGCAGGTGCTATGCATGGTGCAATGGCACATGCGCTAGCATATCTCCATGCTCCACTCTGGCCACTTGCGCTGCGCAGTGCCACTGCACCATGCACAGTGGGGATAGCCAGGGTGTGATATTCAAAGCTGCTGTGCCATAGCGCAGCTCCATTGAATATCACCCAGGCCACACCCCTGTTCAACAAAGTTGAGCTGCGACCAGGCTTGCGCCACAGCCTGGTGCAGTTTGAATATCAGGGCCTGTGTAGCTAGGTTTATGTGGATGTTTATTATCATGAGCATATTATTAGTGTGAGCATATTTTTATCATGAGCATATTAGTAGCATACATATATATTAGGAAAAGGCATTATCAATAACTATATATCTACAAGTATCAGAAACCAATAAACTGCATTCACACTGCAGGCAAATTGAAAGGGGTTAATCTAGGAATAAAGATTTAAAATTGTTTATTGTTTATTGTTTATTGAATATAATCAGAATTACAAACCTTTGAGTCACAGACTCTTTTGCAAAGGCTCCACGTCAGTTACAGGGGGTGGAGGAGGACATATACAGATTAAGACAAACAAATCAGGTAGTATATACATTTTCAGTACTGTCAAATGCAGTACAGGTTTGCTCTTATTAAAACAGAGGGACAGATTAATCAACATTCTAGATATCCTATGTCAGAAACTAGTAGGGTGCAGGTACTTGGGGTCAAGAGAGGCCCTGTGTCAGAAGATGTGGGGTAAAATTAGCCACAGGTGCACTTAGCACTTTCAAGTATTAGAGCTTTGAGACCCGTTTTGAAAGAGAGATGCTGTGGGTCTGTGAGAGAGGGGTGGTAACGATTGAGCCAGAGGGGCATGGTGACGGAATGATCTCTGCCCTAGGGAGGTTCGACAAAGGGGGACTCGACAAGAAGGGATAGTTGTGAGTCTTGTGGTGCACCTGGGGGGTGCAGCACTGATAATAGGGAGTAGGCCTTTGGGGGCTATCTAGAGTTGTATTTTTTTTTGCTAGGATACATGTGTGGTACATTAGTCTTTGCTGGAAGTTTAGCCAACCAGTCAAAGAATAAAGATCATAGGTGTGGGTAAGTCAGTCGCTGCCTGTTACTAGCCGGCATGCTTTGTTCAAATCTACGTTTTTACTGCTTAGTGTGGTGGGTTCAGTGGAGTCGTATATAAAAATCCCGTAGTCAACTGCAGAATCCTTGTTAGGTTTTGGTATTAGCTGTGGATTTTCAAAGCTAAGCAATATGTTATCTCTTTATGCAATGTCTGGGCATGGCCTGGGACCAGTGCTCTTATCTACTTCTCATGTATTATTCTGCTGAGTGTAGCCACCTGGTGTCTAGCTTTAGGGAGATGAGATTGGACACAAGGTCCTGCACATCATATGAAGTGTAACATCATAACAACCTAGTCAAAACATGTTTTGATTAAGAAACTGATAGCGAATAGAATGCTGATCAAGCTTAGTTCTCATGAGAAAGCATCTTGTCTGCACCACGTAGGCAAACTTTAGTGAATATAAGCTGAGAGGTTTTATCTTTTCCTTGTCACATGGAATCCTGCATCATTTTTTTATTTAGTTGTTTAACCAGGAGTAGCACGCTAAGCTGAAAGCTTTTTTACAGGTGCGACCTGGGAGCACAGGGAAGTTAAGTGACTTGCTCAGGGTCACACAGTATGCAAGTGGAAGCTGTGGGATTCAAACCCAGGTCTGGTCTGCTGGATGTCACCAGATTTGCAGCTCAGAGCCTTAAACCACTGCGCTATACTGCCTCCCGAAGATGCTATGAAGTCCCAGCCATGTGGTCCAGGTGTGAGTATGAATATTTAATTCAGCATTACATCTGTTAGTCTAGATGATAAGGCAATTTAGATATAAATATGAAATGTATTTTTTGCTCTATGTCTGTACATGCTTAAGCTGAAGTGGTCTTGAGAACAAGAAATACTGCAGTACACCTGTGTCTGTTTGCCTGAACCTCTGAATTAAATTGCATTTTTATTTCATTTTCACAAGTTGTACAATATTAGTATTATTATTATTGAGAAAGCTAAATTATAAAAAATACCTCAGATCTAATATTACAGTACAAAACCCAAAATCTAAGCGTACGCAACTGGAGGCATACCTGGCACATTCCAGGAGCTGCTGGAGTTTATTACTGCTGTACCATCATTGCTCCCACTACTCGGAATCTGCACATCAGATTCCAAAAGCTATATATATGAAACAGGTGGTGATGGATGACTCATGCAGATGTATAAGCACCGGAATGCACTTGTCACTCTGCATCTGTAACAGCTGGAGCATGAGATCCATCTTTTTCTTTGAAGCTAATTACCCTCTCAGCCATGTAACACAGTTCAGTTCTGAGTATTGGCATTGGTTGTTCATGTGCTTGCTCAGACACACCTGGAATTTCCTCTCAGTCCTCAGCTTGTTCCTCCTCAATTGTCAGCTATATTTCTCTGTTAACCTCTGTTTGTTCCTCCTTGCTTTCAAACTACATTTATCTTTGAATCTCTGGGTGTTCCTCCTCTGTCTGTTGTTCCATTTCATCATCATTTGATACCTCATGAGTGATATTTTCTTCATCATATGTATGATTTTCTTTGCTGCTACTTGATGTTCTGAAATCATCCATTTTGTGTACAAGTTTACGCTGTTAAAAAAAAAAAGAAAATAAATGTCCTTACTATAAGGTGAAACAAGAACATGTTGTAGTACAGTTGCAATACATAATATATAACATATCAGCCCCCATTTACAGAAGGTTAGCATGGCACAAACTGGGTTTGTGTCGTGCTAACCTGGAATAGTGCTAGCTGTCGGGGCGTGGCCATATTCAATGGCCACCTATGTGCAGTGCACCCCTGTCAGCGCTGTCGTGCACAATATTGTGCTGCTCCTATGCAAATGAGGGATTCCTCAGAAGTGTTAAACTATGCTGTTGGCTGTTTCATGCTTCTGAAACTTTCAGTATTGTGCTGTGCCACATATGGCATATGTGGAGCAGCACAATATTGAATGTTTCAGAAGTGATAAACTGCCACCAGCACAGTTTAACACTTCTGAAACCCAGCCCTTAACAGTGCACAGAGGGTGTGTGTGTCCTGCACCTCCTCCACACACTTCCAAGGGTTGTTAGCCATGATCCCCATAGTAAAAACATGTCAAACCCTGGTCATTCTGTGGACTCTCCCCAGTCCCAATCCTAACGTACTGTAAAAAAAAAAATACAGTGGTGGTCCAGTGATCCCTCTCTAGCCCCAATTCCCACATGCTGTACTACACAAAACATAAACACAGTGGTGGTCCAGTGGACCCTCCCCAGCCCTGATCCCCTCTGATTGAAAAAATAAACCCATCCCTGGTGGTCTAGCAATTTCTCCCTAGCCCTGATCCTCTCCAGTTGAAAAATAAACCCATGCCTGCTGGTCTAGCTGTCCCTCCTTAGCCCCGATCCCCTCCAGTTAAAAAAAGAACCCATCCCTGCTAGTCCAGTAGTCCCTCTCCCCTCCTCTGTTCTTCAATCACTGCCCTGACTCAAGGAAATAATTTCCCTTGTAGTGTAAAGACTCCCCACCCCAGCAGCTAGTGTCCCACCATGCCGCCCCCCCAACCCAACAGTAGCCAGCAACTGGTACTGCCCACCTCACACAACCATGGCCGGCCACTGACTGAACTGTCAGTGAGCATGTACAGTATATAGTATATGCTCATTGGTTGACTGGTCAAAACCAAAACACCCAGTAAAGCTTCCAGTCTGAAGTTCCATAGCAAACCATGGACACAGCCCACTGTGCATTTTTGAGGGTTAGCGATGCTAAATTGTAGGAGTAAAACTCTTCAAATGGGTACTGTCTCATATCATGTACAGTGCCACTTTACCTGTACTTGATTTATGCACCCAGGAACCATGGATGGTGAACTTTTCAGGGAACATATCATCATGGAAGCAGTGAAGAAAAAAACATAAGGAAGACATAGCAGGATCGATATTGCTTCTTTCAAGACAATGACTCTAAACATACTGCATCAGTAGTGGCTTTTTGCTGCTGCTGGAATTAATTGGCTCAGAACACCACCGGAGTAAGCACTGCACAGCAGCCACACTAAAAACAGTAGCCATCACAGTGTATTTAAATGTTTTTTGTACAACTGGGTCTTCAGATACGAATCAGATTGAAATGGTGTTGCATGCCATGAAACATTTATCCAAAGGGAAAAAAAAAAACACAGGCAAACTAAGAACTTGGTGTCATTAAACCTTTTTGGAAGACTTTGAAAAAAGGTACTGCAGATGCTACATTGCACATTTGCAGAAAGTATTGCCAGCTGTGGTTGCCAAGCAGGGGCATGTACAGTAAGTGGAAAAGGAACCACGTATGTGCTGCAGAGTATATTTGTGAACTGTATTTGTTGTGTGAAATTGTTTTTCTTTGTTTTGTACTACACTGCATGTGCTTTAATGACTCATATTGGTGTGTTTGGCTTTGTGAATAAGCTGTTATGCTGGTCATTCTTTCTGTCACAGTGTAATGTATAAATGCACTGCATACTGTATTGCAGTATATGTAAAAATGTATTACATTGTGAAATATTTTAATAAAAGTTCCACCACCAGTAACAGATGCAGTAATGTGCATAAAACACTGGAGTGAGGCAACATTTTATTAACTGTTTGTGGGAAGAAGGCAGACAAATTCAAGGCCATGGTTTCCCATAGAATTCCACCACTTGTGGGTTTTTTTCCCTGTCGAGTGCTTGGATGATGTGAAATGACACTGTCTGGCAAAAAAATGCAGCACATTTATAAGACCCTCACATACTGTATGTGCTGTATTTTATAAACAAAGCCCAATTCACAAAGACATTTCCATGCACATCATGCATTGTGCAGGTAAGCATATGCAGTAAACTACATTACACATATACTGTATACTAAACAGATGTTCAAACTGGA
Organism: Neoceratodus forsteri; assembly: GCA_016271365.2. Lineage (NCBI taxonomy): Eukaryota > Metazoa > Chordata > Ceratodontiformes > Ceratodontidae > Neoceratodus > Neoceratodus forsteri. The sequence goes on from CM028131.1 coordinate 584,015,288, forward strand.
TAGTGGCTACATTTCATTAAATGCTCCTGGGAGGAAGAAAAACACATCCAAGGCCATTGTTTCCCAATTAAATGTACCACTGGTGGTTGTTTCTCTCTAGAGTACCTGGATGCTGTGAAACGTCACTGTCTGCTCAAACTGATTGTGATAAAGCAAACAAGCAAGCACTTATGTACTTTACAAAGAACCATCATGAAACACAGCAGTCTGGTTACACTGAGTGCATTAAGTGCTTCTAGGAGGAAATGATGTGAAATGACACTGCCTGGCTAAAATGTACTGCATTCTCTAAAACAAGCACACATGTACAGTACTTTATTTAGCTGTAAGGAGCTCCAATTAGAAATTTCCATTCACGTTGGCATAATTGCAGTAGGACCATTTGGGGTTTCCAAACACCAACAAACAGCCTGTCACCATGACAACATCACAATGTGGTTAATATGAAGTACAATAGTTGTCACCTTATTCAGATTTTAATGGCTGGCCCACAGACCTATGACATGAGTAAATAGGAGATGAGAGCACACAGGCAGAACACAATGATTAGATGTTTTAGATAAGTTTAAGGTCAGACTTAAGCAAGAACAGAGAGAAAATGGTGATTGTTAAATGCAATATTGTGTTTTGACATAAGTGTTTTTGGCATAAAATCCCTTACAGGAAACTTTGACGTCAGACCCAAAGGAGAGTACTGTGTGAACTGTCATTGGCAGTGGTGGTGGTGGGGGTCAAGTTATGCCGAGATGAAATTCCTGTTCACTTATATGCTTATGCACAAAATGTGAATAGGACAGCAGATAACTAATTACATGAACACAAAAGGCTCTATGCACTAACTAGGGCAGCCCACGTAGATCTGCACCTGTGGAAAGGCACACAGTGGCTGGCATTTCCTATCACCAACCACCAATCTGCAGGCCTTCCTCCTGGCATGCAGCTGCACTTGGGTAGATTGAGGGACACAGGTGGGCATCCAATCAGATGCCCATCCTGGGTGCAGAAGTGAATCCCCTGCTGGGCATGAGTAGGGGATCCTGGGAAGATGTAGGTCCCTTTTTTTGTAAACCACAGGCAAGTGCCCAAATGGCTGCCCCAGCCCTCCCTTTTGGCTCTGTGGGCTGGGCAGTAGGGTGGAGGCAGGTCTGGTAATACAAAAACACATCCCTTTGCTGCTAGTGTGTGTCCATTGGGGGGGCGCTACAAGGTACAGCAGGGTCCCCTGTGCTGTATTGTGCACCTTCCCATGCCTAGCACTCTGTGCCTTAGTGAATGGCACAGAGTGCAGGCATGCCCAAGTACATGTCCCCAGACTTCCCATGGTGCTTAGCTGCAGGATCGGCCTGGGGACTGTGGAAGCAAGGGGCTTCCACCCCTGCTGTGAATGTAGCTGGGGGTCTACTGGACCTCCACTACATGGAATTCTGACTTAGGGTTGGCTTACATGCCTCAGATATGTGGTGGATAGGCAACCTGCCCATTGGTGCATACAGCCCAATATCATAAAACCAAAAATGGGTGAAGATTGAAACTATTAATATTATCATTACTGTAGTGAACACACTATTATCCCTGACTCTAGAAAAGGCAAATCCCAGGAGTGAAAACCATAAAACACACTGCACCGCACAGGTGATTTAAAAATGGCAAAGCAAGACTGTCAACACCTCCAAGCCACTTAATAGTGGGATTCCTCTGCCCACAGGGATGGGTGTTTACTGTATCCAAGCAATGTTAGTGGATCCTGAATTACAATAGAGTGAGTACAGTACACACATATTTTAATATCTAGTATTTGAAATACATGTAATCTGTATGTGATGCAAAGAATTAAAAAAAACAGTGTTCAATCTTGTATTGTTACAGGATGCAGAATGGTTCACCATTACTCTGAGAGAGGTCCTGAGAGGAGGGAGGCCAGTTAGAGGAGGACAGCAACAGCCAGTGCTGGGTGATGGAACACCATTGCCACCAGCACTGACCCATGAAGGGGACCACTATATGAACCCCTACCACAGGGAGTGGCAGGTTGTAGGGCACCAAGTGAGTACTGACAATAGTAATACATTATGCATATGATGAAATTATACTGTCTATGCCCAGTAATAACAAAACACATCTTCACCTTCTGTCTTTCAGATCAGCAATAGTGGACTGGAGTCATGGATTCTGCAAACCACACTGAGCTAGCCACTGTACAACTTCAGAAAAATAATAAAAAGAAATACAGTACAAGAAAATATAAATAATGTATTATATAAAAAAATGTATATTGAACTGTACCAATAGTGTATGTATAACTTATTATGTACAGAATACTCAGTAAAGTATTTTCAAGGGGTACTTCCATTTGATAATTGTTAAGCGAAGTGCAGCTCAAATTTTGCTTTACAGCCCTTGCATTTTTTTTGACAAACATTAGACAGAAGCAGTAATAACTAAAACATTTCTTGTGGTATAAACACAAAATTCCACATACATGTTTTCCAAGTTGTTCCCTAAATACCTCAAGAAGAACATATTGCTAGAAAAGGGAAATGTGGTTTACAGGGGGTGGTTTTAAGTGATGGCTGATAAAGATCCAGGGACCGAGTTCTGATCACAGAGCCTGTCTTTGCTTGGCAGACATCACATAAAATTGGTGATAACTTTTGCATTTCTGCTTAGATTAAGGTGATTTTTTTTTTTTTAGTTTAGAGGCTTTCTCTTAAATGGTTGCTGGGTATTAGTATGTTTCAGGGTTTAGAGGCTTGCTGTTACTGTGCGTTTTTAGGATAGTATTACTGGGTTCTGGGACAGTAGGACAGAAAACACAAGAAGAGCAGGAAAAAGGAAATGTAGAGAGTGGCTTTGATTAAGCTGAAATTCCAGATACATGTTCCCAAATGTGTCCCATAAATGCCCCCAAAAGATACGTTTGCTAGAAAAAGGGAAAGGTTTTTTTTTGGGGATGTTTTTAAGTGTTGACTGCAAAGATCCAGAGACAGATTTCTGCTCAGAGAGTCTGTCTTTGCTTAGCAGACATGTCACAAAATTATTAATAACTTTATAATTTCTGCTTAGATTAAACTGAGATTTCACATAACATGTCCTCCAAGGTATCCTCTAAATACCTCAAGAAGAACATGTTGTTAGAAAAAGGGAAAGGTGGTTCTTAGTGGTGGCTTTAAGTGATAACTGCCAAGTTCCTTTCACACACCTGTCTTTGTTTGGCAGACATCACAAAAATATGACTGCTACCTTTGGTAATTATGCTTAGATTAATCTGAAATTTCAGATAAATGACCCCAAGCTGTCCCCTAAATACTCCAAAATGAACATGTTGCTAGAAAAGGGGAAAGGTGGTTTTCAGGGGGTGGTTTTAAATGACTGCCAAGCTCCTGGGACAGATTTCTGCTGAGATCTTGTATTTGCTTGGTATACACAACACAAAATGACTGATAACTTTGGCATCTCTGCTTTGGTTAAGCTGATGTGTTTCTGAGTTTAGAGGCTTGCTGTAAAATGGTTGCTGGTTATTACTGTCTTTCAGGATTCGGTGGCTTGCTGTTGCTGTGTGTTAGTAGAATAGTCTTACTGGGTTCTGGGACAGGATGACAGAAAGCACAAGGAGAGCAGGAAAAAGGAAATGTGAGTAGTGGTGCAATGCAGTGGTTGTGGGGCGGCAATCTACAGGAAGAACTTCTGGAGATGGTGGTGCGTCCCCATCTATCTGCGCCTCTCTGGGTGGAGGGAGCAGGTCTCTAGGCTCCAGGTGGCAATGGTTGAGAGTCAGAGAATGTTGCTAGACACAAAGTTGGATTGATTAGGAGTCAGGGGACCATTTCTCCCACCCAGGGGCCACCAAGCCAGACACTGCTGCCTCAAAGGATGCCAGAAGGGAGGAATGGGTAGATTATGGTGGGCTCATAGAGGGCAGAAGTGGTGGGATCTGGAAGGCTGGTATAAGTGGGAGACAGGCACATTCCTCAACTGGTGCCACTAATAAATTCCTATGCCATTCTGGTGGAATGGAACTGCCAAAAGGGGCACCCAAGGGAGTGGACAGTGAAGATGTGGGGGTCCTCCTTAATGGAGTCCCCAAAAGGGAGGAAGGATGACTCCAGAGAAGGAGGAAGCAGTTTCTGGTGGGGTACTGTATTGTCAGGGGACAAAGTTGGGGGAAGGAAAGGGGGTAGAAAGGGAGGTAAACTGCCTACCTGGTACAATGGCTCAGAGGAATGGGAAGTGTAGCCAACAGATTGCGAGGGCAATAGGAAGAAAGGGGGGGCTGGATGTCATTGTCCACCTGGGGACGAGTGACCTAGCTATGGATGGGACAGGAGGAGTGCTGGAGCAGTTTACCAAACTGGAGAAGGGTCTTAGGCAGGTAGCATGCACTGTAACCTTTACAGAAGTGCTGCCTGTCTACTATGGCAGGAAGTGGAGGGAGATCTGCACTCAGATCTTTAACTCATGGTTGAAGGAATGGTGCAGAGAGGAGGTTTATGACTTCATTTGGGACTGGGGAACCAGCAGGAGGGATCAGAGTTTGTACTGAGGGAATGGCCTGCATCTATCTAGGAGGGGGAACAGCAGTCCTCGGTGGGTGGTTTAAATTTCACTTCGATGGACATTTAAACTAGCTGTTGTGGGTGGTGGAAGACAAAGGGGAGGCAGTAACTACCCTCTCCCCAATCACTGAAATAGAGAGCAGAGAGATTCCAAGAGGAGAGAATCCCATTTGTGGTGCAAGACAATCAAGGTAACAGGGGGTTAGCAAAGGAGGAGGGGGAGAGAGGAGCAGTCAAAATAAAAAGGTGGGGAAGGGGGAACAGCTGTAAAAAGTGGGACGTGACAAGAAAAGGGCTAACAAAATCTGGAAAGTCATGTGTGCTAATGCTAGAAGTCTGGGAAATAAGATCTCAGACCTGGAACACATCATGGTGGAGGCAGAACTTGACATTGTGGCCATTACTGAATCATGGTACACTGACAACCATGTCTGGGAAATGGTCCAACCAGGCTACATGATGTTAAGAAGGGACAGGGTATGAAGGAAAGGAGGGGGAGTGGTGCTTTACATTAAGGAAAACATAAAAGTGACGGAGTTACAGGGAATTCAAGGGAGGGGGCAAGGTGTTGTGGGTCATCCTTGAGTCAGGGAAATGAAGCCACTATTCAGACAGGTGGAGGACTTAGGTAAAGAAATGTTAGAAGCAATTGGAAAAATAGCTGAAAAGGGGAGGTGGTGCTGGTGGGGGCTTTAATCTATTAGATGTAGTCTGGAGCCTTCCTGCTGCATCATCAGCTAGAAGTAGAGACATCCTGGATTCCCAGCAGGGGGCATTCCTCAGGCAACTAGTCAGTGAACCCACTTGGGGTGGGGCAATACTGGACCTGGTGCTTACTAACAGGGACAGTGTTTCAAACATCAGGGTGGGAAGTCATCTGGGGACCAGTGATCATCACACAGTGTGACTCGATATAAGAAAGTGTCAGAATCCAACCACAGAAGTGCAAGAGTCCTGGTCCAATTTCAGAAGGGCAAACTTTACAAAGATGGGAGAATCCCTCCAAGAGGACCTGACAGGAGGTAATGTCCTTAGTGAGGTGGAGTGTTAATGGACCAGACTAAAGGAGGGCATAGTAAAGGAAACAAACCTGTACGTCAAACAATTAAGAAAAAGCAGAAGGAAAAGGAGACCATTATGGTTCTCAAAGGAGGTGTCAGAACAGGAAAAATCAGAAAGACTGGCATTCAGAAAGTAAGAAGACCCAGAGACAAGAGGATAAGAAAGTGTATCTGGGCAAACAGAGGGAAGAAGGCATAGCAGTAAGGAGTGCAAAAGCACAAACTGAGGAAAGACTCGTCCAGGCAGTATCTAAAGGGGACAAGACATTTTTCAGGGAGAAAAGGAAGCTGAAGGAAGGGACTGTATTGTTAAGTGGAGGGGACTGTACAGAATGGGACAAATAAAAAGGCAAACATCTTAAAAATATTCTTATGTTCAGTGTTCACAGTAGAAGGGGAAGGGAAAGGGGAAGGGAAAGGACCACAAAAAGGCACCAGGAGCTTTCAAGGGTGGGAAGTAGACACCAGTCCCTTTTCTGAGGAGAGGGTCAGGAAAGCACTCACTAATCGGAGGGTGGACAAAGCCATGGGGCCAGACAGGGTGCATCCAAAAGTGCTGAGGGAACTCAGGGATGTACAGTCCTCTCTGCACCCCTGAAAGATGTGTTTAAGAATTTACTGGAGACTTACATGGTCCTGGAAGACTGAAGAAGAGCAGATGTCCCATTTCACAAAAGTGGTAGCAAGGTACAGTAGAGATGGGTTAGATATAGGCTTGTCACCCTGAATTTGGTTGTAGGGGAACTAATGGAAACACTATTAAAGGAAAGGGTTGTGGAATACCTGGAATCCAGTGGATTGCAGGACCCAAGGCAGCATGATTTCACAGGAGGAAGGTTATTTCAAACACATCTGGTAGATTTTTTTGACTAGGTGATCAAGGTGTTGGATTAGGGAGGGTAGGTTGACGTGGCATACCTAGACTTCAGCAAGGCCTTTGACACCAATCCACATAGGAGACTGGAAAACAAATTGGGTAGGATGGGGGTGGGCAATAATGTGATAACCTGGGTAAGAAACTGGTTAGGTGATAGAAGGCAGAGGGTGGTGGTAAATGGAGTTCACTTCGAGGAGGGGAGATTAACCAGCTGGGTACCTCAGAGGTCAGTGTTGGGGCTGTTCCTCTGTAATGTCTTCAGTAGTGACATAGTGGAGGAACTGGAAGGAAAGGTCTGCATCTTTGTGGATGACACCAAGATCTGCAACGAGGTGGACATTCCAAGTGTGTGTGTGTGTCTGTGTGTGTGCACAAACAAAGGATGATAAGAGATTTAAAACAACTGGAGGAGTGGTTAAACATCTGGCAGCTTGGATTTAATGCAGAAAAGTGGAAAATAATGCACTTGGATCACAGAAACCCGCGAGTGGAGTAAAAATTGGGGGGAGAGTTACTTGCAATGACCAAGCAGGAAGAGGACCTGGCAGTAGTCATATCAGATGATCTAAAGGTGGCCAGATGGCCAGACAATGTGGAAAGGCAATTGGGAGAGCTGGTGGGATGCTGGGGTGTATAGGTAGGGATATCACCAGGAGGAAGAAGGATGTGGTGTTACCCCTATATACTGTAGGTCACTGGTAACACCCCAGATGGAGTACTGTGTCCAATTTCTGAGCTCATACCTCAGGAAAGACATAGCCAGAATAGAGGTGGTCCTGAGGAGGGATACCAAGATGGTACAGGGTCTACATCAAGAGCTATATGAGGAGAGGCTAAAGGAGTGCAATATGTACACCATGAAGGAGAAAAGGGAGCAGGGGTATATGATTGAGACCTTTAAATATCTCACAGGGGTGAATAAGGTACTGGTGGGAGATATTTTTCAGAGAAAAAGCTGCTCTAGAACAAGGGGTCATGATATGAAGCTGGAGGAGTAGGTTTTGGAGAGAAGTGAGAAAGTACTTCTTCACAGAAAGGGTAGTGGATGCCTGGAACAGCCTTCCAGGGGAGGCAATGGGGGTGAAAACAGTGGTGGGATTCAAAAAAGCCTGGGATAGGCACAACAGAATCATAGAGGAAAGGAAGGGGGTGGGAAAGACAGTGCCATAGACCAAGGAGGGTCCGCAGCGAAAGCAATCACAACAAAAATGGGCAGACTGGATGGGCCAGTTTCTATGTTTCTAGTTAATGGGCCCAGACTAGATGGATCATGCGGTCCACATCTGCTGACATTTTTCTTATGTTCTTATGTTCAGTGGAAACAAAAACACAATTGCTACAAGGGCGACAATTTACTATGTCTTTTAATAGAAAGGATGAATACAAGAGAAGCATCAAACTGTCTAATGAAATTCAAAGAAAGAAAGTAAATCAGTATAAAAGCTACAGTGGAAGTTCTTGTGGTAGACACAAACAGTTTGAACAATAAATAGAGAGAACTGGAGGAAGTCATAGTACAGGATAGGATGGATATGTACACTATAACCTACAACAGGGCATGGGTATATTGGGCATTATGAAATGGGTAGAACAAATGCTGGTGTCTGATTGGCCAAAAGGTACCTTCAGCTGGGCTGTTAAAAAAATGTTTATAAAATTCATCCAGTTTACTTAAAAGAATCCCTTTTGTAATTGCAGTAAGGCAAGCAGGAGCACAAGTTAAACTACAAAGTTATTGGTTTCTATTGGAGTTTTATTGGTTTCCATCCGATTTAGTTTTGGGATCTTCATCTGATTCTTTGATGTTTATGCAGTTATACTTTTGTTTTTCTTTTTAGTTAGTTGTTAGTGGAGCCCAATTTTGTTTAGATAGCTGTGAAAAGGAACAGCTGCTGATGTAGTTCCTAGGTGTCACACCCTATCTCACTCCACTGTTACCTCCTTCATCCCCCCAGCTCCTCAGCTGCTGTGCTGAAGACCTTGCAGGAGCAGCCCAGTAACATGTTGGTGACTATCTCACCCTCTCCTAGCCGCATAGAAACACTGAAACACAGAAAGATAGAATTTGATGACCGATAAGGACCGCTATGCCAACTTAGTCTGCCCATTTCCCTACCTGATAGATAAGCTGCAGATCCAAGTTAACCAACAGTCTACTTCCCTCCTACCCCCCCACTAGAATTGCCTTATGTCTGTCCCATGCATTCTTGAATCCCCCCGTTCTTGACTCCACGACCTCCTGAGGAAGGCTGTTCCACACATTCACAACTCTCTCCATGAAAAAATGCTTCCTCATATTACCTCTAAGCCATCCCCCCTCTACCTTCAAATTGTGCCCCCTTATTCTTGCACATCTCTTTTTCTGAAAGATGCTACCCTCTTGGACTTTGTTGATTCCCTTGAGGTACTTTAAAGTTTCTATCATGTCCCACCCTCTCCCTCCTTTCCTCAAGGGTATACATATTAAGCTCATTTAGCCTCTATTCATATGTCTTCTGGTGCAGACCCTGCACCATTGTGGTTGCCCTCCTCTGGACAGCCTCTACTCTGTCTATGTCTTTGTGGAGATGTGGTCTCCAGAACTGCATGCAGTACTCCAAATAGGGTCTTAACAACTGTCTGTACAGAGGGATAACAACTTCTTGTTTTCTACTGTTGATGCTTCTCCCTATGCATCCCAGTATCCCCCAGCCCTCCTTAATGCCTTCTCACATTACTTGCCCACCTTTTCGTCATCTGATATAATTACCCCCAGGTCCCTTTCCATTTTTGTTGTTAATATCTCACCCCCCATTGTGTACTCTTCCCCTGGGTTTTGTTTCCCAGGTGCATTACCCTGCACTTCTTTGCATTGAATCTGAGCTGCCATACAGTTGACTATTCCTCCAGCCTTGCCAAGTCCCTTCTCATCCTTTCCACCCCACCTTGTGTATCAACCCTGTTGCAGATCTTTGTGTTATCTGCAAAGAGACATACTTTTCCTTCCAGTTGCTCTGCAATGTCACTTATAAAGACATTAAAGAGGACCGGTCCCAGTACTGAACCCTGCGGTACCCCACTAGTAACACTTCTTTCTTCACTGTGGACTCTGTTTACTATTACCCTTTGTGTCCTGTTGTGCAGACAATTTTTTATCCAGGCTACCACCTTGGGACCCACTCCAAGGCTGGCTAACTTGTATATTAATCTTTTGTGTGTGACTGTCTCAAATGCCTTGCTAAAATCTAGGTAGGCCATGTCCATAGCCCCTCCCGGGTCTACCATTTTGGTCACCCAGTCAAAGAAATCTGTTAGATTCATCTGACACGACCTTCCCACTGTGAATCCATGCTGCCTTGGGTCCTGTGCCCCACTGGCCTGTAGGTACTCAACAATTCTTTCCTTCAGAAGTGATTCCATCATTTCCCCTACCACTGAGGTCAAATTGACAGGTCTGTAGTTTCCTGCCTCTGTTCTGTTTCCACTTTTGTGAAGTGGAATCACATCCACCCTCCTCCAGTCCTCAGGTACCACCCCAGCCTCCCATGATTTGTTAAAGAGAGTGTTTTCTTTGACTCAGAAAGAAAGAAGGAGGCAGAGAATGTGGTGCTAATGGTAACCAGCATGGTGGAGGAGCTGTAAGGTAAACATGAGATCTAGTAATTGTGTGTGTGTGTGTGTTGGGGGGCAGGTTTGCAACTTCTGTGGGATTAAAAGACCTGTATCTGGCCATCATTAATTTTCATCCTTATGATGTCCAGGGCTGTTGGTTGTGGCAATATGGGAGGCACTAAAGCTGAAATGAGATCAAGACAAGTGGGAGCTTAATTTCTTTCTCTGCACTGAAACAGTTGTTAGGTAGAATAGCTTAGTTTGGTTACCAGCCATGCATTTACTTGGAGAAAATCAATGGTCAGGTGTTGTGTTTAGATGACTGACGTTTCTGGAATTGGCAAGTATCTGCAAGCCCACTTTATAAAGTGGGCATGACTGAAATGTGGGTGACCCAGCAGATTCTGTACATGTAAAAATGAGATTGAAGGGTACAAACTACAAAAGGGACAGAGCAGTACATAGTGGGCAATTTACAGTCATGAGGTGGAGGGTATGAAAAACAAGGTACCAACATCTGGGTAAAGGTTGATGGGCTGAAGGGGAACTTGACTTTTGGGGTTTATGATAGACTATTTTACCAAAGCCTGCAGTCCAATAATGAGCTACATGATGAGAAGAAAGAGAGAAGCTTAGAAGAAGGATTTGATCCTAAAAGGGGCTCTAAACATGGAGAAATAGACTATCAAAATCTTCAGGCTAGGAGTACTGAAAGAAGTTGTTATATGACACAATGTACTGTATATGAGGAAGGACTAAGACATTAAGCTGTTTTAGATATACTGTACTGTAGTACTGAGGAGCTTAAGTGACAATATAAATGATTGGGTGATAAGAGAACCACTAGGAAGCAGTGATCATACTATGGTGTAGTCTGTGATAAATAGAGAATTGAACATTGAAAAGGGTTTTATAGGGTATAATAATGTTATAGGGCTTAGAACAGAAATAAGGACAGTAAAGAAGAAAGAAAAATAAATTGAGGGGGACAGATTCAAATGAGAAATGGAATAGAATTAAAGCAAGAGTAGTAGGGGAACAAAACAAATCCTGTATATATGGTACCCTTTAGGACAACATATATGAAAAAATGGAAGACACAGTATTTGCTGAAAACTAGGGTTATGAGGACTAGGAAGTGTATATTTAGTTTGACTGCTGTTTCGGTAATAGTTCCACTTTATTGCTATTTGGAATGTGTTCCTTCTATGCAAGTGACTGCTTGTGCTGCCTAGCTTCATAGAATCATAGAATGTGATGGAAGATAATGACCAAGGGTCCATCCAGTCTGCCAATTTTTTGTACTACCTATACCCTGGACCTACCCTCCATTAGAGGCGTTGTGTATGTGTGTTTGTGTGTATAGACAGCAGCTTACAAGCTAAAAAACAGTTGTGGTGTTCAGCTTCTATGTGTGCTAAGTATCTTTCCTAATAGTCATGTGCTGGAGCCATGATACCACAAATGGCGATGAGATGGTGACTGCAGAAGAAGGAAGAAAAAAAAGCAACAGTGGAAAAGAGTTTCATTGACAGAATTTGTTAAACTGCATTAAGCCTTTGGAAAACCTTGAGCCAAGTTTAGGCAGATTGCAGAGTTACAAAAAAATCATAAAGGTGAACACCATGGTAGGGTTAATTGAAAAAATAGAGCTGTTTGATGTGGAAAGTTGGTCAACATACACTGAACGTTTAGAACAATATTTTATCACTAATGATGTAGCTAAAGGAAAGTGGATCCTAGCCCTGTTAGTTTACTTGGGAGACAAACATTGCCAGCTTAATAACCTATCAGCACCAGAGATGTCAGCAAACAAGGCTTTTAGTGTCATTTTACAGAATCATTTTTCACCAAAGCTTCTGGTGATAGTAGCAAGATTCAGACTTATAAGTGTAAATAACTAGAGGGCTCATTCATTAGTGCATTTGTAACTGAACTGAGAAAGTTGTCCTAGCACTGTAAATATTGGGATAACTCTAGGAGATAGATTTGTGTGTGGCATTCACTGAGCAAATTCAAAATGGCTGCTCACAGAAGATGACTTGACTTTTTTTCAAGCTGTGGAAATTGCTGTTGCAGTGGAGATTGCTGCAAGAGATGCCATGCAGTTGCAAGAAAAATATCAACTGCAGCCATGTGTAAATAAGCTTAGTGGTGCAAAGGTAAGTTATTCAAGTGAAAAGTGTTACCCTTGTGATAGAAGAGGACATAAACACCAAGTCTGTCAATTCCAGGATGAGGATTGCCACACTTGCAGGAAACATGAATATATTTAAAGAGCCTGTCCATCAAAGGTAGACAGCAGAGGGAAGCAGCAGGAAAATAAAAGAAGAATATAAGAAAATGTGCATTCCATATTGGAGGACTGTGACTTTTGAGTCATATGACGACGTGATAGCAAGTCTGGAAATAAATAATGTTAAAAAGTCAAATACTGTACCAGCATGGTATGGGTAACACTTAAAGTCATGGGTAAACCACTAAAGATGGAGCTTAACATGGGATCTCCTGTATCTGTGATTCCACTGCAGGAATATGAAAAGCTTTTTAAAAATGTGGAACTACAGGGGACATCAGCACTGTTGAAAACATACTCAGGAGAGAAAATTGCTCCAGTTGGTCAGCTAAGAATTAACAATGAGTATGATGGACAGGTTTGCATACTGGATTTAACTGTGCTTGAAAGTGAAGGTTCAGCTTTGTTTGGGAGAGACTTGTTAACTGTATGTACAGTGGTGCCAGCCAAGATGTAATGCAGTGATGCTGCAGTATATCACAACGTGCTGCAGTATACTGCAGGGAACAGTGTAATTCAATGGCAATTAAGTCCTTTTGTCGTGCAGTATTTTGTGACGTGTTACTTGCTGCAAGTTATTGCATTGCATCATGGTTGACTCTACTGTTGTTTTCAGCTCAGCTGGACTGAACTAAAGTTACTTAGTGTGCTGCCACACTTTTTATGGGGATGGAGTGGAGAACATGGGGCTATCCAGGGTGCAGGTACCTGGAGCAGTTAAGAGGAGAGATAAGATGGCTAAGATGGGAGTTGGAAAGAACTGGGGAGGGGGAGAGGCAGGAAGGATGAACAGTGGCTGAAAGAGCAGGTAAGAGCTACCTCAGGGCAAATTGACAGCTGGCATTGGATGGATGCCAGGAGGATATCACAGGGTCCAGGGACATATTCCCCCAAGGACCCTGCAGAACCAGGGGTGGAGGAATGGCAGGTGGCAAAGAGAAGGGGCGGGGGGTTAAGAGGGTCAACACAAAGGGAAAGGGGGAGAGAAATGGAAGAATGGAGGAAGGTTCTCATGTTGAGATGCTTACATAAAACAGATTTGCAATACTGTTCAGTGTAGGGGAACGGGGGACTAATGGTGAAGTCAAGAAAAAAAGAGACAAAGGATGGAGGCAAAGGGGAGAGAGAAGTGAATAGCTCAGGGAGGCAAGGAGGGATTGGAAGCCAGAGTGGAGAGGAGGAAGGGGGAGTAGAGCTACTGGAGGAAATAGAGAAGGTACAGTGGTAGCAAATAATGTTAACCATGGAGGGAGGGTATCAAGGGGAGTGGAGAAGTAGAAAGAGTGGGAGGTGCTGGTACAGCCATGAGGACTCCCAAAAAAGACAGAGAGTGGTTGAGGAGGTAGGAGGATAGTTTACTAGGAGATGATAGAGAGTCAGGAAGCAGGTCTGCAGGTGACAGAAGGGTGGATATCATTGGGGATTCAATAATAAAATGTATACACTGGTGGAGAAAGGGGGACACAGAGAACAGAAGGGTGGTAGCTTGTATGCTGGGAATGGAGGCATGGAGAGCAGGACCGAGGATCAAAAACGTTGTAAGGGAGATGGGTGGAAAGCCTAACTTGGTCATCCACCTGGGAACCAATGATCTGGCAGAGGAGGAGTTGTAGGTGGTGCAAAACAGATTCAGAGAGTTAGCAAGATAATGTAAGGAATCTGTGAGCTTGTTGGCCATTTCAGAGGAGATTCCAGTCCCCAGGTCCAGCACAATCAGAAAAAGGAGAATAACAGAATTAAATGATTGGCTGAGGAACTGGTGAAGGTGGAAGGGTACAACTATATTGGGGAATGGGAAGATACATTGTCAGACAAGGAGCTATATTCCCCAGATAGACTGCACCTTAATTGGGGGGGAGCAAAAATATTCAGGAACAAGCTAGGGGAATATATAGTAAAAGATCTAGGTTTAAACTGCTAAGGGGGGAGGAGTGGGCCAGAGGACCCAAAAACATTGAGATGGGGAGGTCAGTGGACCCCCCACAAAGGAAGTGGCAATGAGGTAGGAGGGGGAAGGGGGAGCAACCAAAGAAATGGGATGAAGAGGAGAGTATGGGGGACAGGCATGACAAAGTACAAGACAGAGGCAAGGAGGTACAGAATTGAGGAGGAGGGTGGTGTCATTTAATGCTTGCAGTCTCGGCAACAAAATGGCAGACATACAGGCCCTCTTAGCGGAGGGAAAGGTGGATGTAGTGGCAGTTTCTGAGACCTGGGTTACAGCACACCATGACTGGGACCTCACAATCCCAGGATACAAACTCTATAGAAGGGACAGAGAGTTAAGCAAAGTGGGATGGTGGCAGCTTACAACAGGGAGGGAATAACGTGCATGATGGAAAAGAATGAACAGGGGAAGGTAGAAACGCTATGGATCCAGCTACAGACAAACAGGTGGAGGAAGATCAGGTTGGGGGTGGTCTACAGACTGCATAACCAGGATGAAGAAAGGGACAGAGAAATTTGTTCGCAGATGCTGAAAGCAGCAGGAAAAGGGAAGGTGGTAGTAGTAGTAGTGGGGGACTTAATCTCCCTAAGGTGGACTGAGCTGGGATCCACCATGCTGTATCGACAGAGAAATTGTCGACATGTGATACAGCCAATGTTACAATGTCGACAGGTGAAATTTCACCTGTCAGACATTGTGTTTTTTGTTTTTATAGGGCTGTGCCCCCTGCATCCCCTTTCTTAATATATCTAACTCTGAGTCAAAGTTAATTCGGAGGGGGTAAAGGATGGTGAAAGGCCAAAATGTCACTCTCGGGTCCCTTACAGCGACAATCTCAAAACCTGTTGAGATTGTCTCTGTAAGGGAGTTCGCAGTGTTGTGTTCACTGTGTGAATGGTATACGACTGAACTATACCGGCCATGTCCTGTGCTAGAAGTCAAGAGATACTAACTACGATACAAGGAGGGTTCATGACCCAGGGTGTTACTGAACCCACCAGGGCGGGAGCAATCCTTGACCTAATGCTCACCAATGGGGAGCACATATAGAAGACAGAATTCCAAGAACCTTTGGGTGGTAATGACCACAGTATGGTGTGGTTCAGTTTGGACATGGACAGGGATAACATCCCCAACAAGACCAAAACACTGGATTTCAGGAGGGCTAATTTCAAGATGATGGGAGAGGTGCTAAGGTCACACCAAGTAGGCATTAAGGAGAACATGAGGTAGATCAAACAGGGGCCATCATCAGAGAGGTAATTTTAAAAGCCACATCGGATTGTATCAGGCATAGTGGGAAGAAATCAGGGGCCAAATCACCCATCTGGTTTAACTACAACATAGCCAGAATGGTGAGGGAATAGAAGGTGGCTTACAGAAAATTCAGGAGAACTGCAAGAGAAGAGGATAAGGTGCTGTAGAGTACCTGAGGTTGGCTACAGTGGCAAGAAGGGAGGTGCAGCATGCTAAGGCACAGAAAGAACTTCAAATAGCTGAAGGGATCAAGAGGGAGAAGAAGGCTTTCTTTCACAAAATAAGCGAAAAGAGGGACAAAAAGAATGGAATAGTTAGGCTAAGGAAGGGGTGTGGATAGGTAGAGGAAGAAGAGAGCAAAGCAGAAGTACTGAATGAATGTTTCTGCTCAGTCTTTACAAGGGATGGGCCTTTGCCATCCGGGGACAGAAAGTAGTCTTTACAAGGGATGGGCCTTTGCCATCCAGGGACAGAAAGTTGGAGGAGACGGGGGGACTGACTAGGTAATAGAGGTTGAAAGAGTGAGGGAGGGACTGCTGGTACTGAAGGTGGACAAATCCCCAAGACCAGATGGCATACACCCTAGGGTGCTAACAGAGCTCACAGAGGAGCTTATGGGGCTGGCAGATCTGTTCAACAGATCCCTGGAGTTGGTTATGGTGCTGCTGGACTGGAGAATGGTACATGTGGTGCCTTTTCACAAGACCAGACCCAAGTATGACCCGAGGAACTATAGACCAATCACTTTGACCTCAATAGTATGTAAACTCATGGAGACCATACTTAAAGAAAGACAAGTGAGGTACATAGAAAGGAATGGTCTTCAGGACAAGAAGCAGCATGAGTTTGGGGCAAGTGTATCATGTCAAATGAACCTGCATTCTTTAACTGGGTCACTGGAACAGTGGACTGAGGCCAGGCAGAGGACATCATATACCTGGACTTCAGCAAGGCCTTCAATTCTGTACCATACTGGAGGTTGATCGGGAAACTGGCAGATCTAGGAGTGGGGGAGAAAATGGTAAGGTGGGTAAACAGCTGGCTGACAGGCTGAACCCAGACGGTGGTGGTGGGAGGAGAGTTATCCAACACCAAGGACGTCACCAGTGGGTGCTGGGGCTGGTGTTGTTCAATGTCTTCATAAGTGACATAGGGTAAGACATTTAGGGCAGGATGTGCCTGTTTGCAGATGACACCAAACTCTGTGGGATGTTGGACACAAAGGAAGGGATACAGGACTTACGGGACGACCTCAGGACACTTGAGAGATGGTTGAGGATCTGGCAACTTGACTTCAGTGCCAAAAAATGTAAAGTGATGCACATCGGGGCCAGGAATCCTAGGATAGAGTATTATTGGGGGGGGAGGGTAGCTGCTTCAGAGGGGAAAAAAGGATCTGGGGGTGGTGATTACTAGAGATGTGAAACACTCCATACATTGCAAGAAGGCAACTGCAAAGGCAAACAGGATATTGGGATGTATAGCCAGGGGATTCAGTAGTGGGCGGAGTGAGGTCATTTTGCCTTTGTACAGTTTAATGGTACGACCACATTTAGAATATGGGGCAAGGTATTGGCATCCATACCCCAAGAGGAAAATCAGCTTGCTGGAGAGGGTCCAAAAGAGAGTAACCAATATGGGTCAGCAAAATAGGTCCTAAGAAAAGAGGTAGGGAGCCCTAAGAATGTACACATTGGAAGAGAGGAGAGAGACAGAGACAGAGAGAGAGAGAGAGGGAGAGAGAGAGAGGGGGGGGTATGACACAGACCCTCAAATACTTGAAGGGGATTAACAGAATGGAAAGAGAAAGTCTCTTAAATTGAGTGACAACAGACTCATGAGGGGGCACAGCTTGAAGTTGATGAGGGAGGTTTAGGAGGTATGTTAGGAAGCATTTTTTACAGAGAGGGTAGTGACCACATGGAATGCACTGCCAGAAGAGGTGGTCTCAGTAAAGATGGAGGGGACCTTTAAGAGGGCCTGGGACAAGCACAAATGGGGAACCCATGGGACGATGGAGGGGCAGCAGGGAAGAAAGGGATGACACGGGGGGGAAGGGGCATTGGGGTAAGCCATGGACCCTGCATCATTTACCAAGCAGACTCGGTAGACCTAATTGCCTTCTTCTGCTGGCTTTTTCATATGTTCATATGTTTATATCTACTTTGTGCTGCTCAATCAAAGTTTACAAATTTGAATTAGCTTTTAAAGACGAAAGCGTTTTCAACCAGATTTAAGCATGGTGAAAAACTTCAAGGCTAAGCTAATATTGAAAGGCAACAGTATTCCAAAATTTCTTACATCATGATGTAAATGTGAAAAGAAAAGTGTGACTCCCACTGGGATTTAAACCCAGTCCCCTGATATACCATGCCAGTGCTCTAACCCCTAAGCTATGTGAGGCTCAGTGATTAGTAGGCTTCTGGGCTTTCCGTTGTAGCACATACATTCCTTTCTATGTGTTGTGTAACCAGCAACTTAGGCATACGTCAGGGACACCAGACAACTTTCTCAGTGCAGTAAAACCATTGTAAGGCAATTTTAAATCATGATGAAAATGTGAAAGGAAAAGTGCAGCTCCCATTGGGACTTGAGCCCAGACCCCTGGCATACCGTGCCAGTGCTCTAACCCCTAAGTTATGGGATACATAGATACATAGACAGTGTCAGCACTAAGGGCCTATGGCCCACCTAGTCTGACCATTTGAGTTTGTAACTTCAGTTTATATAGATACACAGACAGTGTCGGCAGATAAGGGCCTCTGGCCCACCTTCAGAGATGCTCAGTGATTAGCAGGCTTTTGGACTTTCCCTTGAGCCACACACATGCCTTTCTATGTGTTGCTAAACCAGCAATGTAGGCATATGTTAGAAACACCAGAGAACTTTCTCAGTGCAGTAAAGCCACTGCAAGGCAATTTTAAATGGTTCCATGTGATAACAGTGAAATTTCTACAACTACTCGCACAACAGTGAATACATTTTACTGAATACAAAATCGGCACTGAACCCACCTCAAAGACTATCAATACGGTGACAGCACTACAATGCAAGAGGGGGACATTAAAATTACCATTTAGTGCAGGGGGCTACGCCCCCCTCACACCCCATATAATCAACTCTGGGGGGCAAACACTGGGGGGGACAGGTGAATATAAGGGAGGGGACCACAGTGAACAAGGGCTATACTGCGACTGGGGCAACAGAACCATAAGATGGACAAAAAAAAAATTTACAACAATAAAAACAGTTGTAAAAATGTATCTGCAGGCAGTCCCAAACCCAGGACCATCACCATGCCAGGTGGCTAGCTCAGCAGCAGCAGGCTGCACTTCTCCATTTAGCCCATAGCACCATACAACCCCCCCATTTTTCACCATCACTGTTTCATCCCTCATCCCTCACTATTCCATGCCCTTGCTATAGCTTCACTGTCACTACTCCTATGGGTGCGCAAACGGAGTCGCTCATATTTGAGTTGCTCAATTTGCTTCACCCATATGACGGGATACCATTTTAAATCATGATGGAAATTTAAAAGGAGAAGTTTGGCTTGGTTCACCAGTTACCTCTCTACCAGATCACAGTGCGTGAAGGTAAACGGCACCCTGTTCAATACCCTGCCCATTCGTTCGGGGTTCCCCCAGGGTTCCATCCTGGGCCCCATTCTGTTCAGCCTATTTCTCAGCACCCTCCCATGCTCCTGCTCAGGCAATATGCTACTATATTCCAATGATGCAGTTCTCCTTGTCTCCCACCCTGACCTCACATCTCTACAGGAATGCCTGCAGCACATATTCGACCAAGCCAAAAAGTGGTTCCTTGACCACTGACTGGTCATTAACCTCAAAAAAAACAAAATCTATGCTTTTTTAGCATCACTAGTATAAGGCCAAAAATGCCCCCCTCTGCATTCTCCCCAGTAATGCTCACCCTCTCGAGCAGGTGTCGTCCTACACATATCTGGGCATCATGTTCGACTTGGCTCTTACATTCCACACCCACATCAATACCCTGTCCTCAGCCATAAACTCTCGGATTGGCCTTCTTTATCGCCACAGAGATTGCCTCCCACAAACCACCCTCCTATTGGCCATCAACTCCTCCATCCTGTCCCTAGTGGACTACGGTCAACCTATCTACACTGCTGCTGACAATACAGCCCTCACCAGAATCCAGACCTCAATAAACAAGGTGTGCAGGCTCCTGACCAGCACATCCCTCCGCACCCATACTTGGCTGCTCTATTTCACCACCAACCTGCTCACCTTGGAGGAGTGCCTGCACTATCAAACCTGCTTACTTGTCAAAAAATCCCTGCTAGAACTCTCCCCCCGAGGGGTCTCCGCATCCCTGAGTCTTGCATCCCATCTGTTGCCACCCGTTGCTCAGTTAAGGCCACCTTTCTGGTGCCCCACACCAAGACCTCCCTAGCCCAAAGTTCCTTCCACTACCGCACCCCCACATGGTTCAACTCCCTCCTGCTCTCTGTCACTAAGTCAACTAAAATTGGTCCCTTTAAAGTCACTCTCCATAACCACCTCTTTGGCTCCCAAAGCTGTAGCTTCCCTTAATCAACCTAATGTTGAGGTCCCTCCCTGTTTCTGGCCCATAGCCTTGACAATGTCCAATGAACTGCTTCCCCCCCTTTTTTTTCTTTTCCTCACCCCTGTTCCCCCACCTTCCACATAGGTATTTCCCCAGTATGACCAGGGTTGAGACTTCTACTAATGTTATACTTTATACGTTTGCTGTTTACTGCATGTAACTTTATTCCATAAACCACTGTTATATTGTGTTCTTTTGTTATCTGTACTGCATCTGTATGTTTCCACTGTTGTATCTCACACTGTAACCATGTCTACCCTCCCTGCAATGAGGTGCCTTTGTAAATGAGTCCCTGACTCAAAGGTTGTAAGTCTGACTTTCAAAAATAAACAAAAAAATAAATAAATAAACAAACTGGGACTTAAACTAGGCCTATGGCATACCTTGCCAGTGCTCTAACCCCTAAGATATGGAAGGCTCAGTGATTAGCAGGCATCTAGGTTTTCCCTTGAGGCACACACATTCCTGTCTGTGTTGGGTAACCAGCAACTTCTTAAAATTTCTTAAGGTGAAACCAGTGCCAAATGCATTGTGACCAAAGGCAGAACCGGAACTAGAAAACTGTTAGACAGGAGTTGTGTCTAAAGTTGAATTGAGTGACTGGTATACCCATATAGCCCCAGTGGTTTAAAAAGATGGCACTGTGAGAATTTGTGGGGACTTTAAGGTGACTGCCAATCTTGTCCTTCAGGTGGATCAGTACCCTGCCATGTGTATATATTTGTCACTGTAGTGGGTAAGCAGCATTTCAGGAAAATTGATCTGTGGCATGCATATCTACAACTGGAAGTTGAGGACGACGCAAAGAATAACCTGCCTTTAAATACACACAAGTGATTAATCTGCTACAATAGATGTTATTGTGGATTGCATCAGCACCTGCTATATGACAGAGAACAATTGACCAAATACAAAAAGACATACGGTGAACCCATACTATTCTGGATGATATGATTATTACTAGAAAAAGTGAATGCTAAGCAAAACATAGGCTTGGTATTGCAAAGCTTGCAAGATTTTGGACTCAGAGCAAATTTAAATTCATTTTAAAAAAAAGTGAATTCTTCAAAGAAAAGTTTGTATTTTATGTGTATGAGATTTAGAAAGCACCATGGATTACACAGAACTAAAGAGAAAATTAATGGTGTTCTCAGTACACCAAGGCCTGTAAATTCTACATGGATCTGTTCATCCAAGTTTCTTCCAAAGCTGGCGTAAATCTTTCTGCCTCTTAACTAGCAGCTAGAGAAAAACAGAAAGTGGCAGTGGTGAGATCAGAGCACCTTGATGTGTACTATTTTATCTCCTATATTGTATTATATTGCTTCATATCATACTGCCTGTCTTGTAACCTCCTGGTATGGTACTGTATTGTATTGCTTGTCTTGTAAGCTCCTGCACCATACCTGAAAATAGGTACATTCTTTGGCTAGTGTACATGCCTGGTCAATAAAGGTTAATAAAAAAATTATCACATCTAAGCAAATCAGTTCAGTTCAGTTTATTGATTTAAATGATGTGTACCCAAACTGGATACATCAAACAATATCTAAAATTAATTTTCAAGACTAACAGTCATAAAACACATAAATAGGTTTAAACATTAGATGCTAACATTTGCAGTGATCTTACAGTAAAGTTTGCAACACTGTATGGTATTTAAACCTTTTTGCTATTTAAGAGGTAACATAACTTTGGGTTTTAAGTGTAGGCTTGTGAGTTTACATAATAGGGAATCTATCCACATAGAGCAAAGTTGAAAAAGGACAGGACATTCAATGATTATGAATGCAGAAGTTAATTGTATTCCACATCCTGCTAGACATATTCTGTCAAACTTTGTGCCATCTTTTTGATTAAAAATGCTTTGGGTCCAAAACTGAGATCAGATCTGATGCGAGGTTTATCTAGCTTTTTAAACCACATCATGTGTCCAGGGTTCTCTGTATTATGTTTCAAATCTTCCTCCCAACATTCTGTTAAGATAAGAAAGAACTGTAGACAGACACACTCACTGCTGACTTGGCAATTTAAAAGTCAAACAAGATGAACTACCACCCCTGTTAAGATCACATTTCCTTGGTTTTTAATATTCTGCCAGTAATTTACAACTCTGATCATGGCTTGTGCAAAAATCTAAAATTGAGCCATCTCCAGTTTTAAAATCCTCCTTGTGTTATCTGAGGTAGGCCCAAACATAACCTTCTGAACACATTTTGTACAGATTCTAGTAATCTGACCTCCTGCTCAAGACCCCAGACCTCTACCCCACATAATAAACTTGCTGTAGCCTTGGCCTGAAAAGTAATCATCACAGAGTTAAATGAATCATTGGCAAAGAGCTTTACAAAACCATTGATTACAAAGACTGTCTAGCGAGTCACTTTCTTTATCATTAATATAGAAAGCCCGTAATGCATGTTTCTCTACTAGAATCCCCAGGTATTTAAATGTGTCTACTTCTAATACTGTATCCTGATATTTCCAAGAGAAGGATTGATGTTTGGGCTTTACCACGGTCAGAATCATAGTTTTATTTATGTTTAACTCAAGGTTTAAATCTCTTGGGAATAGAAAAAAGGCATCTACAATAGTGCCTTTTGCAGTTGGGCTGCAGTTTTTGAGATCTGCACTGCAACACTTACATAATGAGTTTGATTTCTCTATCAATTATTTACTTTGGTGGTGTCAGTCACTATACTTTCCAAGTCTGCCAGCATTTAGTTAATACATATGTTAAACAAAACTGGAACAAGGGTACATCCTTGTTTGACACCATTGCCAATAGTTATAGGTAGGTACAGGTATCTCTTGTTAGGTCTCATACCCTACTGTACCTCACTTGTACTGTATTAGTTTTATGCAAGAGTTGTATAAGGGTCAATACCTGCCTACCTATCCCTAATTATTTCAGGATGTGTCATAAAATGCCTCTATCAAAACTGTCAAATACTCCTTTAATACAATATCAAAAAAGACAAATAATAAGGGCCTTTATCCAGTTAACATATTTATGTTCTTATTAGTTAATAAGAAATATTTTATTCACAGTGTACCTCACAAGTCTAAACTCAAATTGCTTCTATGATATGATTAAATTAACATCCTGCCATTTGTTAATCTTACCCAATAAAATAACTGAAAATTGTTTGGCTGATATGCATAATAATGAAATGGGTTTGTAGCATCCATGATCACTATGGCACCTTTTTAAACAGTGGCATTTAACAAGGTTCCATTCTTTTGATACAGTATTTACTGGTTTCTAGTAAAACAATTAAATGACAGAGATAAAATGTCTGCCTACCTGGATGGTTTGACTCCAAATACTTCTGCAGGTATCTCATCCATAGCTGACAATTTATTTTTGTCTTAGTATTATTTGTTCTATTTCCTTTGTTATGATAAGTTCTGTTTTATTAGGATTACTAATGAAACAATCATTTTCAGACAGATTTTCATAAGTGTCTGTATTATCTGCAAAAAGATTAGTATAGTAACTTTCCCAAGTGTTTTTTACAGTATCATACCAACTATATTTGTTTTGTTGCCGATTGATCCCTATGCAGTAAGATGTCAGAAAAGAAAAGATATCCTTTTCTGTAATTGCCTCTTGCAGTTTCTACCATAAACTTTGTATATCCCTTCTTTAATATCTAAGAATCATCTGTATTCTTTACATTAATAGTAATAAGACCCTCTTTAAACTAGCCTACAAATTTGTTTCTGGACAGTTTACCTAATTTTCATCT
Organism: Neoceratodus forsteri; assembly: GCA_016271365.2. Taxonomy (NCBI): domain Eukaryota; kingdom Metazoa; phylum Chordata; order Ceratodontiformes; family Ceratodontidae; genus Neoceratodus; species Neoceratodus forsteri. Next base: position 584,039,231 of record CM028131.1, read on the forward strand.
TTCTTTAAAAACTCATACTGCTGATCATCAAGGCCACTGATTTACAATCATTTAAGTGATGAAATTCCATTTTGAAGACTTGATATTCCAGGAAGTACACCGTTGATTGTCAGTTTAATTTCTGGATTTTGCTGGAATTCTACTGTCATTCTTCTAGTATGTGAATAACTAGAATAAAAGAAGGCTTAATATACAGAGCATTAAGTGAAGCAAATTGAAACAACTATAGTACTGGAATCAAGCATGAGACAAATACTAGTTTTATAGATTTATTGATCTGGCAAAAAATGCCAAATTTCATGAAAGTCTTTATTTTTACTAGTGTGCAGACAGTCCAAATTCTGGAATTCTACCAGGTTTTCTGGTAAAAATTGAAAACCAGTGGCTTGTTAATCATATCACAGGTAGAGCTGTTCCAAAGTTTTATTTCACTAAATTTGCCTTCATGGACAAATTCGTAAATGTTACTGATTTAGTTGGAAATCTGCTTTTACGACTTCATTTGGAAACTTCCCATGGAACTTCACCCTTGGGGTATGTTTAGGTGATGTCTGGTCTAAATGAGGCTACTGGTAAACAAGTGCCTTAAGGTTACATGAAAGAGCTTCTGTAGGTCACATGGTACATCATTATACAACAAGACAGCTTCACTTTCAGTTCTCCATTGTTAGCCAGTGGAGGAGACAGGAACCTGACAGCTTTTAGAAAGAACAAAACAAAAAAATAAAATAAACAAAATAGTTTTCTTTATAACTTTCACAGCTTTTTTATTCTTTTTTCAGTCTTATTCAATTCTTTGTCTTCTCATTAGTAATTTAGAAAATGGGCATTTTATTTCCTGGCATCTGATTGGCTAGTATCCTTGCCAGAGGGTATGTCAACTTAAAATAGATGCCCAGTAAATAAAAAGTACAAGCCCAAGTGCCACTTCACCACTCAAGCATCCTTGTGCCCATGGAATTTTAAGTTTCAAATTGCCACCATGTTGTTGTCTCACTTAAAGAGACACACAACACTCCCCCCCCCCCCATCAGTTGATTTTACATCACCCCACTTTCGGCATTCAAGTGCTCCATTAGGAGAATAACTTTTTCTTTTTGTTTCTTCTGCCTTTTTTGCCTTCTGGCTTACAGCCACACAATGTAACAAGTCCCCCACAACCATAAACATAACCCCAACCCGACTATACTGTAAAGTTGCCAGAGAAAGTGAAACAGCTCTGGGAATGGCTCTCTTCATATGTTATGCTGCTAGGGGCACCTAAAGCAGTATTTAACTTTTCTTTTCTTCCCAGTAAGAAAATGCCTAGGTTGAAAACTTACCTTAGTGCTGAAGTGACAATCATGCTAAGTTCACAATGATCAGCTGCTTTCACCAATGTACATCAACCCTTCTCCCATTTGTCTCTACAAAGCGGCAACATTTTGCTGATCAAAAGGTGGACTATCTCTTCTCTTCTCCCCAGTTAGGATTCACCATTGTCAGTCACTGGCAGATGGGGACAGAGGGGGAAGTGATCACTCTCGAATAAATGAACATAGTTGTAAATGGCGCTCAAGAGTAGACTCCATTCCCAATGTAATCAATAAAAGTGTTTCAAATATAACAGCACTCTCTAATGGCAACTGAGTCAGGCAGGGAAGGTGCCTGTGCCAAGCGGGAACTACTTTACCATGAAAGTTTTTTTTTGTACTTATAAGACTTTTTTTTAATTTTGCACCTATTTTTAAACTACCGTATAAAAATTTAAACAGATACCTTTTTTCTAAGCACAACAATACACTCCATGGTGGGTGGTATGGGCAATACCGGACCTTCCAGGGGCTATAAGGCCCTATGCCTGTGAGGCTGGGCCAAATTACATCCCTGGGCAATCTGGTATTACCTAATACTGCCCACCCTGTTGGGTATTATTGGCTGCTTATTTTATGATTCTTATATATTTTACCTTTTAATTTTTTTAGTTATTATGCTGGCTTGCCCAAACCCCTTCTGGTATACCACATGACAGCCATTATATCATAACTAAGGTTGTAATATGTTTAGTAAGATAGAATATATAATAGTATTATGTGCTTTTTGTTATATATGATTGTAGTATGTGCTAGGTAGACCAAATAGGCTTAATATTGCTTTGTACAGCCACGTGATGCAGTTAAAAGTATATAGCTGACACATCTGTATTTCTTTTATACAAGCTATGCATTTCCTTTGTGCTGTAACCCAAAAAAGTCAGTTCTAGCTAGTTAGCCTTATCTGTGTCTATGTGCAAAACTAAGGATGCGCTAATTGTCTTTCAGCCAGCTACATGCAAATAGGACAGCCATATTTACTATATGCCTCCTTATTATCTACAGTATATAGAATGATGTAAGTATTAATTACTCTGAGTTTTGTCTTTTGTCTGGACTACTGTGATCTCTATGGACTCCCAGTTGGTAAGCTGCAATTTTTCTGTTGCCATATGAAAACCAGTAATCAATGTTTACTAATTACTCTATCAATTGTCCCTGGTCATGATTCACCATTTGGTCAGAACATTGCGGAGACTGAGGGTCTCATTATTCTTGCGACTGTGGCACGACTAATTGGACTAAACCAAACCAGTAAAAATGCAAGTAATTAGAGGAATGTCTCTTAGCATTGTCCTGAGGGGAGTTCAAATTCCCTAAAACAACCTGCCTAATTGGCTGGGTACTATGTGGATTGGTGCCCACAGTTAGTGCAGAAACAAAAACTTGGAGATCACTAAAAATGTCCATTTGAGGGAAACCTCAAAAACTATGGCTAATCTGTACAGAACTGAGATTAAATGTCTCAAACTTTTTGCCTTCCATGGAGGCAGTAAAAATGGCCATCTGAGGGAGACATCACAGACTATGGCTAATCTGCACAGAACTGAGACTAAACATCTCAAATTTTTTGACTTCCATGGAGGCAACAGTGATTTCATGATAGACATGGAATCACAAAATTATCCGATACAGAATGTGTGCACACTGTATCTAAAGTCCAAATCTATAGCTGAAAAACCTGACCTGAAAAAGTTAATGACTGCTGTTGCTTTAGAGGCACAAACTATGATTTTAAAGTCTGTGTAAAATGTTTCCAAAAAAGTGCAACTGTCAGCACAAAGCAATTTCTTCTATCCCAGTGGAAATGACATTGGTAAGTAATTGTATTTACAATGTTTGGCATCTGTTAAACAGCACCATCTAAAGTTTCATTTTTTTCTACTTCTTCTACCTCTTTAATTTCTAAACCGGGCTTGATACGCCATGGTATCATTCTATTACACACACACACACACACACACACACACACACACACACACACACACACACACACACACACACACACACACTTCAATGCATTGTTACTTGCTTTAGTACACACTGAAGAAAATATGTGCTGTGATCTTTTACAGTTTTCTACATTGCTATGAAGATATCAACAGTGTTCAAAGCTTTACATTTTTTTTTCACTGGTTAAACAACAAAGGGGCTTGTGTAATTCTCAAAGCACCAAGGTTATTCTGAAATGAGTTAAAAGAAAAATGTGTTGCTTATTAGTGTTCTTAAGGCATGGAAGGTCCAGCTTGTCTTCAAGATTGGTTGCGTCATGTAGTAAATTATTTTACGAGAAAAAATGTGTGCTTGCTTGGCTAGGATAATTGACAAGAGATAAATTTGTGTTTGTGTGGAATTTTATATGCTGTTGATTGATATATTGAAAGGTATAGACATGTTGCACGTAAACATTTTGTTGGAAAAAATCTGGAAATTGCAACCAGAGTGTAAGAAAGACAAGGAAATTAGTGTGTTAACAAAGAAAAAAGTATGCTTGTAATGGCCAATGCACATATTGGCAGCAGCCCAAGTGCGTTGGCTAATCTGTCATGCATCCAAAAGTATTACAGATCACAATGGTATCTGAAAGGAATGGATATAATAATTTTTTTTATGTTGAAACATGTTTCAAAAGTTGGATTCTAGAAAGATTTCAAATGCTTTAATTAATGTGATTGGTTTGTTAAGAAAAAGAAGGCAGAAGGCAGGCAACATATATTTCAAATACTTTAAAAGTTTCCCGTAATACAAATTTGCACTATGTCAGCACTCAGTAACATGCCATTGTAATCATACACTGTGTGTTAAGCAACTCTCCACTGCCTCAGCTGGCAGCTCACATAGTGCTTAATGGCACTACACATACAGCTAGGTTTAAATCCCAGCAGCATCACTTGCACACTGTGTGACCTTTGGCAAGTTACTTGACCTCCTTGTCCTTTCCAAGTTAACCCTAAGTACCAGTTCAGACTTAAAGTGTTTTTCTACTTAAACAGCTATTTTTCACTTAAAAAGCATATGTTCAGGGACACACACCAAATGTAATCCCTGAAATTTTACTTTTTTGTTATTACAGTGCTTGCACTCTGTTAAAGGAAAAGGACAACCATTTTCTTCTAGGCTTGCAGCCAGCACATTCTGGCTTATTTTTAATACCTCCAACCCATACATATGCTCTTCCTTCATGAAGCTCCACTGTCACCATAGCTTCTCTTTTGTTTATTAAAATACTTCATGATTCTCCTGCCAAACAAGACAATTGGGGAGGGGGGGACTCAAATGGTCCAAAACACCCCCACCATCTACAAGCTATTTACTTTAAGCTACAGGAAAAACAAAGCAAGGTCACTTGCTAAAGCAGTTTAAACTGCTAAAGAAATAAAGTATTATAATTCTGTTTTCCACAACTTATTTCTGCAATACTTACTGTGCCTATGTGGCACCCTCAGGGGGCAGATAACCTTGGAATTTTTCCAATTATACTTACTAATTCTAACTTTTTGTTTGTTTCAGGACCAAATATTATCAACTTTACATTTAAGGGCCCAGATATTCAAAAGGGTTGCACATGGCGCAACAGTGTTGCACCATGTGCAACCCACTGATGAACCCTGGTGCAATATTCAAAAGGGAAAAGTGTAAGCACAATCCCAGTGTGTCGGAGCACATCAGTAATGTGGCGCAGGCACAGGGGGGCGTGCCATGCATACCCTGCACAGCCCGAATTCAGCCCGGGATGTGCAGAGCCATGCATGCACAACCCCTATCTGCGCCAGCACAAAGTTGATCCCCAAAAAAAAGGAACAACTAATGTCCACCCACAGGTGAGCTGCCACATTGTAGGGTGCAACACGGCAACTGACACCTGTGGGTGGCCACCCGAGCTCCAGCTGCACCTGGCGGCACCCCCCTATGCCCGATCATGGGCATTTAAAAAAAATCTGTCCAGTATCCTTGGTGGTCCAGTTGACCGCTGTCTGCTCGATTACGGGCATCTGTATAAAAACAAAGTAATACTTCCAATATCCCTGGTGGTCCAGTGGAACACTATCTGCCTGATCGCTGGCATCTGTATAAAAAAAAGGAATACTTCCAATCTCCCTGGTGTTCTAGGTACCCTCCCCACCCGCCCACTGAGCCCCACCGTCCCACTCCCCATTCAGCCGGGCGGTGACAGCACTCCCACCCGCCTGCCGCCCTGCCACCCGCCAACTGACACTGTCAGTAGGGCTGTACTACACATTCCAGATATGTGCCAGAATGGATGCCCCTTTGACCACCTCCACAGCAAACACCAACCAATATTTGAATTAAAAATAAAACACCACACTCAAGCAAACATCAGAAAACATCATTACTCATGGTGTGAGCTTTTATCTGGGAAGCAGCATTTTAATGCACAGTATATTAAATACACTTTCCCCCTAATTTAGGAAATTTAACACTGATTTTGGGCAAAAGCTGCAACACTACAGGAGTGCAACAAACACACTGGTCAGTTTTAGCACATTGCAGCTTATGGTCTGTTTCTTCAGCTCTGCTTGCCTAACCAAAAAACATTTAGACAGACTCTAGATAAGAAATAAATAAATAACACTTCACATTATGGTGGTCAGCCAGTGCAATCCAGGAAAAGGCACCAAAATCAGAGTGTAACCCCCAGACCAAACAAAAATCCCACAAAAAAAACTTACTATTCCATGCTCAGTCTTACTAAACATTGGGGAATACAGCATTACACAACATGTTTACTGAGAGCTGGGTGCCCTAAAGCAGATAGATGGCTGATCTGAGCCCTTACCTGGATGAGAAGATAGACTGGTTGAAGATCCTTGATGGTGCTGGTCTCGATACATAACGCTGTGAGGAAAAAACAATGTTTCTCCTGGATTGCTGCAGGTAGAAAGGGACAAATCTCATTTGGGATGCAGACTTTATATCCCCCCCAATGCCCATGAAAATCCTGGAATGTGGACATGAATCTGTTGCCCAGTGACTGTAAATGGTGTAAATGAAAAAAAAAGGAAATAACGAAGGAGCGGGTCAGAGGGCTAAAAGTCTCCCCAATGCAGGGAAACAATGAAGAAAATTGGAGAAAAATATAAATTAAAAGTCTCCTTTGCCAAAATGTCTAGACGTAACTAAAGTGGACTTAATAAGTTACGACTGAGACTGCTTTTATTGGGGGTGATTTAGGGGGAGGGGGGATGCTATAGAAATAAACAGTGCACACAACACAAGAGAATGATTTGCATGAACATACCTTATTTGAGAAGATATAAACTGTTAGAACCAAAAATAGCCTACATTATGAAGGCATGGGTTAAATTGTAACAGAGTAAGCATGAGTTCTTAATGGCATTTGCATATAAGCATGTGGAAATGTACGTAAAAGAGTGAGCCATGGCATTCCTACTAAGTTTTTTATCTGCTTATACTGTAAAGTTTTAAATGCTATAGCACTATATCTAATTATGGTTTTCTCTACATTAGGGTTTTTGCACAGTCTTGGGGACATTATAAGTAAACTATGGATAACCCATTTTCTTGCATTGAGCCAGTTGTGGAACACCTGGTAGCCAATGGGCTGGTGGATCCCAGGCATCATGGGTTCCCTGCAGGATGATTCTGTCAAACAAATCTGATGATTTCTTTGACTGGGTGACAAAAGCAGTAGACCAAGGGGTGGCAGTAGACATTGCCTAGCTTGACTTCAGCAAAGCCTTTGACATGGTCCCAAGCAGGAGACTGGTCAACAAGCTAGGCAGCCAGGGAGTGGGACACAAAGTGGTGAACTGAAATAGGCAACTGGTTAAGGAGAGTAGTGATAAATGGAACCCAATCAGAGGAAAGGCAGGTGGCTAGTGGGGTACCTCAGTGGGCAGTACAGGGGCCATTTCTCTTCAGTGTCTTCATCAGTGACATAGCAGATGAAATGGAGGGAAAGGTTTGCCTGTTTTTGGATGACACAAAGATCTGCAACAGAGTGGATACCCCAGAGTGGGTGGAAAGGATGAGAAGAGATCGGGAATGATTGGAGAGATGGTCAGCGGCATGGCAGCTAAGGTTTAATGCAAAGAAATGCAAAATCATGCATGTGGGGAACAGGAACTCTGGAGCATACTACAGGATGGGGGAGCTGCTGCCAGTATCTAAGGAGGAGAGAGAGAGACTTAGGGGTCATAATCACAGATGAAAGCCACTAGGCAGACTGCCAATGCAGTGGGAAAGACCAGTGGGATGTTGGGATGTATTGGAAGGGGACTCACAAGCAGAAAGAGGGAGGTAATGGTTCCACTGTACAAGACTCTGGTGAGATCTCACCTTGAATACTGTGTATAGTTCTAGAGACCACACTTTTGAATAGACATTGGCAAAACAGAGACGGTGCAGAGAAGGGTGACCAAACTGGTGAATGGATTACATCACAAGCCTTATGAGGAAAAAGTGAGGGACCTAAATTTGTACATGCTAGAACAGAGAAGGGAGACAGGTGACATGATAGAAACATTCAAGTACATCAAGTACATAAACAAAGTGGAAGAAAACAACATATTTCAGCTTAACAGTAGTGCCAGAACAAGAGGACATGACATGAGATTGAAGGGTGGCCATATAAGGGGAAATATTAGGAGGTTCTTCTTCATGGAAAGGGTGGTGGATGCATGGAATAGCCTGCCCCAGCAGGTGGTAGCAGCACATACTGTAGTGGGTTTTAAACATGCATGGGACAGAAACAAAGGAATAACAGAGATAGGAAAAAAAAGTTAAGCCAATGACCAATAAGGGTCACTGGTTGCTTTGTGAGCTTCTGTAAATGGGCAGATTGGATGGTCCTGGTGGTCCTTATCTGCTGACAGAATCTATGAATCTTGAGACATGAAATGGGCATTCCAGAGGTGCCTGAAGAGGATGTTTCCATCCTTTTGATATAGACACCTAGGGCTCAATTCTAAAATGCGTGGTGCAACTTGCGGGCATATGCAAGTTGCACCATGCAGCGTTATATTCCAGGATAAGCTGGGTCCCCGGCACCTATGCTCTTGACTTGCGGCAGCTGTAGGCTAGTGCTAAAGGAATGCCACACTGGACCTTGGTGCTGCAAGTTGCAGCACGCAATCTGCTGCCCCCCGGAGCCTCCCTGTCCCTGAAATGCAATGGCAAGCACCTGGGGAAATGGGGGCTGAGTTAGCACACGACTTTGGGGGCAGCACTAAAATGGACTCCAGGAGTCCCTGAATTTTGTGGGGTGGGGGGCATGACAGTGTGGGGGGTACAGGGAGCACATCCATGGCAATTCTGCAGTGTTGTGGGGAGGCATCTGTCACTGTGCCAGAATGAATGCCCCTTTGACCACCTCCTAGCTGGTCTAACCCCACTACACCATTCCCTGTTCTAGAATGGTGTAAGTGGGTTACAGTGGCCTCCTTTCTGGAATAGGATGCAGGGGCTGCCATAACCCACCCTTGAGCCATGCCACAGCAGGTTGCGGGCCTATTGGGTGGCATAACCCATCTATGGTGCAACCCACATATGGCATGGCACAAGGCGCATTTTGGAATTGCAATTTGCATTATGCCTGGTGTAAGGTGCGATTTGCGCCATGGGGTTTGGCATAAATCGCCCTCTGCCAGGCATAACGCATCTTGGGATCGGGCCCCTAGTGTCACTGCTGTTCTTGTTAGCAAAGAGGCAAATGGCGATGAAAGAGCCAACCTGAAATCAAAGAGATCTCTGGGCACTACAGTCGAGGTCTGTGCGAAGATGCTCATCAGACCCAAGTGAGATGGTTTCCAGTGAAGATTCGTAAGGTTCCAGAAAGACTGAATTTATAGACTAAACAGTGCCAATTCCTGAGTTATTCTGATCAGTGACTAAAATCCTTGTAAGTAAACAGGCATTCGTAGAAGTATTCAACTAACCAGTGAAGGAATGTAATGTAGTTTCAATCTGACTACTACTTCAATCCTACTGTAGTTCAAATTAAATACAATTTGGAGTGTGTTCATTTTGTGCAAATGAGCTACTTGTGTGCACAGCGCTGTGTGTGTGTGTGTGTGTGTGTGTGTGTGTGTGTGCTTTTAGCCTTCAGCTTCCAAGTTAATACAGTTGTGTTCAGTTTCTATGTGTGCTCAGTACCTTTCCTTTTAGTTATGTGTTAGAACCAACTGATCTATAGAGATTAGATTTCAAGAAGAAGGCTTAGAATGGTTTAAGGAACTTACATAATGAGGAAGCAAGGGGTGAATATATACACAGAATAAAGGACTGCAAAAAAAGGGTACAAGAAGGGCAAAAAACATGTTGAACAGAGGGTAACAAAGTTACTAACAGCAGTAAGCACTTTTTACATTCACTTACAAAGCATGCAGACTTAATGCTATTAGTCTGAACTATGAGAGGATTGGAGGGGCACAACTCTCTTCCACCCATCACAGCTCCAGAATACTAGATCTCCTCCCTAATTCCAGCCACTCTCTGCCTTTCCCTCCTTTACCCTTTGAAGTCCTTGTACAATCACAAGGCTGGAAAATGCACAGCAGGTACAGGGTTTTCTTGTGCAACTCCTAATTCCTGCTTGAAATCTTACCTCTGCTTTTCATGCCACCTGTGGCACTATTAGCTACTTTCATATGTGCTACTGTTTAGAAGTTTGTTTCTCAGGGGAAAGCAGAGATGTTGCACAACCCATATTATTTGCATACCGATGATGTAGTGCTTGCAGATCATGTAATCAATGGAGTCTTATAAGTGGTAAAAAGCAAGTAAAACGGATGTTCTAACATGTTCCTTCACACACTGATTACTTTAGGCAATGAGCTATGTTACTGTATTTACCTGCATTTTGAACCCTAAAAATTGAAGCATTTTGATAACTACAAAATAAATAAACAAGGTTCAGCCCATATACTGTACTCCAGGGCCTGGATATTCAGACTGCACCACAAAGTAGCACAATAGCAGGAGCAGGTGCAAGTGCAGTGCGCCCATGTGCAACACGCACGATATTCAAACACAGAGAAGGCCAAGATGTGCTTGCGCAACACAACTGAATATTGCACCAACTGTGCCGTGGTGCAACCAGGGATGCGCAGTGGAGCAGGGTAGTAGTGCAGTAGCACAACCAGGGATGCGCAGGGACAGGATGCAGGGGTGCACCACCCATGGAAGCCATGGGCAGAGGAGCATGCAGCAGACCAGACAGCACCCCCATACCCCATGAACTGCACAACCTGTGGTGAGCTGGATGAACCACCAGCCCATGAACACCAGCACCGAATCCACAGCTGAGGCATGGTGCACCAGCACACCCCCTGGCAAGCAGTGACTGCAACACAAGTAGGGCCGGCCACCCAGTGCCACCCCATCTGACCAATGCAGAGCACACCCTGCACAGCGATCCCCAGACTCCCTGCCCAGGAGCAGCACCCAACAGTGCATGGCACCGAATGCATGCCACCATCCCCTTTGACAATGCTACCCTGTGCACCATGGAGCCATGCATAGCAGCCCCACCATGAGCACCATGCAGCAGGTGGCACCAGCCACCAACACAACAACTGCAGACACAGTGCCGCCCTGCATGGCCCCCCCATGGCACAGCAGAGAGGTCGACCCCGTGTCGGTACCTGAGGGACCCTGCATGTGACAAGGTCTGTCCTGGACCCAACCCCCAGCAGGACAGCATCCCACACACACACCCAAGCACACACCCTGTCCCAGCACTGGCCCCAACAGCCAGCACAGCCACCCACAGTGGTGCATGGAGGCATGCGCCACACAGGATGCAACACAGGGCATGGACAAACACCCACTCAGACCCAAGGGCACCCCTACACAGGGACACAATAGCGGGGCAACAAATGCCACTGGCGTGCGACTACTGATGCTGTGTACCCATGGCCTGCACCCCACCATGGCACAGGTGTACCAGCCATCCTGCACATGCACCATGAAGCCGTCCGCCACCAGCATGCGGCTGGAGCTCTAGTGACAGACATCAGAACTCAGACCCCGCAACAGACACCAGTGACAGCATGGAGGGGGGACAACAGCATAGGCCACAGTGCCACCCAAGGCAGACGTGCACCATACCGGTGACAGGAGGCAAGCTGCCATTGCGCCATGGCCAGAGGGTGGTCAGCATGGACAGTCACCAGACATGCAAGGGGGCTAGCTGCATGGGCTATGGACATACTGACAGGGGTGCCAGGGACACAGTGCATGCACCAGGGACCACTGCACACAGGCATCCAGTGCACAGGGAACAACACACATACCACAGACAGGGACCGAGTCCCCCACCCACACCATAGGCGGGTCCCTGCCGGACATACACACGCCCAGGCCTGCACCACCCCGATGCCATGCATGCCACTGCAGCCAAGCACCATAAGCCCACAGCAAATCAGAGACCACCACAGTTGTCATAACAAATAAGTCTGTATTACAGTAGTTTAACAATATACAAAACAGTACAAAAAACTATTTACAATGTGGGGGGGAAGGGCCACATACCAGGTGGGGGTGGGCATGGGGAAAGGGTGCACAACTGGGAGTGGGATGAAGCGGTGTGAGGGTTAGTCCAAGGGGGGGAATGTACAGCAGGGGCATAGTGGGCCTAACGCCGACCCCTCTCCCCACTACAATCTCGGTGTCTCCTCCGGTGACGCTGTCCTCCGCCTTGCTCCATCCTTTGGAGCAGCTCCAGGGTGGCCCTCATCAGCTGCAGCAGCTCCTGGACACTCTGCTCCAATGCAGTCCAGCATTGTCCACCTAGGACAAGGGAGCAGAGTCATTACGCGTGACTGGCCAGACCCCTGCAGCCCACCCAATGTGCACAGCATACAGCCATGCGCCACACCCCAGTGATGGCATGTGACCATCCATAGTGTCCGCGCCCACATGACCCACCTACCCAGGCACCCACAGCCATGCAGAATGCTGCACACACCCACCGCCCATGTTCCGCACAGCACCACCGTGGCCGTACAGTGACATGGCTATGAGGTGCGACGGCAGTGGCACAGCCATGTACCCAGTGCACGCACAGACCACCTGCAAAGCCCACCCACACATGCAGTGCCACAGGACAGTGCTGAGTGCACCATGTGGCATACACAGCAGTGGGGCCTAGTGCTGGTGGCCACGCCCCACCACCACCACCCCTGCAACCCAACATGCACAGATGTAAGGGGAAACATGGCACTCACCTACATCCAGGCCAGCAGGGCACTGCTGGCCCATGGCCCCTCCACCGTGTCCCTACTGCATCGGCAGTGCACCCACTCGGTCTTGCTCCACCTGTACTCGGGCCTGCCTTGCCAAACAGCGCTCCTCCAGGCCTAGGGTGCAAACATGGAGAGGGAAACATCACAGCCCAGCCATGATACACCCCCACCACCACCGCCACCCCCACAAGATGGCCCCCATCCCCCTGTGGGGTGGACCTATGCACACCACGATACCTGCACAGACTGACACTACCAGTGATTGGATGGAGCACCTACCTGGCCATGGCATGGCACCTCACCGGGCACGTGCCTGCAGATGTCCCAATCAGTCAGGGTCCCTCCGCTGTAGGTCGCCATACCTGTGGCGACACTGCTCCACTGTCCGGGCAATCCCGGTCACCTCCTCCAGGCCGTCAACCACCTCATGCCACACAGCACTACATGGCGTGCCTAGGGGATCCTGCCCAAATAGGGAACCAGCATGTGGCTTAACTAGGGCCACCAAGTTGGCTAGATCAATTGCGCTCCACATCTGCTCTCTACTATGAGGCATCCTTCAGTTGGTATCGCAATCAAAATGGCGCTCTGTAGCGCATATGACCCATGAGGGGAGGCAGCGTGGTACTGCACTGCCAGTCCCGATCGCACTTCACTGAACTGCGCGATAGGGGTGCACCCATGTGGATGCATGGTGCCTAGGGGGGCAAAGGTCAACTGCAGGGTCAAGGGTCTGTCTGTGCATGGAGTGCCACAGCACTATTGGAATGCCCTGCATGTAGCACAGTAGGATGCTTGTGTCTGACACCCTGCAGTGCCCTACCGTGCTGTGGCTCCATGGCACCTACAGCGCACCAGTGCACAAGTGCCACACGGGTGAACAGCACACTAGCACCACAGGCACAGTGGTGGCTATGCGCTGCACTGCCTCCCGCACACAGCATGTCAGTAGTGCTGCATGCATCGGCGTCAGCACCCTGGGCATGTGCCGTGCGGTGCCGATTGCACACGTCACAGTGCTGCACCAATGCCTGAGCATGCTCAGCAACATTGTGCAAGGTGTAACAGAGCGATATTCAGCCAGCATATGGAAATCAGCTCATCAGCCATTCCACGGTGCAACCACTGCATTAGCATCCACTTACAGTTGCTCCTTGCCTCATTTGCATGCGTTGCACTATATAAATGTGACATGGGGCTGCAGAGGACATAGTTAGGTATTGCAGTCTATTGTGGTGGGTTGCATGCTGTTGGGATGTGGGGACTGTGGTTTGTGAGGGCTGAATGGGACTGCACAGTCCAAGATAACACCTGTCATTCCCACAGGCTCGATCATGACCGAACGTGAGGAAGAGAAGGAACATGGATGGGGAGAAGAAGGAGGCCCAACTTCACCCAGGCTGAATCAGATGCCCTGTTCGAGGCATATCTTGACAGGGAACTGCTGCTCAGCGGACAGCGGGGAACGCCACAGGCCCATGCTGCGGCAAGGAGTCAGGTGATGCATGCTGTGAACCAGCAGGGCAGCCACCAGTGGTCCATGCAGGAGTGTAAGAAGAAGGCTGGCACAGACAGGAGGTGGATCAAAGACAAGACAAGGTGGCTGCCATCAAGGCTGCACCTGCTGCCACTGGTGGGGGCCAGCTGGATGTACCATGTCTGACACCACAGGAGGAGTGGGTGGCCAGTGGCATGTGGTGTTGTGCCATTGACTGCTTTCCTGGTGGTGGCATCCAGACAGTTGGCAACCCATCACTGCATGGTAGGTCCTGTGCTGTCACTGTGTGGGTGGTGGAGGGAATGCCACAGGCAGGGCGGATCCACTAATGCTAATGTGTTCCCTTACAGCTCCTGAGCATCTACATGGGTCAGTGGTGGTGGGTGTGTCCACTGAGGGGGATGCCCTGGACACGGAGGATCATTCATCCACCTCCACATGTGTCTGAGGGACTGGACTAGTGCATACCTGCATGTCTGTCTGAACTGATGAGGGTGGTGCAAGTGCGGATGAGGCCCTGCTTGTGTGCCAGTGTGACAGCACCCACAGTCTCCAGCATGCTGGGAGATGGATTGGTGCAGGATCCAGCATCAATGATGATGGACCACATGTCCCAGACAGTGATACGTGTGGGACACAGGATGGTCCCACAGCAGGCAATGGCACGGGCATTGCCATGGGTTGTGCCGCCTTGGAGGCCTGCATAACAACTCAGTCCCAGCCTGTGCCTGTATGCCCCAGTGGGGCAGCACTGGTGTGCATCCAGGGTGGTTGGGATATTGTGGCTGCTGCGGTGGCGCTGGTGAGCCTTGGCGTTTGGCAGCCAGAGGGGCAGCGCCAGCAGTCAGCTAATGGCGATGGGGGGGGACAGTGTCGGGGGACGGTGGCAGTGCACTGCGTGTGGACGTGCCCCAGCATGGCTCTGGTGTGCAGTGCCCATTGTCAAGGGCTGCTGGCCAGCAGGGCCAGGAACACCACGAGGGACAGCATGCCGGACCAGCGGATGACCTCTTTGACGAGCACAGCCGTCTACTCCAGGATTCAGTAGATCAGCAGATGCGGCTTGTGACGGCAGTGGATGCACTCAGTGCAGTTCTTGTCAGTCAGAGGAGCGGCGCAGCAGGGACCACGATCTGCTTCTGGCAGACATGGCCCGACAGCGGGCGGATGTGACTGCTGCCATTGACAGGAAGAACAATGCATTGACAGCTGTCATGGCCACATTGGGCAACCAGTTCAGTGCCCATCCGCCGCAGACACCGTGCAGTGTCATGTCCATCCCTCATTCCCAGTGCTGTGCGACACCTGCTATGTCGACACCAGGTTCGGCTGCGGGCATACCGAGCACACCTGGCGCAGGCAAGTTCCATGGGCTGCAGACCCCCGTGTGAACATGGTCGTGTTCATGCAGTGTCACCCTTGGGGGACCATTGGTGCCACCCCATGAGGCCAATGGTCAGCCTTACATGGCTGGCAGGTCTCGGCAGGGCTGCCCACACATCCGTGGTGGCCGTGGTACTGTGCCGCATGACTGACCTGTCTCCCACCATGGCCACTGTCTGCTGCTGCCTTATGTGCAGTGTGGTGTGCACTATGCAACACACAGGTGGGGTACCCTGCCCTGCACACACACGGTCCCTGTGCACACCCTCCCAACTGCTGGCCATCATGGCGTGTGCATGATGATGCCTGTGTTGCGCTGTCTGCCAGTGTGCAATGGTGCCCAGCATCTGAGGCATGCACAGTGATGGCCACTGGGCATGGTCATGTGTGGATGTGTGTGGGGGTGAGGGTGGCTGTTGGGGTTGGCGTGCCGTCTACCCCTTGTGCATGTCTTGTGGTGTGTGTGCCTGTGTGTGCACGTGTCGTGTTCAGCCCTGCCCATCCCTGATGGCTTATGTGGTGCCAAGCTCAGACCCATTCCGTTACCACCATCTGCCCCTGGTGTCCTGCCCTGCCATCTGTGGGTTGTGTCCTTGCCCTTGGTGGTTGCGCATGGCCCCATGACCTGCCTGTGTTGACCAAAGTTCTCTTCTGTAATGGTGTCCAGGTGCAGCTGTGACATCTGGATCGGGGGGTCTCTTCATCCAGGGGGTGGCTGCCCATCACCAGCTGGACCGACATCCTCATCATCCCCACCGCTGTCCCCCTCTTCAACCTCTACAGCTATCCCACAGTCGGCGGCCATGTTGTGCAGAATAAAGCAGGCCAGGAATAGCTCACAGGCCTTCGAGGGGCTGTACTGTAGGGCACCGCCAGATGTGCCCAGGCACTGGAACCATGCCTTCAGCATCCCGAACACCCGCTCGATGACACTCCATGTTGTGGCATGTGCCTCATTGTACCGTAGCTGCGATGGGGTCGTGGGGCACCGGTATGGTGTGAGCAGCCAGGGACGTAGTGGGTAATCACTGTCACCTGTGTGTAGAAGGTGGACATTAGAATGGTGGTCTGCATCGCTATGCCATGGGCCAACAAGGCCGGTACCCATGGCACCTCTGACTATGCACCCCCCCACATCTGCTTATGTCATCCTGCATGATATGCATACTCACCCACTAAATGGCCAGTGGGGATGTCCCCACTCTCAAACCTGTGGCACAGTGCAGACTGGTGCCAGATGAAGGCATCATGTGCTCCCCCAGGGTGCATGGTACAGACATTGGTAATGTGCCCCCTGGCCACGTGGGTGCAGTCAATGGCCCTGAGCATGCCAGGCAACTGTGCTACCCTGTGGAACTCCTGTATGTGTGCTGTGCACTCTGCCTGTGTGCTGGGGAAATGGATGTACTCCACAGCATGTGGAAGCAGTGTGCTGAGCAATTGTGTGAGTAGGCATGACGCGGCCAACTGGGTTATGCCTGTCATGTCCCCTGTTGGTCTCTGGAAGGTTCCCGTGGTGAGCAGGCAAATGACAGCTGTCACCTTCGTCTCCACTGACAGAGCATGGCTCCGTCATGTGGGTGTCTGCATTTCATTACTGCACAGCTCACAGAGATGCCTCAGGATCACCCGGTTCAGGTGGTACCAGTCCACAATCTCTGTGTCAGAGTAGTGTTTGAAGCTGGTGTGTGCGCGGTACTGCCTGTTCTGGGCATACTGCCGAAGGGCCCTTCCACGGCCGTGCCCCCCTGCTGCCTGCCTTCTCACACTCCCCATTACCGCCTCCATATGGAAGGTGGTGCTGGCCATGTCCCTGGCTGGTGTCCCCCTCCAGCAGCTGTTGTCCTGTTCTCCCCGCTGTCCATTCCTGATGCTCCCCCTGCACCGGGTACACCTCTGGCCTTTGGCTGTGGCCGTGGCTGTACCTCCTGCCACTGCCCTCAGTCCACTGTGGCACTCCACAGCCTTTGCTGCATAGTGGCACAGGCTCGCCCACTCCTACCCTTCTGGTGAGCCCTTTCCTACTCCTGCCCAGTCCTGCACACTGCTTCCTTCTGTACCACCCTGGCTCTCTGTCACTACGCTCCCAGCTGTGGCTTTCCTTTTGTGTTCTTGTGCCCCTCTCTTGCTCCCTTTTATTTTGGATCATTTCTGCTGTCGCACAACTTCTGCTTGCTCTCCTATTGCACACAGCACATGCTGTTGAATATCACACTGTGCATGTTATTCATGGTACTGCCCCCTACGGCTGCACATGCATTCATTACTATTGCGCTCTGGTGCATTGCTTATTGCACTGCACAGCTGCCTCCCGCTGAATATCGCACAATGGTGCATTTCTGTACTTGCACTGGCACATCTCTGTTGCGCATGGTGCAACATTTCTGAATATCTGGGCCTCGGAATAAAGTGAATATGGTTGCTTGTAATGTATGTGAATATATTGATCTCAATCTGAACTGAGAGAGGGCTTTTGGTGGTGCCTCTTTTTCCCACTCTCTAATTCCCTCCTAATCTCTCCCTCCCCCCCTCCTTCCCTCCTGCCTAATTAACCTATGCTTCTCAACCTCACTGCTACTGCTCCCCTCTCCCTCCTCCCTCCCCCACCCTTATTTCACCCCTCATCCTCTCCTCCAATTCCTACTGTCAACTTGGTGCATCTCGCTTCAACTCAATTCCTGCTACTGGCACTCAAGTATTGTTATTGGCACTTACTTAATCATGTATTACCCTTGAAGTGTTCCATGATATGTATTCCTTGTCCTTGATATTTGATTCCTGTACTGTTTCACCTATTGTAAAAATGTGCTAATGTAATCCCACCCAACTGTACATTATCTGTATTACGCTATTCAATATTCAATGTTTGTATGTTGATCTGCCTCCACTTGTAACCCTTCCCCCCAGGTCGCACCATGAGATGAGCATTTTTTTTTTTGTTCAGTGTGCCTTTCCTGGTGAAACATTTTCAATAAATAAATAAATGAAATTATAATACTGAATTTCTTCCGTAATTCTGCCATTTCTCCTTTTTGCTTTAAAGGAAAACTCCACACATCCTGGTCTCCTGCACCCAAAAAGCAAACCCTCCGGTTAAGCTTTTAACAGCAAGAGCGGCATTTTTCACGCACCACAACTTGCTGTATTTTAATTTTAAAAAGTCTGAAATCCGGAAGTACAGAGGATGCAGGTTGCTTCATTTACTGAAATGGTGCAGTGATGCATCACTCACTTGTATTGAAGCGAGTGGTGCATCGCCACACCTTTTCAGCAAATGGAGCACCCCATGCATCCTCCATATTTCCATATTTCTGACTTTTTAAAATTAAAATACAGCAAGTTGTGGCTTGAGAAAAATGCTGCTCTTGCTGTTAAAAGCTAAACCAGAGGATTCACATTTCGGGTGCAGGAGACATGGGTATGTGGAGTTTTCCTTTAAAGATCATGCCCAAACATAAGGTACACAAATCACAATCTAAGAAAACAACATTATGTACAAACATTTTCTTTTTCCAAGCATGGTAATCTCACTGTTATAATTTGTGTTATTAATTTGATCATTTTTAACTGTTGCATTATCTACGCCTAACAAATTTATAGCAAATACAAGCAAGTGAACATTTGGCATTGGCCTCTACTTGTTTAGAATATGTAAATGATAAGAGGTAAATAAACAGTATGGTCATCCCACTGATAATCAAGGGACTGCAAGTAACTGACATGAGGTATATTGAGCAAGACTTTAAAAAACATTTTTATTAGGTATACAGGATTGGTGATATTAAAAAGTGAGACTCATAAGGGACTAAAGTGGCATGATAGATGGGGAATTATAGATAGTATTGATTAAAGCAGTGGAAATACATAAACGATGGTGTTGGTGGAGCACTATTGGCACTCAAGAAAGTGCTTATGTGGCTACCACTGTAGCATAAAGTAGCATAGTGCTGTTGTGTAAATGTAATTGTGCTGCTCCTTGCACTATTCCTTACTGGAAGCATTCTCATTCTTTTCTATAATGGAGTGTGTGGGCAGAGACCCCATCTTAAATCTGAAACAATAACTTAAAAAATAATACGTTGTTTTACTTTCCACTGAATCCCCCAGATTATTTTGTTATTTAAAGTAGGTACTTTCAAGATGGAAGGTCTGCCCCCACCACCCCATTTTAAATAAGAAAACCTGTTGACTAGTTTTATTTTAGTTTATTAAGTATTGTTTAGTTTTCTCAGTCCTTGCAACTTTGCCTGATTGCTGATGAAACAACATATAGCGTAACAGTGCTGGAGAATCAGAGCACAGCTTAGAATTGTTCCTCATTGAGCTTGTACACTTCAAGGGTCCTTAGTGATCCACCAATACTGAAAAGAATATAGAATGTGATTGCTTCAGTGCTGTGGGACCCTGTGTTTGACCCAACAATTTCTCAGGAGTTTGCTAAGGAACTGTCTTTTTCAATAGTATCAGCATGTATCATGTCTTTCAGGGAAGGCAGAGGCCTTACAAATTCACAAAAAATGATAATTGATCAGAGCCTGAGGTAGTGAACTACAGCCTTGTTAGCTTAACATTAATTATCAGTAACATAACTGAGTCACAATAAAAAGATGAGATTAAAAAGTAATGTGTACAGCAAAAGTTAATGGGCAAGAGTCAGTGGGGTTTTCAGACTGGTTGATCATGCCTCACAAACTTGTATTCAGCTTTATTGAAACTCAGTGAGTTGCTAGACAAAATAAATCTACAGTATGGACATGGTCTGCCTTTATTTCAGAAAGCCTTTGATACTGCCCCCAAAAAGTGACAATATAAAACTAGTAAAAAAGGTATGGTGGACAATGTAATTAATGAATTAAGAGTTAGTTATTGAGTAGGTGACAGAATGCTAGACTAAATAGTTTTGCCTCAGACTGAGGAAAGGTCAAAAGAGGGCTACCACGGGTGCTGTACCCTGTTATAGGGCAAGCAGAGGGAAGCTAGGACACAACTTAAAGCAAAACACACTGCAGTGTGGTTTTAGCTGTCAGAATGAAAAGAAAAGAAAATAAACTTAGTTCATACTTGGTGACAAGAGACAGCAAGAGATGAAACAACCTTATTGAGCTGTCCCTTTTAAATAATTAGAATAACTGGTGAGTGTTTTTTTCCCATAGGGAAACCCAGTTGTAATTCACCATTATAACCAGCTGATTAAAACAGCAAACATGCTCCAGGTTTTCCTCACTCCATGCATGTGCCAGCCACCATCTTCCCAACATTGCAGTAGACACTTCACCACCACTTGTACTTGGCGTAAGTAAATAAAAAAAAATAAAAAAACTTGCCTCTTATAACTACACTCATGTTAGGATGAACCTTTTTTTTTTTTTTTTTTAGAAAGGGAAATGTTTCAACAGCTGCTTTAACCTGACCACAGACTGTGCTTAAAGCTGACTGGACAGTGGCTGTACAGCAATGTATTTCTATTTTGTATAACTGGTGTGGCAAAAAATGCTCCCCAGCAATTATATAAAATAAAACATGGGGTGGTATGTTTAAATAAATCACTCAAGCTTCTCTCTCGGGGTTTATGTAGCACCCAACACCTTAGGTGTGTGTAAAATGTGAGTTAAACACACCACCTCATGTATTATTCTATATATAATTACCGGTTTCCCTTTCTTCCCATAGGGAAACCATGGCGTAATTTGCCGTAATGAAGGAGTGTTCATTACGGCAAACACGCGCATGATTTCCTTCACTGTGTGCATGCGCCGCTGCACTTCCCGCTTTTGCACACTGCCTGCTCGGGAACTGCAGGGACACTGCAAAACCGCCACCTCGACCAGGCAGTAAGTACAAAAAAAATCTGCCCAGTCAGTGCTGTGAACAAAATAATAAAAAAACTTAAAATCAAACTGCTGACTACGGCAATGTACTTCACTCCACTCAACCCGCTGCACAGCTAGATTTTATTTTATACAATTGTTGAGGCAAAAAGGGAACCCATATTATATAATTAGGTTGATAGTCTGGGTAGAAATCTTGACGTAAGACACACCGGGGTTAGATGCTTCACATAAACCTCGATGTGTGTAAATTCTCATTACACACCCAGACCCATACTTTATCCTATATATACTAACCGCATCCCTTTTTCCATAGGAAATCAGAAGGAATTACTATTATAAAGGAGTGTTTATAACGGCAAACACGCGCACAGTTTCTCTTGCTGTACATATGCTCACGCAGCAGTGCCACCACTCAAGACTGCTAACCGCTTCCATCTCTCCAGAAACAGCACTGCTACTGCCAGAAGAACTCGGCGGTAAGTTCTTTTTTTTCCCCTACACAGTGAAAACCTCACAAACCAGGGCAAAAAAAGGTTTTAAAATATGCCGATGCAAATCGGCACCTGGGAAGCCACACCACGAATGCATCGGAAGCTTTTTATTTTATATAATTGCTGATCCAAAAGAGAAACCCAGCAATTATATAAATAAAATATGGGTTGTAGATAATCAACTGATGCACATTGCTTCATGTATGCCACAAACCCTCAGACTTCGCCCTCGTGGTTTATGTAGCATCCCACAACTCGGGTGTGTGTAAACTCTCGTTACACACCCTGACCCATACTTTATTCTCTATATAATTTTAGTATCCATAAAACTACCCAGTTAGAGCTTGAAGGAGACAATATCTTTACTGTTTATTACTTCAGGAGGTAAGGAATTCCAAATGCTAACTATGCATTGCATACAGAACATGTTCCTTTTGTTTTACCTACACATCTTGGCCGTTTTTGTTTATTATGGTTCCTATTGTAGTGATCTTTATGATGGCAAAAATATGTTCTTGCAGCTATGCACAAAATGCTTTTTATTGTGTTTAATAAATAATTTGTTTTTTGAAAAACTGTGTGGCAGTGTTTAGTTTATATAAAATCTGATATACTGTAGATATACTGCCGCTATACAATACTGTCCCATATCACTGCTACCCATTTGATCTAAATTACTCAAAAGGTTAGTTAATACACAGCTAAGACAGCATTAGGATGTATCTAACATTCTCAGTCCCTACAATCTGGCTTTATGTCTTGGCTAAGGTGACTAATGAGTGGCAAACTGCACTTGAAACTAAAAATCATATCAGCGCAGTCTTCTTGGATCTAAGTAATGCTTTTGACACTGTGTATCACTTAATTCTACTACACAAGTTAAAAGACATCAGTCTTAATGCCACCACTATGCAATGGTTTTCATGCTACCTCACAGGTACACAGCAACAAGTAAAAGTGCAAGGTGACCTCTCCCCCCTTAAAACCCTTCTGAAAGGAGTACCTCAGGGATCCATATTCGGTCCCTTACTATTTGCAATCTACATCAGCAATATTGACTCATATCAGGACAGCAAATGTCCATCTCTTTGCCGATAACACAGTATTATATGTTGCCAGGCCTTCCATTGAGCTTGGCTATATAGACCTGCAACAGGACTTTAACTTGCTCCAACAAATTCTCTTTCATCTGAAATTATTGCTTAATGTTACAAAAAAAAAACAAAAACAAAGGTCATGCTTCTTTCCCATCATGCCCAAGCTGCAAATGTGATTATCCCGGTCCCAAATATCAAATAATGACCCATATTGGTGAGTCACTTGAATTAGTGGACAAATTTAAATATCTGGGACCAGATATTCAAAACTTTGCACTGGGTGATAACCATTTGCACTGGGTTTGCGCTGGGTTTGTGTGGGTCCTCTACAGTCAAAAGGTCGAATAGCACAGGCAAACTGCATTAGCACTAGGAATAATTATAATGTATGCACTGTGCAAAGACAGGGGGCATGTACATGAATGCAGGGGCTATGCTATATTCAGTGCATTAGTGCCATGCAAAGTGTGTTTGTGCCACTTTGAGTGACACTTTGAATGGTGCAAATTACCGCCCAGAAAAAGGTAATCTTAACTCTGGGCAAACCAAGGACGGGGGAGCATGGACACAGCAATAACAGGTGACAAGGCATAAATCCACAATGTGAGACAAACCTGTACTTTATACAAAGACAGGGGTGCTCTATCTATGTGAGTCCAGATCAGGGATCACAAACAAGACATGCAACTCCCTTTGTGTGAAACACAAAGAAAAGGTGAGCAATGGGTGCAGATCAGAAATCTCAATTAATGTAAACAGCAGCACACTGAGGTCAAAAAAATGACAACAAGTTTATATGTGTGACAATCACAGTATACATCCAAAGTGTGTAACATTACACATGCAGCACTGGAGAGATGGAGGGTGTACAGGTGGCCAGGCTGCAAGACATAATATGGGCTGCCACACAGTGCACATGTTCCAGTGCTGGGAATGTCCCTGACATCAGTGAGCCTATCTGATGGTAAGTATCTGTCCCCCACCGGCACATGAAGCACACCTGCACAGACACCACATCACACACGGCCAGCCATGTGTATGGTACTGTGGGACAACCACACCTTTGATGCAGTGTAGGGAGGCACATGACAGTGGTGTCCACTGTCAGAACACATCTGCCTGTCACTGTTTGGCTTGCAGCAGTCACTGCTGCCTGACACACCATAGGCATTGTTGTGTCCCTCACAATACCGGCCACTATTTACTGTAGCATCTGTTATGCACTGTTGCTGTAACAACAATATGTCTATGGCATGCAGCATCACCACCCATGCCTGTGGTGCTACTCCACTGGGGCACAATCATCTTTATGCTGTTGACACAGTGATTTATGCTAGTGGGAACTTTGTCGAATTAGTCCAAGAAAGGTTACGGGTAGCTTTTACACATTTACAAAATTTTTTGAATCATGTTTTATGAAATTAAATGTAAAAAAATCCCACAAATGATCATGTTTAGTAGGTCTAGGGATTATAAGAACTTTGATCTAAATATTAAAACTAAAGCTGGAGATTAATTAAAATCTACTATATGTTACAAATATTTAGGAATGTGGTTAGACAGCCATTGAAGCGGGACACACATATCAAATCACTAGTGGGAAGTATTCATAAACAATTGGAGCAATGTATAGACTAAAAAATTACCTTGATATTGATTCTACACTCAGGCTGGTCAATAGTACTATTATTCCAATTACAGATCATGGGGATTTTCTTTACGTTGGGGCCACTAAAAACTCTACTGAGTTCTATTGCTATGGTTTACAATAGACTGGCTCGTCATGTTTTAGATGTACACCCTAGAACACATCATTGTTTGATGTACCAAAAGCTAAATTGGTTAAAGACTAAGTGAAAGGAGGGATTTATACATCTCACTATTTTTGGTAAAGGTTTTAAAATGGACTGTTTCTCAATATATTGCTGACCTTTTTTCACTTAGATCAATACCATCAAATCTAAGGTCTGCCACTGGCTTAGAATTTAATGTACCCAAAGTTAGATTAGATATAGTGAAATATTCAGTTAAATATAGTGGTGTTTCAGTTTGGAATCAACTTCCAATTGACTTAAAAGATCCTTCTATAATAAATAAAAAGAAAGTTATTAAGCTATGGTTTAACAACCAACGCCATGTCTCTGCACTATGTTGTCCGGCAGCATCATCTAGTAAGTCTTAAATATTGTTTTACGGTCTTGTGGGACTATTGATTCAATGTATATGCTATATTAATGGATTATATGTAAAATGTTTCTGTAATTTATGCATTAAGAGAATGTGTATAAGGCAACTGTATGTATGTGTAACTGGATCAGATCACCTTGAAAATGTGTTTGCTCAGTGGTGTTTTATCCATTTCATGGCATTGTCCTAAATAAAATATATTACTACTATTACTTACTTACAATAGTGTCTGCTGCTGTGTACAAATGTAGCCTGCAGGAAACAAACTGTTTTCAGGTCTGACAAACAGGTGGAGTTGTGAGCAACCCCAGCCTGTGGCTCCCGACCTGTAGTTCCAGACTGACATACAGGTGGAGCTGTGTGCACCATGAAATAGCAACGGGCAATACACATGATAATGCATGCAGATTAGGCCATAATGAGATGCAGATGTGGCTGTTTGCTCTCGGAATGTCTAAGCAATCTCATTTGCCTAGGAGGTTTGAATATACTAAAAGTTGGCGCCGGGCTAGTGTGTTAGCGCTGGGCAAACATGTTAGTGCCGGGCAAATGAGTTAGCCCCAAGCTAACCTGTAAGAACCATAGCACAGTTCTGCAGTGTTTTGCCTGCAATGTTGTTTGCAGTTGTGTACCACTTCTTTACTATCACCCACATTGGCCACCTACTTCAACTCTGCCTTACTCCACCTCTGTGTCACAGGGCTGCTGTTGCAGTTTGCACTGTCCCTTTGCTATATTTGGTGCTGTCTTATTTGCAGGGCTATTTTTGCACTGCACTCTCAGCCCTGTTTGCACATCTTCATTTGCACACTATATTCAACTGATTTAGCCCCTGTGCTGTTCCTTTGAATATAGCTTGCAAATGGTTCTGGGCTATTTTTGCAAACTGGGCAGTGCTAATTTTGCCCCAGGGCAAAGTTTTGAATATCTGGCCCCTGGAGTTCTGGCTTGATTGTTGGTTATACTTCATAACCCCTATTGAGGAATTGTCAAAAAAACTGAGACAGAGACTAGGATTTTTTTTAGAGTTAAGCATTTACTTAACCAAGAAGCAAAATTAAGGCTAGTTCAGACCACTTTCCTTCCCCTCATTGATTATGTAGACTTTCTTTACGGTCACTGTTCCAAACCAGCCCTTGTCAAACTGGACACACTATACCATAGAGCGCTAATATTTATCACCAATGCCCCCTTTAGAACTCACCATTGTTCTCTTTATGCCCAACTTGACTTGATCCTCACTTCACACCAGGAGACTAAAAAATTCCTCATTTTGAGCCTATAGAGTCATCACAAACAAACTCCCTCCCTATATCACAGAACTCTTTAAGTGTACACCAGGCACTTACTCGATTAAGAAATATTCTTACATATTGCTTGACATACCTAGGATAAGATCATGCTATGGTGAATCAGCAGCTAGCTACAACCTCCCAACTTTATGGAATACCCTCCAAAGATCATTGAAGTTTACCAAAATGATCTATCTGCAGACCTTTAAATCCCTGCTGGATCTCTCCTTGCAGGAGAATTGCAATTGTTACTCACAATCTGTACTCACTTCTCCCTGAAGGATGCCTGTTCTGTGTTCCATTGCCAATATAGCACTTGATGATCCGTACCCTGTCTGTTGTAGTATGTTATGTATTATGTTATGTAGATCTTACAGAATGTTATTGCATATTCCTTACTGTACTGTTGTTTTTTTTCAAATTTAATAAACTTTATTAAATTTTCACATTTACGTATTATACACAAACCAATTTATACAAAAAAAGGGAAATAGAATTAAGAACAAGAAATACACATACCAGCTCCTGTAAATCCTCATACTTCTATGAAATTCAAAAATGAAGTATATAATACAACATACATATATTTCCCTAGAACAGTAATTGTACCTGTAGTTTATCATAGATGTCAGATAATATTTAAAACATTATCAATTATAACATCCATATTTTATATAAAAAAAAATTCCCCCCCACAACCAACTCCCCCTCTCCAATCCACCCCCTCCCACCCACTTCGCCACTATGAGTTAGTAATAAATGGAAAGCCTGCAAAACCATTTCTTTCATTATACATAATCTTGGTAATATTATAGGTATTTATCTTAGCTTCTATAGAGCTCTAATTAATGCAATACTGCAATCAATACTACTGTCTTTAAGGGACCCTTAAATAGACAATAGAGTATGTAAGGGGGCCCAAATCTGTTGACATTTCTTACTACGTTTTGAAATACTTGCCAGAAGATATTCTGCTTGTAAAGCAAAAAGCAGTTCCTGAAGCCATTCTATATACGTAGGAATTTGTTGATCTAACCAATGGCGTAATATTATTTTTTTAGCACAAAGGGATATCAAAGTCATCTACTTCCTTTGGTTCCCAAGTAGAACATCCCTTGAGTCTCCGATAATGCAAATTTCTGGTTGAAAAGCATTTTAGAGTCCCAACAGGGGATCAAGTCGAGAGTGAATACTTTCCCAGAAGGGGGATACTTTATTACATTCCCAAAGAATGTAAAGCAATGTACCCTGTTGACACCCACATCTGATACACATATCTGATTGGAGTTTCCCCATATTTTTAAGTTTTACTGGAGTATAATATAAATCATGTAGTAGTAGTAGTAGTAAAATTTTTATTCAATTGACAAGCAAAAGAATAGGAGGCTCAACTGAGACAAGCTCATTTCCAGTGAGGTCCTTAAAACATACATACATACATACATACATAATTAACTTAATTAAAAGAAAACACAAAAAAACAACAACAATAACATAAAATTATTTATAATAACACTAACATCCATATAACATAAACAACAAAATACACATATAAAATGCAGTTATGTATCCTATTATAAGGCGAGACATAAGACAAAACATACATAATTATTCATCATTTAACCTTTTAGCAGCTTCAGATTTAAACCAACTTTTTATTTCACCCAAATTGGGACTGGAACCAATTGGCCTCAAATGAGTTGGAAGTGAATTCCATAAGTTAGGACCCAAATAGAAAAATGTTCTCTACCAGGTCCGTCCTTCTTCTGGGCAAAACAAATTCCATACCCTCAGCAGAACGTAACCCTCCTCTTATTATCCTAATTTGAAATTCATCAGTAATGTATTCTGGTACCCTACCCTAAATGAGTTAACCATATATCAAAACATGAAATATCCTTCTATCATTAGGACTCATCCAATTTAAAGTTTGATATAACTCTCTCCTATGAGTTCTCTTAGGAACATCCAAAATAAACCTAGCTATCTTATTAAAGGAAACATCTAATCTAGCCAACTGGGTTGAGGTAGCCCTATATAAATAATATCCCCAAAGTTCAACAAAGGAATCAAGGTAGCCGTGGCTACCTGTTTCCTTACATTAACATCCATACAACTCCTAATTCTATAAAGTGCACCCAAACGACAATTAACTTTTTTAATCATATGTTCTATATCGGAAACCCAATTCAATGATCTATTCATATAAATCCCTAAATATTTGTAACATTGGACTTATTCAAGAACAATACTATCCAGTGTCACTATACTCAAACCCAAATTAAAATAAATCTCTTTTATTTCCCTAGAAAACAACATTACCTGGGATTTTTTTGGGTTAAGAGCAAGATTAGATTCCCTATAGAATAACTGAAGCTCATCAAATGCTTTCTGAAGAGTAGATTCTATCTGAGTTAATAATGACCCTTTTACATAAATAATAGTGTCATCTGCATACAAATGACACTGTACATCAGAATCAATTAAAACAAAATTATTCATATATAAATTGAATAATATTGGACCCAAAATGGATCCTTGGGATACCCCAGATGTTATCTCCCTAAAACCAGAATCCCATCCATTCATTGAAACCATTTGTTTCCTACCAATTAAATAAGCCTCCAACCACCTACCACCCTTCGTAAAGTCCCAAAGCAGGTAGTCTGGACAGGAGGATGTCGTGATCCAGGGTATCAAATGCCCTGGATAGATCTACAAAATTGCTCCCACCGACATCCCCCTGTCCAGAGCACCCACAATATCCCCAGTAACCCTCAGCAAAGCAGAAGTTGTACCGTGCAAGGGCCTAAAGCCAGATTGAAACTTATTAATCAACTTGCCATTTTCCAAATAAGTCTGAAGTTGTTTAGCTAACAAACTTTCAAAGACCTTAGCCACTATTGGTAATAATGATATAGGCCTATAATTCTCCATTAAAGACCTAGGTCCATTTTTATAAACAGGAATAATTGTAGCCGTTTTCCACATTTCAGGAATTTTCCCACTCATGAGGGACATGTTGAAAGGGTAAGAAATAACCGGAGCAGCATATTTCAACAAAATGCTAGGAATCTCATCCAACCCACCAGCCTTGTTAACGTTTATATTAAGTAATGCATTTTGTATTTCCAATGGGGATATTAATTCAAACACAAACTCCTTATTCTTTAAAGGGACAACCTCTATAGCTCTAATTTGAGGATTTAAGGGAGAAGAACAAGACTTATCTTGTAATAAGGCCTTTTTACCCACTGTTACAAAAAGATCATTAAACCCATCCACTACCTGAGGACCCATAGGAACTTCAACATCCCCTATTTTAAACTTCTCAGGGTAGTCTACTTGTTGATCCCTTTCACCTTTTTAAAACTTCCAAAATTTCCTTGGGTCATTAATCAGATTAGAATTTAATTCCTATTACAATAATCTTTTTAACCTTCTAAGTTCACAATTATAATAATTCCGCATCTGTTTATACTTCACCCAATCATCGTTCAGTTTTGTGGATTTAGCCACCTTCCAAGCCTTATCCCGCTGTTTCTTAATTTTAAATAAATATGAATTATACCAAAGGGAATTATTACACTTTATTTTCCTAATTTTTAATGGGGCATGCCTATTACAAATTATCAAAAAATCCTCCTGAAATAAACTCCAAGCTTCAGCAACTGTAGGAACCAAATCCAGTCTTCCCCAATTAAACTCATCCAATTCTAACATAAATTTTATATAATCAAAATGTTTAAATGATCTATAATAAACTGTTTTTACTGATCTCTTTATTCTTTTTTGATTTCTAATAGCATATATCATCTGATGATCCGGAAAAGGAATCTGGAAGAACACCACTAGCAATGTACCTATCTGGTTCAGTAGTAAATAATAAATCTAAAGTTGTGGAGAAAAATGGTCATTTGGTATACACTCTAGTTACTTCTGCTATTAACTGAGTCATACCCAGAAGATTACACATCTCAACAATACTATGGTTAGCATCTACAGTTTTCCAATCTACATTCATATCCCCAATTAACATAATCTCATATCTGCTTAAATAATCACCTAGGAAATCCTGCAAAACCTGAAACACCTCAGCACTAGCTTTTGGGGGAATGATAAATTCCCAATAATAATAAAGGTTTACTAAATGGCAAGTTAAACAATAAAGGAAGAACTTCAGATCCACCCCAATCCAGTTGGCAGTTAACCATAGAAACATCCAGAGAGCTAAGTGCATAAATAATAACTCCTCCACCCCTCTTTGTTCGATCTCTCCTCCATAAATTATACCCATTCATATATACCATACTGTCAGGGATCCTATCAGATAGCCAAGACTCTGTAATAATAACAACTTCAGGACTATATTTAATAGTCCATTCCCTTAAATGGTCAATTTTCCTCAACAAACTGCAAATATTAATATGAACACACATCCCTTCATTTTTAATATATCAGCTGTTAAATCAAACCCAATACTTCACTGAAGTTAGAATTTACAGAATCCATGCTAATGCAGGGTCCCAGATTTGGATGAATATCCCACTTATAATCAAACTAATTATAATTACCATTTTACAAACTTTATATAACTGACTTTTAATTTAATTATCTTACTATAATGACAATTTGAATAAGCTGTATTTTGTCTCCAACCCACCATTAGGCCTTTATACATTGAAGTCCACTTGAATAAATAAGATTCAAGATAAACAGTCAGTATACCTGAACAAATTACATAACTACATGATTGATTCCCCTTACTAATTATACTTAATCTGTCCCCCTGCAACCAATCACTCCGGAGAGTCAATGAGCAATCTATATTACTCAGAGTACCCCTCGGAGCTGGGGAAAACATATACCCACCCATCAAGCACATAATTCCTAACTGAAACAACAACATTTTTTTTAAATCACACACAAAATTAACACAAACAACACAATTTGTATATAAATACTCCCAATATGCTAAACTACTACAGCAATTTTAAAATAAATACAATCCTAACCACAATTTTAATTTACGTATAGATTCCCCAATAGATTAACAAATTGTCAAATCTAACAACCACTACTAAGGTTATTAAGCGCCCTCCAATATTTAATTTAACTCTGAGGTTATACACTTTAATTAAAACTAGTCTTTACCTTAGATCTAATCCAACATTTTCTGTGGATGAGTGGCGCTAGTGTCACTCACTAACGCTCGTGCTAGCGAGCAGCGTGTTGATTTAATCAGATGTCCCCGCCCCTTTCAGTGACCTCAGCAGTCACTCCCCAAATTCCCTTGTAGCTTCAGATCTTTTTAGCGCTACAACAAAAGTCACAAACACAGTTTATGAAGCAAGCAGACTCTCACTCTGGCTCCAATATTGATGAAGTCCTTCGTTTTGTAGACCAGGGAACACCAGGGAACACAGCTTCAGGAGGAACTGCTGCCTTAGTATATTTCAAAGAAGAGCAGCGTGTTGATTTAAGCAGATGTTCCGGCCCCTTTCAGTGACCTCAGCAGTCACTCCCCAAATTCCCTCGTAGCTTCAGATCTTTTTAGCGCTACAACAAAAGTCACAAACACAGTTTATGAAGCAAGCAGACTCTCACTCTGGCTCCAATATAGATGAAGTCCTTCGTTTTGTAGACCAGGAAACACCAGGGAACACAGCTTCAGGAGAAACTGCTGCCTTAGTGTATTTCAATGAAGAGCAGCGCGTTGATTTAAGCAGATGTTCACGCCCCTTTCAGAGACCTCAGCAGTCACTCCCCAAATTCCCTCGTAGCTTCAGATCTTTTTAGCGCTACAGCAAAAGTCACAAACACAGTTTATGAAGCAAGCAGACTCTCACTCTGGCTCCAATATAGATGAAGTCCTTCATTTTGTAGACCAGGGAACACCAGGGAACACAGCTACGGGAGGAACTGCTGCCTTAGTATATTTCAAAGAAGAGCAGCGCGTTGATTTAAGCAGATGTTCCCGCCCCTTTCAGTGACCTCAGCAGTCACTCCCCAAATTCCCTCGTAGCTTCAGATCTTTTTAGCGCTACAACAAAAGTCACAAACACAGTTTATGAAGCAAGCAGACTCTCACTCTGGCTCCAATATAGATGAAGTCCTTCGTTTTGTAGACCAGGGAACACCAGGGAACACAGCTTCGGGAGGAACTGCTGCCTTAGTAACACATAAAATTGAAGTAACCTATATTGGTCCCGCCTAACATCCTTGTACAATCTGTTCCAGATTTGCTTCCAATGACGGCGCGTTGTGGTTGATGGGGGAATAATCCTATCCCATATGTAATGAGGAGTATCCTCTATTTCTCCATACCGAGCATGGAGCTCTTTATAATAAAATGAAATATAATGGGATGTAGGCC
Organism: Neoceratodus forsteri; assembly: GCA_016271365.2. Lineage (NCBI taxonomy): Eukaryota > Metazoa > Chordata > Ceratodontiformes > Ceratodontidae > Neoceratodus > Neoceratodus forsteri. Next base: position 584,071,966 of record CM028131.1, read on the forward strand.
TTTCTGAAATTGTGCTAAGAATTGGTTCAATCATGTATTTGTCCCAAGGACCATTACCAAGATGCTGTATTAGAGCTTGGGAAATTTTGATATATTTAAAACAAAAAGAAGTTGGTTGATACTTTCTTCTTATATCTGAGAAAGAAAGCAATTTATAATTCTCTGTTAAATCTATCACTTTTTTCCCCACACCATCCGGCCAGAATGACTGTTTAATAACTTTACCTCCATTTCTAAAGTTGGGATTACCCAAAATGGGCTGGGAGGTGTCTTTCTCTAGTGAATGACCTAGGGTTTTGTTAAGTTGTGGGTTTGGAGAGATGCCACGATAGGTGTGGATTTCAACTAATTGGGGACCTTGTTAAGGGGAAGATAAAGTAGTCCCTTTAGGTCTACACCCGTTGACACACAAAGTGACTTTTCTATTTGGAGCCACAGAAGGAAGTAACAATGAGACCTAGGCTCTGTTATAGGCCTCAGCCATTGAGAAACTACTGAACAGTTAATCGAGAGATAATAAAGGTAAATATAGGGAACCTGTAATCCTCCTTGTTCTCTGGATCTCTGTAATTTGGAGATAGCCCTTCGAGGGGTTTTATTTTTCCAAATAAATTTGGAGATGATACCATGAACCTGATTACACCACGATTTAGGAAGAAATTGATTAAGCATTTGAAGGGGATATAACAGTCGGGGCAGAATATTAATTTTTACTATATTACTGTATCCCCAGAGGGAAATGGGGAGTAAGGCCCAACGATTCAGTTCTGCTCTTATCTGAGTAATTAGCTGGTCCAAATTATATTGTTTCACTTTGGAATGAGATTGGGAGCTACAAGCTACTCAAACCCCACGCTCCTCCAAGCATAGCCGGAACTATAGTCATTAAACAAAACCCTAGGAACTTAAGGATGTCAGAAAGAACACTAATAGAAGTCCACAGAGTAAGGACCAATGCTGGCGGCAGATCCTTTTCTTCCCAAGCCCCCACCAATGGAACAAGCTCCTCCCCCGGTCCAGGACTCCTCCTCACTCATGAACTTCTGCACCAGGCTCAAGTTCCATTTACTGGCCACAAGTACATGCCACTGCCATGGCACATACGGCTCTTAAGGTATCACCTTTCTCTGCAACAAACCTTCTCAAAGCTGAGCTGACCAAGTACCGCCCTCTACTGTGTGATCACCTAGGGACATATGCTACCTCCTGTATAACACTATGCTAAGTAGTACCAATGCAAAACTGTGTCCTGATGATAACCATGTCTGTAACCACTGTTCCTGTAACCACCTCATGATGTAACAAACAATGTATTCTACATTGTATCTTATCTAGTATTGTTATCCCAGGTCATCTCTGAAAAAGGAACCTTCGGGGCTCAGTGGCCCTACCCAATCACCAAAATTTAATAAATAAAATAAAATAAATAAGTATATGCCCAGATATTTTATTTTATCTCTTACCCACCAGAGTCTGAGATGTTGAATATTCACTTTAAGGGTAAGATTGTTTAAGGGCATTACCTCTGTTTTAGTGAAATTCAATTTATAATTGGATATTTTGCCAAAATCCTGAATAATGCATAGGGCAGCGGGTATAGATTTAGATGGATGGGTTATATGAAGCATAATATCATCGGCATATACTGATAATAATAATAATAATAACTTTATTTATTTAGCGCCTTTCAGGTACCAAGGTGCTGCACATATCAATCATAAAATCAAAGTATACATATAAAATCAACAATCCAAAACAGCATCAGTCCATAAAAGCCTTATTCCATAAAAAAGTCTTGAAATCCCACTTAAAGGCTTCCACGGTCACACATTCTCTAAGCCGGTGAGGCAGAGAGTTCCAGAGAGTAGGGGCCATGAACCCAAAGGCCCTAGCCCCAGAGGACTTCAATATAACCCTCGGAACCTCTAGCAACCCCTCGTCGGCTGAATGGAGCTGTCGCACGGGGCAGTAAGGGACCAGAAGCTCTTTCAAGTAGTCAGGGCCGAGTCCATGCAGGGCTTTGAAGGCCAAAAGACCTACTTTAAAGGTGATCCGCCACTGTATAGGCAGCCAGTGCAGATTGCGCAGCACAGGGGTGATATGTGTCCTTCTAGTCACCCCCATCATTAACCTTGCAGCAGCGCTCTGCACTAGCTGCAAGCGGCAGATATCAACCCCAGGAAGCCCCAAGTAAAGGGAGTTGCAAAAGTGATAATTTGTATTGGGAGTTATTGATTGGAATACCAGATACTAATGCAGAATTATTAATCTTCCTAATAAGAGGTTCTAAATATAAGTTAAACAAACATGAAGAGAAGGGACAACCCTGACATGTACCCTGCTGTAGTAAAAAAGATGGGGAAAAGACTCCATTACATAAAATACGAGCCGATGGTGCTGAATAGAGAATTTTTATCCACTGAGTAAATTGCATTGGAATACGATATTGGGGAAGTAAATTAAACAAGTAGTCCCAGGACACCCAATCAAAGGCTTTTTCTGTGTCCAGGGACACCAAAACCATGGGAATCCCTGGATGCAGAAATAAGATGGGAAAGTTTGTGCAGGTGATCTGCTGATAGGCGTCCCGCTACAAATCCTACCTGTTCAAGACTTAATAGGGTTTGCCCGACCTGAGCCATCCTATTAGCACATATTTTAGCTAGAATCTTTAGATCTACATTTATTAGTGATATAGGGCGGTAATTTGATACCAATGTTGGGTCTTTACCCGGTTTAGGGTGCACCACAATAGTAGCAGCAGTGAGACTGATATCCGAGAGGCCTTGCATGTAAATATAATTATAAGTGTCAAGCAATATTGTCCCTAACTGTGTTTTAAAGAATTTATAAAAGTTTGATGTGTAACCATCAGGGCCCGGTGCTTTGTCTAATGGTAATGCACCAATGTCTTCATAGACCTCTGTTATAGTCAACGGGGCTTTAAGAGTATCTATTTGGGATTGAGACAGGTGTGGAAAGTCTGTTTCTTGAAGGAAATGATCTAGATCATGACTATTGAAGGGTAAAGGAGAACATGACTAAAGGGACTGATAATGTGCTTTAAAACAAGAAACAATGTCTCTAGGGGAAGTATGGATGATGCTGGCAGCATCTTGAATAGCTGATACAGTTCTATCAACTGTTTGTGCTCTTAACCATAACGTTAAAAGCTTCTCAGCTTTGTACCTTTGGTTGAAATAAGTAACTTTTGATCTAAGAAGGAGATGTTTGGATTTTTCACTAAGGAGAACATTACACTGAAAGCGCAAACTTTCTAGTTTTCCGAAATCCCTTGTATTAGAATGTGAGGACAAGGTTTTTCTAAAATTCTGATTTGTTGTAACAGTGCAGAGGTTTCCTGGGATATTTTCTTTTTCCTGATTGAGGCCAGTCAGATAATCTCTCCTCTAAATGAACATTTTAAAGTACCCCATAATGCATCAAGTTTTGGCATGGAGGGAGCATTTTCCTCATAGAATTTCTCTATGAAATTTGCCAAAATTTCAACCAATTGTTGGTATTTCAATAACTGAGGGTTAAATCTCCAGATTTTATTATAACCTGTTGAAGCAGGTAGGGACCACTGTAAAAAAGCTGGCTGGTGATCAGAGATCACTTTAGCTAGATAAGTACAAGTTTGAACCCCAGCTAGGTGCTCAGTCCCCAACAAAAAGTAATCAGTTTGTGAGAATGTGTTATGTGGCAGGGAATGAAATGAGTAATCTCTTACTAAAGAAACAGGGGCCCTCCAGGGGTCTACCAAACCCATGGTGTCCATAAAATCCTTCATGGCCATTTGTGCTGGAGTAGGGAGAAAGTGTTGGGGATTAGACCTGTCTAGTGTATTGCAAAGAACTAAATTCTAATCCCCACCAATTAGTATAGGAAGAGAGGACCAAGAGGCTAAACTATTCATAAGAGTGATAAAGAACTGTGGGTCTTCCTCAACAGGACCATAAACTAATCTTAATATTACTTCCATATGCCCCAAAATCACTCTTAAAAAGATATATCTTCCTTGGGGGTCACTAACCAATTGTAGCAGCCTGAAGGGTATCCGGCATGCTACTAATACAGCAATTCCGCCCTTCTAGGTGTCGAGTCCCACCCCCAGTACTTCCCTTACCCATGACCTTCATAAACAGTGCGTTTGTGAAGTGGGCAAATGGGTTTCCTGAAGGAAGGCCACATCAATATTGAGTTTATGTAGATGTAGTAGTATCCTGGCTTTTTTAGTGGGGGACTGGGCACCTTTAACATTCCAAGAGTAAAATTTTAATGATGCTGCCATATCCAATCAAAATATTTAATTTCGTTATGTAAGACTAGAATAAACTCCAAATGATAAATACCATATTCTAATACAACAGTTTTATATGCTTCCAGTGGTGACCCATACGTCTCTCTCCCACCCCCCCCATAACTAATTCCGGTTCCCAAACAACTGTATTTTCCCTCAACCCTTATCCCCTCCAACACCATGTTACCAATAATAGAACTTGGAATATAAAAAAAACATGCAAAAAAGAAAAACTAGCCTCAGCATATCTTCCGCCCCCTTATTTTAAGCCCCTTTCCTTGTTCCACAACAATCTGGTCTTTACCTTTAATAAACTGAATTATATTTGAGATTATTACACTTAAAACCCCCTGAGACACAGACACTGAAACCAATAACATCCAAATTACTACACAGAACATAGTTGCAGAAGCAACCCCCTACCTGTGCCAGTACGTGTTGCTCTGCAAGACCTGCAGGAAAACCAAGAACCATTGCTTCCCTCTCCAACTCCGAACCCTTTAACATCCTACAGAAAGAAAAAAAAAAAAAGAAAAAAAATTAAAACGGTGGGTTCCTCTTAGAAATAACCAGAGTTTACTAGCCAAAGCTCATGGATGCATAGGGTAAAATAGTAAAGTTATAACTAAATGAATAAACAAGAAACTGCTAGTTATCAGTACTGTCAACTATATACTTAATATGGGTCCCATGCATTTCAATCCAGAACCCATCAAATAAAATGTAACAGCCTTCCAGCTTCTCTTATTAGTTATTACAGACCAGGTATCATTCTTATTCTATACCTCAAAAGTTTACTTTTTCTACACAAAAAATATTATGCTAACTAGTGCTTCAGAAAAAGGAGAAAAAAAAGACATAGATCAATTTAGCTACCACAGTGGATAGCCCACTTTACCAGCCGACAGCATACTGTGTGAGAGTCTCATCTTAAATTGAGACTGCAAACGACCATATATTGGATCTGAGTCTCCTTCTAGCCGATAGAGAAGAAAGAAAGTGCTGATTCCCTCACAGGATATGTTCAGCTTCATTCACATACATATTAGGCGGTCTTTGTCGCCCTCCTGTGGTCGAACATAGGTATTTGCTCATTTTAAATTTTCTTTTCAAAGCGATCCAGGATACTGTCCTATTTCAAACTTAGAAAAGCAGTAAAAAAGGAAAAAAGAGGACGAAGTAGCAAAAGACCCCAATCCAAATTCTTCCAGGGGTTTCAACGAGCGGAGAATAGCTCTGGAAACAAAGCCTGTAGAGCGGGATTAGCCTGCTGAGCATTTTCAAATGAATGCCAGGTGCCAGAGTATTGAACTGACAAGCGAGACAGGTACTGTACCCTATACCTGATCCCCGCTGCTATTAACTTAAATACCAGGGGGTGGTACTGCGATCTTCTTTGTCTCACCAAGGCTGGTAGGTCTTGAGTCAGCCTTAACTGTTGACCCTCCCATAGGACTTGCTGAATTTTTCGAACATGCTCCAGGATGTGGGATTTGTCAAGGTAGTTTAAGAATTTTATAATAAGTGGCCTCGGGGGTTTTCCAGCTGCAGGTTTTGGGCATAACGAGCAGTAAGCCCTCTCTATCACATAAGTAGTATTATTGGGGGAGGGTCCTGCAATATGCGTTAGCATTTTCTGAAAAAATATAATGGGTGAAGATCTCTCCACTTCTAATGAAAGGCCGAAGATTATAATATTATTTCTGCAACTTCGGCCTTCCATGTCTTCCAGTTTAGCCTCCATTTTATGCACATGTTGCTTAAGGTTCACCATTTCAGGCTCTAATTTGCCCTTCCAGTTCTCCAAAGATGTAGTGTGGGCTGTGACATCTGTAATATCCCTATTAGTATCTGAAAGCTCTCCTCGAAGGGATTTGATTTCTGCTGTGATATCCTGTAATGCAGCTTTAAATGGTTGCAGCTCTTCCATGAATTTTTGTTCTGATAATGGAATTGGATTTTGCTGTGTTACATGAGGTGCCGTAGATTTCTTTGAGCCCCCAGTTTGGCTTTTTGAGCATTTCGGACCCTTCTCCGGAGTCTGCGGGGGCGTGTGACGTGGTAATGCCTGGCACATTTCAGCCTCCATAACAAGCTTAGGCTGCGAGCTGAGCTTCAGCAAATATGAAGTTTTCTGGTTTTGCTCCGCTCCTCAACTTATTAACAACACACCAGGGGTCTGTTGGGAACCTGATCCTCCATAGATAGGCTGTACTTCAGCTGTAGCTTATAATATTATATTCAAAATATAAGAGTTGGAGAGGAGCTAGTCCCTAGAGCTGCTAGTTCCTCCGAAGCATCATGTGATCCTGTACTGTTGTTTTTGTCATGTATCTAGATCTTCCCTGTTAGAAATGTTTACTGTTATCACACTCAATCAATGTATGTATTTGAAATTCCCTTTCCACTGTTGCTTCCATTCAGGACCACCTTGTAAATGAGCCTGCTCAATTATGTTACTCCTGGTAAAATAAAAATTGATTGATTGATATTACCCCATAATGCTTTTCCAAATCAGATTCCTCCAAGAGTTTACCATTTAAATAATATGAGTATCTAATATTTTTATTACTTAAGCGCATGGCCTTACACTTGCTCTGATTAAAGGTTACACACCATATTGCTTCCCATTCAGATAAATGATTTGGATCTTTTTGCAGTTATGATATCTGTGTTTGAAAGGAGTTTCTCAGATGAGAAGTTCTCTTTGTTGGAATAGACAGCACCTGTACTGTAAGTACTATTTTCACTATGTTGTCCCTTGTTAGGTCCACAGCATCTTGTCTCACAAGCTCTGCCTCTCCTCAGTGCAGGAGAAAAATGAGATCCCTTCTCTACCAATTCCAGGCAGCACAAGTAACAGAATATGACTCCCTTTCCCGCTTAGGGTGCTTTATATGCTTCCCACCTGATCACCTGATCCACAACTTTTTACAAAAAGATTTGAAAAGACTATACAGAAAGTAATATGTAGTTAGTGAACATTAGTAAGCATTACAGTATATCACATATGTACTCTGAAGAGGGTTATACAACTCAACAAGAGTGAGTTATGTTGTTTGAAGCATACTGTGCAAATATGCAAACATCATGCCTGGCACTGCTTCTGAGATCACTATTGCACAACCCTCCCAGTTTCAATATAGAAATGGTCATTCTGAGGCCAGTCCTGCCTTACAGTATCGGGCTGAGCCAGGTTTCAAATCCAGGTAAGAGAGGCCTGCATAAACTGGAGTACTGCGCTGCATTTTTTATTTATTTATTTTATTTTTATTTATTGAAATGTTTCACCAGGATGGTATGCTGAGCAACAACTGGCACATCTCCCGGTGTGACCTGAGTGGTAGTGGAACATGAGGATAGCATACAGAGATTTGGTACACAATATAGATATATAATTTGATTACATTCAATAAAGTGAGTAGGCTATACAGAAGTACTGAAAAGGAGGAATGCTAACAGGTATTAACTAGATGGATACAATTCTAACAGTCTTGAACTGGATAGATACAATAGCACAAACATATTTTGCAAACACTTGGTGGGATATAGCTTTGCAGTTAGAAAATGGCTGGATAGAATACAAGGAGGGTGAACAAGGGCAAGATTGTAAAGAGAGACACAGAACAAAATTTGCAAGGTATACAGTAACAAAAGTATAGGGTTGACTATAAGTGCATTAGAGATTAGGGGCTAGTCAATAACTATGGCTAGGAAGGAGGGGAAGGTGGTTGGGGGCATATAGGCAGAGAGCAGGGGGGTAGAAAGGGGGACTTGGAGGAGGGGAAGGCAAGGGGTGAAGGACAAGGGTCTGCCAGGGCCTGACCCATCCAGAATGCTGGGGACCCTGTCGGCGCCAGGTGGAGGTCAAGCACGAACAGGAGGGAAGCAGATTGTAGGCAGTGGGAGTTAGAGCACATCAGGAAAGAAGAGAGAGGGAAGAGAAGGGTCTGCCAGGGCCTGGCCCCTCCAGTATGCTGTGGACACTGCCTGAAAAAGGCAGAGGTAGAGCACGACAGGAGGGAAGCAGGTTGTAGTCAGCAGAGGTAGAGCACAACAGGAGGGAAGTAGGCAGCGATGCATGATGCTGCATTGCATTTATATAGGAAACCAATTAAAAACATTGAAATTAAAAAGAGAGAGCTTTGAGCTTAAATCATCCTGGGCTTACAGCTCCACAAAGTAATTCCCTGATGCTATCAATTTCATTTGACATTTCCAACACTGCATGTCAGTGTCAGAACCCTTTTGTCAATTTCAGCATCTCTGGGAACTGCCTGGCTTCACTTTATTTATTTAACATGAAATAAAGATTTTCTGAATGCTGCAGGCATTCTTTAAAGAGAAAACATAGCAGGCCCCATTTTCTTTTTGTTCCTTTGTTTTTTTTTCCACTTTTTTTAGGTTTTGTTAAATTGTTAGTGTCCCCAAACTGAGTCTGTCTAATAACATGCTGACTATCCAATTCACCCAGGTCAGCTTTGCTACTGCCAGCTGACTCTCAGAGTTAACTGGGGTTGGAGTCTTTCTTCCATCTTGCTGGCCACTTGACATGCAGTACTGTACATGTATGATGGAGATCATTGCAAGAAAACAGACCGGCAATGTGTGTGGTCTGTGGAATGGAAAGGAGCGGCATTCTCAACCACTCTTCTGCTCCCTTCTAAGAGTGGAGTGTGCTATACTTTCATGAGGTAAAGCCAGAATGAAATGTAACCATTCAAAAACACCTTACACAGTTGGCAGAAACCTTTCCTCAATCTCTGAACCAGCATCAACTGTAAGGAACATACTGCAGGTGCATTCAGTTGAGTGCTATTACAGATTAATATTTATATTTAGTAATTCTGGCAATAATTTTCATTAATAATAATCTAAATGTCAGTTCTAGATTTTAGAAAGGCAGTCTTTAAGAGAATAGAGGAAGTGCTTAGGGAGAGGTTTGAGGAGGCAAGCCAGTTAGAGTGGGTAGAAAATAAACACCATTCAAGCGGTATCAAAAGCATGTCAAAGACCAGTTGGGGAGGAAAAAGGGTAAAAGAAACCAATATGGTTTTCCAGCAAGGTTGGAAAAGCAGTCAAGGACAAGAAACTGGCCTTCAGAAAGCACTGTATAAAGCAGCTCAGTCAGAGGCAAAATGGGAGCTGTACTGTAGCAAACTGAAATAATGCAGTCAGGGGTTTTTATGTGGTAACGGTGATTGCAGAATAGTGATCACCATTATGGTGAGTGTACATTGCTGAAAATGAATTTTGGTGATGCACACTCATGGCAACTGGCAATAGAGCACCCGAAGTCCATGATTCTATTTTTAATGAGGGAGTACAGCCCCCTTCAACCCCCCTACTAAAGGATTCTGAGCTCCAGTGGGGTGAATGTCGGGGGGATGCGATACTTGTAAAATAGAAAAGCCGGCCACTGGGAAAAAAAAAACACGCCGCGCCAGACCCAAACCCTGCACCCTGCTCCTCCCAACCGATGACCTTCCCCACCAAGCTAGTGGACCAGCTCGGCAGCAGCCTGCCACACCTCCTCCCACATACATTCCCTTCCCTTCCTCTCTCTGCCCCGCGCGCGTGTGCACGCAGGTTCCAATCGCCCCATCATTCCCACTCTGGTATCCAGGCGCTACCCTGCCAGGTAGCCCTGAATACAGGTGCCGTAACTGAGTCACCATTTTTGTAGGTGCTCAATTGTGAATGCCATATTAACTGGATACCTCAGTGAGGAGGTCTATGCCAGAGATAGAGTTTAGCATAGCAGAAAGGGCGAAGGAAAATGGTAGTTAACTCACCTGGTAAAGGTGATTGTGGGGGATACATCTCTGAGGCATGCTACAGTCATTACATCATGGGTTGTGTTCATCTGATAGGTTGCTTGATGCACATGTGACTTCTAAAGAAGTCCAACCCCTTTCCATAGGGACCTGTTCCAACTGGATCAGTTTGATGTCTTTCAAAGCTGTACCTGAAATGAAACTAGTGATTCTGGCTTGTGGTTATGAATCTTGCACTGTAGACCAAGAGTGAGTTCAAATAGGGTTGCATTTATTTCCTTTTGTTACATTCTAAGCCAACTCTGGCCCGTATGGCATACCGATTACTGAAAAAAATGGTGTGTGAATGTGAATGTCCACTGGAAGGGTTGTGGAGTGCCTCGGAGAAGTAAACATATGCTATCAGCTTTACCAGGTGAGTAAACTACCATTGCGGGGGATAATCTCTGAGGCACTCCACAGTCATTACATCATGGGTTATTAAAAAGCAGTACCCTGATCCCCGGTGGGGTAGGCGTGTCATGTTCTGGCAAACAGGATTTTGCCACTAGGAGAACTGAATGGCTGAAGTCTGTTCTTGAATCTTGTGACACAGCAATCCTGTAGTATCTGACAAAGGTGTGCAGAGATGTCAATGTGACGGCAGCACATATTTCTTTGGCGGTGGCCATATTCTTCTCTGCCCATGAAGTGGCCATTACTCTGGTGCAGTGTGCCTTTAGATCTGTAGGTGGTACTGAGTTACTTGATTTATATGCCTCCACAATCGTTGTCTTGAGCCATTACACTATCGAGGAGCATGATGCAGGTTGACCCTTACTGTGTCCTTGTCGTATGATGAACAGCCTGTCCTGCGTGCCTTGTTTGTGTGGGTGACATAGATGATTAATACTCTTTTCATTCCAAGGGTCTGCAGTTGAGGTTCTTGTTGCACTTCCTCTGCTGGCATGTGTACTGGCAGTTCAATCGTTTGCTTGGTATGGAAGGGTGATGCCACTTTGGGGACAAAGGATGGTATAGTTTTTAAGGAGACTCAGTCTTTGTAGAAAGTCAGGAATAGGACCCTACAAGATAGTGCCTGTAGCTCTCCAATGTGTCTGGTGGAACAAATTGAGACCAAAAATATTATTTTTAGGTTTAGCCACTTCAGTGCCACTGAGTCTAAAGGTTCGAAGGGTCAGTCCATCATGGCTCTTAGTACAAGGCTGAGATTCCATGGTGCTGTCATTGTCTTTACCTTTGGAAGTACATTAGTGGCAGCTTTTAGGAAGTGGATAATGTCCTGGTGTACGCCAGGCATGGTTCCATGAATTTGGCCTCTTACTGTGCTTATTGCTGCTGCTTGAATGCTGAGTGAAGATGCTGACAGGCCCATATCTAGACCCTCTTGTAGGAAGAGCAGAATAACTGCAATTGGAGAGTATTTTGGGTCCACATTTCGGTGGCTGCACCATTTTATAAATATGTTCCAGTGTCTCTGATAGGTAGTAGTTGTGGAAAACCTCCTTGACATAATCATTGTGTTTATTACTAAGGTGTGATAGCCTGCCTCTAGCAGTGTCTCCCTTTCAGAAGCCAAGCTGTTAATTTGAGGTTGTGCAGATTGGGTCGGCATACCAGCCCCTGCCAAAGGATGTTGTGTCTGTTGGGGAGTTTCCAAGGTTGGTCCAGTGCCATTGCTAATATCATGGCAAACCAGAACCTCCTCATCCAGTGAGGGGTGGGTGATCAGAATTACTCTCGCCCTGGATGTATGGATTTTCTTCAATACCTGGAGGGTGAAAGGGAGTGGAGGGAATATGTATGCTACATTGAATAGCCATTTTGATGATAGAGCATCCACTCTCATGGACTGTCTGTCTTTGTCCCTGAGAGTCTGTCAGAGAGAAGAGTATGAGGCATTGATTGTTCTTGCTGGAGGCCATCAGGTTGATTTCTATTGGTCCCCACCTTCTGTTGATGTCCTGGAACACTTGAGAGTGGAGTTTATATTCTCCTGGGTGTATCTGATGATGACTTAGCCAGTCTGCCATTGTATTTAGTTTTCCTGCTGGGTGGACTACCGATATACTCGTGAGATGTTTCTGGGCCCACAGTATGAGCTTTGATGCTTCTTTCAGCATTGCTCTGCTTTTGGTTCCCCCCATTTGTTGATGTATGAAACTGTCACTTGATTGACCTGATGAGCACATGTTTGCCTATGATGTGTTGGCTGAAATATAGGAGTGCCAGAAATACTGCCCTTATTTCTAGAATGTTAATGGGCAGCTTTGACTCAGCTAAGGACCATTTTCCTTGTGCTGACTGATGCCCCGTGACTGCCCCCCAACCTGATAGACTGGTGTCTTTGTCTATTATAATTTCTGGATGGATGTCCTATGGCATCTCTTTGGAGAGATTGTGTCTGTTTTTCCACCATGATAGGCCTCATATCACCTGTGGGGGTAGTATAACTGACTTGGACAGGTCAAGGTTGTACTTTGGCCCCATTTGATCATGAATGACAGAAGATGCCTCATGTTCCATCTGGCCCATGGGATTATGTCAATGCAGGAGGACATTAATCACAGTACTTGAGAGATTAGTTGCAATGATGACTTGTTCAGTTTCCATAATTTAGCAGTGTCAGTGGCTCAGCAGGTAGCACACTCACCTCTGAGGCCAGGAGATCAGAAGGCTGTGGGTTCTATCCCCACACCAGGCACTTGGATTACTATCCCAATACTAACACTGTAGTGCAGCATGAGGGGGATGCTGCACTCCTGAGGTGCCATCTTTCAGATGAGAAGTTAAACCGAGGTCCCATCTGCCTGTTACGGTGGTAGTTCAGGTGGATGTTAAAGATCCCATGGCACTTCTGAAAAGAGTAAGGAATTTCCTGGTGCCCTGGCCAAATTTCCCCATTCAGTAAAATACCACCAACAGATTAATCTGGTTCAAGGTCAGTTGGCATACATCTGTATTCCCCGGGTTGTGCCTGAAAAAGGCAGATTTGTCTAGTGCACTTATCTGGTCAACAAAAACTAAATAAATAAATAAAATAATTGAGTGACTTGAGCTATCAGATTGTGGATCTATGTTCATGATGGGTATACTAGACCCATTATTGTGTTGATTACAGTGCCTAGGTGTTCTATGGATTGGCTGGGCCTGAGGCAGCTCTTGGAACAGCTTATTACCTAGCCGTGGTGCTCTAGGCATTGTACCACTATTTCCATCTCTCGAATGGATTGTTGGATGGATCTGGCTCTGATCAGCCAGTTGTCCAAGTATGAGATAACTTGAATGCCCTTTTCCCTCAGTTTGGCTGCTAGTATGATAGCTACCTTCATGAAGACACTTGGGGCTGAGCCCGTCCGAATAGAAGTACCTGGTATTGAAAAAAAGCTTCCTCAGTATGTGGAACCTGAGAAATCTGTAATGTGATGGTCTTATGGGGATGCAGAGGTAGGCATCCTTCAGATCTATAGATGACAGGAAGTCCCTGGAGTGAATGACCCTTAGTGTTGATCTGATAGTTTCCATCTTGAAGGGTTTGTATTGTACTGATTGATTTAGGAATTGTAAGTCCAGATCTGGTCATAGCCCTCCTGTTTTCTTGGGCACCATGAAGAAGATGGAATATACTCCTCTCCCCCTCTTTGTTGGTGGGACTTCCGCTATGACTTTGTTGTGTATTAGATCTGCTAGTACTTGATATACTTGTACCAGTTTTATCTTGTGTTTCGACACTGTTGATGTGATCAATCTGTGTTGTTTGGGGATTTCCGAGAGTTCTATGGTGCATCTCTTCTTTATGATCTCTAGAACCCACTTGTCTTTTGTGGATCTTTCCCATGCCTGGATGAACTGCATTAGGCACATGCCTACTGGGAAATTTTTGTATTGTTTGTAGCAATTGTAGAATTATTTTGACTGAGGCTTGTGGGTGGAGTTGTGCCTCATGCCTCTGCTAGCTCATCCTCTACCTCTGAACTTGATATAGTTGGTTGTAGGAGGGTAGGAGGGTCAGAAGCTGGTTCCCCTGTATCTGTATTACCCTCTTCTCTTATCTCAAAAGGAATGAGAGTGGGACCTGTGTCTAGCTGGCAGGTATGTGGACCTGTTGGAATGTTCTTTACCCTACGGTGCAAAAAGAAATCTAGGAAAGCAATTGCCAAATTACGACATAGTAAAATTAATGGAGGCCTACAACTACCTGATCTTTTTCTTTATTATTACTCGATGTCTCGCTCAGTTCTTTTACAGTGGCTCAAAAAGGTCCCTCCAGATTCATTCTTAGCCAATACTCCGCAGTGGCTCCAGCTTGAAAGATCTCTATGCGCTTCTCACAGAATTGACATAGATACGCTTTTTTATACTCTACCCAAGAACATCCCTAAAGACTTACTCTGTACACCTATTAAGACTACTCTCAGGGTACATGCTATGTTAAATATGACGTTTCATGTATCCATGGTGAAATATGTTTCACAACCTATCCTCAGGAATCCTAACTTCAGGATAGATGGTAAACCACTGAATGAAAACTTTTGGCCTTTTCATTCCCAGCTCAAAGTAGTTGATTTATTGAAGGACCATAAACTGTTAACATTCCAGGAACTGTGCACTAAATACAATGTGTCTCCTGGCTATTGTTTTAAATATTTCCAATTATCCCACATGCTTCTTTCTCATTTTAGGACGGAACTCTGGAACAGTACCTAACTGGACCTATATTACAAATAATTTCCTCGCCCCCTATATCCCACTTAATCTCTTATTTTTATCATCTTCTAATAGATTCTCTAGAGTTACTTATTTGTCATCCATGGTATTCGTGAGATTATACACTACACACTCCTTCCTCAGAAAAAAGGCCTTGGCCTAATATATGGCATCATTTGTAGCAAGATGTGAGATGGGATGGCTATCGCTTGTTACAATTTTTTATAATCCATGATTGATATTATACCCCAGATAAGTTACATAGAATGGGGCTGCTTTCTTCTAATCTATGCTCAAGGTGCAGGATACATCCTGGCACCTTGCCATGCATACTATGGGAATGTGATAAAGTTCTACCTTTCTGGTCTGATATTAAAGCTAACTTAAATCCCCTGCTGGGTCTTTCAGATGTGTTTACCCTCGATATTTGTATTCTGGGCAATTATGGAACAATACTATTGGGGAATCAATGAAAACATATGGCTCTTATAGCATTATGCACTAAGAAAATAATTATGTGCCACTGGCTTGACCAGGCTGTACCTACTAGAGCTGAATGGTTAAAAGAAATTCTTTTTGCCCTTTAGGCGGAAAAGATCATAGCTCAAATGTCTGATAGACTACATTACTATAATACAGCGTAGGACCCTCTACACACTTTGTTAATGATTTAATTATTATGTTGACTTATTGTCTACACGACTTTCCTCATCAACCTAGGAGATAGTGTGTACCAGGGAGGTGGGGGTGATGGGAGGTGAGAGGGTGATGGTTTGGGTTGGGGTTGGGAGGGTGAAAGAGAATGGGTGGGTGGAAGGTGAAGTTTGATATCTACAATTGTATCTCTTCCTGTTGTTCTCTGCCATGTAATAACTGGAAAAATCTTAATAAAGCTTATTAAATTTGAATCTTCTTTACCCAGGGCTTTATCATTCTCTTTTCTCTAGATATACTTCTGGAGCCCTTCTCCAAATAGTAGTGACCCTTTGAATGGTAGTTTATGTAGCATCAGTTTTGATTCATTATCTGCATCCTACACTTTCATCCACAATGATCTTCTAGCCCTGTTGACTAGCACTGCTGCTCGGATGTTATTTATGAGGTAATCCAGTGCCATGTCAGCTAGCTAGTTTGAGAAGAGAATTGTGTTCTTCGGCAGATGGGCTCCTGTCAATGTTTGTGTTATTTTCTTCATCACCTGTTGTAGCCATGTTAGTGGATCCCTGGTAGCATAGATCGCTGTAGTTGCAGCTCTAGCTCTGAGGCTGGTCAGTTCAGTTTTTCTTTAATATATCCTCCAATTTTCTGACTATTGTGTCTTTTAGCCTGGAAGCTGTCTCTATTGGGAGTACGGTCTTCTTTTTAAGAGATGCAATCTGTGAGTCTATTGTGGGAGGCGTGCACCATAGTGCCAGTTTATCTGCTTGTAGTGGATACATTTTGTTCCATGACCAATGCTCAGGGATGTGAGCTGGGTCTGCATATTCCCATTCTTTGGTCACCACTTTATCAATAGATTCACAGACTGAAAATACATTGACCTTTTTTGCCAAGGGCTGAAGTCATGGGATTAATATGGATTGTGGTGCAGGTGCTGGGGTGTTGAACCCTACTGTGGCCATGATGTTGCACACGAGTGCCGGAATTTGATCCGGGAAGCATCATTTTGCTGATAGGGACTACGAGTCTACCTCCATATCACCTTCCTCCTCAGAATGATGTTCCAAGTCTGGTTGGGGCATCTGGGGACCAGGTCCTTCCAGAACTTGGTTTCTTGAAGGGGTAGGTGTAAGGCCAGGAATGGGCTCAGGTGGTATGTGAGGGTGTGGGCCTGTCAAGTCTGCTACTTGTTCTAGCATTGCTGCTAATAGCTGTTGTTGGGCTCGCATAACCTGGGTATTTTGAAGGAGGATGGTAGTTGTGTCTAGGTTCTGCCCCTGCATCGGGGCATTAATAGTGGGAGCATTGGGCTGTCGTAATCAATCATCTGTTTCACTGGGACCTGCCCCAGTGTCCTCCTCTTCATTTAGGTGAAGAAGTTCTTCATCACAAGAGGCACATAGTTGGCCTAGTTGGCCTGAAGGGATGGGCACATTACAGTGCTTGCAGTTCTTTGTTTTCCCCATGTTGTCCTGTAGAAGATAGGGGACAGATAAGGGAGTATGTATTAGGACTGGGGTTCTGATCTGATGTGTTTTGACATCAGTGTAAATATCATGATAGTATAGGTTTTTAACTTTTAATTTTGTATTCCCCTTTGAAGCAGTGTCTCTTATGTAATCATTAACCCTCCCTGTCCTGAGAGGTGTGTGACCCTTTAAGAGAGATTGAATGTGTTTATTCATTAATAGTGACTCTGTTATGACAGTCCCTTGGCTGCTTCTTGAGAGGTCTGTAGTGTGCAAGTAAGGTTTTGCAGCCAGAATGCAGTATACAGTAGCTCCACAGAGCTAATGTGTCAAGGAGATTATAAATTGTTGAAATTGAAGAAATGGATAGTTTCTTTGGTGCCTAATATGGCCACCGATGAACTATGCATGCATGAAAGTCAGCGCATGCGCAGATCCGGATTTTTGACTTGCCCAAGATGGCAGCTGTGGACTGCACGAGAGTTGGGCTGCTTCTCGCAAGAGTACCAGCTACTAGCACAAGATGGCAGATGGGATTGAGATCTCGAGAGGGAATATCATGGCAGGGATGGCAAGGAAAATGGTGGTGGATCTGAATACAGAAAACAGGGCCAGTGCAATACACAAAAGAAGGGTGATTGCCATCTTAGGGAATCGGGTATTGGACTCTAAGGTCCGTAATGGTGATCCAGGCGGCACCTAACTAGGCCTAAGGTGGTCACAACCATAGACTGCATTTAAGGTTCATGTTTTTAAGAAAAGTACAGGTTGCCTACAATGTTCACTTGTTTGTCTATAGGGCTTGGAATGGACAACTGTGAGTGCTGAGTAATTGTTGAGCAAGGTAGCCGAATTTCTTGTTTCTGTTTGATTATAAGTTAGTCCTGGAACTGCTAGCAGGGTTTCCAGATGCCTATCTGAGCACTGGTTTGGAGATGTGGGTTGATCCTGGAATTACTAGTAGGGGTTCCAGGCCTCCAGGGTATAAGGTACTGAATTACAAGTGTTGGTATTGGCTGCTCTTGGAACCACTAGCAGGGGTTCCAGGACACCACAGCAATATAAGTCTCTGCATTATAGCCAATCTATGTACTGATTCAAAAGCTTTTAATCTTGGTTGCTCCTGGAGCCACTAGCAGGGATTCCAGGCCACCACCACAGGTTAAGTCTCTGCATTAAGGGCAGATATGGGACTGCTATCATGATGTATTCTATGAACTTGAAATATGGGTTGAACCTGCTGTAAACAACAAGGCTAATGCAGTACATTCCTAGTTGTTTTAAAAGGTCTGAACGTTGAGTTTGACAAGCATGCCTGCTCTTTCACGCTGCTTCCCTCATCCTACTAACAATAATTTCATTAGTTTTATAAGCCATAACATAAATTAACTTTTAGTGCTACTATATTTTGGCTCCCCCTATTACCTACCTTTTCAATTTGTCTCTCAATCAGGGCTCCCTCCCCACGGTCTGGAAGACATCCCATGTTCATCCCTCTATTCAAATCAGGGTACCCCTGTGACCTAAATAATTACCTCCCAATCTCCTTGCTCCCTACCTTGTCAAAACTATTGGAGAAGGTACTAAATGAAAAGCTCAGATCTCATCTGGAAAGTTTTAATCTACTAAACCCGATTCAATCCAGTTTCCATCCCATGCATAATACCTCCACTGCCCTTGCTAAGGTTATAAATGACTGGCAGGCTGCACTTGATAACAACCAATACATATGCACCTTGTTTCTGGAGTTTAGCAAGGCTTTCAACACGGTAGACCATGATTTGCTCCTGGTGACCCTGAAGAAAGTTGGGGTGGATGACCTGGCCCTAAGTTGGTTAGCAAATTATCTTGTGGACAAAGAGCAGGTCAAGGCTGAAGGAGACCTAGAGCCAAAATAAAAACTCCTTAGAGGTGTCCCACAAGGATCCATACTTGGTCCACTTATCTTTGCCAATTATATTAATCAAATTGACACTGGCCTAAAGTCACCTAATATCTATCTCTTCTCTGATGATACAGTGCTATACATTGGCAGATCAACTCCAGATCAAGCCATTTTGGACCTCCAGAATGATTTTGACATCCTCCAAAAAAATCTACTCAACTTGAAACTCCTGCTCAATGCCAAAAAAACTAAGGCCATGATTTTCTCTCCACTGGCCTCTCATCTCAAAAAAAAAAAGAAAAACAGATAAGGTTCCTCACATGAGCACCCTTTTGGGAGAAGCCCTGGAGTTCATGGAACAATTCAAATACTTGGAGTCTGGATTGACTACAAATTGTCCTTCATTGATCACATTGAAGAACTCACTAAGAAACTGTGTCAAAGGCTCAGTATTTTCTTCAGGATCAAGCACTCACTAACCCAGGAGGCTAGAAAACTCCTAGTCCAAGCTACCTTCTTGCCTCTCCTAGACTATGCGGACTTTCTATATGGCCATAGTACTAGTACAGCTCTCTCCAAGCTTGATACCCTATACCACAGAGCCCTTAGATTCATTTTGGCTGCCCTTTATGAAATGCACCACTGCATCCTCTACTCTTCTGTAGGCTGGAACTCCCTTAGCTTGAGGAGGCAAAATAATGCTATTCTATGGACATATAAGGCAATCACTCATAATTTACCTCAGTACCTCACAAGCTGCCTAACTTCCTGCATCCCTAGTGCCTATTCTCTCAGAAGTCTTACCATCTTATCTCTGGCTATCTCTAAAGTTAAAACGCACTTTGGTAGAGCCTCAATATGCTTCACTCTTCCTACGCTCTGGAATAAGATCCAGAAAACCTTAAGGCTTGCTTCCACTGTCACATTCTCCCTCTTCAAATCCTTGTTCCTGAGGACCTCCTTCCAAGGTCTGTCATTGATTCAAGTCAAGGTCTTAACACCACAATTTGTTACTGCATTAAATTCTGGACTTAAACCTCAACCATTGCCCGAGGCATCACTTGAGTCCTCCCTTCTGTCATTGTCCAAATCAAGGTCCCAACATCACGATCTGTCTTTGCTTCAAATATTGGACATAAACCTCATCCATTGCCTGTGGCATCTGTCATGTTTCTCCCTTAGAGCAGTCCTTCCTCCCTAGGCCATCATGTCCAACCCTCTCCTATCTCATCTGACCTTCAATCCCCACTCTCTATACCCCCTCCCCTTCCCTCCCCACTAGCCAGGCCATGCATACAGTACTTATCAAAGGACTCTTACATCTCAATCTTCTTTGCACTTTGACACTAGAGGAACTGCCACTCCTGCTCACTATGTCTCCTCCAATGATGTTTACTGTATAAACTTTAGCACATTACCTTGCGTCCATACATCTGTATCTGTGCAATTGTATTTAAATGGCACTACCTCCAGTTGAACCTATTGCTATGTTCTGGTGGAAGTATCTTGTTATATGTGATGGTTATATGTTATTATATTATTATTACTATGTAATGGCCTTAACCCTGTTGGCAATTGTTTTGCCCCAGGTCCACCTTGTAAATGAGCTTGTCTCAATGATGTTCCGCCTGAAAAAAATAAAGATTTTGATTGATTGATTGTAGTCATGTTGTTCTCTTACCTTTCCTTGCTAGCAATTGAGGTGGAACTCCTGTTCAAAAAAATGCTGTTGCTCTTAGGAGCTAAGGAGCTGTGCAGCAACTGGCTCAGATGCACATTTGAAACTGATCCAGTTGGAGCAGGTACCTAGGGAGAGGGGTCGGACTTCCTTAAACGTCACATGTGCGTCAAGCAACGTATCAGGTGAACACAGCCCATGATGTAATGACTGTGCGGTGCCTCAGAGATTTTCCCCAAAAATTGCAAGGCATTGTTTAGGTATGTCAGACAGAAGAGGAAAAACAAGGGAGGATTTAAAGGTTGAAGAAGGGGGGAGATATGGGTGGAGAAAGATGGGCAAAAAGCAGGCACCTTAAATTAAAAGTTATGCTCAGTCTTTATAGTTGAAGAAGTTGGGCCACAGCCAGAATGTGGCATAAAGTTGGGGCCAAGAAAAAGGATCTGAGTTGGTTGAAGGTGGAGATGACAGGGGGGCCTGATAGTCTGCATGTCTGGGTGCTCAGGGAGATGAGGTAGGCTCTGGCAGCTCCCTTGGCAGTAATGGTGTACAAAGTCCAGAAAATTCTATTTGTGAATTAATTCATGATGATCTGCCACTTCTCAAAGATAATTTGCATGATGAATGGCCACTTAGCAAAGTGGGGCTGATTTTGCAAAACTGTGAACTGAGAACCTTGCAGGCAGTTGGGTGGGGTGGGGGTGGCAAGGGAAGTGCAGTTTGGCTGAAAGTGAAATGTGTAGTACTGTAGTCTGTAGTACTGAATTGCAGGAGAACTGTATATTTTATTCAGTTTGTGATAAGGGTTTTGCTGTTTTGACAGTGATCTGTCACACTTGAAGAGTTAATTTGTGTCAATTATAATGACTTATGTAGGTGTTTTCATCAAACCATTTCTTCTTTCTCTGTTGAGTTCTTAAAGTGACAACGCTCTTCAGTCACATAGCTGCTGAGAGCTAAGCTGCATCTCGTGTCTGACGGGTTATAAATTTTGTTGTTCTTGTACTCGTTTAGTAAGTTCTTTTTCATTGCATTTCAGGCAGTGCTGCTAATCCCTAGGGGCAGTGTTTTCTGCTGCTTGTTATGACTGCAGTCTGTAATTTTTGCATCAGTTTAAAAATACTTTTTTAGATTGTGTGCATATTATCTCTTTTGCTTTTTTCTGTTTAATTATTGTTGAGTGTTTTTTGTGGGTCAGCCACTTTGAATCATCATTGCAATTAAAAATATTTTTTTCCTAAAAAGCTAGTTTCAGCTACTATTAATATAAATATTACCATCTCTGTCAAATTTAGGTACCTCCTATGCTGCGCACCGTAAGTTTTTTTTATTTTTTAAAGCCTAACCCTTACCAGGTTTACAGTGGTATTTCTAAGCCAAATCTGTTGCTAATTTTTTTTTCTTGAGAAAAAATATATTATACAATTTATAAAATACTCAAATTTTGGTGGCACTGGAATATTTTACCACCAAATAAAACTGGAAGATGTCTAAAATCTTTTACAGTGAAAGAAAGATAAGGTCACATTTTTGCCCAGTTGTGTTGCACTGTTGCTGTAATATATCTGATATGAGGGACCCACCAAATTGTTAAAATTTGAATCATCCACTCGGCTATCAGTTTAATTATTTGTGAGAACATCTGCATGATTTGTGGGTGAGGTAGTATAGTATGGGCAGACTTGATGGACCCTTGGCCACCTCCTTCTGCCATTAGATTCTATGTGCCAGATATTCAAAACTTTGCCCCGGAGCTAAATTAACACTGCCCGGTGGGCAAACTTAGCCCAGAGCACAAAGCAAGCTATATTCAAAAGGAATAGCCCAGGGCAAACAGCTTTGGAATATAGCATGGGAATGAGGTTGGGCAAACTGGGCTGGGAGTGCCAGCTCTGAATATAGCATCCAGGAAGCACAAACCACAACAGCAATACAGTGCTCAGCGATGTGAAGGTAGGTAGAGGTGAACTATGTGGCCAGTGTGTGTGCCAGCACATGTGTGAACCCAGTACAGATGCAGGCAGCACTGCATGTGAAAGTACAGTGTTCAAAACTGTATAATATTCCCCAAACTGTTTGGACAGCACTAACATGTTTGCATGGGTTTAGCGCAGGGCTAAACCGTTAACCCGGTGCAAACATGTTTGCCCGGAGGTAAACTTTGCCATATTCAAAAGTGACATGCAAATGAGCCTACTTAGGTAGTCTCTGAGCAAACATCCAGATTAGCTTCTCGTTATGCCCTGATTTGCATGCAGTTTGCCCAGTGTTACTGCAGGGTCCCACAGCTTCATCTGTAGGTCAGTCTGGAAGTAAGGGGCTGGCCAGGTCTGACTGCAGCACCACCTGTAGATCAGTCTGGCAGTGCATGATGATTGTTGTAGGCTACATGTAAACAGTACAGCATAGCATAGATTATATTATAGGGGATGACTGATAACTCATTTGATAAAAACAGCTATCAGTACCACTAAATAGATTCCTTCTAATGATTTATAGACCTGCAACAAGAACTGCAGGTTATCAGCACTGACATTACGTAGGTGCTGCTAGCAGCCCTGTCTACACGTCACCGATAACATCATTCCTGAACTACATTCAGTATTAATGCTGCCGGTAAAGTTTCAGCAGCAGTAAAGCATAAATTAAAGTACAAACTTGTAGCACAGCAACACAGAAGCACAAATAAAATCCCCAAACACAGCAGAAAACTAGCAAAATAACTGCAGAAATACACAACCAAATGACACAATGAAGTCAACCCCCCTATAATATAAAATGAATATGTGATGCTGCAGCATCTGCTAGCAGTTTATATCAACACTCGTGGCAAGTGAGCTCGGGGATTAAACACTCGTGGCTCCGCTTTGTGGAGCCACTCATGAAAACCCTAGAGCACACTTGCCACTCGTATTGATGAAACCGCTTGCAGATACTACAGCATCACATATCCCCTTAATATTGTACCTTAGGGGACAACACAGCATAGGCACAGATGGTGGTGGTGGTGCTGCATGCAATTGTCACACTGTAGGACATGCTACAGTACACAGCAGACACTACAGTAGCAAGGGGGCCAGTAGTGTGTGGACACAGCACTGCCTATGGTGTGTAGGGCAGTGCTGATGACTGCACTATACACAGTGACAGGCCCAACATGCAGTGTTTACTAACAGTAGACATTACTGTTATGCTGTTGTGTGACCCGTAGATGCTGCACCTCTGGCATGGGGATGCTCACAGTGACATATACATGTCCGGCTTTGTGTGCTGTGGCAGTTGTACAGCTGTGCGGTATGTGGCCAGGGGGCATATATAATCAGAAAGGCACACTGGTGTTGGGGTATTCCTAATACTGGCCCATGTGCACTGTGTGATGTGTCCCAGCCTTGTGGCCACACCTGGTCTGCGGCACAGTCTGGCCACCTGTACACTCTCCCCTCAACATCCTCCATGCCCACAGTGCTGCATGTGTGTATTGGCATCTGTTGGTGTCCACAGAAGAGTGGTCCACAGGTGTGTGCTTTATGGCCACACTGCCATATTGTCCACTGGCAGCAGGGTCACCACTTACTGCCTGGTATGGCTGGGGCTGGTGGCAGATGACAGCATCATTGTGATGCCATAAGTGAGCAGCATGTTTCCTCTATGTCTGGCTTTTTCTATGTGTCATATTTATTTGTTAGGGTCATGCAAAGCCACGCAAAAGCCATGCAAACACTGTGCAAAGCCAAAATGTCACACAAAGCTGATTGCCCAGGGTTAAGACTACCTTTTTCTGGGAGGTAATGTGTACCGCCCTAAGTGTCATGCTAAGTCATGCAAAACCACTTTGCGCAGTACTAGTCACTGACTATAGCATTGCACCTGTATTCATGTACACACACCCTCAGTTTGCCCCTTGCATACATTATGATTTTGCCTGGCGCTAATGCAGTTTGCATGCACTATTTGGCCTTTTGAATATAGCAAACCCGCACTAATCCCGTGCTAAACCTGCACAAATGGTTTTTGCCTGGCACAAAGTTTTGAACATCTGTCCCTATGTTTCTAGTAAAATGAGTAGGAACAGGAAGTGTGCTGTTAAAGGGAAAGGTACAGAGCAGGCAGCAAAGATGGCAAGAGCTTTGGTAGGGAAAAAAAGGTTCTGCTGCATGTGTTACAGTTTAAAAAAAACAAAGTCTGCAGCAGCATGTGCATCGGCGATAGGTAATAGTAAAGCAGTAGTTGGCAGTGGCATCATTAGTTTTTCAATGCTTTCTCTGATATGACTTTGGCATCCATGGTAGTTGGAGCTGAGGGAGATGGTGTCAGGAGCAGTACATAAGGTTGCAAAATGCCAGGAGTGGTTGATGAGGAGGAGGAGGAGGATGTGGTTATTGCAGCTGGCCCTGTTGTGCAGCAGCCACATGATGCTGATTGGCATAGCCCCTTCACTGTAAACGGTGTGGAGCATGTGTTGAAGGAGGCAGATGAACATCAGTCAGAACTGGAAAATGTGGGTAAGAAGGGTGAAGAAGGGGATGACAAGGCTGAGGAGGAGGAGGATGATATGTATAGTGCCAGCAGTGATAATGTGGATCCCTGTATGGTCAGAAAACAAAAAAGAGGAGGGATGGCACCGATTAGGTGGTGGGTCTGGTTCAGAGACCTGTACTTTCTAGGCCAAAGCTCAAAATCTCCTATTCCTACACCTGTTTGTCCTTCTGGTGTTGAGTCCAGCACACCAAGTACCCCAAGAAGGCAAGCCGAAGTTTGCAAAGCACCACATAAATAGCTGCTCCAGCCACAATCATCCCATCCCATTCCCTGCCTCATGTAATAGTAATGACCTCCAAATCCCTAGTTTAGGATTTCTTTGTAATGGATCCAGATCATTATACTGTGGCAATATATCAACTTTGTCAAGCTCGCATTAGCAGGGAAAAAAGGGCAGCCACATAGGCACTGGAGGGTGACCCACACAGTTAAACTCATGACACTTTATACGCTGGAATCAACACCAGAAGTTAGCTAATGCAGATCCTCATCATCCAAGGCACTTATAAGTCTCGTAATACCCCAGGAGTAGGGAGGGGTGATGAATGAGGCTCAGATGGCTGAGAGGAATATACAGAGGATGAGAAGGAGTCTTCAGCTTCCTAGTAGTGGGCATACCACTATCAGCAAGTTGAATAGTACTACCCCTCTGACTCAATAATACAATCACACCAGTCAGGACGCAAAAATCACTGATTTCCTCCAAACACCAAATGGGAAGTCCCAGGACCAGCGGTCAAATATTACCCCATTAACACTGCCAGCTGTTTGGTAGCCCCACCCTAAGAAATGTGCAGCCTACACTATGAAGCAGGTTTGAACCACATGCAAAGTATCTAGTGAATCATGCAATAGCATGAGAGCTGAATGCAGCAACTCCTGCAATGCTGGCAATTGAGGTCACCACATATGATCACCTTGTTTGATGAGGTCTTGGGGCTAATATTATCAAGCAGATAGGAGAGCCCTTTGATACCCTGCTTTGGAGGGTTATAAACACAGATGATGTGGGGTTTTTTGGTATTCCCTAGGAGGAGTAGCCCATGAAGAAATTCACAGGTTATGGATGGGGGAGCAACATCATATGAGACACGTGCTATATTGAGGTGACTTTTATAATACATGAATAGACCACCACCATGTCTTTTACCAGTATGTTCATGACACAACAGACTGAAACTGGGGAGTGTAAAGGCTGAGTCAGGGGTGGTAGATTTTAGCTAAGTTTCCATGAGGCACAGAACATCAAGGTTGTAGTGGTAGACCCGGGCAGTGAGCTCAGCATGATTGGGGATGAGACTGAGTAAGATGGGCAACCTTGAGACCTTTAAAAGAGGACCAGGAAGGAAAACTAAATGCCTGTTGTATAGCAGGCCGAGGCTTCAGTTTTATGTCTCCTACAAGGAGGATAAAGCGGACATTCAATGTAACTTTTTTTTATTGTAGGTTTTGTGTTTTGCAGTTTAATTCAGGATGACCAAGTAGAAAATGAGCAGTTGATTTGACCACTCACTGATGCTGACATTGTGATTTCATGATGTCAGTGCATCAGCACATTCTTTAATGTGAAGTGCAAGGGAGTGAGCAGTGGATAATGTGGCTTAAGTGGAGAGCAAAGGGTTGAGCAGTGTTCAATCAAAAGGAAAACCTTGTTGGCAGCCACACTGGAGACACTGAGAGCTGGTCAGAGATAGGGTGGTTTGCAGTTGGGGCTACTGAAGAAAGGAGGGATTGGACAAGAATGTACATGACTGAGATATTTAGAAATTACATTTTGAAGGGAATGCTAGTTGTTCAATAGTGTTTTTGGACAGATTATTAAAAAGAAATGAGAGAACCTCTCATTTTGATTGAAAGTTTCACATTGAGAGGTGCAGAGTTGGAAGCAGCATGCGAGTTAGCTGGTGCCAGAGAAAGTGAAAGAGAACTTCTCGTGCTACTGGCTGAGCTGGTGCAAGAGAAAGTGAAAGAGAACTACTTGTGCTACTGGCTCCAACCAATCCCCACCTGCTGTGTGGCTAAATTCTGGCATGAGGGACATAGAGCAAGGATAAATGCAATGTTCTCACTCTTGGTATGACCACCCTCTAAATATCAAAAATATTTGCCAGAATTTATCCTTACAAGCATTGCATACATACACACACACACATATATATACTGTGTATATATATATATATATATATATATATATATATATATATATATAAAGAGAGATATGTGTGTATATATATATATATATATATATATAAAGAAATACAGAGTTACACAAAGAATACATTTAGAGGAGAAGAGAGAAAGGCAAAAACCTAGTTACAAAAGATTGACTAAAAACAGTTTCAGAAAAAGAGTGTTTGCAACAAGAAAAAAAAGTGACCACAAAGAGGTTGTAGACATACAGTATATAGTGGATTAATAGAAAGTAAAACCTTCACCACTAATATTCAAATCTAGCTGGCTAAAAGCCCTCCAAAATACAGATGAATTCACTTTAAAATGAATACAACTAAAACAGATCTGTGTACCACACACTCAGTCTCAGAACTGCAAACCAAAAGTGAATCCATATACTCTGTATAGAGCTTGCTGAACCATGTGTCCTACTGCCAGACTTGTTTACTAAGAGCCTCTCCCTGAGAGTTAGCCTTAAAGCAAAGTTTATTGCTAAATTCACCAGCAAGGTTCATGGGCAAAGTAGCTGAGAAGTGGTTGAAAAGCTAACCCAGAAATTGGTGAAGATTTGGGAAGTGATCTGGAAAGCAAATTTCACCACTTTGCATGAACTTTGTGGGCAAAATATAACTTCATTACATCTGTACTTGGCAGACCTGTTGAGCTGCTTGCTAGTGACAGGCATGACCCTGATGGATTGAAGTGTAGCAATTGTTGTACTTCTATATAAGAGCAGAAACTTGAAGAACTGGGCAACTAGAGGATGAACTGCCTGACCTCCATTGTAAGGAAACTGCTGGAGACCATTTATCAAGGAGCAGTTAATAGACTTCCTGGAGAATTATGGTCTCCAGGACAGCAAATCAGCATGGCTTCATGAAAGGGAAATCTTGCCAAACATACTTTATAGAACTCTTCAGCACAGTTTCTAGGGTGGTGGACAGGGGTCGGGTGGTGGACATCTTGCTTCTGGACTTCAGGAGGCTTTTGACTCAGTACTCCATAGACATCTTGTGAAGACATTGGGTTTCTTGGCAGAGAAAGATGAAACAAGGTGGGTAAAAAAACTGGGTAGGGGAGGAACCCAAAGTGTAGTGCTAAATTGAAAGCACTCTGAGTGGGTGACCAGCATGGAGTCCCAGAGGTTGGTCCTGGGTTTGTGTGATTCAATAGGTTTATACAGTACATGACAATGGAGAAGGGGTTTAGGGTGCAATCTGTCTCTCTGTAGATGACACTAAGATATGTAGCAGGGTGGACAGCGAGAAAGCAGTTAGGGACATGAAAGAGGACCTAGAAACATTAGAAAAATGGTCCAAGATCTGGCAGTTCAAATGAATGTCAAAAAGATTAGTGTCATGCACACGGGGAAAAGAAACTTGAAAACATAGTATTGGATGGAGGCATGTTACATCAGTGCTCAGAAGACAGGGGAATGGGGTTACAACAGGTGACACCCTCAAAAACACTACCCACTGCAATAAGGCATATGGGAAGGCCATCAGGATGCCAGGGAGCTTAGGTAGGACCTTCTCTAGCAGAAGGAAGGAATTAATCTTGCCTTTCTCTTGGTCCTTGATGAAGCCACTGACTAACTTTGTTATTTTCTATTTATAGATAATTACTGAAGAAGACCTAAGGTCAAAATGTTGATTCTAACTGTATCTTCTATTTTCAGTTTGTATTTAATATTACCTTTTTGTTTTGCTTTCATCTCACATGCTGATACAGTGTCTTGTATTTTTTTGTTAGCATCTAGAGTGCTATGTGCAATTCTGGAATCCACACTTTAAAAAGGAAAAGGGCCACTTAGAATTGATCCATAGGAGGGCAACCAAAATGATACATGAGCAGCAGATGAATACGTATGAGGAAAGGCCAACTGACATGAATATGCAAAGTACTCACTGGGGGCCAGAATAGAAAGAGGGGATATGTTTGAAATGTTCAAATATTTGAAGGGAGTGAACAGGATGGACTGCCAGGACTGCCAGCAACTGGTCAAGCATCGTGAGGAGTCTATAACAAGAGGGCATCATTATAAGCTAGTAGTAGCAGTAGTAGTGGGGTGATTCATGAGGAATGTGATGAAATACTTCTTCATGGACAGGGTGGAAAGGTGGGAAGTAGTTAATATCAAGGCAGTTACAGATTTCAACAGAGTGGGATAGATGAATTGGCATGGGTAAAATGATGTCGAGAGAGAGGGATCAAGTGGGGTCACTCGAATAACAAAACAGAGCTACAAGAGGGAGCCCTGTGTAGACATTTTATATTTCTAGATTTCTAGGCAGCTCAATGTGTAATGGCAGCCTGGGAGGAGAAACAAGATTTTAGGATGCACAAAATGCAATTTAATGAGTAGTAGTAAAGTAAAATGTTAGTAATAGTAGTAGTAGAACATAGTAAAATGTGTTTACTTAGGATACAGTCAAATGACCAAGACTCATTTTCAGTGACTTCCCATGTGCTGTTCCAGAGTAGTTGCCAAGGTTACATATTAATAGTATGAATACAGTAACAAAGTAGGACAACTGTTACAACAATTATGCAACAGTTACAGTTATCTATTTTAAAACTTTACAGAATTGCAGTTTTAGCATGCACAGTGTTGATCATAATTTGAGTGGCTTAGAATCCAAAGTTTTACAACAGACCAGTGAGGTGCTTCACCAGTTATACACCAAGTCCCCTAGAAAAAGTATTCCAAGGTGTGGGACCTGCATATGAGAAAGCATTGCTGCCCACTTTGCTTTTGTCAACAGAGGTGGAACACTATAGGGCAAATGATGACCATAGGCCTGCTTTAGGTACCTTCATGTGTATTAAGTCAGTGGTATACAGTAAAACCCAATTATCTGAACCTTGCTAAGCAAAACTCTCAGTTATGTCAAACTGTGATCTATCTAGTGGCTTTCTGGTCTTTTTCCTAAAGTACTTTGGTGTCAGTGTGGCTTGGTTGGTAACACATCTGCCTCTGTACCAGAAGGTCGTGGGTTCTCGTCCCACACCAGGATTGGGCTTGCCTAAAAAAATCACTGGCATCCGAGTGTAGTATTAGGGGGGTGCTGTACTGCTGGGGTGTGCCGTCCTTCAGATGAGACGTTAAACCGAGGTCCCTTCTACCCATCCTGGTGTTGCCCTGGTGGGTGTCCAGGTGGAAGTAAAAGAACTCAGGGCACTCATCGCAAAGAGTAGGGGACATTCCCAGTGTTCTGGCCGACATTCCCCTTCCCATAAACTGGTTCATGCAATTATCTAGGCTGTGTGGGGTGATGATGTGCGACATGGCTGCCACCACACATTCAGTCACTTCACTACCATAGAAACATAGACTTTGATGGCAGATAAGGACTGCTTGGCCCACCTAGTCTGCCCATTTCCCTACCTAGAGGATAAGCTTCAGATCCTATTTAACCAACAGCCTATTTCTTCCTACCCACCACAAAAATTGCCTTATGTCTGTCCCATGCATTCTTGAATTCTCCCACAGTTTTAGACCCCACAACCTCCTCAGGAAGGCTGTTCCATGCGTCCACCACCCTCTCTGTGAAAAAATACTTCCTCACATTGCCCCTGAGCTGTCCCCCCTCTATCTTCAAATTGTGTCCCCTTGTTCTTGCACATCTCTTTTTCTGAAAGATGCTACCCTCTTGGACTTTGTTGATTCCACTGAGGTACTTAAACATTTCTATCATGTTCCCCCTCTCCCTCCTTTCCTCAAGGGTATACATATTAAGCTCCTTTAGTCTGTCCTCATATGGCTTCTCTTGCAGACCCTGCACCATTTTAGTTGCCCTCCTCTGAACTGCCTCCATCCTGTCTATGGCCTTGGAGATGGGGTCTCCAGAACTGGATGCAGTACTCCAGATGGGGTCTCACCAACTGTCTGTACAGGGGGATAACAACTTCCTGTTTTCTGCTGGTGATACCTCTCCCTATACATCCCAGTATCCCCCCAGCTCTCCCTACCGCCTTCTTGCATTGCTTGCCAACCTTAAGGTCATCTGATATGACTACCCCTAGGTCTCTTTCCATTTCTGTTGTTGTTACTACCTCCCCCCCATTGTGTAATCTTCCCCTGTGTTTTGTTTCCCAGGTGCATTACTTTGCACTTCTTTGCATTGAATCCAAGCTGCCATACTTCTGACCATTGCTCCAACCTTGCCAAGTCCCTTCTCATCCTTTCCATGCCTCCTTGTGTATCAACCCTGTTGCAGATCTTTGTGTCATCTGCAAAGAGGCATACTTTCCTTCAGTCCCTCTGCAATATCACTTATAAAGACATTAAAAGGACTGGACCCAGTACTGAACCCTGCAGTACCCCACTAGTAACCCTCTTTCTTCAGAGTGGACTCCATTTACAATTACCTTCTGTGTCCTGTTGTTCAGCCAATGTTTTACTCAGGCTACCACCCTGGGACCCTCCCAGGCTGGATTAACCTGACTACTAATCTTTTGTATGGGACTGTGTCAAATGCCTTGCTAAAGTCTAGGTATGCCATGTCCACAGCCCCTCTCTGGTCTACTACTTTGGTCACCCAGTCAAAGAAATCAATTAGATTCATCAGACATGACCTTCCCGCTGTGAACCCATGCTGCCTTGAGCCCTGTGCCCCACTGGCCTCTAGGTACTCAACAATTCTTTCCTTCAGAAGTGATTCCATCACTTTCCCTACCACAGAGGTCAAACTGACAGGTCTATAGTTTCCTGCCTCCATCTTGGTCCCACTTTTGTGAAGGGGAATCACATCCACCTTCTTCCAGTCCTCAGGTACCACACCATCCTCCCATGATTTGTTAAAAAGCGTAGTCAGTGGTGTCACTAGTTCTCTGCTTAATTCTTTTAGAATTCTGGGGTGAATTCCATCTGGCCCCATTGCTTTGTCCACCTTCAGTTTTAGGAGTTCTTTCATAGCCCTTTCTTCTGTGAAAGGACTGGGATCAACCCCCTCTCCAGAGTGCTTCTGTTAATTGGATTAGACACCTATTCCACTTCCTCTTTTGTGAATACTGAACAGAAGTATTCACTCAGTATCCCTGCTTTATCACTGTCACTCTCGGCCCACCCATCATCCATTCTATTCAGCCTCACTATCCCTCCCTTTGTCTTTCTACGCTCCCTGATATACCCATAAAGGGTTTTATCTCCCTTCTTAACCGAGTTAGCTATCTTTTCCTCAGTTTGTGCCTTTGCTATTCTGACTACCCTCCCTGCTTCCTTCTGCCTTAACTGGTACAGCTCTCTGTCCTGCTCCTTCTGTGTTTCCTTATACTTCCTAAATGCTATCTTTTTCTCCCTAACCTTCACCACCACCTCTTTTGAGAACCATAGTGGCTTTTTCTTTCATTTTGATTTATTTGCTTTGTATGGCTTGACTCCGTGGCAGAGTTCATTGTGAACCACACTGTTTGGTGGTCACTTATTCCCAAATGGCTACCCACTTCTAGGTCTGAGATCCTCTCACTGTCCCCATTTGAGAGTACGAGGTCTAAGATTGCTCCCTCATGAGTGGGTTCCAAAACTAGCTGTTTGAGGCATGCCACCTGAAGGGCATCAAGAATGGTCCTGCTTTTGGATGTGGCTGCCACAAAGGTGCTCCAGTTAACATCTGGCATGTTAAGGTCCTCCATCAACAGTATCTCCCCTTTCTCTGCCATCCTAAGTATGCCTTCTATCATATCCTTGTCCATTCCTTCCCCCTGACATGGGGGTCTATATACAACCCCTGTGCGGATTGTAGTGCCATTTCCAGTCTCTAAGGTGACCCACAGTGCCTCCTCTCCTCCCTGTTTACTCTTTTGTTCAGTTGCTTTCATCCTTCCCTTACATAGAGAGCTAATCCCCCTCTTCTGCCTCCTGTCTCTCCTGCAGTTGTGTACCCTGGTATGTTATTATCCAGTCATAGTTCTCTGTGTACCATGTTTCTGTGACTGCCTACAATACCCAGGCATCCCTCTTCCATCAAGGCCACCAGTTCAGGGAGCTTGTTGCCCAGACTACGGGTGTTGGTACTCATTACCCTCCATTTCTTGATGGCCTTACCACTTTTGCCCCATCCCTGTCCTTATTGCATTTGTCACTTTCTCCATTTACCCGCTTCTCCCTATTGACATCTCTATGTTGATGTCTACCTCACTTAGTACCCTGATATTTTGGCGGGGGCTAGGATTTCCCTGCTCCTTTCCAGTGCCTCCCTCCTTGGCTAGTTTAAATACTTGTCAATGAAGTATTTAAACCTATCGCCTAGGATCCTGGTTCCTCTCCTGGACAGATGCAGACCATCACGCCAGTACAGGCCTGCATCCGTCCAGGTGAACCCCCAGTCCCCAATGAAGCCAAATCCCTGAGCTCTGCACCAGTTTTTCAACCACTGATTGAAACCTATGGTGTGGAGCACCCTAGCCTCATCCATGCCATAGACAGGCAGCACCTCCGAGAAGGTTACCGTGTGTGCTATATGTCTAAGGCCCCTCTCCATCTCCACAAATGCTTCTTGCACTGCTCTGATCCCTTTCTTAGCCAGGTCATTTGTCCCTAGGTGGACAATGACATCCAGCTCCCTCCCCTGTGCAGCTGCTCTTGCGATCCTGAGGATTCGCTCCCTGTCTCTCCAAGTCATGGTACCAGGCAGGCACCATACCTCCCTCTCCCCTTCCTCCTCCAGTTCTACCTTCCTAACAATGGAGTCCCCCACCAGGTGTTGTTTCCTTCCCCTGTGGCGACCCATGCCACCCTCCTTTGGGTCTCCTTTGTGGAGGTTCCCAGCATCCTCCTTGGTCTCCACTGTGGGTGCCTCCATCAAGGAACCACAGTTTTCCAGAATGGCATAGAAATTGTGGAGAGGTACAACTGGAGGGATGAGCCTCTGTTCCACCACCCTCACCCTCCCTGAGCCCACTGTGGTCCAACCACTCCTCTTTCTTGGCAACCTCTGAGGCAACGGCAGTGACCCTGGTGGTCTCTGGGTAGGAGAGGAGGTCCCACAAATCCTGGCCAACTCAGCCTGGAGATGAGCAACCTCCTCCCTCAGCACAGAGAGGTGTCTGCAGATGGGACAACACTGCATCCTCCAAAACATCTCCCAGAAGACTGCTGCTCCACAGCCACTGCACTGCACCACTCCCATCATGTCTTTTTTCTGGCCCCTAACTGTTATTTGGAATACTTACTCTTTCCTCTGTTTGTTTGTTTCTTTTTTTTCTTCTCCTACTTACTTACTGCCTCTGCACCCTTTTATCTCCTGATCTTCCTGTTCTGAGACAAGAAGTTCCTATATTTCTCAGTAGTCTCCTTACTTGCTCAAAGTCAGACCTCCAGCAGCTAGGGGGGGATGGAGAGCTACTCTTGCCCTTCTAGGATGGTGAGTCTTTGGTGGGTCTGTGATCACTCACTTCCTGCTCCCAAACAGGAAGTTCCTGTTGTCAGTTAAATCCTGTGCCTATAAAAGTAGAATTGGTTTAGGGTGGAGGGGAGGGAAGGAGGGCAATATAGTCCCAGTAGAGAAGTTTTAGTTATACCAGTAGCTCTTTCCTCCTGGAGTTCTGTCTGTCCTCTTGCAGAAGCTATCTAGGGCAGCATTTATATCTGGTCTTTATCTGGCTCCTTCTCGCTAAGCCAGTCCCCTTACTTTGCAAATCTTTCTATACTTAGTTAATTTCACAGATACCAATTCCCTTCTGACACCTGTGATAAGCACCTAGATAAGTACACAGATAACAGATAACAATTTACTTCAACTACCTCTAACAAACACACCAACTCCTTTTTTTTGTTTTTGTTTTTTACCCTTAATTGAAGGTCCCAGTACAAGAGATCTAGTTCTTAGTCCCAGTAGAGAAGTTTTAGTTATACCAGTAGCTCCTTCCTCCTGGAGTTCTGTCTGTCCTCTTGCAGAAGCTATATAGGGCAGCATTTATAGCTGGTCTTAATCTGGCTCCTTCTAGCTAAGCCACTCCCCCTACTTTGCAAATCTTTCTACACTTAGCTAATTTCACAGATAACAATTCCCTTCTGACACCTGTGACAAGCACCTAGATAAGTCCACAGATAACACAGCTAACAGATAATTTACTTCAACTATCTCTGACAAACACACCAACTCCTTTTTTTGTCTTTGTTTTTTACCCTTAATTGAAGGTCCCAGTACAAGAGATCTAGTGCTTAGTCCCAGTAGAGAAGTTTTAGTTATACCAGTAGCTCCTTCCTCCTGGAGTTCTGTCTGTCCTCTTCAGTCTACCATTGCTTGTAAAGAGCTTTGGGATACACTGTGTATGAAAAGCACTATATAAATGCTGATTCTTCTTCTTCTTCTTCTTCTACGCTCACATACCCCAAACCCCTTTTATGTAAACCAATGTATAGCCCACAGGACATTTGGATAAATAAGGTTATACTGTATTTTCATACTTTTCCTTGGGCACATTTGTATATGAGGTGTTGTAGTATAAATTTATTGACCAACATTTTCATCATTACATCAATGGCACATAAATATTTGTAAGGCCTACAGGTTTTTACACTTCATAAAAAATGTTTTCTTAATAACAATAATTTTTCACAAAAATCTTGCACTGTCACAATAAAATTGCAGTCAGGATCAAACAGCAACTTTTTGAGTTGTTTGCTTGGAGGATCAAGAGATGTACTCAAATAATTCCCCAACCATTTTTTCCCTTTGGTTCTGATATATATATATATATATATATATATATATATAACCAGGAGAGACACACTAAGCTAAAAAGTTTGTTTACAGGTGCAACCTGGGAGCACAAGGAAGTTAAGTGACTTACTCAGGGTCACACAGTATGCAAGAGGGGGCTGTGGGATTCAAACCCAGGTCTCCAGATTTGCAGCTCAGAGCCTTAAGCCACAGCACTCTACTGCCTCCTCCATTTTGTACAAAATAAGATAACATGATCTGTGCCCTCTGGGACTCCTAGATCTGGATATTCAGACTGCTCCAGGCAGGGGCACAAGCCTGGGTGCAGCGCAACTGGACTGTGCCAAGGTATGGACCAGGTGATATTCAATGGTGCTGTGCCATGGCACAGCACTGTTGGATATGGCACTGAGGGTGCATGCACTGCACGTGGTGCAGTGGCACTACACCAGTGCAAGTGGCAGAACAGGAGCAGGGGGATGCGCCAGAGCAAGTGCAGTTGCGCTAGGTGCAACAACCATGATATTCAGCACTGGGCATGCAAATGAATCCATTATGCATGCAAGGTGCAAATGGGGCCATTTGCATGTCATTATATTCACTCTGTATGCAGTGCACCGATCCGGTGATTTGCGCCTGGCGCCCTGCCAGGCTGCAGCCATCGGGGACCGACGCCCTGCAGTCCCATGGTGGTTCCCCACTCCCATATGCCCGAATGTGGGCATAAGTATAAATAATCCCTGGTGGTCCAGTGGAAACCCCCCCTCACCCGATAGCAGGCATAAGTAAAATTAACATCCCTGGTGGTCCGGTGGAACCCCCCATCACCTGATTGTGGGAAGAAATAGCAAGAGAAATGCAGGAGATCTAGTGGTAACCCCCTCCCCTCCAACCCACTGAGGTCCCCTGCCACCCAGCACCCCCAGTCAGTGGCAGGTGTCAGCATCCCTCCAGCATGCCGCCTGGTCACCCGCCAACTGACAGTGTACAGTACAGTCTGTACACCTATTGGTCCACTGCATGGACCAATGGGTGTGCAGACCAAAATTTGCTACACAGGTCCGAAATGTGAATGAATGCGTTCATTCACATATCAGGGTTGGCAGGTGGCCGGGTGGCATGTGGGCAGGATGCTGCCACTTGCTGCTGACTGGGGGGCGCTGGGTGGCAGGGGACCTCAGTGGGCTGGTGGGGAGGGGGGTACCACTGGACCACCAGGGTTTCTCTTGCTATTTCCTCCTGTGATCGGGCAATGGGGGGGTTCTCTGGACCACCAGGGATGTTAATTGTACATATGCCCACGATGAGGCGATGGAGGGGTTTCCACTGGACCACCACAGATGTTAATTATACATATGCCCATGATTGGCTGATGGGGGGGTCCACTAGCCCACCAGGGATGTTAAGTTTACATATACCCACGATCGGGTGAGGGGGGGGATTCCACTGGACCAACAGGGAACAACTTTATACTTATGCCCACAATCGGGTGATGGGGCGGGGGGCACAATGCTTCCAGGGTAGGGAGCTTGTGGACACTGTTCTGGATGAGCTGGTGGCCACCCACAGCTGGCGGCTGCCATGTTGCGCCCTGCAATATGTCAGCTCACCTGTGGGTGGTGAGGAATTATTCCTGGTTTTATCAGGCACATCTTTGCACCCCCCCGAGCAGTGCAAGATGGGTTTGTGCCAGCATATGCGCCACACATCCCGGGCTAAATATCAGGATGTGCCGTATATGTGTGGGCACGCCTCCCTGCACTTGCGCCGCATACATTACTGATGTGCCCCGGCCTCATCAGGAGTTGAGCATCGCAACTTTACCCTTTGAATATCACACCATGGCACATTGGTGGGTTGCTCATGGTGCATCCTTTTGTGCCATGCACAACCCTTTTGAATATCCAGACCCTAGTCCATAGTAATATTTTTCTGGTAATTGTTTGACTCACCTTCATATCTGACTTTAAATATATTTAAATCTCTTTACATAAATCATATAGTAGGATTGATTATTGGTTCTCTTCTCCCCTCATTACTGAGAAAATTATTGATACATCGATTCTCCCTATTGTTATATCTGATCATTCCCCTATCAGTTTGCATTTACTCTGGGGTCCACCTTCTTCTAAATCCCCATCTTGGCATTTAGACCCACTTTTCTCAGAGACCCTGAATTCACCCTTGGATTAAAACCCAGATTCAAGATTTTCTTTCTATTAACGATACTCCAGATATGTCTCAGGTACTATCTGGGAAGCATTAAAAGCCACTATTAGAGGTATAATTAGTTATGCAGCGCATAGAAAGAAATTAAGAGAACAACAATTAGCTAATTTAGAAAAATCCCTTAAAGAAAAAGAAACTCAATACTATAAATTAAATAAACCCAATCATAATTCACAGCTTCATCAGGAAATTCTACAATTAAGAATTAAAATTAACGAGTTGATATCCAGGAAAGCTGAACTTGCCCTTTTAGGATTAAACACGGTTATTGGGAACAAGGGATAAATGCGGAAAGTTGCTCTCTTACCAGCTAAAAACTCAACAGATGCAGAGACATATAGCAGGTCTAAAGATCCATCAGGTCAGACACACAAAGACAACCTTTCAATCAATCGTATTATGCAATCCTTTTACCATCAACTATACTCGCAACCTAATACTACAAATCCCAACCTAATACAACATTTTCTGGAAAAATTGAATCTACCCCACCTATCCCCTCAGGACAAAGCTGTGCTTGATAAACCAATCACTTTACAGGAAATCCAAACTGCTTTATCATCATTAAAAAACGGTAAAGCACCTGGCAGTGATGGGTTCCCTATTGATTTTTATAAAACCCTATCTGACACTCTTTGTCCTGTATTAGTTAATGTATTCCAAGAGCAACCTTAATAAAGAAACTCCCATGCACAATGACCAAGCTATCATAACAGTCTTACCAAAAAAGACAAAGACCCTTTACTTCCTTCAAACTATAGACCGATCTCATTCTTAATACTGATGGAAAAATCTTTGCCAAATTATTAACTCTCCGCTTAGAATCTTTAATGACTAAACTCATCCATACTTCTCAAT
The DNA here is from genome assembly GCA_016271365.2 of Neoceratodus forsteri. Taxonomy (NCBI): domain Eukaryota; kingdom Metazoa; phylum Chordata; order Ceratodontiformes; family Ceratodontidae; genus Neoceratodus; species Neoceratodus forsteri. The sequence goes on from CM028131.1 coordinate 584,110,909, forward strand.
CAGGATTTATCAAAAATAGAAACAGTTCTGATCATCTTCACTCATTACTCAATTTAATTCACAAAGCAAAAACTCTTAAAACCCCTGCAGCTGCAATAGCCATTGACTTTGAGAAAGCATTTGACTCTCTCAATTGGGAATATCTATATCAGGTGCTATCTCATTTTGGCTTTACAAATAATTTTTGTGCTTGGATTCAATTATTGTATACCTCCCCTTCAGCTCGAGTTCTCACAAACTCTATTTTGTCCCCTCCTTTTTACTTAGCAAGAGGCACCAGACAAGGATGCCCTTATCGCCTTCATTGTTTATACTTGCCATGGAACCTCTTTCTCGTCCCTCATCCAATCGGTACAATTAAAGGCGTTACTATTGGTAACTCTCACTATACTTCACTCATATGCAGATGATCTCCTTATTTTACTTGAAAACCTCGAAAGTTCTGGGCAACCTTTAGTTAAACTACTGAATGACTTCACCTCCCACTCTGGACTAGCTCTAAACCTTAACAAATCCGAAACGCTACCACTGAATACCCTTTGTAGTCCCCTCATGAACAACTCATTAGGCTTTTGTTGGGCCCCCCAAGGTATATCTTATCTTGGCATTCGGATCACCCCGACATTGAATAAATTATGGGATGCTAATCTTTCCCCTCTGTTAACCAGTATCCAAACAACACTTGATAGATGGAAGCTACTTAAACTTTCTTTTAATGGTAAAATTTCCGCTATTAAAATGTCAATAACACCTAAAATATTATACCTTTTTTCCAATATCCCTTTGATACTTCCCTCCAGTTTTCTTACCAAAATAGACAAAATTATCGGCAGCTTCATTTGGGAAGGCAAAATACCTAGATTTAGTCGTAATAAACTTAGATCCCATTGGTCAAAAGGTGGCTTTGGCCTTCCTTGGTTCCAAGCCTACTTATGGGCTTTCCTTACATCTCAAACAATTAAATGGTTTTAACAAACCCAACATCCAGTCTCCTTTATGGGTCAATATGGAAACATCCTTATGTCCTGGTAATGTGGCTACTTCTTTCCTTTATAACACCCTTACCTCTTCTTTAAAGTCTCACCCTACCATAGCTGCTTCTATATTCTATTGGAAAATCATTCACAAGCATATTAAATCTAGCCCAAACCCTTAGCTTACACCCCATCTGGGGTAACCACCATATATCTCTTGATAATCACCCCATTTTTTGTCGTACCTGGAAAAATAAGGGTATTCTCTTTTTGCAGGATATACTTGAACCCAAGTCATTAAAGTTAAAATCTTACACTGACCTACGAGGCATATGGAATCTTCCCCATCAGGATTTTTGGAAATATCTACAGCTTCGTACCGCATGCAACTCTTACCTCACACCCTTCTCTATCAATTCTCTGTATGATAAGCAAATCTCTAAATGGATAAAAACAACATCCAATTTAAATAGCACTGTTTACAAAGTTATTTGTGATATCCTTCCTGACTACTCTGTCAATGCTAAAAACAGATGGAGTACTTTGCTACAATATAATATCACCAGTGCACAATGGTCCAGATGTTGGCTCTCCTGTCACAGATCTTTTAATGATAAACGCAGTTCCCTCATTCAAACCAAGATCCTTCATTTGTGGTACAGAACTCCTGTTGTATTACAAAAATGGGTTTATTGAATAATAAAATTGCTGCTAGCAGTTCTCTAATGGGGATTTATTGCATATCTTATGGCACTGTCCCTCATACAAAAGATTTGGCACTGTACTCACAGATTTACAATGAAAGTGGTAGGTCAACCTTTACACTAGACCCTAAACATTGCATTCTTGGTATTTTTAATCACCGTTCTTATAAAATTTCATATTCGTAGAGCAGATGGTTAAATATACTCTTCCTTCAAGTTAAACGCACAATCCTATTGCATTGAGATCCAACATAATCCCTACCCTTCCGTATCATTAACCAACTATTGCAATATGCCTCTGGACCGTATGACATATATCTTGTCTGACCGACTCATGTTATATAACAATTGTTGGCAGGGCTTTTTAATTTTTGGAATCAACTAGATCTTCCAACACCAATGTATGGACTTAATATATATGGATTTTCCCCTTTTACTGGTACATCATTGTAGTCTCGCTTTTTTCCCCTTTTTTTATAGTTTCCCTCTCTCTCTTCTTAACTTTCTTATATATCTTTTCTTTCCTATACTCTGTTCTCAATCATTCTTTATTACTCCACAATCCTTTTATGAATGTACTTTTTCCTTTTGCAGCATCATATATAATTATGTAACATTTTAATATAAACCATATCTAATCATACTATCCGCTTTAAGTTCACTACAAATGTCAAGTATATGCTAATTACATGACCTGTATTGTTTACTATATTTTAAACCAAAAGCTCCTTGTATTATTGTAGCAATGTTCTTATTATATGCTGCCTCAATTTCTTTAAAAAAAAAATCCTCACATTGTACTGTACTGTAAGAGATTTGTCTCTATATCTTATGAAAAATTAATAAAAAAGTTTAACTGCAAAAAATATATTTAAAGATCACTAGCAATGCTTTGTTTCTTTTTCATCATTCTGCCAGTCTATGTAGTCATTTAATAAATAAAAATGTTTAAAAACATCTAAAAGTAGTGTCTGGTCTTTTTTCTTCTCAGTCAGGTTCAGGTTAACCCATTTATAACATGTGTTATCAAAGTCCTAGAACCGACAGCCATTGACATTATTCCTGGACTGATGTCAGTAGTTGATGCATGAAGAATCTATAACAGCTGACAGGGCAGTCTGCCTCGGGAACCAATCATTAATGTTTTCAGAAGAAAAGAAAAAGCATGTCTTTTTGATCACACTATTTAGAAATGGCCCCTTATATTCACAGAGCAATGAACAATAAATATTGTATAAAACACAAGTTATTCATTTCAGACTGTTGACTGCTGCGCGGGTGATAAGCTTCAAACATGGCCACTAGATTCCCTGTTGCTTGCTTGCTATAGACAGTGTAAGCATTTGTAACATGAGAGTTTGTAGTAATTAAAAAAAAAAGAAAGTTCTACATGTTGACATTTAATAGTGGGAAAATTAATTGACTGACTACTCAGCATAAACTAACCAAGCTGTCGTTACTTCTGTAATACAATTTCTGTAAATGTGCACACATAATTGAGCTGTAAAAATGCAATAAGAACAGCAATACATTGATAAACACACACTAATAAATATATAGTATATGACTTAATCATAACAGTCTTGTTAATAAATATATAGAGTGTGCTGTTTAGAAAAACAAATAGCTCTCGTGAACGATTGGGCATCAGCACCTTTGATATGCTCACACACTGCACTGCATAACTAGCTGGTTCAAATCTGGTAGGTTACTCTGAGCAGTTTGTATACAAGTTGAATTAAAAAAAATATGAATTTCTACAAGACATTAAATATCTGGCACATTTTTATGCCCCACTACTGATGAGCACAAACTGTACACACTGTTAGTAGATATCTAACAGACAAGCTATCACTGAGCAAACATAGATTCATCAATTCACTTTTTAAATCGCTGTCACGATGTGTTTACACTGCCCAAGAACAAGCAGCCAATCCATAACTGTGGTTTATGAAAGACTGTTTTGCTTAATCAATCATCAATAGAGAATCAGTAAAAATAGAAAACTATACTACTTGTCTGATATAACACTGTCTAGAGCAAACAAGCATCAGGGAATCTAGTGTCCCATTTTTGAAAGCTGTCACCTGCACAACAATCAACAGTCTGAAATGAATGACGCATGTTTACACAGTATTTATTTTTCATTACTTTGTGAATATAAGGGGTCCTTTCTAAATAGATTGACTTAAAAAAATGACATACTTTTTCTTTTCCCAGGAAAACATGAATGACTGGGTCTCAAGACATACAGCTCTGCCAGCTGCTATAGACTCTTTACACTTCAACTATTGATGTTAGTCCAAGAATGACGTCAATGGCTGTCAGTTCCAGGATGGCACTGAAAAAAAAAAAAAAGATCATCTCCAACATTAACATGTTTTTAATGGGTTAAAATAAGCATGATGGAGAAAACAATAGACAAGACAATACATTCAGATGTTTTTAAAGATTTTTCTTTATCAAATGACCACACAAACTAGCAGAATAATGAAGTTTAAAAACAAAGCATTGCCACTGATCTTCAAATCAAATGTTTGAAAAAAAAACTTTGCAAAGGACATTCTTAATTGTGAATCTTAGAGTAGCTCTAGGTATTTTTTTAAATCATGTATTTTCTCATGTTCAAAATACCATTTACTTAATTTCATAGTGGCTAACTTTTCTAAATCCTATATTTTTTTTTTTCTTCTAGTTTCTCAAGAAAAACATTTGGATATGAATGATGTCTATGGTGGGTACATAATTTGTGGCACCACATTGTAAATACCATGAAAGGAAGATAAAATGTTTTAGTTAGTGCTACAATTTTTGAGAAATTGAGTCCACAGCACATATATCAGCATTGTGGTGATCCTGTCATTGATAATAGTGTTCTGCAGCGGTTGATCACAATGAAACAGAAGATCTGTGGCTGTGAGAATTAACAGGTTTCATTTTTATTATTTGCATACAGTGAGTATAATATGAATGTATTATAAATTGTGGTTGGTTTTAAATTATAATTTTTGTTGGTTATCATAATTTCTTAGTATTGAATTATTATTTTATAGCTTAATATTAAATGTAAATTATGTTGTGGTTATGTATCTTTATGTAACCTTGTCAACTGATTTGCTCAGGAAGTCATTGTAAATGCACATGTCAGCTGATATGACTAAACATCATCCTGTTTATTACTATTTTAATAAATGTAAATTAAGTGAATGATTAATTATAATTCCATCCACTGTCCATTTCATTAACTCTTGCATTATGCACTGATAAAACATGTGTTCTAAATGTGTTAGCTATCCTGTTTTTATATGGTCTCTTTTGAGTTCCAGTATTTCACTATAATAATCTAGGAAGTCTAAGATTGCCCATTTTCTGAAGTTGTATCCAGCATTATATCATTCTTGTAATAGCTAGTGGTTTCAATACTATCTACCTCAGTTTTGCTCTAACAGCACAGGTCAGGACTGATGGAGCTAGACCCAATATCCATATGAGCTGATAAGAGTCAGTCTTCATATTCAGTCAGAAAGAGTAAGATTAACTTTTAAGATAAGGTACAATGATGAGTATTCCATGGAGCATTTAACACAAACCATGTCAGATGGCTGTACAATATGTTCTGTTTATATGGGAGTGAACCAAAGATGTTTAAGCAATAAGACATGACAGTGCGTATGTTATAGTAGGATAATGGCATGCCTTAGGTGGTGTAAACATGAGGCTGTAGGCAATTGTTTCCTTTACCCTGGAAGAGCCATTAACTCACCACAGTGCATACCCTAGAGTGCCTTATTGTGGTTAATAAATGCATACCTCTGGGTGTTGTTAAAGAAAATGTACAAGTGAAGCCCGCCAGGATGAAGCCCAATTCTGCAGAATTCTGCAGTAAAGTTACTGCAGCAAACAATGCAGTTTTGATGGGGTTAATTCCTTTTGTCATGCAGAAAACCTGTGATGCTATGCTTCATTCTGGCAGGCTTCACTATATACTGTACATATATATATATATATATATATATATATATATTATGGTAGCAGGTAGTACAGGCCGAGTGCATCAACCACCCAAGGCGTGCGTATATCAAGCGCGACCGCTCACCGTAGAGTGGGCTATCTATCTTATAAAATGGCAAAACAGTTTTTTAGAGGGTAAAAGTGCAGTTGTGTGGTCACCCTCTGATATACGCATGATCATGTGATGTGTTTTATACAATCAGAAGTTTGGGTTTGTTGCCAGATGATTCACTCATTTCTTGTCTTCATTCTCAAAAAGAAGGGAAATTAGAGGCAAAAAACTCAGTTTAATGCATCAGTTAGGGTTGTTCCATAGTGACAAAAGTAAGGAAATTTGGTGTTAGGGTTGAAACCCCGGACACCTCACCCACCCCCCCAGCCCGGCAGTGGGGTGCGGTGGGGTTATTGGTCTAACTCTACCCCATTCTCCTATACCTCTGCTTCTTTACACATGTGATGGGGAGAGATTAGGCCTGATGACTAACCGCACCTTGATGCCAGTTGAGGGGGCAAGCTGGAGGTGTCGGGGGTTTCAAACCCTAACACCAAATTTCCTTACTTTTGTAAGCTGTAAACAACCTAACTGATGCGATTAAACAAAGTTTTTGCTCTACTATCTATATATATATATATATATGTATATTCATGGCAAAAAACTCTGTTTAATGCATCAATTAGGGTTGTTTCACAGTGACAAAAGCAAGGAAATTCAGTGGTAGGGTTGCCATGCCTTGCACCCCACACCCTCCCCATCCCCACCAACAGGCATCATGGTGTGCATTGGGGTCATTGGTCCTAACTCTCACCCCATTCTCCTATACTGCACCACCTCAGCTTATTTACACATGCAATGGGATGAGAGTTAGGGCCAATGACCCCAACACACCTGTGCTTGTTGGTGGGGATGGGGTGGACCTGGTGTATAAGGGTGGCAACCCTAACACCAAATTTCCTCACTTTGTCAGCTGTGGAACAAATCCCTAACAGATGCATTAAATGGAGTTTTTTTGCCAGAATGTATATATATATATATATATATATATTACCGTGGCACGGTCGGTATTGCCACTGTAGTTAGGGCTGCAGCCACTTCTATGTTAAAGATGATATTTTGCACTGTAATAACTTTGCAACCATATGATTGATGGATTTACCTGAAATTTCACATGCACAGTGTGGTGCCATAGATCTCTAGGTCTGGCAAGGTGTGTTCCAATCAGATGTGCGGTTGCGGAACTGTGGAGCACCAAAAACATGTATAACACCACTTTTTGGTTATTTCTTTGCTTGGGGCTACAGCCCAAACAGTTTGGGTTTGTGGTCTGAAATTATCAGAGTAGATGGGATCCGGGTCAAAGATGTGCCTTTTAAAGTTTTGGAGAAAAAATATTAATCCATTCAAAAGTTATTAAAGTTTGAAGTTTCTCATTATAGCCAATGGAAAAAAATATATGTACGGCACAAAAGAGCATTTTACTTTTGTGATAGTACATTTTACTTTAGCAAATGGGCTTTTTACATTTGCAAATCCACCATCTTGTTTTTAGTTAGTGGTGGCTAAAAAATGTTGTAATTCAGAAAATAGTGCCCCTTGGTAAATACTAACACTTGTATTTACCTAATCGGGGGAATGAGGAACAAGTTCCTGACATTAATTTTTAAAAATAATGGTCAGAAATATGTTTTTTCAATTCAGCCATTGGTACTTTCGCAAATTTGCAAATGTTTCACAAACATACTTTCGCAAAACTTTCGCAAATTTGCGAAAGTACAATACGATTGCAGGAACAGCTGTGATGGATGTGCCTTGGCAATTCCAACACTAATGATCACCCCATTCCAAGGCAAAGTAAGGTAACATAGGTACAGATTAACAGAATGGGGTGAGCAGTAGGGGTTGAAATGGCAAAGCACACCCATCACAGCTGTTCCTGCATGCATGATGGGGGTGGGGTATTAGGGTTGGAAGCTGGGGGGGGTATAGGGGTTGGGAACTTTAAGGTCCCTTCATGCCTTTTCCTGCATGCACAGTGGGAGTGCGGTGTTAGGCTTCAGAATCCTAAGGTAGTATTTCCCTACTTTTAAGAGGCCAACCCTAATGGTGCATTAACAACATTTTGCAATATATATATATATATATATATATATATATGTGTGTGTATATATATATATATATATATATATAGATATATGTAATAGATAACCCACTCTTAGTGTGCGTCACGCTCTGATATATGCATGCCATGTTGTGCGTTGTACACATGAGGCCACAGACCGAGTGCATCAACCACCCAAGGCATGCGTATAACAGAGAGCGACCACTCACCATAGAGTGGGTAATCTATCTTATAAAATGGCAAAATAGTTTTTAAGGGGGTAAATGTGCAGGTGTGTGGTCACCCTCTGATATACGCATGATCATGTGATGTGTTTTATACAATCAGAAGTTTGAGTTTGTTGCCAGATGATTTACCCATTTTATAAATATATATATATATATATATATATATATATATATATATATATATATTCTTGGTGAAAAAACTCCATTTACTGGATCAGTTAAGGTTGTTCTGACAGACAAAGCGAGGAAATTCAGTGCTAGGATTGCCACCCCTTGCCCCATGCCCTCCACCCCCACCAACAGGCACTGGGGTATGTGTTGGTCATTGGTCCTAACTCTCACCCCATTCCATCTGTAAATAAGCTGAAGTGGTGCAGTATAGGAGAACATGGTGAGAGTTAGGACCAATGACCCCAACGCACACCCCGATGCCTGTTGGTGGGGGTGGGGTGGGTGTGGGGTTCAAGGGGTGGCAACCCTAGCACAGAATTTCCTCACTTTATTCTCTGTGGAACAACCCTAACTGATGTATTACACAGAGTTTTTTTTTGCCATGAATTTCCCTTCTTTTTGAAAATGTGCACCATAAATAGTGAATGGAATGTGGTGGTGGGAGTGTGGGCCCTTTGAGCCCCAAGCTCCCACCATATACATTTTTGTCACTTTGCTGTGCAAAGACTGCATGACTGACTGAAATGAAAATTGGTCAATGAAGACATGCACCATACCACAACATGTATAACAAATGTTATCTGAATCTGTTCGACAGTTGTACAGAGTCACGCCGGGAAAACTGCGCAGGAGTGATGAAAATAAAATTGTTGTTACTTTGCTACACAAGACCCATATATCCAATGGAACCAAAAATTGTAAAAAGAAGGCATGTACCACAGCACACCATGTGTCCATAATTGTGTGTACATCCGTTCAATGGTCGAACAGTGCCACGAGCAAACAATGTAACATGCACAATTCAGCAACTGTAAGTGCCAGCAGTCCAAACACTGGCACAGTCAAAGATGAATAACAAATCTTTGTACATTCCAAATGCCAGGCAAATGGGACACACGGTTCAGAAGTTATTGAAGCATAATGAACCAAATTTTCATTCATCGGAGTGGCATCATTCAGCACCTGTTAATGTTTTACACACCAAACCACTGCAAGGCACCTCCATACCAATAGGGCTACCTATGCTATAAATTATAAGCCAGTAGCACCATGCAGAACGCTATGGGCAAAACGTTAAATGCACCACACTGTATCTCTGCAGATAATTATTTTTCCAACATGTAAACATCATTATTCACATCCCCAGGACATCCACTCACCGCGCTCCAAATTTCATGTAAAAAGACCAAACCATCCCAGAGATATTCAATATTTATGTTTCTGCACCTTTAAGAAGTCTTCCACCACAAAATGATGGAAATCGTGGCCAAAAATGTGCTAAAATGGCAGACCTGACAGCTGAAAAATCTATAACTGCAAGGGGGGGCAACTTCAAATGGCAATAACTCTGGAATGGGATAACATTTTTTCACCAAACAAAAACTGGTAAGGTCTTTCTACGTGGCAAGTTTCAGATCAATCAACCACACACTGGCTGTGCTATGAATTGTGGAAGACAGTGCATAAAAATAGCAAAAACAAAAACATAATGTTTTGCATTGCACTGCACAAATGCAAAAACACAAACAGTAACATTAACGAAAACGGTGATGGCAGCAGGGAGGTAAAAGAAAATAGTAATGCTAACGGGAGCACAAACGCAAGCGCAATCGGTAACACACACGGTGATGCAAATGGAAACAAAAATGCAAATGGTAAGAGAAGTGCAAGTGCAAATGTAAATAAAAACTGAAATGGTAACGCAAACAGTAACACAAATGCTAACGGCAACAGAAACACAATTGGTTACAAAAACGATAACGAAAATGCAAATGGTAACAGAAATGTAAACAGAAACGCAAACGGTAATGGCAGCAGCAACGCAGAAGGAAACAGTTATGGACTCGACAATGGAAACACTACTGAAAACGAAAACACTAAGGCCAAGGGAAACACAAATGTAAATGGTAACTAACATGCAAACAGTAATGGTAACGCAATTGGAAACACAAACGGTTACAGTAACACCAATGATGACACCAAAGGAAACAGTAGAGAGTACGCAAACACAAATGGTAATGCACACAATGACACAAAAGTAAATGCAAACAAAACCGGTAATGGAAATGCAAATTGCAACAGTAATGCAAGCACAAACACAAATGCAAAGGGTAACGCACATGGTGTCATAAATGGAAACGCTAATGCAAACAGTAACGGAAATGCAAGCAGAAATATTAATGGTAACAGTAGCACAAATACACACCCTTTGTTTCCCAAAAAGGTGCATTCAGAAGCACAGTGAATACAAAGAATGCATGCATAATAATGGCCCTCGGAGCAGAAAATGAGCACTTGGAATACTAAATTCCTTATATCTCAGGAACCGTACGACGTAGAAAAAAATGTAAAATCTCATATTATTTATGACTTTCCAGGCTAGTTCTGCACTTAGCTCCTGTTTTTGAGATACTGGCCCTGAAAGGTGCAGCAGATGTCATAATGTTATCCTATGGGAAAAAGCATCAACTTCAGAGTGCCGTAACTTTGCAGCCCTCTAATATTTTATTACCAAACTACCAAAAGACACATCTGTGGGATCTTGGCTTTCTTCCTTCCAAATTTCAACCCAAAAGACCAAACCATTCTTTTGCAGCAGGGTGGCAAAGATTCCCTATTGTTTTGGCAATAGTGTTGCAAAGTACTTTCGCAAATCACGACACTTTTGCAAATGAAATCATGAATGCCCAACTGCATGTGTGTATGTTAGTTATGACATGTTAACAATGCTATTACTGCTGCACTTAAGCCTCAGTGTGTGCTCTAGCTGCACAATTCATCTTCCCCTGCCAAGAGGCAGGTGTAGCTTGTACAATGTGATTCTCTTGACCTTGCATTTGTGTTGTGGCTTGTAATGTATGTTGCTCTGTATACTGTCTATCCTAAATCCCCTTCCCCCAGGACGCATCTGGAATCGAGCATTGCACCGCTCAGTATGCCTTCCTGGTAAAATGCTTAAATAAATAAATAAATAAAAAGTGATGCATATGCGAAAGTACTTTGCAACACTACTATTTGCAAACATTTAAAAATCATATTTCTGGGGTGTTTTACCCCCCAAAAAAGACAAGGCTAGCGTCCTCAGGGCTCGACTAGGTGAACACAACAAGAATTTTCTCCCTAGATGGTCCCAAATTTAAATGCCAAACATTTCTCTAACCACCAACTGAAAACAAAATGGCCGATTTGCGACACTACAAGGGTCATTTGTGAAAGTAAAAAGTCCATTTGAGACACTTTCCGCATATTTTAACTTTTCCCATTGACTATAATGGGAAACTTGTTTTTTGAATAACTTTTGAATCGTTTAATATTTTTTCACGAAATCTTTGAAAGGTACATCGGGGACCCTGGCTGCATGTACCTTGAAGGTTTTGGACTGGTCGTGCAAATCATGCAACCTGTAGGTGCGAGCAAAGAAAGCACAAAAATGCATAATTTGTGCAGTTTTCAGCGCTCTGTTGCTCTGCAACTGTGCATTTGATCGGAACAAAACTTGGCAGATCTATAGATCTATGGTATCAGACCACGCATTCCAAATTTCAGGTAAATCCATCATACAGTGGCAAAGTTATTAAGCTGCCACATTTCAAATTTAACCTTAAATGGGGTACTCAACCCCTAACTATAGTGGCACTACCATGCCATTATAATATGTATATATATATATATAGAGAGAGAGAGAGAGAGAGAGAGAGAGAGAGAGACAGATATTTAGGGTTGAGATGACACTTCTATGTTAAAGTCAAAATTTTGTGCGTTAATAACGTAGGACCCATTCAACGGATTTATATGAAATGTGGTATGTGCGGTGGGGCATGGTTGATCTCTTGATTTTCCAAATTTTGTTTCAGTCAGACTTACGGTCCTTGTGCCCGAAAATGCTGAAAAATGCAAAATTATCCAGTTTTGGAGGCAGTTTTTGGGATATTGTCCATGGCACTGCGTGGCCGCTATGTGGTGTGCTGCTCTGCAACATGGCTCATGTGAAAAAGATTCACTGGCTGATTCACCATGCTGCTTTTTGTTTGGTGAAGAAATATTGAGGCATTCAAAAGTTATAGCACTTTTAAGTACCCATTATAAGTCAATGGGAAAATTTATATGGTTATTTTGCGAACAAAGAATGGGGTTATGGCCATCCGGTCCCTCCTCATGATCAAAGAATTTGCAGGCTCACAATCAAAGATTCCTTAGTTCTGAGGGAGGGACTAGATGGCCAGATTTGGAGGGACCAGATAGCCCAATTTTAAAAACTTTTAAAATTAAATATCTCAGAAACGGTTTGGTCTTTTAACTTGATATTTGGAGGGTGTTGACGGGATGTCCTGTAGACGTGAATTATGGTGCTTAGGTTTCAGAAAATACATTCATTGTGGAGCTATTGAGTGGCACAGTTTACGTTTTGCGGACAGCGTTTTGCATTGTGGTAGTGGCTTGAAATTTATAGGGTAGCTAGCCTTACTGCCATGGACGTACTTTTCAGTCGTTACGTGTGTAAAATGTAAACAGCTGCGGAATTCTGCCACTCTGACCAATGAAAATCTCAAACTTTAAAATGTTACCTCTCGGACCTGGTTTTGTCTTTTAAATTGAAATTTGCAGGATGTTGAGGGGATATCCTGTACATGTGAATTATGGTATTTAAGTGTTGGAAAATTAGGTTGCTACAGAGATATTGTGTGACACCCTTTACATTTTGCGTATAGTGTTTTGCATTGTGTTAGGCACTTTTAATGTTAAACCTCACATTTTGCACGTTAATAACTTTGCAACCATTCAAGGGATTTGCACAAGATTTGGAATGCACAGTTTGATGTGGTAGGTATCTTGACTAAATTTTGTTTCAGTCAGAAATACTTTTTTTGTGCAGTGAAGTGCCAAAAAATGTACTTTTCGCCAGTTTTGCACATGTTTTCTCTGTGGTGCTGTGCAGACACCGTGTGGGCAATTGGCGCGAGTCTTAGGACATAGAAAGAGATTGGGCCAAGGAACATACTGCTTTTTGTATGGTGAAAAAATATTAATCTGTTCAAAAGTTATTACAATTTGAAATTACATTATATCCTATGGGAAAATGTGTATGTAAATTTAGAATGTCAATGAGAAAGACCAGATGGCCCAAATTGAGATGATCATATCTCAATAACAGTTTGGTCTTTTTACTTGAAATTTGCAGGGCATGGAGGGGATGTCATGGAGATGTGAAATATGCTGTTTAGGTGTTGAAGAAATAATTTGTTGCAGAGATATTCAATGACATATTTGACATTTTCCCCATAGGATTACATTGCAGTCTGTGTCATGACTTTCAGCGCTGTTATCTCAGAAATGAAGCAAGATACAGACTTTTCACTACAGGTGGCTTAGATCACCTATGGGTGATCTAACCACTGGAAAAAGATTTGACATTGTAGAGTAAGCCTGCTGGGGAATTTTGTTTGTACATTGCATGGTTCATGAGTACTCTCACAAGGGTTGAAAGAGTGCCAGTCCAGTGCTTTCTGGTGCCCATAGATCGGAAACAGTGTGAGATATGGGTATGGTCAGTGATTTTTGGCATTATCTGCTCGCTATTTATTTTTATTTTATTTCATTTAGTTTTTGTTGACCAGGTAAGTGCACTAGACAAATCCTGCCTATTTTCAGGCACGACCCTGGGGAGGGGGATACAGATGAATGCCAACTGACCTTGAACCAGATTAAGCTGTTGGTGGTATTTTTAGTGAATGAGGGAAATTTGGCCAGGACACCGGGGAAATTCCCCTACTCTTTTCGATAAGTGCCATGGGATCTTTAACATCCACCTGAACAACCACCAATCCAGGCAGATGGGACCTCGGTTTAACGTCTCATCTGAAAGACGGGTCTATCACAGTTACAATGACACTTGAATTGTTTTTCTAGCTGTTATGGTTCCCAAGATATGGACAAATTACTGTTACAGTACAAGCATTTGGTGGCCAATAGGAATGCTGCATGGCTCTGTAGCTATGCGTAAGTGGCAGCACAGGCTCAGAGGGCCCGCACTCACTCAGATGCATATTGTTATGTAGAAATTGACAAGTTGATGGGAGCACGGGGCCCTCTCCTACCAGAGTGGATATTATTATATTATAATTACTGGCCACAATTTTTTTCCATACAAAAATCGAGTTATAATTTTCTGTTATAACTACCTCAGCCAGTTATAATGGCAAACACGCGCCACTGTGCTCTAGAGCACAGCGTGAGACACAAACAACCGCAGAGTGAAGAAAACAACTGAGTGACTCACGCTCTCGCAGCTCCAGGTGTCCCCACAGACTTCACCCCTCGATCTTGGCGGTAAGTTGCTTTTCATGAAAAAAAACCTCTCCCTCTGATCCTGCAATAAAACAAAACAAAACAAAAAAAACGGAAACTTGGCACGCACTGGAGAGCCATCTCAGCAATCATACGCCAGCTCACCACAACTGCTGCTGGGCAGTCAGTTTCGATTTTAACATAAAAAATGCATCTAATCAAAACTTTAAATGAAAAGTCCATTTCTTTATCCCTGGAATAAATGTACTGTAACTTGGGGACTGCACAGAAACTGGACTGCTCCATGGCTGCTGAATTTGCTTTCCGCATTTTCTTTGCTTTATTTTCTATAATTGCTGAGGCAAAAAGCGCCGCCAGCAATTATAAAAAATAAAATATGCGGTGTATAATGTAGCTCGATTTACACACCGTTGTGGGATGCTCTTCACAAACCCGGGCTTTGCCCTCGGGATTTATGTAGCATCCTTACAACTTGAGTGTGTAAAATCCATTACACAGGCCAATTCTAATATATTATTCTTCCTTCTAGATATAGTGGGCGGTCGCGCCACTATGTTTAGGGTTGAGATGTCACTTCTATGTTAAAGTAAAAATTTTGTGCATTAATAACTTTGGACCCATTCAACGGATTTGCCTGAAATTTGTAATGCACGGTGGGGCATAGAAGATCTCTAGATTTGCCAAATTTTGTTTTGGTCGGACTTACGGTCTTTGTGCACAAAAATGCTGATAAATGCAAAATTATCCAGTTTTGGAGGCAGTTTTTGGGATATTGTCCATGGTGCTGCACAGCCATTGTGTGGTGTGCTGCTCTGTGTCATGGCTCATTTGAAAGAGCTTCACTCGCCGAACATGACGCTTTTTGTTTGGTGAAAAAATATTGAGGCATTCAAAAGTTATAACACTTTTAAGTTCCCATTATAAGTCAATGGGAAAATTTATATGGTTATTTTGCGAACAAAGAAAGGTGTTTTGGCCATCTGGTCCCTCCTCATGATCAAAGAATTTGCAGGCTCACAGTCAAAGATTCTTTGATCCAGAGGAAGGGACTAGATGGCCAGATTTGGAGGGACCAGATAGCCCAATTATAACAACTGTTAAAATTAAATATCTCAGAAACGGTTTCTTCTTTTAACTTGAAATTTGGAGGGTGTTGACAGGACATCCTGTAGATGTGAATTATGGTGCTTAGGTGTGAGAAAATAATTTGTTGCAGAGATATGGTGTGGCGCAGTTTACGTTTTGCGGACAGCGTTTTGCATTGTGGTAGTGGCTTGAAATTTATAAGGTAGCTAGCCTTACTGCCATGGATGTACTTTTCAGTCATTAGGTGTGTGAAATGTAGACAGGTGCGGAATTCTGCCACTCTGACCAATGAAAATCTCAAACTTTAAAATGTTATATCTCAGACACAGTTTGGTCTTTTAAATTGAAATTTGCAAGATATTGAGGGGATGTCCTGTAGATGTGAATTATGGTATTTAGGTGTTGGAAAATTAGGTTGCTGCAGAGATATTGTGTGATGCACTTTACATTCTGCATATAGCGTTCTACATTGTGGTAGGCACTTTTAATGTAAACCTCACATTTTGCACATTAATAATTTTGCAACCATTTAAGGGATTTGCAGAAAATTTGGAATGCCCAGTCTGGTGTGGTAATTCTCTTAATTTACTAAGTTTCGTTTCAGTTGGATGTGTAGTTTTTGTGCAGTGAAGTGCTAAAAATGCACTTTTCACCACTTTTGCTTATTTTTTATCCATGGTGCTACGTAGACACTGTGTGGGCTATTGGTCCAAAACTTTGGACGTAGAAAGAGCTTGTGCCAAAGAACATGCCGCTTTTTGTTTGGTGAAAACATATAAATCTGTTCAAAAGTTATTACAATTTGAAATTCCCGTTATATCTTATGGAAAACTGTATATGTATTTTTGGAATGTTAATGAGAAAGCCCAGATGGCCCAAATTGAGATGACCATATCTCAATAACAGTTTGGTCTTTTTCCTTGAAATTTGCAGGGCGTGGAGGTGATGTCATAGAGATGTAAACTATGCTGTTTAGGTGTTGGTGAAATAATTTTTTTCAGAGATATTCAATGACGTATTTGACATTTTTCCCATAGGATTACATTGCAGTCTGTGTCATGACTTCCGGCGCCATTATCTCGGAAACTAAGCAAGATACAGATTTTTCACTACAGGTGGCTTAGATCACCTATAGGTGATCTAGCCACTGGAAAAAGACTTGACATTGTAGAGTATGCCTGCTGGGGAATTTTGTTTGTACATTGCACGGTTCATGAGATATTATGAAAGTACTGTCACAAGGGTTGAAAGAGTGCCTGTCCAGTGCTTTCTGGTGCCCATAGAGTGGAAACAATGTGAGATATGGGTATGGTCAGTGATGTGGCATGATCTGCTCGCTATCATGGTTACAATGACACTTGAATTGTTTTTCTAGCTGTTACGGTTCTCAAGATATGGACAAATTACTGTTTCAGTACATGCATTTGGTGGCCAATAGGAATGCTGCATGGCTCTGTAGTTATGCGTAAGTGGCAGCACAGGCCCAGAGGGCCCACGCTCAGTCAGATACATATTGTTATGCAGAAATTGGCAAATTGGTGGGAGCACAGGGCCTTCTCCCACCAGAGCGGCTATTATTATATTATTATAGTGGCATGGTCACGCCACTATATTTAGGGTTGAGATGTCACTTCTATGTTAAAGTCAAAATTTTGTGCATTAATAACTTTGGACCCATTCAATGGATTTTCCTGAAATTTGATATTTGCAGTGGGGCATTTTAGGTCTCTTGATTTACTAAATTTTGTTTCAGTTGGACATATGGTTTTGTTGCAGAGATATTCAATGACATAATTGACATATTTCCCATAGGATTACATTGCAGTCTGTGTCATGACTTTTGGCGCCGTAATCTTGGAAACGAAGCGAGATACAGACTTTTCACTATAGGTGGCTTAGATCACCTTATGGTGATCAACCTAGTGGAAAAAGACTTGACATTGTAGAGTAAGGCTGCAGTGGAATTTTGTTTGTATGTTGCACGGTTCATGAGATATTGTGAAAGTACTGTCACAAGGGTTGAAATAGTGCCTGTCCAATGCTTTTTGGTGCCCATAGCTCGGAAACAATGTGAGATATGGATATGGTCTTTCAATGTTGCGTGTAGTACTTACTGTTACAATTACAATGATGCTAGAATTTTTTTTCTAGCTCTTACGGTTCCCAAAATATGCGCAAATTACTGTTACAAGGGTTTGGTGCCCTATAGTGCTGCTGCATGGCTCTGTAGCTTTGCATAAGTGGGAGCATGGGCCCAGATGCATATTGTTATACAAAAATTGGCAACTTGGTGGGAGCTGGGCCCCACACTCCCACCAATACATGTTTTTTATTACTTATATTACATTTTTTCAAAAAGTAAGGAAATTCTATGCAAAAAACTGTGTTAATGCTTCATTTAGGGTTAAATCAAAAAAAGTCAGGAAATGAGACATTAGGGTTGAACCCCTAACCCCCCTCACACTCACCACCCCAATCCTCCACAGTCTGACAGATGCCTTGTTGTGTCACTGGGGTCATGAGGCCTAGATCTCCCCCCATTCTCCTTTACTGTAGCATGTCATCATACTCGGTCATGGAATATATTATAGGGATGTGGTCACACACCTATTTTTACGTTTAAGAAGCCTCTTCTATGTTAAACTCAAAATTTTGCTCATTAATAACTTTGGACCCTTTCAAAGGATTTGCATGAATTTTGGTATGCTTGGTGGGGCATGGTAGATCTCTTGATCTGCAAAATTAAATTTTGGTTGGACTTACAGTTTTTGCACACCAAAATGCTGAAAATGTACCTTTTGCCAGTTATGTGGGCAGCTTTTTTGATTTTGTCTGTGGCGTTGTGTGGCCATCATGTGGTGTGCTGCTCTGTAACTTTGCTCAGCTGAAAGAGCTTGGGTCAAGGAACATGCCACTTTTCATTTGGTGAAAAAATATTAATCCATTCAAAAGTTATTAAAGTTTTAATTTCCCATTATGAGTCAATGGGGAAATTTATATGGTTATTTTGTGAAAGAAGAGTGGGGTTTTGGCCATCTAGTTCTACCTCATGATCAAAGAATTTGCAGGCTCATGATCAAAGAATCTTAGATTATGAGGAATTCTTTGATTATGATGGCCGCCATCCTGTTTTTGTTTTCCGTCAGAAAAAGTCAAATATCTCTGCCCAGGGGGGACTTCTGAGGTGAAACTATGGTGGGTTTTGCTCAGGGGTCTTGCCTCTATCGAGCCATGCCTGTTGTTTCTTTCAAAATGGTCAAAAAATAGAGTTTTTAACTTTTTTATTCTTTGATCATGGCTCGTTAACAATCTTTAATCGCAAGCCTGCAAATTCTTGATCGCAAGATATTTTGACCACTATCTTTCATCGCGATGGCATGACTAGATGGCCACTTGAAAAAAATCTATTTTTCAGGTCAGGGGTGGCTTATTAAGCCAAATGAGGGTAGGTTTTGTTCAGGAGGCTTCGTTCTATCGATGCATGGCTGTGGTTTCATGTATTTCTGCCTAAAAATTAACTTTTAAAAGGTTTTATTGTTTGATCATGGCCTGCAAATTCTTTGATACCGAGATTCTTTGACTGCAATCTTTGATCGTGAGGGTGTGACTAGATGACCATTTGAAAAAACACATTTTCTCAGATCAGGGTGGGTTTTGTTCAGGGGGATTCCTTCTATTGAGGCATGGCTGTGGTTTCATGCATTTCTGCCTAAGAACTGACTTTTAACATTTTTTATTGTTTGATTGCAACCCTGCAAATTCTTTGATCACAAGCCTGCAAATTCTTTGATCTTGAGATACTTTGACCACGATCTTTGATCATGAGGGTGCAGCTAGATGGGCACATGAAAAATTTAATTTTCTCAACACAGGGTAACTTCTAAAGGCAAACTAGGGTGGGTTCTGCTCAGGGGCCTTTGTTCTTTTGAGTCACAGCTGTGCTTTCATGTATTTTTCTCTAAAAATTGTTTTAACATATTTTATTCTTTCATCATGAGCCTGCAAATTCTTTGATCATGAGGCTGCAAATTCTTTGATCGTGAGATTCTTTGATTGCAATCTTTGATCATGAGGGAGGAAATAGATGGCCAGATTGGGAGGGACCAGATAGCACAATGTTAACAATTTTTCAAATGAAATATCTTGGAAACAGTTTGGTCTTTTAACTTGAAATTTGGAGGATGTTGACAGCATGTCCTGTTGACATGAATTATAGTACTTAGGTGTGAAACAATACATTTTTTGCAGAAATATTGTGTGAGGCAGTTTACGTTTTGCAGACAGCGTTTTCCATGGTGGTAGTGGCTTTAAATTACTAGGGTAGCTAGCCTTACTGCCATAGAGGTACTTTTCAGTTGTCAGGTGTGTAAAATATTAATAGATGTAGAATTCTGCCATTGTGATGAATGAAAACCTGAAATTTTCACATTTTATATCTCGGAAACGGTTTTGTCTTTTACATTGAAATTTGGAGTGCATTGAGGGGATGTGCTGTCCATGTGAGTTATGGTGTTTAGGTGCTGGAAAATGTACTTGCTGCACCCATATTGCGTGACACACTTTATATTTTGCATATGGCATTTTGCATTGTGGTACTGGCTTCACATTTGTAGGGTGCCTACTGTTACTGCCATGGAGGTAATTTGTAGTGGTTAAGTGTCTGACATGTAAACAGGTGTTGAATTATGATACTCTAATGACTGACACTTTGCTTTCTTTCAAGGTGGTGGGCCCCACACTCCCAACTATATGCACTGCCAGCAATACATATGATATTCAGTACCTGAACTCTTATCTTAAGCAGGAATTTGCAAGTTGGTGGGAGCATGGGGCCCAAAGGGCTCCACTCCCTCTAACTTGTGCAACTTTCTACTTTTCTATTCTTTCTCAAAAATTAAGGAAATTCTATGCAAAAAACTTTGTTAATGCATCATTTAGGGTTAAAAGACAAAAGGTCAGGAAATGAGACCTTTAGGGTTGCCCCATCCCCCCTAGTGGACCTGCCCATCATCCCAAGATTGACAGCTGATGGGGTATGTCATTGGGGTTGAGAGGCCTAAATGTCACCCAATTCTTCTTTACAGTGGCTGGTGAATATTATTACAGGTGGAATGGGTGACATTTAGGCCTCACAACCCCAATGACATATCCCGTCAGCTGTCAATCTTGGATGATGGCGGACGGGGATGTCCCTAATGATATCATTTCCTGACTTTTTGTGTTTTATTCCTAAATGATGCATTAATAGAATATATATATATATATATATATATATATATATATATATATATATATATATATATATGTAATCCTATTAAATTGTTGTAGTATAGGTGTTTCACCAGTAGTTATTTCCAACATTGTAGAAAACATGCTGTTTTATTCGCAGAGTCGAAAGGGCAGCGTTGAGAAAGAAAGAAGCAGTACCAGCATGTTGGCAACTCACTGAACATGGTGGCAATTTACAGTGACCAGGAGATAAGTATGGGACAGGAGAAACTGTTTATTGGAAACAGTGGAGCAGCATGGGAGATCAGCACTGTAGTGATTTAGTTGGGGCCCTTTAAGAGAACCAAAGTGCAGATTGGTTTCTGGAAACTGCCATTTACAATGGCATTAGCAAGGGCCAGGTGCTGCGAAACAGTGGAGTAGTGTGGGACCGGGCAGACTGTTTCTCATAAGAGGCAGAGTTGAAGCATTTTGTGTGGAGTGGAAGCATCAACTAGTTGACAGGATCAGTACTGTATGGTAGTGTGTCCCTTGGGAGCCAGACCTGGGAATGAAAAGGACATAGCAGATTTCAAAGCATATGCAGAGTGAGCAGGGGACAAGAGTGTTTAATGTTTGTTTTAAATTGTGCCACGTGGTTGGTAACTTTTTAGATAGCACATCTCAAGGTTGGGAAATTTAGGTTGTTGGTTTTATTGGGCTTGGGTTTGGGGAGCTTAACAACAAGCATTGCTTCTACTTTTTTTATTTTCCACTGATAGCTGTTTTTTTTTTCTTTTATGATTTGAAAAGTAGCAAAGTGATGCCAACATAGCTAGATTTGGTGTGATCATTGCCTGCCAAGTTGACAGTTTAGTGATTCTAGTGATTATTGTTTGGATAAAGAGGTCATGGATCTTTTTCCTGTGCAGTTGTGCTGAGATATTGGTACAGTGTTTTGAGGTCCTCAGTATACCAGATTTCTAGATTTGTTCTACCCATTTCATAATTACTTACATTAAATCTCAGTAAGAAACTGTGGGATAACCATAGCATTGCTGATAAGCCTTCTGGTTTCCAGGGATATACAGTGGCAGTGGTGATAAAGGGAGACAATTTTAACCCCTACATTTTTAAATAGAGAGTTGATTTGAGCTTCTTGTTTTATTTGGGGGTCTGACCAGATGAACAACTACTGCAGCAATTCCATGTCTCTTGCTGGAGAAAAAGAGAACTTCCATGAACCGGGGACTCATCACAAATGGAAAAGCCAAAGCAAGACAATAAGGAATCATTCATCTATTCACTACATTAAAAAAAACAGGAGAATAAAAAAATTATAATTTGTAAGTTTATTTAAATAAAACGTGGTTAGTGGCTGATACATTTTTTCCTGGGTCTAGCCAGATACCTAGATATTGTTTTTATATATTTGGAAGCCAGGATCAAAGTTGTGTGATTCATTGATATAGCTAAAATAGCCATAGTACAGCTAAACTAGTATTTGCCTGGTTTCCGTTGTGGCCAGAATCTAACATCATACTTTGAATTTTATCAGCATGAGTAACAAGTGGTTATTCAAAAGTAGATATGTTGTAAATAAAAATTAGTTTCTGTGATATATTTGCTACGTGCATACAGAAAGGTGTTATCAGCATAAAAGTGGTATGTGATTTGCAGTCCAAATCACTAATATAAAGAGAAAAAAATACGGACATAGATGAATCCCTGGGGGACACACCATATAACCAGCAAAGAGTCAAGTTGGATCCATTTATAGATTTTACAACGATTTTTCAAATTAATTCCTCATGTAGTTTGGAGAAGTGCTATTAGTTCCAAACCTGAATAATTTAACTACTAGGGCACAATGGTCAACTGAGTTGAACATGAAAGAAAAGGTTAACAGATATAGCACATACACAGAGACCTCTATCAAAGAAAATCTGTAGGTCATTGGTGACTTTAGTCAGCACAGCTGCCATGCTATAGAGTGTAATGAAGCCAGATTATAGTGGGATCAAAAGTTATGCCTAGACAAAAAGGTATTAAGCTGGGTTAGAAGTGTGAGAGGCACAACTACCAAATGGCTGAATGGAGGACTATTATGTCTCCTTAAGGCCCAGGATAAATGTTGGGTGGGTGAAATTTAAAGTCATTGCTTTGCAGTCAGACTGGGAGGGTCCTAGATGCCTAAAATAGGACTATACATTCCAACAGTTTGGAGACTGACAGTAATAATGAGATGGATCAATAACTCAATGTCAGATTTCAGGTACCAGCTTGGTGGACAAGAATAACCTGAGCAAGTTTCCATTGGCAAGGGAACTCTTCAGCAGCTAGAGACCAACTAAACATGTATGACAGAGGATGGCAAACGACAGGTTCAACATATCTTGGCAGTGTGTTAAATACCATCTAGATCGGGATGGGTTGAAGCATTTAGGCATAGCAATAGCTTCAGAATGGAATCAACTTGAAGCAGTTCATAGACAATTGTAGGGGTTGCAGGGTCACAACAGGTAACCATGATATTTTCATCTTTCCCCAAATGCACTGAGATCCTTTTCCAGTTCCAGCAGAAGCAGGTGTAGAGACTGTTAGAATTGAAAGTTGTGATCTGGCATATGGAATTTGATAATGTGGCCTGTGGGATACAGAGGATCCCAGAATCAGGGTCCACTATGGCTATAGATATCCAGGTACTGCTGTCACAATGTTCTCCATTATAGCTAGTGGTAATGCTTTTTATCACTTGTTGTTTATGTTTTTAAAAGCTTAAAATATACATCATCGTCTTCAGGGCTATTAAAGAATCAATAGGTGGAACTGTATGGAAACAGTGCTGCACATGTGTTTGCCTCCACAAACTGTTTATCCTGCGGACTGTAGAAATCAGCTGGTCAACTGCAAGAAGACAGGTGTACAAACATGATGGCCTTGCCTATTCTTAAATCAATATGGTGATTGACAATAGGGAACCTGCTGCTGGGCACCACTGTATGTGTCTCTGTATAGTTATGTATGTAATGCCTGTTTCCCTTCTTAGACCTTATGAACTGGCCACCAAAGATAATAGTGCTGAATCAGCAGCCCTTAGCATGGTCCCTCTCTTGATGAGTCTACTTGAATGATACACACACACACACACACACACACACACACACACACACACCATTATTTGCGATGTTCTATGGCAACCTAACAAAGAATGACTAGTAGTGGTGGTTCCCAAGGTGGGGGCATTGGTGGGGTAATGAAAATGACAGCTATAATTATGGCAGTGGAGTAGGTGGTATTGACAACACAAGCTCATCTGAGTCATCTCAGCAGCAGCACAAGCAGGATGTAATACTCATTAAGGAAGTAGAAGAGATGTTTCTGAAACAAATTGCAGACAGATTTGAAAACATTAAACTGGGCACACAATTTGGTATGGCAACACTGCTGTATACCAGACGTAGTGGAGCACACCAAGATGCAATGCTATACTGCAGAATAATGCAGCAGAGTTATGTCAGGAAGTAAAGCAATTTTAATGGCAGTTATTACCTTTTGTCATGCAGTGTTCTGTAACACTGAGTTGCATCCTGGCAAGATCCACTGTATGAAGATATTTGCATTGCCCTTGGACTCATTGACAATATCAAACAGAAACTGTTTCTTACACATCAAGTGGAGGAGAACAGACAAAGGTTTGCTACTTACCAGTAACAGCAGATGTTTGAGAACATGTCCTCCATAGAGCTGCACCTCTGAAACTGTAAGCCGAGAGTACCTCTCAAAAATCAATATCTCCTCAGTTTTCCTGCAGGAGACAAGCTTGAAGTTGTACCATACTGACAGAAAACAGGAGACCAGAATCCGGAACAGGCCAACAGAGGAGGTGGTAGTTCTGGACCAAAAATGCCCATTGCAGGGGAACAGAAAAAGGCAAAGGCAAAATGCACAGCAAGGGGTATGGTTCCCAGAGTACAGCACCTAAAAACACAGAAGTAGGCTGGCAGCAGGGTGAGCTGTGGCTCTATGGAACAGTTTCTCTTAAAGCGTACTGCTACTTATAAGTAACAAGTCTACCTTCTTCAATGACATCTTGCTTCATACAGACACACCTTTTGAACGATTCCCAAGCAGTACAAGACAACAAAATGGGAGGAAGGCCAGAGTGTAGGGACATAGAGAACCCCTATGACAACAAGCCTTGAATTACAGCAAGGCTGGAACTGTCCATCTACAGGACACCGTGTCAAAACCACAGTATTTAGTAAAGGATGGATCAAAGTTCATGCAGCAGGGTGCATAGCAGCTACCAACATGGAATGAAAGCCATAAAGGGGTCATGCCACAGGTGGCATACCCTTGGACATGATCAGGAAACACTGTCAGATCCTGAAACAAAATGGCATGTAAGATGCCAACCATTCTGGAATGGTAGGGCACAGATAAAGGGGGACCAACTACCCTGGTTGTCAACAAAACAAAAAGACAGTAGAACTGTGAACAGTCTGACATGTAAGCCAAACAGAACCATAAGGATTTATGAGCAACCAGAGAATGCTGGACAACTTATACCAGCATTTAAAGGGTAAAGAAATCAAATACAAGAAGGTGGGAGCTTGATGCAGTGCAAAGGTAAAATGCACCATGGGAAGGAACTGAGGATGGATATCGAGTAAGAATCAAATTCTAGAGAACAGTAAGGAATGGAGGATCTATAAGCAGTGCCAGCAGCCCCGGATCTTGTTCAGCCATGGGAACAGCAACCAGTCTAAGTGTTAGGTAGGCAAGGAACTACATATTATACATGGCTTCAGGTCCCAATGGAGCCCATGGAATGGATTCCAGAAAACAAAGAGATAACAGTAGGACACCACCAAGCAAGCCACATCGGGTGGGCATAAAGGCAAATCAGGCAGATGTGCAGATTAGCACTGAAGAGCACTCGAGGTCAGAGTCCCAAAAGGACACGGATGATCAAAGCACACTCAACTGGGCAGTAGAAGGGTTCAGGAAGCAAGGCTCACCAAATACTCAAATATGGCCATAAAAGGGAATACTGAGGCTAAGGAGACAATGGCCAAGCCCCCAAGAGGACATCTAAATTAGCAGAGGAAATTCCATGCAGAACACAGCCATGGCAGCAGGAGCCAGGTGAGATAGCATACGGATATATGAACATATGAATCTGCCAGCAGAAACAGATCACCCAGTCTATCAATGTCTGCCCGAGTGTGTAACTAGCACTCTAGATTGTAGCTGCCCCAATCCCCTCCCCATATAGCAGAGATATAAGGTACCAGAAGCCACAAGCAGGCTGCAGTGGAGAATCAAGAACTATCTATTGAGGGAGGGGAAAGTGACGGATGATGGAGGGCATATGAGAAAATACAAAACCAGTTTAGTCAATGCAGACCAAATGACTTTTGTGTCTTGCTATAATTCAATGAGATCACTTCTTCAGCTGCTAGATAATTATGTTTTGAAAGGTTGCAGGAATTGGCACCTGCTAAAATGTATGGAGTTCAATTTACTCCCCTCCAATGTACCATGGACACCCAGTGAGTCCTGTTCGAAAGACTTTATTTAGTACACTTAGGGAGCTAAGTACATTTGGTGTTCTGACAATTTCCAGATTTTATATAGCATGTTCAGATGTATATGTCATAAGGATATAATTAAAAACCCAGACCATGCCACCAAGAACTGGGTCAAGAGGCACTGGGGGGAATGCACTATGTGAAACAGAGACAGCAGATTATGCTCTCAATGTTAGACTTCAGTCAACTCACAGTTGCTTCTAGTGGTTGAAGGTACTGGGTTAAGACTGAGCAGATAAAGCCACACATGAAATACAGTGCAGCAAGAAGTACTAATGGCTGTACAGTGACTGGGGTTTTACAGCGTGCAGTAGAAACTGCTACCCATGTAGCTGTAGGCTGCCAGCAAGGAAGGTGAAGGATGCCATATGCTTTCTATACAATGGAAATAAATTACATTTATATCCAGATTTTTGTTTAGCCTCGCAGCATCAGAGAAAGAGATTCTTAGCCATAAAATCAGAATTTGTGCAAGCAGGGGTAAATGCAGTACTCCAGTCTCCTGCTAAACTTAAGGTGACTTTTCAAGGAAAAGATTATTATTTTTTTGGATGTGGATGCTGCTCGTGCTTTTTTTGAAAAAATGTGGCATTGCCCACAGACTTGAGATCAGATCAAGAGGACTTAGATGAAGAAGAATAAGTTGCTGATAACACTCAATATATCCCGATGGGTACTTAACTAAAATGAATGATAGTCTGGAGGAAATTGAACTTTAAGAATCCCCTTTGAGTTTTCTACTCCTTTATTGATTTACTATAGCTAAGATGAACTTTATAATTTCTTTAATAGGGATGTTTGAAGCTTGGAGCATGGAACTGAAATGCACATTTTATTTTCCTTTTGCCCTCCACAAAAAGTATTTATGCTTTATTTTTTGTGTAATTAATTTATTCGAGATGTGACTATTGTTATATTGTAAGTTGTATTTTTCTCTTTTCTCTCTGACAAAATATTTAAAAATAAAGTATAAAATAAAGAAGGATGCCATTGGGGCAGTGCCTGGTTGAGCTGCTCCTGTTGCGGAGCAGCTAGAGTACCTGCTTCTGTTGGCATCGGGGACCTTGGGCTGTAGTTCAGTTCTCCCCAGGTCCCACTCTGCTGCGGCATTTTTTGGCCTGAAAAACAAACATTTTCCCTACCTGAGTTTTTTTTTACCCTCAATGTGTACAGCCCCCAGAGTTAATTATAATTAGTCCTGGGAATGCGGGGGTGCGGAGGTGGACCCCCCTGTAAAAACTAAGTTGTTGCTGTGGTGTGCTTTCTGTGTGCACTGGTCGGCATATTGTGGCCATGTTATTTTGCCACATGCTGCTCTTCATGCAGCATTGTTGCGGTGCATGGTTTTGCCAGTGACATTATGACCCCATGTCATGACTGAATGGTGCATATCTGTGAAAGAAAAGATAAAAAACAATTAGGTGGGGATCAGGATACTGTTTTTTTAAGTGAATATATAATCACACTATACTAATTCATTGTTTTTTATCTTTCCTTTTACAGATATGCACCATTCAACCACCAGAAGCAACTGTGAGTTGTTTCAGCCACACAAACCAGGACTTGAACTTGTGGATTTTACTATTGTCGTTTTCTACTTGTTCCTGCATATGAGTTTTTATGAGCACCCTGAGTATACTAAATAAAGTCTTTTGAACAGAATTCACTGGATGTCCATGGTAAATTGAAGGGGAGTAAATTGAACTCTATACCTTTTAGCAGGTGCCGGTTCCTGCAACTTTTCAAAACTGTGACCTTTATACCTGGCACTGCTTACCCTGGCTATGGTCTCTGTCTCATACAAAAATTGAACGGTATCCTTATACTGAGACCAGCACGGGTTAATATAAGAAAAAGGATTCATCCCCAACTGGGTTGTTTTGATTTCTCACATGCTCCTGCATATACATTTGTTATATGGCTAATAACCTGTTAAGTGACACAGCACCAAACACCGTTGGTCCACTTAATGTGCCCAAGCTTACAACCAGTTTGAAAGAATGCCGTTCAAAGACAAAATACTTCAGTGGGAGGAAATTTCCTTAAAGGCGTACCTTGAAGTTGTTTGTGTTTTCCTAGGCAAAAAACCCTACTTGTGGCCAAAATAGAGAAGGCTTCCTTGAGAGCTGGCATGACATAAGCCAAAGAGCTAGTAGGGAATATATTGAACTTATATTAAAAGAAAATGCAAAATTCCAGAGAGAATTGGAGGATGAATTGATCACTAAGGAGGAAGCCCTGAAAGCATTTGCCAGTTCCCCTACATACGACCAGCTATTAAAGAATTTCCCTGAAACCCTGAACAAGTATGAAGAAAAAGTTAGGGCAAGAAAGCAAAGTTTGACAGGGACATGAGAGACTACAAAGAAGGGCATATATTCATTTGGATTACTACAGACGAACGGAACACTAACAGCACACTACAGTACCACAATCAATCCTAAAAGGAAACAAAACAGGGGCACAAAGTACCAGTCCAGGGTCTGTGGTAATATTTGAAAACTGTGACTTGGAGCCTGAAGTTTTTAAGGGGAAGAGGAAATGTGCCGCTTTGCCACCAACACCACACTTTACTCCCAAATGGAGCCATAAGAGGAACTGACTCGGTAGAGGAGGCAAGTCAAATGCAGCGTGGTGGAAGAAAACATGGCTGGAAGGGGAAACTTTTATGGAAGAGCATGGATGGGGCCAATGGACGAAGGGAAAATGCCAGTGATAGAGAATAATGGATAGGTGAGTGTGTGTTATGGATTTTTTTTTCACACATCAAGGGTTTGTGAAAAAAATCCATGAACACACACACTCAGCTATTTTTCATTTCTATAATTGCTGGTTCTTGTATAGTGTGGAGTGGAGAGTGAGCAACTTTCAATTTCCCTGAATAGGTAGTGTGACTGAGCCGTGTTCGGTCTTGTGCACACTATGCCCCCAAAATTGCTGAAAACAATAATCTCTACCTCTAAAATATGCTGGCAGCATTTCTTAATGTTACTTTTTCATCTCTGTTTAAAAAGGAGCCACTGAGTGTTAAGTGTGAGAACGAATGAATCAATGGCTTCAGAAGACTGCATGCAAGTGTCCGTGCTGACACTTATGTGCAGTCTTCTGAAGCCGTCGAGTCACTCATTCTCATGCTTAACACTTGTCAGCTCCTTTTTGAACAGAGAAGGAAAAGTAACACTGAGAAATGCTACTAGCATATTTTACAGGTAGATATTACTGTTTCTCAGCAATTTTCTGGACATAGTGTGTATGAGACCGAATACCTCTCGGTCACGCTGCCTTTTTGGGGAAAGTGAAAGTTGGCTGTAGAGTGCTGTAATAACTGGATTTCAGGTTAGTATGGCATCAAATGCCATAATAACTGGATTTTGGGATATTATGGTGTTTGAGAGCAACCCTAGTCAGGTTGATAAATGTGGTCACCAGTACTTATACACCATTAATCTGTCAAACCACCATTTGGAAGAGAATAAAGTCTCAGTTCTAATTAAGGGTTTGTCTTTTACACCCAGCAAGAAATGTAACACTTTTGAGATGATCATTGACTTCCATAGACTCACAAGAAATCTGAGTCTAAAATCTTTCATTAATAGGAGGGACATAATGGGAAACCAAATGGAGATGGGCAAGATATCTATAAATAACTCTGACACTGAAAATACTATTACTGAATTTGACATTTTTAAACCCAAATCACAATTCTGCCCCCCACTATCTCCAGCACTACAAGTAGTTATTAAATGCTCTGAGGATGACATTGTTAAACTGAGCGAAGAATGTGGTAATACTTTTTATTACAATTTGAACAATGGGGAACAACAGGATTTATATAATCTAAGTAATAAATTAATTACTATTAAGCCTGCAGATGGGGGGGCATAGTTGTCATGGATACTGAAAAATATGAGAAAATATATAGACAACTAGTGAGTTATTATGAGAAATTATCTGGTGATAAGACCAGTTATTTAAAAAAAATGTATCAGTTTTTGGCATCTGCACTAGAAAATGGTAGGCTTACAGAGCAGGTTACTGAATTTTTGAATGTGGACTTTCCAGTCCAGGCAAAATTCTACTGCCTGTTGAAAATCCAGAAGGATTTAGTCAATCCCCCTGGTAGGCCAATAGTGTCAGGGAATGAGTCCCTGACTGAACCACTGGCCAAATATGTTGATTTCCATATTGCCCCATTAGCAAAGATGCTGCTCTCCCACATTAGGTAAGATCTTGTGTGTCCTAGAGGGTATGTGTGTTGACTCAGACAGTTTAGTGGTAACACTAGATGTTGCATAATTATATCTGAACATACCACACAATTTGGGATTGTGGGCTACAGAATACTATCTACAGACACGTATAGACAAAACCCCACCCACTGTAATATTGGTATAGTTATCTCACTTTGTGCTAGAGTTTAACACATTCTTTTATAAGGGGAATTTCTACTTGCAAAAAAAGAGAATGGCGATGGGCACTAGTTTTGCACCCAACTTTGCCAACCTGTTCATGGAGAAGTGGGAATTGGAAACTATATGTGATGACACAAAAAACATCTTTCTTGAAAAAATAAACCATTGGAGAAGATACATAGATTATGTGGTTTTAATTTGGAAGGGCACTGAAGAGGAATTACTTGAGTTTGTGAAATATTCAGAGGATAGCAACTCGAACATAAAATTCAGTGTAAATTTCAGCAAGACTGAGATATCATTCCTAGATCTCATCATCATGAAGGATGTGGGTGGTGCTGACCACTGATCTTTTTAGAAAGACTCTACTCTTGGTCAGTAGTTGCCATCCTAGACACATTATCTTGGCTATCCTTAAAAGACAGTTTATAAGAACAAAAAGGAACTGTGGCAATACCAATGAATACCAGAAAAGGGCCAATGAACTTGCCAGTAGGCTTAGTGAAATGAGCTGTAGCCAGAGAATGACTGATGTGGCTATGGAAGAAGTGAAAGAGCTACCTAGACAGGAACTCCTAAATAAGAAAAAACTGCAAACAAATGTGACCCTCAAACCACACTGGTCACCACCTACAGCCCACAGTCTCAGCAGATTAGGTCCATTTTAAACAAACACTGGCACCTTATAGCACAATACCCAGGTTTAAAGGATGTGAACATTGCTTTACCTAGGATTATATGCCATAGGGGAAGAATATCAAGGTTCTGGGGTGGTTAGTGCACTAGAACTTTAAGGGGGCAAACAAGAATGAACTGTTAATTGGGGAGTGGCAGCTGAGGCAAGCCGAACTTTTGGGTTTGGAAGGCTATTTAAACAAACGCTCACATGAGTGGTGCGAGCGTGTGCAGCGCACGTTGTCACTCTGAGACGTGTGGAGACATGCGTGTCTGTGCGCGTGTTTGCATGTTAGCGGGGAGAGGGGAGAAGGAGAAGGACAAAGATTACTGTGAGATTCATAAAAGTAAGGAATAAAAGTTGTGGAAAATATGGAACAGACAGATGGAAAGAAGCACAAAGAAATCACATCAATATTAACATCAGAAGGGGATTTGATGGTGCACTGCAACAGCTGCTTGATGTTTAAAGTGGCCAAACTGGGGACTGATTATGGTTTGTTTGAGTGCAAGGGGTCACTGAAAGGCTGGAAGCACTGGAAAGGAGTCAGACGGTACTCACAGAGAGATTAAAAATCATGTCCAGTTTAAATACAGAAGATGCTGAGAGGGATATTGCAAGGTTAAATAATGCCTCAGGGAAAAGAAAGAAAGGTGATGGAAAAAGAAGTAATAGTCTGGCAGATGAGAGAGTAAATGGTAAAACAAAAAGGAAAAGAAGAGGGCCTAGCCCTTTTCAACCAGTCCCAGGATATATTAGAATGGAGCAGGATCCAAATGGATCAAATGAGAATGAGGGAGTAGTGGAAAATGTAGAACTGAGGAGTGAAAATGGGGAAGGTGATCTGATAGCGGAAGAAAAACAGCTGAGAAATAGTTTTGACATATTGAGAGAGGCTAGGCAAAGGCATGGGGAGGAAGGGGAATGTGTGGAAAATCAAGAAGAGCAATTGGAGAGACAGGTGGTGGTTATAGGAGATTCCATCATAAAATTCACAGATCAGTATCTCTGTAGGAATGATAAAAAGAATAGGATGGTTAGCAGCTTTTCTGGAGCAGGAATCAAGGATTTGTATAACATGACGGATAATATTTTTAAAGCAGCCAGGGAAAGACCACTTGCTGTAATTCATGTGGGCATAAATGATATAGTAAAAAAGACATTGCCAGAAATGCAGGAGGAATACAAAAAGCTGGTTAGAAAACTACAGGAAAAAGGGAGTGAGATATTAATCTCGGAAATTTTACCTGAACCAAGGGCATTGGTCTATAAGCAAAGGAGAATAGCTTTAACAAATGAATGGCTGTTGAAATGGGCTGATTAAAGTGGATTCAGATTTATTAGGCACTGGGGTACATTTAACAATAGAAATAAACTGTTTTGTAAGGATGGACTCCATTTAAATTATAGGGGAAATAGGATACTGGGGATGAGGTTGAAAAATGAGATAGAAATTAGTTTAAACTAAATGGAAGGGGGGTGAACAAAGAAATCAGTAGAGAAAAAGTGACAAACAGAAGTAAAGTTAGAAGGGTTAATTCCTTAAAGGTCATGTTTTTTAATGCTAGGAGCTTAAACAAAGTATGTAGATCAGAATTGGAAATTCTAATGAAAGAGGGAGAGTTGGATATGGTAGGGGTGGTTGAGACTTGGTGGAAGAATGGAAAGGGATGGTCTCAGAATATACCCAGTTATAAATTGATTAATAGAAACAGGGAGGAGGAAAAAGGGTGAGGAGGAGTTGCACTTTTTGATGGGAAGATTTAGAAATTAAGAGAATAGAGAAGACAGTGGAGCTGGGAAAAGTAGAAATTATAACAACTGAACTGTTGGGAATAGTGGGAATAATGTAGGTTATCAGTGTTTTACAGAGCGCCAGATACAGACATATTGGAGACAGAATCTTTCCTTGAATATATGAGTAGGTCAGCAGAGGATACTGATGATATTATGATGGGGGATTTAAATATGCCAGAAATTAGATGGGGTGAAATCAGATAGGAAATAATATATCAAGTAGGTTCCATGAAGGACTGGTGGCAGCAGGAATACAGCAATGTGTATATGAAGGAACAAGGGGTGAGAATATATTGGATGTCATTCTTACAAATAGAAGTGATATTGTTAAACAAGTAAATATTCAGGCAAAAGTAGGGATGAGCAATCATTATTCTGTACTATTTGAATTAGATTGGGAGATGAAGCTGGTAAGGGGCAATATGATTCAATACCTATACAAGAAGGGGGACTATAGACAAATGAGGGAGTTATTAAGGAAAGTTGATTGGGAACATACACTGGGAGATTATGATCTTGAGAAATCATGGGAAAAATTCCCAAGAAAAATAAATAATATCAAGGAAACTTATATTCCACATAAGAGAGTCTA
Source organism: Neoceratodus forsteri (assembly GCA_016271365.2). Taxonomy (NCBI): domain Eukaryota; kingdom Metazoa; phylum Chordata; order Ceratodontiformes; family Ceratodontidae; genus Neoceratodus; species Neoceratodus forsteri. The sequence continues at coordinate 584,144,787 of CM028131.1, forward strand.
TAATAATAAAGGGAAGAAGTCTCCATGGCTAACAAAAGGAATAATTAAACTATGTTAAAAAAAGGTTTGTTTCCAGAAGATGAAAAAGGTTGGGACAGCAGCAAATAAGGACAGGTATAAAAGAATTTTGAAGTAACTTAAACAGGAAGTAAAAAAATTGAAAAATCAGCTTGAAATGAGACTGGCAATGAACAAGAATAATAAACGCATTTATGCTTATGTAAACAAGCAGAGGGCAGGAAGCAACATGGTGGGCCCATTAACAGTCAAAGGGGAAATAATGTCAGACCTGCTGGAAATGGCAAATGAATTTGCCAAATGTTTCAGTTCTGTATATAAAGAGCAGAGTACTGGTTTGGAAATTATTGTAGAAGTTAGTGGGACTCTTGATCCAAAGGAAATAATAACAGAAGAGAAGGTGATAAAAAGCATTATGGGGTTAAAAGGGGATAAAGTGGCAGGACCAGATGATATTCACCCATATATGTTAAAGGAGTTGAGGAATGAATTGGTAGCTGTTATATCCTGGATGGGTCAAAGATCACTTGATGATGGTGTGGTGCCGGAAGAGTGGAGAAGGGCATACATGGTGCCGATTTACAAGAAGGGGAAGAGGGATCAGGCAGCTAATTATAGACCGGTGAGCCTGACGTCGGTGGTGGGAAAGATAATTGATGGCATCATTAGTGATGAAATAAAGGACCTTATAGTTAAAAAGAGAAGGACAGATCAGCTTCAGCATGGATTTGTTGTGGGCAGGTCATGTGAGACAAATCTTACAACTTTTTATGAACATATACACAAATGGGTGGACGAGGAAAAAAGTGTGGATGTGGTGTTATAGGATTTTAGTCGAGCTTTTCATACTGTGCCAAATAATAAGATAGTAGAGAAAATGATTAAATTGGAAATAGATTCTAGCATGGTAAAATGGGTGAAGCAATGGTTGGCCGATAGAAAGCAGCAGGTGGGGATTAGAGGAGATTGATCAGAATCTCAGAGGGTGGGGAGTAGTGTTCCCCAGGGGTCGGTGCTGAGACCATTACTGTTTGGCTTATTTATTAGTGACTTGGATATCGGTAGTGAAAATAGGTTGGTGAAGTTTGCCGATGATGCTAAAATAGGAGGGGTAGTGGATACATTTGATGAAAGGTTAATTTTTGGAAGAGATTTATTACAGATCTTGAAATGGGCGGAGGAAAATGAAATGAATTTTAACAAAGATAAATGTATCATAATTCATATGGGAAGGAAAAATATTCACCAAAATTATTATATGAAGGGTATAGAACTAAAGGAATCTAAGTGTGAGCGAGACCTGGGCATCTATATCCAAGGTGATTTAAAGACTGATATACAATGTAGGAATATATCTAATAAGGCAATGTTTTTAGTAAACAGTATTAGATGACGTTTTCACTCCAGAGGTAAGGATGTTCTGATGCCATTATATATGACCTTAGTGAGGCCTCTATTGGACTACTGTTCAATGGTATGGAATCCATATTTGGTGAAAGATGTTAAAATGGTGGAAAGGCCTCAAATGACTTATACGAAGATGATTTCAGGGTGTGAGGGTTTGGATTATGAAGGGAGATTGGAGATGCTGGGATTGTGGACTTTGGAGGGGAGGAGAAAAAGGGAAGACGTTGTTTCTATTTAAAATCTTAGGGAATGAAAATATAAGGATGGAAATGGAAATTGAATTTAAAAATCCAAAATATCAGCTGAGAGAACATAATAGGCAGTTGAAGGAAAAAGTGTGTAAGACAGATATATGAAAAAATGGGTTTAAAAACAGACCAATTAGTATGTGGAATAGATTACTCCAAGAAATAGTTGATACAGAGAATGTGGAGGTATTTAAGACCAGAATTGATAAATACATTAAGGAAGTTGGTAACCTTGGTTGCTGCCACTGAATTGTGGGGAAAGCTTTTATGGGCTCTGCCTTCTTGACTTTTCTATCATCCAATATAAAATCCAGTATGAAATCTCAAGGATCACAAATGTGACAACTGCAAATATTGCCCCATGGTACTAAACACAAAATCCTTTAAAAATCTGATTGCGCAAAAGAGGTGCTAAAGTGAGAGGGTTTATTACCTATAGTACCCCTAATTTGATTTATTTTGCCACCTATACTTGTGATAGTTATTATGTGGGCAAAATGAAAAAGGATGTTTAAACTTCAGATTGGAGAGCATGCCAGAGCCATTGAAAATAGTGACAAATCCAATGCCCTGGCTATGCACATTATGAAATCCAGAGAAGGGGTGGAACACCACTTTAAATTCATTGGGATGGAAAAAATGGTAGTGCCCTGCAGGGTACAGGGCAATTATGTAAGCAATAATAGCTGACAGTGTGGGTGGTACTGGGGAACACCAGAGTGCTCAAGGGCACAATGAGGCCAGATGCCATAGGAAGGTCCAGTATTCCCCAATACCACCCACCCTGGAGGGTATTATTGAGTTTATAAATGCACTTGGAAAATGACACTGTAAAAAAAAAAGTTCCTCTGCCTGGATTACGATTAGAAACAAACCTGACTGTATGCAGTCCCCCCCCCCAGCAGTCTACTTATGTTTGTTGACTGAGACCCCCACCCATCGTCATCAAGCAGCAATTTTGTTTCTCCATTCCATTTTTTTGTTTTACTGCTTTATCTTTTTGTTCATCCCAGCCCCAGCACTGGCACTGACAAAAGCTTTTCTTTTTTTTTTTTTTAAATCGGCAGCTGTTGCCATGGTGATTGGGATGGAAGGAATAGACAGGATGTGAGCACAGCTGGCTGGAGACACTACTTTTTTTCTTTATGGCTGTTTGTTTTAAAACTAAGAGAAGGAGCTGATGCAGTTGCTGTCTGGAGAAATCTCTGTCAGAAATGATGTTGGGAGAGTGATGTCTATTGCAGGTGAGACATGGAAAATTATTGTGGTATCAGGGAAAAAAAGTGAGTGGTTTTGCTTTTTGTACAGATGTGGGGAAATGTGCTTTCTTTTCTGATGTTGCTGGGGTGATTTGTTTGTGAAGTGAGCAGGAGCTAGATGAAAAGGGTCGGTACCACTAGTGGCCTGAGAGGAGCATGGACTGAGGAGCCCAGCAGCAGTTTGATAAATGTGGCTGTCTTGATGTGCAAACTCCTTACTGGGTAGGTCATATTACTACAGTGGCTGGTTTTTGAGGGGTCGGGAGCTGCAAGTAACAGTGCCCATTTTTGAAAGTGTGTTGTGATTTGAAAACATTTATTTTATTTTATCGAGCTTGGTTTGGTTGTGTGGGGCTGTTGAGGATGTGACTTGACAGGGAACATGTGGAAACTGGGTGCAGGTACCACTCCCACACAGCTCGCCTAGTGAGCGGCAAAAAATTGGTGGCAGGTCAGGTTCAAAATGTGGGGTGCCCATGGATACCCTAAGCAATGGGGCACTCTAAATTGGCACTTGCTTTTTAGTGGGCTCTATTGAAAAATACCCACCCGCTAAAGCACATGTGCTGGCTAATCAGGTTGTGGAATTAAGATATCCATTTTCTAAAACAACATACTACTGTGCAGATAACAATACTGGACATTCTCCCTGAAGGCCATGGGCAAAAAGGGCCTCAATGATAGAAGTGGGTCCCTTCTTGAAGAAAAAGAAAATATGATTGTATATAAGTGTACATATATTTTTGCCACTATGGTCTTGAAACTGTTTTTTTATTGTCTATTTGTTGGTTATTAGTTGGGGGAAGGATACTGTTTTTAAGTGAATATATAATCACACTATACTAATTAATTGTTTTTTATCTTTTCTTTTACAGATATGCACCATTCAACCACTAGAAGCAACTGTGAGTTGATCGAAGTCTAACATTGAGAGCATAACTTGCTGTCTCTGTTTTACATAGTGCATTAACCCACCCAGCCCCGGTGCCTTTTGACCCAGTTCTTGGTGGCATGGGCTGGGCTTTTAATTGTAATGTGATCAATGCTGAGACTATACTGAGTACTATAACACAGTGGGATAGTTTCAAAGGGGTTATGAGAAACAAGATGGTGGCAGGCGGCTGAGAGGACTCTGTAGAAGCAGAGTAAATCAAGTAGGGTATCAAGGTGGACCCAATGGACTCATAGACTTTCTCTGTCCATATTCATCTATGTATCTCTTGGGGTGCGAGCCCGATAGTTGTTGGGATAAATGCTCAATGGTTGTAGGATCATACATTCAGTCATCATTGGTATGGCTGCATAAATAGTTGGTTGACTACCCGAATGTATGAACCTATGATAGTATGATGATTGAGGGCAAAGCCCATATACTGTATGTTGGCTGTTATTTGTATCGAGCCCTGTAGAGAGGAGCAGGATAACAACCTAGGCAGGCTTGTAGACATATTAGAAAGTGTGAAACAGCAAACTGAGATTCTCATCCATGAGTAAAAGCCAAAAACAACAGGAAGGTGAAGCACAGATGCTAAAGCCACAACTACAAAACCAAAACCACAGCAGAAAAACAGCAGAGGGCAGTAGGGGAGAGGATGGGGAATAAGCATTCAGCTGGGGTGGAGATCATCCATGGCCATTTCAAGGTCAGCAAGTAGCTGGTGGATGGAGCAGCCGTGACATTAGGCAATAAGCAGCTGAGGGAGGAACTGACTCTGGCCATTTTGAGGGCAGCATGCAATCAGCAGAAGGGTGAATAAAACCAGTAGAGGTCAGACCAAAGGCAGCAGGTAGCCAGGGAGGAGGAAGGGAGGACCAGCCAAGGTCAACTCAAAGGCAGCAAATAGCTTGAGCACCCAGTGCAACAGGCTGCTGGTGTAAGGAGGGCGGCTGAAGTCAATCCAAGGGCAGTAAAAAGTGAGAGGAAATGGGAAGCTGGGCAGAAGGTGGAGCAGGAGGGGGGCATCTGCAACGTGGGGTAAAGGGTGGGCAGGCATATGAGAGGAGAGAGGTGAAAGACAATAAAAGCAGAACTAATACACATTATACTGTAAGCAAGAATAAAGGTGGACCCACCCAGGCAGGAGCAGGGCCTTGATGCAGAAGGCAGCAAGAGGGGATGCAGAGTAAGTTATGTGGCGAGTCAGGCCCAGACAGGAGCATGGAGACCTGGAGTGGGCCACAAAGGCAGGGAGGAGGCAGACACACAAGAGCCTGCAGTGGGCAATAAAACAACTGGGCAGTGGAAGACACAGAAAACAAAGGGAAAAGGTACAGCAAATGACTGCCAATGTCAAAGCTCGGTGAAACCCAAAAGTACTAGCATGGCCAGGTTTGTTGCAGCAGTAAAAAGTGAAGTGGCCTGGAGGCAGACCATGGAAGGCAGAGCTATGCTCCAGCGGGAGCAGCCATAGCTGCAGTGAAAAGGACTGGGTCCTGAATAATGGTCCAGGAGTGCTGGAGTAAGGAATCAGTAGAAAAAGGGAAGACAGAGCTGACAAGTCACTGAGCAAAGGCATGCAGCTGCAAACACCCACAGCAAAGAAATGAGCATCTAGAGGAAACTTGGAGCATACACTCTTAAGTAGCCCTTAGTGGAGAACATGGCATTGATTGTTCATGCCCCATTAAAGAGCTAGTGGAGCCAAAACAGACAGATAAGAAAATAATATAAATTTTAAGTTGTAGTCAGTCATAACTTTTTATTTATGAAGTATTTTTCTTTTTCCTTTTGCTCATCAGAAAGTATTCTACGTGATAATATTGTGCTGGATGTGTGGAACAGCTCTTAGCCTGGCAGCTGACTTATCTAACTCTACTGTCCCACACTACATCATCAGCATTGCGATCTCACTGACAATGACATCACTGGTGAAGGACCTGGCAGTCACTCACTTGCTGTTCCTAAGAGTAGCAGTGATGTCACAGTCGGTGAGGTCACAATGCTGATGACGTAGTGTGGGGCAGTTGAGCAAGATATGTTAGCTGCCAGGCTAAGCGCTATTCCACACATCACACCTGCTAACATCAGGTAAACAATCTTCTAATTAAACGAAGGGAAAATAAAAAGTACCTCAACTATGAAAGGTATTGGCTGTCTGCTTTTAAAATGTAATATTAGTTTTAGGCAGTACACTAGTTCTTAAAAGCTCAGACAATAGCCTTTGCAAATATTGTAATCATGTACATAAGCTTTCAGAAACAGGCTTCTTTGCTGGTACTGATGAATCAACTGTACTGTTCTGTACAAAATTAAACCTTTGCTGTACTGTACAAAATGAAACCTTTCAAAAGAAAAATGTTTCTATTTTTTTATACAGAAAGATACCGTTTGCTATGCAAATTATTTAGCCTGCCTCACTGCGGTTATTTTAAATGTATTCTCAGCTTCTTGTACTTTTTCAGAAGAACATGAATTAGAAAAGGGTGCTTTGCTGTTTAAATTGGGAACAAATCTTTAGCATGCAGTTCTTAGTCAATTTCTAGTGGAATGTTTAGATTAACACCGTATTTTATCCCAATTACAGTCCTGTATTAGGGTAAGACGTTCTATACAAACATTTTAAGTTCAAAAGTATTATCACTACTACCACTTTGAATGCCAAAATGCTGCTTGGTACAGCATTCATTGATTTATCTGAGACTTTCCACAATGCCAGTTACACACTGTGGTTGACTGATTAAGGGAGGTGGACTCCCTGTCTCCATTTGTTACCTGCTTGTTATCTTATTTATATAGTGGAGCTCAAAAGATATGTCTGTGTGGTGCCTCATATAATTCAAGAGCAGATGTAAGAGACCTCCACGAGACTACATTATGGCAAAAATAGATGACAATTTTGCACTTGCAAAGCAGGCATCATTGCAGGAGAGTCCAGCATGAAATCTAAATAAAAATGCAAGTATGTATAATGTATTAGTTGAATCTTGAATTTAAATTGTAACCTGTGATTGGCCCCAAACTGGTAATATGACAAAATATTTAGCAATGGGTAATATCCCTACCAAGAGTCAAAAGTTAAAAAATGTATTTCCCACTACACTGCCATATGCTCGCAATCTCTTTGTATAAGTTTGCTTGCAAAACATGCAAACATATTGGTGTCAGTCAGTCTGAACTGTGAGAGGGCTTTTGAAGGCATGCCACTCCTCTGCCTGTCTCAGTTTCAGAATACCTAATCCCCTTCCTAATTCTACCCCCTCTCCCTTTTTCTCCTCCTTTTTTCTTTGAAGTCATTGTCCAATCACAAGGCTGGGAAATGCAAACTGCAAGGTTTTCTTGTGTAAATCCTAATTCCTGTTTCAAACCTGTCTTGTGCTTATGGCTCCATTGCTCTGCTTTTACACTGGAGCGCTGTGACAGGGTAGTGAACTGGACACTTTCTTGAGGAACACACAAAAAGAACACTCCAGACTCCAGTTTAAACTAAATGAAAACTGCTTTACTTTTGGCAACATTCAAAAAACAAAAACACTTGTGTTCAGATTTACAAAAAGGTTTTTTGCAGTTCAGTCTTTGGTTGTCTCCTCATAACAGAAAACAAAATCTCCTTACCACCTCCCTTTATTCACCTTACTCTTTTATTGGGCTCAAGTGTTTCTCATTAACCCTCCCATGAGAGATAGCTACAAATAGGGCATGCTGTGTAGTGGAGTGGTCTTAAACGGTCAGCTTTAAAGTAAAAGGGGCTTGGTTCAAATCCCCCCACAGCCCCTGTCAAAACCTGTGCTGCCTGTGTTGTAGGGTGGTGAAGGGGTTTATGGGTGAAAGGAGCATGACAGACATACACTAGATTTAATATTTATTTAGTGCTATGTGACCAGTGTGCCTGTTAATGACTATATGCTTGCTCACTGTAGCTAGGCTGCCCATTTAGCTTTGTTCGTTAGTTATAGTTATTTTGCAATCAAAATGTGATTTTACTTGGCCCAAGCTTCTTGCCTCATAGCTTGTCTGAAGTTTAGCACCAAAGTCATCCTTAACCAGATTGGACACCCTTTTCAATGCTTTCTGCCATTTCGCTCTGGATGCCACTTCCTTTACCCACCACTGTGATCTATATCGCTCTCTAGTTTTTCCTTCCCTGGAAAACTGCCATCTAGACCACTGAATAAAATGTGTCTCTAAATTCTGGTTTGATATGCTTTCCCCTTACCTTGCCTCCTCGCTGTCCTCCCACCCCACTACTCCCACACCCTAGCTATACCACAACACACCACCTCTATTGGCCAATCATCATTCTCCTATATGTTCCCTAAGCTCTGGAACTCAATGCCTCATCAACTCAGGCACTTGTCCGCCTCGTGGTCCATCTCAACCTCCCTCCTCAACTTCCTCTCTTCATCCTGCAGCTTCTCCTAATTTCCCCTGTGGCTCCTCACTCCTTCTAATTTCCCCTCTGACATCCCCATCCCCTATCCCAGCTTTACGCTTAACATGAGGAAAGGCCAATGTACTTTATTGCACTTCCTTGTATGCATTGTATGCATTAAATCTGCAGTGCTGTTAATTTGCTTCTCTTGCATCAAATCCCAATGTTTATCCAATGTTACTAACTGATGTATTGTTTTTTTCACTCCGTTGCTTCTCTGTTTTATTTTACCTTTGGAAATGTATTGTTGATTAATGTATATATATTTTTCTATAATACTGCATGGAAATGTGCTTTTTATTACTGTACTCACATGTTCCCCTTCCCCCAGGACGCTCTGTGAGACAAGCAATTTTGTGTTTGTTCAGTGTGCCTTTCCTGGTGAAACTTTTCAATAAATAAAAATAAAAAAAGTTCCACCTGCCTGATGCCTCTGTGTATTCCTGAGGACAAGAGAACGTCCCTCTGAGAAAGGTGGCCACAAACTGATGTGAACTCGTGAATGCACGAGTTACACATATTTTAAGCATTCTGAGATAAACATATTGCTTGAAGGTAGGCTTTGCCCTGAATGTGGCAATATATTTTACATTGAAAAAAGAGCATGGGAACACTTGAAGCTATTACTTTGAAAATAGGAGCTGTGACATGGGGCATGCACATAGGCCACAGCAATTGAAATACTAACACAACAGTGCTTGGAGAATGGGAGCTAAAGTTTGGGCAGTGCCAATGTTTTATTGCATGATCATTCAAACCCAAAATAACATCCACCCTCTGTCATCCATGCCACTCAAGTACATACATTATCGAGTCATTTGGTGGTCAACTGACACAGCCCTCTCTCCAGTTGACTGGTCAGCATCTTCTGCTGTGGTTTGCTGGCTGAGTGGAGGAATGGAAAGTGCCAAGGTGAGCTTTCAGCACCACCATCCCTCCGTCACTCCACTTCAGCCAGTTTCTGTCTTCTGCTGTGGAGTGCTGACTTGGGCAGATAAAAAATAAGCACCTCATACCATTCCAACAGATCTGTTGCTTCACAGTCTGTCTACAGAGATTTGCATGAAGCATGCTACAGGTCTGATTTCATGCTTAATGGGCCTGTTGCTTCACATAGCAAGCCCAGTGTAAAACATGCTACAGATTTGGTATCATGCATGACAGGTCTGTAGCTTCACATAGTGCTGCTACAGGTCCACTCACAAAGCATGCAATAAGTGCAGGGATGTGAAGGATGGGTTGAGTGGTGTGTGCTTATGTCCACTGCCAAAACATGATATAAGCCCGTTGCTTTACAGATCTCTTTAAAAAGGTAAGGAGAGTCTTTACAAAAAACTATGTTACTTTATCAGTTAGGGTGAAAGATTAAAGCCACAAAAGTAAGGAAATGCAATGTTAGGATTTAAGGTCTTCTGGGCCATGGTGAATATGTGGCCTGGTGTTCCTCAGGGTTTGAAAGATCACAAAACATGCTGTTTGAGTTGCCCTAATGTTGGTACTGCATTCCAGGCACACAAAAAATACTGACACAGCAATTCTTGAAGACTGGGAGTAAAATGCTAACACAATAATTCTTGAAGACTGGGAGTGAGATACTAACACAAAAATTCTTGAAGGCTGGGAGTTGAAAATGGTTCTGCCATGGCCGATCACAGCACAGGCATAACATCAACAGCACAACCCATGCATCACAAATACTGTGCACTGCACTGGCAGTGCCACAACTTTGGCAACTCGGGGGGAGGAACTTGGGGGAGGCAGATTTAAAATTGTAACTCAGGTGGTGGATGCAACTCGTGGAGGGGAGAAAGTCGGGGTGGATTTACACAACAACTGGTCTGACAGGTAAAATAACCAAAAACCCTCTCAGAATTGAATGCAGGTCTGCTGCATGTAGCAAGCCCATTCACAGGTTGTGACTCTAACCTCTATGCCATACTGCCAGCACAGGTAGGCAGCACACACTAGCGGACTTAAACTATTCAGAATAAGTGAAAACAGCTACATGTACAGCACTGTAACATCCATGCTGTTATATCCATGTAGCTGTTTTCAGTCATGCTCACTTTCTCAGTGCAGATTTCACTGTGATGACATTATGATGCAATCTTGATGGTACACTGTAGAAAATTTAGTATTGCCAATGTTGCATTGCAAGATCATTCAAAGCCCAAGGAATTCCAGGTTACGGATTCACCAGGGCTCAGTGGACATTTAAACCTAGTGTTGCATTTCCTTAAATTTGTGGTTTTAATTTTCAACTGTAACTGATGCTTTGCTTTTTTTATGCACATTCAAGGTGTTTGATATACCCCAGAAATTAAGAGCTAAGCTTGAGTGGTTTATAAAGGTTAATAAAATGGGTAGGAAATGTCCTGCTTCCTTTTTTTGCTATAAACAATTAATACTCACAGTCGCTGCTTAGCCCCCTTTAGCCTCCAGCTTGTCCGGTCCAGTCACCCCCCATTGCCTGGGCTTACCTGGACTTCAGAGATTCCCCATTGATTACCCCATGGCAGGTCCCCCAGTGCACAATCTAGGCAATGGAGACAGGGCCAGATTGGTGGTGAGGGGCCTGTGGTGACCTGAGTGGCATCATTATGCCAGCAGGATTTTTCTGTATTTTCTCTCTGCCAACTACCTTGATGTCAGGCAGGATCCAAACAGATCTTGAAACACATCTCATATACTCTATGGGACAGGTAATCTCCCTGGCCCACCACAGGGGTAAACAGAGTGGTGGTGGACAATGCCATTGCTCCTGGGCTGGTAGTGCTGCAACATGGCAGCGCTTTTCCAGCCCTTGGACAACCCAGTCATCTCCCCAAGTTTGTTGTAGAATTCAGGTCACCTGTGTGGGAGCATGTAGCACAACCTATTTGGACATCATGCAGACCCACTGTTCTGCTTCCCAACTGGCTAAATTAGTTCAACCAAACTTGTTATTCCCCTAGTAACACACAGGTTGGAACAAGATCAGGCAATGGGTTTTAGAATTTAGGTAAATCACATACAGAAGTCAAGGCCAACTTCAGTTACCCCTGATTGCCATTACAACATGGTTGCCTCCTTTATTCACTGAAAATCTTCAACAAGGCCCTAAGAAGTAAAACTCCCTTAAATAAAAAAATACATACACATTCTTTCCTCTAATGTTCTCCTCCTTACATGCATAAATTCATTTAAAAAGGAAAGTACTTTTTTAAAGTTTGAATTACTTGCATTTCTTGGTTATGAGGAAAGATCTTCCTCCTGTTAGTTTAACCTCAGTGATAGGGAAAATGATGGAATCACTTCTGAAGGAAAGAATTGTTGAGTACCTAGAGGCCAGAGGGGCACAGGACCCAAGGCAACATGGATTCACCGTGGGAAGGTCATGCCAGATGAATCTAATAGATTTCTTTGACTGGGTGACCAAAGCAGTAGATCAGGGAGGGGCTATGGACATGGCCTACCTAGACTTTAGCAAGGCATTTGACACAGTCTCACACAAAAGATTAATATACAAGTTAGCCAGCCTTGGAGTGGGTCCCAAGATGATAGCCTGGGTAAAGAATTGGCTGGAGAATAGGACACAGAGGGTAATAGTAAATGGGTCCACTCTGAAGAAAGGGGGGTTACTAGTGGGGTACCGCAGGGTTCAGTATTAGGATTGGTCCTCTTCAGTGTCTTTATAAGTGACATTGCAGAGGGACTGGAAGGAAAAGTATGTCTCTTTGCAGATGACACAAAGATCTGCAACAGAGTTGATGCACAAGGTGGAGTGGAAAGGATGAGAAGGGACTTGGCAAGGTGAGAGGAATGGTCAGATGTATGGCAGCTTAGATTAAAGGCTAAGAAGTTCAAGGTAATGTACCTGGGAAACAAAAACCCAGGGAAGAGTACACAATGGGGGGGGGTGAGATACTAACAACAACAAAAATTGAAAGGGACCTGGGGGCAGTCATATCAGATGACTTAAAGGTGGGCAAGCAATGTGAGAGGGCAGCAATGAGGGCTGGGGGGATACTGGGATGCATAGGGAGAGGCATCACCAGTAGAAAACAGGAAGTTGTTATCCCTCTGTACAGACAGCTGGTGAGACCCCACCTGGAGTACTGTGTGCAGTTCTGGAGACCCATCTCCGCAAGGACATAGACAGGATGGAAGCTGTCCAGAGGAGGGCAACTAAAATGGTGCAAGGTCTGCACTGGAAGTCATATGAAGAGAGACTAAAGGAGCTTAATATGTATAGCCTTGAGGAAAGGAGGGAGAGGGGGGACATGATAGAAACTTTCAAGTTCCTCAAGGGAATCAACAAAGTCCAAGAGGGTAGCATCTTTCAAAAAAAGAGGTGGGCAAGAACAAGGGGGCACCATTTGAAGATGGGGGGTAGCTCAGAGGTAATGTAAGGAAGTATGGTTTCACAGAGAGGGTTGTGGATGCATGGAATAGCCTTCCAGAGGAGGTTGTGGAGTCAAAAACAGTGGTTGAATTCAAGTACGCATAGGACAGTCATAAGGCAATTCTATGGGGTGGAGGTAGAAAGAAATAGGCTGCAGGTTAACTAGGATCTGCAGCTTATCCATTAGGTAGGGGAATGGGCAGACTGGGTGGGCCAAGCGGTCCTTATCTGCCATCAAATTCTATGTTTCTATGTTTCGTACAGTAGCTGTACTAGCTTGCTTGGGCAATATCTGCTGCTTGCCCTACCACATATAAAATTGTAACCTTGTTTACATGTGACACCTGTTTTGCATGAGGGGTGTATATTCTGCCAGAGGGATTCTGCAGAACTTTGAATTCCTGTATTCCATAATAAACAAGCATTCCATCAATTGAATGTGTGGAAAGATAGATGATTGACAGGTGGGTAGGAATTGCTTTTTACTAGTTACTGCCAACAGCAGAAAATACCTGTTTTACTAAATATGTTGACTTTTTTTTTTTTGAAATTGCTTCTTAGTTTACCCATTGCATAGACTCAGTAAGATAATCCATGTAATTGACTGGCTGGAGGTTATTGCACTTCCAGGTGCTGAAGGCACTCTGCACAAATGCCATGTATGTATGTATGTATGTAAGTAACATTTTATTTATACAGTGATATAGCCATTAGGGTTCAAAGAATCCCTGTTTACAAGGCATACCTGTTTGTATAAAATGCTAATTAATTCTATGCTAACAACATACAAAACATAAAATATATCCACAAATAGTTACATATTAGAATACACATGACAAAAACACTTATGTAAAAATCACAGACAATTTACTTCAGCTTGCATGGAATTCACCTATTACATTGACATTTAAAACTTAACTCCTACTTTACTGCTGTTTTATATGCAATAGTGGATAATTCTAAGTCACGGAGGAAAGGAAGAAGTACATTCCAACTTAAGGCAGCCTTGTACTGGAAGGTCATATTACTGAAATGATTTTTTATTTTTGGAACCATCAATTCTCTAGCTCCCAGTTTTCATACGTTCAATCCATGTTTTGGTTTTTGAAGTTTAGCTACTAAGTAATGTTGAGGTTTATTCTTAAATAATCCTTGAACTGATTTAGCCAAATGCCCTTGGCCTGCTGGTTTAATGGATTCCATTTAAGTTTAGTATACATTATACAATGATGAATGCTAAAATCACATCTTAATATGAATCTCGCTAATCTATTATAAAGTACATCCAAGTTCTGTAATTGCTTTTTTGTGGTGTGCCTATAAATGTGGCTTCCATAATCTATTACTGGTAATACTAATTGATTTACTATACTTAAACACATCTCTTTTGTTGTGCAATTTGCTATACGTCTCATTGCTCCAATTTTTACATTTGTTTTCCTTATTAATTCGATTACATGTTGTTCAAAGGTTAAGTGTTGGTCAATTTGAATACCTAAATATTTATATACTGACGTCTGCTCCAAACTTTTCCCCTCCTGAGTTTTTATTGTTATTCTTGGGACACTTTTATTTTTCTGCTCTGGGCCAAAAAACATTGTCTGCATTTTTTTTTATTATTTATCAATCACCCCAGAGAGGAAAAATATCCCTGCATGGCCAAAAAATCACCTTGCAATTTTTGTTCTGCTTCTTCCAGATCTTTACCTACAGCTATCAATATGGTATCGTCCGCATACAGTCTGACTTGTGAATGTTTAATATAGTTTGGTAAATCATTCAAATAGACTATGAACAAGAGTGGGCCCATGAAAGATCCCTGGGGTACCCATATTGTCACAAAGTCTAATGTAGACTGCTGACCATTTAACATAACAAACTGAGATCTTTTATCTAAATATGATTTAAACCAGTTACAGGCTTCTTCCTCCAGTCCTATTTTTTCCAAACTCCTTAATAAGATACTGTGGTTTACTAAATCAAATGCCTTTGATAGGACCACGTATACTGCACCCACAGACCTCACATCCTCCAACGGGGTGGCTATTAAATCCAAGAAGTCTGTGAGTACAGTAGCTGTGGACCTACACTGTCTAAAACCTGATTGGAATTGAGTTAGTTTTTTATATTGCTCAAGATATTCCATCAGTTGACCACAAACAATCTTTTCTAAGATCTTGGAAACTGTTGACAACAAGTCTATTGGCTGATAGTTGGAAGCAGCTGTAGGATTCCACCCCCCCATCTATGGGGATAACTTTAACTTGTTTCCAACTCAGTGGGAACAGGCACTCCCTAAGATTCCAATTAAAGATGTCCCTCAATATTGGTGATAACTCTAGAGCAGCCTCTTTTAACAATCTGTTTTCAATTTTATCAGGGCCACTAGCCTTATTAATCTTTATTTATTATTTTTAATACTTCAATTGTTGTGACTATCCTAAATCTAAACTTTGGTGGATAATTTTCTTGAGAGTTCTCTGGACTTTGATTGTGAACCCCATTTTGTGTTTTTTTATATTAGTTGTAGTTACTGGTTTCAGATCAGGGAGTGAAATGAAGTAATGATTTAAGATCTCTGCAGCACCTTCTGCTTTAAGCACTGTACCATTTTGACTAAGTTTTATCTCTGTTTGATTTTTAACAGGGGTTTATAAGATTTTTTATTAAGGACCAGTAGGTTCTTGGATCTGTTGCTTCCTTAAATATTTGTTTATAATAAAGTGCTTTTGATTTTCTTATTTATTGAGTTACTTTATTTCTTGTTTTTTTAATTTATCTCATACTTCACTTTTTAAAGATTTATTAGCTTTTTTCCAAAGTTGATTTTTTGTCCTAATTAACTTCTTTATGGCTGCAGTTATCCATGGCAAATGGTTTTGTTTTTGGGTAACTTTTTTCAGAGGAGCAAATTTATCACATGCCTCAGTAAACATTGATGTGAATTCCTGTACAGCCAGGTTTAGATCAGGGATGAGGAAGATCCTATACCACGGCAATCCCTATAAATGTTTTCTCAGTAGCAGTTTGTTTAATTTAATATAACATCTTTCATACACCGTTGGTACTACAGCTGTTGGGGTAGCTTTTGTATCAAGAGAAATAGTGCATTTATCACATTGTGATCCCCTAAATTGGGTTCACAAATTCCTTTTTCCACTACAGTCAATTCGGGAGAAATACAAACCAAATCCAGTATACTTCCTTTACTTGTTAATTTACCTTTTCTTGAGGGGGGGTTTATTATTTGAACCAAGTTTAGACATTTCATAGAATTTTCCAATGCCTGTCCCCTTGGACATCCCCAGGCAGCATTAAAATCACCTATTAATATTGCATTTGATTGTCCTATATGTTCCATCATATTATGTGAAAATTTATCAAAATGAATAGTATTTACCTTGGGCGGAGAATAGACAGCTCCCACAATCACATTTAGTGCCTGTATCTTTATCAGTAGGCATTCAATTCCTTCTATATTCCCCTGAGTATATGATCTTAGAGTGACCAAAAATATTTCTAATATAAATTACGATCCCTCCTCCCCCCATGACCCTTGATCCTGTCTGTGATGACAAAAATCTTTAAGTTCAACTTCTGTTTGATGAATCCCCTTTTTAAGCCAAGTTTCGGGTCAACATTACTATGCCTGATTTTTCCAAATCAATCCAAATTCTAAAGAGGACCATTTTATTAGCTGAACTTCTTGCATTATCCAATACTAGTTTAATGGTCTCTCCTTTAGGACCTGGGTTCAACTCAATAACTCCACAAAGGGCCAAACATAGCAAAAGCATCTGACTAGGTGAAGAATAACTTGTAGGATAAGCTGAAATGTGTATTTTTTGAATCTCTTGTCTAATCAAATTGAAGGGATTTCTCCCGTTAGTTTAAAAACCCATGGTTGATTTGTTCTAGACTGAAAGAGATTCAAATAAACACCAGCTCTTGCTCCTGAAGAATCAAATCTAGTAGGAGCATGTATTTGAACCATACAAGTAAATCCCACCAATAACCCCAACATTTTAAACAACAGGCCCTTCATTTTGATTTCTAAACTATTTTATAACTACCAGATTAGAAAAGGACACAAGTGTTATTTTTCTTTTGAAACTAGTGTTCTCAACACAGATTAAGTATCAGAAACACTACACTTTTATATCATTAAAACATTATGCACATTTGTTCCCCTTTAGGCTCCAAACAGCAGATAAAGCATCTAAACAATACTATGCCTATTATCAAACCATAACTTCTTACTGGCTAACCAGTCTAGTCCAAATTGTAAGAGCTTTCAGTGTTCTTTTCTGTTGCTGAGTGGCGCTTGCACCACTCACACTCGCTCTGCCATGCTCGCGCCGCAGGCAGCATGAGTTTTTATCTGGTACTGCCCCTCCTCCTCTTGTGAGGTGTTCTCCACTTCTCCTTGCTCACAAGCTGGCTCCGGTATCCCCAACTGCAGGTGGAGGCACAGAGGGGAGCAATGGCACAAGTCTGTCTAGCAGTGGACACAGTAGATGTAAAATGTGGCAAAAAGCAGGTACAGCATACAGTTTGCAGTTTGTTTTGCTAGCAGCAATCAGATAATGGCAGGGAGATGGTAATAGCCAAGTGTGCATTAATCCCAGATAACCATGCCCTGTCATGTCTTATTACTTACATCACACATTACGGGTATATAAAATAATTATTGAAATGCTATTTCCCACTTTTTTTCCATAATTACTGGTGTCTTACATAGGAAACATTTCAAAGAAAACATGTTTTCAACAGGAGACTTTGTTACACAAAAAATGTTATTTTATTTTTAAAGATTTTAGTCTACACTATGTAGTTAAAACTTGAAAGCACTGTGAAATAAGGTTACTAACTGTGATTTTCTGCCACAGAAAATCTGGTGCAATGTCACTTACCAAAACACTTTGACACGGCAACAATGTCTCTCAGGATGAAGCGCAGTTCCAGTTTTACTGTAGGTTTCACATTTCCCAAAAGATAACACTAATTTTCAGCAGTTTAAAAGAAATTATAAGCAAATTTACTTCACAAATATGCCATACTCTGAGTAGCAGTTGAACCAGATCCATTTTTGCATCAGTGCTCATTATAAAGAATTCAAAACAAGGTTTTCCTACTTTTAAGTAATGATACCTTATTGCACACACTGGACCTACAAAACTGACTGTCTCACTTGTATATATTTGCATGGAACACAGACCTTTCAAGAATTCTCTTTTCCACCCAATTTGCTCCACAGAGTTTGTTGCTAGATAAAACATGGAGATGGGCATGTGCTGCACGCACACATACCAGCTAATGTTTTGGTGTGATATTGTCATGCCTTTGTCAGAGCTCTGAGCATGGTGCAGCTGTTAGCTTCACACATTCTGTTTGTTGCTTGGTAACAAGGTACACCCTTGTTTGTAACACTTGACTGTGCCAGTATACCACAATACTATGTACATTTAAATACATAGCTATACTCCATATACGACTGGATCTTCATGGCTGCTTGTTTGTGATTCAGTTTATTGTGAAACACACACTCAGTTTGATAAGTGAACACAGTGTAATTTAAAAACAAACTTATTTAGGGCCAGAAACAGAAACAGACATTCCTGACATATGTTACAGACCTATATGCCTGAAATCCTATATTAAAATAAGTAAAATAGATCACTTCTAAATCTCAAAACAGCATCACTAATATACCTTAATTTCAATTGAAGCCTCAAGGTTTTAAAATTAACTAGAGTAGTTGAATTAGCAACAAAAACAAAATACTTGATAAAGGACCCTGGAGCCACAATGAATATTGGCAAACTCTGTGAAAGAAATGATACAGGAGGACGAAACATGTGTATGTGTCTTCTGTTAGCACCTGTTGCCGACTGTGAGAGACCTTTTGGTACCCTACATTTCTGCTTAAAGTTGAACCAGCATAATATACTGTGGTGATTTGCATATACAATGCATGGTGGTTTGCATTATGGGGGTATGTGTAATTTTGTATTTCCAGGAATGTCAGACTGGTACACCCTGTAACACTGCTGACAGGCTATACAAAAAAACTTCATAGTTAGGCTTCATTGCTTGAAGATGTGGTAAACACTCAGACTATTTGCCAAAGGCTGAGATAAATAATAATTTTTCATGTATGAATGATCAGTAGACCCTGTGGTTACACAAAAAAGTAGTGCTAACCTAGCTCATCATTTAATCCATGTGGTCAGTATCTCCAGTTTTACTTACACTTTAAATAAATGCATTGTCATAGTGGTCAAGACAGAGGTTGGATAAGCTGGGTGCAAAGTTTGTCTCCATTGTGGTCCCTTCATGTTTCTAAAATTCATTGCCGAAGATGACATAGTTTGATTTTAGAACAATAGATTGATTTTAGAACAAAGTGTGACATTTCTAAAATAAATTCAGTGGACAGGTATAGAGTAGATGACTGTGTGTCTTGGAATACTTTGATTGCCCCCTCCCGCACACCCACACTCTTGATGGGCAATGTTTGTGTAAAGGCTTTTGATGCTTAACATGATCAAGAGGCTTTTAATGGTTTCTTGTAAATCTCTGAGTGGATAGATAGTTTTTCATGTCTTTTAGATGGGATTCTAACTCACTAACAAATGGTCTCATAAAGTGGTCAATTCATTTAGAGAATGGTTCAGTTATTGATTATATACTATTCACCATTTGCCTCCCCGGTGGTTCAATTACATTTCTGTGAATGTCTGGGAGTTGTTAAACAGTCAGGTTTCAGAAAACAACATTCCACAATTACCTCTCTCCTGCACATCCCAAATCACATCCTCACAGCCTCCAATCAAGGCCATCTAACTGCCTCAGTATTTGTCAATCTGGCCAAGGCCTTTGACTCTGTATCCCACCCTCTCCTCCTGTCGAAGCTCGAATCAACTGGACTCACCCTAATCACTGTACAGTTGTTCAAATCCTATCTATCCAACAGAACTCAGTTAGTTAGAATTGCCGTTACCACATCCCCCCCCATCCTCGCAGGCATGCAGCAAGGCTTTGTTCTAGGCCCCATGCTCTTCTCTCTTTCCATAAATTACCTTCCCTCCTCCTGCACAAAATTGAGCATACACATGTATGTTGATGAAACTATCCTCTTTTTCTCATGCCCTGTACTGCATGGAGTCCTAACTACCCTTGGAACTGACTTCAATAATGTTCAACACTGGTTCAGGCAAAACCAACTAAAACTAAACACTTCAAAAACTGTTTTTATGCTTTTTGGCTCTGCCCAGACACTTAGCAGAACCCCTCCTCTCCTCCCATCACTTCTCTGGACGGTTCCCGGTGACCAGGTAACTAAATATAAATACCTGGGTGTGTGGTTAGACCCCCATCTGTCTTTCTCTGCCCATATAGATGCCATCGTCTCTAAACTGCACCCCAAAGTAGGTATGCTATAGTGTAACAGAGATTCTCTCCCGCTACCCGCCAGATGTGAAATCTTATTTGAAATTATCCTCCTTATTTTTGATTATGCAGATGCAGTCTATACCAGTGCCCTGGTAACCTCCCTGTCCAGGCTGAACACACTTCTGAACTCTTTCTACTGCTTCACCTCTAACTCCCCCCTCCATACCCACTATCGTGATCTTTACTCCCTTCTTGGACTATCTTCCCTCACTCACAGATGTTATACTCACTCCCTCACCCTCATTTCTAAATTCTGGTTTGATTTGTTTCCCTCCTATCTAAAGGAATGACTATCCTTTGTCTCTCATTTGCCCTTTGAGCTGAGGCACAGAAATGAAAGGGTCCTTCACCCTGCCTCACCCTCCCTCTTCAGCAGGCAAAGCTGCTTTCTCTTTTCAGCTCTGTTTCATGCAGAACAATCTTTCCTACTCCATCAGGAACTCCTCCTCCCACTTCACCTGTAAACTGCAACTAAGACTCATTCATTCCCCCCCCCGCCTCTGTCAAACATGAGACTCTCCTACTAAACTCTTCTGACTATCACTACTTCTGACCACCCAAGCTATTATAAATCAAGTTCATTTTGTGGAGCACTTACTCATGAACTTTCTAATGAATTTTGAATATTGCTATTTACTGCTGTTGGTTACTGAAGTTCAGACTGTACTGTAATCTACTTGCTGCATTTTTGTTTTACTGAACTACACTGATTTGTTGCAAATATTGTTTCATGTATTGTTTATACTCCCCCCTCTCTCCTTCCCACCAGGTCGCACCTGGAATCGAGCCTTGGCTCAGCGTGCCTTTCCCGGTTACCAAATGTTTAAATAAAAAATTAGAATACATTTTTCTAGATCCATTGGATATTTTTATTTTGTTTTTTGCAATCCAGATGTAGTCTACAGCATTACTAATGGTACCTAGGAATTTTATTTATAGCATCAGTTGAATCTGTGTTTAGTCAGCTGTAAAACTGATCATTTTCCAATAGTCTGTATGCTACTTTTAAATACAGATCTTTTGCTCAGAGAACAATTGTGTCACCTTTATTTACTTGTTTGATGAAGACAGTTTCAAGATTTTATGTTCTGAAAGGGCCCTTTGCTCAGCTTTCAAAAGGTTGACTTCTTTTCTTGCTGGTTGTGCTTGCAGTAGCTTTACAATGTCTTTTTCTACTAATTTTCTAAATGCAGTGACAGCCATACTTTGAGTCATCCGTGGTCCAAAGGACAATCATTTTTTTAAGGGGGGGGGTTCTCTCTGGTAAAACCCTCCCTGGCCATCGCATTGAAAGTCGTTGGTCTCACCATTGTTTTGTCAAAGAGGATTTTGAGATGTATTAATCTGTATAATTTGAAAGGTCAGTCTCAGTTTGAATACATTTATTTATTTGTTGGTACAAAGAAGAGGCCTTTCTTTAGCACGGATTCCTGGTCAGGGTTAGTGTAGTGTCACTAATATTTATGACTTCCATTTGTTCTTCTCTGATCTCCTCAGTTCCCCCTGGGGTGTCCAGGGCCTCCTGTAGTTCCCTTTCAGTCTTTCTTCTTGCCCTTTGGTATTTCCTCCTCTTGCCCCCTGCCTGGTCCTCCTCCTTTGGGTTGATGGGTGCTGGGCCATTTTCCTAGGTCCTCACAAAAAACTCCATTGACAATCTTGCTGATTGTTTTCTTCTAGATTATTTGTGAGTTTCACTTTCCTCTGAGGTTTTGAATGTTTCCACTAGAAATCTTGATTTATCAGTTTGCCTTGAATGATCACTCCTGCAATTCCCCTGTCTGTTGTAAACCATACTGTCCTTGTAGCTGTTCTGGTCTCAGTTGTGCTTTTTCTTTTTGTATGCAGCTAACTCTTCTTGAAATTTCTTGAGGATAGCTTCTGTTATAGTGTTTAAATCCTTCAAAGCTGTTTGGTTAACATCTTTGAAAATCTCAATTTCAGTTGCCTTCCCTTACAGAAATAATTATATGAAATGTTTTCATGCCGCACACATAAAACTACTCAAATGATATGCGTGCTGCAAGTATGAATTAAATGTTAAATTGGAACCAATTGCATGCATTTGACATGTGTACAGCAAGCAAGTGTGGAAACCATGATCTTTATGTTAAATTGGTAAAGACTACATGCATGTGGCATGCATGCAAAAAGCAAGTGGTCACTGATAACTGCACACATAAAAGTGACTTGCTCAGGATCACACCATACACAAGTGGGGGCTGATGAGTTTCAGACCTAAGTCTTCATGCCTCTAAGTCTCCTGGCTGACAGTTCAGTGCCTTTAACCACTAAGCCATACTATCTACACACATATTGCTCACTTGTACTTCAATACATACAGTATCTGATTACATCTGCATGCATGCAGCATGCTTGTAGCCACTGTTATGCTTTTCAGTGTTCTTTTTCTCCTCTTACTCATCTCAATTTCACAGTTGAAGTGTAGTACACATACCAATGCGAACACATGTGTTTTTTTCCCAGCCCCAATACACAAACTTACCCAAAAAAAACTTCATTACTTCTGCCTGGCCTTTACTCCTACTATTTTCTCTCCATAGTTTTGAATGCTTCAATGCAAGCAGACTTTAAGGCACAAACAGAAAAGTAGCAATAAGTTGAAACACATCCACATGGCCAGTCCCTTCCACACCATGCACACACACTGTAGCAAGTAAGGCCATGCTGCTACATACAATCCATGAAGTACAGTACAAGTCACATTGAACTGTTCTGCCAATCAGTTGGTTTAGCATTTCTGATTAAGTTGCATAACTGTTGTTGGATTTAGTTCAAAATCTTGCGCAAACTGTTTCTTAAGAGTTATAACTCAGTTTTGCATTGCTTAGTGATTGGGCTTAGGATGCATGCAAACTGAGTAGCAAAAACGTTTTTTAAATATTGCTCTTTTGCTGATTAAATGTTGAAAACCAATGCAGTATGAGTTGCCAGTGCATTGCCAACTGTAAAAAACAATGCTAAACCAACTCATTGATGGGACAGTTTAATGTGACTTGTACTGTTCAGATATTAAGAGATGATGTTCATAGGTCAGAGTGCTGGGGCATACTCCCTTGAAATGAATGGAATTATTTTTTGTTACTATTTTATACGTTATGATGGTGAGTTGGAGAATAATGAAGGCCACTGTTCTACTAACAAGGCCCTTGTTAGTCAAGTGGTGGCCTTCATTAATCTCCAACTCTCCATCAATAATGTATAAAACAGTAATTAAAAAATGCCCCCATTCATTTCAATGGCACACACCCCTGCAGTCTCCTTTGCCCTTTGTTATAATCAAGGCCACTGTTTTTCGGTTTTTACCGGAAAATCCGGTAAAATTCCGGAATTAGGGCTTCCTGAAGACCGTTAAAAATGAAGATTTCATGGAATCTGGCATTTTCTATAAGATCAGTAAATCTATAAAAAAGGGTGTTTTTTTTTAATTCCTTCCTGTACTATTTTAAGTTTGCTTTATTTAATGCTCTGTATATTAAGCCTTCTTTAATTTGATTATTTATGCACATACTAAAAGAATGATAGCAGAATCCGTAAAATCCGAAAATTAAAGTAACAATCACCGGTGAAATTCTGGAATCTTAAGTCTTGAAAACGGAATTTAATTATTTTAATCACCGTAAATCAGTGGCCTTGGTTATAATGTGCCTGAGCATGGGGATGTGGAGGTCAGCTTCACTGGGGGGGGGGATAAGCCTGACTATAGTGGGGCTCCAATAGTCTGTGCATACCATACCGCACAACTGTCCATGAATGCAAGGAACAGCTCTAGAATGTCTGTAACATCTCTAAAAGGTACAACTTATTTGTTCTGACTGAAACGTGATATGCAGATCAGGAAAAATTCAAATGTATAAGATTCATCTGTATACAACCCAGAGCAGTGCATCATATTTGGGCTTAAACCCACCCAGTTACTAACCATTTTTTTCCTGGCTGAAGGTCAGCCTCCCCCCAAAAAAGAACTTTGTTCTGATTTTTCTCCCCAACTCCATTCCATTCACTACCCATCCCCTATGGGTCATGAAGCCACCCAAAAGTGAAGAAACATGAAAAACACATCAATATTTCAGTCCTTCCTCCTTCCCCAAACCCCCTGTAAAAAAATTATTTATTTTTACTTACCCAGACATGTGGCCAGAACCTGCAGCCTGGCACAGTGTGCCACGAGCCCAGTTTTCAGTCTGCTGCCCCTCTCTCCTTCTGACAGAAGCTGGATGCTAGAACCGACCATCATAGGTCCCCAATGTGGTCCACGACCAAGTCACCTCACCAACCGAACCCACACAACCTGGGTGGCTCACTTCTTGCTTGGTTGCTGCTGTGGCTGCTACTGAACTGCATTAATCAAGGCCTATGAAGGCCATCCACACTGCTGTCACCACTCCTGCTAAGCCTAGCTTGCTGCTGTGTGGGTCTGGGCTGTTTGTTTTTTTGCATGGCGAGCCTAGTAGAGTAAGTAGGTAGCCTTGTCTTGAGTTAGCTTCTAGCTCACCCTCTGCCCCTACAGCCACCAGGGGAAATGGAGACACACTAAGAGTAGACCAAACAAATTATGCTGCCACAACACTGCTATTGAGAGTTCAGTGCTCCCTGACTCCTCCAAGCTGTAGTGTGCAGTCTATCTACTCTGAGTGGGAAAGACAGTGTTGCACTTGCAAGACTCATGTGCTCTTTCTTGGCTGGAGATCACCCACATCACATGTTATTGTGCCACCTCTAATAAGTGGATATAGTGGGAAACACAATACAGACACAGTCGAGTATGGAGAGTACCTGCAGCATGAGCACTCACAGGCCAGGTGGGCACTTGTTGTGCAAAAGATTAAATCCAAATTTAATGCCATTATTGCCACACCATAACAACAACCTAGGCACAAATATGGGTTGGGGGTGAGGGGACAACTGCCTCTGCCCTACTTAAATGACTCTGCTGCTTAATCATAGAAATTTATCCTCAGAGGCTAATGCAGAGGTTTCCACTGTGTTCTGAGGTACTGTATCTGCATGTTTCATGACGTGTCTTGATCATCATGTGGGCTAGCGTCCCTCATTGTCCCTCATTTTGAGTGTCCATGTCCCTTATTTCAGTAACAAAATGTGAGGTATGGTGCATGCTTCCAAGACCCTACTCAGGACAAAGAGTGCTGAGCATGGCCATAGTGTATATGCTCAATACAGAATGACAAAGTGAAAGTAAGTGAGATGAAACAGTCATGGAGAAACACATTTATAGCACTACATATGCATAAGGGATGTGCATGGTCCAAAACAAAAAGGATAGGCTTCACAACTCAGAGGCCCCTCTTCATACATCTGGAATAAGGGATGTTGACTGGCTATATCCTAAGGCATTTAATGTAGTAAGCAAACAATACTTTACAAATTAATGGAGATTTAATGACAAAAATCAAAAGCCATTAAACAACTTGAAAAAGGATTGGAATTAATGAGTTTACCTATTTTTTATGGAATTCCAAATACAAATGTATTTTAATGACTCTAATTGCTTGCAGTTGTACAAGAAATAGAAATGGATGTGTTTTTTCAGATAAGATTTATTCCAGCTTAGCTGCTGCACCCATGTCAAGCATGCAACATGAGAACCTGATGTAATTTTTAGATGTTCACACCAGCTTACCTGATGCACAAATGTCAAGCTTGCAGCTTGCAAACCTGATTTGCTTTTTAGACCTGGTTCACTTAGGATCACTTTGTGTATACAAGTTGCATGCAAACATTGCACAGTTAAGCATTTGATACTTAAAAGATGTTCACACCAGCTTACCTGTTGCACACATGTCAAGCTTGCAGCTTGCAAACCTGATTTGCTTTTTAGACCTGGTTCGCTTAGGATCACTTTGTGTATGCGAGCTGCATGCAAACATTGCACAATTAAGCATGTGGCATGCATTCTGCATGTACACAGCACACCTATATTTCTGTAAGGGTTAATTTCTTTGTACAGCTTACTGAGTTTACTGAGTTTGGGAAGGACAAAAGAAGGCTCAAGGCTCATCAAGGTTGTCCCTCACAATAAGTGGGTCATTAGCTATTTGCTGATGTGGTGCTAAGCTACAAATCAAGCTTCTTTTTAAAGGTTTCAAAATTTGTTGAATACACAAGTTCTTGTGGTAATAAATTCCACTGTTTAGATGCTGTTACACAGAAACAGTTGTTGCGCTTGTTTGTGTTAGCCCAGTCAACCGTTAACTGCCGGTTATGCAGTCTATCAACAGCACGTTTATTAGCGAATGGAAGTCTGCATTGTGACATTAGATTAGGTGAGTTTAATAGTTTAAAAGTAAGGTGAATATCACCCCCTGCATCTTCTAAGTTGCAGTAGGTGTAATCCAGTTGCATTCAGTCTTGCATTATAATCTTTGGTTGCTAACCTAGGAATCATATTAGTGACTCATCTCTGAACCTGCTCTATACGGCTGATATCAAGCTTTAGGTATGGACTACAAAATGAAGAACCATAATCCGTATAGGGTCTAATATATGCCCTATATAAAGGAACCAGACAATGTTCAGATTTGTTAATGAAGGTCTTTCTCACCTGTTTGAGAATGACATTTGCTGTTCTTACTACTTAGTTACAGTGATCAAAAAAGGAGAGTTTGTTGTTAATTAAGATATCCAAGTCCCGTTCACAAGCAGATGATATAAGAAGAGAGTTGTTGGGTAATAATTATTACTCAGATTTTTTTTTTTTTGCCAAAATGAAGCATCGTACATTTTTCAACATTAAATACCATGGAATTGGAGTTAGCCCAGAGTTCAATTGATCTTAGATCATTTTCAAGTAATGATACATTAGTTGGGCTATCAATTCTACCTCCTAGTTTGGTATTGTCAGTGAACTTGGATATATTAATGCTTGAGCTAATTACCATGTCACTAATAAAGATATTAAATAGGGATGGCCCGAACACAGAGCCCTGATGTTCACCACTTGTGACGTGGCCAATGTTGGACTTAACACCATTAATTCTAACTACTTGGGTTCTGTTTGAAAGCCATTTAGACACCCAGTTAACTAGACAAGTAGAGAAGCCAAGAGTGTGTAGTTTGTTCATTTATAAGGATTGCAATACTTTGTTGAATGGTCAGCTGTAATCTAATAGAATAACATTGGTGGGAATATTTTAATCAAGACATCTACTTATGCTATTGTCCCCTGATTCCCCACCAGAATGAATCACCCTACAACTTCTGACTTTGGATGCTCACTGGCAAAATTTATTTAAAAGGCACGCGTTACATTCTTTACATCTCATTATATCATAGAAACACACAGTGCATTTTACAATCAGACATATCAGTCTAGTCATATCAGTCTATTGTGGACCTATCAGTCCAGGTCTTCCTCCTTGCCCATCTTCTCTCATTACTCCTTCTTCTGCTTTGGATGCTCTTCGGGGTCCAGACACTCTGATCCAGCTCCCCCTTCATCACCAGAACCAGGTACCAGACTTTTACCTGGACTCCACTCAACGCTAGGTGCAAACATGGTGATTCGCCCCCTAGCTCTATCCCCTCCCTCTATTTACTCTCACACCTGGGTTCCTTTGTTCCTGGCACGTGGTGCCTACCCCTGCCCCCTCTTCCTGCTCCCCTTTTTTCCCCTGCCCCACCCCCTTCTTAGTTCATCCACCAACAGGGCTCCACTAGCCCCCCCAACCCACCAGCTGCCCTCTGCAGCTCACCTGGCCCCCTTCTGGGCCCCACATAGAGGCAACCTTCCTTTTTTTGCCTCCTTTTTCTGTGTGTTTCTCTCCCTTTTTCCAAACCACTCCTACCCCAGGGTGGTTGGGAAATTAAAATCAGCAAGAAAAGAGGGCTCTCCAGGGGCTGCCTGACCTTATAAAGCCCATAAGGACCCCAGCTCAGGACCCCTACAAGCCCCTCCCCCGACCAATGGCCAGCGAGCTCCTTACCCCTGTCATACGATCCTCCTTGGCCCTTCCCCCTTTGTGATGCCACTACCCTAGTCCAGCCACCTCCCCCTTACCTCCATCTTATGATTTCTGGCTGGGTCCCTGGGACAAAATGGATTGCTCTTTATAGGCAAGCTTGCTTGTCCCCTGATTCCCCACCAGAAATGAATCACCCTACAGCTTCTGACTTTGGATGCTCACTGGCAATATTTATTTAAAAGGCACACATTACATTCTTTACATCTCATTATATCATAGAAACACACAGCACATTTTACAATCAGACATATCAGTCTATTTAGACATATCAGTCTATTGTGGACCTATCAGTCCAGGTCTTCCTCCTTGCCCATCTTCTCTCATCACTCCTTCTTCTGTTTTGGATGCTCTTCGGGGTCTGGACACTCTGATCCAGCTCCCCCTCCATCACCAGAACCAGGTACCAGACTCTTACCTGGACTCCGCTCCCCACTAGGTGCAAACATGGTGATCCACCCCCTAGCTTTATCCCCTCCCTCCATTTACTCCCACGCCTGGATTCCTTTGTTCCCAGCATGTGGTGCCTACCCCCACCCTCCCTTCCTGCTCCCCTTTTTCCCCCTGCTCCCACCCCCTTTAAATTGACCCATCTCCAGCTTGTGATGGAAGATGGGGTTCCCCCCTTGCAGGCTAGTATCTCAGGCCTTTCTTATTAATTGTCACCACCAGGTCCCCCAATGGCCAAAGGAACAGGTGCATCCCATCTGCGCTGTACACCTCTGCCTGCTAAAATGATATTTCTCTGTGCCTTATGTGTACTCCCCTGATCTCTATCACCACCCTGGCTACTTTCCTGTTGAGGTGCTTCTGTGCCACTGCTTTGACCCCATTTATCCCCCTCCACACCCGTCGGGATGTGACCTCTGACCAGTCGAGCACTGCACCTGGCCAGCAGCTCTTCACCTTCTCCAGGTCCTCCACCTTGTCCTTTACTGGGGTACCCCATGGTACTCCACCCAGGTCATTTCCCTCCCCAAGTGAATAATAATGCAGTCTGGCCTGGGCCAACACATCCACAACCTCTCCAGCAGGGGCAGGAGCTGGGACCACCTCATGCCCTGGATGCCTTTCCACCAAACTCTTGCTTGCTCCACTTCTGGGTGCAACTGCATTCCTCTCCTCATGGTGGCCACAAACCTCTCCGCCCAATAGATGAACGAGTGCCCAACAATCCAGACCTGTCACTTGGAGCTCTCTGTGGAAAGAAAGGAAGGAATAAGGGTTATCCATCAACACCTCACATACCTTTCATAACAGTTGGATTTCCAACTCCCCACCCACTGTACCCCCTCTGCTGACTCTCCCTTTGCCACCACCTCAGATGCTGCCCCTATCCTAAAAGAGTTCAGGGCATACACCTTGGGATCCTCACCTGTGAATGCAAGCACCTTCTTGAGGACAGACCCTACCTGGTAACTTGTCACTGGGATCCATCTCCATGTTGGAACCATGTCCGCTTTCCTGCCCCCCATACATTCTTGTATTCCTCCATGGTCATGACAGCACATGTCCCATCCTGCCAGAACGTCACTCTGTTATATGCCCCCAACAATTCCTCCCACACTTTCAGGTCCTCCCTTTGCTGATGTGTACCCAGTGGTGGGGCGGTTTTACCTTCCCCGTGACCCTCCCCAGTCACATAGTAAGAGCTGTATCCAGACTGATGGCCTTGCAGGTGAAATTAAGGTGCCCCGTACTGCAGCATGTACCAGTGACACTCTCCTCCTCCCATCAACTTGTGCCATCAGGCCCCGCAATCGTGTTACCTTATCCCCTGGTAACTGAAAACACTCCTACTCTGTATCCACCTCAATCCCTAGGAACTCTAATGCACGGGATGGTCCTTCTGTCTTCCCCTCCACCAGGGGGATCCCTATGACCTTTCACATGTCCTGGAAGTCCCGGAGCAGACCAAGGTTTTCAGCCAGGGTGGCCCCAATCAAAAGGAAGTCATCCAAATAATGGACCACCCTCTTGTGTCCATAACAGGACCTGAACACCTATTTCACCCAAGAGTTGAAAGCCACAAATGTTGAGCATGCTACAGAGCATCCCATGGGCATGGCCTTATAGAAGTACTAACTGCCATTGAACTGGATACCGAGTAGATCCTAGTCCTCAGGCTGCACTGGCAAGAGGCAGAATGTAGACTCGATGTTGGTCTTGGCCAGCCATGCTCCTTCCACCACCCTGATCAGCATGACCGCCTGGTCAAGAGATGTGTAGGAAACTGCACTTAGGTGATCCGGGATCCCCTCATTGACCGACTCTCCATTTGGGTAAGAGAGGTGGTGGATTAGCCTGAACTCACTCACCTGTTTCTTGGGCACCACCTCCAGTGGGTATACCTGAAAATTCTTGCAAGGTGGGTCCCGCAAGGGCCCCTCCACCCTACCTGCCCAGACCTCCTTCAGGATTTTGGCCCAGACCACATCTTCTTTTCCCTTTACAGAGCCTAAGTTCCAAGCCCTCATAGCCACCCACCCTCCCTTAAAACCTAATGGGAAACATCCCCTTAACCCCTCCCTCAACAGCTTGGCCTCTCTTGCCTTGAGGTATCCAGCCGTCCATGCATCCACCATCCCTAGTACTATGGATGTGCAGGCAAACTCATAGCCCCGCTGCCTGGCTGCCATCATCTGCCTAGTTCCATCCAGAGTTGGGGTTAAAACTCCTTTGGCCACCCCATCTCATCCTCTGCCTGACCCCCCAAAAGGGCTGTTCCTGACCCTGCAGTCCCCCTTGCTGGAAAGTCTTGTCCCCCCCATACCTTGCAGGCCATTGCCTTGTGCGTCTCCCCGCATCGGGAGCAAACGTGACGGAGCTTGCAGCTGGGCCAGGTACAGGATGCCCTGTTGCAAGCCCAGCAGGCTTTCACCCCCGGGGCCTGCATGGTTGTCCCCATCTGGTTGACCCCTGGATCCATCGTTGGTCTGGATAGGGTCCACACCCATAACTCTGAGTGGATGCAGCCCCACCTCAGGTCCCCTTTTGCCACCATCTGTTTCCTAAAGGCCTCATTGTACTTCAACCATCCAAAACCAATCTTCACCTTATATGAGTCCCTAATGATCGCTGTATAAGTCAAGAGTGGTATGGCCAACTCCTGCTGTTTCTACAACACCAATGCACTGTAGATTAAAAAACCAGCTTGCCAGGTTTCAATGCTCTTCCCCTTGTACTTCACCTCCTAGGCCCAATGTCTCACTACCACCAGAGAGACTACCATTTCTGATCTGCCCACTGATTCCTTCTGCTCCTACCTCTTTTTTTTGTAATTTTGTAATTTGCCTGGCTCCCACGGCTTTCAGAGGAGGCCTCATACCTCCTCCTACTCCGTTCTCCAGGGCGATCCTCATGGCATCCCATCCCCTAGTGTCATCCTCTCGTAGGGCCAGGGGTGTTTAATTTTTTCCCCTGCCTTTCTCCCATTTCCCCTGAGACACCTGCACTAAGGACTGCTGTCCAGGCTAGCCGATGTGCTGATGCACGCCCACAGCCATGTGCGGAACAGCATCTCCCCTCCCCAACTCCAGTAGAGCTGCCGGTGCCCCAAAAGCCCATGCATCCACCAGCTCCAGGGGCATCGGGTGGTAGAAGCACCCCTGGTTTCGCACCCCAGAGGAAGGAGAGCATCCGTTGGGATGCTCGATCCTCCCTCCCCCCTCCGACCCCCAGCAACCCAAGTCCGTTCCCGAACCTGGGTCGCCGATATAGCACAAGGTGTGGCGTCCAGTGCCTCAACCATCAGCGCCACCAGGCAGGCTTGCTTCTACCTTTTTGCCATTTCTTCATCCACTATGCCAAAAATATCCACGTATTCGTCCTTCCAAATTTTTCCTTCAGGGAAATTAGTACGTGGTCCACCAGGTTGAAACCCAGCGGTCCATCATGCAACTTCCGGCTCCCAGCGGGCTTGCTCACCATTCTGCCCCCCTCTTTGATGGCTTGCAGCACCCGCGCCATCTTTTTCATCCCCTCATCCCTCATGTACCCCAGGAGGCCCTACATATACTCCTTCAAAGTCCCCTCATTGTTGACATCCACTCCAGTCTTACCCCCAGCCCGCTGCAGTGCTGGTGGCATTGGTTTTGCATCTGGCATGAGAGCCTGGGCTGGGCTTGGTTCTGCTCCCCTGAGCCTCTTGTTTGGCGTCCAACTCCCCCATCTCTCACTTTCCTTTTTTTCTGGACCTCCTCCTCTGCCTCCTTTCTCTTGGCTGCTTTAATCAGTTTGGTCATTTGGCTCATCAGCCTCACTGCCTGCTCCATCATCTTGGCACTGGAGGCTGGTGTTTTCTTGGGAGCCATCTTTTCCTACTAGAATATGTACCAAGCAACAGTGATTATCACCGCCCCACTGTCTAC
Source organism: Neoceratodus forsteri (assembly GCA_016271365.2). NCBI lineage: Eukaryota > Metazoa > Chordata > Ceratodontiformes > Ceratodontidae > Neoceratodus > Neoceratodus forsteri. The sequence goes on from CM028131.1 coordinate 584,177,294, forward strand.
TCCACTCATTCCTTCCCAGTGAACCCCAAGCTGTCCAGCCTCTGCCCTGAGGCATATCCATTGACCCTCCTGGGCTGGCCGCACAGGCTCTGCCCATGGAAATTTGCCCCTGCTCCACTTGCCACCTGTGTACTGTGGGTGCCCCCTCACCCTGGCAGCCTCCCTTGTTCCCAGAGACCCCCCCTTCATCAGCAGGCCCACCATGCAGTGGGCTAACCCACAGTCACCAGTCCCAGCATCACCCCATAGAGGGCTGACCCTCACTACCCAACCTGAGCACACATCCAGCGTCTGGGCCTGCTCTGTCTCACCCAAAGCTCCTGTCACATGGGCCATGCTTCCTCAGTGGCCTGCATCTGTCCGCATGTTGCTCTGCTCAACTTCCATCTCACCCCCCCTTGGGCCACCAACCCCACACAGGCCTGACCACATGTGCAGCAAAGTTCCACCTTCTGCCCCCTGCACCAGTGTCAGATACTCTTGAGGCCTTTTCCTCGCCTGTGTCTTTAGGCTTCCTCCCCAATGTAGCCCGCTTCATCACCTCTGCCTCTTGCAGCAAAATGTAGGCCCCTAGCCCACGCCATGTGCACCTTCTTCCTTTGTGGCATCCTGCCTATGCAGGCCTTCCCCTTTCCCCTGCCGGCTTCCAGCCATCCCATGCCACATGGTCCATACCGTCTGAGGACCAGTCACTGACGACAGTCCCCTAGGCTGTGCCGCATGTTCTCCCTCAACCCCGGCCTTCCTGCAGCCATGATGCTACCCTGCCTTCTCACAGCAGCTCCATGGCCTGCACAAGCCCACACAATGCACAGCTCATCCAAAACCCACTGGCCCTATGGTCCCGCTGCCTCCCCAAGTTTGCGCCCTTACAACAGGTGCCCCAGCATCTGAGACCACAAACTGCCACCAGTTCCTCCATTATTTCCTTCTCTTTTGTTGCTGGAGCCTTGCTATGTTCTGCCTCACCTTGCCACAAAACACACAAGCAGCACATGGCCAGGAGCACGTTGCCTATCACTCATGATGCAGCCCTGACTGGGCCTGCTGCCCCAGCATCCCTTTAGCCACATTCTGCACTATTAGCTAGAAGCCAACTTCTTTCTATTTTTGGGCCCTTGGGCCAGCGAGAGCCAAGCATGCCACTCATTTCTCCCAAACCAGATTGCCCAGAAACCCACTCCAATGCTTGCCACGTATTACCACCCACACCAAGAGGCCACAGCTTTCTCAGCACTGCAAAATACGGACAATAGCAACACACATTGTGAAATAAACCTTGCAGCATTAAACATGAAACCACTGCCAGCAATTTACCCATCCACAGAAATAAACTTAAATCATTGTTTCAGCAGTTTTAAACCACAGAATGCAACCACTCTTTGAAACAGTCCATCAAACAAACATTGCAAAATAAACATTGCAGAATTAAACATGAAAACGCTGCCAGCATTTTATCAATCCACAGAAATAAACTTAAATGTTTTCAGCAATTTTAAACCACAGAATGCAACCACTCTTTGAAACAGCCCACCAAACAAACATTGCAAAATAAACATTGCAGAATTAGACATGAAATTGCTGCCAGCATTGTACCAATCCCCAGAAATAAACTTAAACAAACATTTTCAGCATTTTTAAACCACAGAATGCAACCACTCTTTAAAACAGCCGACCAAACAAACATTGCAAAATAAACATTGCAGAATTAAACATGAAAATGCTACCAGCAGTTTACCAATCCACAGAAATTAACTTAAACATTTTCAGCATTTTAAAACCACATAATGCAACCACTCTTTAAAAAACAGCCCACCAACACTGGGACACCTGAGGCCTAGAGGCCTAGTTTTCCCATGTTGATGCCTTACCTCACAGAATTGCCAGCAATGTGCTGATAGGAATTCTATTCAAATCAGCAAGAAAAAAAGGCTCTCCAGGGGCTGCCTGCCCTTATAAAGCCCCTAAGGACCCCAGCTAAGTACCGCTACAAGCTGCTCCCCCAGCCAATGGCCAGCAGGCTCCCTTACTCTGTCATAAGACTCTCCTTGGCCCCTCCCCCTTTGTGATGTCACTACCCTAGCCCCACCTCCTACCTCTTACCTCCCTCTTATGATTTCTGGCTGGGTCCCTGGGACAAAATGGCTTGCCCTTTATAGGCAAGCTTGATTATCGAAGGATATTAAATTAGTTGTGCATGAATATCCAGGCCTGAACCCATGTTGGGATGTGTCTTGTATACCCAGCCATGAAATTTCTTGCTCAAGAAGAGATTTAATAAAATGCTCCATTAGTTAACCAATGATAGATGTTAAGCTGATTGGTCGGTAATTCTGAACACTGGATTTACTCCCTTTTTTGTGAATAGGTGCTTTATATGGCACTTTGCCAGTCATCAGAGAAATCATTCTCTGCCAGAGATTTATTGAAAAGTATTGTAAGTGGGAGGGCCAAGGATTTAGATATCTCTGTCAGAAATCTTGAATGTAATTCATCAGGATCCGGACTTGTTATTTTTTTAAGAGTGGACAGGACTTTAGTCACATCAGAAATATCGAACTTGTATAGAGTTGGGACAACATTGTTATATGTTGTGCAGTTGGTGTCCTTTTTAGTAAAGACTGAACAGAAATAAATATTAAAGTGATTTGCTGTCAAAAGATCTGTGTTTAAAGTTATACCATTGTTAGTTATTGGCCCAGTCATTCTTGAGTAATCCTTCTTGCTGTTAATGTATGAAAAAATAGATTTTTGATTATTTTTTGAGTGTGCTAGCTTAAATTCAAGTTTTAATTTAGGCTGTTTATCCCTTTCAACACTTAAACAAATGATTTGTTTATATCTAGACAAGTTAATAGGACCTGTTTTTTTCCTAAGTTTCTTAAATAGTCGTTCTGTAATTTTGATTTATTTGCAATTGTTATAAGGGCAGATGTTTCTTTATCATATTTTCTATGTCTGTATCTACCATTTGAAAGTGCTGTTATTTTGTTTCCCTAGCTGTGATAAAATATGTATAGAATGTTATATATGGATAAGTGCCTGTTTGTCTTACTGTCTATTCTGGTATTCTAACAATTAATTGTAACCATTGTCTCTTGTACTCTGAAAACCCTCAATGTGTTTTATGCTGCATATTAATGTTATCTGTAACCAATCCCAGGTCACCCCTGAAAAAAGGTCCTGTATAGGACCCAGTGGGCCCACCTGGATAACAAACTTAAATAAATAAATATAGATTTTGTATAGAATATAAAAATTGGGGATTTTGCCCTTTTTATTATATTTGGTCTTAGTGGGAACATGTAATTGTTCTAAATTATGAATTATTGTTTTAAACTTTTCCCATGCCATATTAATTGGCATATTTTTAAATGTTTCTTCCCAGTTTATTTTGTTTAATGAATTATAAATGTTTTTGAAATTAGCTTTATTATAATCTTTGTATACTATGCTCTTTAATGATTTTATTGATTTTGTAATAATACTAAACTGGATCTAGTTGTGGTCACTATTACCAATGGGTACTTTAATGCTGATATTTGTGATTTGGTTCTCAATGTTTGTAATGACCAGGTCAAGAATATTCTTCTCCCATAGGGTGGCAGACTAATTGCTCAAGACCTGAGTTGTTGATGAATGCAATAAGTAATTTCTCTTGCTCAGTACTTACATTAAGTGTTTCCCAGTTAATATTTGGCATATTAAATCTCCCAATAATTAGAATATCTCCCTTGTTTGCCACACTGGCAATATTTTCATTTAAGTCGATGGTGTATTCTAACTCTGCTGCTAATGGTCTATAGTAGGCTCCATTATAAATTTGGGGTGACCTTTGAATTGCACAGCAACCCAAATAGATTCAGTATTAGTTGGTGTGGTAACCTTGTACGAGGGAATATAATCCTTAAACAGAGGCATACATCATCTTCATTTTTATCTTCTCTATTATTTTTGTAGTGTTGCTTGAAACTTGGGATCTCCCTAATCCATGCCGTGCAGGTGACCCACCAAGTTTCTGTAACAGTGATATTACTTAGGTCTAGTAACATGCATTTAGTGTCTAGTTCCAACATCTTTAGGTTATTAAGAGTTCTTGCTTTAAATACTAGTATGTTACAGGTGCTAATAGACTGGTTATTATTAAGGAATTGGGGGAAGGGAAGGAATGCTGTTTTTTAGGAGGGTGGGGGTGGAACTGCAGCAGGGGCATTGCAGGGTACTGAAGAGGCGTAGTTTGTTAGGGGCTTAGAGGGAGGAGTTAGGGAGGGTTGTAGCAGGAACAGCTAGGTGCAAGGAAGTTTTTAAGGGCAGAGCTGATGGAGTAGTAGGAGGAGGATGAGTGATGAATTTGAGGGGAGAGGGAATTCCACATTTTTGGGAGGTGGTGAGAGTAACCAGGTTGGCTGATGAGTCTGGCTTTGCAGGGGACTGCCAGAGTACCAGAGTCAGATGATCTAAGGGAGTGAGAGGGAGTGGGAGGTGTTATAAATGAGGGGGAGAGGTAGGATGGGAGTTCTCCCAGCCAGTGTTTGGAGGTGAATTTAGTGCAGTGGGAGACTCATCTGTTTGTAAGACAGAGAAAGGATAGGGCATGATAGAGATCACAGTGGTGGGTGCGAGAAGGATCATCAAGGGCAAAATGGCAGAAGGAATTGAAAAGGGTATCCAATCTAGCCAGGGAGGACTTGGGAACAACATTGTAGATTATAACACAGTAGTCGAAGATGGGCAAGATCATCTTCTGACCAAGTTCATGCCCAGCCGTAGAGGGGACAGTCAATATGTCTGGAAAAGTTTAGGCGTTGATCTAATCAAACTCCTAGGTACCTGAAGGAGGATGTGTCCTCAAGTAAAGTCCCATCAAAGGTGTGGACTGTTGGCAGGTAGGGAAGCCTCGAGAGTCTCTGCCTTGTGCCAAAGGTCATGGAGAAAGTCTTCTTGGCATTGAGAAAAAGTTGATGGTTAGCAAACCAGAGCTGAACCTTGTCAAAGTCTTGCTGCAAGTTGAATGTAACCTCAGCTGGGCAAGAGCCAGATGCATACAGGATCGTATCATTGGCATACATGTATATGGCAGTGATGGAGGAGCAGACAGATGGAAGGTCATTTAGGAAGATAGAGAATAATAAGGGCCCTAGCAGTGAGACCTGAGGGACTCCAGTATTAATTTGGAGGGGAGGGGAAATGACATCAGAGATCCTGACTGATTGGATTCTACCAGTGAGGTAGGACTTGAACCAGCTAGTGGCTGAAGGAGATAGGCCAGCTGTTGAGAGGAAGTCAAGGAGAAAGGAGTGGGAAACAGTGTCAACTGCCTTGGAGAGGTCGACAAAGATGGCTAAGGTGATTTGGCCATTGTCCATCCCGGTAAGGATAGAGTCAATGAACCGAAGTAGGGAGGTAGCGGTGGAGTGATTTTTCCTGAAGCCAGGTTGGAAAGGGGTGAAGTAGAAGGTGTCAGTTAGAAATGAGGTAAGCTGGGAGAGGACAAGGTGTTCTTGTAATATAGCTAGGGTAGGAAGGAGAGAGATAGGGCAGTGATTTCCAGGGGAAGATTTGTCACCGCCTTTGGGAAGAGGGAGTACAACAGCATGATTCTATGGGGTAGGGACCAAGTCAGTAGAAAATTAGAGATTTAGAATTAGAGAAAGGGGGCAGGTAATGGCAGAGGCAGAGAGTTAGAGAGAGAGAGGAGTTTGGAGTCTAGGCCATCTGGGGAGGAGCATTTTGAGGGATTGATAGTGAGGTGGGCTTGTAGCATGTCATTTAGGGAGACTGTATCAAAGGAGAAGAGGGGGTGGGACGAGGGGGGAGGAGAAGTACCATTGGAGAGAGGAGAGGAGTGAGGGTAGGAAGGGAGGGATTTCAGTAGCTCAGAGGCACAGGTGGTATAGCAGGAGTTAAATTCAGCAGCTATGGCACCTGGGTTGGCCACAAGGGTGTCATTTATTTTAAACATGGGGTGGGGAGTGGATGGGACATAGGATAAAAGAGGGCATGAACCACCTTCCAGAATCTGGAAGGTGAATTTATGTTTGTGAGGAAGGCGATGTTAAAGTATTCGGACTTTGCTAGCCTTGAGGCCCTGGTACAGGCATTTTGAAGCTTGCAGTAAGTCATGAGATTGCTAGGAAGCCGGGTTGCTTAATGACATTTACAGGCACGAACTCTAGCTCTGAGACAGGCCAATAGTTCTGGAGTAATCCAAGGTAAGTGGTTTTCCCTAATCCTGGTTTGCTTGAATGGGGCAAAGGTATTCCAATTCTCTAGGAATATATCTGCAAAATATGCAAGGGCCTTATCAACCGATGGGATGCTGGCTAGGGGAGACCAGTCAGAGAGGGCTACATTGCACAAGAGAGGTTATAATTCTAAGGATTTAAAAGAACGTAGTTGCAAGGTTTTATGTGGGGGATTTGGGTCTCTGAACTTTCCTGACTATGAAAACTGGATTATGGTCACTAAGTGCATCAGGAAGGATACCAGAAATGATGATTGTGGGGCTGGAAGATAAGAGTCAAGTCAAGTAGGGAGCAATTTTGTGTCTTGTGGTTGGGATGGTTGGGTTCTGATATTAGCTGTGTGAGGTTACGGGCACAGATTTCACAGTGTATTTTGGTTGTTTTTGGTGACAGACAGTTTAAATTGAAGTCACCCAGGATTTACACCTCCTCAGAGTGAGAGAAGGCAGGGATGGTAGAGCGGTAGAGGGATGTATGTTTGGGCAGCAATAGGTACCACCTATAAAGACAGGAAGAGTAAAGGAAAGGGTAACATGAATAGCTAGAGCATCGTGGGTCATTGGGTTGGAGGATGAGTAAATTATGGAGTATTGGAGGAAGGTAAGGATGTACATGGTGACAGCACTAAACTAGTACTACTAATAACCACTAAGAAAACAAAATCCATGTTGTTCGACCACACCTCTTTTGACGTGGCTTCCCAGCAACACCTGGAAGTTAGAACCTCCTCTGGTGTGCCTCTTGAAGGTGTGGGCTTTTTTAAATATCTGGGACTGACCCTTGATGAAGATCTATCCTTCAAAACACATACAACTAATGTTATTAGTGAATCAAACTAAAAACTTGGCCTATTATATTGTACTGCCCCCTACCTCACACCCAATGCAAGGAAGACCATTGCCTCGGCAACCCTTCTATCTGGCCTTTTTTAGAGGGCCACAATAGTGCACTCAGCCAAGACCCCTATTCTGACAAAATGAAAACAGGCCTATCACAGAGTTGTTCACTTCATAGTCAAGGCTCCAGCTCGGGCTTACCACTGTGATGTCCTCAACACCCTTGACTGGCGTCCTTTGAGGCCAAACTGGACTTCCCAATGCTCTGCACCATCTTCAAGCTCATACACCTTCCTTAACCACCCATCTTCACCAATCTACTTAAGCTGAAGTCCTTTCCTAGGACCCTTAGATCCTCACATCTCCCTATCCTGAATCTACTGTACATAAAACGCATCTAGCAATTGGCAAGTGATCCTTTGCTCCAGCAGCTCCTCAAAACTGGAAAAACATCCCATGCACACTGCTGTCTTGTACGTCCCTACGCACAATTCGGAAGATTTTTCAAAGACATTTTCTTCCCTCCTTCTATCTGCAACTGTAACTGCAAGTAAACATTTTTCTCTGTCAACCTGTGTCTCCTCTCCTCCCTCACCCTCTCTTTCTCCCCTACCAGACCTACTATCCCCACTCATCCCCCAACTTTCTATCCTGTAGATATGTAATATATAATAAGAATTTCTATTTATTCATGATTTGTTCTTGCTAGTTAGTCAATTAGTAGAATGCAGTTCCACCTTTACTGTTATATGCTTTGGAATGCTATGGAAATGTATGATTACCATCTGTAGTTTTGTTGTCCTTACCTGACTTGCTTTGATTGCTACCCATTGTAGCTATACAGTGATCCTGTCTACCAATTGTATAACTTGCTTATATTTCTCTATTTTATTGGAATGCTCATGTTCCCCGGGGCACCCCAAAAAAGGGACATGCTCATCTCAGTGGTCCCACCTGGTCATCAAAATTCAAATAAATAAATAAATGTATTGTTAATGTAATTTAATAATTATTATATGATGAACCTTTCCCTAGTCAAACTCCCTCTCTCATATCACCACTGACAGCCCCTCGCACTTATGAGCAAACTTTGTTGTATGAATAAATTATTAATTTTGGACAGTAAAATGATTGCTTGCACACCTACCTTGTCTCACATCATGATGAACAGCTGAACACATGCAGCATGAGCGATCATCCAAAAAACCCTCTGCACATACAAATACAACTTAATATGGCATATTCCAAAGTGGCAAAAAAAAAATAAAATAAATAAAATACAAACCCACTCACAAATTAAGCCCATGAACAGAAAAATATTGAAACTCACATCATTGTATCTTTTTGCCTAACTGATTGTGACATGAAGTACACCACTAGTGACTAGTGGCTATCAACACTGCATGCATAATACAAAAAAAAAAAATATATATATATATATCTATAAACGAAAAGCACAGAGAGTGACAGCCGAATATGCACACAACATTCTTAATTTAGGATAAATATGCATTTCTGATGTATGAGCACTGTGGCTGTCATGGCTTTATTGTAAAATAATCCAGTGAATTGCATTTAATTTTTCTCCGTTTGAACATTTTTCTTCCAGCAGGATTGTTGGGTAAGATATAAATGTTCCAACTCACCACAAATGCCAGTTTGCCAACATGAACCTTGTAGACGATGAGATTATAAACAGTCTGCACTAAGTTTTCTCAGTTATGCTGCAGGCTGGCGATCAGGCGAGCATGCGGTCGGATGGTGGATTGCAAGATAAATTATCAAGGGGAAGATTCACAGACTTGACTATGGCAGACAATGAAACCAGTCTGCATGAAAGATTTCTTATGAATGTTGGGGGCTGGTGGCCAAGTGAGCAGGTGATCAGAGTGTGTGTGTTTTTGTGGGGGGTGGGGGGAGACAAGTTGACAATGGGACATGTTCAATATATCATTTTTTTATTTGAATATTGTTCTGGCAGTCGGATTGTCCTGAAGCAATGGATGTTCTTAGCGACCACTAATGTCAATTCTGCAGCACACCAATTACAGACATTAAAATTACTAATAGTCTTCACTTATTTGCTTAGAAACATTGTAAGCGGACAAACTTGCTAGCAGGTGTTCTGGCAATAGAAATATGAGAGAGAGTTTAACTAGGGGAATGGTTTAGCAGATCATAATTATTAAATTCCATAAATACTACGGTTATTGGCATGTACACATTTTGAAAATGATTTTAGATATGAGCAGGAACTATACAGTTTTGATGTGAGAGTGTGTATGTGTGTGGGTAGGGGGAGGAGGGGAACCAGGAGTGAGGGTAGGCTCAGTGACATAAAATCACCATGTGAATGTAACTGTGACTGACTATGCAGTACATGTGATAGTTATTGTACAGTAATACTAAATAAACCTAATCCATACCTCAAGGGAGCCCAGAAAACATTACTGAGTGGGTAATTTTTCCCCATTAAAGTGCTATATTGGGGAAGCTTGTTTCTAATGAGGCACTGCTGTTTTGACCATGTTTTATTCTTCAGTATCCACCCATCAAGAGAGTACTGTGCTGGCTTTGGATTTGAACCTGCATTTTTCTGGATACAAATGCAATCAGTCACATGGCATTGTAATGTAATGTTATTACATGGATGTGGCTTTATTGCATATATATGGTACTGTATTCCTTTCCTTTATTCTTCTGTATCATTTTTTTAAAGTACTGCTCCAAATTAATATATCCATACATACTGTAACCATGGCTTGTTAAAAGAACCCTCACTCCTTCATTGGATGGCTATAGGTTTGAATGAGTATAGAACATGCCCAATGCATTGCGACAATGAGGGAAGGGATGCTGGTGTGGGGAGGGTGGGTGACATTGCCAGACTGATCAGGACACCGAACAGCCATTTGCTGGGCTGTGTCCTGCAGATGAAAAGAAAAAGCCACTGCATGACTGATTTAGCTTTTTCTTTTCAACTAGACAAAGTTTCCGCCCATCAAGGGAAAATGGCATCACAATCAGCCTAGCTGATGATTGGTGTGGTACTGTCTCACTCCTTGCAGACCTGCATTAGACAGACAGTGTCACACTCTTCAAAAGTCACTCTTTTAGCAAGAAGTTCACTGCTCATGCTCGCACGGCAAACTTAAAAACATCTGTTGTATGGATTACCAGGCAGCATGAAACTGCAGCAGCAGCTACAGAAGAACAAGTTTCACCTCCTTTCTCCTGTTTTGCAAGAATGACATGTTAGTTAGTCAGTGCTTCAGGTAGTACTGTGTATATCATAAGTTCAGGGATTGCTGCCTAAAGGAGAAGACTCCTGTTTATTTATGATTTGGTTGTTTCTGATATATTTTTCATACATTACATCAATTACTGGAAGTATATCAATAAGAGATCAATCATTTTTTCTGTTATAACATGTATCTAGATTCTGAGGCTCTGGCACAAGCTTGTAAAGTTTCAAGCAAGCCTCCATTTATGTGCAAATGAAGCACTTGTAATACAGCCTCTCCTATTCTTTGATGTCACTGGAGCAACAGCTCAGAAGAATGCATAAGATTTTCAGTGATTTCTATCCATATTTTAATTTTGCAATGACTTAAAACAGTCCTGTCATGACACTTACTCAGTGTGTAGTACTTGTAGCCTTTACTTGTGAAAAGCAAATAATACATCTAGTATTATTTAATTCACAGGAAAAAATCAATTTCTTTGTACTGCTCATCTCTTACTGTAAGACAGTTGTAACATGTTGTGGTGGAGGAGTAGACTGAATGCTTCATTTGCACAGGTGATACACATCCTCCTTTCTGCACCAGGACAATGAAGAGATAGATCATTTAGTTTAAAAAGTCTATTTTTAAGCAATAAACCATGAGAGAGTGTGTGGGTCATAGGGGGATTTACCATGGCTAGTGTGGTCAAATCCTCATCAGCCGTGGTAAAATCCCCCCATAACCCAAACCCTTGAGTGGATTATTGCGATTATACCATGGCTCTTTTTTTATGATAAAAAAAATTAAAATGAAAGACTTATTTGTATTTTAAATTATTATTTAAAAAAAAGACATCACTCCACCTCATAAAGTAGTGCTGTGTTGCTAGGGAAATGCTGTGTGTGTTGCTATGGAGACACTGAGGTGATTGGTTTGGACAACACAATACTGCATGGTGTGTCCAATATAATGCCTTTACAACTCTGTTGTGATCTCTCTCTAAATAAAAAGTAGAAAAAAAGACAAAGCTGTTCTCTCTGTAACTGGAAAGGGAGTATGATAGAGTGTGGTGTGAGTGTTCATGGGCTGTGCTTTTTGCAGGTGAAAATTTGTGAGATAGTGAGCTGTTCTCAGTTCTAATAGTGACCGATAGGTTGCAGGAGTTTTTTTTTTTAATGAGGGCATCAGTGTGGACTACAATTGTTGGGATTCACAGGAGTGGACTGCAGAGTTGATGGTACATAGGGTAAAACTGGAGGGTCAGCGCAGCATCTCCATCTCTGTGGTTGCTTCTGGGTGCAATTTTGCGATATAGTGAGTTTCTAACAGCTGTGACAGTGTGCGATAGGCTGCAGGAATTATTTTTTTTTTTTATAACTTGTCTTTTTATTTAAAAGATCATAGGCATGGTACATAGTCTATTAGGTACAGGTAGGTATATCTTTCATTCATAGGACAGTACAAAAGTGAAGTTTAAAGTCCTCCTTATAATCATTGCAATCTTCTTATATCTTTTCCAGGTCATATTAATTTATTTACCTCCTTCCCGTCTGAATAATTTCTGACTTAATTCGATGGTATCCTTAGAGTTCTGGGTTCTACTGCTTTCCACCTTCACCTATTATCTTATCTCCCTGTTTTTCATTATCTAATTTCCTCTTTCTGTCTTTCCACTTCACCTCCAGATCTCTAGGAATCTCTTTTTTCCTCTTTGTACCATGTCCATACATCTCATATTCTAACATAAGTATATAAGTAAATACCATTTTGTCTAATACACTATTATTTATTTTATAACTTTATAACCTTCATCAGGATGTGCCCACGAGCAATTCTCCCTTCTCCAATCAACTTTCGGAATACCCCCTGTCTTTTTTGACCCCCACTATTCACATCTTACTCTCCTTCTTTCTATTTTATTATCTTATTTCCTCCCATCACTACCTCTCTTCCCCCTTTCCCTCTTCTACATTATGTATTGGTCTAATATCGGAGTTTGTGTCTTTTCCTGGATATATTTGTAATAGGGTAGCCAGCTAGCATTAAACCTTTCTATCTTTAACTGAACTTTAGCTACTATGCTTTCTAACTGCCTTATTCTTTCCACATTATGTTCCCAGATCCCTACTGAGGGTGAAGTCCGTGTAAGCCACTTCTGTGTAATTGCTTTTGTTGCCGCGGCCACACAGATATAAAATAAGTATCTGTGATCTTTCCTAATCAGATCTACTGGGGGGAGGCCCAAGACCAGATTTTCAAACTGAGGAAGAAGGTGCAACTCAAACATTTTCATTATAATTGGGAATTTATTTTAAATGAGGGGTTTGGTGTGTGCTTTGATTATCAGGGTCCACATGACTGGAGTGCAGGGATGATGGTACGAAGGGTGAAACTGGAGGGTCAGTGAAAGTTATGGTTTGAAAACAGAAAGCTGCAGTGTCAGTTTGGGCTGTATTCTGATTCATAGGTATGTTTAGTTTTTGCAGTGGTCTGTGTTTCCTGTGATTGGAGCTGACATATGGTTTAGTTTGAAGGTGCATGTGTGTTTAAAAGTGCATGATTTTCTCTCCATTTTAATGTTTGATGCGGGGAGGGGTGAATTCTGCTTTAGCGGGAGGGCAATATGGTGGCTTTGCTGTGTGTTTTGGGGGTCGAAGAGGTTTTAAAATTATGTGGCTGGCTGGCACCTTTGCCATAGGTATATTGTTGGATTTACCATGGCGTAAAAGTGTCAGCCAGCCAATCGCAATACAGAATTTTTTATTTCTTTTTATGTCCATTGTATAATTTACATTTTAAATGCTCTTTATACCACAATTGCTGACTAGAAATACCAAAGGAAGGAGTGAATATGGCATAGGAGGAGTGAGGTAAGCAAATACAGAGCACTGAAAACACTAGGACTTCTCTTTTGTGTCTCTGAGTGTCATTCTTTACTGATCCTTCATAATCCAAGACTAGCATAGTGTAGTGGTGATGTGATATGCATATACCTGGGTATACACTGTTGTTCATGGATCGAGCCATATTATGTGCTTACCAGGGTATGCAGTGAGGCACGAGGTGGAGCCTTTTGTGTTAACAAAACAAAGGTGAGCATATATCAGGTTGATCACACAAAAGTAACGTAAGGCTTGCAGAATAACTGAACTCAAAATTGTATGTAGGGATCAAGCAAAGGAATGCAGTTACCTGGGTAACCAATGAGGCACAATGCAGAGCCCAATGTGTTCATGTAACCAATGCAAGTGTATACCAGAATCTGATCACACCAAGTGGTACAAGATTTGCAGAATAACTCCACTCACAAATGTACATGGTGGTGTAGGCATGGTATGTGCTTACAAGGGTATGCAATGGGACACAAGACAGAGCAAAGTGTGTTCACATAACACAGGTGAGCATATACCAGAGGCCAATCACACAAAGTGACAGAAGGTTTTCAATTTTTTTTGGCAGCCTGCCACCGAGCCCCATCATCCTTGCCCTTTGCTCTACCACACCCTGAGAATTTCAACTCCCCGAACACGCCCTGGTTTACCTCCCTGGGCGGGGCAACTGGGAGAGACTGGTGGACTTTTAGTCAGTGACCCAGTAGTGGAAGGCCAGTTGGCATCGTGGGGTGTAGTGTGGGGCATCATCCATCAGTGGCAGAACCATTTTTTGTAAAGCTTTGCTCCCTGGGAGGCAGGACGTGCAATGACATTTGTGGGATGAACTATATCTCATTCAGCCTCCAGCTGATCGAGGTGCTGGTTGCGCTGGATCCCTAGGTCTCTGCCATGGTCCATATTGTGCCAGACACTCAACCCACCCTCCCAATGGAGAAGGAGAGCCATGCCTTGGCTGCTTAATCATTCTCTCCCCATCCGGCCCTCTGACTCCTGAGTCTGTTCCCGAACTTGGAATGTCAGCATCACAAGCCGATGCCTTGCCACTGTGCCAGTAGGCCAGCCCAACAGAAGGTTTTCAAAAAAAGTGCACTCACAATAGTGCATAGCGATCAAGCAATGGTATGCAGTTACCTCTGCAGACACTGAGGCAAGAGGCAGAGCTGAGTGTGTTCATTTAAATCAGGGTAGCATATATCAGAGGCCAATTACACAAAGTTAGGCAAGGTTTGCAGAATAAGTGCAGTCACATTTGTATATAGTGATGGAGCCATGGTATGCACTTTCCTGGGTATACACTGAAGCACGATGCAGAGCCAAATGAGTTCATGCAACCTAAGTGAGAGTATATCTGAGGCCATTCAGAGAAAGTGAAACAAAGTTTGCAAAATAAGTGCAGTCACACTTGAACATAGTGATGTAATCATGGTATGCTCTTTCCCGGGTATGCACTGTGGCATGAGGCACAGCCAAGTGTCTTTGTGTAACCGAGGTGAGCATATAGCATAGGCTGATCACACAAAAGTGACACAAGATCTGCAGAATAACTGCACTCAGAATTGTACACTATGAAGAAGCCATGGCATGTGCTTGCCAGTGTATCCCAGTGAGGCACAAGGTAGAGCTAAGTGAGATCATGTAACCCAGGTGGGCATATATAAGTGGCCAATCATAGAAAGTGAGAGAATGTTTTCAGAAGAACTGCAGACACTGCGATGGAGAAAAGGTACCTTGGTCAACACTGAGGCATGAGGTAGAGCCAAGTGTGTTCAATGAACACAGGGTAGCATATGTCAGAGGCTGATCACACAAAGTGAGACAAGGTTTGCAAAATAAGTGCAGCCACATTTGTATGTAGTGATGAAACCATGGTACTGTATGCGCTTTCCTGCGAGTACACTGAGGCATGAGGTACAGTCAAGAATTCCAGTATACTAGGTAAGCATATAGCAGAGGCCAATCACAGAAAAGTGGCACAAGGTTTCCAGAATAACACACACTTACCAGGGTATGCAGTAAGGCATGAGGCAGAGCCAAGTGTCTTTATGTATGCCAGGTTGGCATACATTAGAGGCCGATCACATAAAGTGTCAGAAGATTTTCAGAATAACTACATTCACAATTGTACATAGTGATCAAGCAAAGGTATGCAGTTATCTGGGTAGACACTGAGGCACAAGGCAGAGCCAAGTGTGTTTATTAACATAAGTTAGCATATATCAGAGGCTCATCACAGAAAGTGAACCTCAAGTTTGCAGAATAAGTGCAGTCTCATTTGTACACACTGGACAAGAGCCCATGAAGGGTATGCAAATATTTAACATGCCCATTTGGAGCAGGGCTGAGTTTAGGAGGGGCTGTATTATTTTTTTTCATACCTGCTCTCAGCTGATCCAAGTTGCTAGCCCAAAATGGCTAACCACCCCAAGTTGTGGGTTATTGTCATTGAGGAGGTCAGATCTGGGATTACAGAGACAAAAAGAAAAGTGTCACACTGGTGTAGTCAAAACACCACTCGCACAGATATAAACTTAACTCTTTGAGTCTGCTGATGTTTGGATGTCTATGTGGTATATTATGTCTTACAATACACTGTCATTAAGTCTGTCTTTGACCCCCTGATTCAGGAATACAGTTGGGTCGATGAAGCCTGCCTACAACATTATGCTTGCCTCCTTCCCAATAACTGCCAAGATCTCAGTTGAAAAATAAAACACAAAACATAATTAGAGAGCACACTGCTACATTGTACGTTTTACTATTTTTATACTGTATGAGTATGAGTCATATGCTAGTGGAGTGTATGCCACAGGGGACCACACCAAGGCATTGTATGTTTTCATGTTTTCATATGAGTCACACGCTACTGGAGTGTATGCTAATTAATAACTGTGTACAATGTACACTAAGACTGCTCATAAATGCACCCTTGTGTAAAAAGGATGTGTATTATTGGTTGCAAAAACATGCAATATCATATGATAATCCCATAGTAACCTACATTCTTGAATAAGAGAGTGATGGGAGACCTGATCCATGAATATCCTAGCATGCTCTGCTCCCTCACCCCCACAAACGAAAAAAAATCCTACATCAGCCCTTTACGACTATATGTAATGTGCTTTTAAGATCACTATGGTTCGTGGTTGTGAAGGGGGCTATACGCTAAAGCCAAATGCACTCAAGACTGAATACATCCTCAGCTAAAATATAGCAGTACAGTAGTAGTTAGATCCCTAAGCTGTAGACCTCAATACCTAGTAGATCTGGGTTTGAATCCCATTATCATCACTTGCATACTTTGTGACCCTATGCAAGTCACATAAGCTCTTCGCACCTGGGCAAAATCTTCAAATTGAACTTCAGCACTGTGTGCCTTTCCCAGCCAAAAAAAATCCTAAAATAAAGAGCCACTGATATCACTGGGTCAACTTTTTAAAATGTAATAGGTTCACACAGTGCAGCCTTTGTGTCATATTCTGGTACTTATCTTCCTCTCCTACTTTATTACCTTTGACATTTTCATTGAAACAGGATCTCTGTCACTTGCTCTTCATCTGCTAAGGCTGTTTGCAAAAAAAGTGACTTCATAATTATGTTGCATGACTTCATAACTGGTTGCTGCAGAAATTATTATAAGACCACAGCAGAGGGTTATTAAGTCACTTGTGGAAAAGCAGCCAGTGCAAATGAAAACCAAGTGATAGAGATTCTGCTTGTACTGAAATTAAATAATATGTAAAATGGGGAGATAAATGCAGGCACTATCTGAATAGTAGTTGGATTCTGTGATTTTTTTTAAGTTTTCCAAGTGATGTCAGAAGTTCTTTAAGTTCTGCTTCACATTTTTTTATCAAGGTTTTCATCCTCCAGGTGCATCCCAGGAGGCTTCTCTGCCCATCCATGTGCCTGTGGTAGTGTGGGTTCCAATAACAGATCTTACAACCAGTTTAAGATGCATTAAAAATGCATACTTTTGCGTTTATCATTTTATTGTCTCAATAAATCAAAAATAAAAATTAAAAAAAATAAAAAAATACTTGTATACAGAATGGAAAATAAATGGTGTTAGTCCTTCACACCTACAGAACATGGGATATTATTCTTCTTTCTTTCAGACAACATAAAATAATTCCTGCAGTCTCTCCTTTCCATAGAACAGTGTGAAAACTGACACACTCTCAATAGAACCTTCCTTCATTGTGATCAGTAAGCTACTGATCACCACTCCTGCTAAGACCCCTAGAGGAGCACTTTTTAAGTCAATCAGGGTGATCTCATAAGTCATGTGACACCCTAATTAAGTCAAACAATGTAAATTGCAATGATTTTTAAATATATATATATATATATATATATATATATATATATATATATATATGTGTGTATATATATATATAGATATATACTTTAAACCCTCTATCATCATGCTAGCATTTTTAAGGATCATCTACATAGGTACCTGTCTCCATATACTGCCATAGAATCCAGCTATAGGCTTAATTATAGGATTATGATGTCAGAGCATTTGCTTAGCTCCTCCCCTTGTGACATCACACTGTCTTGAGTCTATATAATCCACCATTTTATGGGTAGCCTGCCCTATAGTAGGACCTATATCATATACTGCACAACCTGGGTAACTATACTTGCATTTCTTTATTTAAACTAATATACCATTTTTATGTTGCTTGCATGCATGTGCAAGAAACATAGTGCCATCATCGGAGATTTCAGAGGTGTGTCACCTCCTCCTCCAATTCAGGCAGTGTGCTGGCAGGCACGGCCCCTGTAAGCCAATGCATTTTGGAGCTGTCTATGACATGCTCCAAAATGCAGTGGCATACAGTTGAAAGGGGGAGCTACGCTTCAGTGAGCAGAGATAAGAAGCCCACTGAAACGTAGCTCCCCCCCCACACACAGGAGTGCGCGCCCCCGCACCTACTGCATAGCCGACTGGTGCCCAATCCCCACCAGCTGAGCTGCTGTCATTGTCCCCCCCAGTTGTAGGTGCCATGCCGGGAGCCCACCCCAGCATGGCAGTGAGTCCTTTGGCCGACGGGGGTGCCCAATCCCCTCGCTGAACGCCCCAAAGTCCTTGTGCCACGCTGGGAGCCACCCCAGTGTGGCAAACCATCCCACGACGCCTTTTTTGTTTTAACCTGAAAACGAAACGGTCCCTATCGGAGCATCTCCCCCACCCTCCCACAACCCGCACTTCCACCCACCGCGCATCCAGCTCCCCACCGCCTCACCCCATACTTACCTCCGGACTCTGGCGCTACGATCTTGGTGGACCGGAACACGTCTGCACTCTTCAAAGCCGACCGTGAACTGAGGAAATGCCGGTTAGCTGTATAATGGGTTACATAGGGGTGTTTCAACTTTGTTGCATATCTCAGCCATTTTTGGGAATTTTTGCACCAAATTTTCAACATGGAGTTTTTGGGACCCCTTCTCATGAATGGTTCACTGTCATGTCGTTATTCGGGCCCGAAGGGTGATTTCGTGCAGTGACTGTGCAGTGACTGCGAAATCACCCTTTGGGCCTGAACACTGCCATGACAGTGACATCACTCATGAGAAGGGGTCCCAAAAACCCCATGTTGAAAATTTGGTGCAAAAATTCCAAAAAATGACTGTTTTACGAGCGTGCGTTGCACAGTTCCTACGCAGGCTCGTAAGTTCGCGAAATTTCAATATTTTCACTCCAGATTTTCAACATTGCCATTTTACCACACCTTCTTAAGAGTAGTACAGCTGTCATTTTTCACATCTCACCCAAAATGTGTTTCCGCCCAGGTAGCGCAGAATGGCGCAGTCGGTGTGCGAAATCAATGTATGGGACAAATTAAGAAAATCACAGTGACACTGTTCATGAGCAGAGGTCTTAAAATGGCTATGTTGAAAATTTGGTGAAAAATTCTAAAATGACTGTTTCTGGCGTGCGTTGCGCGGCAGTTCCCTACGCCCAGGCTAAGTAAGTTACGCCAAATTTTCAATATTTTCACTCCAGATTTTCAACATTGCCATCTTACCACACCTCCTTATGAGCAGTACAGCTGTCATTTTTCACATCCTGCCAAAATGTGTTTCCACCCATATGGCGCACAATGGCGCAGTCGGTGTGCAAACTCAATGTATGGGAACACATTAACAAAAATCACAGCAGACACTGTTCATGAGCAGAGGTCTTAAAATGGCTATTTTGAAATTTGGTGAAAAATTCCTAAATGACTGTTTTACGAGCGTGCATTGCACGGTTCCTACGCACGCTCGTTAGTTCGCAAATTTTCAATATTTGCACTCCAATGACTTCAAAATACCTAAACAGCACATAGAAGCAAGCAACATTCAGCATTGACAAATGCTTGTTAACTCATTGCCTCCACAGGCTCACTCTGAGCTTACACCACTTGCCTCCTGAATCTCCTGTATACTTTTAACAGTGAATCCTAGGCCTTTCTAAGCAAAATCAAACTGTAGTCAGCATGTTGCAAACAAATGCTAATAGCTCAATAACTGTACATGCTAGACACAAAGTATGAGTGGCAGAGTTATTCAGCACAAAATTGCCTTTCCAATGGTGGCATGCATGTAATAATAAGTAATTTTTTTTTTCTATGCTGGTTGAAAGAGCAAACTAAATATTTTTTTCACTAAAAAAGTGCAACATAAGCCATTTTGTTGGAAAATATGTAAATATCAACACCAAATTAAGCATACAGACATTAGATTGTTTTAATATTATGTTAGTTAAAAAAAGATATCTTTTTACTATAAAACGTAATTTTTCCCCATTTTAGTCAAGGTGCTTTGGTGAGATTTGAGGGCTGAATCTCAACCACACACACCATATCATAAACAAATGCGTATAACTCCAAAAGTACACATGATACACACAAAGTATCAGCATGAAAGTTGATTAGCACAAAAATGCCTTTCCAATGGTGCTATGCAACCAGTTGTAATCAATACGTTTTTTTTTATACCTGCTGAAGTGCCAAAAAAGTGAATTTTATTCAAGCTGCTTAGGTGAATCTTGATGGAAAACATGTCAGCCATACACACCATACCATAAACGAATGTGAATAACTCCTAAAGTATACATGATATACACAAAATATCAGTGGCAAAGTTTTTCAGCACAAAATTACCTTCCCAATGGTGGTATGCAAATAATAATATGTAATTTGGTTTTTTTTTAAGCTGGTTGAAACAGCAAAAAAATTTTTTTTTTACTAAAACAGGCAACATAAGCCATACGCACCATACCATAAACAAATGCAAATAACTCCTAAAGTATACATGGTATGCACAAAATATCAGTGACAGAGTTGTTCAGCATAACATTACCTTTCCAACAGTGCTATGCAGTCAAATATATATTATATTCTGTTACACTATATATTAAAATATATAAGTGACTTCTCCAGACGTTGCTTGGGCACACTGGGAGTCAGTAGCCGACTTCTACAGACATCCTCAGGACACACCAGTGTTTTTTTACTGACGAATACAGGTGTCTGCTAGGAGACAATGAGTTAATTGTACCTCAAGTATCAGATAAAGAGTTCTTTCCTTTAGATATCCAGGCAGAAAAGGGCGTGCTCCTTACCTGTTTATACATGTAAAGGAAAAAGCTACTCTTCCAATGTAGCATGTTTGAAAACCTTTTATTTAAAAAAACAATCGTGTATACACCGAGCTGTGTGATCATGCGGTTGTGCGAATATGCTCACAATCAGCTGTGCAATCATGCGGTTGGTATTTCCATCTTATCGGGGCTTTATTAAACAGCAGTCTTACACTCTCACCATACAGATGCCATTTTAATTACCACCAGGGAACCTGTGTAAGAGGGAAACAATCAAATAACCATTTTTAAGGATTTCCTGTGAATGGGGGAGGGGTTCAGGCTGCATTACAGAAAAGGGATAGAAAAGGATAAGTGTGAAGAATATCAGGTTGACCACCCTGATATGAATGAAAGGATAGTCAGAAAAAGGCAAGAAGATAGGTGAGAGTGAAAAGAAAATCAAACTATGCCTGATGCATTTTATTAGTATCCTAGCACAGTCCCCCTCACCTAGCAGAACCAAGAATTAGAGGGGTGGGAAGAAAAAACTATGACAAAGGAAAAAAGGAAACTAACAGTTCAATAGTACTTGTGTATACTTATGAACCTAAATGTTATGGACTTGAGGTTATGAACTTAGAATTTGGCTTTTTTCTAGTTCCACCCTCAGTAGGAACGCTGGGCAGGTGTAAGAATAGAGGCTCAGCATTGAGGGTGAGATAAGAGTGCTGGAGGAGGAGACAGGGGAGGATGGTGGGCATTTTTGAAACACTCAAGCTGAGCAGTGGAAGTGCTGAGGTTTAATTTGGGGATGTGGGAGGAGCTACTCCCCCTCATTGAACCTCAGACTTTTAGTCCTCCTGTTCAATGTGTGGTACATAGCGTAGTGCTTGTGTAAACTTATGAACTTGAATGTTATGGACTTGAGGTTATGAACTTAGAATTTGGCTTTTCTGTATTCCCACCCTAGGTAGAAACACTGGGTAGGTGTAGGAATAGAGGCCCAAAAAAGATTGTTAACAGTTCAATTATCTCCTCCTGCTCTGAAGAGTGTGATCAGTAGCACACAGGAGAGGGAAAAACATTGTGGGGGAAACCTCTGAGGACCCATGGTTACTGACCTGCCCGTTCTATGGGCAAACTACTGTATGAAGAGATGATCCTAAAATGTGGACTGAGGTTTGGTTCTGGTTATATCCAAGAGTTTCATCCTTCGAGTCTTGCTGGGTGATGAGTTGTGTCCTCTGAATCTTGATGGTGATCAGGAAGGTAAATTCTGAAAGATGGAGGATTCTGGAAGATGAAGGAGAGTTTGATTCAGCTGGATGTCCAGATAAAGGAAGATGGTAAATGATGTCCAGGATTTCTGTTGTGGTATTTGAGAACTGGAAGCATGACACAAGGATGGATCCAGGGGGTGAAGACAAAGGATGGTTGAGCACTAGATGGTGATGTACTTAAAGGTCCCAAAAGGAATACAGAAGGAGGAAGTCCAGGAGGCAACCCAGAGCCAGGATGAAGGTGAGGAATCCATGCTGATGACAGAAGAAGGAACAGTAGAGAGGGGACCCAAGTAAATAGATGTAGGATGAAAGGATGAGGAGAGAATGAAGTCAGAGACAGAGACTCCCATCCCCGGCTGCCTGGAAGCACATATTCGCTCAATACCCCAGAGGCAGAGCTAGGGATGGAGATTGTCAGGTCAGAATGAGCATGAAAAAACACCTCCGTGAAGGTCAGCGAGGAGGGTCCCTCATGGAGGACCTGAGATTGCATCAACCGAGACCTCCACTTAGGTGAAGCTAGAGACACATATCAGGATGCCAGGACAGCCAACTTAGAAGGACAGGAACAGCAGAAAAAAGAGCAGGAGCATCTGATGGAACCACCTCAGAGTCAGTTGAAGAGTCAAATGATGGTGTCAGTGCTAAAGTACGGTAGAAAGGGGTTAGAACAGGAGCCCATTGAAGACAGTCTGACAAGATAGTCAGCAGAAATGCAAAAAATACAGTGACTGGGGTGTCAAGATGCAGCAGAATAGGAATAGCATGCAGGTAGAATGAGGAAGCTTGAGTGAAATGACCTCCACCTATGTCATCGCAGATGGTCACACCCGGAGGACCTGAGATGGAATGGAACAAGACCTCCACATAGGTCTGAGACAGGCCCAGATAGCAAGGACCATATGTAGCTACGGAGGAAGTGGCAAGGGATGGACCCCCACATAGGTCGCCTGAAGGCAAGCCAACCTCTGTGCAGGTGTAGTGAAGGCTGAGTGAGTATTGTAGAATGATGAAGTGTATGTGAAGAGACTCATAAGTGAGGTTCAGTCCTGAAGGGCCTGTAAGAAATGGAACAAGCCATTCACTTGAGTTCCTTGAAGCAGAGGCATCCAGGCACAGTACAATATGATAATTCAGGACAGGTCCTTCACCCAAGAAAGAATGTCAAGCTAAGTAAGACTGAGACTCCAGAGCATTCATGCTGCAAATCCAGTCCCCTATGAGGGCCAAACCAGAAATGGTGGGACCTCCACGTAGGAAAGAATTGGGAATGTTCATGCCAGGAAGCTAGGCCACCATGTAGGCCAAGCTGGACTGGCGGGACCCCCATGTATATCTGCCAGAGGAAAGGATTTGAAATGATCAAGTCATGAGCTAGATCCTCATGTGAGCTAGGTTTGCCATAGGAAAGAACCTGTAATGGTCCTGCCATGAAGCTAGGCTCCCACAAGGGCAAAACTGGAACCAGCAGGACCCCCACGGTGGTCAGGCAGGTGAAAAAGCTATCAAGCTAGCAGGTGTAGACAGGGAAGAGCAACTTCTGGATCCTGAGGCAGTACTGCGGTCACTGAACAGAACCAGCAAAATGTACAATGGAGACCGCCAAAGTCATGGAGTGTCCACGCTTCAGGAAGGCAGCATAGAAAAGAACTTATGACTCACGGTAGAGTAGATGGAGATGCCTGGGCAGTATCTGGGAGGATTTTGCACTATGAATAAGTGCAGATTGGATTTTAAACCATCACTCAAATGTTGACTACTGCTGTTCCACTGTGTCATTTAAACCCAAGTATGTGCAGAGGCATTTCAGACGCTGCATTAATAACCAAAATAAATAAAGTAACCAAATCAGCATGAACGAACGTGCAGGCAGTAGTAGCCTGGAAAATTACAGAGCTGATCTTATCCAATATAGGCAGCATACCTCTCAAATGTCCCTGTGTATGAGGGACATCCCTCACATTACTCCACAAAACTGCACTGTCCCTTGTCCATCTCTCGAGGAAATGGTGATGTCCACATGGAGACGATGCAGTTAATTCAGACCTTAAAGCATAAATTCATAATATTCTATGATGTAAAATCAAAATAAACTTTAGAAAGGTAAACACAATGATTTGAAAGGTAAACAGAATGAATTTCACCACATTTTGAGCTTGTATTTCCATGTTGGAAGCTGTGTCCCTCAGGATAAGGGCCAGTGTCCCTCAGTACCCCTCATTTTGAGTGCCCACATCCATCAATTCAGTGAAGAATGGTTGAGAGGTATGAAAGTCAGAGGTACATTAATCACAGTGATGGCAGAGCTGAAATGGGGCACTGCCATTGAGTGAACCAGGTGTAAAGCATGGAACTTCTGAATAAAGAATGCAGATAACACAGGCAAAGAAGAGCTCCAAAATGGCAGATTACATTCAAGTCACTTAGGTGAGGTAGATGAAGTTCTGGATAATATACTGGCTGCAGCAGACAGTGTACCAACAGCTGCTCCAGCTCATGGAAGCACATATCAGCATGAAGTGAGAGAGTGATGGCAAAGGCAGAAACAGGTCCCATTGTGACATAAATTGAGCTGTAGCTTGCCGCTGACACTTCCTGGAAGAAGTTCAGAATCAATTGATTATACTCCAAGTGGATTCAGTCTGCACAGACATGAATTCCGGATTGAAGAAAATGAAGGAGACCCAGCCAAGGGTAAAACAGCAAGCCCAAAGTCAAGGTGTGGAGCAGCCCCAAGCAGCGGTGCGGAGCTGCAGTAAATTGGGTACCGGTGGCTGTCATCACACCTCAGAAGTGCCACATGGAATGGAGTGCGGCTTGCAAGGAAGAAAGCTGAGAAACAAAGGTCAACAAAAAGGGATGAAGAGAAGAACAACGGACAAAGGAGGTATGGGGAATATGAGAGGGAAGAAGGGAGCAGGGAAGGGCAAACAGGAATTAAGCAACAATGGGGGGGTGGGAGAGACAAAACACTGGAGATACAGAGGGATGAGAGACAGGGAGAACAACATGCAAGAAGGGAGAGAGGAAGCCACAGAAATGAGGAAAAGAGGCAAAGAGAGGAAACAACAAGAAAGAGCTAAGCCTCAGCAGCCCCACCACTGCAGAAGTCTGCCCCAAGTTTTAAACACTAGAAGCTGAGCATTGGAAGTGCTGAGGTTTATTTAGAGGATGTGGGAGGAGCTATCCCCCATTGAATTTCAGGCTTTTAGCCCTCCCAAAATCTCATGACCCTGTGTTCCACACAGACCTAGCTCTGCTATACTACAGCTGGCTGGCACTAACTGTAACTATTGCCTCCCACTGGTCCTTATTGAATGCTTTCACCTGGGGCCTCAGCACAATCTGATACATACATTCAGAAAGACAGATGTGAGAAAAGCTACTGCATAGTACGTTATTGCAGAAAGTAGACTGTGAGAACCAATGGTAATGTGAGTCACCCACCACTTTAATAGAGGATGTGAAATTACTTTACATGTTTTGACCTGAAACTTTCAACATGGCCTTTTTGGAACCGCTCCTCATGGCCAATGGCAGTGTAATTATACAAATCTGTCCTGAAATGCGATTTTGTGGTTGCTTTATGGCATCACCTTCAGGTGGGATTTGAACATTTTCACCACACTTGGTCACTAGGTGAGGTCATAAAAAGGCCATTCTGGAAATTTGGTGAAGAAATATGGTAAAATACCCAGGTTATGACTGAGTGTTGCAGTATTTCAACATTCGCTCTAACTTCACTAATTTTCAATATATTTTTTTAACAATCAATCAGCTTTATTAGAAAGAAGGGTTTGTCTTTTGTTTACAAACATAAAAAGAAGAAGTTATGCATTTTGGTACTGGACATCATGGTAGAACAGATTAAAGAACATCCACATTACCTTGTAATGGTATGGTTCAATTTGGCCACTAGAATGAAGTCATCCCATTCCAAGGCAAAAACATGGGACTTCAGAAGAGCTGACTTTGATAAGATGGCCAACAGAGTTAAGCTAGCCCTGGCAAAAACAAATACAGGTGAGGGGGGTACAGGGAAAGTGTGCAAGGATTAAGGATGCAATACTTGAAGCAACATCCCATTGTGTTAGAGAGAAAAGGAAGTGCAAAAGAAGAAGGAAACCACTTTGGTTCTCAAAAACAGTAGCAGAAAAGGTCCTAGCCAAAAGGCTGTCCTTCAGGAAATATAAGGGAATGCAGCAGAATGAAGATAGGGAGGCATACCAAACTTCCCTAAGGGAAGCAGGGAAGTCAGTAAGGCAGGCAAAGGCCCAAACTGAGGAAACACTAGCACGAACAGTAAAAGAAGGTGACAAGACTTTCTATAGATACATTAGAGGAAGGAGAAAGTCCAGAGGGAATATTGCTAAGATCAAAGGGAATAAGGCTGCATGTGAGGAGGAGGACCATGTAAAAGCATTTATTCTAAATAGATACTTCTGCTCAGTATTTACTGAAGAGAAGGTAGGGCAGGGCCCACAGCTCAGCACTATCGACATGGGGGAGTGAGGTGTGCACTAGTCCCTTCACAAAAGAAAGGGTCCTACATCCCAGGGTACTAAAGGAGCTAAGGGTGGAACTAGCAGAGCCATTATCAGAACTGTTTAGTGAGTCTCTGAGCACAGGAGAGGTACCAGATGACTGGAGAAGGGCTCATGTGATTCCACTCCACAAGAGTGGTAGCAGGGAGGAGGCAGGGAACTACAGACCAGTCAGTCTTACCTCAGTAGTGGGCAAGATTATGGAGGCACCCCTTAAGGAAAGGATAGTGCAACATCTGGAATCCATAGAAGCACAGGATCCAAGACAGCATGGGTTTACAAATGGAAGGTCCTGTCAAATTAATCTCATAGATTTCATTGACTGGGTAACCAGAATTGTGGACAAATGGGGAGCAGTTGATGTCGCCTACCTTGACTTCAGCAAAGCTTTCGATACTGTTCCACATAGAAGATTGATTATTAAGCTGGGTAGGCTCAGGGTGGGTCAGAAGTTAGTCAACTGGGTGGCAAACTGGTTGACAGGCAGAAAACAGAGAGTGGTGGTAAACGGTATACAGTCAGAAGAGATACAAGTCACAAGTGGGGTACCTCAGGGGTCAGTTCTGGAGCTAGTCCTCTTCAATATCTTCATCAGTGACGTTGCTGATGGGCTGGAGGGTAAGGTTTGTTTGTTTGCAGATGACACCAAGATCTGCAACAGAGTAGATAATCCAGATGGGGTGGGCAGAATGAGAAGATATCTGGATAAACTATCAAAATGGTCGGAAGAGTGGCAACTGGGGTTTAATGCAAAGAAGAGCAAGATCATGCACATAGGGAAGAGAAACCCGGAAGCCACCTATAGGCTGGGAGGGGAGTTGCTGGCAGTCACAAGGGAAGAAAGAGACTTGGGCATCATCATCACAGATGACCTGCCTGAAATCATCCAAGCAGACCACTAAAGCAGCAGGTAAGGCTAGGGGGATGTTGGGGTGTATTAGTAGGGGTATCACAAGTAGAAAGAGGGAGGTAATAATCCATCTTTACAAGACACTGGTTAGGCCCCATCTGAGTACTATGTGCAGTACTGGAGTCCACATCTTCACAAGGACATTAACCAAACTGAGGCAGTCCAGAGAAGGGCAACCAAAATGGTGCAGGGACTGCATCAGAAATCATATGAGGACAGCTTAACGGAGTTCAATATGTATACCCTACAGCAAAGGAGGGAGAGAGGTGATATGATCAAAACATTCAAACACCTTAAGGGCATTAATAAGGTGAAAGAGTCTAATATGTTTCAATATAAGAAAAAAAGCAAGACAAGAGGATACAGCATGAGATTAGAGGGAGGCTATTAAGGGGTAATGTATGGAAGTTCTTTTTCACAGAAAGGGTGGAGGATGCATGGGACGGCCTACCTCAGAAAGTGGTGGATATGAATACAGTGCAGGGCTTCAAACAGGCATGGGATAGGCATAAGGGAGCAATATAGATGAGTATGAATAGATAGGCCATTGACAGAGCAAAGGCCGATGGCACATTCATAAGGTAGAAAAATGAATGGGCAGACTGGATGGGCCTTGGGTTCCTTATCTGCTATCAACTTCTGTGTTTCTATATTTCTAATCATAAGCCTTGCTAGTTGAAAATGAATGGAAATCTACCTTCTTAAAATGATCTTATCTGAGTTGTAACAGACATGAACTTATCAAACCTCCCTTTCTTCCTTCTCCCCCCCTTACTACCCTTACTATCTGAGTCATCCCTAGGCCCATGTACGTAGTGGTCATAAATCTAAGCATTTTAAGCTCTTATAAAGTTGCTGAGAGTAACAGGTAGTTAGTAAGTACCATCATCATACTGGTTGTAATGAGATCTAGTGCAATCCAGACCCAGCCAATCAGATAGTTAGTAAGGTTTGTAGAGGTGCCCATTCTCTTTGGTAGTAGTGCAGCCTTTTAACCATATGGGCAATGATATATTCTGCCTGCAGGGTGAAAAGTATCTCTCGTAGCCATTCTGTGATGGAGGGGACACTCTGGTCTAACCAATGACGCATAATTACTTTTTTGGCATATAGGGATATCATTGCCATGTGCTTACATTGGTTGCCAATCAAGAAATCTCTGTATTCTCCTAATATACAAATTTCTAGACTAAAGGAATCCGAGAAGCCTAGAATAGGGTCTAATTTGGATTTGATGGCGGCCCATAAAGGTGAAATTCCACTACACTCCCATAGTATATGCAATAAAGTACCAGGGTGTTCCCTGCACCTCGAACAGAGATTGGAGGAGAGCCTCCCCATTTTGTGGAGCCTGACCAGGGTATAGCACAAATCATGAATTACATACAGTTGTAAGATGCGATACCTAACCCATTT
Organism: Neoceratodus forsteri; assembly: GCA_016271365.2. Classification (NCBI taxonomy): domain Eukaryota; kingdom Metazoa; phylum Chordata; order Ceratodontiformes; family Ceratodontidae; genus Neoceratodus; species Neoceratodus forsteri. The sequence goes on from CM028131.1 coordinate 584,206,225, forward strand.
CACATCTTGCTATAACTGTGACCAGATTTTGGACCATGAATGGGTAATTGGAAGAACAGGGGGAAACACCTGGTCCCAAAGATAGTGTGGGGTTCCTCTTGGTTCTTCTATACCATCCCTTAGGAGGCGGTAAAAAAAAGAGATTAGATGGGAGGAGGGTAAGTTAGAAACAGCTGGTAGAATTTGTCCTGCTAGATTCTGCTCCCATAGCCCTAATTCAAAATGGTGGAGGAGCACATGTTGCAATTGGATATATTTAAAACAAAAGGAGACAGGGAGATTAAATTTTGTACTTGCCACTTGGAATGACATCAACTTATGATGTTGAAGCAGATAACTGACCCTATGTTGAGCACCTCGTGACCAAAAATTGTGATGGAGCAGTTTGCCGCCAATCTTAAAATAGAGAACGTTAAGACTAGATTGAGAGACATCTTTTACCATGGATACCTGAAAGGTAGCACAAAGTCGAGCATGCACTTGGAGTGTTGTCCTGATAGGTGTGTCATGGAAACTTTTGGGAATATGCTTAAGAGGGACATATGTGAGTGTGTTGAGGGCAAAACCATGAGACAGACTAGAAGATCTTTCTGTTTGTAACCATAGGGGGGAATATCGTGATGGGTCAGCGTATGTCATGTCCTTCAGCCACTGCATAATAACTGAACAAGTGATAGAGAAGTAGTAAAGAAGAAAGCCTGATAACTGCACTAGAGTAAGTCAAGCCATACAAAGGCAAAGGTACTGGACTTCAGGAGGGCTGACTTTGCCAAAATGGGTGAGTGCCTTAGGAATGCATTAGCAAATGGGCAGGAAGGAGGGGTGGAAGAACAATGGAGAATAATCAAAACTGACATCACAGAGGCAACAAGCCTTTGTGTGAAGCAAATAAACAAAACAAAACAATGTAAGAAACCACTATGGTTCTCAAAGGAGGTGGCAGGGAAGGTTAGGGAGAAAAAGAGAGCATTCAGGAAGTACAAGGAATAACAGAAGGAGCAGGACAGAGTCTTGTATCAGTTAAAGCAAAAGGAAGCAGGAAAGGCAGTTAGAACAGCAAAGGCCCAATCTGAGGAAAAGATAGTCAACTCAGTTAAGAAGGGGGATAAAACCTTTATAGGTACATCAGGAGCAAAGGAAGGCCAAGGGAGGGATAGTGAGGCTTAATAAAGAGGGGGAGGGGGTGGGCAGAGGGTGACTGTGAAAAGGCAGAGATACTAAACAAATATTTTTGCTCAGTATTCACAAAAGAAGAGTGGGAGGTACCTAAACCAAACAATAGAAACACGCTGGGTATGGGGGTTGATACCAGCCCATTCACAGAAGAAAGGGTTCTGAAAGAACTCTTCTCCTCCTCCTCCCTTTGCCTTCCACATACCCTACTGTCCCTATGAACCCTCAGCCTCACTACTCCAGTGTTCCTACCTACCCTCCTGTCCTCCCCTCCTCCTTTATCACTGCTCCTACCCCTCCCTCCTCCTCCACACATCCCATTTGCTCCTCTCACCTCACCCCTTCCAGACATCACCTGTCCTCCCCCACAGCCCCCTTGCACTTCTGATCACTCCAGGCCTTCTCTGCCTGTGCTACCCTACCCACCCTTGTGCAACCAAACCCCATTCCTTATTATATCGCCTCCCGCTTAAACTCTCCATCAGCCTCCCTCTGACCAGAGCACTTCTCCTCCTTCTACTCCTAACGGGAAACATACACCCCAACCCAGGCCCTGCCCCTCCCATCCACCCACTCAGCCCACTGGTCTTCGAGTAGCCTCCATGAACATATGCAGCCTGCTGAAGAAATTTGGCCCTACAGTGCTGGGCCTTGGCTCCCAACCAGACATCATAGCCCTGGTTGAAACCTGGCTGTCCAAATCAACTCCAGACTCATTTGTCTCCCTCCCAGGCTATACCTTATACGGGAGGACCGAGTGAAACAAGCGAGGGGTGGCTGTGCAATCTACACCAGGGACACAATACCTGGACCACTCCCCCACCCCTGCCCTCACAAGCAGGGCCCAGGCCCTTACCCTCAGACTCACCCAGACCCCTCTAGGAGCCCTCTCTATCTCACCACAACCTATGTTCCCCAAAGAACCAGCACCCAGCCCTAATATCTTTAACGGACTACCTGGCCACCTCCACCATAAGGCAGAACAAATCCTAGTGGGGACCTTAACGTAAATTGGCTCAGCACCTCCTCATCCACCACCAGAGACTCATTTGCCACCCAAGATCTGACACAACTTCGTCACCCAGCCCACAGACTTAACCCTAAGAGTGGTACCAGCACCCTCCTGGATATTATATAACTACGACCCCATAAAATCCAAAACATCAGGTCCTCCCAGACTCCTGGTGACCACTCCCCTATCCTATTCCACTGGGTAACCCCCAATCCAAACCCCAGCCCAGACCACCCTCCACCGAGGCGCCTCCGCCCTGGTGGGCTGGAGAAACTCAGGCACTCCTCACCCAAGATAGACTGGTCCCCCATTCAGCAGGCAACCAACGTTGATACTGCCTCGCCTTTTCACTCACAACTTCAACATGGCCTGTGATCTCTTTACCCTTAACCAAACCCGGTCCAAAAACAGAGCGCACCCTGGGTTAGCTGGCCTCCTACAATTACTTAGAAACCGGGATAACCTCTGGCACCTTGCCACTGAAACAGGTCGTCTGTCTGATAGGCAAGCATACAATGCAGCCCGAAATAAATGCTCATGGGCCATCAGGAAAGCCAAGGCAGACCATTACCAGGCCTCCCTTACCTCCTCCTGGGGCTCAGCCCGGACCTTCTGGGATAATATTAAGCAACTCAATGGTAAAGCTTGCTCCCCCGCCCCATCCCAGCTCACTAGAAATGGCACAACCTCCACTGAGCCTGCCACCATAGCTAACTGGTTCAACACCACTTTCACTGACCTTAGCTCAGTCCTCCTAGTAATTTCTTTGACCCTCCCCAGCCAAACTCCCCTGTCCTCCAGCACCCCAGCTTCCTCCTCACGAAAGATTTCCACCTGGGAAGCCAGACCCATCCTAACCAAAGCTCTCAATGGCAACAATCCCGGCAGTGACTCACTGGACACCAGCATCCTCAGGCTGGTGCTAGATGAAATCCTTGCACCTCACAAGCCTAATTAACCAGTCACTCTGCCTGGGACAATTCCCCACAGCTTGGAAAACAGCCATTATCACACCTATTCATAAAGGCGACAGGTCATCGGCCAACAACTACCGGCCAATCTCCATCCTCCTCCCTCTCTAAAGCCCTGGAGAAAGTGGTGGCCATTCAAATCACTGATTATCTGGCTAAGCATAACATCTTATGCCCAGAGCAACATGGCTTCCGTGCGGGTCACAGTACCAGCACTGCCCTATGAATTCTCAACTTCCTACACTCCTCCTTGGATACCAGCTCCTAGCTGGTGCAGTGTTCATTGACCTCTCAAAGGCTTTCGACACTGTCTCCCATCCACTGCTGCTGAGGCACTCTGCCTCACTGGTCTCTCGGCTGGCCCCTGGCATGGTGTGCTAGCTATCTTGACACTCGATCCCAGTGTGTCAAGATTAATAAACACTCTCCGACACCGATCCCATTCTCTCTGGGGTCCCCAAGGCTCCATCCTGGGCCCCTTCTCTTCTCACTGTATCTGAACACCCTGCCCAGTGCATGCTCTGGCAAAATTCTGCTGTATGCAGGCGACGCTGTCCTGTTGCCACCCACCATAATCCCATCTCCTACAGGACTCCCTACAGCAGTCTTTCAACAGTGCGAGGCTTGGTTTAAGGCGCAGACTCATCATCAATCTTAAGAAAACCAAAACTATGCTCTTTTCACCCCAAAACAAAGCTAGCAACCACCCACTCTATATCCTTCAAGCACCAACCAACCACTGGAACAAGTCTGCTCCTACAAATACCTTGGGGTTACCTTGATTCAGCCCTCACATTTCACACCCACGACACCTAACATCTGCCACCAGCATACGGCTTGGCATCCTATTCCGCCATAAAGCTGCCTTCCCCAAATGCTCTCCAGTAAGCGGTTACATCGTCCATTCTGTCCCTTGTAGACTATGGTCTACCAGTATCTCAGTGCTGCTGACACCACTGCACTAAACAAAATTCACCTAACCCTGAATAAAGCGTGCAGATTAATTACTGGTGCCCCCAGACTCACACACACCTGTCAGCTATATGTCGATGCTAACCTGCTTACCCTGGATGAACGGCTCTGATACCAGACCTGTCTCCTCACCAACAAAACCCTACTCGGGCTCTCCCCCCCTGGGGTAACAGCATCCATCCACCAGAGCCCTCCCACCATTGCAACACGGTCTTCCTACAAGACCACTCTAAAGGTCCCCAGAACAAGAACCAGCCGTGGCCAGAGGTCTTTCAGCTATAGAGCCCCAACCTGGCTTAACTCTCTCCCTGCCACCATCACCAATGCCATCACCATCTCCACATTCAAAACCGCACTTCAGAACCACATCTTCAGCACTTGTAACTGCTCCTGTCTCTGAACATAACCTCCACCTCTTTATTTCTCTCCTGACAATGCCCCCCGGGCAGCTCTTCACCCAACCATCCCCTACACCACTTCCATGTCCACCATGCCTAGGTTTAACCTGGCCAGTGCCAGCTGTTTCAATGTTTATCTACCAGAATTGCTCACTTGATACCAACTTGTTTAATACCTGCTATCGATTACATGTACCCTGTACCCAATTGTATCTGTCTGACCACAGCGTGGCGTGGCACCTCTGGTGAATGCCTACTGATTTTGGCAAATCTTTGCTATGTAACTGAAGCACTAATGTATGTCTTTATGTGATGAAGTACCTTTGTAAACGAGCCTCTGGCTCAAAGGTTGTAAACTGATTCTTAAATAAATAAATAAATAAATAAAACTGAAAGTGGACAAAGCAATGGGGCCTGATGGGATTCATCCCAGAATTCTAAAAGAACTAAGGGTAGAACTAGTGACACCACTGACTATCCTCTTTAATAAATCATGGAAGAATGGTATGGTACCTGAGGATTGGAGGAGGGCAGATGTTGTTCCACTTCAGAAAAGTGGGAGTAGGGCAGAAGCAGGAAACTACAGACCTGTTAGTTTAACCTCAGTGATTAGGAAGATAATGGAATCACTTCTGAAGGAAAGAATTGTTGAGTACCTAGAGGCCAGAGGGGCACAGGACCCACGGCAGCATGGATTCACAGTGGAAAGGTCATGTCAGACGAATCTAATAGATTTCTTTGACTGGGTGACCAAAGTAGTAGATCAGGAAGGGGCTGTGGACATGGCCTACCTAGACTTTAGCAAGGCATTTGACACAGTCCCACACAAAAGATTAATATATAAGTTGGCCAGCCTGGGAGCGGGTCTCAAGATGGTAGCCTGGGTAAAGAATTGGCTGGAGAACAGGACACTGAGGGTAAGAGTAAACAGAGTCCACTCTGAAGAAAGGGGGGTTACTAGTGGGGTACCACAGCGTTCAGTACCAGTACCGGTCCTCTTTAATCAATCAATCAATCAATCAATCAAGTCTTTATTTAACCAGGCATTCATCGTTGAGCAGAAGCTCATTTGCAAGATGGACCTGGGTGGAGCATGAACAATTGTATATACAGGTCAACACAGGTATTTACAAGGCAATACAGATAATACTCTTTACAGAGAGGAAGAAAAAGAAGTTCATATGTACATAGAATTATACAGATATTGTACAGATTACACGGTATTTACATACACAGAAGTGTCTATAGGAAGATAAAGCAGGTTATCTAAGGTTGCAGGAGGAAGTAACTGAAGAAAAATAAAAATAAAAATATACACCAGGTAGAGGTGCAGGTAGGGAAGAGGGAGGGAAGTAGGGAGAAAGTCTAGGAGGCACGGTGCACAGAAAGGAGTTAGTAAAGCTGGATGTAGAGAAGGTGGATGGAGAAAAGGATATGTGAGCCCAGGTTGAATGCTATAAGTACGGGCATGGTAGGATGTCACAACCCAGGGTAGTGAGCTCCTATCCGAAGTTGGGAAAGGAAGAATAAGGGATGGATGGGCCTAGTGTTGATAAGACAGGGGATAAGAGAGAACAATTAGGCTGGTGAGGAGCAAGCTGGGGGTCAGTACTTAAATTGGGTCTAGGCGTGGCTATATACCGTGCAGACACGGTACTGGGTCTGAGTGGGTGAAGCAGTTACATACTTCTCTGATTATCGAAATAAAGCATCTTGAAAGCATTTATACTGATTAGAGTGCGTAATTTGAGGGTTTTGTAGATCGTTCCATAAGGTAGGTATACGAAGCTTATGGCTGCCCTGCGAGCGAGTTTTGCTTTGGGTACTTTAGAGGTGTAATAGCTGAGTAACTTCTTAGCGTATTTCCAATTATACTCCAGGGGAAGACAGCAGAAGATAGTAAGGCAGCTTATTAGAGATGGCTCTATAGGTCCAGAGAGCGGCGTTTCTGTGGTGCCTGAACTTTAGTGATGTCCATCCCACTGCCGCATATAGGGTGCAGTGATGTGTGTCAAAGGGGAGTCCTGTTATAAACCTCAGTGCTCGATGGTAGAGTGTGTCCAGTTTAGCCATGTAAGAGTTGGGGCATTGGCTATAGAGGAAGTCAGCGTAATCAACCAATGATAGGAAAATAGATTGGACCAGTTGATTCTTGGCATCTCTGGTGAGAAATTGGCTGATTCTAATAAACAGTCCAAGTCTTTGCTGAAGTCGTTTTAGCAAGTCCTCGATATGTTCAATGAAGGAGAGTCTTTGGTCTATCCAAACTCCCAGATACTTGAATTTTGTAACAAATTCTAGTTTTTCACCTAGAACTGTGGTAATTTGGGGAACTGTCCCACTGGACACAGGGTTAGCTGTATGGATAAAGGAGAGGACCATCGCTTTAGTTTTTGGCATTAAGGAGTAGCTTTTTGGAGGAGTTGGCTTTGCAAAGGTTGAATTCTGACTGTAGGTCATTGCAGGCAGCTTCAGGTGTTGGGCGACTCACGTAGAGAACTGTATCATCTGCAAACAGATGGATGTTGGCTTCTTTTATACAGTAGTCGATGTTATTAATGTAGATTGCAAAAAGTAAGGGCCCTAATATAGAACCTTGAGGTACCCCTCTTTGCAGAGTTTTTAAGGGGGACAGGCCTCCTTCGGCTTTAACTTGTTGAAGGCGCCTTGTAAGATAGTCAGTAAACCAGCGCAGAGGAGGTCCACACCTATGGTTTGAAGGCGGAGAGGAGCAGACTATGGTCGGACGGTGTCGAAAGCCTTGCTTAGATCAAGGAAAACAGCACAAATAAAGTTTTTGCTCTCAAGATTGCTGTGCAGTCATTAGTAACTTTGGCGAGGGCTGAGATAGTGCTATGTTTAGCTCTGAATCCGGACTGCATAGGTTTAGCAGTTCCCTAGACTCAAGGTGAGTCCTCAGCTGTGCATTTACAATTTTCTCTAGGAGCTTGGACAGTACGGAAGGAGGAAATTGGCCTGTAGTTATTGAGATCACCACGGTCACCTGATTTGAACAGTGGTATGACATGTGCTGTCTTCCATATAGGTGGTAAGGTGCCCTGAGACAGGGATAAGTTAAAAGGTGGGTGACGGGTATTGCTAGTGCGTGGTAGGCAATTTTTAGGAAGTAAGGGTCAGGGGTCAGCCCCAGCACTTTTCTAGTATCCAACTGGAAGCAAGAGGTCCTCTACCTCTTTCAGTGTGGCAGGTTGAAGTGAGAAAGGCGTGAAGCTATAGATTTCAGGCAGTTGGCTGGCAGTCTGGGAGGCGAAGTATGTTTGCAGGGAGTTATCACATGCCATGCCTGCAGTAGCAAAGTGGTTATTGAATGCGTCAAGTATATCCATCTTTTAGGTTATAGTCAAGTTGCCAGAGGTAATCTTGGTGGGAGTGAATTTCCTGGGAGTGGCCTAGGAGATCACTGATTGTGTTCAGAGCTTGATTGGGCTCTTTGTGGCAGAGTCGAGTTCGGATTTGAAGAAGGTGGCCTTTGATTCTCTGATTGTTTTGGTACATAAATTTCGTAGTCTCCTGAACTGGTTCCAATCCTCTGCAGTGTTCAGTCTCGTGCTTTTCCAGAGCTTATCTCTTTCTAGAAGCAAGGACTTGATCTGAGGGGTGAACCATTTACAGGTTTTGGTCCTAGTTCGAACTTTAATAAGGGGATCATACTTATTAAGGGCCCTCGATAGAATGTTGTGGAAGATATTGTAAGCTGACGTAATTGTTTTGGCCAGGTAGAAATCTTGCCACTCAGGGGAGTACTTAAGCTCGTTTAGTTAGGCATGTTCATTGAAGTTGCGCCTGGATCTCTTCATAGAGAACTTGCTGATGGGTGCTGGGTTGTTGGTGGATCTTACTCCCGCAATAAAACAATGAGTGCGCTGGTGTCTGAGAAGAAGACATCAGCGTGGGAAAAGATGAGGTTTGCTCACCATTAGCACATCAAAAGTGTACTTTTACTGGGGTTCTTCACGTTTGGGCATGTTGGTTCAGTAATAAGTTGCGTCAGCCCATGTTCATCACAGAAGGATGCAAGGGGCAGCTGTGTTAGAGAGCCAGTCAAAGTTGAGGTCTCCTAAAATAATAGTTTCTGGCAGCCCTGTCCCAACTTGTCACTTAGATATGACACAAGCTGTAGGCCAGCAGGCGGTGGTCTGTAGCATCCTATTACATGAGTGCAGTAGTCTGTGTAATTTCCACTTTGAAATTAGGCATTGAATTCACTGGCGACAGATGCAGGATAAGCAGGAGGCAGAAAATTTGTCTTTAACATAGATAGCTACCCCTCCTCCTCTGGCATGCCTATCAGCTCTGAACAAGGCATAGTTGGGTATGTTTACTTCTCTATCAGTGGTGCTGGGTCTAAGCCAAGTTTCGGAAATAACAAATATGTCAGGAGAGGTATGATTTACCCAGGTTTGTATTAAGGTTATCTTTTTAAGGAGGCTACATAAGTTAATATGCAAGAAGCTTATTCCTTTTAAATTTGCTAGTTCTGCTGGCAAGCAATAGCTTTGGGGGCCAGGGTTGAGTTCTACGTTGCCAACAAAGCAGGAGGATAAGTAGGATTTTTCAAGCGCTAATTATAAGCTAATTCCTGCCTTTCTCCGTCTAGTAGATCTGATGTTTTAGGGACTGAAAGTAGCCACCATAGAAGAGCTGATCTGTTGTAGCAAGAGCTAGTACCCCTACCACAATAGGCGGGGAGGAGATAGAAGTCTGCGGGGTGGAAGGTGGGCCTTGTGGTGGGGGAGTGTTATAAGTACTACTGGTATGTGTGGTCCAAGAGCAGGGTTCGAGGTACTGGTACTTGGAATCATGGAGGCAATTAAAGGATAAGTTGCCATATGGTATACAGCACAATGTGCCGTTGTAGACCAAACATGATGGTAGTTCAGGTGTCCAATGCTGGGCAGCTGGTATCAGCAGAAGAAGGGGCAGTAAAAGGAGCCATATAGGGCCCGACATGATGGTACCTCAAAAAGGAGCCACTCAATTAGCCCAGGGGCCAGTGGGGTTGCTGGATTAATGCAGCTTATCAGTAGCTTTCCGATCCAGGTTGATCCAAATTTGATAGCATTAAAGATATTTAGTGGTGAAGGCACAGCCAAGGAGAGCCTATGCATTTTAGTAAGGCGAGGCCCTGAGTTGGATCCCGTGAGGCTGGATAGAGAAGAGGGATCACGAGCTAAGTCTCTATTGGTGGGGCACTGCGCCAGGATGTGGACTAATATTTTGGCAGGAGCTACTGTATTTAATAATCAGGCGGAGGTGGGGGAGGGGCGGTCGAAAAAGTTGCGGCAGTTGCCGTTCCTTGTAGGGCCTTGGGTCCGTGTCTGCGGTCTCGAGCATCGGCTAGAGGGGCGCCGACCATCCGGTAGCGGGGAATCCGCAGCTTAGGAGCTGGGAGCCTGGGCGACAGTTTCTCGGCTGAGGGAGAGAAGGAGAGTGAGGGTTAATAAAGTGGATTCACATAAAGGGTTAGACAGAACAGCGGGGAGTCCAAAATTTGCAGAACAAAAGGACGTGTATGGTACCAGCAATGCCAAAAGAGGTAGTGACGAGTAGTAGTAGGTGGTTGCACCCCAAGGTAGTTTGTTTAATGTCTTTACAAGCAACATTGCAGAGGGACTGGAAGAAAAAGTATGTCTCTTTGCAGATGACACAAAGATCTGCAACAGAGTTGTTACACAAGGTGGGGTGGAAAGGATGAGAAGGGACTAGGCAAGGTTGGAGGAATGGTCAAATGTATGGCAGCTTATATTCAATGCTAAGAAGTGCAAAGTAATGCACCTGGGAAACAAAAACCCAGGAAAGAGTACACAATGGGGGGGGGGGGGTGAGATACTAATAACAACAAAAATGGAAAAGGACTTGGGAGTAGTCATATCAGATGACCTAAAGGTAAGAAAGCAATGTGAGAGGGCAGTAAGGAGGGCTGGGGGGGGATACTGGGATGTATAGGGAGAGGCATCACCAGTAGAAAACAGGAAGTTGTTATCCCTCTGTACATACAGCTGGTGAGACCCCATCTGGAGTACTGCATGCAGTTCTGGAGACCCAATCTCGGCAAAGACAGGATGGAGGCAGTCCAGAGGAGGGCAACTAAAATGATGCAGGGTCTGCACTGGAAGACATATCAAGAGAGACTTAAGGAGCTTAATGTGCATAGCTTTGAGGAAAGGAGAGAAAGGGGGGACATGCTAGAAACCTTCAAGTATCTCGAGTGAATTAACAAGGTCCAAGAGGGTTGCATCTTTCAGAAAAAGAGGTGTGCAAGAACAAGGGGGTACAATTTGAAGCTAGAGGGGGGACAGCTCAGAGTAATGTGAGGAAGTACTTTTTCACGTAGAGGGTTGTGGATGCATGGAACAGCCTTCCTGAGGTGATTGTGGAGTCAAAAACATTTGTGGAATTCAAGAATGCATGGGACAGTCATAAGGCAATTCTAGGGGTGGGGGTAGGAAGAAGTAGGCTGTTGGTTAGCTAGGATCTGCAGCTTAACCATTAGGTAGTGAAATGGGCAGACTGGGTGGGCCAAGCGGTCCTTATCTGCCGTCAAATTCTATGTTTCTATGCAACTGTAATCCTCCCTTCTCTCTACTTCTCTGCAGTTTGAAAAGGGCCCTACAGGGTGCTTTGCCACACCATATAAAGCTAGATATAATCCTGTAGACTTGGATAAACCACAATTTGGGAAGAAAGAACGTCATCATCTATAATGGATATAACAGGCGGGGTAGGGCATTAATTTTTACCACATTTATTCATTCCCAGAGACAGAGAGTGTTAGCTGGGCCCAGTGAGACAGATCTGTTTTAATTTGAGTGAGGATTTTGTCCAGATTATACTGCTTCATTTTGGTGTTGGAATAAGAAAGATATATCTCCAGATGGGTTGAATATGCCGGCACGACAAAAAGGATTGTGATCGGCATTACAGCGATGGGCTCCATGTTGACCACAAGTTGCAGTCGGCATGCAGCTGCACAGTTCGGGACTGTTTTTTACATTGGGGGGGCTTCGTCCACCAAACCCCCCATGAGAGGGGCTTTGCTCCCTGCACCCCTGAACTAAAGGATTCTAACTCCATGTCGGAGTTAGTTCGGGAAGGGGGTGCAAGTCGGGGGAAGTGGTTGCCCCCTTCCAGAGCCACTTTTAAGGTAGCATGGCACTGTAGTCGATATCGATGCATGGCGCCGTAGAAATGTCACTATAAGGGTGGCATACCTCCCCGGATATTTTAATTTGTCCTTAACCCAGTGAAGTCCTAGGTGAGAGACATTAGCTGAAAATGTATGAGTGTTTAGGGGCCTCATTTCTTTTTTTTTTTTCAATTCAAAGTTTATTCACCACATTTTCCACATTACAGGAGGCAGTAATGAACATTTAAACATGAGATTTATAAAACAAAACCATACTGCCTCCAAACCCTCCCCCTCCCACACAGCAGTCCATTCTTATACTGTTATCACAATCTAACTACATTTACCAAAGGTAAATAAGTTAATAACCTCAACCACACATTATTTTATAGCCATCATAATTAGAGTGTGAAGGGGGTCCTAAATAACCTCATACCTGTGTAACTTATTTTGGAAGCTGGGGGGGGGGGCTCATTTCTGTCTTGGATATATTGAGTTTGTAATTAGAAAACCTGCCAAATTCTTCAATAAGCGCAAACATAGCAGTGATCGATGCAGGGGGGTGATACATGTAGCAGTATGTCATCGGCGTACACCAAGAGTTTATATTGGTGAGGCCCAATAGTTATGTCTGAGACCAGGGGAGAAGTGTTGATATGCCTGATAAGTGGCTCTAGGTATAGATCGAACAGAAAGGGGCAACACAAACACCCTTGTCTGGTGCCCTGCTGAAGAGTGAAAGGTTGCGAGAGTAGGCCATTACAAAGTACCTGCACAGAAGGCTGTGCATATAAGACCTTGATTCAGTTAATGTATTGTGATGGAATTTTATAGTGGGACAGCAGGTAAAATAGATAGTCCCAGGAGACTCTGTCAAAGGCTTTCTCTGCATCCAGGGAAACCAGAGCAGATGGAATTCGGGAGTCCCTGGATGCAGAGATCAGATATGCCAGTTTACACATGTGATCAGAGGACACCCTGACTGCCACAAAGCTGACTTGTTCTCTACTTATAAGACCGTGCCATACCTTAGCTAACCTGTCGGCCAAGATCTTAGTGAGTATTTTCAGATCAACATTGATCAGAGAGATAGGGCGGTATTTAGTAACTTGGAGTGGGTCTCTGCCTGGCTTGGGGAGAACCACTATTGTGGCTTCAGTGAGAGAGTGGTCTGAAATACCATGTTTTTTTTTTTCACTTTCTTTTTATTCCTCCTTCTTGCCCTCAGCATTCCACTCCTTCAGGCATTGCTCATGCCATCCATGCCTCCTTGACCTTGAGTCTGCCCCCTAGAGTGCCTTGGTAATTCCTTTTTTCTCTCCTCCTACCTCTGCGAAGCACCTGCACAGCGGGGGTCTGCCCATGGTTCCTGGACTGGATGGTGTGGAGCGGCCATCATCTAGGCCCGCTGAGGAATTTTTCCGCTTTTCTTCCTTCTCTTCCCCCCCTCCCCTGAGGACGTCAGCTTGGGCAGTGCATGCTGACGCACGCCTACCAAATGCCTAGCAATGTCTTTCCCTCCCCAACTGCAGCCCTCTAGAGCCGCCAATGCCCCATGAGAGTTGGTGATCCCACCGGCCCCCAGGGATGTCGAGTGCATACAGCACCCCTGGTAACCCACCCTGAAGGAGGAGAGCATCCGTTGAGACGCTCAATCCTCCTTCCCCCTGTTGACCCCCGATGACCCGAGTCTGTGCCTGAACCTGAGTCACCGGCATGATGCGAGGTGTGGCATCCAGTGCCTCAGCCCTTAGCGCCACCTGGCCGGCCTTGAAATACCATGTTTATACATATAGTTATACGTGGCTAAGAGAACAGGCACCAGTTGTATTTTGAAAGTTTTATAAAATTCCATAGTATGCCCGTCCAGACCAGGAGCCTTGTCCGATGGGAGGGAATCTATGGCAGACTTTATTTCCCCAACTGAGATGGGAGCCTCAAGCAGGGCTACCTGGTTGAGGTCTAACTGCGGGAGCAGAACAGGTTGTAGAAACTGGTCAACTGCTGCTGGAGTGGAAGGGGCGGGTGGACAAGAATACAAAGCTTTATAGTATTCTTGGAAAAATTGTACAATCGCTCTAAGGGAAGTGATAATTTTCCCCTCTGAGTTCTGGATGCAAGGGACTATTCTGTATGGAGCCTGTGCCTTAAAGCAAAGGGCCAAAAGCTTACCCGCCTTGTCTCCTTGATCAAAATAGCGAATTTTGTAGCGTATAAGAAGGTGTTCGGCTTTTTCAGTTAGTATTGATTTATATCGGGCTCTAAGGACTTCTAGAGCGTTAAGTTCTTCTGGAGTGGAACTGATAGGGAGTCATAACTCTGATCTCCATATTTCTTGAAGGAGGGCGGACGTTACCTGAGAGGTGATCTTTTTCCGAAATGTAGCCAAACAAATGATCTCCCCCCATACAGAACACTTAAGGGCCCCCCATAAAATATTTATCTTGGACGTAGTAGGAGTATAAATTTTGAGAAAATTAGTAAGGAAGTCAGCAAGTTGGGATACCAAATGGTTTGACCTAAATAGTTGACTATTACATCTCCATACTTAGTCCTTGGAGAGTGGTGGCCCTGGGCTCCAATATAGCAAGGTGGGATGGTGATCTGAGATCACCTTAGGAAGATAGTTGCAGGACAATACAGATGAAAGGTGCCCAGTATCCAGAAGGAAGTAATCAATTTGGGAGAATGAGTTATGAGGGATAGAATGAAAGGAATATTCTCTCTGGAGAGGAAATAAAGCCTTCCAGGGATCTGTTAGACCCACTGAGTCCATCATTTCCCTGATGACCAGTTGTGCATGGGAGAGAGACAAGTTGTGACATCTTGAGTGGTCCGAGACATTGCAGTAGACCATATTCCAATCTCCCCCCCCAACACTATAGGGAGGGAGGACCATGGAATCAGGTTATTCATAAGGGAAGTAAAAAACTGGGGCTCCTCCACAATTGGGCCATATATGGAGCTGAGTACTACTTCAGAGTGGCCTATTAAGGCCTTAATCAAAATGTATCTTCCCTGGGTGTCCACAACAGTATCCAGCAAATGGAAGTGCACCTGTCGTGCTATAAGAATTGCAACTCTCCCCCTGCGGGTATCAGGCCCTGTCCCCAGTGCCTGACCCACCCAAGACCTTCTAAGTAGAAGGACCTGGGAAGAGGGCAGATGGGTTTCTTGAAGAAAAGCCACATCAGTGTCCAACTTACAGAGATGTAGCAGTATTTTAGCTCACTTGACCGGAGACTGAGCACCTTTCACATTTCATGAACACATTTTGTAATTAACCATCATGGTGACAGAGTGTGTAAAAGTACAGCCTCTAACAGTGTGAAACTCTCTAAGCAGCAGTAATAGTTCTTCCCAATATAAAAATGCTTCCCTGCCACACTGTGTACCTTATCCCTAAAGTTGCCCTCTATTCCCATTTTTACCCCTCTCTCCCACCCAACCCACCTCCCTGCCCTCCTTGTCCACACACCCACAGCATATCTAAACATTCCCTCAATAGGTTGTCTTAAGGCTTGGGCTAATAAAATCTGCAGCCTGCTAGTAAATTGTAGAGACAAAAAAGCTGTCCTAAAGTATGCACATGAGGCAGCTTTGGGTACCCCCCTCTCCTTACTATAATTCGTAACACTCTGCTGAAGCTGCAGTGTCCGAAAACTGACCTCCCACCTCAACTCCCAGAATGACATAAACACAACATTATTATAACCGCATGAGAATGCAACAAATACTGATGCAATTAGGAAATGGATAAGCTGTTGAAATAGATTGAAATACTGGGAATTAAAATAATTGGTCCCAATGTTAAACAGGAACTCAAGATTATCCTCCATTAAATCAGAGCTATTTTCCAGGTCCTGGCAGCAAAGAAGACCATGTAGCCCTCTTGGAGTTGTCACTGAGTCAAGCATTCAGTAAGCTTGTCTGGTTGGATCCAAAAGGGAAGGTGGATTGGTTAAAGAACTGAACCCCCAATGTGATGTCACAATTCTTCAGATATGATGATCTGACGCCCCAAAGAACTGCAAAGAAGAAATGGAGGCAACAGGATTATCTGCAATGTCAGAATCAAACACAAGCAGATCAAACGGGGCTGTTTGCTGCCCTCATGTGGTAACTTCCAAAAGAAAAAAAACAGCAGACATTCACACAATCTCTGTGATTGCACTTTCTTGCTGGATTCCATCTAAGACTGGAGCTGATAACGTTTCCTCAACGTGCACTGAACAAATCGGGGATCAAGGCCTGCAGCACAGGAAGGGCTTGTTCAGCGGTATCAAAACTATGCCAGGTATTATTGTAGAATGCAGATAAATGTGATGGATACTGTACCTTATATTTAATGCTGGCGGCAATTAATTTAGTGACCAGTGGATGATACACTGCTCTCCATTGCCTAGTAGCAGATGGCAGGTCATGGGCAAAATGCAGATGTTGACCTTCCCATGAGATCTCCTGGAGCTCCCTAACTTTCCCCAGAAAGTGGACCTTATCCAGGTAGTTAAAGAATTTTAGAATCAATGGTCTTGGTGGTTTCCCTGCAGCTGGCTTAGGTCTGAGTGAACGGTGGGCCTGGCGATTTTGGTGAGCATTTTCTGCAGAAATGTGATCGGTGCAGTACCCTCAGTGTCTTCTGGAAGGTCGAAGATAAGGATGTTATTTGGGCTATCTTGGCCTTCCAGATCTTCTAGTTTGGATTCCATGAGGTGTAATTTTTGTCTCAAGGTAGTAACCTCAGGCTCGATTTTGGATTTCCAGCCCTCCAGCAATGATGTTCGGGCCACCACATCCTTTATCACTCTAGTCACATTAGTAAGGTCTCCTCTCAACGATTTGAGTTCATAGGTAAGGTCTTGTAAAGCGGTTCTGAATGGTTGCAACTCCTCTATAAATTTCTTTTCAGTGAGAGGAGCTGGAGCCTGCTGAATTGTAGAGGAGGCAGCAGCTTTAGCAGGAGTGCCGGGTTGGCCTTTAGATCTTTTAGATGCCTTCTCTGGCATCTGTGGTGGAGTGTGCAGGGGGGGGGGATGGCACCTGGCACATTTCCACTTCCATGCCGCCAGGTAGGTCTCAAGGTTTGGACCAACTGCTCCTATGGTGATATGCCACATTTCATGCCCAACTTTGCCTCGGGTGGTCTAGGAGACACTCTGAAGCTGAATTTGTGAATGCACGGATGGTTACTGGAGAATTAGCTGTAGAAATAGACTATAAATCGGGAGCTGAGGTGTGAGCCAGTCTTCGGAGCTGCTAACCCATCAGTGGCATCACGTGATTCCCCTAATTCTCAGTATTTAAACTACAAACTTTTAACATAGTAATTTTTCCAAGCTACCCAGTCCCTACCTCTAAAACACAAAGGCATGTGTATCAGGACACACTAAGCTTGGAGCACGTGCATGCACATTAGGCCTCCTCCATGGCCATCTTGATAAATCCCAGTGGCTCTCTCTCCCCTGCATCACCCACACTTTTCTTCTCCCCACCAAGTGCACTAAAACCTGCTGCCTTATATAATACCTGAAAACATTTCTATTTATCGGTCTGCCTTCTGGTCAACTCTTATACAGTTTTGCTCATGTAATATGCTAGTTTTATTTTGTACTTGTTAGTTCTTGGTACTTCTATACACCTGTATATATAATGTATTTACTTCATTGTGTGTTGTAGGTAGTTCATTGTATGTTCTGTGTATTCCATTGGGCTATATATTTGTTCATCTGTTGTATTTCCTGCACTAAATGTTTGTGAAAACAGGCATTTTTGCTTACATACAGTACCTTCCAGATTACCAATAAAATTGATTGATTGATTGCATGCACATTACATCCATAGCATAGCAGTACCAGACATTGTAGCTCTGACTAGAGTTTGTTTATATTGGTTGTTGTTGAAATCTCAAATCCTTGTATTGTAAAAAACAAAGCAGGCTACAATGCTGAACAGCATGGTCAAGGAGCCTTGGGGTTCTTGTGACATCTGAGAACCACTTGGCCATTGGTCTTGTGGTTCTTTGATGTCATAAGAACTCCTTGGTGTCCAAAGCATGCCATTCAGCACAGTAACATGTTAATGATTTTCTCTTAGTCACGTGAACTATTTTCAAAACAACTTTAAATCCTAACAAAGTCTTAGTCCTCTCTGATTACCTTAGATAGAAAACAATGATTTTTTTAATGATCAAGATCATATACAGCTGGGGAAAGTTAACTCTAATTATATTTTCATCTCAATAAAATACTGACTGAAGTTACTGTAAGCGGAATTCTCCTGATTAGTATCTGGGTAGCAGTGGCTAAAATATATACCTGCTGTTTACAACTTAAGCAAAAAGAATAGTAATTCTCCCCAGACCCTTTTAGTGTTCCATTTCTTTTACTTTCTGTTGTTTATCTGTGATAAATTTTAAGTATGCAGCAACATTTTAATATTTTGAAAAACATACTGAGATTGAACAATGTGTGGGAGGATATAGGGTGCATAAGAAATGTTCCTACAGTCAAGCCTGTGATACTGCTGCTGATTCTGTGCCCATATAAAATATAACTACCGTAGTTAGCTGTATTGAATTAATAGGTTTTAATCATTACAATGTATATATATAGATAGTGTAATAAGTAAAATATTTCACCAGGAATTAGTACACTGAGGCCCAGATATTCAAACTGCGCCAGGCTGTGGTGCAAGCTTGGGCGCAGCTCAACTTGGCTGCGCAGGGGTGTGGACTGGGCGATATTCAACGGAGCTCTGCCATGGCTCAGCAGCATTGAATATCACACCCTGGCCACCCACAGTGTGCATGGTGCAGTGGCACTGCGCCAGCTCAAGTGACCAGAGTGGAGCATGGGGATGTGCTAGTGCAAGTTCCATTGCGCCATGCACAGCAACCGCGATATTCAGAAGTTAACATGCAAATGGGGCCATAATGTATGCAAGACACACATGGGGCCATTTGCATGTCATTATGGCCCCATTTGCATGCAGGTGCCCTGATCCCCGACGACTTGTGCCGGGGCACATCAGTGGGTTGCGCATGGTGCAACACTGTTGCGTCACGTGCAACCCTTTTGAATATCTGAGCCTAAGAAAATAATTTCCCATTTTCAGTTATGTCCAAGAATAGCATGGAGGGGCAAGATTAGTGGCAATAAAACACACATATCAAGTCATTCCTTTTCTAAACTACATAAATGATCAACATGGGCACCAGCAAGCCAGTAGAGTAAAAAAAGTGACATGGAACTTTTAATTCCCATCCAGCTACAGTACAGTTAAACAATAAGGAATGACAGGGCATGTGTTATGCTGAGATATGTGTAAGTCTTGGGTTTGCCTTGTCCTTTAACCACCTGAAACATGGCATTAGCCAGAATAGCATGCCAAGGAGGGCCTTGTTGTAATTATTGAATGGGTTCTGTACCATAAAAAGAGTTTTTTCTGTAGTATATTTTAGATTTGATTAAGGTCGTGATGTTGTACTGGTATAAATTCATAGCTGGAACTGCCTCTAGGCCAATCAACTTTCAGGATTGTTTTATATGCATTTCATAACTGTTTTCACACTGAATTTACAGGAGTTTTTTTAACTTTGTATTTATTAATTTAAATGAGTAAACATATAATCAATTTCCATATAGGGAACATGAAATACACATTGTCATACAGATACGTATGAGAGAAGCAGAGTGCAGCAGCATCCCCTATGTATTTAAATGTCTTGGGGGAGAAGTCATTAATTTACTACAGAAATAAAAAGTATGTCCCACATAGTTGGGTGTGATGATCCAAGACCAATAGCAAAATGAAAAGAGATAAAATCTCAGCAGTCTCTATTATTTCCCTGACCCCTTATGAGGACTGTGGATGCCATGGCTGTACCTACAACATATAGTCCATATGGTGCCAATTGGCTGTTGGGATCACAAGTATCAAACACACATTTGAGTTTATCAAGAAAAAACTGCAAAAGTTGCAAAGCTATAAACTTAGCATAAATCCCAGCAATATAACAGTTAAATAAACAATAGAGGGGAAGGCAGGTTTCAAATAGAACAACCTACACTGGCATGAGTACACAGTGAATCTTCCTATGCATACAGTTCAGTTGTCAAATGATGTAGCAGTTCCTGGTTTAAAAAAATAGAAATAGAGTGTAACTGCAGTTACTAAACTTGACCAAATTAGAGTTAAACCATGGTAAGAGGTTTAATCTATCAAGACAGCTTAATCCTCGGGACTGCATATCTACCATAGTACTGTACATGTACAGTATGGAATGTCTTAATCTGCCAACAGTTTTTAACTTGCAAGTTGGTGGCTTATACACTTCTTTAAAACATTGGGCAGCCCAAAATTCCAACCACCCGAGCTGAACATAAGTGTATCTGTATACTTTCAAGAGTCTAATATTATTACTGCACCTGTTGGAATGGATTTTGATACAGATTAAAAAGTGGCATCATTGTAGTACTATATTTACAAGCAGTGTCCGGTAAATTACTTTAAAAATGTAATCAGTTACTAGTTACTCTGAGATAATTGTAATCAGTTGTACTTATTTATTAATTTGGTATAAAAAGTAATTAGTAACTAGAGATGGGTGAAGTGGCCCCAAATCGCTCCACAGAGTGATTCGCAGAGTGAAGGTGGATTCGCAGAGTACTCCTCAATGCGAAGTGGAGTACTTTGCGTTATAATGGGTAACCAGAAGTCCATTGACAACAATGACTTCTCATTACCCCGCCTTCCCAAACCACTATTCCACCAAATCTTAAGGGGAAGCACATTGAGAACAATGTACTTCACCTCACTTTGCCTTGTTTTAAGGCTCCAAAGGCAACTTTTGCAGTGATTCATTGGATTTCAGGTCACATGGGCTCTCGATTGTTCTGCACAACCTCAGTTTGGGGTAGTATGTGTAGGAAGATGTAGGATACAGTCTGATCTGAGAGCTCTCCATGATTCAAACCTTCTAAAGGCTGTTAAAAGAAGTCTTTTTGAGTCATTTTTTTTCCCTAATACTTTAGTTCATCGATTGTAGGAATCCCTCCTGTGCTCATATCATCAAGTGTTTATTTTTTGTGTATGAATTTTGAATGTTAATGTACAACATTCAGTCTGTGTACTGAGAGAGAGTGGAAGTGTGCTTTGGGTGAGGGGCGTATCTGGCGTAGGTAGATTGAAGTTGGAGAAATAGGGAGTTCTTTGTTTTTTGGTTATATTTTTCTTGTATAACTGAATGTGTTATTGTACACACAGTAATAATTTCAGTAATTGTTGACATTTTTTTGCTGATTGTGTGTGTTTTGGTCTTGTGGGACCTGGTGCAGCATTGAGACTGTTTAAATTACATTGTATATTACTGAAGTTTTAAATTTGTTTGCATTACTTGTAGACAAATTCTGTGTGTGTGTGAATGTGTGTGCGGTACATGATGTGACATCAAAAAATACACCTTTTATTGTGCCACAGTGTAATTGCAGGTGCAGCAGTGTGAACCTGCTATCCACTGCAGCTGTGTGATTTTGGACTGCTATTGTGGTATCTTTTCTTGGTTTTGCACTGCAGTAATCTGCAGTCAGTGCCCACCCACCGGCAAAGGTATTCTTTTCAGATTGGATTGTTTGTGACTTGAAAACACCACTGGTTAGTTATGGTGTTGTTGAACTTGTTGTAACTTTGCGTCTGTATCTCTTGTTGAAGCCACAGTTGTTTTTTTGGCTTCACATCCAGCATCAACCCCCAAACCCCACCCAGAGTGAACATTCCAAAATCTGAATTTGTTTAGAATATTCCTGTTGATCCCCTAAAATGCTCGCAAAGAGATGTGCAAGCAAAGCTGTTTCTTGCCATGGCACTGCTGCCAGTAGTAAGATTGTCTGTGGGCATGGTGGTAGTAGTATGCAGGTGCAGAATTGCATTGCTGATGTGAGGAAAGGTATTTCTCCTTCAATATTTTTTAAGTGCAATCAGTAGCTTCACCCATAGTTGGAGGAGATGATGTTGTCCCGTCTGGTGGTGTTAATGCAGTTGCTAGTGGTGGTATGAGTATTGCTGCCTCAAATTACAGTTCTGACCAGTTTACCATGTCCAAAAATATAGTGGAGTGTGAAGCAGTGGCAGTGAGTGACAGTGTAGATGATGTCATACTCCCCAGCAATAGCCCAGTAACTGAACATGAGGATTCTGATCAACATGTCAACAATAGCACACAAAAAGACATTTCTTCCACAGCGGTTCAGGTCATGCATTTGCCATGCAGTGATTCACAGTGTGGTGAAAAAATGTTGGGTGATGGTGGTGCTGATGATGATGATGTTGCTGTGGTTACAACATGCAGTCCATATGCCAGCATCCAAGCAGAAGATGTGGATGATGTTGATGAATATGATGATGATGTCAGTGACCCCTGTTGGGAACTGGAGAAAAAGAAACTCAATGTGGCTGCATCTGGGTCTGTTTTCATTTCCCCGCTCCCCTAAAACGTTGTGATTTACCAGTTTCAGTTGATGATGATGACCCAGTAATAATGATAGGTAGTCGTGGTGGTCAGTTGCAGTCCAAGTGTGTCCTGCCTGAAAAATCATGTAGCGCACCCCACTTCATGGCTTAAAAAATGGAGTCCAATAAGCAGCATCAGGGGGGACATGTTAAAACTAGAGTATCAAAATCTCTTGTTTGGGATTTTTTTGTGGAAGATGCAAATGATGAGTCAGTTGCGATCTGCCAGGTTTGCCAGGTGCGTGTGAGTCGAGGTAAAAAGGGGAGCCACCTGGGCACAGGGGGACAGCATACACATCTTAAGAATAGGCACATGGCACTGTGGACTCAGCACAAGATGGCAGCTAATACCTGTGCCACAGTGGGCGTTCACCCTCATCATCAACCATAACAAACACGTTATCCCCTTTCATGACTGTAGCATCAAGTAGAAAATTAAATGCTTGCAGTAGTGATGAAATAACAGCAGAGGATTACTACAGATGTGATGAGGTGGAAGAGCAGAATGATTCTGAAGTCTTGTCCAGTGGAGGTGAGAGTAGCAGTTTTGATGGTGGTGGTGGTCAATGCAGTATTTCTAGTTCAAGTGGTACATCAACCCCTGTTGGTAAATCTGGGAAAATAACTGCATTTCTGGGTTTGTCATCACCTGTGCAACCGTCTTCATCATGCGTCCACACTCCACCCCCTGCCATTCGCAGAGTAGAATCATTTGTCATCACACCCCATGTAAGAGGTTTAAGTCAGCCCATGTTACAGAGTGTTATTGCGCATAAGCTGAAGTACCCCCCCCAATCATACAGTGTCACGTGAACTTAATGCTGCTGTAGCTGAAATGCTGGCAATTGATCTTTTGCCCTTCTCCTTTGTGGATAATTCTGGGTTCCTGTGGTTTGCTGCATGTGCGTGTTCAAAATGGAAAGTCCAATCCAGGACATGCTTTTTGACCTGTGCTGTCCCTGAGTTGTACCATACTGTGTACGACTCAGTAAGACATCCCCTTCAACATTCCTCCTCTCCTTTCATCCATTTAAGTATGGATATGTGGGCAAGTGGAAAAACAGAAGGGGTTTCATATTTGTGTATAACTGCACACTGGGTGCAGGTGCCAGAGATTGTTTGTGCTGTTGGTAGTGTGAATAATCAGTGTAGTAAGGTGGAGTGTCGTGGTAGCAATCTTCCAGGAATTCAACAGCATGCAACAATTGCTATGCGCAATGTGACCTGTTCACACACTGTTGAAAACATGTTGGATGTGGTATTGACTGAAACTGACAAATGGTTGAACCCCCTGTCCCAGAGAGCTGGGTTCATAGCAAGTGACAAATGGGTCAAATGTGGTGAAATGCATCATGAATGGTGGCTTTTTTCAGATTCCATGCATGGCCCACTGTTTAAATCTTGTAGTGCAGGAGTTTCTGCAGCACCTTCATATAAAGGAAATGCTGACAGTTGCACACCATATATGTTCTCACTTTTCACGCTCTGCAAAGGCCCGTGACCAACTTCGGCAGTTGCAGATCCGAAACAGCCTCCCGCAGCATCGCATGAAGCTGGAAGTTGTCACCTGATGGAACTCCACTTTATACATGGCAGAGAGGTTGTATGAACAGTACAAAGCCATCTCAGAATATCTTGCCATGCACACTACCCGTGACAACTCTGGGGCTTACATGTCTATGATGACTGAACAGTGGCACCTCATGGACTCTGTAATAAGAATCTTGAGGCATTTTGAACATGCCACACAGGCAGTCAGTGGCAAGTCGGCCTCCATTAGTCAATCAATTCCACTGCTGCAGGTGCTGAGGTAGACACTGGTGAATGTACAGCATAGCCTTGATGTTGCCGGCGACAGTGGCTAGCAGTGTGTTGCTAAAACACATGCTGACAGTATTCAACCAGAATCATCGCATCTTGAGCATTCAGCATAGTGACAACTTTGCAATAGCAACTATGCTGGACCCATGATACAAGCATGAAATTGCCTCAGTACTGGAGAGCAGGAATGAACAGGTAAAAAATGGCAGTGGGCAACTAGTGCGCTTGGTTCATGGGGAACAGAGGTCACGTGCCAAGGTCAGGAAACCTGAGCAACATAATCAGGCTGAAGGTGAACCTGGAGGAGTAGTATCAAGCATAACCTGTAATGGGAAGAGGTCTGTAGTTCCAGGTGGTCTGTCATTAAAAGTGGCTGGCATTAACCCACTTTGGGAGGCTTTGTTCCAATTTAGGATTTGTGACATAAATGATTCCAGAGAAGTGGATGATGCATCAACCACTGGACTTAGAGCAGCACAGCGAATGGTTGAGTCATATGTGTCTGAAAACAGGCATCTGTCAATCACTGATGATTCCCTTTTATACTGGAGTGGAAAGGTCAGTGAATGGCCAGAGCTAACTGCTGTGGCACTGAAGTACCTGACATGCCCACCCTCCAGTGTGAGTGTTGACAGGGTATTCAGCTCAGCAGGTGCAATAGCTCAGGATCATCATACAAACCTCTCTCCTGCAAATGTCAGTTTGCAGACATTCATAAAAATGAATGAGAGGCACATACCAGCTTAGACTGCAACCTCAGTATTATTACCCCGGCATACTCATGGTTTTGCTGATGTTGAAGAAAGGGACCATCCTGGGGCAGTGACAGCATGAAGCAGCCTACCACTGACGTAGATGATAACACAATGGATAAAGAATTTCCCCGTGGTCCGAATTCAGACATAGAAGACTGTGAGGGCAGCTTTCTTTCTGAGGATGATGATGAATGATGATGAGGTAAATGTTGGCAGGTTTTAACATAAGTGGTTAAAAGGCTGTCACATGTCTTGTATGATACATGTTCTCTTTTTCATAAAGTTAAATCACTGTCTCACTCATACTGACTCAAATTCCATATGTCATGTCATCACATTTATAACACAGAGCACAGTATATCCTGGCCCCCGAACTACCACCACCATAAGACCGCTGTTCTCCACTGCCAAAATAGGGAATGTGACCGTGTGTCCCCCGAACTACTACTGCCATAAGACTGCTGTTCTCTACTGCTGCCATAGGGAATGTGACCATGTGTGCCCCCCCTGGACTACCACCACCATAAGACCGCTGTTCTCCACTGCCACCACAGGGAATGAGACCGTGTATCCCCCCAGACTGCCACCACTATAAGACTGCTGTTCTTCACTGCCTCCACCACCAGATGCAGGAAGATGTGAGCGGGAATGTCATCATGTGCCACAGCTATGACCACCAGCACCCACCACCAGTGTCATTGTGACAATGTTTTTTCATTACATCGACCATGCCAAGGCAGAGGGAGTCGAACAGAAGACCACATCCATCAGCCACAGGCACAAGGCTTCTTACTATTAAAACTATAAAGTGAGTATGTGTACTAATGTTTTTATGCTATTCAAGTTCCTTTAGCTGAGTGTTTTATTTTCTGTTGCTTTTCTGAGCTGCAATGGTCAAACACATATGGTCAACTTATTTTGTTTTTTTACAGGTTAACAACAAATGACTCTCCTTTGCTGAAGGTCTGTATGAATGGTACAGCAGCAGTACTGTCTATAGGAACCTATGGAATATCCATTTCCAATCCATACCGGTAAGTATATCAGTTTTACTGCTTCTGTTAAGAGTGTAACAAATCTGACTGAGGATTCATAAACTAGGTGACATGTACGTCAACAAAAAATATTTCTGCAACATATCATGCACTGTATTCCAAATCTGCAGCTGTGCAGATATGACAGTATTGAAAATGTTGGACCCAGGTTGTGTTACTTGACAAGATGTGGTTTTGGAATGTAACTTGAGTTGAGATGCAGGGGCACTGACACAGTATATTTGTTGCACAGCCTGGTACTAAATTAAGTTGTGATCTGATGATTGCAGTGGGACAGCTTTGCTATCTGTGTTAATCCAGATACCCGTGGAACAGCCACAGCTTAAACATAATGTCTTACTGCTGCAATCAAGTTTTAATAAGTCCTTCATTTCTTTTTTTAGGAAACTTTCAGATGCTTTGTTGTGTCATAGTTGCTTTATCCAAAGAACTTCTTCAACATCAGCCCTGCACCCCCCAGGCTAGGACAGACATGCAACATGCAGAAGTCGTTTCAATCGATGACCATGACCATCATTACCAGACTCGAGAAGGATGCAGATGAAATCTGTGAAGAAGTAACCAAATAATAAACTATTAATGAGACCTGCTTGCAAATATGCTCCCCCAAAAAAACAAAACAAAAAAATAATCCCCTTTATTGGCTTAAGAGTATTCCATTTACAATTTCAATGCCAAAATTTCTCATCAAGCATGGAATGTGCACACCAACAGTATGGAATGTGACCTGTGATACAAAACAATACAATGAATACATGCCTACAGTACATGTGTCAACCCCCACCTAGAAAATACATATATACAGTATATCTATATATATCAACTCACCAAGGCTACTATTAGTGTACACATAAAGGGCACCCTTCCATTCGGTTGAGGTGATTGCATCGCATTCACTGGAATCGCAGCACACTTTGGACCAGCAACAGTTCTCTCACAGTCATCATTTCTGACGGAACACTGAATGGATGCATATCATGTGATCCCTCCTTCACATGGTTTGGCAAGACACTGTGCATCATGACATCATCATCACAGAGTATGTAAACTTTCTGGATATAAGACAGTTGCATTTTGGGGATGCAGAAAAATTCTGTGGACTCTGTGTGACCACTGTGTGCATGAGTGACTGTGCAATACATTCTGGGGGACTTTGCATGTGGTGTAACGCTCCCATTTCACTTCCTCAGCACTTGGGAATTTTCTGGACACAAGACAGATGCTTTTTGTGTGTTGTGATTGTGAGCACATAATGTCATACTTAAATTATAAATTAAAGCAGCAGTGCAACAATGTGATGAAAATTTGGACCCATACTTGTTTATGCTATTTTACATTGCCAGCCACTAGTTACCTCCTGACTTGTATGATACCCTTCTTTTCACAATTTGTGGCTGTTTTACTACTTTTTCTCATGTCTGAAAAAGCAAAAAAGAGCATGCCTTTTAACATGGCTTTGACCAGGTTTTCATCACTATTTGCAGCTGTTTTTGAATAAATATTTGTTCTGTGAGGTCATAAAACACTGCCTGCTGCATAATTGTTAATTTTACAACAGAAGTAATATATTACAACTGATGGAGAAAAACAGCGGAAAATACTGACGAAGACCTGGTCCACACCGTATTAAAAGGGAGTGCTCCTTTTATTATTTCAGACATTAAAAAATTACTAAAGCATACTCAAATACTGGAAAGAATGGTATCGTACAAGTCAGGAGGTAAGTAAACTGGCAATGTAAAATAGCATAGAAAAGTATAGGTCAAAACTGCTGCATTGCTGCTTTAATGTCTATTTCAAAAAAGAAATATTTCTGGAGCCTCAGTAATGTTTACTTTGTGTTGGAACTCGTGATTTGAAGTGTTTTGCAAAAAGCATGTCTAAGCAGTGCAAGTATGTTGTGCTAAACTGCATGTGTGCTGTCAGTCTTCTTTCCTGTGTGTGCAGACATTGTCCAGCTTCGTGCAAACATATATATAGTATGCCTTGTTGCAGTATGTCAAGAATAAAGATGAGAAAGAATATATGACATAGAGGTATTGGGACACTGTGCACCTCAATCACTCACAGTGCACACGTGACTTTGCGGAAATCATAGCACAAAAAACACATGCTCTCCTAAAAGTCATATGTGCAGTATATGACTAAGGTGCATTCTGTCCAGACACCTCTGAAAAAATATCTTATCACATAGTCTGCTGATGATGATGATGGTGTCAATAAAATAAACGTTTTTCTTATCGCTATTCTTTATACCATTAACACTACAACAAGTTAGCAATATGTGTCTGCAAGAAGCTGCACAATGTCTTGTCACACACACACACACACACACACACACACACACACAGGAAACAACACTGACTGCACTCATGCAATTTAGCAGATCATACTTGCACTGCTCAGACCAGCTTTTCCACAACCACTCCACAACAGAAAGTAAACATTACTGAGGCACTGGATTATAATATCAGGGCAATGAGGAGCATGTATGACAGTATGTGTATGTATATATTTAAAAGGAAGCAGTCAGCAAGAGGAGGTCCCACCCCCTGCAAGGCTTACCCTCTGGTTAAACCTTTTAAGTATGTTGCAGAGTTTTTCTCACGCTGCAACATACTTTATTTTAATAAAGAAAAGTCAGCAACCTGGAAGATGGTGGATGCTATGGGGGCTCCATTATGTGTAAAGGAAAAGTGCAGCGAAGATGCACCATGCGCTTCAATGCTTTTGTATTAAAGTGCATGGTGCGTCGCTGTTGCACCTTTACACATAATGGAGCCCCATAGCATCAGCCATACTTCCAGGTTGCTGGCTTTTCTTTATTAAAATAAAGTATGTTGTGGCATGAGAAAAACGCTGCAATATACTTAAAAGGCTTAACCAGAGGGTAAGCTTTGCAGGTGGCGGAACTTCCAGTTGCTAACTGCCTCCCTTTAAACTAATACTGTGGCCTTCCCTCTGTCTGTTATTAAACATAAACAAAACACAAAACACTACAACGGTGGGCCGGGTGCTGAAAAAAAAAAGCTAATGGGGGATCCCCTGATGTTCCAGCAGCAGATGGAGCATCGACACAATCTGTTGCTGGTGTTGCTCAATCTGCTCCACCTGCTGCTGGATAGCACCCACCCTCTCATTATTTTCCTCCACTGCAGCCCACAAAAGCGCTATGTCTGCCTGAGTTGCAGGCATTGTGGGGTCAACTGGTGTTGGGGGAAACCAGGTAGTGGTGGTGGTGAGGATGGTGCTGGTGGCAGTGGCGGGGGTAGTGGTGGAGCAGCTGCTGCTGTGGCCCTCCTCCTGCTGTGGCACCACAAAACAGCAGCACCCTCTGCCACTGCCACAAAAGGGCCAGCAGGTGGAGGCCTGGCCTGTTCAGTGGCAGCCTGCCACTCCACCTTGTGGTGGTTCAGCATATGTGTGTGCTGGACTCCAGTCCCTGGTGCACCTGCACACCACAAAGCAGACACACCACAAGGTTACTGTCCCCCCAACACAGTTGAAAAACTGCCTAACTGGGGAGCTGCGGGGGGGGTGGGAACCAGACACAGGAGGGGCAGATGTAGTGCCGGCAGCATGGTCATGCAGTTGGAGCTCTTCCTGCTGCTGTGGAGGTGGTGCTGCTGGAGTTCCTGCAGCTGCTACTGGTGGTGGTGGTGGACTTGGTGGATATGGCGGTGGCACTAGTGGTGCTGCTGCTACCGGAGGTGGGGAGGCAGGACCAAAAAGTCTGGAGCAGTCCAACACCACCCAGCTACAACCCCCATGTGTGCACCCTCTCCTCCAGCCATGGGCCACATATTGTCCCTGGTCCATCAGACAAAAAAACACTCCTTCCCTCTCCAATGCAACAAGCAACTTCACAAACACACAGACAGACAGACAGACACACACACACACACGCAAAACAAAACTTACAAAACAAAGAAATCAGTCACTAAAAAGAACTGACAAAAACACACAAAAAAAACCCCAAAAGAATTAGCTTTTAAAAAAGCTTTTGGGTTTTTGGAATTTGCTTAAGAAAGAATCTAATAACGCACTCTCCTCTCCTACACAAAATGCTTCCACTTTCTACCTCTGCAAAAGAGAAAGTGAAAGTATCTGCTTGTATGAATCACTTCCTTCCTTCCTGGCTAAAGCATATGACTTACAGTACTGTGAGCCATGTGATATGTGGGGGAGGCTGCCTAAAGTGCATATATTGTTGTCATTCCGCCTTACTTTGCATTAAGGCAGAATAACAATGCAAAGTCATAATAACAAAGCGAAGTGAGCAGTGGCCACTTCACGTAGCATTATGATAACATGAAGTGGCCACTTCGCATTCACTTCACAGGCAGAATTTAATTTCACTGCATCTCTATTAGTAACTGTAACACCTATTACTTTTCATATTACTTTGTATTACTTTTGATCACATGGTTATGTACACTTGAAGCAGAGTACCTACAGTCTGTGCTCATGAATCTCCCCAAAACAGCTTAAAAAAATAAAATCTAAAATATAAAGGCACTGCTACATCAGTGGTTATCAGTGGCCACTCAAGGAAGTGCAGGTGACCATTTAAATCCGTTCTGCTTGCTTATCTGGCTTTCTCCTGTGAGCCGCTAAACTGCTTCAGACTGGTAACTCCAGGCTCAAGTGAGCCTGACCAGCTTGCACATGCTGGAAAAAAACAACAACAAGTAATACAGAGAAATGCATTGCAGTACCTGCATGACTTGCAAAAAAATTGAATCTGTAATATCCCAATATTACAGTTTCTTGCAAGTAATCTGTTACTGTTACTCATTACTGTTACAAGTTACATGGCAATGTAGTTAGATACAGTAATGCGTTACTTGTAATGAGTTACTACCCAACACTGTTTATAAGCCATTGCCCCAAGAAAGTTCTTTTTATTCCTCTCAAGTTGCTGTGCATATTTGTTTGACTGCCCAGACCTTACATCTGCTTACCATCTGAAATAGAAAGCTATCTCCCAACTCAGAAAAAAACATGGCACTGGAGTTTACTGTGTTGTGGTCACTACCTTCCGCCATCATTTACCATGGAAGTATACCAATTACTTTTGCAAAAACAACAAACTTTTAGCCAGCATCTAATCTCCAATGTATAGAGCTCTAGGGATCTGTGCCTATAGTATCTTAGTCATGCTCCACAGCATCCCTCTTCTCAAAGGCAAGTTTTTAATAGCAATTTATTCAAGCAGCAACAATGAGGACTATGCACAAATGCATCCACACCCATGGACAGGCATGTGGGTCACGGCAGGCAGTAACGCACACCACTGCACAATGCTGCCACAGGCCCATCTCCCTGGCATGCTGCTGCATGGCAGCAGATCAGAGGACAGAGTTGGGCATCAAGTTGGATGCCTGATCTGGTCCCATAATGGATCTCCTACTCTGAGGAGAGTGGGGTATTCTGGAATAGTGTGGGATATCCGTTTTTAAGGATGAATGCCTGAATGGCTGCCCCCAGCCCTCCCAATCAGCTCAGAATGCCGGGCTGCATGATTGTAGGGATATTCCTTGTCCCACCAGAGCAGGCAGGTGTAAAGTGAGGGTGTGTGCAAAATATATGGCAGGGTCCCAGCTGCTGTATCTTCCCCTTGCCTGGCACTCTGTTCTTCTGTGAACAACATGGAGTGCAGGCTTACCCTCAGACACATCCCTAGACCAGCTGTGTGCATAGCTGTGCAACTGGCTGGGACATCATGTGCAGAAGGGATATGTGTCTCTTCCATGAATGCTTGCATGGGTCCGTGGGACCCCAGTTCATGGCATTCAGAATTAAGGTTGCCTACTCCCCCCAAATCCACAGCACATCAGCAAACTGCCCCTTAATGCGTAGTAGCCAATGAATATAAGCATTCAAACTGTCTCATACTGCAAACCAGCAGAATAAAAAGTCACTTGACACATTATACCCTGCTCCCATCCCTATGGGAGTGCTGATGCTGAATTTATATTTAGTGAACATTCTGAAATCTGGCATTTTTGGACATGGGAAAAGCAGATCTGCAGAAACATGGTTTCTTATCTGTATTATAGTACTTTTGACATCCCATGACACAGCACTTTTTACAAGAAGCACACACTGAGCATATCTAAGTTGCTGGCAAGCCCCATGACAAGCAGCAGCCAAATAGAAACACTGGAGATTGAGAAGTCCTCATGCTGTATACATCTCAATACAATTTTCAGCTCTCTTTCTCACAGGGGAAGGACCTATCTGCTGAAGGAGTTTCTTTGATGTGAAAAAGAATGACATTTGATCATATAACCATGAGCAAATTGTGCATTATCTTTCCAGTAGAAATTCTCACTATACTTAACTATAGTTTCAAGCAGACAGGTTACTGAATCAGACTGAAGAGGAGAGAAGAGCGTGCACAGTGTGAGCCTGCACTGGCAGCTGCAGGCCCTACAGCACAGAAGACAGAGTGACTTTAGCAGACTAGGAAAGGTGCAAGGTGGACTCGAAAGATTTATTGGCAAATATTTTTTTACTGAGTGTTGGTGGTGTAAAGGACACAGAAATGTTTTTGCCCCCTGCAGCAGAAACAGGGTCGATTAAATTTAGAAGACTGAGGAAGCCGCATGGAGGATTTTAAATGACAAATATTTCTTTTAGTGATTACTGGTGGTGTAGCAGGCACAGAAATCGTCTGTATAATTTTTGCCTCTGTGTAAGAACCTGCCATTAGAGATGCAATGAAGTTTTAATTTGATGGCGAATTCACCCAATCTGCCTCCACAGATCATTTTGTGAAGGTTGCCTGTTTATTAAATATTCACCATTTGTAACTTCGCCTTGCTTTTTTTTTTTAAGTGCAAAATAAAACTGTCCTTGGTGTCTAGTGATCTCCCCCTGCTGATCACTGGCCTAATAATAATCACTCCTTGGTGTCCCTCGCCGTTGGCCAGCCTAATGTTATGATTATTCATTGATGTTTAGTGGTCCCCCCTCCAACAATTGCTGGCCTGATTTTAAATAAAAATCTTTCCCTGGTGTCTAGAGGTCGCCTATGCTGATCGCTTGCCCAATGTTAAGTAATTTCCCTGGTGTCGAACGGTCCCTCCTCCTACCTGCACCCATGCCTGATGTTATCTGTAGTATTCCCTGGTGTCCAGTGATTCCTCCACCCACCCAATCACTTGCCCGACATAACATCGCAGTTTCCATGGTGTCCAGTGGTCCCCCATCCTGATTCCCTGTATGAGGAAGTTATACCATTCCCTGGTGTCTAGTGGACCCCCCTCCATATCCCCGATCCCCTGTAATAGAAAGGTAGCACATTCCCTGGTGTCTAGTGGCCCCACACTCTGGCAGATAGTGCCCCACCACCCTGCCACCCCCACCCCAACCCAAAGCCGTGGACTGGCACAGCCTTCCGCACTCCACCATGGCCAGCTGCTGAACACCAGGGAATGGTATAACTTCGTAATACAGTGGAACAGGATGGGGTGACCACTGGACACCAGGAAAACTGTGACATTATGGCAGGTGGGTGATCAGGTGGGGGGAGGGGCCACTGGACACTAGGGAATACTACAAATAGCATCGGACATGGGTGCGGTTGGGGGAAGGGACTGCTAGACACCAGGGAATGATAAAGAAATTATTTCACATTGGGCCGCTTATCGGGGAGGACCATTAGATACCAGGGAAAGATTTTTATTTAACATCAGGCTCGACATCGGTGGGGGGCACTCTGCAGGGGGGACCATTACACACCAGGGAAAGATTTTTATTTTACATCAGGCTAGCGATCGGTGGGAAGGGGGCACTACAGATCAGAGGGTGATCATTTTCAGGCCAGCGAACAGTGGGGGCTGGGACCACTAGATAACAGGGACAGTTTTAATTTAAACAACTTCTTTGGTGCCAAACTCTGCCGGCAGATTTGGCAACTTTGCATTTCACAGAATTATCAGATTTATGCAAATTGGGACTCGCACCACAGATTAACTTCGCAAAATGAGGCAAATCCAAGATTTAATTCACAGAGTGAAGTTTCTCAACTTTGCACATCTCTACCTACCAGCCAGTCTGTGAGTGAAAAGTAACATAGACTTCTGTATGAAATACAAGGTCTCACAGAAGGGTGGTGTGTGATCTGCCAGTTGGGGAAGGAGGATGGTGGGGTTGTTCTTCCCTATTACCTCACAAGTCGTACAGCACTACTGCTTGTCTATGTACTGGGTGTGCACGTCATGTGGGAATCAAAGTGTCATCAATGACTACTGTAAGTAATTATTTTTAGCATCTGTGTCAGCTGCATTATGTCAGCATCTGTCATGCCTGTGTTGTCGATGCATGTAAAAACATGAAGAGAACAGGAGGAGAAAATGATCTAGTAGAAGGAAAGGTGCAGATACTGGAAATGTTCCAAGATACCAGTTTCACCAAGTTAAAGTCAGTGCCAGAGCCATGCTTGGATGCTGGGGAGGGGGGAAAATCTGTCCAACGAGGGCTCTAAGACAAACAAATTCTTGTTTAAAGTGATTTTCCAACAGCCAGGTAAATATTTGAATATATTTAAACAATATATATCCTATATTTTTTTTTTTCCCTTCTTTTTCCCCCTGCAGGACCACCGAAGCCGTCCACCCTGGTCACGGCCCCCGGAGACCTCCGCCGTCGCCGATTGCTGCTGAGGACCCTCGGTCACCCCTGGCTTACCCCCCGGAGGGCGGGGCCGCAGGCCACCTTCGTGGCCCCGGAACTGTATCTAGTCGGGGTCCTGCAGCGGCGGCGGCTATGTGAGGCTCTCCGGGGAGGGCTACATCAATCGGCGGTCCTGCCCTCCATCTTTTTTCCTCCGGTTTTCTCCCCTAGAGGAGGTGGGGATGTGCAATGATGCCAGTGTCCACCCACCTCCATCCCCATGCTCGAGAGCTCCGGCTGGCCAGGAACCCCTGGTCTCCACCAGGGGTCTCCACCGCCCGAGAGCTTACCTGCTACCCTCCCGGGTAGGAGGCGTCCATCGGACTCGATCCTACTCCCCTGCCCGGCTCCTCCGGCGACCCGGATCCGTTCCCGAACCCGGGTCGCCGGTGTCGCAAGCGGAAATCCCACCGCTGCGCCAATGGGCCGGCATATCCTATATTTTAACTGTTTTATGCATTTACCTCCCTCATTCTTTAGTCCTATAATCATTTGCATGAAAACAAGATTTTTATCTCCAACCTTCAATGGCTGGATTTTCAAAGACCAGGAAATGATGCATGGTGCTTGTGTCAAACAGAAATGAAGTGAGGGGCACACTGTGCTAATCCGTGCATCATTCCTAATTTTGTAATGCAGCTTGTGCCAAAAGTGGGGCTACCTGTGCCAGACTGGCATGTGCCAGGCTTTAGGTGAATCTCCCACTGCACCAAGGCAAATAGGGGCCCTGTACCACAAAAGAGATGCAGCATCCTTTTTCATGGGAATTCTAAAGCCAGCAGGTCCTGCAGTGTTTAGACTAGCCAGAGCAGGTCTAAGGACCGTAGTGCCTACACCAAAGCCCATAGAAGGCAGGCATACTGGACTGCAGGACCTTGCACTGTCATGCTGACCCTTGTCTTGGGCATGGCACCTGTGGCCATTAGGTTTATACATGTAGAGGGTATCCAGTCACTATCGTGCAACCAAAATCACGCTATCAAAAATAGCACATACATAATCGCGCATGTCAGTATAGCGCAGAATCAAACAAGCGTGGGTACTTAATCGCGCATTGCATGCATGCTATCACTTGCCTAGCTGAACCAGGAGCAGCATCATGCTAAAATGGTAGTCAGATTTGTAAAGAGCCAAACGGGAGCAGACCTTGCTTGCCTAGATGGGTTTCTTTACAGGAGGGAAAGAGTTACTTAAACAAAGTCATATTACAAATGTTTGGAATATGACAAAGGACATTGTGGGGCTAGACTGCATCTGAATGGGGAAACCGTGTTAAAAAAACTGCCAAACACAACCATGGCCCCAATTCATCATTTATTGCAGTAAACGATGCTGTGGCTAGCATGAAAGGACGTGCCAGCAATAGCTGTGAAGCTACACACCAGATTGTAGCTGGTGGTGTATCTGAACTGTGTCCATTTGTTGCATTGCAGCTCCCTGCCTTGTCACTTCTGAAGCAAACTGTCTGGTGTCAGCACCGTGCTGCAGCTTGCCCTCCCCTTGAGCCAACTGATGCAGCTTCTTTATTCATTCCTGAAGAATTGTGCTGTACACTAGAAAATTAGAAATTTCTTCTGTATGACTCCGGACCCTGCAATGACCATTTTCTAATCTTCTCAACATCACAGGACCTACAGCACTTAAAGAGCAGTT
This sequence comes from Neoceratodus forsteri, assembly GCA_016271365.2. NCBI lineage: Eukaryota > Metazoa > Chordata > Ceratodontiformes > Ceratodontidae > Neoceratodus > Neoceratodus forsteri. Next base: position 584,242,370 of record CM028131.1, read on the forward strand.
CACATTAGTTCACTGATGGAACTTTTAAGAGTTACCCTTCGATATTTCATCAGTTTTGTTCTATAAATGGTATCCGCAACAGCACTGTTGTACCTTTTGTGTATATTTTGATGGCTAACTGAACAGCTGCAACATAGAGTAAGATTTTCACAGAGCTAAACAGAATGTGCGACACTCTACAACCACTGCCAAGTTTATTAGATTTTGAATTGGCATCAATAAAAACATTTACACTGGCATCCCCTACAGCAACAATCAGAGGTTGTTTTTTTCACATGTGTCAGTCGCTGTGGTGCAAGAGTCAAGAACAACCAGATGTGTGTTCACTGTATGTGTCAGACCTCAGCTTTGCTCTGCAAGTGAAACTTCTGCCAGCACTTGCCTATGTGCCTGTCATGGCTGTCATCTCAGCATTTGAGGAGTTAATAGTTACAGCGTTCTATCAATCGAATGGTGACTTACTGTCAAACCTTGTTGACTATTTTGAAGATACATGGTTGGGACATCCATTGGGAAGAGGAGGCTGAAGATGACCTATGTTTGCTATCCAGCTATGGAATTGTTATGATGCTGTCAATCAAGATTTACCATGAACAACAAACTCTGTGGAGGCATTTATCAGTGCACACCATCCATCAATATTGAAATTTCTACAAGTGCTTAAAGAACAGCATTGCAGCACTGTGTTGATGGAGTTGATAATAGCCGGTATTGCTATGCCTGGGTCCAGAAAGAAATATAAAGATACTGCAAAGTGGATTGCTGGTATAACAGTGGAATAACAGCAGCATAATAAAATAGAGTATCTATGTGGTATAGCATATAATTTCCAGTTGCAGGCATAAAAATGCTCTTGAAGATAACGGAAATCTGAAACCTGACGTATTTTAATAGTGTGTCCTTAATGTGCCCGCAATAAAGATTAAATAAAGTTATGTTCTGTGTTCCATATAGGCCCTGTATCACACAAGCACAAGCACAATATAGCAAAACAGTGTTATAAATGTGAAACACAAAGCACAACAGAGAATGAGCACAAGCACAGCACAGCACAGCAGATGTACGAAACAAAGCTTTCAGCATAATCAAATTGCACAAATTGAACACTCACATTGTATATTAAATATGTCTCAGATCTGCAGGGGAAGTGTGCATTGGAACTAACACCTTGGGAAACATTGTAGGAAGGTCCAGAGCAAACACTCAGATCTGCAGGGGAAGTGATTGGGAAACATTAATGGGTTGCACTAGAGTGCTAAGACATAGTAGGAAATTGCAGTCTTACGATAACACAGCACATGAAAAAAACTGAGAGAGTAGCAGTGAGTAAAAAATCTATTTGAAATGCTATTTAGGATTAGCTGAAATGCTTATGTGCCAAAGAGTGTATGCACGATAAAGCCTGCTCTATATGGGTTAGCGCGATTTTGGATGCGCGATTTTGACAGTAACCCCATGTACAATATATGACAGTACTGTACTGTGGCCACTATGCCTGGGCTGGATGGGTTACACACAGTAGCAGGTGATGCTTGGGCCACCCATCCCCTGCTAAACCACTATGCAGCATGCTGAGATGTACACAACAGTGTCCATGATCGTGGCACACAACTCCAGTCTGGACTACCATGGACAGGATGCTGACACTGGGAGACTGTAACTGTTGGAGTGGATCCACAGATACATTGCTGTCACGGGGTCAGACCACTGACATGTCTACCTGGACAGGTATTTGGTATTGCTCGGGTTGTCCAAAGATTCTCAACGTGTTCCACACACTGTGGTCTCTCATGTGCAGTGTACAAGGCAGCCGACATCCACTAGGGCTTGTCGTCCTCCATCATGAGTGCCGCAGTGGCCATCAGACCGGTCCCCTCACCGTAGTGTTCCACTGCATTAGTATATGGTCACTGCTGATGGTGTAGATGTGGAATGGTATGCCTTTGGAGGTTCACATACTTATGTGGTGCATTACTGCTCTGGGATGGGGGTTCTGCCCTGGCACAGGTCACTGTCACCACCCCCACCGGTCTCCTGTGTTGTCACATACCAGACCATGTGCTATGATGTGCTTCATGGTGCTGTCAGTAGTTTATGGCCAGACATCTATTAGCTGTCTACTCAATATGACCAGCAACATGAGTTATCACCTTTCTGCCCCATGACTATCACTTATAGGTATGACAAGTTCTGCAATGACACTGGCACCATGGACCTACAGACATGTGGGTGTATATGTGCCCTGTATACCATAGGGCTAAGTCACATACCTGGTACACTTCCTAAAATGTGCCATCCATGACTGTGGTACTTGAGTTCCACAATGAAGGGTGTGCTGTCCCCCTTTGCATTGTACAATATAAACCCTTGTTCAAGTGCTTTACCTCTCCCACCAGCCCCCCAACCATTCCCATGTAAATTTATATATGTTTTATAAGCACACTGGGGTGCCCAGCCCTGGTACTGCTTCTCTTCACCCCCTCCCCTCCAGGTGGCATGCCACCTTTTCCATTACATGCGTGGCAGCACAAGGCCCCGGCCCCATTGCCAACAAACACTAGCCCAACACTGGAGTGCCCAATCCTGTATTAGAATGTCCCCTGCAAGAAAGAAACCATACCTTGTTGGTTTTTCCAACTTGTAAAAAAGAAAATGGCCCCTCATCAATGTGACCCCTCACCCCAATCTCCCATTTAACACCCATCACCCCACACCCCTCACACATCCTCACTCATCTGAACATGTCTCATGATGTAGATCCACTCTCTAATCAAAGACACATTTTGCTGCTGGAACCTCAATTGCAATGTAAGTACCGTTTAATGTATTTCAATGGGGTTTGAACTTTTAACTTTGTATTTTTTTTTATGTTTTTACAACAAATTTTCAACATCACCCTTTTGGGCCCCACCTCATGACCAAGAGTGGAGGAATTATGCAAATCAGGTTCAAAAGGCGAGTTTGTGGTCACGTTGTGAAATCACCTGGTGGGTATGATTTTAATATTTTCACTGCCCTTGTTCAAGAAGCAGGGTCATAAGAAGGCTATGTTGAAAATTTGGGGTCAAAATATTAAAAATAAAAACAAAGTTTTGAGTGTACATAGAAATGTCAGTATGCACCCTCATAACTTTGATAATTTTCAATATTTTCACACCAAATTTTCTACATAGCCATTTTTTGACACCACCACATGGACAGGACAGCTGTCTTTCTTCAAACCCTGGCCAAAATGTGTTTTTGCACCTGTGGTGTGGAATTATGTTTTGGTGGGCATTTGAAAATTTTCATCTATCGGGTTCATGAGGTGGGGTCATAAAATGGCTATGCTGAACATTTGGGGCCAGATATTCAAAAGGGTTGCGCCATGCACAACAGGGTTGCGCATGCTCAAGTCCTACATTGTGCCATTCTGCGATATTCAGCAGGAGGCAGTTGCGCAACTGAAAACAGGCTGAGCAACAGCGCAATGCAAATGAATGCATGCTCAACAGGAGGGGGAGGAACCATGCATAAACTGCACAGCCGATATTCAGCGGGCTGTGCAGAGTTGTGCAGAGCACAACCCCAACCTGAGCCTGCAGGACCTTGAGCCAAAAAAAAGGCTTATGAGAGGTCACCCACAGGTGAGCTGCTGTGTGCAGGCGCAACACAGCAGCTGCCTGCCACCTGTGTGGCCCTAACTCAGTCCCTGTGCCCCCAGCCCGATCGCCGGGCATAGTGTACCTCCCCACCAGCCCGATCATGGGCATCAATGTAGCTCCCCTCCCGTTCACATCCCTGGTAGTCAGTGGACGAAATGCCCGATCGCGGGCAAAAATAAAATGAACAGCGCCCCTGAACATCTCCCTAATGCCCGATCGTGGGCAGAATGTAAAATAACCCCCGAACATCTCCCTGGTGGCTAGTGTCCCCACCCACCCGACAGCCCCACCACCGCTCCCCGGCAGCGGCGGGTGGCAGCATCCACCTGCCTGCCGCCCACCACCGCCGACTGACTGTCCAGTAGGGCTGCATGCCCAGTGGTGCAGAGCAGAGCCAATGGGCGTGCAGCCATACCGTATGACAGTCAGATTTGTGAATGAATCATTCACAAATCTGGACTGTCATATACCGTATAGGCACCCGTGGCAGCTCTGCACCATGGGTGTGCAGCCCTACCCGAGCTGATCAGTCGGTGACGGCGGGCGGCAGGCAGGTGGACTACCGCCCGGCTGCGAGGCGAGGGTGGTGAACTCGTGGTGGTGAGAAAGGACACTAGCCTGAGCTGAAGCGAGATTGCATTCCTGCAATCAGCTATTATCCTGGACCACCAGGGAGATGTTAGGAAGTATTCATTACTTTCTGCCGCCGATCAGCTATCGAAAATGTTTGGGGAGGTTGGTTCATCTTACTTTCTGCCAGCGATCGGGCATTCGGTCCACTGGACCACCAGGGAGATGTTCGGGAGGTTGGTTCATTTTACTTTCTGCCCGATCGGGCATTAGGGAGATGTTTGGGGGGTTGTTTCATTTACTTTCTGCCCGATTCGGGCATTACGGTCCACTGGACCACCAGGGAGATGTTCGGGGGTTGGTTCATTTTACTTTCTGCCCACGATGGGCATTACGGTCCACTGGACCACCAGAGATGTACAGGAGGAGGTAGGGAGCCACATTGCTGCCACGATCGGGCTGCAAGTGCGTCGGTCCCGATGGCTGCTGCCTGGCAGAGCTGACCAGGCGCAAGTCCTCGGGATCGGGCTGCACCCACATGCTAATGGCATGCAAATGGGGCCATAATCAGATGCAAATGGCCCTCCTACTGCCTCATGAATTATGGCCCCATTTGCATGTCACCTTTTGAATATCATAATTTTAGCATGTAGCAATGGTACAGCCACCCGCAAGTTGAATGCTCACTCTGACAACTTGCGGTGGTGCAAGTTTCACTCGCCATGCACAGTGGCTGTGGCTGAGGGTGATATTCAAAGGGTTGCCCAATAGCGCAACTCCTTTGAATATCACCTGGGCCACACCCCTGCGCAACTATTTTGCGCAGCGCAAGGGCTTGCGCCTCAGAATGGCGCAGTTTGAATATCCAGCCCACGGTGTACAAATCTTGTAAAATGACCAAGTCACGGGTGAATGTTGCGATAGTTCAATGTTCACTCATAACTTTACTAATTTTCTTTTTTTTTAGTTAAGTATACTTCACTAAAATTTAATAACAACCACAACAATGGACAAACAGTATATACAAAAAAAAATAAGAATAATAAACAATTAAATAAACACAGATAGCAAACACCCTAATTACCTTCCCCTGCTCCCACCCACATTCCTTAATGACATGCAGGGTCACTGAAGCCACACCTAATACTGGAGGAACCAATGGTGATAAAAGAAAAGGAAAACCAACAAGATATCTGATGGTTTCAAGGGAAAACATAGATCTGAGATAATCAAAGATTAAAGACTAGTGTTGAAGGTATAATAAAGTGTTGAACATTTCCTATCGGGACCTATAAACATAATAAGTGTGACAAAAATGGCTATGGATTTTCAACATTGAGGGCAGTCAAGGTCTCCTGCAACAATTCAGTCCAAGTTGGGGTTGTGGTATCTAACCAATGATAAAGAATAATTAGTTTGGCAACCACTGCGGTGAGAGCTATGTAACCCTTTTGGGGCCCCAAGAGAGAGAGAATCCCTATAATCACCAAGCAAACAGATCACTGAGGTGACGGCTTCTTGGAGTCCCAAGAGAGGGTCCAAATTATTCTTTATAGTCTCCCAGAAAGATTTAATCTTAGAACACTGCCATAATATGTGGAACAGTGTACCATCCTCTTGGCCACAATGTGTGCATGTAGGGGATGGTTTCTTGCCCATTTGGTATAACTTCATTGGTGAGAAATAAAGGTTATGCAAGATCTTGAATTGATTCCACCACAAATGATCTTGTTTAATATAGTTATACAGGTCTATCCAAATTCTTCACCAGTGTCAGTCAGAGTGATCTAAACCAAGGCATCCTGCCCACTAAAAGACTTTAGGTGAAATCATAGTCGAGCAACATTGATCTAAAGCCTTATATAATTTAAATATTGGATGTGCCTGGTGGGCTTAATCATGTAGAACCTGAAATAACTGTCCCCCCGACCTGACTGGGGGGGATGACCCAAAACTTGCAGTACACAATGGGTCAATTGATAAAATTTAAAACAATCCTTCTCAGGAACCCCACACTGTTGCTGAAATGTTTGAAATGAAATATGAAACTGTGAGAAAATAGCACCTCCAGGGAAGTCAAAGGAAGGCCCAGCCAAAAACTGGATTGAAGTATTTTCCTGGCAATTAAAAGATTAAGATTATTAAACAATGGTTGTTGCATGTCTTTGTAATATGAAAGAGTCAAATGTTCACACATCTGGGCATGGGCACCTAGGGACCCAGAGATTGGGGTATGGCACAGAGTTGTCGGTAAACAGGAGAATGGAATATACAGCAAGGAGGAAAGTGAGACATGATATTGAAGAGCAAGTTCTCTCTCGATCTGCAACCAGGAGGGGATGTAAGGAATAGTCATCCAAGACTCTCTGGAGAGGCCCCACAGGAAGTATTTAACACCATGTAGGGCAAAATAATGTCTTAGAAAATACAGTAATTGCAAATCTCCATACATTTTAGATCTGACTAACTTCGCATACAGTATGCCCTCCTTGGTGGTTTATCCAACCATAAAAAAACAACTTAACATAGCTTGGAGGTGTTTAAATCAAGTTGTTGGGAGAACTGTATTTAACATCCCATTGGATACATTAGATGGGGCAAAACGTTCATCTTGATAATATTGGATCTCCCCCAAAGAGTCAGAAGCAGAGATATCCATCATCCCAAGTCCAGTTTTATAGTTTTAAGTAAACAGTCAGATTAAAAGCTTTCAGAGAAGAAACATCATTGGCGAGTTTTAAACCTGAATAATTAAGGCATTTGGTTTCCCAGGAAAAACATAAGGGTGCAGTCACTGCCTTACATGCATGAGGTTAAAGTGGAAACTCCACAGATTTGGCAATATTTAATCTGTAAACTGAAAGTGCCCTGACATCTTCTGTCACCCTGAGGACCTCAGGCAGAGAGATCTGTGGGTTCTCAAGGTATAGAAGAATATCATCTGCATAGGTTGAAATTTTTAATTCCTGAGAACCAATGCAGATACCACAGATATGAGAGGTAGCTTTAATTTTAAGGGTCAAGGATTCTAAATATAAATTAAAAAGCATAGGGGAAAGAGGCCAACCCTGCCTAGTCCCTCTAGTAAGGTAAAAGGTATCAGAAAGAACACCATTACAGGTAACTTTGGCTGAAGAGAACTGATAGAGAAGTTTAATTCACTGAACATGAGACTCTATCAAATGCTTTCTCCATGTCCAAGGAGACCAGCACCGCATTAGCATTGGCATCCTGGGACAAAGAGATGAGATGGTGTTTTTTGTGTATATGGTCACTAGAAAGTCTACCAGCAATGAAACCGACCTGTTCTGGACCTATCAGTCCCCTTCAGACTTTACTTAGCCTGACAGCCAAGACCTTGGCTAAGATTTTAATATCCAGATTAATTAAAGAGATGGTCAGCAGTTGTTGGGTCATGATGGATCCTTATTTGGCTTTAGTATTACGGTGATTTTTGCTTCCAAAAGCGATAATTCCTATAACTCATGATCGTATAAATAATCATATAATTGGATTAAGAGTGAGGCTAACTTATCTAAAAACATCATAAAAGTTGTAGAGAAAGCCTTAAGGTCTGGAAACCTTATCACTGGGCATATTTAACCCACTTCCCAGACTTCAGCTTCATGAATAGAGCCTCCCAGAGAAAGTTGTGTCAGCTGAGGAAGGTGAATATTCGAACAAAAATGACACATTAGGAAGTCAGTGTCGAATTATTTAAATCCTTGGTGTACAGATGGGAAAAATAATCTTTAAATATTTGTCCTATGCATTTTTGGTGGGTAACTAATTCCCCGATGTCACAATCCCATAGAGCGTGGATCCATCTAGCAGCCACTTGCTGACAGAGGTGGAGAGCCAACAAGCTACTGGCTTTGTCCCCATCCCCTAAGTAAGTAGCGTTGGTACAGGAGATAGCTTTCTTGGCTTGCTCTAAAAGGTGCCCGGAGTACTTGCCCCATAATTGAGCTAGTTGAATTCTAGTCCTCTCAGAAGAAGAGGGTTGGAGTTGTTTTTCCAGCACTCTGATTTCTGCTATGAGTTGGGAAGCCTGATTCTCCCATTTTTTTCTCATGCACTGTGGCCAGCCTGAGGTGCTCCCCTTCCCAAAGGCATTTCAGAGCACACCAGACTTGGTTCAAGTGTGGGATAGACCTCAGATTCTCCTGTATAGTGAGTAGAATAAATTGCATTATTTTGGGCACTAACATGGTATCCTGTAGTAAATGAATGTTCAAAGACCACCTATAATCTGTGGTAGATGGGGAGAACATATTTAAATTAAGGGAGATAGGAGCATGGTCTGAAAGAACTTTAGCTTTACTCCAGCTAGTTAGGAGTGTAGGAATGAGCTGTTGACTAATGGTAAAAAAAAAATCAAGGCGAGAAAAAGAATTATGCAGGCAGAATGGAATGTATATTTGTTAGCCATGGGGTGTAATAATTTCCAGGGATCTGTATGACCTAGGTGGTCCAGAAACTCTCAAAGATCCCGTTGCCCAGGGGAAAGCCCAGCATTCAATCTATTGGTACGATCCAGGTCATTTTTTTTTAATTTAGTATACTTTATTGAAACTTTTCTTTTAACACATTAGACAGGCATCCATGGAACAAATCACAGATGAGTAGCTGTAAATACATAGATTAGAGATACTATATATCAACAGCGAGGTACAGCAATTAGTTGACAAGTAAATAGGGTTATGCCTGCCCCCCTCCTTGCCCATCCCAACCTTCCCTCCCTCTACCCTACACCCACCCTCTCCTCCCACCTGCCACAAGGAGCATTTTAAGATGCATTCTGGGTATATGCCAAACTAGTTCTTTAGAAAAATAAGGGGTAACATTACTCAGGGACAACTATAGTAAAAGAGTTGGGGGAGAATGAGCTGTCAACAGGCTAAAGAGAGGGTCCCACACCTGTTTGTATTTTCCCATCCTATTATTCCTTCCAGCAATGACCCGTTCTACCTGGAGAGCAAACACGATTTCCCTGAACCACTCAATATGAGTAGGTGTCAATACATCTGTTCAGTGCCTGAGGAGGACCTTTTTTGCACATGCTGAAATTAAAGCCATATGGGCTGTTTGAGTACAGCCCTGAGAATTTGTATAGTCTCCCAAAATACAAATTTCAGGGGTGAACTTATCAGAGAGAGACAAAAACGGATCTAGACGAGATTTGATGCTGTTCCAGAATGGGAAAACCTTATTGTATGACCACAGCATATGCAGCAGGTCCCTGGGAGACAGCGTGCACTTGGCACAAAGATTAGAGTATAGGAGTCCCATCCTGCATAGATTGACTGGGATGTTTTACAAGTTGTGGTTAATCTGAAATTGCATGTATCTGTACCTATCCCATTTAAGGTATCTATGAATATGTTTTCAGATAGATTTTCAAACAGTTTCTAGGGGAAGTAGTACTCGGTATAGCCTGATCCGACCAGTAGCTTCTCTGGCCTTCTATCCCAAGCAGTTTCATTTGTAAAAACTTATAGGCATAGGTTATTAAGTGAGAAAATAAAATGGAGAAAAGATAAGGTGTCAAAATAGCCGATAGAGTCTTATTCCAGGGTCCAGTGCCAAAGTGATGTAACATATAGGAAATTTGTAAATATTTAAATATATTGATAGGAGACCAGTGATAAAGGAGGGAAGCCTCCTGGAAGAGTGTCAGTTTATAGTTGGTAACCAGGTCCTTCACTCTCTCAGTTCCCATATTAGGCAAAAAAAGGTTGGGCCTAATTGGTTTGCCCAATATGAGAAGATGTGGGTTGTTGAAGAGGGGTTGTGCTACATCTTTGGCCCCCAAGACCTTGAGAAAAGTGGCAAGTTGGGATTGTGTGGACAGGAGGGCACCTATTGGAGAGTCTTTCAACCCAGGGGGGAGTTTTCTATAACAAAGAAAAAAAGAACTCTGGAATTCAGATAATATTTAACACATAGGGACTTTTCAATTTCTAGCCAGAGAGGGGAATAATAAGAGAAAACAGTGGGTTTAGGGGAGTAGCCAGAACCTTATTCTGGTTAGGTGAATACCCAAATAATATAAATAGAAATTGGGAGCCTGCAGGCCCCCATCAACCTTCTGGCGAGTGAGTTTACTATAGCTTCTCCTTACTTTCTTCCCAGCCCACAAAATGGAAGTAAGAATGTTGTGGACCTGAGCAAACCAGGAGTGTGGCAAGGCCCGATTATACATTTGCAATGGGTAAAGTATGTGGGGTAAGATGTTCATTTTGATTACAATATGCTCATACGACCCCAAAAAGAAAGAGGTAATAGAGACCAACGTTTGAAATCATCCTTTATAGTACTTACAATGGCATCAAGATTAAGGGCAGGATTCACAAAGCTGCCAAATCCTAAGTCCCACTCCACAACTGCTGTTGCAGACTGTAATCATCCGCAGCTGCAGCGGATGTGATTCACAGCACAGCAGTTGACAGAATTACAACAGCTCCCACCAGCCATAGCACATACCCGCAGCTTTGGCCATCTCCCTGGTGGCACCATCCACAAGCAGCCGTAACCCGTGGAGCTGGTTGTAATCCAGCTACAGCTTTGTGAATACCCACCACTGCGGGTAACCTGCAGCCCCTCAAGTTGCAACCCACTTGCACAGCAGTTTACCCGCAGCTGCGGGAAATTCACGGGGTTTGTGAATCCTGCCCTAAGTGTTATCATAATTTTAGGGGAAGAACGGAGGAAGATGCTCAAATACTTCTTTACTTTTTTATTTTTATTTTTTTTAATCAGGAGAGATACACTGAGCTGAAAGCTTGTTTACAGGTGCGATCCTGGAGCACAGGAAAGTTAAGTGACTTGCTCAGGGTCACAAAGTATTCAAGTGGGGGCTGTGGGATTCATACTCAGGTCTCCAGGCTTGCAGCTCAGAGCATTAAACCACTGCACTATACTGCCTCCTAAAGCCTCCTACTTGAGTTTATCTGCATGCCACTGTAGGCCCATATTATCAATTTCGGATCTCTGAAAGTAATTGTTTAGGGGAAAGACTTCTGTCTTACCAAGATTCTGTTTATAATTAGAGATCACACTAAATTGAGAGATTATTGTTAGTGCTGCAGGAAGAGAGTGGGACAATTCAGGTCATTTTGAAAAACCAGGTTTCAATCTCCCCCCAAGATGAGAGGAATATGGGCAAAACTGGCCAAAACTGAGGTTAGTCCAGGGAAAAGTGGGCAGTCAATGTTAGAACCATAGATTGATCCTAAGAAGACCTCCGCCTGGCCAAGTCTGCCGTGAACCAAAATATACCTGTCTCCTGGATCGACAACCTCATCGAAGAAGAAGAAAGGAACTGATTTAGCGATAAGAATAGCCACACTCTGCTGTTTAGTACTATTCCCTTCATCACAAATATGTTCTACCCATGCCTGCTTAAAAGCTACAGTATTTGATGTTTAGGTAAGTTTCTTGCAAAAAAAAAAAAAACGAATTGTGCATGCAGCCACTTTCAATGTTTTAGTAATCATTAATGTTTTTCTTTTGACTGCCCTTCTTTAATGTTCCATGAAATCAGAGTCCAAGAATTATTCATAAAATAGCCCAGACACTTTAGTATGAAAGTCAACCTCCATAGGTAGCTCCAATGACCAGCATGTGAAGGGACCCCAACTTTAAACCAAGGTGCAACAACCTGAAACCCAACATAAAAAATGAAAAAAAAAGACAACCATACAGTATGTCAGATTTTCTATCCCCGTCCAGAAGGATTGATTTCTCTCCTCCTTGTCCATGATTAGCCGATGGCAGTTCAGCTCCTGTCGCTCGGAGACCACCTGGCAAATGAATGAATATACTACATAGGAAGTTAAACCTTGCACCCCTCTTTTGTAAACTAGAGGGTTAGTTGAGGAGAGTAAGCATGCAGTAAATTCAGTGGAAAGCCCGGCCAGAAAGGTAAGATGCTGTCCAAGTTCATTGAAAGAAAAAAAAAACACACTCCGTCAATGCCAGGTCTTTCTGAAAAAATGCTGCTTCCACCTCAATATCAAAATCAGGGGAGCAGAGGCCCTCTTCAAAAATAGATGAAGAACTCTTACAGGATCTGAGGGCTTGCCTCTGCAGCCCTTGCCAGCCCAGCCAAGGACAGTTTGTTGCCGTAATTTGCCTTGCAGAGTCTGAGGCCTTGCTTCTGTAGCCCTCCCCAGCTCAGCCAATGACAGTTCGCCACCGGAATTTGCCCCGCAGGGTCTGAGGGCTTGCTTCTGTAGCCCTCCCCAGCCCAGCCCAGCCAAGGACAGTTCACTGCCTGAATTTGCCCCGGGATCTGAGGGCTTGCTTCTGTAGCCCTCCCCAGCTCAGCCAAGGACAGTTCACCACCAGAATTTGCCCTGCAGGGTCTGAGGGCTTGCTTCTGTAGCCCTCCCCAGCCCAGCCAAGGACAGTTCACCACCAGAATTTGCCCTGCAGGGTCTGAGGGCTTGCTTCTGTAGCCCTCCCCAGCTCAGCCAAGGACAGTTCACCGCCAGAATTTGCCCTGCAGTTATAGACATGGAGGAGCCCTGAGTGCACTGTGTGCACTGAAACTTTTGAACTTGACACCTTTTGTGGCACAGTAGCCTAATTTCATGGAGCTTAAATTTAATTGTTATTAAAAGGGAGCAGCATGCATTAACCTTGTGTGAGCTATGCTCTTTCCTTGCTCCTTCAAGCTGAAATGTTAGCCTCCCCCACCTCCTCCATTTATTCAATACTCCTTTATTCCACCCTATGCCCTTTCTGATTGGCCTCTGGTGATAAAGGGGTGTGGCACATCACGGTGGGCAGTTCAAGAGCCTGCAGTCTACTGTGTTTGCTGTCTCAGTCCTGCTTCTGGAAAATATCAGATTCTATTACATCATCATGCAGCCGTCACTCTACCTGCTAGTCCTACTGAATCCTGTCTGTTACGGCATTGTCCTGGAATACTTCACCCCCCCAACTGCTGCTCCTCCAGGCTTTTCTGTGGACATGATGGACTTTACTTCCTCTAATCTTCTACCTCTCCCCAGGCAACTCAATAGCCATATAGAGCACTCTTGCCCAGAACTGGTTCTCCACTTGACTAGGTATTACAGCACACCTAAACACATTCCCAAACCTAGGACCATCCTCGCCTTCTTGATTGCTTCTACCTGGATTATTGTCCTCTCTTTATCTTTGGCAGGTGATGTGGAAACTAACCCAGGCCCAGTGGCCACAGGGCTCCCTCATTATTCAGTCGGTTCTTCCCCTGGGTCCCATTCCAAAAGGACTAAAGACTGGCCACCTTAATATAAGAAGCTTGGTGGCTACTCATGCAGAACTGGTAGCTTGGACCACCATTCAAGGGCCTGATCTCATTGCAATTTCTGAATCCTGGCTGAAGCCTTCTCTCCCTGACTCTCTGTGTGACCTCCCCGGATACAACTTGTTTCGGCTTGATCGGCCTGCATCAAAAAGAGATAGCAGTCTGGTACTATTTTACAAGTCTCATGTAAACCTAACCTTACTACCATGACCCTCGTTTGTGTTCTGTGAGGTTCTTCATGCACTGCTTCATCTGGGTGACTCCAAAAAACTGCACATTATTTGTACCTACATGCCTCCAGTTTCCTGCAAACATGGGCTTAAGGAGTTTCTGACTTTTCTCCCCTGAGCCACCAAAAACAACAAAGTGATTTGTCTAGGTGATTTCAACCAGAATTGGCTTGGCCCAAACCTCCCCGTCCTTGACTCTAATACAAGCAAGGCCAACCTAACCCAGCTTGTCTCTGTGCCTACATGACATTCCGGCAATGGTGATAGTCACACCCTCCTTGACTGGGTACTTAACAACAGGCTGGACTAAATCTCTTCCGTGACCATGCTATCAGACTCCATTAGCGACCATTCACCTGTCACCTGTGTCTGGGACACCAGCCCCCCCTCCACCCACCCAAAATCATCACCATGTCTGACTTCTCTGCCCTCGACACCTCAGCTTTTCTAAGGGATCTTCAGCATGTCGAATGGTCCCCCATATTCGCGACAAATAACATTGACTTGGCTGTGGAATACTTCACCAACTCTGCGCTTCTTGCAGTCCAACCACATTACTTCTAACAGGTGCAGGGTACGGGGCCTGCCTATTTAAATGGTTAACTAGCCCTCTTCTACAAATGCTTAAAGCATGGGACAAACTGTGGACCACATGGAAAACATCCTGACCTCTCTCTGACTTCATCACATATCGCTCCCTTCTTAACTCTTGTAAGAAAGCGCTACGGACTGCCAAAAACAATTACTATAGAGACCTTCTTCACGCCACCTCTAGTAACCCAAAAAGGTACTGGGCACAAATAAACACATAATGGGACACACTACATCCCAAACCCCCCATGACTTTCTAATAAATAACGTCTCCTGTAACAACCCTAATACCATAGCTAATGCTTTCAACTCACTCTTTACTGCTCTCCCTAGCTTTGTGTTGGCAGTCCCCCCCCCATACCTTCCCCCCTGACCTCCCCCTGTCCCATTCTTCCCTGATTCTCCATCCGGTCTCCAGGCTGGATGTCCTATGAGTTCTTAACATGATGTCTCCCCATGGCAGCACAGGGCCTGATGGACTCGAAACCAGAATTCTCAAATTAGGCACATCTCTTCTTGCCACCCCATCATGCAATTGTTCAACCTCTACATTAGCTCAGGTACTGTACCTCTCTCTTGGAAAAATGCCAGGGTTATCCCAGTCTTCAAAAAGGGTGTTAACAAACAAACTACCATCCTATTGTGCTCCTGCCGACCCTCAGTAAACTCCTGGAGAAGCTTATCCATCGCCAGGTATCTGACTTCATTGCCAACTTTAACCTGCAATCTCCTACTCAGCTTGGCTTTAGGCCAAACCACAGCACCATGATGGCGCTAGTGCAATTCACCAGTGACATCAAATCTGCTATGGACCAAGGCCAGCTTACTGAGGCTGTTTTTATTGACATGTCAAAGGCATTTGACATGGTTAACCACAACCTGCTCCTGCATCAACTAGGCTCTATTGGCGCCTCCCAGTCCACACTTGCCTGGTTCTCCAGCTATCTGCAGAGCCTCTCCCAGTCTGTCTCCAGTAATAAAATTCTCCCTGCCTCTGCCCTGCTTTGTTCGGCCATCCCACAAGGTTCCATACTTGGGCCCCTGCTCTTTTCTTTGGTCGTCAATAACCTACCTTCTGTGAACTCCCACAGCCTCTCCTTACTCTCTGCTGATGACTTGGTTCACCAAGTCTCCTCCAGCTCTATTCATGAAATTAACTCGCACCTCTCCTCTGATCTTCAATGTGTACAAATTTAGCTTACGTCCCACCGCCTGGTGCTAAAAGCTGCCAAGACCAAGGCTATGCTCTTTGAGTCACAAAAGAAATCTGTTGCTTCAACTCCATCTCTCCAGGTTTCTTGTCTTGATGGCTCACTTGTGGAAGTAACTCAGTCCTTCAAATACCTAGGGGTCATGCTGGATCCATCTCTTAACTTCTGTCTGCATATCAAAACTGTCTGCAAATCAGTCAATGCTAAAACTGGGCTGGCTTACCAAGTCTGTCAGTTCCTGACCCCTGCTGCCAGGATCTCTGTCGCCCAAGGCCTTCTCCTCCCTGGACTCTGCTATGCTGTGCCTATCATTGCTATAGCACAGGCAAACATCTTGCAAATGTGGGACAATGCCTACAACAATGTCTGTAGATTTGCGCTATCTGCTCCTCATCTTAAGCACCACTGTACTCTCTACTCTGACCTCCACTGGTTGTTTCCTTCTTCCCGCTGGGCTTATTCATTAGGTTGTCTGACTAAAAACGTTATTAATTTTCTATCCCCTCCACACTTGCTGCTATGTTCACCCCTGTTGACTGCCCTCATTTCCTCCTTTTCATGTCTTTAGCTCTGCTATCTGTCCCAAAATGCTCTACCAGGATGGGTGAACTTGTCTTCTCCTTCTATACCCCCAAATTTTGGAACTCCCTCCCACTTGATCTTAGGTGCTCCAAATCCCTCTCCATTTTCAAGAAAGGCCTCTCCAATTGCCTCATCTCCCTTGACATTTGCAAATGTCCTTAGCTTCATGAGTCATGCAAATCTGTAGTCATCCTGCACTTAAATTTCCCTGTGGCCTCTGATTCCTCCTTTCCCCACTCTTCTTCAGCTACAGCTACGCACTTTGTTCTTTGTCTGTGCCTGGGAATTGTCTCCATGCTGATTTACCAAAAGCACAGTCATGTTTTGTGCATTATTAACCCTAAATTGTGCCTTTTTCCTATTTTGTTCCTATTATAGTGTATTATATGTATTTCCTCTATGTACTATGTAACTTGCACCTCTGTATAACTGTTTGGAACTCCTTTTGTACAACACTGTATATGTATTTGTTTTTACCTGTTCCTTAATTTGTACTCTCATGGGTCATGCCTGAAAGTAGGCAATTCTGTCTAGTGCACTTACCAGGTTACCAAAAGCAAATAAGTAAATAAATATAGCTATATTGCTGGTGGGGGGGTAACTTTCTGGTGTATAAAGTACCCATTTCAAAACTATATCAAACCGAGATCTCAATTGAAAAAATAAGGTAAGGGAAATCCCAAGAATAGCAGTAGCATATGCCCCATGTAACTAACTAGGAGTGATAACCTAGTCTGGTACATGACAAACCGCTACAAATAAGAAATGAAATTACCATAATAAGAGGTCTCAGTCAAAAATACTTAAGAGCCTCCAGGGGAGTAGTGAAAACTGTAGGCCCTGATAAAAAAAAAAAAAAACAAAGAAAAAAATCCCACAAGGGTGAGTGGAAGAGGGAACTAAGGAACCAAGAGCTGTATCCTAAAGACAAATGCCATAACTTCAGTAACTTGACATCATTTCTACAAAGTACATAATTAAATTAAATCTAGCAAAGCGGTGTTAGTCTAGACAAAATACAGAGATCTCCCATCAAACAGAATTTCAATAACCTAGGCCATCCTAAGAGCTCTTAAAATAATATATAAAACAAAGTGAATTTACACTCCATATAATAACAGTATGGGATGAAAAACATAAGAACTCTGTAAAAGAGCATATCCTAGAAAAAGAAAAACCCTGAGTAGTAAACAAAAGGTGAACAAACTTTTTATCTAGGAACAAATCAGTAAACAAATCAGTCCGACTTATCTTCCGGTGTCTGAGTGGTGCACATAAGAGCCATCAGCCAAGGAGAGTAACCCAAGTTTCTGCAATTAAACAAAGCAGTCTGACCCACTGAGAGAAATAGATTAGTTGATTAACCATACAGTCATATATTCATGTTAACCCAGAAACTCTTAAGTCATGTAAAGTTAAATACTATGACACTCACACACTGGGCCATCAAAAAGTGAAATACTGTTACTTGTACTGGGCAGTCGATACTCCATCTTCACTGGTGGGCATATGGAACACTCCAGAAATAGTAAACTACAAGAGGGTGATGAGGTGAACGCCATATCTGTTGAGCAATTAAATTAAACACATCTGGCCACCCAACTCCAACAGTAAATCTGTATAGTCCATCAAATTAAATAGAAAAAAATTTCTTTACTCTGCAATAGACAGAAAGCATGTTTAGGAGTGCTACACCAGATGTAATCAAGCAAATGTAATAAATATTAAGGACTGAAACATAAAATACCGATATTGGTAATTCAAACATGAGGTTAACTGCCAATGTGCTTATTGAATAAGGAATCAATTAGTGAACACCACCCATCCTGAACCATGTCTGAAAATGAATTGAATATAAACTCTTAAGTTATTAAGACCGAAGAAAAAATGGCCACTAATCATCTGGGGTCTCAACAAACATCCTTTAACAATGTCCCCATTATCAACAGTTGCAAACCAATTTGTTCAAGTAGAGCACAATGAGATGACATAGAACTAGTTGCCCATGATTTCAGCTGAACATCTCAGGATACTGAAAAAAGGTTAGATAAAGCCGAGAAAGCTCCTGAGCAGCCTGTTGGGCTGAGTCAAAGTGCTTCTTCCCTGTTGGCGAGTGGTGTTCCAGCCAGGCCTGACAGAGTCAGCAATGTTTAATCTGTGCTTTAAACAATTTAGATAGAAGGGTTCTATAATCAGCTCACCATTGTTACACTTGTAAGGGCAGAACTTGGATGATGTGAAACCAGTGATTTTGTCAATGTAAGGCTGGGGCCTCCCGGACTTTCTGCCGAATGTGAGCCTGATCTAGGTAATTTAAAAGCCAAAATGTTATGGGTTGGGCCATTCACCAGGTGCCAACTTCGGATGAAGTGCTCAATAGACCCTCTCTATAATATATGTGGGGCCATTGGGGAAGGGACCCGTTATTTTAGTGCACATTTTCTGCACAAAATTGAGGATGTAGGGACCCTCTTCAGCCTCTGGCAGCCCTAAGATGCCCAGATTATTACAAGGGCTTCTGCTCTCAAGGTCCTCGACCTTTTCTTCCAGATGAAACACTTTATGATGGAAGGATGTTAGCTCCAGCTTGATTCTGTGCTACCAGTCTTCCAATGAACTTAGTCTGGCCTCAGAATCTGTGACATAACATGATAATTCCTGCAGGTCTGGCTTAAATGTTTGTAAATCTGCAGTCAGGACAAAAATAGCTTCTTTGATGGAGTTTAGCTTGAGAAAGAAATGCTCTGCCATCAGCTCCGATAGTGCTGGAGTAGGCAGTGAAGATAGAGGATTGTGTATGAGCAGTTATACACAACAAGGATATTCTTGTATCGATAGGTTTCCTTGGTAACAGATGAGTGCAGCTCAGGAGGTACTCTGTTACCAAGGGAACCTCGAGATACAAGAATATCCTTGTTTGAGTGTGACTGCTCAAACACAATCTTTTATAGTGTATGGGTAGTCACAGCATAGAAAATCACACAAAAAACAGCTAGTGAAGACATGGGAGAATAGAAATGTTGGCATTTTCTTCTTTTTTTGACTGACACAGTGTGCTGCAGATGTTTCTGCAAGTTCAAGTTTAAAAAAACAGCAACCTCCAGCTTAACTGGATAGAGGAAAGCAACTATGTGGCAGCATTCAGATTTGTTCTGCTGCAGTAATGACATCACTACTGCAGCAGAACAACATAATGATGTCACTACTGCAGCAGAACAAGCATATTCCAAGCATGAAATTCCATATATAGTGTATGGTGGAACGTCGTTCTCCACCGAAATCCATCACTGTTGAAATGTTGTTCTCCTACACTAGTGACGTTTGCAGTGCAGCAGAACGATTTTTTGTTCTACTGCACTGCACATGTCACACACTGTGTCCTCGAACAGCATTTGACAGTTAGGGCTCACTCCACAGACAGGACACATAGTGAAAGCAGCAACATCGGCAGCAGTACTAATGTTTAGCGTTAAAATGTTCAAAATGTAAAGTTCTTATACAGTCAAAATGTCAAGTGTGAAAACATTCAAAATGTAAAGTTCTTTTTTTCCTTCTAGTAACCCAGTAAAAACGTTATGAAGCGGAAACATGCTGTAGTGATTTTTTTCCCCAAAAATGACGCTCCCCATACCTAAAAGGACGAGGTAGAGTTGACAACAGGGCTAATCTTTCATCTCGTTGGTACTATGACACCGGATTACCTCTCAAGCTACGCTCTCGAGGTAATCCATCGTCATAGTGCCAACTCAGTGAAAGAATAGCCCTGTTGTCAACTGTTCCTCATGCACTCTCCTATATATAACAGCTTTCCACCATACACTATAAGGTGATTCACTGCAGCACACCCGCTTAGATTCCATGGCCCAAGCTGTGGTCTCAGTGGGTGGCTTGGACACCTGGGTAGACAGGCCACAAGTTCCATATTTTCTTCTGACATAGGCATCTTACAAATATTCATCAATTCAGTAGATGGGGAGAACTTATGCTACAGCAAATAAGAGCAGGAAAAACACATTTAGGCCGTTATTTTTGGCGGTCCCGATGAAGCTGATAAAGTAAGCTGCTGCTGCGGCTCACTGATCACTTATCTCCAACTTTGCTAATTTTCACTATTTTGCCTCCAAACTTTCAACAGAGCCATTTTTTCACACCAAGTTATAAACGTGACAGGTGTCACTTTTTAAACTCTGGACAAGATGGGCTGGATTCACAAAGCTGTCAGACTGTGCAAAACCTTCCCTAAGTTCCCAAAACTGCCTCAACTATGGAAAAAAAGGGAGATTGCTCTAAGTGCTATTCACAAAAACCTCTGCAGCTGCGGAAAAAAACACTACGGACTATGGAAAAAAGTGCAGCTGTGGAAGTCCCTAAGGAAATATAATGTGTGAGATAAGTAAGGCACATCCCCTGAAAGGCTATTCTCAGCTGGTTTTTTACCGCAGTTGCGGAAAAATGTTACACACAGTGGAATGAGGTGTAACTTTCCCTCAGCAAACTGCAGTAATGCCCCAACAATTGGAATCAATTAAGGTGAAGGTGAGGTACAGGTAATAGCATCCCAGATAGTATAGCAGTGGCTGATGTTACAGCAACAAAAGTACACATTGCCATGATATGGCAACAAGCAACAATCACCAGACCCAGTGCAGCCCATGACGGAGCCACACAGGCAGTAGAGCCTGACCAGCCTGCAGTGAGTGCTACCCCTGCAGGTCACAGGAATACCCCAGGGAGGGACGACCAGCAGTGACAGTAGGCCACTGTGGTGCCATGGTATCGCTGGTACCTGAGGTGCTGCAGTGGTCCCAGTTGAGGAACTGGTTGCAAGTCTCTTTGTGTGTGCTCTCAGCTTCATATTATGGCAGCAATGTTAAAAGTCTGCTGCTTTAGCTACTGAGTTGTACTATTGCTGTGCCTCCTCAGCCATTTCCACAGCTGCAGTTCCACAGTTACCGATTCGTAGCACTTGTAGAATTCTGGCAGCTGCTGGAATTCCACAACTGAGGGACTTTTTGCGGAATTCCCACAGTCGCAGGATTTTTTTGAGAATATCATGCAACTGCATTTTTGCAGTGCTGCAGGCTTTTTTCCCCCAGCTGTGGAATTTTTGTCCTTCTTTGTGATTCCTACCCTAGTCTCTTCAGCAGTAAATAAACATTGGGGGGTTTTGGCTGCAGAGGAGGGCTTAAAAATTCTGCTGTATGCAGATGATGCTATCATCTTTGCCACCCACCAAAACCCCATCTCCCTACAGGACACCTTGCAACTATCCTTTAATGATGCTGAAGCCTGGTTTAAAGAGCACAGACTCGTAATCAATCTCAAAAAAACAAAAACTATGCTCTTTGCCCATCCCCAGAACAAAGCCAGCAAATTCCCACTCCACATCCTCCCTAGTTCTAAGCATCCTAAAAGAACAAGTCCGCTCGTACAAGTACCTTGGGGTCTCCTTTGACTCAGCCCTCACATACGACGACCACATTGATGCTCTTGCCTCAGCTACCAATGTTTGGCTAGGTATCCTATACCACTACAAAAATTGCCTCCCCCCGAAGCCCTCCGACTAGTGGTCACATCCTCAATAATGTCCTTTGTGGACTATGGCCTGCCAGTTTATGGTGCTGCGGACTTGACCGCCCTCAATAAAATCTGCCTCACCATGAATAAGGCCTGTAGGCTAATTACAGGGGCCCCTAGGCTAACACATACCTGCCAGCTATATGACATGGCAATGCTGCTTAACCTGGATGAACGACTCAGATACCAAACCTGCCTCATAATGAAAAAAACTCTCCTTGGGCTATCCCCACCCGGGCTGACAGCCTCCATCCACCTAGCAAAACCCTTAGTTCAAACTCTAACCTCCTGCAAGGTCACTCTACTAGTCCCTAGGTCCAGGACCACACATGGACAAAGGTCCTTCTGTTACAGAGCTCTCTCCTGGTATAACACACTCCCTACCTCCATATCTGATACCCTCACGATCTCCTGCTTCAAAACTTCACTTTGGAGTCAGCTATTTAACACGCGTAGCTGCGCTTGTCTCTAAGGTGATCTAGCTCACTATGTATTGACAAAGCTCACTGAGTGGCTCCTCACCCAACCAATCGCCAACCACGTCCCATAGCCCTCTGAACTTTTACCTCCTGCGCAGTCTCTGCACGCTACTGCGTGTATGTTTATACCAATGTATGTTTAATCTGCTACTCTGTATCCAAATAACTGTAACAGCTTGTGATTACCAAACCTGTAACCTCAATGATGTAACTAAAAAATAACAGCATGTGACTGCCAAAGCTGTAACCGCAATGATGTAAGACTTAGTAGTCTTTCCAGTCTTCTCATTTACTACCTAACTCAGTCTCCAATTTGATGCTGGATTAGTGTTACTAGGCCTCTTGCCCTTCCAGCACTCCCTGCCTCAGTCATCTATCCACCCCACCCTTAGGTGTTTACTATCCCCATGTGGCTATTCCATCCATGTTTGAAACAGGAGCTTCTACTACTGGCTCTTGTAGATTATTCCAGGCATTCTCCAACCTCTGTGAATTCCTAACATCAAATTTGAATCAACCGCAGCCTCCACCTATATCCCCTTTTACGGTGTTTTCATTTCTCATGAACAAATTGCTACAGTCTACCCTGTTGATACTCCTCTAGAACTTGTAGGTCACAATTATGTCCTTCCTCTCCCTTCTGGCCTAGAAAGAGTGCATGTGCAGATTCTCCAGCCTCTTCTCATACATTGTCTCCTGCTGCCTACTATATCACTTTCATAGCCTTCCTCTGAACCCTCTCCATGTGGTCCCTGTCACTCCTGATGTTCTTTAATTTCTCATTTAATTTAGTTGGCAAAAATCAACACTGATAATCCCTAAAATTTATGAAATAATCCAGATATTAAACTGTATCTAGGGGTACAGTGCTTATTCTACGTTAAAATGAAAGTGACTAATGGGGCTAGGCAGTATAGCCTAGAGGTTAGAGCAATGAGCTCTGAATGAGCTTGGTACATCCAGTAGACCTGGGTTTGATTCTCACAATCTCCACTTGCATACTGTGTCACCCTGAGCAAGTCCTTTAACCTCCTCAGTGTTCCCGGGTCACCCTGAAAACAGGCATTGTGGTTAGTGGGCCTTACCCAGTTATCAAAGAATAAAACAAACAAAAAACCTAGATGAAAATAAGACCTTTTTATTTTTTGTTTCTGTCCTATGTTTCTGCTCCTGGTCCACCTGGTGTGGAACTACCTTCTGATGGCAACCCCATTCCTATCACTGATCTGATGGACCTACTGGTCATCCTCCGTGTTCAAGGACCACCATAGTGGTAGGTGGATTGACTTATTGACATGGTGCAGTACCAGTGGTGATCCAAAATGTCTGTGTAATTAGGTAACTCCTCATTAATGAGGTTAAATGTACACTGAATGTGTATAACTAGAAGGACAGAGCTCCATTTCAACAGAATAGTCACTTGTCGTTTTGGACAGGACAGTATTTAAACTCCGAAAGAGAGATTCATTACTAGCACAAGATGCACTGACCCATTTTTGAGGAGCTTTAGGCCGAAGATGTGAGCATATTCTTTCATCAGTGAGTCTTACATTAAAATGTAATAAGTGTTAAACTTGCATTTGTACTTCTGTAATGCTAAGTAAATCTGGAAGCATGCTGGAGCTTCACTACCTTACAATGGCAGTTTATGGAAACCAGCATTGAATGGAACATTTCCATGATTTGTATGATATAAGAATCTCTTTTTAATCAATCTATTTATAAAATATGCAAGAATAAGATCTGAAGCCTATCAGACATGTGAAACAATTTATGTGACACTACATGTTTTGTACTGTGGGTCCCACCCAAGATTTCACACTTAGTACCAGAACTGTTGTTTGCCTTTTTTAACTTTGGGTGCAATATACTTTCCACGCTTCAGTTTATAATTATGCTGCTTGCAGAGACAGTTTAATCTATAAGGTGCAATCCTTCTTGCAGACAGGATTAAAGTAATTGATTGTGCATCAGCTTACTCTAATGTATAATCATTGTGTATGTGTTATATATCTTGACATCTTTTTTATATTTTTTTTTATTCTGTAACTGTTGCTTGGTGTACAACACTTTTAACTATTGCCAAGAAAGGCACTATAATAAAACTAAAGTTATTGATACTAAAATGGACCCATGTTCCACAGTGATTCAAAATGGAAGAGAAATCACGGCTCAGATTTAGGACTTAGTCATTTGTTAGTCTGGCCTTAACTAGTATGTTCCCCCTGCAACAGTGTCCCCCAGCATTGTTATGTAAAGGACAAATCACAAACAGGGATGTGCACCAAGCTCCAGCCTTTTGGGGCCACATTCAACTTCAACAACAGACAGAACACCAGGAAGAAGGAGCTACTGGTATAACTAAAACTTCTCTACTGGGACTATATTGCCTTCCTTCCCTCCCCACCCTAAACCAGTTCTACTTTTATAGGCACAGGATTTAACTGACAACAGGAACTTCCTGTTTGGGAGCAGGAAGTGATTGATCACAGAACCACCAAAGACTCACCATCCTAGAAGGGCAAGAGTAGGTGTCCACCCCCCCCCCAGCTGCTGGAGGTCTGACTCTGAGCAAGTAAGGAGACTACTGAGAAATATAGGAACTTCTTGTCTTAGAACAGGAAGATCAGAAGCTAAAAGGGCACAGAGGCAGTAAGTAAGTAGGGGAAGAAAAAAAAAGAAAATAAACAAACAGAGGAAAGAGTAAGTATTCCAAACAATAGTTAGAGGGCCAGAAAAAAGACATGATGTGAGTGTTGCAGTGCAGTGGCTGTGGAGTAGCAGTCTTCCAGGAGACATTCTGGAGGATGCAGTGTTGTCCCATCTGCAAGCACATCTCTGGGCTGAGGGAGGAGGTTGCTCATCTCCAGGCTAAGTTGGCCAGGATTTTTGGGACCTCCTCTCCCACCCAGGGACCACCAGGGTCACTGCTGTTGCCTCAGAGGTTGCCAAGAAAGAGGAGTGGTTGGACCACAGTGGGTTCAGGGAGGGTGAGGGTGGTGGAACAGAGGCACATCCCTCTAGCTGTACCTCTCCACAATTTCTATGCAGTTCTGGAAAAGTGTGGTTCCTCAGTGGAGACCAAGGAGGATGCTGGGAACCTCCACAAAGGAGACCCACAGGAGGGTGGCATGGGACTCCACAGGGGAAGGAAACAACTCCTGGTGGGGGACTCCATTGTTAGGAAGGTAGAACTGGGGGAGGAAGGGGAGAGGGAGGTCAGGTGCCTGTCTGGTGCCATGGCTCGGAGGGACAGGGAGCGAATCCTCAGGATCACAGGAGCAGCTGCACAGGGAAGGGAACTGGATGTCATTGTCCACCTAGGGACAAATGACCTGGCTAAGAAAGGGATCAGAGCAGTGCAAGAAGCATTTGTGGAGACAGGGAGGGGCCTTAGACAAATAGCATACATGGTAACCTTCTCGGAGGTGCTGCCTGTCTATGGCATGGATGAGGCTAGGGTGCTCCACACCATAGGTTTCAATCAGTGGTTGAAAAACTGGTGCAGAGCTCAGGGATTTGGCTTCATTGGGGACTGGGGGTTCACCTGGACGGATGCAGGGCTATACTGGCATGATGGTCTGCATCTATCCAGGAGAGGAACCAGAATCCTATGTGATAGGTTTAAATACTTCATTGGCAAGCATTTAAACTAGCCAAGAGGGGAGGCACTGGAAAGGAGCAGGGAAATCCTAGCCTCCTCCAAAAATCAGGGTACTAAGTGAGGTAGACACCAACATAGAGATGTCAATAAGGAGAAGCGCAGAGATAAATGGAGAAAGTGACAAACGCAATAAGGGCAGGGATGGGGCAAAAAGAGGTAGGCCATCAAGAAATGGAGGGTAATGAGTACCAACGCCTGTAGTATGGGCAACAAGCTCCCTGAATTGGTGGCCTTGATGGAAGAGGGATGCCTGGATATCGTAGCAGTCACAGAAACATGGTACACAGAGAACCATGACTGGGATGTTAACATACCAGGGTACTCAACCTACAGGAGAGACAGGGAGGGCAGAAGAGTGGGGGGAGTAGCTCTCTATGTAAGAGAAGAGAAAAAAGTAACTGAACAAAAGAGTAAACAGGGAGGAGAGGAGGCACTGTGGGTCACCTTAGAGACTGAAAATGGCACCAGAATCCACACAGGGGGTTGTATACAGATGCCCATGTCAGGGGGAGGGAATGGACAAGGATATGATAGAAGGCATACTTAGGATGGCAGAGAAAGGGGAGGTACTGTTAATAGAGGACCTTAATATGCCAGATGTTAAGTGGAGCACCTTTGCTGCAGCCACATCCAAAAGCAGGGCCATTCTTGATGCCCTTCGGGTGGCATGCCTCAGACAGCTAGTTTTGGAACCTACTCATGAGGGTGCAATCTTAGACCTCGAACTCTCAAATGGGGACAGTGAGAGGATCTCAGATCTAGACGTGGGTAGCCATTTGGGAACAAGTGAGCACCAAACAGTGTGGTTCACGATAAACTCAGCAACAGAGTCAAGCCATACAAAAGTGAGGGTTCTGGACTTCAGGAGGGCTGACTTTGGCAAGATGGGAGAGTGCCTTAGAAAAGCACTAGCAAACAGGCTAGAAGGAAGGGTGGAGCAACAATGGGGAAATACCAAAACTGCCATCACAGAGGCAACAAGCCTTTGTGTGAAGCAAATAAAGAAATCAAAATGAAAGAAAAAGCCACTATAGTTCTCAAAAGAAGTGGCGGTGAAGGTTAGGGAGAAAAAGATTGCATTTAGGAAGTATAAGGAAACACAGAAGAAGCAGGACAGAGAACTGTACCAGTTAAGGCAGAAGGAAGCATGGAGAGTAGTCAAAATAGCAAAGGCACAAACTTAAGGAAAAGATAGCCAACTCGGTTAAGAAGGGGATAAAACCTTTATAGGTATATCAGGGAGCGAAAACAAAGGGTTGGATAATGAGGCTGAATAGAATGGATGGTGGGTGGGCAGAGAGTGACAGTGAAAAGCAGGGATACTGAATGAATACTTCTGTTCAGTATTCTCAAAAGAGGAAGTGGGGAGGTGCCTAATCCAATTAACAGAAGCACTCTGGAGAGGGGGTCGATCCCAGTCCTTTCA
Source organism: Neoceratodus forsteri (assembly GCA_016271365.2). Classification (NCBI taxonomy): domain Eukaryota; kingdom Metazoa; phylum Chordata; order Ceratodontiformes; family Ceratodontidae; genus Neoceratodus; species Neoceratodus forsteri. The sequence goes on from CM028131.1 coordinate 584,269,642, forward strand.
CAGAAGAAAGGGTTCTGAAAGAACTCCTAAAACTGAAGGTGGACAAAACAATGGGGCCAGATGGAATTCACCCCAGAATTCTAAAAGAATTAAGCAGAGAACTAGTGACACCACTGACTACCCTTTATAACAAATCATGGGAGGATGGTGTGGTACCTGAGGACTGGAAGAAGGCTGATGTGATTCCCCTTCACAAAAGTGGGAGCAAGACAGAGGCAGGAAACTACAGACCTGTCAGTTTGACCTCTGTGGTAGGGAAAGTGATAGAATTACCTCTGAAGGAAAGAATTGTTGAGTACCTAGAGGCCAGTGGGGCACAGAACCCAAGGCAGCATGGGTTCACAGCGGGAAGGTCATGTCAGACAAATCTAATTGATTTCTTTGACTGAGTGACCAAAGTAGTAGACCAGGGAGGGTCTGTGGACATGGCCTACTTAGACTTTAGCAAGGCATTTCACACAGTCCCACACAAAAGATTAGTAGTCAAATTAACCAGCCTTGGAGTGGGTCCCAGGGTGGTATCCTGGGTAAAACATTGGCTGAACAACAAGACACAGAAGGTAATTTTAAATGGAGTCCACTCTGAAGAAAGAAGGGTTACTAGTGGGGTACCGCAGGGTTCAGTACTGGGTCTAGTCCTTTTAATGTCTTTATAAGTGACATTGCAGAGGGACTGGAAGGAAAAGTATGCTCTTGCAGATGACACAAAGATCTGCAACAGGGTTGATACACAAGGAGGCATGGAAAGGTTGAGAAGGACTTGGCAAGGTTGGAGGAATGGTCAGAAGTATGGCAGCTTGGATTCAATGCAAAGAAGTGCAAGTAATGCACCTGGGAAACAAAACCCAGGGAAGATTACACATGGGGGTAGTAACAACAACAAAATGGAAAGGGACCGGGGTAATCATATCAGATGACCTTAAGGTTGGCAAGCAATGTGAGAAGGTGGTAGGGAGGGCTGGGGGGATACTGGGATGTATAGGGAGAGGCATCACCAGCAGAAAAACAGGAAGTTGTTATCCCCTGTACAGACAGTTGGTGAGACCCCATCTGGAGTACTGTGTCCAGTTCTGGAGACCCCATCTCCGCAAGGACATAGACAAGATGGAGGCAGTTCAGAGGAGGGCAACTAAAATGGTGCAGGGTCTGCAAGAGAAGACATATGAGGAGAGGGTAAAGGAGCTTAATATGTATACCCTTGAGGAAAGGAGGGAGAGAGAGGACATGCTAGAAACGTTTAAGTACCTCAGTGGAATCAACAAAGTCCAAGAGGGTAGCATCTTTCAGAAAAAGAGATGTGCAAGAACAAGGGGACACAATCTGAAGGTGGGGGGGCGGCTCAGAGGCAATGTGAGGCAGTATTTTTTCACAGAGAAGGTGGTGGACGCATGGAAAAGCCTTCCTGAGGAGGTTGTGGGGTCCAAAACTGTGGGAGAATTCAAGAATGCATGGGACAGACATAAGGCAATTTTTGTGGGGGGTAGGAAGAAATAGGCTGTTGGTTAAATATGATCTACAATTTATCCTCTAGGTAGGGAAATGGACAGACTAGGTGGGCCAAGCAGTCCTAATCTGCTGTCAAAGTCTGTTTCTATGTTTCTATGTATCTCCTCCACCTCACCCTATTCCTTGTACCAACTTAAAGGGCCCATGGCCCAGTGAGTAGAAAGTCATACTCCCATGCTGGTGACCTGGATTAGGGAATGAGCTCCAGATGCTGGCAACCAAGTGGTCAGGGATGGAGAAGTGCTATCAGTGGCAGTGTGTTGTTGATCAGCTGGGTGTGTTCTTTACTTCCAAAGCATCAGTATCCCCTGAGGTAGGATCCTAGAAGTTTCACCATCTATCCTCATGGGAATTCATGTCTTGGTGAGGACATCAGCAGCTATGGTGCACATCAATAGGTGGTGGGAGAGCACCGCTACAGGGGAGAAATATTGGCTCTGTCTGAATAACAGCCATAACCTGGTATACTCAGGCCCCATCCCTGAAGCTCACCCTCTGTTCTGGATCCTGATTGAGTCACCCCGGGGGTGGAGGATGGCCCCTTTAAGACCCCTGCCATGTAGGGAATTACAGTGGGAGCTGGCAGAAATGGTGAGATTAGTGGTGGATGGGACTGAGTGTTTCTCATAGAACTGAAGTAGGTTGAAGAGGGGTGGGTGAGAGAGAGAAAAGAGGAATGACTAAACAACCAAATGACTGATTTTAACAGTTCAACCAAGGTCAGGAGATTCTGTGCCTTGTAGTCAGGGGTGTGGGTGCTGGTGAACTACTGAGCACAGCTGAATGTCTCATTCACATGCTGATGATTGCTTTAGCATGGCTTCCCCTGCCCCTTTCCTTGTGTCAGTCCAAAAATGCTATTGCAGTGGAGCAGGGAACGCATTGTGATTGATCCCATTTTGCATTACACAGTGGGGGCAGTTGAGAACTGTGGCACATAGTAATCATTCTGACTGCTTTATGCCATAAAGTTGTGACTGTGTAATGAGCCCAATTTTCCATCAGTGAAAATATCATGTTACTTTGTTCCAAATATCTAACACCGTTAAAAGCCTTTGTAAACCAATCAACTTCCCTGCTGGCACTAAAACAGTACAACAATGGGGCTTATTGGTACAATATAAGATGGTATTTTCTTATACTCCTTACATAACATATTGATTAAATGTTTTATATTCATTCTTCAAACTGTTTTTGAAAATCATGTAACTTCTAACAAATGTTCTCCTATCTTGATTAGTCTCGCCATTAATGAAGTAAACGCTATAGCGATATATTATTAAATAACAACACAATTATCAGACCATCAATACTATAATGGGTTATCACTTTCAATTAGTCTGTTACCATTGTTGAAAGATGGAGGATGACAACAGTAAAGCTGACATATTGAACAGGTATTTCTGCTCAGTCTTTACTGAGAAAGAGGAGGGTAATGGGTCTGAAGGGAGTACATGGGGTGTGAATGGTGCAGAAATGGACACAAGTCCCTTTACACGAGAAAGGGTCCTGAAGGAACTGGAAGTAGTAAGAGTTGTTAAAGCAATGGGGCCAGATGGGGTGCACCCCAGGGTCCTTAAAAAACTAAGTGAGGTGGTGGCTGAACCTCTGGCAATCCTGTTTAGCAGATTACTGGGAACAGGGGAGGTACCCAAAGACTGGAGGACAGCAGATGTAGTCCCCTTATACAAAAGTGGGAGCAAAGAGGAAGTGGGGAACTACAGACCAGTCAGCCTCACCTCAGTAGTGGGGATGATCATGGAAGCACTACTGAAGGAGAGATTGGTGGAACATCTGGTTGTCAATGGACTACAGGACCCAAGGCAGCTTGGCTTCACCAGGGGGAGGTCATGTCAGACCAACCTCGTTGAATTTGTTGACTGGGTGACTAGGGAGGTGGATCAGGGGAAGGCAGTGGACATGACCTATGTGGACTTTAGTAAGACCTTTGACACTGTGCCAGATAGAAGATTATTACACAGACTGGGGAATATAGGTGTGGGTAGGACAGTAGTGTGGTGGGTAGGTAACTGGCTGGGTGGCAGGACACAGAGGGTGGTGTTAAATGGCTGTCACTCCATAGAGGGAAGAGTGACCAGTGGGGCACCACAGGAATCAGTGCTGGGACCAGTCCAATTCAATATCTTCATCAGTGACATTATGCAGGACCTAGAAGGCAGAATTTCCCTGTTCGCTGATGACACAAAGCTCTGTAACAGAGTAGACACACCAGAGGGTGTAGACAGAATGAGAAGGGACCTGCAGAAACTTGAAGAATGGTCAGGGGTTTGGCAGCTGAAATTCAATGCAAAGAAGTGCAAGATAATGCATATGGGGCACAAAAACCCTGGCACAATATATCAGTTTGGGGATGAGGATATAGCATGCACCAAGCAGGAAAGGGATCTTGGGGTTATCATCTCTGATGACCTCAAGGTAGGGAAACAGTGCAACAAGGCAGCAGGTAAAGTAAATAGGATGCTGGGATGCATAGGCTGGGGCATCACCAGCAGGAAAAGGGAGGTCATAATTCCACTATACAAGACACTAGTGAGGCCCCACCTGGAGTACAGTGTACAGTTCTGGAGACCTTACCTACGTAAGGACATAGGCTAGAGAAGGTTCAGAGGAGGGTAACAAAGATGGTACATGGATTGCATCACAAGTCCTATGATGACAGGTTGAAGGACTTGAATATGTACTCCTTGGGGGAGAGGAGGGAGTGAGGGGATATGATAGAGACATACAAGTATCTTACAGGGAGGAATAGGGTGCAGGAATACAGTATTTTTAGGTGAAAAAGATGTTCCAGGACTAGAGGGCATGGGATGAAGTTGCAGGGAGGGCAATTCAGAGAAAACAAGAGGAAGAATTTCTTCACAGAACGGGTGGTGGACAAGTAGAACACCCTGCCAGAGGAAGTGGTGGGGGCTGAAACAATCACAGAATTTAAGAATTCATGGGATAGATGTAAAGGAATTCTGGAGGTCAGGGATAAGGGGCAACAGACTTCTAGAAATACATAAAGTGAACTTACAAGCTCAAACGGGCAGACAGGGTGGGCCACAGGCCCTTATCTGCCGACACTGTCTATGTATCTATGATAAAGCAAATGATGTTAAGAACATAATGGAAAAAGCAACACTTACTTTTTTTCATTCCACATTAGATCATCCAAATCAGGTAGCAGGTATTTTCCTACAGCCTTGTACATAAAAGATACTACATTGCTAAAGTGTCGTACTTATATCTGCTAGTGTAAAGCTCTGACTTGGTGATGTTTGCATACAGTAATTACTCCTTCCTATTAAAAGCTTTTATTCTCATTTTTTATACAAAAAATCAAGTTAAATGTAAAATGTTTCTGTCATTTGATTTGCATTTATAGAGCCCGATTCTAGAAGGGTTACACCCGGAGTAACTGCAGTTTTGCCAAGTAGAATGGCACATGTAGCAACTTACGCCAGCAGTTGAGACATGCGCGATTCTACATAGTGGCCTGCGACATGGTGCAGGCCACTTGTGCCAAATAGCAGTTATGTTGCATAAACCCACTGCAACATGGTGCTGGGGGTTTAGGGCAGCAGTTGTGCCCCATTCTAGAAAGGCAGCCATAAAGTGCCCACATCGGGATTCTACAAGAACCCCTGGAGGAGATCCAGCAATGTAAGTTATACCAGCATTTAGCTGGTATGACTTACGGATACCCCCGGGGGTCTTGTAGATCCGTCAGCAGTCCAGCGGACAGTGCACAGTTTCCCTCCTCCCCATGCCCAGCACACCCCAGCAGGGCTACCCATATCCCAAGCCCCCAAAAGAGCCATTCGCAGGTGCCCCTCACAGCGAAGCTGCCATCCCCCACCTGTGCCCCGAACTGCAAGTCGCCTGGCCCATATGTAAGTAATATCCATCGCTGATAGTCTAGTGGTTTCACCCCTAACTGTACATAAAAAAACAACATATCTAGTTTCCCCTGGTAGTCTTGAGGCTCTGAACTGTACATAATAAAAAGAACCTCATTTTCTGGCAGTCTAGTGCCCACAATCTCACCCAAGAGCAACAGTTTACCAGGCACCCTCACTATCCCTCAGCCAGTGATTGCTCACTTCACTTCATGGCCAGCTGTTGACTGAGTGCAGAGTTATGTTACTGCACAGATGCACTCAGAAATTGCTTTCGAGCACGCCTGTGCAGTAGCGCCAATAATGCACTTAGTCGGGCAGCTGGTCATGGAGGTGAGAGTGGGCTGTGCCAGTCGCTGGCTGGGGACAGGTGGGGGGTGCTGGGTGGGCTGGCACAGCTGGGGGGACTACTAGACTACCAGGGAAATGGGGATTCTTTCTTTATTTATGTACAGTTCGGGGGGCCACTAGACTACCAGGGAAATGGAGATGTGTTGTTTTATTTATGTACAGTCCAGGGGGCCACTAGACTACCAGGGCAATGGGGATTCATTTTTATTAATTTACAGTTGGGGGGGTACTAGACTACCAGGGATATGGGAGGGGTATGTTTATTGTACAGTTGGGGGGGCACTAGGCTACCAGGGATACAGGACTGTACATTTATTATTAAACAGTTCTGGGGGACAGCTAGACTACCAGAGCTACCTATCCACTGCATTTGCGGCTGGTGACTAAGGGGTTGAGGCATGGGTGGGAAGGGTTGACCACACCGCCCTGCTGTTGCAGCTTGTGACATGCTCGCCAGGTATGCTCACAGTTCGGTGTACCTGGCCGCATGACGCAAGTCCCAGGACTTAGCTGTGATGACCCTGCCTCTACCAGAATAGGGCGCAGGGTCAATGTCGCAGGTGTGGGTGGTGCAAGTTGCATTTGGTGGCAACTTGCACCACCCTTCTAGAATCGGGCCCATATACTACACTAGAAGGAAGAAAGGGTAAAGTAATTTACTTCCATGCTGTGTTATGTAAAAAGATAAAATAAAGTGTTACACTCATTATGTTTCAGCCAATAAACCATTGTACAGTGTTTTCCAAATATCTGTATTGAGAAAAAGGTCAGTGCAGGCCTCATTCATGTCTTCAAGTAACTGAAATACAGAACATTACATTTAGGGAAGAAAAAACAAGGAACAAAAACACTGGATAGAGACAGCTAAAATAAGACCACCTGATACAAATTACAAATATAGTATCAAAAACAGCTAATCAAGGCAGACTGCTTCATTCATCAAAACTTCAGGAGTATGATTATTTCGGTTGCAACTACTTAACTTTTTGTTACTGGTGTGGGAAAATAGATGTGGGAAATTGGTATATCCACAAATGCAACTGAATGTTCAACAAAATTGTTAGGACTTCTGAGGTCTTGTAACTGTATGTCTCCTAAGAACACATGACAGAAAGTTTTTATATTTAATTTGATTTTTTCACACAAAAAATGAGAATGGAAGCTTCTGCTTGAGCAGACTAGATGGGTGATGGTCCTTTATTTACACAGATACATAGAATTTGTCGGCAGATAAGGACCTCCTAGTTCACCCAGCCTGTCCATTTAACCATACCTTCAGTATCCCCACGGACCCTACTTGATCTCCAGTACTTTCACTCATTCCTTCCCCCAAGAGTATATTATTCCCTTATTCTGGTGATGTTTTCTATGTTTCCCTCCGGGTCCTATACACAGTTGAAATTCAGTGGTGCAAACTGGTAGCAATAACCACTTAGTGCCACTATCCTAACTTGCATACCTTTTGTACAATTCATTGCAAAAAGCTTTGTTAATGCATCTTCTAGGGTTAAAGCAATAAAAGTAGGGAAATGTGGTGTTAGGGCCCACCCTGCAGGCAGCAACAGGGAAAAAAACATGGTTTCACCTTTCCTGAGTCTTCGAAAATCAGGCATCCGGCGTACCTTGGAGTTGTAAATCTTAACACTCACTCCATTCCTTTAGTAAATCAGCTGAGATGTATAGAGTATATGAGAATGGGGGTGACCATTGGGGGGGGGCGCTACTCATTAGAACCCGTACCACTGGACATTTTAAGATCAGAACCTTGCATTAAGGTATTGAAGAAATAAGAAACAGAGTAATATGATAATTAACCATAGAGAAGGAAAGAAAATTAAAAAAATAGTGTAGTATCAATAATTTATGAAAGTTATAGACCAGATATAAAATAAATAAAGGCCAGATTGGGGGTCAGAAAGGGGATGGGTAGGAGAGGCAGGGGAACAGGCAGAGATAGTCAATGAGTACTTCATGTCAGTCTTCACTAGGGAGGAAGCTGAGGCTATACAGCAAGGGTGGAGGCAGGGTGGCTCTGCAGAAGGGACAGGTGCATAACTGGTGATATCCCTGTTGGTACTGGGGGGTGAGGTGGCTACAATGTACAGTGGGAGGCAAGCTGGATGGGACGGGGGACTAGGAAGCTGAAATTCCTATTGGCAGGGTGTGGGATGCCTTCAGGTCCCTAAAAAAGGAAAAAAGCTTCAAGTCTGGGATGGAATCTATGCCAGGGTGCTATGGGAAGTGGCCGATGACCTGGCTGCATCACTGGCAGCCCTTTTTAACACTTCCCTTCAGATGGGTAGAGTGGCTCAAGACTGGAGAGTGGCAAACATTGTGACCATCCACAAAGGTGGCTCAATGGAGGAATCGGGGAACTACAGGCCTGTCAGCCTGACATCGGTGGTGGGCAGATTGATGGAGGCCATGCTGAAGAAGAGTCTGGGTGTGTTCTTGGAGGAATGGGGATACCTGGATGATCGTTAGCATGACTTAGTCACAGGCAGATTGTGTCAGACTACCCTTGTGGAGTTCTACAATTGGGTGATGGCATCGCTAGATCAGGGTAGGCCAGTGGATGACCTCTTTCTAGACTTCAGCAAGGTCTTTGACTCATTGCCTCATACCGGGCTGCTGGAAAAGTTGGGGGAGATGGGGGTGGGGATGTAGATGACCAGGTGGATTAGAAACTGGCTATCTGGACATACTCAGAAGGTGGTGGTTGGGGGGGAGTCTCCTCTCCTAAGAGGGTCATTAGTGGGGTCCCACAGGGATTGGTTCTGGGCCTGCTTCTGTTTAACGCCTACATCTCCAACATCAGAAATGGCATCAGGAGCAAAATGAGCCTCTTTGCTGGTGACTCGAATCTGGGGGTGGTGGTGGATGGGTAAGAGGGTAGAGTAGCCCTGCAAGAGGGCCTGGAGGCTCTGGAGAGGTGGTCACATACCTGGAAACTAAACTTTAACACAGGGAAATGCAGGGTTCTTCACTGGGGGCCTAGGAACCTAGGCCATGTGTACACCCGGGGGGGGTTATACTGCAGGTTTCGGTGGGGAGAGGGATTTGGGGGTGGTAGTGGATACCAAAATTAACAACTCTGAGCAATGAGGGAGGGTTATGGCCAAGGCAAATAAGATGCTGGCTTGCTTCACCAGGGGGATTACCTCAAGAAGCAGGGAAGTCCTCCTGTATAATTGCCTGGTCAGACCACATCTTGGATACTGCATGCAGTTTTGGCATCTGCACTTAAAAAAAGACACAGCACTGCCCGAGTAGCTGGTGGGGGTAGTTACTGTGGAGGGGTTCAAGAGAGGCTGGACAAGATATATGAGAATTGTGAAGCTGAGTAATGTTAACTCTGGGGAAACTCTATTGGGGGTGTGGGGATCCTGGGGGGGCAAGGAGGGCTGCAATGGTACCCGTCATGGGTACTGAATCTCAAGCAGACTTGATAGACCATGAGGCCTACTCTGCTGGCATTTTAGTATGCTAGTATATTAGCATGTTAAGAAGGATAAAACAATAGAGTGTTTTCAGATACACTGAAGTAGTCAGTGAATAAGTTTAGATTAAAAAGGCATTAAAACTGTTCAGTAATGTTAACATGAATGAGGCTACCATTGTTTACAGATAACTAAGGTAGACTGGCTGTGTGCCTGAGTGACTAAGCTGTTGCTTAGCAACAGCATTGCTACTGCAATGTCCGCTGACTTTTCCAGGTCAGCACATGACATCACTCAGGTACAAGAGGGTGGGCTTACTCAGTTGCTCCCTGCTGCCAGATAATCCTGCAAGCCGAAGGAGATGGTTGGAAAGCAAAGATGCTAAGAGAAAGAGTAAGTTTATGCAGTAAAATACCGTTGATATATTAAAAAGTAATTTTTTTACCACAACAATTTACAAGCTAACACCTTTGTAACTTGAGATGTATGTGCTTACGAAAGAAGGTTTAAAGTGTTTATCAAAAATGTAAGCGTGTGACACATTAGAAAGCATTAGAAGCAGGTGTGCTAGAAAACTTCCTTTTTAATGGGTCTGTGGAAGCAATTTGGCTTTGTATGTGTAGAAAGACAGGGTATTTGATAAAGGCACAAGTTGGCCTAGTTGAAAACAGTATAAAGGAAAATGACCAAAAAACAAAAACCACAGAAGCAGGCTCTCTAGAAGGAAAGGTAATAGAGAAACACTAACCAGGAAAAGGATCAGACTAACAGACATAAGTAGAGCATCATGAACAAGAATTTTCAGTTTGCAATAACAACTCACAATATGAATATTTGTCACTCGTTTTATGAAGAATGATAGTGATCTCAGTTAATGCTTACAGAAACTATGTTACATTTTAAATTGAAAAGAACAGGGAACAAAGACAAATATGTACAGTATTTGAATGAACAAAAATGTCTAACAGAATGTTTTCTTAAATGGGAACAAAAACAATAACTACACATACCAATGAATACAAGAAAGTGGGAATCTTTAACAGATTTGTGGTACAGGATATGTACAGGATCAAAAGTAAATGTTAGGCTGTTAATCTTTTACTAAATTGAACTGCAGTGCCTGATATAGTAAACTGTTGTCTGGAAACGTATGTAACACTTCACTTTCTCTTCACATAAGATAATAACAACAAAGAAAAAGGTGGCAGGATTGATGGTAGACAGAGAGGCTGAAAAGCTCAAATACTTGACCACAGTAAGCCAGTCTCATTCTGAAATATTTGGGAATGTACAATTAAAAAATGTAGTGTTAATGGATATTAAGAAATTATGATTACAACATGAAAATGTAAAGATTTATGTTGAGTCAAAGACTCAGTGAGTAACAAGAAGCTGTTAAATAATGAAAAAAGTTAAAGGGAAAAAATATTTTCTATTTTTCTTTAAAAAAAATAATGTGAAGGATTATATATAGTAAAAATATATTTATATATTGATTACAGTTCCCCAAGAAGAAGCCTATACAGGCAAAACATTGGGGCAGCATAAATAAAGGAAAATTTGAAAGAACTTTATCATGTCAGACTTTATTTTAAGCCAGAATGTCCTCAACCTTCTACCACTATTTTAATCTTTACTTTACTTCTCTCAAGATTTCTGTAACCATGCAACTTCATTGCATATTTAATACACCAAAAGATCATGTTGCAAAAGAACCACAGGTGATTGCTACTTTATACTTCTGTTCAAACCATAAGACCTTAACATTTAGATTTCTCTATTTCTTGACAGGCTCTAATGTCGCTTTGTGAGCACGTCAGTAAAGATACTTTAATTTTCAACAGCACAAAGACACCCACCTAACTGTATCTTTTTTCTCTCGTTTATTTCTCTTTATTGTTATGAATGTGCAACTTCCATTTCTGCAATATAAAGTGTGATTTTTAGGCCGAAAAGAATAATATTTGTGGATCATGTTAATGTTAACTACTGAATGAAAAGTTGCACAGTTAAGTCAAGAGTGATACCAGTCAGGAATTAGTGCAGCTCTTTAAAAGCAGTTTTCAGTGTTGCTGATTGTTTACTCCATGGGCAACAGATTAAAATGCTCCATACCAGACATGTTCTTATTTCATGCTCCTAGGGAGAAACTGCAGTCAAGAGAATATATAAGAATTTTTTTTTTATTTCGGGTCTCAGTCATTTATTAATGAAAAGTATTGTTGCCAAGGACTAGGGCTGTTTACTCACCACCTGGCCATAGCAAGCTAATCGTGAGCAAATATAAATTATTTTTTTGTATGAAGAGATCCTTTTCACATGAATGAAAAAGTAATATGAAGGAGGATTCCTTCATACAAAAAAGAATTGGGGAAAAAGATTTGTCCAAAATATTTTTTCTTATGAGGCACCTTTTCCATATGAATGAAAAAGAAAATACACAAAAAAGGATCCCTTCATACTAAAAAAGAATCAGGAAAAAAAAAAAACTAAATCCAAAATCTGTTTTCATAGGAAGGCATCGTTTCTGTATGAATGAAAAAAAAAAAAACATACAAAAAAGGATCCTTTCATATGAAAACAGAATTTGGACTTAGTTTTTTCTAGTTCTTTCTTTTTGAATGAAGGGATAATTTTTCTTAGGGTTTTTTTTTCATTCACATGAAAAAGGATGCATTCATATGAAAAAGAATTGGAAAAAATAAGTCAAAATTATTTTTTCGTATGAAGGGATTCTTTTTCATATGGCAGAACTCCTTTCTCATATAGCCATATGAAAAAAAGGACACTGAGTCATGAAAACAGATTTTAAAATGTATATAAAACACATTTCTGGGCCATTTTTCCAAAAAGTAAGTGCAGGATCCACCTAACGGGGTCCCGGTTAGCAAGATACAGTACACGTCTTGCTGTGTGTGCAGTATGTCATTTGTGTGAGTTTTTAAAAAATGTTTTCTTTGAAAAAAGAGAAACAAGGTGGTGGCCATATGAAAAAAAGATTCTTTTCTCATGAAAATGGATTACCCCATACAAAAAAGGATCCATTTTCATACAGACACAACTTTTTTTAATTCCAAGCAGCTATTCAAAAGAGCTGAGCATATTCAAAACCTACATTTCAAAATGCAATAACTTTGGAGTGGATTAAAATTTTTTCCCCAAACCAGTGAAAGGCGCCACTGTGGCCCAAGCTCTTTCTACCCTGAAAATTTCAGACCAAAGTTCCAGATTGTCTGGGTGCTAGGCAATGGCAAAAAAAAACAACAAAAAAAAAAAAAACAGCAAAACAAAACACAATTATTTCACATTTTTACTCTCTGGGTCAGGGGTGTAGCCAGGGATTTCAGATCTGCACACCAAGTGGACTCACTGCTACCCCTCTCCCACCTTGTTAGGTTGTGTTACCCCCCCTCCTGGGCGTAGCCAGACAATATACAGATGTACACCAGGACTGTGTTTGTTGCCTCATTTGGCACAATAAATACAACTTTCACATCTCATGACAATGGTTGTTGCCATGCATGGGTAAATACAAATGTCATGTATTGCTCCCTAACACACCCACATACCAGACTAGAGCCTGTAAAGTTGTATTGTCCTAGGGATGCAAAGACAGTATTAGTGACCAGTCCTTCTAGTTTTGACTCCTATGAATAAAATTACAGAAAGGTTCAGCATTTTTGTTAGTTTTCATGGAAAAAGGAAGCAGTTCAGAGCCTATTTGCTACCCCCTTAAATAAAATTGCACACCTTGGAGTACTTGGAGTATGCCTGACTATGCCCATGCTCTGGGTCTCAGAATCTGCACATCTGACCTGAACAAATATTGGCACATCAAGGAACCTACACCCCAAGGTCATGCAAGCAACATTTTGTGCAGATCCATTGAATGGTTACAAAGCTATTAAAGTGCAAAGTTTGAGGTTTAATCTAGAAACCCCTGCTCAACTGTAACTATGGTGGTGCTATCTCACCACTGTAATACATTAAGGTGTCATATGCCTTTTCCTGTGCCACAGGCCTCTCCTAACATTCCTGCAAGGGAGACCACTGGCACAGGATGAGATGCGCTTTGTGTGCTTTGAGATGACTTTGTGTGCTGATCATCCAAAATCACATACATTATTTACAATGCAGTGAACAGGAACCGTTTAATGCTACAAGTCAAACATGACATGCTAGAGTTAAAAATCCATCTGAAAAGCATAATCAAAGGAACTCCAAATTCAAATTCCTAAACATGTAGACAGTTTGGCTAGGGGATGATCACAGAGCCTGAAAAAAACAAGTTCATAGAAACAACAAATTGCTTTTCCACATTACAAGCATGTTTGGGTATTTTAATATACAGTAACAGTCAGAGTTTTAATAATGAAGAATGTTTATCTAATTTATTTTATAATATTCCAGTAACACTGGAAATAAGACTGAACATGCTGCCACTTACAGTCAACAATATTTTGTCAAATTTGAGAAAATAAAAAAACTTGGAGTTATTAAAAGCTGTGGAGATTTAATGCCAATTTCAGTTTTGTGAACAACTTATTTTAGTCATGCAAAACATGAGCAAACAAAGATCTGCAATTAAATCATGATAAGAGAAGAATGTCAATGATCCAGATTTAAGTGATTTATAAGATTAAATTGATTTTAATTAAACCACAAACAGCATTTTCATTTCAGTTTTACACCTTTTACTCTCTTATTCACATGTGGTCCCCACCATCTAGAATACCACACACACACACACACACACACACACACACACACATATATACACACACAACTGGGGTCACATTTTAGATTTATTGATTAAAAGTTAAAGTTTCCTTTTCAATTTGTACAATGTAATATAACAAAATCTAGCTAGCATTTTTCATATGTAATGAAATGAATAAGAAGAATGCTGATACCTGATTAACTGAGAACTACTTACAACCATGTTATCCCTGCACAACAGCATGACTATAAGTGACTCTAACCAAAAAACTTAGCACTGACTGAGAGCCACATGCCTGTTGTTCATATACCTTGAGGTTAGAGGAATGAGATGTGAACAAGCTTGGTATATCCAGCAGACCAAACCTGAGTTTGATTCTCACAGACTCCACTTGCATACTATGTGACTCTGAACAAGTGACTTAACTGCCCAGTGCTCCCAAGTCACCCCTGAAAACAGGCACTTGTGCCTAGTGGGCCTTATCCAGTTACCAAAGACTAAAATAAAAATTAAAAATTCATATACAGTATAAAGTGCCCAAAATTCGTCATCACTGTCCTGGCATCTTGCAGTTCAGCTCTAACTGGCCTAGCAGATATGCTGTCTACCATGCAGCTCAATCAAAAACTGTGATATGGCCAGAAAAAACATGTCCAACTGTCCAGCTGCACTAAATGTCCTGACAGGGATACCAAAACTGCTGCTGACTGTGTGACAAACGCCTTGCTCCTTCCATGTCAGTCCCAGTCTTCTCCTGCTTAACAGTCAAACTTTTTTTCTTAGTGCCCTCTTACAGTTCTTTCTTCCAAACTTGCTGTTGTGCTGTAACCATTACTTTGCACTCATTACATAGTCAAAAACATGTTCTGATTAGTCTGGCATAATCTTCCCTTCATAAAGCCATGCTGCCTCCAGTTTTGGAGACAGTTTATTTCAAATCATTCCACCACTTGCTCCTTGATGAAAGTTTCCAGGAGATTACCTACTGCAGAGATCAAACTAAGCAACCTGTAATTTCTAAAGCCCTAACTGCTCCCACACTTGCGCAGGGGAACCACATATGCCATCCTCCAATCATCTGGAATCACCTAGTCTTCAGGGAGTACTTGAATAAAACCACCAAAAGCCCTGCTAGTTCCTGTCCCAGTTCCCTCAGCACTTTGGGTTGTTGCAACCCATCTGGTCCTGAAGACTTATCCTACATGCCCTTAGTCACTTTAGTGTCCTACACTCCAGCGCTGCTGCCATTTTCAGTTCCCTCTGCCCCCCATAGCCTGCCTTTCACAGTTGAGGAGTGGGTCCTCTGCCTCCACTTTAAATACCAAACAGAACAACTCATTGAGGATGTCAGCCTTCTTCTTAACCTCCCTTAAACAAACGTCTCTGGATTTTAGCCTCCCAATACTATCATTAGTTTTAGGCATAGTAGTGCCTGTACATTAGGGTTGCATTAGGGTGTCATTAAAAAAGGCCATTTTCAAATGCTTACAACTCAACTATCTTAGAAAAATGGGACATCAAAAATGGCATGCATCATTGCAGTCCTGGGGTCTACTAATATGAAATGATTTATAGAAACCTGTTTGTTCATTTCACATTTATAGAGTGTTGACTGATCTACTTTTGCCCATTTATGAGACCAAATTTTTGACCAAGGATAGAGAAAAAAGTACACGTAGTTAACTTATGAAACGTATAATTTTTTTTAGATGTGATGTCCTTTAGGTGGTTTGTGAAAACATTTTTTATTTGTTTTGTAGTTATTAATGACATTTGTTTGCATATGTTCTGTTCACCAAAACAATAACTTAAAAAATCTATAGTTATGTTTTGAAACTTAGAGGTAAAATATTGTAGAGCAATGGGTCTTTTGGGTGGTTTGGTGAAAAAAATATTTAATTAATTTTGAAGTTATTAATTTATTGTTCACACATGCTCAGTTCACTGAAAAAAAATAGTTAAATGCCATATTTCACTAAACAGAAACTATCCTTGAATAAAAACCAACCTCAAATACAAGCTGCAGGTCACAATTAATGCTTTTACTAAAAGGTGCCCTCAAGTGTAAGCCATAGTTTCTAATCAGGGTTGATGTCATGTCAGATAAAACACTGTGGGAGGAATTTTGAACATCTACGCAATGGTTTTCAAACACTGATGGTGCAGTATAGTTATGAAAATCTACATGTTGCACAATGGTTTTCAAATCTATGTGCTGAATGACAGTCTCTACATTCTTTGTCCTGTATGATGGTTTTCACAATGTACTTCCTGCACAGTGGTTTTCACAAAACAGAAATCTACTCAAATCTTTTGAAACTCTACCAGCTGTGTGATGGTTTTCAAAATCTACATTCTGCGTAATGGTTTTCTAAATCTACCTGCTGAGTGAAGGGTTTTAGTTAGTGTCTTAAAGGACACTGTCAGCTTTTTATAGAATTCTGGCTCCCCATACCAAATATGCCTATGTAGCCTTCAATAAGGTTACTTTATTGTATTATATTCTAAATTTTCAATTTTGTGATTTTCTTACCTTTTTTTATAATATTCGCTAATTCAAATGACTGCTCCTAGAATGGCTTCCCATTGCTCCAGCACTTTCGCTCATCAACATGGTGCTGGAGCATAGCTAAACTCATTCATGGACTGATTTTAGACACTTTTAACTAATATGAGCTAAACACCATTTCAGATAGAAGACACCAAGATGATCTTGCTAATCTAACTGTTGTTTAAAACTTAGTCGTACAACCTGGTTTAAATTTATTTTTAAAATTTTAAGCTGTGACTCTGGACTCTGTGCTGCGCTTCTAATTGCCTTGCAATCACATTCAAATAGTCCCTTAGCACTGTGCATGCTATAAGTATGTGGTCTTTAGCATGCCAGCTACTGAATATGGTTCTCAGAAATTATGGCACTATTCCATTTCAGATGGGCTATCTCCCTTTTCTCCTGAGAGCCTGTTTCCAGCAGAGACTGTGGTAATGATCAACACATGCATCATGCATGACTCATGTAGCAGTAGAATCCTGACTACATTAAAAAAACATTTTGCTCCTATATACTAATTTGGCTGCACTGCTCAATAGGAGAGAATCTGCTGGTGGTTTCTTTTGTCCTTTGGAAATTCTCAGTGAAAAGGCCTTTATTGTTGCTACCCTGTACATGTGAAATACCTTTCCAAATCAGTTAACACCATTCTTTTTTCCTCTGGTATTTAAGGACTTGTTTTAAATGTATTATGAATGAAAGGGATTCCACTGTGCTTGTTATTTGTATTTATAAATGTTTTCAGTGTTTTTAGTTGATGAAATGAAATAGTTTGTACAGTTTCAAGCCTTTGAGATGAGGAGCAATATCAAATAAAATTGAGTGTGCTTAAAAGCAAAATACTCAGCCAGCATAGTAGGATGGACATGGCATGCTCTCTATCTGAACATCACTCCCTGGCAGCCAAGTGCTATTTTTAGTGCAGCATTGGACTTGTATCACACAAATGACTATGACTGATTTTGAGGGCAAATGTGTATGTATGTTTTTTTAGCTAATTATTAATTGTTATGTTATATTAAAAATCAAAACATTAAGGTTGGTTCAATGGCATGACAGTAGTACTATCACTCTTGACACCAGTTATCTGGGTTCAGAAGTAAGCCCAGGTTGTCAAGGGCTGGCCAGGAGAGAAAGACTGAGCTCCCCAGAGAATGGGAGGGTCACTGCCTTCACTGCAATGCTACTGCTTAGGTGACCTAGGGTGGCAGTGCAGTGGAGGTAGGCAGGTCAGGGCATGGCTGTTAGCTGGCTCACCTAATGCATGCCTTTGTGCATGTGGGAGTATGTCCAAGCCCTTGTGTGCTTAAAGCCACTGGGGAGAAATAAGAAAAAGGATTAGTCCTGGCACCCAAGGTGACAGAACCCTGGTACATATGGGCCCTTGTGTAGTTCAGCACACCAGCCGCCTGAGGAAAACGAAAGTCTGTGGGTATATTCCCTGCCTCTGACATCACCAAGAGTGGCAAACTGTGACTCCATGGAGGGGCTGGGGGATGCAACACACAAGATGAGTCTGCCTGTATTGTGGAACACCCTAAAAGAGTTGGAGCCAGAGACCTGCTGGGGCACAAATTGTAAGTAAAAGAAAAATCAAAACATTTAATAATTAGTTATCTTTAATTAAAAATCAAAACATTTACACATGAATCCTACACACATTTGATAAAAATATACATGCTGCATGAATATATTTAAGATCTATACATTATTATAATTTTCTAACTCTTCATTCTGTATGACCGTTTTGAAAATCTGCATGCTGCACAATTGTTTTCTAAATCTATGTGCTGGACCAAGGTTTTCAAAATCTATGTACATCATGAGGATTTTCACAAAATGTTCACATAGAACTCCTTCACAAAGGTTTGGAAAATCTTCACACTGTGCAATAGTTTTCAAAATCTACATGCTGCAAGACAGCTTTTAAAATATACATTATATATAAGCCCCCCCTGCCTTTTGTTTTACTTGCTTTTGCTCTTGCTTTTGGTTCCCTCACGTTCCTTACTAGATGGAATATCTTTTAGCTGTGACTGATGTCTCTATTCTTGCAGTTTGGAGTTGGGGGCTGATACCATATGATAACCCTTTCTTGACATTAGACGGAGAGTAGTAGTATGCATAGTTCCAGGGGTACCCTCTATGTCTAGGCTAGGTAGTAACTGCTCTCCAGTATCAATCAAATATACTCTACCTCTAGGTATTTACAGTTCCTTTCCTTTACATTCACTCCTTGATGAGCTTTGCTCAGTGCCCCTTCTGTCATATCAGAAATAAATCACTGTGCTACATGTTGGGTTGCTGTCATGTTTACTAACATATGTACAGTTACACACATGGGAACACAGCCCCATAAATCTCTATATTTGTCAACATCACAAAACAGGCTCAGTTCTGGTCCTGGACATATGTCAAACCTTAGGGTCCCTTAAACAAGGTTTTACCCTTTACACATCTCTTACGGGAGCCACAATGACTCCTCTTATTCCTTGCAATTTGTCAGTTGGTGAGCTTTACCTCAGGACAGAGCTTTCGCTATGCTGCCTTCTGAATGTACCAAAGCTCTCACCTTATTATACACTTTGTGTTCACTCAGTTTTCATTTCCTACCATAACACTGCAGCATCAGATTAGCTGCTGTGCAAGATACAGCTCCACTGTAGGAAAATTCACTGTGGCTCTCCTGGCTAATATCCACCCTAGCTTTGAACACCTGACATCAACAAGATCTGTATTCTCACCAGACGGTGTGCTAGGTACCAGTACACAAACATCTATGTCAATCTGCCCTCAGGCAGTGGCTGGCATCCTCTCCAGACCTTCTGCCAGATGTAAAATCTCCAATATCCATACAAGCTTGGGATTCCCCGTACAATAAAGGGGTTCATCTTCTGCCTGTTTCAGCAGCTCAGTCTTTGGCAACAAATATCTCACCATTCTCAGCATAGCTGACAACATCTCCTTGTCACAGGCAGATCTAAAATTTCCCCCCAAAGTGCAAACACCACTTTGGTGAAATCCTCTGCACATCACAATGTCACCAGGGAGATCCCTTTGAGTGTAGCCCCTTGGGATCATCACTCCCTCCTAGTGATCCCTTACACTTCCACTAGAATTAATAGTGATCTACAATAAATGGCTTTCAGACTTTAAGCTCCCTGAGTCATCACTGCTTTCCTGGTGTCTGTCCTTGGAGGCTACCTGATAACTAGACAATGAGTTCTGCTGTTCTGACACACTGCAGGCTCTACACAAAGAAAGTTAGGACTCATGTACAGGAACTATAGTTCCCTGCACAAGGAAAGTTAGGAGGCACCTTTTACTTTGCACAGGGCCTCAAGGTCCTTTCACAAAGCATGTTACCACTCTACTGTCTCAGAAACTAAGGGAATTCATTACAAAACAAGCATTTGCCAATGCTGAATGTTGTTTTGCTGATGGTGGCATTGATAGTGCAGGAGTTAGAGATATCATAACAGGAATGGCAGTGAAGTATGTTACCATTGTCAACCCAACCCCACCCTGCAGAGACTGACAGGCATTGGGGTGTGCCTTTGGGTCATTGACCATAACACTTATGCCATTTCAACTCACCCTACCCTGCAGACACCGACAAGTGTCGAGGTGTGCCTTGGGGTGTTGGGGCTTTATACTCACTCCATTCCATAAGGAAATATGCTGAAATGGGTGCAGTATAGGAGAATGGGGTGAACTTTATGGCCCAAGAGTCCAAGGCACACCTCAATGCCTGTCACTGGCTGCAGGGTTGGGGTGGGGGTGGAATGGTGTGAGTATTGCTGTCAACAGCCCTGAGTCACACCCCCTGATGCCTGTCAGTCCTTATAGGGTAGAGTGTTATGGTTCAGAAACCCTAACGCCTTAGACGTTTCTTTGTATTTTCACTCCAAGTTTTCAACATGGTCTTTTTGTGACCCCACAGCATGAACAGTGCCACTATCAGTTTGTTAGCAGAAAGGCAATTTTGCACAACGACTGTGCCTTTTGGCACCACAGGTACAAAAACACATTTTGAACAAGATGTGAAAAATGATAGCTGTACTGTTCGTGAGGAGGTGTAAAAAAATGGTAATGTTGAAAATATGGAGTGAAAATATAACACAACTGGTGAAGTCATGAGCGTGCGTATAAACTACACAACACACACCCGTAATGCAATTATTTGTGGGTTTTTTTTACACCAGATTTTCAACATAGGCATTTTGGGATCTCCGCTCATGAACAGTGGCACTGTGATTTTCTTAATCTGTCCCAAACGTTGATTTCACACGGCAACCACCCCCATTGTGTGCCACAGGCACGAAGGCATGTTTCAGGCAGGATACAAAAAATGACAGCTGCACTGTTCATCAGGCAGTGTGCAAAAATGACAATGTTGAAAATGTGGAGTAAAAATAAAAAAAAATTGGAAAAATTATGAGCGTGTGTGGAAACTGCGCAACACAAGCTGGTAATGCTGTCATTTTTGGGAATTTTTTCACCAAATTTGCAACATGGGCTTTTTGGGACCTTTCTTTATGAACACTGCCACTGTGATTTTCTTAATCTGTCCTGAACATTGATTTTGCACAGTGACTGCGCCATTGTGCGTCACATGTGCGAAAACACATTTCAGGCAGGATGTGAAAAATGACAGCTGTACTGTTCATAAGGAGGTGAAAAAAATGGCAAAGTTGAAAATCTGGAGTGAAAATATTTAATATTCTCGACGTTATGAATGTGCATGGGAACTGCGCAATGCACACTTATAACACAGCCATGTTTGAGAATTTTTTCACCAAATTTGCATCATAGGCTTTTTGGGAGCCTACCTCAAGAACTGTGACACTGTCATTTCATTAATTGGTCCCAGAAGGTGATTCTGTGCAGTGACTGTGAAATCACCTACCAGGACTGAATAACGACATGACAGTGACCGAGTTCATGAGGTGGGGTCCCAAGAACCCCATGTTGAAAATTTTTTGCTAAAAGTCATGAAACTGGCTGAAATATCCACCTAAGTTGAAAATCCCCATTTATGCCATTATACAGCTTACCAGCATTTCTTCAGCTCGCAGTCGGCTTTGAAGAGTGCAGATGTGTTCCTGCTCCACCGAGGATCATTGCGCTGGGCTCCAGAGGTAAGTATGGGGTGAAGGTGTGTGTGTGGGGAGATGGGTACACAGAGGATGTTTGCAGGTTGGGGGAGGAGGACACCACAGACAACGAGGGACCGTTTTCTTGTTTACAGGTTAACAAAAAAAAACTTTGCTGGAAGCTTTTCTTTTTTACAGGGACATTTGGCACACTGGGGTGTGCTCCCATTGTGCCATCTGGGTGTTTTGGGTGGGGGACTGGAGCCGATGGGGATTGGCACCCCATCAGCAAGAAAGAAAAAGGGGCTGTGTTTGGGGAGGCATGATGCTGAGGAGAATTGGGCACCCCTCTCAGCAGACAAATTCTTATCCGGGGGACATTATGCCGATGGGGACTGCGCTCCCCATTGGCAAATGAACTGGGAAGGGGGCATGCTGTCAGGGGGTTGGGCACCCCCAATGTCGGCTTTCATAGGGACTGTGAGAGGTGGATGGCCATGTTTATTGAAATTTTACACCAGGCAAGGCATGCCCTGCAATGATGTATCACTCCCTCATTGCAGCAGCAAAATTGTTTCAAGTTGGTGGCACACTTTTGTCCTGCTGTCATAGACAGCATGCTGTTTCATTCATGCCACAGATCCCAGCTTGAAAAAGCATTGGTGCCATTTGACACAACACGATTGCACCTCCAAAACTCGCTATTCCAAGCTACCACAATATGTTGCTTGTGAATGCGCAAGACAACATAAAAACGACATTAATGCAGATTAGGATTGTTAGAGTATAAAACTCAGACCTTCAGAGTTTGAAAATATGCAGTTATGGTTTTAAACCCAAAGCTCACAAAGTTTTGAAATGTAGTATTAAGATTGTCAGGCCTAACTCCTGCACCTCCCCCTCCTCTTCCTTTTTTACTCAAGACCAAGCTACAGGTATAAGACCATGTATCAGTGTTTTGGTACCTCATACAGGGTCAACATATTCAAACTTTGTAAAAATCAACCCTAATCTCCACCCATCCACATCAGCTTTTCTTATGGCCAATGTCCCCATTGACAGCACTCAGGTTTCAGAATGCATCTAACTAGAACCCACTGCCACACAAATGTGGGACAAAACTGAATCTGACTGGCCTGTTGTTGGCAGCATATTTCCCCCCAAAGAATAAACTTCAGACAAGTAGGTAACATACTCTGATTGTCTATGTTTTAGTGGTGGGATAGCATGTTTAATCTCTGTTACCACACTATCTGTAGTTTTAAACAAAACTCTAGCACAGCCACTTAGAAAGCCTGTTAATTCCACTAGAACAGAGCAATATCTCTTTATAGGTTTATCCTGCTGCAACCACTTTAACAGGACACATTTTTAGGGCTGTGGGCAGAGCCTACAGCCATTTTGGATCACTCAGTAGCTCTAAAAATGGCTGATCGTGGAACCTTCCATTGGACTTTTGAAAGTATCCTTCTGAAAGTCCAATGGAGCTTGAAACCCTCCTCCATGATCAGCTGCTATGGAATAACAGCCACTCTATTTTGGCTGTTACTTCTGCTTTCCATGGCATGAACTGCACATGTGCAAGTTGCGCATATGCGCAGTTCTGCTGGTGTCATCATGTTACAAATGGCAAAATGCCATTCGCTGCAACTGTGCATGCATGAGTGCTGTGCATGTGCACTTACATCACCGCCAGAACTCTCAACATAGAAAACACACCTACGTCGGGTCCCCAATTCCTGTGTCAGCATTATGTAGCCCCCCCACTCATGTGGTACACTGGGAGCCCACCCCAGTGTGCCCAATTGTTTTTTTTTTTTCCTGCCTCCATTGGGGTCCCCAATTCCCATGTCAGCATTATGTCACCCCCCACCACAGTCATGAGGCACACTGGGAGCACACCCCAGTGTGCCCAAATGTCTGCTTTTTTTTGTTTACCTGTAAATAAAGAAAAACAGTCCCCCGATGTGTTTCTCTGTGTTTTTTTTAATCACCCCAGTTCTCCTCCCCCTCTTCCTCCCACTCACTGAGCACCCACCTCCCCCCACCCCATACTTACCTTCGAAGGTCAGTGCTGTCATCTTCTCTGGACTGGGACACATCTGAACTCTTCAAAGCTGGACTGCAAACTGAAGTATCAAAAGTAAGTATGCTATAATACCATTCAATGAGGTTTTCAACTTATTTTGATAAATAAGCCATTTTGTGAAATTTTGACCTCAAAGTTTCCACGTGGGGTTCTTTGGATACCACCTCATGAAATCTTTCACTGTCATTTTGTTACTCGGTCCTGAAAGGTGCTTTTGCAGTCGCTGAGCAGAATAATCTTTCAGGACCAAGTCACAAAATGGTAGTGGCACTGTTCATGAGGTGGGGTCTAAAAAGGCCCATGTTGCAAATTTGATTAAATAATTTCAGAAAGTGATTGCATTACAAGTGTGCATTGTACAGTTTTTATGCATGCTCCCAACTTTGCCAACTGTAATATTTTCCCTCCACTTTTTCAACATTGCCATTTTGCACACCTCCTTTTAAACAGTACAGCTGTCATTTATCACTTCCTGCCCAAAATGTGTTTTCACACCCATGGCATAGAATGACACAGTAGCTCTGTGAAATATGTTTTGGGACAAGTGAACAAAATAAAACAAGCACTATTCATGAGGAGGGGTCCCAAAAAGACGATATTGAAAATCTTGTGCAACACCTCCCAAAAATGGTTAAGTTACAGCTGTATATTCAACAATTTCTATGCACACATGTAACTTAGCTCACTTGGCAGCTCATCACAACCCTATTGATCTGGACAGAACTTGTTACAACTGCAGTCTGTGACAGGTGACAAACCCAACCAAGCAGGTAACCTGAAAAGGATACCTCCTTATGTAGCAGTTTGCAGGGATTTGTAAAACTGGGAATGCTGCCAGTTTTGCTGATAACACCCATTAGTTGTGCTAGTCAGCTGGTTGCTGACAGACCACAGTACAATGTTTGTTTTGTATGGTGACATTTAAAGAGACAGGATCACAAAATTTAGCTTTTGCTTGAATTACCTATTCTACAGTAATAATAAAAAAAAACATTTATTTAAATACACAGTAAAGGCTTTCAGTGAGTTTGTTTGTTTGTTTGTTTATTTTTATACTGGATTTCCAGTGAGCATAAAATACCAATTTTCACTGGTGACCTTTCACAAGTATACAAAAACATATCACAAAACCTATAATAATACAAATGATTATACAATGAATAAAAATCAATTAAAACATCAACACTCAGCTTCAGTTAACATCAACTTAAGAAGTACACTCTTAAATGATGAAATGGTTACAGACATAATAATATTTTGAGGCAATTCATTATATAATTTTACAGCATAATATTGAAACAAGTTCTGTGCCATTGATTTTTGAAAAAAGGAATCTGAAATTTATAACCAGCCTGAGACCTAGTCAAAATAAAGTTAATCAATCTAGGAAACAACTCAGAAATTGACCTGCGTAAATAACCCAAATGCAATTTATGCAAAAACACTACTGCATGCATTCTAAATCTGTGAAAAGAAGACAGACACTCAAAGTAACTATATAAATAACAGTGATGTGTCCTTTTGTTCTGTCTGGTTACAAATCGGATGATATTGTGATAAGTTGTTTTAAGGTTTGTCAGAATCCTGTCTGTAGAAAAAAATATATATAATTAATCCATAATCAATAATAGAAAATAATAAACTATGTGCCAATAATGCCCTAATTTCATGAGTCAAATGTCTATTTATTTGATACAACATTCCTAATCTTTGATGTATTTTACTGATCAATTTTGTAATGTGTAACTCAACAGATAATTGACAATCTATAATCAAACCCAGGTATCTTATTTCAGAAACCCTCTCAATCTTATTACCATAATTATCACTTAATAACAGATCAAAATTTACATTTGACCTAAGATTAGTGAAAACCATACACTTTGTCCTACCAGGTTTCAAAACCAAATTTTGCCTAATAAACCAATCATGCATTGAGCTAAAATCCTTCTGAAGACAATGTTAAACATTTTGACTTGTTTCTCCATTATACAGTAACACAGCATCGCCCACGTATAAAACCAGTTCAGTATTTTCTCTATTCAAAGAATTTATAAAAAGAGAAAACAACAGGGGACTCAAAATGGACCCCTGAGGTACTCCACATATCAAATTACTATCATCAGATAATACACCATTAATCAAAGTTTTCTGTCCCCTCCCAGCTAAATAATTTTCTATCCAGAGTATCACTTCTTCAGGGAAGTTCACCTTATAAAAGCTCATTAGTAATTTCCTATGGTCTACAAGATTAAATGCCTTGGTGAGGTCCACAAAGCCAGCAGCCACTATATTACACTCATCAAGGGCTCTATGTACCAGGCTTGTGAACCTCACCAAGGCAGTCTATGTATTATGTCCAGCCCGAAAGCCATGATGAGAGGGGGGACCATAGACAGTTGTTTGTCTGGTTGAGCCTACCAAGGGACTCAGAGGCAATTGCTTCCCCAGCCACTGTCCCTACCTCTCTTGCTACAGAAAAGAGATATGTGCTGCTCCTCAAACTTCAGTAGCAACTATGATTGCACTCAAATTGATCAGGATGGTGCTCTTTCTCTTCTCATTTTTGCCATTGTCTGACAACCCCCTCAAGTTTTCCCAGTCAACAGTGCACACTGATTAACTCACTGGTGGGCAAGCAGCAAAGCACATGATCAAGTGGTAATAGTTCTTCAAGTGTCTCTGCCCATGAGAGTTCACAGTCAGTCTGTCACTGTACCCACTAACAATGAGCAGAGCATCACTCCCTCTATGACATCCTAAGTTGTGCAGAATAAAGAAGAGACTTCACTTCCTGATTGCCAGGTAGCTGGCACACTTGCCTGTGTTACTGATTTAGGTGTCGCTAAGACTCAGAGGCATTCTACTGTTGTCTGTGTCATCTACCCCCACCACAACTCCAGGAGGTGGGTACTTTTAGCAGCACTTTTGGTTTCACAGGCCAAATCCACATGTTGATTCACAGAGACATAGAACAAGTCTTTTACATCTGATGCGTGTTAGCATAATCACAGCATGATCCAATGTGTGCAAATCACCTGCAGTACATCCCCTTTGACTACATGTAATATTTTGGAAAAGTCTTTATCATTTGCAAATGTTAGCTACTTGCTGCTGACTCATTTCACCAGAGGTTTAAGTGGGAATTTTTAAAGTGAGTGAGAGAGAGAGAGAGAGATAAAGAAACAGGTTGTACAAAATAGCTGGAGTCTGCTACCATGTAGCTTACCATGTGATCTGACAGTAATCTAAGCAATTACAAGCCTGTCCAAACAGCAGGCATCCTGTGGCATTGCTACCACCATCAGGTGGTTTCAATGATGTTATGGGCAGAATGCATCAAGCAACTGATACAGACATTATTGTGGCACACAAGGACTCTGATGCCTGCACAATCCCACCAACCAGTCCAATATCATGCTTTTATTAAATATAAAAAAAAAACTCTCACGCTTTCCCAGTCTGCTGTTCCCTGCTTGCAACCAGCCAACCTTTGGCATAAGACATTTTAAAAAAACACACCCTCTCACTCCTTCTTTGAACACCCTCTCTCCATCCTAAAGTTGGTATCAGATGATTTTTTTAAATAACTATACCTCCCTCTCACCCCTTCTGTGATTGTCTTCCTTGAACTCTGACCCACATCCTAGCAGCCTGCAGCATTACTTCAGGTGGTGGGAAGTGTCCATACATGGACAGAAAATGCCCTCAGTGTTTCCCCTTCCCACTACTGCAGTGATTGAAAACATCTGCAATGATGGATTTTAATCTGCTCCCAATCTTGTACAAACTGATCCACTGGTAGCAGACTCCAGCTATTTTGTACAACTGATCAGGACAGGCTTTGTTGTCTCTTTATGAGTTCATTACATAATTTTGCAGTTTAAATCAGCTTTATAACTGTAACAACAACCTTCAATGTGTCCATTTCTGCAGATTACATAGTCTTAAGTAGTTTAAAGCAATGGGTTTTGCTTCATGACTTACAACCCACTCAAGCTGTCCATATGATAAAGAATGGATCCCTTGTTGAGAGTTATTGTTTACACAAACATTGACACCCACTTACTCCTTTGTCCGGGCATGAAACTCTTATCTTCATTCCATAATATCAGCCTGCTCTTTTCATGTGTTCAAGAAAAAACACTTTTTGTTTAACTTTTGATATCAGGTTTGATCAAAGCTCAATGCATTGTATCCTCCAGAAGGAACATAGATAAAAATATGAAAACTGTTAAGGTACTCAAGACATAATTAAGTCGATCTTCAAGGATATCTCCTTCATTAGGCCACACCATTGGAACAAAATGCTATTAGCACTAGGACCCCACCAGAAAAGTTTAGCAGATGTGTGAAGGGTTGCCCTTGTTCTTTATGACTCACTGTGCTATTATGGTCAGCAGTAATAGTACCATTTGTGAGTCCTCTTCAATTAGATGCACTTATGGTAGCCCTAGCTGCCAACAGTTTGCCAATGTCTTAGACTATGTGTAGCACAAGTTGTAGACAACTGTACCTCCTTTTCTGGATTGTTGGGGTGGGTCTATAGCTGACAGTGCTTACATGTTAAACTCCAATTTTTTCATCTTAATAGCTTTGACAATGTTGAATGAAATGGTTCAAATGTTACATGTGTGGTCTGTCTGGCAGGATCTCAAAATCTGAACATTTTTGTGACAGCATCTTGCATAGATTCCAAGATACAGAACATTGATCTTTAATGATTTATATTTTTTCTTCTAGCTAACATCTTTTTCCCCTCTCATGTTCTCTCAAGATTTACAATGACTGCTTACTTAACAAGATTATTCACACCATAAACATGGGTGATGCCATTATTTTCAGTGATTTTAATTACCTAGCATAAAGTGGGTTACATTGATAGGAGGTACTGATGTAGAGTGTGAATCTGTGGTCTCTTTATTAAGGCAAGGGCTTGAACAACTGGTATACGAGCCCACTAGGGATCATAATATTCTGGACTTAATTATTGTCAATATTGAACCTGAAATATCAGATGTCTTGGTATTATCACATTTAAGAAATAGTGACCATAATATGATCACATGTAAACTGAGGGAATAAAGATCTAGAGTAATGGTCTCTATAGTCCTGAGGAATTATGATAAAGCCAATCTTGTCCAATATCTATCAGATACTGAACTGGACACCTATTTGGCTGGCCTGTGTGTCAAGCAATCTTGGGAAATGTTTAAAGATATTATACTAAAAATGGAGGAAAAATTTGTCCCAGTAAGAAAGAAATATAAAAGAAGGAAACATTTTAGTTTGTCTGATTTTGAGCATAACAAAAGCAAATAGACATCAAAGAAAAGGCCTTCCAAGAATTTAGGGAAACAAAACACCAACAGAAATTAATATACAATCCTATGGAAAAAAACAGAAATTGTTTAAAGCCATGATTAGATGGACAAAATACAAAACAAATTTAGGATTGTTCATTCTAAGGACAATAAAAAAATCACTGTATGTCTATATTAATAATAAGAACAATACATGTAGGAATACTGGGCCACTAATACATAAAGGATTGTCAAAAATGACAGTGTTAAAGCAACAAACCTTTTTTAACTCATACTTTTGCTCAGTTTTCTCAGAAAAAGGAGAGGCTAATGATGCTTTAAAAGGATTAGTGTCCAAGAACCTTTTTTTCAGATAAGAAAGTCATGGCTGCATTAGGGGAAAGTAGAAGCAATACTAGTCCTGTACATGACTGTATTCACCCTTGGTTCCTGAAAGAAATGGCTGCATATTTGGCACATCCTCTGGTGGTCATTTTTAATAAATCATTGGACCAGGGGGAAGTACCTGTAGACTGGTATATATCAATGGTTATTTCTATATTTAGAAAGGGTAACAGTGACAAAGTGGAGAATTATAGGCCTATCAGCCATACATAATTATGCTGTAAGATTATGGGAAAACTGGTAAACCAGTCATCTTGAGTCTGAAATACATGCTTTAGGGTTAACTGATGTAAATCAGCATGGTTTTAGAAAAGATTCCTCATGCACCACTAATCTGATATCCTTTTATGATAATGTTAGGTATTGTCTTGACAATAGTACTTCTGTCTGTGTCATTCTATTGGATTTAAGTAAGGCATTTGGCACTGGCCTCCACAATATTCTGTAAATAAAAAGACTGTCCATGGGATTTTGCCCTCCCTTGGTAAAATGGGCTAAAAGCTGGCTATTAAATCAAGTTCAATGAGTGAAAATCAACAACCAGCTACCTGGAGAGGGGTGTGCAAACAATGGGGTTCCACAGAGCTCAGTTTTGGGTCTGACACTATTCAATATTTTCATAAGTGTTATGAACACCAACTTGAAGAACTTTATTTCCAAATTTGCTGATGACACTAAGCTGAGAGATGAGGTTGATACAATTACCAAACACCAATCATTCACTAAGAACCTCTACTTGATAGAGAAATGGGCAATGGTAAATAGAATGTCATTTAATATTGACAAGTGTTTCATCATGCACTTTGGAAAAAACAATCCAAAATATCAATATTTTCTAAATTATAGACCTACTCAAATTATAGAAAGGGGATGAGACCTTGATGTAACAGTAAATAATAAGCTGTCCACTTCAGATTAGTGCAAAAAAAAAAAAACTAAAATGGCCAATGGAATGATCAAAACAATCCAGCGTATCTTTGTATCCAGAAATGAACAGTGTTTAATATCCTTATACAGAACTTATGTAAGGCCCTATTTGGATTATGACTCCACATGTTGGAGTCTTTACTTGAAGGGGGATATTGACTTAATTGAAAGAGCTCAGAGACGCACAATGAAAATGATACATGGACTAAAAAATAAAACATACTAGTAAAGATTGAGGGAGACTGGATTGTTCACATTACAGGACAGAAGACAGAGGGGGGACTTATCACTTATGTCTAAAATACAGCAAACATTAGACTTAATGTATCAATGGGGTCTAAAACTGAGTTCCAGATCTAACTCACTACGGTCTTAAAACAAACAACTTGTTGTCTCATGGGCAAATGTGACAAAAAGGTATAATTTATTTACTGTTTGAACTGTAAAGGCCTGGAATAGACTACCACAAGACATAGTTGATCAAAAAAACATCCTTGTATGTAAAAAAGGTCTTGATGAACTCCTTTGCTCTAAATATGCCTTGGTATAAATTGCCCACACAGTGTGGGAGACAATCTCAATGGGCATACACTGCCTACTTTCATCTTTAATAACATAGTGAACCTAGCACAGCCTAGATGATATAGTACACTTTTTTCCATGAACCTTTCAGGATATAAGTGGCTTGTGCTGAGGCAGTGTCTATCAAAGGTTTTGTGAAAAAATATTAAATGATTTCAGAGTCATAACATTTTTAGGTTTTCTTCTGAGAAGGCTCAGTAAGATGTTGAGTTAACCCTCTGATATGAATGATAATAAATATCAGTTGTGAGGGTTCACTGTAAAAAGAGTGATTTACTGATCAAGAGAAAATATACTGATTGTGTTGGCCACCATCTTGACATTTTTCAAAACTAAAAATACTGAAAATATATAAATCTATGGGCTTGATTTTCAAAGTCTGATGCATGGCTTGCATCAAGCCCTGTATCAAACCCATTCCTTTGATGCAACTGCACCTGATTTTAGTACATTGGGTGCAGTTGTGATACTTTCAATGTTTCATGGCAGGTTGCACCAAATATTTGGTGCATGCCCACTTAAAATGGGTCCCCCAAATGTTGCAAATTAGCCAAGGGGAAACCTGGTCTAACTTGCGGTATTTTGGTCTCGGGATCAAAAATCTCAATTGCCAGCTAAGTGAATGCTGCAAACCCCATGTGCCAAATGATCGATGCAGCAGCAGCTTGTGGCATTCATGGGGCTCTGAAAATCAATCCTATGTATTTAAAAAAAAAACACATGAACCTAGCTAAATGGAACTTGTTAAGCTAGATTCTGGTGTTTGTTTTTGGAAAAGTGCCCTAGAAATAAGGTTTATGAGCACCACAAAAATCCTGAGTGCCCAGTTCAGTGAGAGGAGTCATTCGCCTGTATTCCCTGTATGAGAACAGTGGGATTTAACTTGTACAGCTGCTGGAGTTATGCTACTGATTGTAGTAGGAACAGTGAACTGGTGATTGTGATCTCTCTGTCTCACTTTCTCATCTTTCTAGCTAGCAACAGTATCTATCTATCTATCTATCTATCTATCTATCTATCTATCTATCTATCTATCTATCTATCTGTCTGTCTGTCTGTCTTACTAGCTATCTCTGTAATCTAATTAAGGTAAATTAATATATCAAGTGGACCATGGTGCTCACCCCAGTACCACTTCTGTCTACTTCACTTACCTCAATGTGGCCCTTCCCCTTCCCAATTGCTATGGAATATTTAATACATTGTAAAACAGACCAGAGTGCTTACCCTAGTACTGCTTCTGACTACCTCATCTGCTACAGTTTGCCTACCCCCCCTTTTCATAATATAGGTGGGAGCACTGGGCACCCATCGGTGGTGCTGTAGAACAGTTTTCTGAAAGTGGGGTGCCCAATTCCTAAAGTAGACAAATTCCACCTGTTAGAAAAATAAAACCATCCCTCATTGATTGTTTAATATTTTTTTAAGTGCAACCTGTAAAAAAGAAAATATTCCATCAGTGACCTCACCTCCCCAAACCCCTCCCACGCTGCTCTGACCCACACTCGGCAGCATTCCCCCATCCCCCATACCCCCCATGCACCTAAACTGTCCCACATCATAGATCTACTCTCCTATCGAAAAACATCTTGCTGCTAGAATGGGTAACTGTGTTATAAGGAAAAAAGTTAAGTCTTGTTTAAGGTATTTTAATGGTGTTTGAATTTTTACTCATAACTTTGCCAGTCTTCAATATTTTTACACAACATATTCAACATGGTCTTTTTGGGATCCCATCTTATAAACAAGGGTGGTGAAATTGTTCAGATCTGTCCAGAAAGATAATATCATGGTCACTCTGTGAAATTACCTTTTGGGCAGAATTTGAAAATTGTCATCTACCGTGTATGTAAGGTGGGATCATGAGAATACTATGTTGAAGATTTGGTAGAAAAATATGGTAAAATAACCAAGTTATAATGAACATTGAAATATTTCAACGATCAATCCAAGTTATGAGTGAACACTGAAATATTTCAATGTTCACTCATAAGCTTTTTAATTTTCAATATTTTCCACCAAATTTTCAACATGGTCTTTTTGGAACCCCACCTCATTAACAAGGTAGATTAAACTTTTTAAATCTAGGTCAAATGGTAATTTTGCAGTTGCTATACAAAATCATGTTTTGTGTGGGACTGGACGATTTTCACTTACTGGTTTTATGAGGTGGAGTAACAAGAAAACTATCTTAAAAAAATTGGTGTAAAAATACTGCATTGTAAAATTGTCAGATTATGAGTGAACACTGAAATAATTTAATGTGGACTCCTAAATTTCAATATTTTGACTCCAGACTTTCAACATAGCCCCTTTTTCATATCACCTCATAAATGTGACAGGTGTATTTTTCAAATTCTGGATTAAACATGTTTTTGCACTTGTTGTGTGAAATTATGTTTTGACCAGTATACTAAAAATGCCAAATGTCATGTTTATAAGGGGGAGTCATAAAATGACTATCTTGAAAATTTGGGTGAAAAAAATAATTTAAGAAGTTTTGTGTGTAGTGCTGGCCTTTACCCTAGTGGGTAGTGTTTTGTGATCCCTTGCTAGTGATCTGAGTTTGGGGACAAGCTCAGTGAACCAGCTAGATTGGCAGAAGTTGTGGGGATGGCACTGTCATGTGGCATCACTCTCAAGCCTGAGAAGAGAAGGTTGCCTGCACAGGTCCAAGTACTGCAGAGTGAAGAAAACTGTTCTCTTATAGTGAATAGAACTGTTCTCTTGGCATAGGGCTCTGCAACTCTGCACCCATGCAGCCCACAAGGCAGCCCAATGAATTCTTGACATCTGTCCATACATTTCCATAGGTGGACAGAATCTTCACTGCATCTGCATCTGTTCATGCAGATCCTGAAGTAACCTGCTTGAATGAGGATTAAATTCCACTGTCTCACAAAGAAAGGAAATTCATGGAAAGAAAACTGTTTTGATGCACCAGTTAGGGTTCAACATAACCACAAAATTAGGGACATGTGACACTAGGGTTTTTAACCCTAATTCCCCATCCTGAGCAGCAAAAGGACAAGACCACACAAACAACCACATCCACTCATTATCAGGTAAGATAAACAGCATACAACTGCTTCCAGATAATATAAATGCAGTAGCACTGATGAGCTACCTTTTTGGATTAGTATCTGTGGCTACATTAGCACAGGCTCCTGTGGGCCTGTGCTTATGCAGCCACACCTGTGTGTGTATTTTGTGCAGTGTGCATAAGTATGTGTGGGTGACAAAGTGCATGTCCTTCAGCAGAGAGAATGCCCCATGGGGCCCATGCCCATGCAGCCAGAGGTGCTCATGCATGCTGTACAAGGTACAGTACCTCACTAGACAACATGATCCACTAGTGCATGACTTTCTATATGCAGCTGTGTAACTGAAAAACTGCTGCCCCTTGAAGAATTTCTAGATCTGCTGCTGAAAGCATGCTCACATCGCAATAATAGTTCCATGTGCCTAACTGCAGCCCACAGGGGCTTGCTCTGCTGGAGCCAGAAGTTGATGTGTATGTCTTACACCTGTGACTTAAGAGTTTCAGGCCACTCAGGAGCCTGCACTTCTGCAGAAAGAAGTACTGTTACAATTTTGGTATCATGGGTTTCGTGCTGACTGCACTTAAGCAGCTAGAGGTCAGTGTTATACCTGCAGCTACAGAAGTGCAGGCCTGTCAGGTGTGTGTACAGTATGTCCTAAAGTGTGCATGAGTACCTAAGGCTTCAGAAGCACTGGCCCCATAGGGGCGTGCACTTCTGCAGATAAAATAACTCTTGCAATTTGGGGATTGGGGACCTGTATCTGTGGCTGTAGGGGCTGGTGCTTCTGCACATTGAAGCAGAGTTGTGATTTTAGTATCCTGGACTTTTATCTGCAGTGGTAAATTCATGTGTATGTCTTGTGTATGCATCCTGCAGATACAAATCCAAGAAGGCAGCATAGCAGTGCTACTGAATTTGTATTGTCTGGAAAGAGTTTGTTGTTTGTCTAGCCTGATGATGACTGTCTGTGATTGCTTGCGTGGTCTTGTCCTTTTGCTTCTTTGGGGTGTGGGGGTATAGGTAGGGTTGAAACCCTAAAGCCACATGCTCATACTTTTATGCCATTAAGAGGAACCCTAACTGGTGCATTAACACAGTTTTTGGTATGATAGCACCTCTATATTAGGGTTGAGTAAGCACTTTAATGCTAAACTCCAGTGTTTGCACTTTAATAACTGTGCCTCTGTTCAACAATTTACTTGAAATCTGGTGAGCTTAGAGATGGTGCAATGTTCCCAGGATCCTGAAAACGTCATTGCAATTGGTTCATGGAGGGCAAAGTTACAGAGGTGCAAAAAACACAAAAATTACATTAATGAAGACCTTTTTTGGCTCATCTATAATTAAAAAAGTAGGAGGAGGCTTTGAAACCAGAACCTTACAGATCTGATAGAGTTTGACTCAATATGCTTTCTTTTGTGTTTTTTATTTCCCAAACCTAAGTAGTTTTTAAAATATTTAAGAAAAAAATTTTAGTTTTTGAGCATGCACAGTATAAAAAAAATAAGTATTTTGAAAATAGTTTTTACAACCACATTTTTAATGTGGTCATTTTACAAGAGTGCGTTGGTGTATCAGATTGCAGAGCTGTTTCCTTCTCTGCATATGTTATTGTACTGTGTTCATTCAGCAGGGACAAGGCTATGTGTTAGTGCATAGCCCTGTCCCTGCTGAACATGCTATGCATGTGGGTTCCTTTTTTATTCAGCTGACTACCGCCATTATTCACATGAGTGACCTCAATGATTTCAACTGGACAGTGGAGTGCCCAATCTCTGCTGCCAGCTAAATGTGTTTATATTTAAATTTTTCTGACACTGGAATGCCCACTCCCTTTGCCAATTCATCACCTCCCTCTGTTTTGTTATTATCCTCTGCCTCCATAATGTCAATCTGCTGATTCTGGGGTGCCAATCCCCAGTGTCAGCAGACTGTAGCACCTGACCAAGTAGTCTGAGGCATCGGAGACCACATGATGCAGCAGACTGTGTAGTAGCACTTGGATCCAGCTCCCGTTATTCAGGGCTTTTACTTCAATTTAAACACCTCCAAATAAGGTGCTAACGACCGCAGAGAAAGCTATAAGGGTGTGGATTTACATGTCTATAACTTGGGTCAGGAATGGAAGCAGAAATGAGAACTGTGCTACTCCGACACACTCCACCAGTTTCTCTGGGGAAATCTGGCAAAAAAAGCAAGGCCCAGATGAATGGTGGCGGTAAACAACTCACTACTACAGCCTCCCACACTTTGGGTCTGGAGGCAACTCCCCTCACCCTGGGACTGTTCTTAAAGGAGCTGCAACCATTTAGGGATGACCTAAAGTCAGTCATTGCTGAAATAAAGCAGATGTCAGGGGCACTGGAAGACCTATCCACCAGAATGTCTGACACTGAAGCACGGCTTATCTCCATGGAGAAGAAATCTGATCATGTAGATAACGCAACAGTAGAAAACCGGCAATGTATTAAGATGTTGGAACAAAAAATTGAAGATTTGGAGGGGAGGAGCCATAGGAATAATGTGGTGATCCTAGGAATTCTGGAAAAAGAAGAAGGTAGTAATACCATTCTGTTTGTCCAGAAATTGATCGAGAAGCTTGCTGGCCCTTCTCCTTTCGGGGCCTCATACATAATAAAGAGGGCCCATAGAACACTGAGACCGATGCCAGCCCCAGGCCAACCACCTTGACCTCTGATGTTTAAATTTCTTAATTATCAGGAAAAGCAGTTCCTATTGTCAAAGATAAGAGAACTAGAGCAGGTGCTCTGGGAAGGAAACAAGATCTGAATAACCCGAGACCTCCCTGCCATGGTGAGACAAAGGAGAGCCGTTTTTTCATCCTACAGTAACGAAGTTAATAGCAGTGGGAATAAAATTCCACATGGGGTACCCCGCTCACCTCCAGGTAGTGATTTTGGGTGCCTGGATGTCTTTTGAAGAAGTTGAACCTGCTTTGAAGGCATTACAAAAGAAATACCCCGATCTCTTCAGAGCTCATTGAATGATCATGAAAGGAGATGCGACTTCGTGGAGAATTATCAATGCTTCTGTGTGTAGATGAAAACAGCGAGGAGGGACTGCAAAAGAAGGCCAGTCTGTTGCCAAGGAACTGTCTATGGCAAATATGTGTTTGAATAATTTTGTGGGCTTGGCAGCCATTTAGCCTGTCTTAAAATCTTTAGGGGGGGTTTAGAAGGACTGGAATCTAAGGACACTAGTGAGGACTTGCCTAGACATGCACGTCTTCCTTTATTTTTCTTTCCCTTCCCCTTCTGCAGATTCACCTAATACCTGTAGAGGTAACAAGTTTTTGCTGGCCACGATCGTGCTGATATTTAGGAGTGCACGGTAAGGGGAAGGTTTTTAGTTTGGGTCAAATATATTTAAGTTTACATAAACAGGAAATATTATAATGCGGTTTCACCATAAGAGGGTGCTCCTCACTTACATTTGTTGGAATTGGTGGATTATAAAGCTCTACCGAGGTTATTTTGGTGTTGGATGGTCAGTCATGAATCAAACCTCTAGACTGGAATGTTTTGTTAAAATTAGGAAAGACTGGTAACGGACACCCTCACAATATAAGGGGACTTTTTGCAGAGCAATTTCATCAAAGTGAATAGATGGTACTGTGAAAAGATACGTGCGGATATTAATGGGGGTGATAATCCCGATTTTCTGAATCTATATACACACTGTTGGTTTGATTTATATTTTTTGTATTTGCAAAATTTGGGTTTGAAAGGGTATCTCTTTAAGCTCCTGGGTAACAGGAGGGAGAATACTAGGGACTGACACAGGACCAACTGTATCGTGTTCCAATGATGGGGGGGGGAGAATGTTGGGGTATTTTGATCTGGATATTAGTTAATCTCTGTTATTGTACATCTTTAGGGTGGAGGGAGGGTAGGAGGGAAGGGATATCAACTACTAGGAGAGCAATAACAGTGCTAAGGTTGGTATATTTTTGGTACCCACATGACTCCCTGTGCAGGAAATGGAGATCACTGTTTTACTAAATAGACATAATGGCTAACTGTATACGAACTGTGACATGGAATATCAGAGGGGGTAGGAAAAGAAGGAAGCAATATCAGGTGTTACATCACCTAAAGTTATTGAACATAGACATTGTCTGTGTTCAAGAAATGCACCTTTTGGATGTTGAGGCGTCCCAGCTTCGTAGACAACAGTAGAGTCAGTTTTTGGAGCTGAGGGAACAACAAATAGCTGCAGGGTCATGATTATTATCCATAGGAAAATTCCATTGAATACAATTAAAGTGATTAAGGACCCATTGGGAAGATACATTTTCATTCAGGGTTTACTTTATAATAAGGAGATAGTATTAGGTAGTGTATACGGACCAAATTATGATGCACCCGAATTTTTTACTCAACTAACACAAATTTTGCAAACATACCTTTCCATGCCCATGATCATAGGGAGAGACTTTAATTTAATGCATTTTCTGATGATGGACCAGTCAAGTCCACAGAGGACGGGTCTTTCTCCTGCTCAAAGGGCATTATGGGAATTTCTGGACCAGACTGGAATGTGCGATATCTGACGGATATTACATCCCTTAGACAGGGAATATACTTTTGTTTCCCCAGTTCATTCCTCCTCTTCGAGGATAGATTATATACTCCAGCCTCATTCCTTAATACCTGGAACCCTGGAGGCCTCGATCCTGCCTGGGACTCCCTCGGATCACTCCATTGTCTCCTGTCTGATATCAATGGTATCACTGCCAAAAAGAGGCTCCAGGTGGAAATTAAATGATTTATTGCTAAAGATACTTCTCTTATTAAACAGATACAGGAACAGATTGATAACTTCTATAATTCTAATTTCAATGCCCAGGGAAGGCCGGATATGTTTTTGAGAGCCTTTAAATCATATCTCAGAGGGGTTTTGATTAGCATGGCCACATATAGAAAAAAGGCTTCCAGTGCTAGACTGTCCCATTTGCTCTCCCAAATTAGGACTCTAGAAAAAGATCTTTCCCCTACTTCACCAGAAACTGTCAGGCAAGAACTGATTAAACTAAGAGCCGCACACATGGAACTTCTTCGGGAGAAAGCAGATTACTCCATTTTAAAAACTCAGGCTTTGTATACTGATCAAGGGGAAAAGGCAGGCCAACTTTTGGCACTCAGGGTTAAACAAATGGAATCATCTTGTTATGTGACCTCAATATCGTCATTGCAAGATGGTTCCCTTAAAACACAGCCAGAAGAAATTATAAAAGAATTCACAGCTTATTATAAGGAGTTGTATGGCCCTATGCGATCACCCCCAACAGTACAACAATTGCAAGCCTATCTACAGGAGTCTAATTTACCTTGGCTTTCTCTGGAACAGCAGAATAGAAATTACCTCGGTTATAGGCAACTTACCAGTGAATAAAACCCCGGGGATAGACGGATACTCGGCCTTATTTTATAAAACATTTCAGACTCAACTAATTCCAATGCTTCTCCCTCTGTATCAACATATTTTATTGAGCATGGATACAGATCCCTCATTATTTGAAGCACTGATTGTCCTGATTCCCAAACCAGATAGACCCCATGATTGTGTAACCAACTACCGTCCTATATCATTAATAAATCAGGATATAAAAATCCTGACCAAATTGTTGGCTAACCAGCTCAACAAGGTAATGGACACCTTGATAGGATCAGAACAGGCTGGATTTCTGAGACGTAGGTCCTCTGCTGACCACTTAAGAAACCTTTTGCATGTCTTTTCGACGTCCAGGGATGCTCTAGTCTCCCTGGATGCTGAGAAGGCATTTGATAGGGTTCACTGGAGTACCTTTTTTTATGTTTTGGAAGCCTTCGGTATCCCATCTGGCTTTATAAGCTGTATCCGGGCATTGTATAAATCTCCCTCCGTGCGGGTGGCGGGAAATGTTGTGATTTCGGATAAATTCACCCTTCATTCAGGTACCAGGCAGCGCTGTCCTTTATCCCCATTATTGTTTAATCTTTACCTGGAACCATTAATTAGAAGGTTACAAAATTGTCCAAATGTCCAAGGGATCCCCATTCATCCTTGTGGAATAAAGGTATTGGCCTACGCGGACTATCTCCTCCTCCAACTTTCCAGCCCTGGTTCATCCATACCATACATGCTGGACATCATTGCCACTTTTGGCAGAATGTCCAATTATAAATTAAACATAGGCAAAACAATGGTATTCCTGCTTAATCATAGACTCTTTAAATCTTATATAGCCATTTTCGGACTTAATTGGAAGCAAGACTCCCTTAGATATTTAGGCATAGAATTATCCCGAAGCCCCAAGCAAATTATAAAGTTAAATCTGGACTCTTTGGTAATCAATATCACCCATGCTTTGAATAGATGGGCCTCCCTTCCTATTTCATTATGTGGAAGAATAAACCTCATTAAAATGGATGTTTTCCCACACTTACTATACCCCCTTTCCATGCTTAACATCTGGCTTCCCTTATCTTGGTTCAGGAAATTACAATCCCTGTTCACCAAATTCCTCTGGTCGAGCAAAACCTCCTGAATAGCCTACCACACCTTGATGGTCCCCAAAACCAAGGGGGGCTTGAGATTCCCTAACGTGAGTCTTTATTTTTGGGCATCACATATTAACAAATATATGAGATGGATATCCCAGGGAAATCTATATATGGCTCCGGCCTGGCTTAGAATTGAACTATCACTGATAAGGGCATCTGGTTTAAGCCCTGAGGGATTGTTACATATTAGGGAAAGTCTCCTCCCCCTAAAACTTAAAAACTTGACAATTTCCACATCCTTAAAAATTCATGCACAGATTTGTCGATTCCATAGGTATGATCATACTAAGGATCTCAGTCAGCCAATAGTAGGTAACCTTCACCTCAAGATAGCGGGAAAACAGATCCCCCAGTCCTAGCTCCCCATAATACAGGATTTGGAGGCCTCCTATTTTATTAAAGATAATGACACATTGCTTTCAATTCAGGAAATTATCGCTAAATTAGGCATCTCTAGCAGGTATACATTCAGGGTTATTCAACTCAGACATACTTTAACACGATCCTTAGGCCATAAACCTAGGATAGTTCATTCTATTCTGTTCTGCAAGGAACTAGGAGTACTCAGTGGAGGCCCTAATGCAATATCCAAAATTTATAGCACACTGTTTCTCTGGAAGTTTCCAGATAGTTTGGGACCAACTGGTCTATGGGAATCCTTTTTTCCAGACCATGATATTAACTGGACGACCATCTGGTATACCTGTTATAAATTATTTAAGCAGGACAGGCTAAGATTAATGCAACTTTCTATCCTGCATAATGCTTACTATACACCTTTTAAGTTGGCTAAGCTGGGATAAAGACTACCACATTATGTGTTAGATGCCAATAACAGGAAGGGATGTTATATCATATTTTCTGGGCATACCTGAAAGTCTCCCCATTATGGCATAATATTATGCAACTTACGGATCCCCTTTTAGGTCTTAAGGATTTATTTATTCCTAAAATTTGTCTCTTGAGAGACCTTTCTGGCATTAAGATTCGCAACTGGAAGTATCATATAACACTCATTGCCATGTCTGTCAAGAAGTTGGTATTACGTCATTGGCTTGACCAACAAGAAATCTCCTATAACGAATGGTTAACAGAAATCCTGGCAAATCTACGTACCGAGAAAGCCATTGCTAATTTGAATAATACAATGAGCAGGTTTAAAAAGTTATGGGAACCCTTTTATGCTCTCTACTCATTATAAGGTGGTTCATATGTTAAGTATGTATTAGTGGGTCATGAAGTTAACCCAGATAGGAAAAATCTTAGTATGGCATGTCATACTACCTGTCGTCTAGTAGGTAAGGGAGGGGGGAAAGGGTGGGAGGGGAAGGTGGGGCAGATTAAGGGAAGGGGAGGGGCAGATTTAAGAGTAACCTGTGACTAATGTAAACGGTCTCTATGTATGAATATCTGCTTTGTTTGCATTATGGAAAATAAGGTTAATAAACTATAAACTGCAAAAAAGTAGTCTGAGGCACCAAGGCACCCGCCTCAGGTGCCCCCAAGACTCATGCCAACACCAGGGTGCCCAATCCTGTGTCAGTGGTTGCTAAAATAAATTATTCCGAGATGTTTTTTTCCTTTTTGTTCGTTTGCTTAAACCTGTAATAAAGAAAATGGTCCCTCACTGTCTGTCACCATTCACACACACACACCTGACCCCCCCCAAGTCAGCACCCACCACTCCACACCTTCCTTACCCTATACCTACCTACTGGAGGTCCAGTGCAATAATCTTCTCTGGAACAGAGACACATTTTCTCTCTTTAATACCTGACCAGGAACTGAGGAAATCAGGTAAGTGCCATATAATATATTTGAATGTGTTTTGAACTTTTTTTGCTCCCAAATTTTCAACATGGCCCTTTTGAGACCTCACCTCATGAACAAGAGTTGTGGATTTTTTCAAATCTCTTCTGAAAGATGATTTCTCTGTTGCTGCATAATATCAACTTTCAGGTGGGATTCAAAAATGCTCACCTGCCAAGTTCATGAGGTAAGGTCATAGGAAGCCTTTTTTGAAAATGTGGGATAAAAATATATAAAAAAAAACTAACACTGTTATGAATGTACATTGACATTTTGCTATGCTCGTTCATAACTTTGATAATTTTCAATATGCTTGACCCCAAATTTTCAACATAGTCATTTTTTCACACCACCTCATGAACGTGACAGCTGCCATATTTCAAATCCTGGCCAAAATATGTTTTGCACCTGTGGGGTGAAATGATGTTTCAGAGGGGATTTGAAAATATTCACCTACCAGGTTCATGAGGTGGGGTCATAAGAATGCTATTTTGAAAATTTGGGTCAAAATATTATTTAACAATAAAGTTATTGAGGCATGTTGACATTTTTCAATGCATGCTCATAACTTTTGTAATTGTTACTACTTTGACCCCAAATTATCAACATAGTCAATTTTTCACATCATCTCATAAATCCAACAACTGTTGTTTTTCAAATCGTGTCCCAAATGTGATTTTACACTTGTGATGCAAAATGGCATTGCGGCCAGTATTTTATAAAGGACACCTGTCAAGTTCAGAGGGAGGACCAAAACAAGACTATAAGAGACATTTTGGGGTAAAAACAGCACATAAAAAATGTATAAAGTAAAGTTGTTTGCAGGGACAGCCATTGACCCAGTGGTGGCCATGTTGCCTTCCTGTGCCAGTGACCTGAATTTCAGTGGAAGCTTGGTAAGCTGGCTGAATAGGCCAAAGTTGGGAGAAGGTGCTGCAGTATTGTGCACTGGCCCCAGACTGGGGAGGGACAGAGCAGTGTTCTGTTACACACACACCACCTTGTAGGAGGCTGTGGAACCTTCCATCACAAGGGGTTGATATACAAGGTACTTTAAACATAAAGCAATATTTGTCTGATACATGTGGTCAGTGTCCTCCAACACTGATGATGATATCCACTGGACCTGTGAACATACAGTGGAAAACATGTTAGTATAGACAATAAAAATACCAATTAGCTGTGCAGGGTGGAAAGGGGTTATAGTTTAATTTTGGGGGCTTTAAAGTGGGTTGGTTGACAGAGTAGATACAGGTACCATGGCACTAACCTGTGTTTGTGGATGGACATGGGTCACTCATGGAGGCCAGTATGAGGGATATGGAGAGGATTCAGCTTCCTTGCATCCACTCTCCTCTCAGGGTGTATGTGGTGGGGGGGGAATTGCTCCACTTATTGACCACCACTTGGGCAAGATGAAGCCACCTCCTTTTGCACAACCTGTAACACCAACAGAGCAACACACTGGCAAAGTGTCTAACAGTCACAGGGG
The DNA here is from genome assembly GCA_016271365.2 of Neoceratodus forsteri. Lineage (NCBI taxonomy): Eukaryota > Metazoa > Chordata > Ceratodontiformes > Ceratodontidae > Neoceratodus > Neoceratodus forsteri. The sequence continues at coordinate 584,313,425 of CM028131.1, forward strand.
AGTGGACCACTCTCCCCATCTTATCATCATCAAGGGGAAGATGGGGAACAAATTAAGTTCCTGAGATGCGGGGGGACAGGGCTCGGTGCCTGACAGCAGAATGAGGCCTGTTGCTGGTGTGGGGCCTGTAGTGACCCAACTTTCATCCTGTGAAGTACACTTTCCCCAGTTTTCTTTCCACCCTACCTGTGCAGATGCAGTGCAAGGGCCCATCAGGCCTCGAGATGCAAGGCAAACCCCTGACACCTGTTGCTGTAGGCAGAGTGGGGTTGGGGTGTTGGGCTTGGAAACCCTAATGCAACAATTCCTGACTTTTGTCACTTTAACTAACTTATGCATTACTTAAGTTTTTTTTTCAGCTAATTTCCTTACTTTTTCAGACAGTATAATTGTATCCTTATTTTTCTGTGGGAGGACATATCCCTCCAGGCCCTGTGCTCCAAGCCCTCCATTGATGCATATATGTATGTAGCTGTGGAAGCACAGGGCCTTCCAGGTCCTGCTCTTCCATCTATAGGACAACAGTGACAAAATTGTCAGCATAGCCATGGTATTATCCCACCTCATGTACCTGGTGCAGAAAATTTGGAAATCACCATGAAAATGTAACTCTGCACAACTGCAATGCCATTTCATGCCACAGGTGCAAAAACACATTTTGGTCATGAGTAGAAAAATGACAGCAGTGACATACATGACGTGGGGTAATAAGAAGGTTGTGTTGAAAATTTGGGGTCAGAATATTTAAAATTCCCAAAGCTATGAGTGTAATTGCAATGAATGGTCATAACTATGCCATTTTTAATAATGTTGACACCAAATTTTCAACAATGCCTTCTTATGACTGCACCTCATGAACAATAGGACTGTCATTACACAAATCCCGCCAGAAAGGTGAGTTTGTTAACCAATCATGAAATCACCTTTCTGGTGGGAGTTGCATAAAGACAGTCCTATTGTTTATGAGGGAGGTTCCCCAAATGGCTATGTTGCAAATTTGGGGTAAAAATCTAAAGCAATGCCAAAGTTATGCATAAAAGTTGAACCCCCCCCCATTGAAATATGTTGAATTGCATTTATTTTAGTTTCTCATATTGCAGTTGCCGGTTCCAGCAGCAAGACATGTCTTCAATTGGCAGAGCAGACGTCAAACCTGGAACCTCTTCAGGTGACTCAGAGTGCGTTAAGGTGTAAAGGGGGTTTGGGGAAGGTGGGTACACAGTGGGAGATCAGGCGGGGGATGTGGTTGTGGCTGTGATCAGCGATGGACTTTTTTTTACAGGTATAAAAAATTAAAAACTGACTTTGAAGGACGGTTTTCTTATTTTCAGCAGCAACTGAACATGGGAGGGTGGCAGATGCCACTAGACACCAACAAAATGGAAAACTTAGTATCAGGAATCAGGGAGGGAGTGCTACTAGACCACTAGGAAATGTTAATGATAAAAAAGAATATTAAGATCAGGCATTGGGGAGGGAGGGCCACTAGGTTACCAGGAAACATAGAAACATAGAACTTGATGGCAGATAAGGACCGCTTGGCCCACCTAGTCTGCCCATTTCTCTACCTAATGGATAAGCTGCAGATCCTAGTTAACCAACAGCCTACTTCCTCCTACCCCCCACTAGAATTGCCTTATGTCTGTCCCATGCATTCTTGAAATACCCCACTGTTTTTGACTCTACAACCTCCTCAGAAAGGCTGTTCCATGCATCTACAACCCTCTCTGTGAAGAAATACTACCTCACATTACCTCTGAACCATCCCCCCTCTATCTTCAAATTGTGCCCCCTTGTTCTTGCACATCTCTTTTTCAGGTATGTTTCAGGTATTTGATAGTTTCTATCATGTCCCTCCCCCCAATTCCTCCAGACTATACATCTTAAGCTCCTTTAGTCTTTCTTCATATGTCTTCTGGTGCAGACCCTGCACCATTTTGGTTGCCCTTCTCTGGACAGCCTCCACCCTGTCTATGTCTTTGTGGAGATAGAGTCTCCAGAACTGTTTACAGTACTCCAGATGTGGTCTTACCACCTGTCTGTGCAAAGGGCCAACAACTTCCTGTTTTCTACTGGTGATGCCTCTTCCTATGCATCCCGGTATCCCCCCAGCCCTCCTTACTGCCTTCTCACATTACTGGACCACCTTTAGGTTATCAGATATAACTACCTCCAGGGTCCCTTTCCATTTTTGTTGTTGTCAGTATCTCACCCCCCATTGTGTACTCTTCCCCTGGTTTTTGTTTCCCAGGTGCATTACTTTGCACTTCTTTGCATTGACTCTAAGCTGCCATATATTTGACCATTCCTCCAACCTTGCCAAGTCCCTTTTCATCCTTTCCACCCACCTTGCATATCAACCCTGTTGCAGATCTTTGTGTCATCTGCAAAGAGACATACTTTTCCTTTCATTCCCTCGACAATATCACTTGTAAAGACATTAAAAAGGGCCAGCCCCAGTACTGAACCTTGCAGTACCCCACTAGTAACCCTTCTTTCTTCACTGCAGACTCCATTTACTAGTACCCTCTGTGTCCTGTTGTCCAGCCAGTGTTTTACTCAGGCTACCACCCTGGGACCAACTCCCAGGCTGGCTAATTTTTTTATTAATCTTTTGTGCGGGTAGGCCATGTCCACAGCCCCTACCTGGTATACTACTTTGGTCCCCCAGTAAAATAAATCAATTAGATTAAATAATAAATAAAAAGTTAGTTACATCAGGGATATGTGTGTGTGTGTGTTTACATACAGCAATAGGGGATTGGATCTGGGGGGTGCTGAAGCAGGGAAATGTGGCCAACAGTCCAGTAGTATGCCACAACCTGCGTCGGAATCAGGGAGGGAGGGCCATGAGACCACCAGAAAAATGTAGACTGCACTATATGTCCAAAATTTAAATATTTTCCAAGCATATTCAGCACTCAGAGGGTTATTGCTATCTTCATTAAGTACTTTTTGCTCTTTCATAAGATATTTCACCCTTTTAGGGTATATTTTAGAAGTTTTTTTATTAATCACTGGGCCTGATTTTCAAACCCACTACTTTTCAGCAACCTGCATCTTCCACAGGTGACACTGAGCATCCATAAATTGTAGCAAAAGATTGAGCTTTGGTGGTACAACCAAATGTTTTGTTGCAATCTGCAGAGAAAAGATGGTTGTTTTGAGAAAGAAAGTGATGCAATTTGTGGCAAATCAATGCCTTGGATATTAAAACATATTTCTGAGCATTGTGTAAAATACTGACTCCAGAATCTTATTCCTCAGGCCCGATTAAGTAAACACAACTATTGGTGTTTACCAAAAGTCAGTATGTTTTTCAAAATATATATTTGTTTTGCCTCACTAACTGAAAACAAGATGGCAGCAGCATAAAAGAGGATATCCCATTTGCAAAAGCGAATGACACTTTAGCGAACATGAAAATACACTTTCACATGGCACATCTAACATATCATAGGACATAATGGGAAACTTTGATATTTAATAACTTTTGGATGGATTAATATTTTCTTACCAAAGCTTCAAATGGCACTTCTGTAATCCAAGTCTGATATTTTCTAAAAATGTCAGGCCAAACACTGAAGTCATTGTTGAGAAGCGTTGTGAAAAAAAATTGACATCAAAATTCTCATTTTCACATTTTATGACACTCTGCAACTGCAAATCCAACTGGAATAAAACTTCCCACATTAAGTGATCTATTCTCTCCAACAGCACATGCAAAATTGAATGTGAATCAGTTGAATAGTAGCAAAGTTATTAAAGTGCAGAGGGAGTGGAGTAAGATGGCTGCTTGGCTGGTGGTGATTAGTGAGGTATCTGACAGTCCAGAGATCTAAATGTGAAGACCGTGAGTACAGCGTTAGTAAAATTACAGTGTTTTAATGCTGGTAAAATGCAAGGACAGGCAAAGCGGCTCCTCTGAGGAGTATATTTCAGCTTGCATCCAACCAATGGAGAAAATCTTTTGACCCAAGACCAGCCCCAGAGGCCAGAAGATGCCTGACATTGCTGCTGGAGGTGTTGAGACAGGGTCTTCTGTCCTGCAGGGCTGTAGCTCCACCACAAACCTTCAACCGCGATCTGTGCATGGGACTCCAGGTTTCCTGAGAGAACACATGAGACAAATACCCAATGCAACAGTCACAGAGGATATCCCAGATTCTTTTTAGCAAATTGATCAGAAGGAGACAAGCCCACAAAAGCTGCAGAATTTAAAAAGAATGGATGCTACTGAATCTCCGACTCAGCAGGGGCACCTTAAGGAAACTAAACATACCTTGGAGTCTATGAGGGAATCTACCGAGACAATACTACAAGGGTTGAGCATCTTGACTGTAAGTTTGAAGCTTTGAGTCAAAAAGTTGACTTTATCCAGAAGGCGGTCAAGCAAAATAGAGAAAATATTGGCAATTTGTGTAACTCTGAGAATATACAAAAAATAATTGATAAAGTTAAAGTGATTGAATTGTCGGGTGTATGACTGGCTAAAGATAATTACAACTTGAACAGAAAAACTGAAATGTTAGAAAACCCATCAAGATACCAGAATTTGAGAATTGCAGGACTGCCCTTGAAGTTTGATAATGATTTTGAAAGCATCCATCATTTGGTAAAAGATATTTTTGTAGTAGTTTATGATTTACCCTCTGACAACCTCCCTTTCATGACTAAAGCATTTAGTGTACTCAAAAGTCAGGAATTAAAAGATGTATCAAGTGAGAATAAGGCCACAATTTTCTTCTCCTTGGCATTTGAATCTGATCAGAACCATATTGTTAAGCTTTCAAGAATGAAAGGAATGTTGTTATTCTACAGAACAATGAAGGAGGAAGTTTCTGTCGTATAGATAAGATGTGTTAGAGCTACTGTAGGAGCTCAGTTTCAGCTACTCGCACCAGCCAAAGTGCGGATCAGAATCAAAGAGAAGACTTGCATATTTTGTGAGACTGACCAGTTGGCAGTTTTTTTGTGGGGGCAATATAAGGAATCTGAAGATTGTTCTGAATCCCCTACCACATTAGAACTGGAGATGTCAGCTGTTGCTGAAGCTGTGGAGAGCTTTGGAGTTTAAAGCAACCTATTGTCTCTTGTAGATCTAGAGATTTGATACATTTATTATCTATGTTGTGTGACGGGGCTGTAATATTAAAAGAAATGGGATATTTAAAGTAAAAAAGTCTTAAAGAGGTGATTTGCCTCAGATTTGCTCACCACAGCAGATATTCAAATTTTCTTTTACATGATATGAGTACCCTTCCCACCTTTCTGATGTGTTGGACTGGAGACATTCCTCTAAACATTGATTTTTTTCTTTTTTTCTTGTTCTCCTTGTTCCTTTTTTTTGAATGAATGCATATTTACAAAAGAAAAAATCAAAAAAAATATTATATGATAAAGTGCAAAGTTTGTGGTTTAACATAGAAGTGACAATTGAACCCTAACTACCCTAACTATTGAGGTGTGACCATGCCCCTATAATATTACACACACACACACATATAAATATATATATATGTAACCCCCTTGTTCCCAGGGGTTACTAGAATCCCAGTTAGAATCAGTGACAGGCAGGGAAAGGGAGCTTGTGAAATGTCAGGTAAATGGATTTCATAGTGTCACACTCTGTGTTTCAGTCTCAACTGAGCTAGAGTGATGATGTAATCTTAAAACTCTCACAGCTGCATAATCCACACTTGTCTAGCTGCAAGGGAGATAGCTTTAGAATATTGAGTTAGAGTGAGTGATTTGGTAGAGTGGAGTTCCAGGAGGAGGCCGCAGCTGCTAGGCAGCTTCTCATTTTTAGCTCTGACAGAGAGCTACCACTGTGTGTTGGGTAGTTTGTTCTTGCCCTAGAAAAAGAACATAGAAGACAGATATTGAAGTGGTGAAAACCTTTCCAAGTGGGTTTTCCATTACCCAATCCCAGGAGGGATGGGGCGATCTTCAGGGTGTGGGACAATCCCCTCACCCAGACTGTCTAATGAAGCTGCCTGTGCCAACTTTAGACACTGTGAGTAGTACTTTTGTGTTCAGCCCAGGAGGGGCACCTGCATTCCTTGGTGAATTTTCTCTGACAAAAGGGACCCTGTCACCTAGCCTGTTTCTGTTTTTAAAAGTGTCTGCCTACATTGGAGTCTATAGACAGACACTGTCCAAGTACCAAACTTTTAGTCATGTAGTATGTTAAGTGTGAAAAAACATTTCAAGATAGCATCCATAAGTTTTCTCTGAGGGTGTTATTAACCAGATGAATGGTTGAGTATAAACTTGGAAGCAAAAGGTGGGAAACCCCCCATCTTGAGTAACCAGTTTACCTCTCTTGGTTCACTTTGGGGACCAGCTAGTTTTTCAGTCAGTGCATTTGGCCAGTGCCTGGTGGATATAGTTACCCAGATGTGGGTTTTGGATTCTCTCTTTTCGCTTCCCTTCAGTGTAGTGGGTGCTGGAAGATTTTGAACCAGTATGTGCACTTTGGTGGCCATGTGTGCCACCAGTATTCCTCATGAAATATGGGAAAGTGTCCTAGTACTAGCCATGTATGCCTAGTCGAGAGGAAATGTACCAGAGACAGGCCATGTGTGCCAGTCTCCATTTCGGAACCTGAGAGTTCACTGTGTGTGTTCATTATGCTTTCAGTAGTAGCCAGATACATTGCCAGCTATTTCCAGATATTTCGTGACATTTCTGTAGAGTTTATGTCTGCTGCCCCTACTGTGGAAATGCAGAAAGCAGGAGATTTCTCTAGAAACATCATAGAAATTTTGGGAATTAGCTGGCAATGTCTCTAGCTACTACTGTATGCTAAATCAGAATTCAGGAATGTCTGTACCTCAGTAATCTGCATTACTAGTATGTGTAGCCCTGTGGGGGTCCAGCTTCACTTTGTGATTTATTTCTACATAGTTACATGAAAAAAAGCCACACTCTAGAATCTCAACCTGGTTTGGAAAGTATTGTTATTACTTCCTTATCTGGATTACTTGGGTGCCCTTGTCCTGAAGTGCAAACCTAGCATGATTGTGAGCAAACATTTTCTCCCAGGGACCTGGGTTGCTGGTCATGGTAAATGGTCCCCCCAGGTGTGTGCCAGGTAGTTGCCACACTTGGTTGCCTGTGTTGTGATAGCAGGCTCAGAGAAATGTGTGTGCATGTTCTGTAAACCTCCATCCCTCTCATTTGCCCCTAGACGCTATGTGGTGAGAGGAGCAGCCCTGCTAGTTAAACAAAGAGGGCCGGTGGGGGGAGGAGTTTACAAAAATGGGAGCACGTCCAACGATGTGTTTGAATTTGGGAAAAAAATAAGAGATGTTTGCTCAGGTTGTGGCTAGCATTGTATCTGTCTGGCAGTTGGTAGCTCAAAATTAGAAGCTTTGTGCATAAGGGATTTGCCCAGAGTAGTGCCATCTGTATGTGTCACTGTGTGCCTGCTGTTCATGTGCTGTTGTGATGGTGCAAATGTTTACCAAGGAGCTGTAAAGCCTAATTGTGTGTGTGCTCCTTGTCCTGCATCAAAAAAGAATGCCTGCCAGCTTTTGTTTTCAAGCTGTGACAGGAAAACGTATTGTGAACTGTGGAAAACAAAGAGACAATTGTGCCCTGAAAGTTTCAAATGCTTGCTGTGTGAACTGGGAGAGTCACTAGAGAAATAGCCAAGAACAATGATTCAAAATGGTGCTCCCACCATGAAGTTACAGTTAAAAGAAAAAATGTTGTTTTGCAGTTTAAGTTTTGCCTGCTTAACGTTTGCCGTGAAGGAGAAAAGTACAAGAAGAGAGAGAGGCTAATTTGCATGGCATTAAGTGATTGGTGAGACTGCAAACAGTCCCCCCAGCCAGCTTCACAATGCTGCCCAGTGTTCGAGAGGGAGAGAGCGAGTGTTGTGCAAGCTGGTAGCGGGAGAATCATCGCAGTGACTGTAAACATTCTTCTTCTGTAAAGACAGACTGTTTTCTGTGCTAAATAAGGCTCAACACGTAATCTGATCAACTGGGAAGAAAGCGCGGTGTTTGTAGTGAATGAATGAATATTTTATTGATCGACTTTTTAAAAAATGTGATTACAAATTGTGCAACATACATATTTAAAAAACAAACTTTTTCCATGTGAATAGATACATTAATTCACATAAACAATGTTAAAATTATTTAGTCTTTGCAAATTCTTTATAAAAACATTATAAACAGACACATAAACACAATAGTATATAAATATGGGGGAAATGAAAACTATGGTCAAATACCACTTCATAATATCCATTATCCTAATCTATTCTAGACAGGATTATTGCACATTCAGACAGGTTTATTATCTGGCAGGCATTTAATATGCAGTCTTTTCCTTTCTATAATATTACAGACTCCTGCAATTACCTCTAAATGTTTGAGGTTAATAGTTTTTAAATTATAATTATACTGATATTGGGGTTCCATATCCAAAGCTGCCAAAATATCCCCAATAAACATTTTCCCTCAAATTTATACAGCGGACAAAGCAGTACGATATGAAATGGTGTCTTCTTTTATATTACAGGCACATTTTCACACATTTGAAGTACCATACTTATGTTTTAAATAATTGGTATCAATATAGCCAAATTTAAATTTGGTATAAGATTTCCTATAGTACTGATTTTTAAGCTTTTTGAAGTACATTTCCAATTCAAAATACTCCTTATTTTCTGCTAACCAGAAGCTCCATTTATAGTTTATTACCCATTTAATTCCTTCTGCATATTCACATCTCTAATCCTAGTTTTGATCCTATCCCGAATTTTCCCTATGGAAATTACACAATTTTGTATTAAACAATCCAGTAGACCATATGATTTAATAATTGTATCCAGAATATTTATGCTTGGGAAAATGAATTCATTTTTCTGATATAACATTATTTCCTCAATGCAAGCTCTGGGTAGCCTCCTTTCTGGTATTCGATGTGTTTTCAACCAGTAGATAGATAACCTAGAGTCAACTGCACTCCTAATTGTTGTTTGGCCTAATTCCAATATAACCAGACCCAAGGCTGCACACTTCGGTAATTCCAGAAGTCTTTTATATACCCTAGTCATAGCTGTTTCTAAAGCTTCTAATTTCTCTAAACCCCAAATTTCTGCCCCTTATAAAATCTGACTATTTACTTTTGCATTAAATACTTTTAACATGCCCTTAACTGATTGACTCCCAATATTTATAAGAAAATCTCTCTAATGCTGGATATATTTTATTTATTTTTTGTACTGTTAATGAATATGCCTATACCACCTTAGATTATAAGAAAACTCAATCCCTAAATAAACAAAATATTTCACATACTCTATATGGTAAGTTTTAAATCTTAATACTATAGTTTTTCCCTTATTAACCTTTTGATGATTAAAAATAATATATTTAGTTTTAGTAAAAGTTATCTCTAACCCTACCTTGATGTATTCTTCCATAGATTTATTCAAACTTCTTCTAACACCTTTATAACATGTTGCCAATAATGCAACATCATCTGCATATGCCAGGCAAGGGCACCACCTGAAGCCCAAGCTGGGCATGTGCAGCTCCAAATCTCTCAACGCCTTCAAAGTTTTGTTCAAAAATATGTTAAATAATATAAGCGATAGTACACAGCCTTGTCTAAGACCAATATTAGTCAGGAAATTAGAAGTGCAATCTCCCTCCTCATTACATCTAATAGAAGTTACATTATTCCTATATAACATTATAAAAAGATTTATAGTGGTTTTATCCATTTTATAATCTTCCAGAACATTCCACAACTTTTCCCTATTGACTCTGTCAAAAGCTGCTTTCAGATCTATAAATTCTGTTTTTTAATATTGATAGATTTGTGTATAAGATGTACCAATACAAAACATTGGTCAATTGTGGAATGCTCTGGAAGGAATCCCGTGTGTACCTCATTTAGTATATCACTTTCAGTTAACCAAGTCATTATTCTCTTGTGTAATATTTTTGTAAAAAGTTTTGAGATGTATCAAATAGGCTTATAGGCCTATAATTGTTCTGGTCTGCCTTTTCCCCTTTCTTATGTATAGGTTTAATTATATTTTATCTCCAGGTTTTCAGTATCTTCCCTGTTTGTATTATGTAATTAAATATTTTAAGTATCTTACAGGGAGGAACAGGGTGCAGGAATACACTATTTTTAAGTGAAAGAATGTTCCAGAACTAGAGGTCATGGGATGAAGTTGGGGGGAGGATGATTCAGAGGAAATGTGAGGAAGAATTTCTTCACAGAATGGGTGGTGGACAAGTGGAACACCCTGCCAGAGGAAGTGGTGGGGGCTGAAACAATCACAAGATTTAAGAATGCATAGGATAGACATAAAGAAATTCTGGAGGTCAGGGTTAAGGGGCAACAGACTTCTAGGAAAACATAAAGTAAATTTACAAGCTCAAATGGACAGACTGAGTGGGCCATAGGCCCTTATCTGTCGACACTGTCTATGTATAAATATTATTTTTAAAGTGGGTGTCCACAGATTAGGATCTTCTTTTAAAACATCTACTGGGACACCATCTGGACCTGGGACCTTATGTTTTCTGGCAGAATTAATTGCCAATATTACCTCTTGTTCAGAGATTTGACAGCCAGAATAATCCCATTTTACAATATCTTGACTAATTTCTGAAATTTGTGGATCAAAAAATATTTACATAATGAGATTCCCAAGTCTGTGGATCTATATGACTCTCAATATTTTCTGTAAAATAATCCCAACCATGTGCTGCCATCTTCCAAAACTTTTTGTCAGCTTTCCTTTTTACTATCTTTTCATATTCCTCCCATATATGTTTTCTATAAGTCTCCTTTTTAATAGTCAATATTTTGTGTAATCTTTCCTTAACTTGTTTAACCTAATTTTATTTTGAGTTGTTAACCATATTTTTTAATTTCTAGCACATGTATTTATATCTGCTTTATACTTTTGGCATTCCCAGTCAAACTATTTACCTCCCTTATTGTCCTTCTTTATTGAAACTTTAGTGATTATTGAAGAGATATTTGCCATTATTTTTTCAACAGTCTCCAAACAAAGGACTGTGGATTCCTGATGTATTAAGTCTAAAACTATCTCTTACTTCATGTTCACTAAGGAGATCAATGGATTTTTGATTTTCAAAAAGATCCAATTTTACTCCCTTTATTTTAACAATATAATTTCTATTGTGTGATCTTATGAATATTGTTGGCCATAACTCAATTTTTAATTCTAATGGGCTATGCTCACTTTCTGTTCTTGAGCCTAATTTGAAATCTTGAAATTTTCTTATTAAATTAGTGGAAATACAACAATGATCTATCACTGAGGCACCTTTATCTCCAATATATGTAAAGGCGCCATCTGGGTCACCTCTAGACCACCAATTAATCAATATAAGGTCATTATCTTCTGATTCTTTATAGATTTGTTTACCTCTGTTACTTTCTTTTGTATCCTTAGACCTTCTTTGACTAGTTAAAGCATGAAGATTCAGAGCAGCACAGGCACCAGCTATATCTACTGAGGGCTCGAGATTGTGCCCCACCTGGCATTAAAATCCCCCACCAGATTAGACCTTGATCGGGGTTATTCAAAGTGGTCTCCTCTATTAATTTTGTAAATTTGGTTACTTCCCCATAATCCAGGAATCTGGAACCTATTGCTGATAGATATACATTGATAATCACAGTGGTCTTATTGTTAGCAGTCATGCAAAACTGGTAGTATACAGTCTAAACTAATTTCTATTTCTGTATAGCTTATTTGTTTAAAAATTTTGCACCAAGTTATAAGGCCACCTGACATTCTACCATATTGTTTCACTCTATTAGTTTTCTTTTGAAACATTTTGTAACGTTCCAAATTTATTTCTTCAATAATCCATGTTTCCTGTACACAAATAAAATAAAATAAATGATAACAAATATTCCCAAACAGAGGAGTCCACCAATTTATCCCAAATTCCTGCCATATTCCATGATAATAAATCATGATTCCCTATGTCTTCTGGAGGGTTCTGTAGTTTACTCTTCCTACTGGGTAACTGTCAGTTACTTATATCCTGTAGATTTTGCCATTGACTGTTATCTACACCTATCTGTTTATTCAGCACTACCTCTATCTTCTTATATATGTTTATATCATATCTATCCAATACTTCTGCTTTGTTTAAAATATAACCATAATCTGTCTTATTGTTTGTCAGAATCATCACCTGACCATCTGTCTCCCATCTCATTGCTTTTTTGATCCTTCCCTGTAATGTATTGTCTTTAGAGAGACTTTGCAGTAGATCCACTATTTTCACCTTAAGGTTAGATTTTGTTTCTGTGAGAAAGTTCCCAGTACCATAAATTGATATTGGAAAGTCTTTATTTTATACCTCCTGGCCTTTAAGCTCCTTATAATATTCTGGAAACAATGTTCCGATATTAACAACTCCATCCATTTCAAATCCTAATTATTGCAGTCTATCTTTTTGTTTTTGAATTACTTTTAGAGCATAACATTGATCTGAGAGTAAAAGTACCAGTTCTTCATTTATTAATGGTCTAATTATGCTCATTTTATCTAGAAGATTAGCTTGTTTAGAACCTCCCTGCATAATTGAACTCAGGAATTGTTTTAGATGCTTATTTAGTTTCAAATCAGTTTTTCTCAGAATTACTGGGACATTAAATAAGGGCAAAACAAAGTCAGTTTTCAATGTTCTTGTTAATATTTCTCTAAAGTTACTCTCTTTTATCTGACCCAATCTTTTATTTCTAACAACCATTGATGTCCCTTCTTCATTCATTATCTGCATTTCCTCATTTTGCCATATAGGTTCTTGTTTAACTCCATCTTTATTATTCTGTTTTTTATTTATCTTTCCCCTATGTTTGTTATCCATGTTTCCTTCCTTTTTTGCATTAGCCCCTTTGTGTTTTGTTTTTCTATTCATTATATTACCTATGCTTTGGAAAAAAAATGTTATTCAAGCTTATTTTAGTTCATTTTTTCTATCTCCTTTTTCTAATCTCCTATCCTTTAGTGATTTCTTTTTGGTAGAGTTTCTCTGTTTTACTGAACACACACTCTTCACCAATACCTTCTCTCATGCTGCTGTGAATTAGTGAATCATTTTTATTTTGTGTGAATATTTCTAAAGATCCCGAATTTACTTCCTGAAACTTGTTCTCAAATTCTATTTTTGGGTGACCCATTATTTTTTCCTTCCTTTTTCTTTCTTGAGTAACTCTCTTGTCCCATATATCAGGCTTTCCAGCTCTTAATTCCCTAATGAGCCTATCTTGTGTTTCATAAGTCTGTTGAAGCATTATTAATTCACTACCCTCACTTATGCTTTCTGCCATTCCCAATGCTGTAGAATTAAAAACATCTGATGCAACATTAGTATCATTAAGAGGGATGTCCAGCATAATTTCCCCTTCATGAGGGATTATTTCCAAATTTTGTTTTCTATAAGAGCCCAATTTGTTTTGTTGTTCCTTGGGTTGTTTCTGTTGTGACAATTTCCCAACAATAGACTCAATCCTTACTTTATTTTCAATTACTACCCCTTTCAAAAAGGATAACTCATTTCTGATTGTTAACAGCTATTCCTATATCATTGCATTAGCTAGCAAAGGATCTTTTAATGCATTAGTACATTCTCTAGTAAGTGTTTCTAAAACAGGCGAGCTGGGGTAATTCGGACTCATCCATTGGATTCCCTGATCAGATAACTCTACAATATTCTCTTCTACACAGTCAGTTTTCTTCCATGCCCTCCATTGTTTACATTGTCACAAAAGGAACCATACCCTTGTTTCATAGTTTGGATTCTTTTTATTTTTTGTTCTATCCTATTATTCGATTATATTGTCTCTCTTATGTCCTCTATTGTCTCACTTACTTACCTCATTGTTAACTATTTTTATTAAACTGGTGTTCTGAGATAATATTTTATTACTTTTTTCAGAGGCAGTAGGTATGATGGCATCATAACTATATCTTACTTCCTTACTGCCCTTCTTGTTCTTATTTTCACTACTGTCTCAAATTGGTGTAATCAAATTCTGAATTTCCATCTGCTGTTTTGATGTGGGACAGCCCTCTTGTTTTTGCCAGAATTACTTTAATGTTAACTATTTCATACTTGATGTAGATTTATTAACTGATTTCTGGTCCATTGGCAGTTCATGTGGCAAAATAAGTTCTACCACACTGGGCTCATCCCAGCCATTAACATCCTCTATTGTCCCTATTTCCTCCCCTTTTTTAATGAATATCTTCCCTGCCTACTGATTAGGGGGTGATGTCCCAGGCATCATTATTTTTATTTTATCCCCCTATTCAATAGACTTCTTTTTAGCTTTAATAATCAAACCCTGATTAATGTCAGTTACCCGCTTACTACTTCTTATGTTAACATGCATTTAATCAATCAGGGGTTAATCCTGTCTTATTCTGTTCAGTTTTATTATTTAAGCTCAAAGCACAACCACACCAAAGATCAGAGCTGACAAAATAGCAAACTCAAAAATAATTTATTACTATTAGCTATTAACTTATGTTAGTATTGAGCCAATTCTGCAGTGAAAAAATACCATACACAGAGTTATAAAGTAATATGTATAATTGTGGATAGGAATCCTTCTTTCATACAGCAAAATCACTTCACACAAAATGGATCAGTTATCCACCCTTTTAAGATTGAATATGGGATCTGATATGGGAATTCAGGTCTCAGTTTTCAGTTCTCAGTTTTCAGTTCTTTACTAAAGAGAATAAAGGGAATAAGGAAAATTACCAATATTGCCTTCTTATCCTTAAAAGTCTAGATGAAAATTAAGTATGAAAATAATCCTTGCAATGTCAGCGGACCTGAAAACAGTTCCAGTAATAGTTCCAGCAGTTCCACCAGCTTTCATATATAGAGCACCCAAACAAGTGGGATAGGATATCCAATTAGATGGACTGAGGCAGCTTAATTTGCTCCAGGGATAGAAAATGCCTTTGGCATACACTATGGAAAAAAACAATACAGAACAAATAGGGGTAACAGGTTGCAAATACCGTGCAAGTAAAATAAAGTGCAAGTAAAGTGCATATAAACAAGGTCAATAAAAGAAAAACATCAGATTCAACATATATCTAAATTACTCAATTTGCTATACACAATTGTTAAAAATATAAACTTGTATGTACTAATATATGTACTAATATATCAATGCCAATACACACTGATATATACTGTAAGTATATATTATTATATACTAACATACAATTTTATTGTATACAATACCACTTCACATACTAAATTCATTCATCAGTTTTTAGCTTGTCTCTCTCTTGTGCCTATTATAATACTAATCATTTAAACACAACTCATTCTGAAGGAACCCCACCTAAAACCTTTAAACTAACTGATAGTATTCAGGTTTTAACATAGGAGCTAGAAAAACTTACTTTTCCGCATTTTTTGTGTTAAACCTTTAATGTCTCTAATATTTTGAGATGGATGATTGAAATGGGTACAATGAGAGTGAACAAGTGAGTCATCCATACACCATTCACACTACCTATGCCCTTCTCCTGCTCCCTTTTGCTGATGCGGTGTTAGAGGAACAAAAAAATCTGCACTGGCTAGCTGAATCAAAAACTTCCAAACAGTCTTCATCAGCAATTTAATGGTTGACAAGAGCCATTAAAAATGCATCCAAAAGTTTAAAAATTAAATTAAAACAAAGCTATAGATAGATAGGTATTGAATGGGAGAAAATAGGAGTAAAAAGAAAACCTCTTCAGAAAACGCAGATCACAGCTTGCAACTACAAACTTTCTGCCCTCTTGCTCAGCCTCCATGCTTTCTGGCTCATCTGCTGGAAATGAATAGTTCTATGAGGGAATAAGGCTGACCTTTTAACCTCCCTGGTTACGTGAGTCTCTTACCCAATTGCACCACAAAAGGATAGCCCCTATTTTCCAGCATAAGTAATTAAAAAAAATAACCAAATAAATATGAATTCAATCTAGTTATATTCAAAGTATTCTGAGATGTTTAACACAAAACACAGGATAGGAAGGGAATGAAGGGCAATTGTAATCTCTGTTTATCTAAAAGCAATTGTTCTAAGCAAATGGTAAGCAATAAACACATCATTCCATTTTGATTAAAAAATTGTTAAAAGAAACATTTGAACATAAAAAAGCATATCACACAATGCCCAGGTTAGTGCAGTAAACAGAAAACCGAGCTGAAGCAAGAAAAAACTTAGTAGAAGATCTGCCTGGTAGGCTCAAGCCCCTGCAGGCTTTCTGAATGCTCTGTCACTGAGAGTAGGCTTCTTCCACCACTAGTACTCCACTCTCTCACTTGAAGGAGCTATCAGAGGGCTAAATACCATCCCACAGTCTCCCTTTAAAAAAAAATCTTTGTCTTAATACCAAAGATGGACTGGAAAGGTTAATAAATTATATCCTGGTGTATAGCAACAGTAGCATACCTGTTCCAGGATACAAAGAGTGTTTACTAACTCCTGCTGCAGCCAAACTCTTCAATTAGCCCAGTGTGTATCAAAACATCCTCACACCATGTTCATAGGGATAATCGACTGTATTGCCAGCCAGTTTTGACCCAGAGGCCTTCCAGGACTGGCTTTAGGCCAGGATTTTCCATACAAAAGCCAGCTAATGATTCATTGAGTACTATTTAGCAAAACTGAGCTCAAACTGTGTTGTGATTTTCAAAAAGCCAGCTGGATCTGTGTTTAATTAGTGTGATTGTTCTGCAAAGAAAGACTGTGAAAAGTAATCAGAACAAACAAGAATTCTGAGCAATAGACAGTGAGCATGTATTATGGGCTCAGCATCAGTATAATTTTCTGAGCAGTAAGAAAGACTGTGAGTTGTATGAGAGGCTGCAACAAACAGGCAATCCTGTTCAAGAAATACTGTGGCCTTAGTGACTTTAAGCAAGTAAAACAGATTGAAAGCTAATGGTAAAGTCCAAAAAATAATGTAGATGTGCTGAGGAAAAAAAGCAGTGCAGTCAGTACAGTTTGAGCAAAATTTATCAGTATGCAGTAAATCGGACACACAGTGGCTTGAGTCAGATGCAGATTGTTGATGCGCCAGGAGTGCTGCCACCGCCATTACAAGGTGGGGTAGTAATGTAAACACAGCAGCAGTGAACCATTTTGTGAAACTTTTCCAAGTAAAGTGAACTCAGTAATAACAGTGAACTTTTGTGTGTTTATCTACAGTCATGGCTTCAGGACCATCCCGCTACTTGGATCATGCCCAGGCTATGATAACTGAGGAGGTGGAAGAAATGTATTTCTCTGTTAAGGGTCCCAGTATGCAGCCTCAAGCACTTGCCTCAGAGGAGCCAGAAGAAGAAGTTGGTAACTCCACAGCCCTGCTCTCAGAAGGGGTCAGGGACAAGTTATACATAGCTTTGAGTATGCGGCACTGGAAGAACCAGGACTGGCTGTCCCCAAGCTAGGCTGAGGGTCACAGACTGATGAAGAGTAGTAAGGAGGAAAGACTGGTTCATAGGAAGGCAAACAAAATCTATGGAATGTCCTTTCCTACCTTTCTTCAGAGAGTCTGGGAGGAGATTGAGAAAAACAGGAGAGCCTGGCTAGTGGAAGATGCAACCAAAAACCTGGATCCAGGTGCAGCTTGATAAGTCAGAGACAAAGTTGTCAGAGGCAAACTCAAGTTTTGGAAGTTGGGCAGGACACTGTTCATAGACACTGTATGTTATGTGGAAGATAAAGGAAACAAGACTTTCCATAATGTGAATTATGAGCACCCAGTTGGGGTAATAATTTTTGCACCTACCCATTGTGGTACTACCCTCAATGTTACCTTTGTCCTGTGAATGTGCCCATGCCTACCCAGAGGGAAGCAGAGCAGTGGTAGCAAGTGTCTGCCATCCAGCCACTGCCATGCCCATGTTGTTCCACCAGTCTGGTATTCCAGGATCTGAGGTGCCTCCAGTTTCATCAGCCTTGCAGTGTGCCTTTCCAGTTTCATCGCCTGGCCTTCTGGATGACATCAGCCTGAGATGACATCATGAATGGTTTTCCTGATTCATTGCCTTGAATTTTGGATGACATCAGCCCAACTGTTCCTTTCCTGTTCCAAGGCACCATCTCCTAGATGACATCAGCCAGAGATGACATCAACCAAGCAGTTTCCAGATGTCCATCCTGTTTTTCAGAAGATTTCTGCCCAGCTGTATCTGAAAAATGCTGCCAGGGAGAGTCTTCAGCTGGAGATCCAGGTGATGTCCATTTTTTCTTTCTTCAAGGGACTAATAGGTCCAGACTTTTCTTACTTTATTGACATTGCAATACACATCCTACACCTGGCAGACTACAGACTGTTGCACTGTCCACAAAGACTTTCCCCTTTGGGATCAGTGCTTCACCGGGCTCCAGCCCAGGAGAGACTCTTTCATGAACCTTGCCTTCGAGCACTATTGTTGTCACTAGTGTGAACAGTTAAGGCCTTCCATCCTCAAAAGGTGTATTGCACATAATGTTGATATTTTCTACTGTTTTCTACTTTTCTACTATTTTTCTAAAAAAAATATTTTTGAGATTCTCCAGTGTTTTGATAGAATGGGTTATTGTTGTTGTACTGTGTGTTTTGCATGTTTGGTGTGTTTGTCTTTTTCTCTTTCAGGTGGATCCTGGTGAAGAAAGAAGAGAAGACAAGAAGAGGATTATAGGAACTCATCGGATTTCCTCTGTGCTTTAAAGTATATTTTAAAGTACTGTGTAGTTGTTAACATGTGTTAACCTTTTTCCTTCCACAGGTGTTCCACTGGCACAATATATCATTTGGGGGGTGAGGATATAGCATGTACCAAGCAGCAAAGGGATCTTGGGGTTATCATCTCAGATGACCTCAAGGTAGGGAAACAGTGTGACAAGGCAGCAGGTAAAGCAAATAGGATGCTGGGATGTATAGGCAGGGCATCACCATCAGGAAAAGGGAGGTCATAATTCCGCTATACAAGACACTAGTGAGGCCCCACCTGGAGTACAGTGTACGGTTCTGGAGACCATACCTACGTAAGGACATAGACAGGGTAGAGAAGGTTCAGAGGAGGGCAACAAAGATGGTGCATGGATTGCATCACAAGTCCTATGAAGACAGGTTGAAGGAACTGAACATGTACTCCTGGAGGAGAGAAGGAGAGAGGGTATATGATAGAGACATACAAGTATCTTACAGGGAGGAACAGGGTGCAGGAAAACACTATTTTAAGTGAAAAGATGTTCCAGGACTAGAGGGCATGGGATGAAGTTGGAGGGAGGATGATTCAGAGGAAACATAAGAAAGAATTTCTTCACAGAACGGGTGGTGGACAAGTGGAACACCCTGCCAGAGGAAGTGGTAGGGGCTGAAACAATCACGGGATTTAAGAATGCATGGGATAGACATAAAGGAATTCTGGAGGTCAGGGGTAAGGGGCAACAGACTTCTAGGAAAACAAACTGAACTTACAAGCTCAAATGGGCAGACTGGGTGAGCCATAGGCCCTTACCTGCCGACACTGTCTATGTATCTATGTAGGTGTAGTTGTGGGGGAGTGTAGGAGTGTAATGCTTAGTTAAGGTGTTAGCTCTGTGTTTGGTTTGCAGGTGTTTTGGACTGGGGGAAGCTCCCCTGTTTTTAGGTAGGTGTTTGGTTAGATAGGTTTTCCCTAGAAGACTATGGGTATAGATAGGTTGTGGATCTGCTCAGCCATAGGGGCTGCATTGCTGGTCTATTAGAGCTATGCTTTGGAAAGTTCTTCCAGGGCCACTGGTTCCCATAGTAAGATCATAGTGTAGGGGCTGATGCATGAGCCATTGGTCTATGGGCCCTTAGTGTTTTCTGATTGTGCCTGGCACATGGTAGGGGAAGAGGTAGTGCTATCTCCCCTTAGCCAATACCTAGGGTAGGATGGCCTCGTGCCAGGTAGGTAATGACTGGGGACAGTAATTTTCCAGGCTGAGGGTGGGTGGAACCCCCTTGTTGCCAGGGGTTACTAGAAGCACAGTTAGAACCAGTGGCAGGGAGGGAAAGGCAGCTTGAGAAATGCCAGGTAAATGGATTTCAGTGTCACACTCTTTCTTACAGTCTCAACTGAGCTGGAATGATGATGTAATCTTAGAACTCTCACAGCCGCATAAGCCACACATGTCTAACTGCAAGAGAGATAGCTTTAGAATGTTGTGTTAGAGTGGGTGAGTCAGTACAGCAGAGTTCCAGGAGGAGGCAGTAGCTCCTAGGCAGTTCCTCATTTTTAGCTCTGACAGAGAGCTACCACTGTGTGTTGGGTAGTTTGTTCGCACCCTAGAAGAAGAACATAGAAGACAGAGTCTGAAGTGGTGGAAACCTTTCCAAGTGAGTTTTCCTTTGCCCCATCCCAGGAGGTATGGGGGCAATCTTCAGGGTTCACGGGCAATCACCTCACCCAGTCTGTCTAGTGAAGCTGCCTGTGACAACTTCAGAAACTGTAAGTAGTACTTTTGTGTTCAGCCCAGGAGGGGCACCTGCATTCCTCAGTGAATTTTCTCTGACAAAAGGGACCCTGTCACCTAGATTGTTTCTGTTTTTAAAAGTGTCTGCCTACACTGGAGTCTAGAGAGACAGACTGGCCAAGAACAGAACTTTTAGTCATCTGGTATGTTTAGTGTGAAAAACATTTCAAGATAGTATCCACAAGTTTTCTGTGAGGGTGTTATTAACCAGATGAATGGTCAAGTATAAACTTGGAAGCAAAAGGTGGGAGACCCCCCCCCATCTCGAGTAACCAGTTTACCTCTCCAGGTTCAGTTTGGGCACCAGTTCAATTTTCATTCAGTGCCTTTGGCCAGTGCATGTTGGAAATAGTTACCCAGATGTGGGCTTTGGATTCTCTCTTTTCAGTTCCCCTCAGTGTAGTGGATGCTGGAAGATATTGAGCATGTATGTGATCTTTGGAAGTCATGTGTGCCACCAGTGTTCCTCATGAAATATGGGAAAGTGTCCTAGTACTGGTCATGTGTGCCTAGTCGAGAGGAAATGTACCAAAAACTGGCCATGTGTGCCAATTTACATTTCAGAACCTGCAAGTTTTCTGTGTGTGTTCATTATGCCTATGCTAAATTGGAATTCATGAATGTCTGTACCTCAGTAATCTGCATTACCAGTATGTATAGCTCTGTGGGGGTCCATCTTTGCTTTGTGATTTATTTCTACTTTGTTAAGTGAATAAAACCACACTCTAGAATTCCAACCTGGTTTGGACAGTATTGTTATTGCTTCCTTGTCTGGATTTACTTGGGTGCCCCGTCCAGAAGAGCAAACCTTGCATGATTGTGAACAAATGTTTTCTCCCAGGGACCTGGGTTGCTGGCCATGGTAAATGGCCCACCAGGTTTGTGCAAGGTAGTTGCCACACTTGGTTGCCTGTGTTGTGATAGCAGGCTCAGAGAAATGTGTGTACATATTCTGTAAACCCCATCCCTCTTGTTTGCCCCTAGATGCTATGTGGTGAGAGGAGCAGCCTTGCTAGTTAAACAAGGGGGGCTGGTTGGGGGGGTTACACACACACACACACACACACACACATATATATATATATATATATATATATATATACACATATACTGCATTGGCATGTCCATGGCTCTCGTTCTTCAGTCATTCTCCATTGTAGAAGACATTGGCTTTAGAAGACTCCTGCATGAAGAACTGAATCACAAATTAAACATTCCATAATGCTTCACATTGCTTAGGCGTCTCAGATCAGACAGTGTATGCAGTGGTGTGTACTGCAAAAGCTTATTATGCATTTGCCATGATATGAACAGGCCTCCAAAGTACACAATAAGCAACTCTTACCATTGTCCTTCTAATGATGAGTTCAATTGAATTCCATACGTATTCTGCAACAACCTAGTGAAATATACTAATATACTGTACTTGCATACAACTACTGTACAGTCCACATGAAACATACAGTGCAACCAGCTAACAGCTAGATAGCCTTTGAGCTGTTAAGACTTTGCTTAGTAAATCTCTTCTTCACTGACTGGATGTAAGATCATTTCTGCTGAGCTCTGAATAAGTTACCTAAATATATTTCCAGTTGGAAAGTCATATTCTACAGCTGAGGGAGAAAAAGAAACCAACTGCAGTAATTGGAAACCCATTGCAGACACATAAAATGAATGGGTTGCAGACTGGCTGCACTGTAAGTTTAATGTGAATTATACTGTATTTCTCTAGGTATATAAATAAAAAATAATTAAATTGAAAGAACAGCTATATATTTGACTAGTTCTTCTAAACACAAAGCATTCATTATCACACAAATTATTTTGTATTGTCATATAAAAAAGTCATATAAAATGAATAAAAATAGTTGTTAATGTTATATTACTATCATTTTTATGCATGTTCTAATATATGAAACGCATAACATAACAAGCTAAAATAATTGAATGAATAATATAAAATAATCATAATATAAAAATATCATTGTAAAATCTTTGGTGCTGCAAGGCAGAATATAGTAATTGGCATGAGGTAAATCAGAGTCAGGAACTACAGGGGGTATATGCCTTGAGGTCAGCAATGAATAGTAACTATTATTGTAGAGCACGTTGACTCATGGCAGTCTTAATAGGTTTTGCAGACTCTGTAACAAGACCACAAAGAGTAATCCTCAGCAGATGCATGCCAGCAGTACCTACTACAAGTAAGCCACAATAATGCATATTTATTGCCGACCTAAGTGCTTTTTCCCCCAGTTTGTAGTCTCTTTTACCCTATGACAATTATTGCCTTGGCTCTTGAAGTGGTTCAGCTGAATTGCCAAAGCTAGATTGAACTTTCAGACCCCAAGTCAAAGCCAAACTGAAGTTGACTCTGTCCCACTTCTCTCATCCTTTCCCATCCCCCACTTATAACTTTATCCAATAACACTTGAAGTATTCTAAACTGGTCATTATAAATATTAAATGATGCCTTTATTTTCTTGCTAACAACATATTCGCTGAGAAAACTGAATGAGAAAGGTATTTTGTACTGTACATTCACAGGACTGCTTGCATCCTACTGTGCCTTTTGCCTTTTAGCAATCTGCAAACATCAGGTGCTAATACAGTTTCAGCATTGCAAGCAGTGACAGCTAATGCTAGACTGTCTTTATGGAGGACACTGGAACATCAGGTGTAAGGGAGAAGGAACCACTTTACCACCAAGGTAAACAGCTACTGGGAAGTTAGGAAGGAGGACCATTGGGCCACAGTGGAACCTGTAACTGGGAGGATATATATATGAGAGTCACTGGATCACCATGGAACTCCTAACCTGGGATAGTTACAGACTACAAAAAAAATGGGCTTGATAGCAATATAACCAGTACCAGAAAGATGGAGCAGAATTCTCCATTGCAACATGTTTCAGGCACATGTTATAATGCCATGGTGCTTCAGGTTTGCTGGCATACACTCAGACATTAGCAGATGTAAACAATTTTGTAACAGTCAACAATGTGCATGGATTTTAAAACCAGCTACAGTATCTACATATTCCCCAGGTCCAACTGTGCCATTAAAGGTGCTGAACTGGATCCAGGCCCAACAAGACTACCGATGAGTTGTGTCAGGCAGCTGGGCTGAGTGTTAGCTGAGATTGTCTGGTGCTCTTTGTTGGAGGTTTTTATTCCAGCTATATTGAAAGATGCACTAGCGTCACCCCTTCTGGAAAAAAACAATCTTCAGACTCAAATGTCTTACTGAACTACCGACTAGTCTCTAATCCACCCTTCTTGGCAAATATTATGGAGAAGGTAGTTTCACTGCAACTTGAGGCACACCTCATGGTCCTCAACATCTATGAGCCTCTTTAGTCTGGTTTTTGGTCTAGGCATATCATGGACACGTCACAGGTCAAGGTACATAATAACCTTCTTAGAGTGAGAGATAGAAGAGAGTTGTGAATTCTTATTCTCCTTGATTCTCATTCTCCTTGATCTCTCCTCAGCTTTTGACACCGTGAGCAGTTGCTAAATCAACTTAGGAAGTACAAAATGCTGAGATAGGGTTGAATAGAGCTCTGTCCCAGTTGTTCTGGAGAAAGACTTTAAATGCAAGGATCTGTTCTATTCTTTTCTTTTCTGTCTTTTCTCTGTCTGGTTGCACAACCAATTTTTCTTGTGAGACCCAGGAATTGATCACCCAGATGGTCTTGCAATTCTCTGCTTCTTGCTATCTCTCTACTGTTGCTTGCTGTTCTGTCTTTTCTCCCCCTTGCATATCTGCTGGTATAAAAATATATGTGAGTCATTATGTGGAAATGTAACTGATACTGGGATCCCTTTGTTTAGAAATGTATAGTTTTACTGTTAAAATGTATATAACTATACTGTTGAAATGATTACAAAAAGCTGTTTGGAACTCAAGGGGTTAACCTGTCTGCAAACTCTCTGAGAAGCTGTAAGCAATAGGTCAGTTCTAGGCCGCAATGTTATTTTTGCTGCACTTGTTGAAACTTACAATAACACTATGTGAGAAGCATACTGTTTTCTTAACGAGTGGGGGGTTGCAAGGACTTATAGAAACAGAGCTGCAATTTCTTGCAAGAAAGGAATACATCGACTGAGATTGGAAATTGAGAAGAAACCCAGATGGACTTTCTCTGTTTATACTGCCTTTGTAAATAGTTATACTGAACAATTTTATTCTTTTTATTTTACTGTTAATAAATCACTTGTTGCAAATTTTACAGCTGCTCCTGGTTTTCTTATGCTTCCTGACCACTGTCTCAACAACAGATGGTGTCAGCCTATGTGTGGGATCTATGCTAAGCAAACTCTAAACCAGGAGTTTTGTGCATGGGTACTAGACCTGGTACCAAGGAAGCACAGAAGAAATGTATGGATTCTGCAGCGGCAAGCCCAGGAGTGGTTACTAGGAGAATGGCAGCCAAACTAGCAGAGACAGAAGTCCAAGCTGAGATTATACAGCTAGAACCAGTTATAGAAAAAGAACAGACGGTGACAGAACCTGAAAGCCTAACTGCCTTTTTGAAATGGTGGGCTAAATAACAAAAAGAGATGGAGAAGCAGAGAGAAAAATAGATTCAACATTTAGAAGCACATAGAAAAGAAGAAATGCAACAACTTAAACAGCAAAGAAGAGAAGAAATACACTGATGGATGGAAGGATTCCTTGCAAGTTCTCAAAACTGGAGGATCTGGCACTGGTCCAACAGAGTAACAGGACATAGGTAACTTGAAATACATTAAACTTACAAAGTTGTGTCCCTCTGATGATATCGAAGCATACCTGACAACTTTTGAAAGGATTGCCACAGCCTGCCAGTGGACAAACCAGCAATAGGCAATAAGACTGGTACCTTACCTGATAGGTAAAGCCCAACTTTCATACAGCAATATGGACACTGTACAGGCAGAAAACTATGACCTAGTGAAAAGCAAAATCCTGAAAAGGTATGACATCTCCAGAGAGACCTACAGGCAGAGATTTCGATCTCTGAAGTACAACTCAGTCAACAATCCTTCAGAAGCCTTCACTTGACTCAGAGAACTCCTGATAAAATGGCTCCAACCAGAGAGCAAGACAGTCCCACAGGTCATCGACACATTTGCAATGGAGCAATTCATTAACATCATGCCTACAGATGTGCAGCTTTGGGTAAAGGAACACCGACCAGAAAATGGGAAATAGGCTGTTTCTTTGGCCAAAGACTACCAAATGGCTAGACAGATGCAACAGCAGTGAGGTTATAGCCAAGCACAGTAATACACTCTTTTTCCAATTTAAGCTCCAAGTCTGATAAGAACTCTGGTGGGGGTAACTAATCTGCACCAAAGACTTTATTTGGTATAATTTTAAAAAGCCAGGTCATATTGCAAGAAATTGCCATAGTAAGAAGAGTGACAATGGAGCAGATTTGTCCTTAGCGAATTGGGGCAAGTACTTAACAGATTGGAAGGTGGGATATAAGACTGTGAAGGGACATATAGATTTGGGAAGCAGACAGATCCTAGTGCATATTAAAGTGCTAGGAAAACAATGTCCGAAATGACTAGGTACTGGTGTCCTCTGCATCCACAGGGACACTCAATACTAACCCACCACCCAAGTGATGCTGACTATTAATGGGGTGTCACACCAAACAAAAGTGGGGGTAGTACCTAAGTTACCTGTACCTGTGATTACTGGAAATCATTTTCCAGGATTTACTGAGTTAATCAAAGAGGGAGTAAATCCTGATGTTTCAGCAGCTTTGGTGACAAGAGCTCAGGTAAAGAAAATCTCAGAAGGTGGGGATGCTTTTCCTTATGCTTATTTTGATTTGGACTTGTTTGAGCACGTTCCAAGGTCCAAAAGTCCAGGAAAGAAAGACAACACCTGAAGAAACAATGGCAACAAAAGGCTGATGACATAAAGGATTAACATATGGAAATGCTGAAACTAAACTGATAACTGATTGTGATTTTCTTTCAGAAGAAGCCAACAATGTTTCTCTCCAGGGTTATTTTAAGCAGCTGGGGGTAAAATAAAAACAGGGTGAACCTATGTTTAAAAAAAATTTATGGGCTACTGTACAGAGTTTGGGTTAAACCTTAGCGACAGGAACAGATAGAACAATTGGTTACACCACAAAAGTATTGATCTGAGTTGCTAGAGATAACACATGATAGTCCTATTGCTGGTCACTCAGGGAGGGATTGCACCCTTGCCAGACTCCTGTACAGATTTTACTGGCCTAGAATTTATGAAGATGTTGCTACCTATTGCAGTTCTTGTGCTGAGTGTCAGAAAGTAGCCCCAGTGACTAAAAAAGATGAAGTGTGCCCCTACCCTTGATCGATGTGCCTTTTTGAGAGCATTGAAATAGATGTGGTTGGCCCCTTAGACAAAATTAAAGAGGGTTATAGATTCATTTTGGTAGTACGTGACTATGCTATTTGATACCCAGAGGCAGTTCCTATGCCTACTGTCACAGCTCCAAAGATTGAAGCACAGCTTGCCAACATTTACAGCAGGGTGGGCATCCTTAAAGAAAGCATTACTGATCAGGGTAGTAATTTTGGTGCTTCATTACTTAAGGAGCTGTTCAGACTACTAGGTAACACTGCCATAAGAACGTCCCCTTATCATCCTCAGACAAACAGTCTTGTTGAGCATTTTAATCAAACCGTAAAATTCATGTTAAAAAGGTTTGTAAAAGGGAAAGGGAAAGACTGGGACCAATACTTGCCTTACCTGCTTTTTGCTTACAGAGAAGTGCCAAAGGTATCTTCAGGTTTTTCACCATTTGAAATGCTGTATGATAGACAACCTAGAAGGCCACTAGATGTAACAAAAAAACATGGGATGATAACCCCCATCAAAAACAATCTATTACATCTCATTTGTGTGCCCTGAGAAAGAAGCTTACAAAATGTTTTGAAATCACCAATAGTAATCAGGAAGAGGCTCCAAACCAGCAGAAGGTGTATTATGGCCATGGGGTAAAAGAAAAAGTTTTTGAGCCAGGTGAAAAGGTCTTGCTACTGTTACCCACTACAGAAAATAAATTGTTAACGAAGTGGTAATAGCCTTAAAGTGCTTAGATGTACTGACACAGTTAACTATGAGGTTGAGACCCCCGATATGAAAAATCCTACTAAGATACACCATGCTAACCTCCTCAAGAAATGGCTTGAAAAAACACCAAAAGCTGTTTTGCTAGTTTTACCAGAAACTGATAAAGAAGATATTGATGTAGCTTATGACAGACTGGAACAAACTGTAACTGCTGATGCCATCAAGGTGAATGTTTCCTTAACCTCCGAACAAACAACAGAAAATGTGTAACTTGCTAAAGATATTTAACAATACTTTTACCACAGTACCAGGCCGAGCTAAAGGTGTCGAGCACATAATGGCGACAAAGAATGCTCGCCCTATTAGGCAAAAGACATACAGATTACCAGAGCAGTTAAGAGCTGATGTGGTTAAGGAAATACAAAAAATGAAAGAATTGGGTATCATAGAAGAGTCGAGAAGTGCGTGGTCATCACCAATGGTGACTGTAAAAAAAAAAGGGGGCCATTAGAATCTTCTCTGATTTTAGGAAACTTAACCAAGAGTCAGAATTTGACAGTTATCCTATGCCCAGAATAAATGATTTGGTGGATAGATGGGGAGTGCTAAGTATATCAGTACCCTTTATCTCACCAAGGGTTACTAGCAAATCCCCCTAGCTAAAGAATCCAGAGATAAAAATGGATTTGTCACTCCTATAGGAGTCTATCAGTTGACTATCATGCCCTTTGGTTTACATGGTGCTCTCGCTACATTCCAGTGCTACATTGATGTCATTGTATCCCCTCATACTGGTTATTGTGTTGCATGCCTGGATGATGTTGTGGTGTACAATCCAGACTGGAAAAGCCACCTGGAATACCTATGAACATTTATCCAATTGATCAAAAAGGCAGGTCTGACAATTAATCCTAACAAGTGTGCACTGGGCATGCAGGAAACCAGATATTTGGGCTATGTTTGGGGAAATGGAGAAGTCAAGTCAGAGGTTTCCAAGATAAAAGCTGTAGCTAACAGCCCTGTCCCCAAAACCAAGAAACATATCTGATCATTTTTAGGGCTGACTGGTTATTATTGGAGATTTGTTCCCAACTTTGCAGAGTTAACTACTTCCCTCATAGAACTTACAAAAAATGGTACCCGAATAATGTGAAATGGACCCTGGAGTGTGATGAAGATTTTCGACCTATTAAGGCTACATTATGTTCAGCTCCTGTTTTAAGATGCCTAGACTTTGAGAAATAATTTCTGTTACAGACTGATGCATCAGAAGTAAGCCTAGGTGCAGTCATGAGTCAGCATATAGATGGGAAAGAACATCCTGTTCTATACATAAGTAGGAAATTAAACGACAGAGAGAAAAGGTACTCCACCATTGAAAAGGAATGCCTTGCAGCAAAGTAGGCCATGGAGTCCTTTAAATTTTACCTACTAGGAGCTGACTTTGTACTTGTAACTGATCACAATCCTCTGTGTTTGCTTAACCAAATGAAGGATAAAAACTCTAGAATCACACGGTGGCACCTGCCACCACAGTCATTTAAATTTAAAGTGATGCACAAATCTGGGAAACAGAATGTCAATGCTGATTTTCTGTCTAGATATGGAGCAGGAATTGAGAATTCTGAAGGTTGAAAAAAAATGTGTGAGTTGAAACTTCTCTGTTTGATATGCTGCATGTGCATGGAACTATAAAGATTATAAGCTACTGTCATGTTAAAGGAGAATTTAAAGAAAGTTTTGGAAACCTGTTTTTGTAAAACAGGTTCCCTCTTAAGGAGTGAGGGTATGTGACAGGGTTGAATAGGGCCCTGTCCCAGTTGTTCTGGAGAAAGTGTTTAAATGCAAGGATCTGTTCTATTCTCTCCTTTTCTATCTCTTTTCTGTCTGGTTGCTCAACCAAATGTTCTTGTGAGACCTAGGAATTGATCACCCTGACGGTCTTGCATTTCTCTGCCTCTTGCTATCTCTCTACCCTCACTTGCTGTTCTGTCATTTCTCCCCCTTTGCATATCTGCTGGTATAAAAATATATGTGAATCAATGTGTGACACTGTAACATACTGGGATCCCTTTGTTTAGAAATGTATATAGTTTTACTGTTGAAATGCATATAGTTATACTGTTGAAATGATTGCAAAAAGCCGATTGGAACTCAAGGGGTTAACCTGTCTGCAACTCTCTGAGAAAGTGTAAGCAAGAGGTCAGTTCTGGGCCACAATGTTCTTTTAGCTGTACTTGCTGAAACTTACTAGAACACTATGTGAGAAGCATACTGTTTTCTTAACGAGCAGGGGTTGCAAATACTTATAAAAATAGAGCTGCAATTTCTTGCAAGAAAGAAACACAGAGACTGAGATTGGAAATTATGAAAAACCCAGATGGACTTTCTCTGTTTATACTACCATTGTAAATAGTGATATTGAACAATTTTATTTTTTTATTTTACTGATAATAAATCACTTGCTGCAAATTTTACAACTGCTCCTGGTTTTGCTGTGCTTCCTGACTTGTGCCTCGACGACAACAGCTCACCAGCAAAGTCATCTACTGGTGTCAGTCCTACCTCAGGGGCAGGGCACAGAGATTGGTGCTGGAAAATTTCTCTTCACTCCCTGAGGCACTGCCCTGCGGTGTACTCCAGGGTTCGGGCCCCTCGCCCATGTTATTCACAGTGTATATGCTGCCATGAGAGGGATCAGTAGGTAGTGTGAGCTTAGGTTTTGCTGCAATGCAGATGACACCCAGCTCTATCTGTCAGTCAATGTGCTAAATAAATGCCTGGCTGAGATCCAGGATTGGATACCGTTGAGTTGGTTAAGACTAAACCCTGACAAGACTAAAGTGCTAGTTGTTAAGCTGGGTTGAAGAGGGGAAATCAGCTACTGAAAGGAGTTGGGCTCTTCCTTAGTTTCTCTAGGCCTTTGACTGCCACTATGGTAAAAAATCTAGATGTCATTTTGGATGAGGAGCTGACACTGGAGGCTTAGGTACAGGCAGTAGGCAGGGGTGGCTTTTACCATGTGAGAAACATCAACTGGATTAAATCCTTTATCCCGCCCCGAGTCTATTGACACTGATACATGTGTTTGTGATTTCTAGACTAGGCTATTGCAATGCTCTGTACCTTGGGGTCAGTGGTGGTATGCGGCAGCTTCTGTAGGTGTTGCAATACACAGATGCTGGTAAAGTGGTATATCTCCTTTAAAGTTGGCTTGCTAACTTTTAAGGCAGTGCACTGGTTTAGCCTAGGTTAATTGTGGATCTCCTACACCCTTGTAAGTCTTTGTGCTATCTTCTGCTCCAGTGAGGTGGGTCTCCTTGTAGTACCCAGGCCAGGGTAGAAAACTTCTGGGACCAGGGCTTTCAGGTTGTGAGCATGGTCCTTTGGAATTCACTTCTGTGGGTCCTCAGGGAGGCCCCATCAGTGGAGGCCTTTAATAGGTGTCTAAAGACTCATTTAAACAAGTGTTTGGGAAGTAATTCTCTCCTGCTTCTGACTGTCATCCCAGAAATATTTATTTATAGTTTTATGCTGTTATATTAGGTGATGGGTTTTGTGTATATTTGAGTTTTGTATTTGACAACTGCACTTTATGTAGGTGCTCTGAGCCTCTGGGGAAGGTTGCCAGATACAAATAAAATGCACTGCTGCTACTACTTCAACCACACCATGTTTAATTTCTATTAATCAGTTGCTCCTATTACTGGCTCCACTATTTGCATGGTCTACGTTATTGACAAAAGTCAAGCAATACCTAAAGGTGATTAATTTGTTTTGCTCTGAATTAGCAACCTATTCAAGCACATTACACTTACAACATCAGGAGCCATTTCATTATTTTTGCAACCAGTAAGATAACATAACTGCTTGAAACTAAGAGGACTTAAAATTGCACAATAGGAGTGATGCCTACAGAGCTGGTTTTAAAGGGCAGGGTCGCAGAAAAGAAAGAAGAGATGGAACATGTACAGACAAAAAAAGGGAAGAACTAAATGTGTTTTGTGAATGCTGCAGTGCAGTAAAAATAAAAATCAGAGGCTGCTGGACAGCAACAGTTTGTTTTAAGAAACAGTTTTGTTTTTAATGGGGTTCTTAGTGTGGATGTGGGGAAAGTAACACTTTAAAAGGCAACTGTACCATCATTAATCAATCTACTATCTACTGATATGTCCTAGTTGTTGTAAAATGACCCTTGATATCTTTGATGGCAGCGATAGCCCAGATGAAAATTCAGTATTAAAGTAACAGTCCTTCAGCTGCTCCTCTTCTTTACATGTTGCTATTGAGTTGGACTTCTGGGCCACCAGAGATAACGTGTATGGTGATATGAAAAAGCATCCTTTTTCTATGTGAGCATCTCCACAGTTTCATATGAAATGGTTGTCTGACTGTCAGTCATAATGACCCCCTACTGCTCTAAACACTCTTTCAGAGCTCACACTAGCTGATGG
Source organism: Neoceratodus forsteri (assembly GCA_016271365.2). Lineage (NCBI taxonomy): Eukaryota > Metazoa > Chordata > Ceratodontiformes > Ceratodontidae > Neoceratodus > Neoceratodus forsteri. The sequence continues at coordinate 584,345,479 of CM028131.1, forward strand.
GCAACTCAAATATCATGCAGCTACATAGAGTACTGTTGCTCAATGCTGGCCATTGTTCAGTGTTTGTAGTTTTGTACAAAGGTGTTTATCATTTAGGTATTTTAAGTCTGTGAGTATACCTCCACCATTTTTCTGCTGTTGCCTTATCATGTTAACTCTCCTCCACCTCCCTGTATTTTGCTACACTGATGGGATAGTGTTGCGCAAAGTGGGTTGGTATTAAGTACTGATAGTACTAGTATTAGCCTTGAACTGATCTTTGGAGGTTGATGGCTGAGAACTAAGAGGACCTGCTCTAAATTGTTTCAGTTCTTGCCTCAACAACTGTGCACAAACCTGATCTACTTGGATATGCTTCATATGCTTTACAGCCTCAGGGCTCCAGTCAGCAGCAACAACAAGCCACATTTATACATTGGCTCAAGAACTGTGACAATTGCCTACTCAGCTGAATGATAAATGGCTTTTGTTTGCGTGTTGCTTCCAGATATCTTAATCATGTGGTCCATGAAAGCATAGCAGATGAGTCATCTCTAACATATAACTGCTTCTAGACACGTGGCATTGCATTCCCCAGCACAAAAAGCAGTGGGTTGGCCTGATTAATGCAGGCAGTGTCACCATTTACTGCCTGAGTGGCATGTTCCAATGGGTTTAAACTCATAATTATGCTATCCATCATACATCACTACTCTGTGGTTAAGGCAAGGGGATCACTGGGGTGTCCTTACAGCTATACAATAGGATGTATTTAGAAACAGCCTTGTATTGTTCATAGAGGTGCTGCAGCATAGAATGATAGAATGTGTCTGAAGAAAAAGACCAATAGGCCTTCTAGTTTGCCCTATTTTCCCTGCCTATTACTACACCTTGGACCCTGTTTGGTCACAGGTGTCCCACTCTCCTCCCTCTCCTCTACTTATTATACCCATGTTCCTAGATCATGAATGATTGTAACTCCCAGCTGTCTTTTCTCTCACTACCTCTTAAAGCAAGCTGCTTCATGCAGCTACCACCCATTCTCTGAAGAAGTTATTTACTCACATCCCTTTTAAACTCCACCCCTTCAAGCTTCATAGCATACCCTCGTGTTCTGGTACTCCTCCTCCTCCTGTGAAAGAGACTGCACTCATGCACTTGTTCACCCTATGAGGTACTTATAGGTCTCAATCATGTCTCCTGTCCCTCTCCTCTCCTCCAGGGAATACATGTTGAGCTCCCTTAGTTTCGCCTCATATGGTTTCTCATGCAACCCTCACATCATTTTGGTAGCCCTCCTCTGGACCGCTTCCACCCTGTCAATGTCTTTGCAGAGGTATGGCCTCTAGAACTGGATGCAGTACACCAGGTCGGGTCTCACTAGTGAGAGATACTGTACAGTGGAAACACCACCTCCCTTCTCCTGTTACAAATCCCCTCCCTATGCAATCTAGCATCTGGCAAGCCTTGCCTACTGTCTACTGCTCTGCCATCTTGAGGTCATCAGATATGATTACCCCAAGGTACCTGTCTTGCTTGGTAGCTGCAAGTACCTCCCTCCATCTTATACACAGCCCCTGGGACTCCCCACCTCAGATGCATGACTTTGCACCTTTTGCCACTGAAACCTAGGTGCCACACACTAGACCACTCCTTTAGTTTCCCCAGATCCCTTTGCATTCTCTCCATCCATCTTAGATGTCTATCCTTTTGCAGATTTTTGTGTCATCCATATGGAGATGCACCTTCCCTTCCAGTTTCTCAGCAATGACACTTATGAAGACATTGAGTAGGACAGAAACATAGAAACATAGACTTTGATGGCAGATAAGGACCGCTAGGCCCATCTAGTCTGCCCATTTCCCTACCTACAGGATAGGCCTCAGATCCTAGTTAACCAACAGCCTATTTCTTCCTACCCCCCCACAAGAATTGCCTTATGTCTGTCCCATGCATTCTTGAATTCTCCCACAGTTTTAGACCCCACAACCTCCTCAGGAAGGCTGTTCCATGCATCCACTACCCTCTCTGTGAAATAATACTTCCTCACATTGCCCCTGAACTGCCCTCCTTCTATCTTTAAATTGTGTCCCTTGTTCTTGCAAGTCTCTTTTCTGAAAGATGCTACCCTCTTGGACTTTGTTGATTCCACTGAGGTACTTAAAAGTTTCCATCATGTCCCCCCTCTCGCTTCTTTCCTCAAGGGTATACATATTAAGCTCCTTTAGTCTCTCCTCATATGGCTTCTCTTGCAGACCCTGCACCATTTTAGTTGCCCTCCTCTGGACTGCCTCTATCCTGTCTATGTCCCTGCGGAGATGGGGTCTCCAGAACTGGACACAGTACTCCAGATGGGGTCTCAGCAACTGTCTGTACAGAGGGATAACAACTTCCTGCTTTCTGCTGATGATGCCTCTCCCTATACATCCCAGTATACCCCCAGCCCTCCCTACTGCCTTCTCACATTGCTTGCTAACCTTAAGGTCATCTGATATGATTACCCCCAGGTCCCTTTCCTTTTTGTTGTTACTACCTCCCCACCCATTGTGTATTCTTCCCCTGGGTTCTTGTTTCCCAGGTGCATTATTTTGCACTTCTTTGCATTGAATCCTAGCTGCCATACTTCTGACCATTCCTCCAACCTTGCCAAGTCCCTTTTCATCCTTTCCACGCCTCCTTGTGTATCAACCTTGTTGCAGATCTTTGTGTCATCTGCAAAAAGGCATACTTTTCCTTCCAGTCCCTCTGCAATGTCACGGATGAAGACATTAAAAAGGACTGGACCCAATACTGAACCCTGCGGTACCCCACTAGTAACCCCCTTTCTTCAGAGTGGACTCCATTTACAATTACTTTCTGTGTCCTGTTGTCAGCCAATGTTTTACCCAGGCTACCACCCTGGGTTCCCTCCCAGGCTGGTTAATTTGACTATTAATCTTTTGTGTGGGACTGTGTCAAATGCCTTGCTAAAGTCTAGGTAGGCCATGTCCACAGCCCCTCCCTGGTCTACTACTTTGGTCACCCAGTCAAAGAAATCTATTAGATTCGTCTGACATGACCTTCCCACTGTGAACCCATGCTGCCTTGGGTCCTGTGCTCCACTGGCCTCTAGGTACTCGACTATTCTTTCCTTCAGAAGTGACTCCATCACTTTCCCTACAACAGAGGTCAGACTGACAGGTCTGTAGTTTCCTGCATCTGTCTTGGACCCACTTTTGTGAAGGGGAATCACATCCGCCTTCCTCCAGTCCTCAGGTACCACACCATCCTCCCATGATTTATTAAAAAGAGTAGCCAGTGGTTTCACTAGTTCCTCCCTTAATTCTTTTAGAATTCTGGGGTGAATTCAATCAGGACCCATTGCTTTGTCCACCTTCAGTTTTAGGAGTTCTTGCAGAACCCTTTCTTCTGTGAAAGGACTGGGATCCACCCCCCTATCAAGAGTGCTTCTGTTAATTGGATTAGGCACTTCCCCCTCCTCTTTTGTGAATACTGAGCAGAAATATTCATTCAGTATTCCTGCTTTTTCACTGTCCTCCTCTGCCCACCCACCGTTCATTCTATTTAGCCTCACTATCCCTCCCTTTGTCTTTCTACGCTCGCTGATGTACCTATAAAAGGTTTTATCCCCCTTCTTAACTGAGTTGGCTATCTTTTCCTCAGTTTGGGCCTTTGCTATTCTGACTTCCCTCCCTGCTTCCTTCTGCCTTAACTGGTACAGCTTTCTGTCCTGCTCCTTCTGTGTTTCCTTATACTTCCGAAGCTATCTTTTTCTTCCTGACTTTCACAGCCACCTCTTTTGAGAACCATAGTGGCTTTTCTTTCGTTTTGATTTGTTTATTTGCTTCACACAAAGGCTTGTTGCCTCTGTGATGGCAGTTTTGATAATTCCCATTGTTGCTCCACACCTCCTTCTAGCCTGTTTGCTAGTGCTTTCTGAGGCACTCTCCATCTTGCCAAGTCAGCCCTCCTAAAGTCCAGTACCCTCACTTGTGTGTGGCTTGACTCTGTAGCTGAGTTTAACGTGAACCACACTGTTTGATGGTCACTGGTCCCCAGATAGCCACTTCTAGATCTGAGATCCTCTCACTGCCCCATTTGAAGTCACGAGGTCTAAGATTGCTCCCTCACTAGTGGATTCGAAACTAGCTGTCTAATGCCTGCCACCTGTAGGGCATCAAGAATGGCCCTGCTCTTGGATGTGGCTGCAGCAAATGTGCTCCAGTTAACATCTGGCATATTCACGTCTCCCATCAACAGTATCTCCCCTTTCTCTGCCATTCTAAGAATGCCTTCTATCATATCCTTGTCCATTTCTTCCCCCTGACATGGGGGTCTGTACACAACCCCTGTGCGGATTGTGGTGCCCTTTCCAGTCTCTAAGGTGACCCACAGTGCCTCCTCTCCTCCCTGTTTACTCTTTTGTTCAGTTGCTTTTATCCCTTCCTTTACATAGAGAGCTACTCCTCCCCTCTTCTCCCCTGCCTGTCTCTCCTGTAGGTTCTGTACCCTGGTATGTTAACATCCCAGTCATGGTTCTCTGTGTACCATGTTTCTGTGACAGCTTCTGATATCCAGGCATCCCTCTTCCATTAAGGCCATCAGCTCAGGAGCTTGTTGCCCAGACTACGGGCATTGGTTCTCATTACCCTCCATTTCCTGATGGCCTTTCTCCCTTTTGCCCCATCCCTGCCCTTCTTGCCTTTGTCACTTTCTCCATTTACCCCCGCCATTCTCCCTATCGACACCTCTATGTTGGTGTTTGCCGCACTTACTACCATGATTATTTGGGGGGGGCTAGGATTTTCCTGCTCCTTTCCAGTGCCTCCCCCCTTGGCTAGTTTAAAAGCTTCCTAATGAAGCATTTAAACTTATCACCTTGGATCCTGGTTCCCCTCCTGGACAGATGCAGCCCATCATGCCAGTATAGGCTTGCATCACTCCAGGTGGACCCCCAGTCCCCAATGAAGCCAAATCCTTGAGCTCCACACCAGTTTTTCAACCACTGATTGAATCCCATGGTGCAGAACACCCTAGCCTCTCCTATGCCATAGATGGGTAGCACCTCCGAAAAGGTTACTGTGCGTGCTACTTGACTAAGGCCCCTCCCCAATTCCACAAACTCTTCCTGCACTTCTATAATCCCTTTCTTAGCCAGGTCATTTGTCCCTAGGTGGACAATGACATCCAGCTCCCTCCCCTGTGCAGCTGCTCCAGCAATCCTGAGGATTCGCTTCCTGTCCCTGCAAGCCATGGCGCCAGGCAGGCACCTTACCTCTCTCTCCCCTTCCTCCCCCAGTTCTACCTTCCTAACAATGGAGTCCCCCACCAGGAGTTGTTTCCTTCCCCTGCAGGGTCCCCTGCCACTGTCCTGTGGGTCTCCTTTGTGGAGGTTCCCAGCATCCTCCTTGGTCTCCACTGTGGGTGCCTCCATAGAGGAACCACACTTTGCCAGAATGGCATAGGAATTGTGGAGAGGTGCAATGGGAGGGATGCACCTCTGTTCCACCACCCTCACCCTCCCTGAGCCCACTGTGGTCCAACCGCTCCTCTTTCTTGGCAACCTCTGAGACAACGGCAGTGGCACTGGTGGTCCCTGGATGGAAGAGGAGGTCCCACAAATCCTGGCCAACTCAGCCTGGAGATGAGCAACCTCCTCCCTCAGCCCAGAGAGGTGCCTGCAGATGGGACAACACCACATCCTCCAGAACATCTCCCTAAAGACTGCTGCTCCACAGCCACTGCACTGCACCACTCCAATCATGTCTTATTTCTGGCCCCTTAACTGTTTGCAATCCTTACTCTTTCCTCTGTTTTTTTTTCTCTCTCTCCTTACTTTCTGCCTGTGTCTGACAGGACTCAGTACCAATCCCTGTGGTACTCCACAGGTCACTCTCTTGTCCCCAGAGTGACTGCCATTTACCACCACCCTCTACCAGTTAGATCTCCAGCTTACCACCTCCTCTCTCACCCCCAAGTTGCTAAGATTCTTAATCAGCCTCCTGCGTGGTACAGTGTCAAAGGCAGTTACTGACTTCCAAACAGGCCACATTCACTACCCTCCCTGATCCACCACCCTAGTTACCAAGTCAAAGAAATCTATGAGATTTGTTTGACATGAACTCCTTCCTGTGAAGCCATGCAGCCAGTGGTCCTGCAGCCCATTTGCTTCCAGGTACTCCATCTGTCTCTCCTTCAGCAGGGTCTCTATTAATTTCCCCACCTCAGATGAGAGACTAACAGGTCTGTAATTGATATTCTCCTCCCTGCTTCTGCTCTTGTGCAGAGGGACTACATCAGCTCTCCTCCAGCCCTCTGGATGGAACTACCCCTGTCTCCAGTAAGGTGCTGAATAGTGTTGCATTGCTAAAAGGCTGGTTAGTACTGTGATTGGTTCTTTAGTACCCTTGGATTGATCCCGTCTATAGATCTATCTCTAACCTCCCCTTTTTGGGGAAAGCTATTTAGAAAATAGTGGCTGTGCAGCTTGAGGCACATCTCACTGCCTTTGACACCTATGAGCCATTCCAGTCTGGTTTCCAGTCCAGGCACAGTACAGAGATTGAACAAGTCAGGGTGCATTATGATCTCTTCAGTGTGACAGAGGTGAATGGCCAATTCTCGTTTTACTTGATCTCTTCACAGCATTTGACACTGTGGATTATGGGGTGTTGTTGGATCACCTTGGAAAGTGCTGTGGACTTGCTGGTACTATCACTAAATGATTAAATCCTTTCTCACAGGTAGGATGCAAAGTGCGGTGATGGGAAATTACTTCTCCCACCTGAAGCTCCTGTACTGTGAAGTACCCCAGGGCTCAGTCCTCTCACCTGTGTTATTTATGGTGTATATGCTGCCCCTGTGGGATATGTAAGAAATAAGACACAACAGGGTGTGTATTAAGTGTGATAACTGCATTCCTAGGGGTGTAGTTAGGCATGAGGCTAAGGGCTGAGTTCCGAGTGTCCCTAGGAGTGCAGTTATCACACCGTAATGCACAACCCTGGAGTGTCTTATTGCACTTATAAAATGACCCTTTATTTTTAGAAACTTTTTTTTTATTTTGAAACACATTTTAAATAAATACAAATGTAAGTGAATATGTGCTTTTAACATGAAATAGTCCTTCCACCTATTGGTGCTAGATTAAAGTAGTGCTATACAGTGTGTGCCTCCCTGCCCACTTAAGCTCTATATTCCTCTGCCAGCCACAACCATTCACAATTAAATGATGTTTTCCTCATTTTAAGAATGGTACATAGCCCTCTTACTTTATTTCATTCTCCTCACTCTGTAGACAAAACTAAAATGAAGTCATAACAGAAGATTATCAGTTCCCCGGTGCTGCAAGCATGAGCGTGGTTCAAAACTGCCACACCCACTGACATCATCATGAACTGCTCGTTCTGTCCTAAAAAGTAAACAGCAGGGTGAGTCAGTTACCACCTTTTCTCTTTGTTTATATAGTATTATTGCTTACTTTCTTCATTCTGTGTTTTTTTTCTCTGTGTTTCCCCACATTCAAGAAATAAAATGTTTATCATGGGATGTTTACCATGAAATACAGGGATTCAAAATTCTGCTCAGTTCTACTAGCAGAATGTTCCTCAACTAACATACTGTACACACAGACAACAAAGGCCTGTTTTAGAGCCAGATACTCGATTATCTCACTGTCAGGGAAAGCAGAAGAGATTTTATTGATGAGCAGGAAAAGATGGGGGGGGGGGTTCACTGTTAGCAAAGAAAGAGTTGTAATGAAAACTACAACCAATACTTAATGTTTCTAATTTGTTTATGTGTGTAAGTAGAGTGTGATGATCTGGTAAACAACATTTAATTATTTTTTTTATTTTATATTTAAGGTAGTTTTATTTTTAGGGCCCAGTTGAAGGTTTCTACAGTGTAAAGGCAGCAGCCATGTTTGTGATGGAAGATCAATTCTGCTTGTAAGGAGATTGGTTTAAGATAGTTCAGGTTGTAGGAGGACTGATTTGCTTATTGTCTGATGTGGTTTAGAACCAGGATGACTGTGCGTATATAGAGATTTAATGTATGGTCAGCTGATCTCCCTTGGCCAATGAGATTTCTAGATTTTTTTCTTTCCATTTTATAACATTAGATATTACACAGTGGGTTTTCAGTGTTATGCTGATGATACCCAATTATATATGTCCTTTGTACCAGTGATGCAGGGTGCAGTGTCTGTATTGAACTCCTGTCTGGCTGATATTTAAGACTGGATATCCTCTAACTGGCTAAAGCTTAAGCAAGACAAGATGGTTAAGATAGTGATGAAGCCTGGCTGTTGGCAGGGAGCTAGGGTGGTGAGAGAGGTGACTAGACTTGTGCTTGGTTATTCTCCTCTTGCTGCTTCCATTAGTGTGAATAATGTAAGCGTTATCCTGGATAGAGAACTGACACTGAAGGCTCAGGTGTCATCTGTAGTCTGAAATAATTTCTATCATTTCAAAATACTGCCAGAATTTAAATCTTTTATCACACCAAACAATCTACCCTCACTGGTACATGCTTATGTGACATCCAGACTTGATTAATGCAATGCCCTTTACCTTGGGCTGCATGGAAGGACTCTATGTCACCTGCAACTGGTGTAGAATGCTGTGGCCAAGTTGTTGACAGGCCTGCCTAGGCCCTGTCATATGGTCCGGTCTTGTGTGATCTACACTGGCTGCCGGTGAGGTGGTGAATTTCCTTCAAGGTCAGTTTGATAACTACAAAGCTCTACATGGACTGGGACCTCGTTATCTGTGGGACCTTCTGCTACTTCATCTGTCCTCCCACCCTCTTTGTTCCTCTGAGGCAGACCTCCTTGTGGTTACCTGGGTCAGTTGAAATCCTCTGGTGAGAAGGCCCTTGATGTATGTAACCCAGGTGCCATTATACCAAGGGCTACTATCCCTGCCTGCTGCCCTAACTACAGATTGCAGGGCCTGGGATTGGAATTAGCTGCTACAGGGATCTCCCCACCCTCAGTGTACCTACAATTATTTTGCCTCTACCCAAAGTAATGCTCATGTGAATTACTAACAAAATGGGTACAGTCCTCTGGAAAACTATAACCACCCACAATCCTAAATAGTGACCTTTTACACTTAGTTTCACAACTGCAGCACTTTACACTCAGAGTACAAGTTAATATCAGCAGTCATAATATGCTCATGTGCAGTACAATCCACTTACCAGTAGGGTTTGGTCTTCTGGCATCCACCCTGAAATCCCCTGTAAGAAACAGTTTCAATAACACAAACATGCACTTTTAGATTGTGTTGCTATTGTTCAGTAACTTTTAGGCCAGGTAATGATATGCTCACAAACCAGATTACCAGTAAAACAGTAGATCAGAATTATTGAGGGGTGTGAACAAGGAAGTGGCAAGAATCTAGGCAAATGATTACTTTACTGTACTGAGACAGGCTTATTCACTTTTAATCACGTTAGTCCCCAACTTTATCAGTCTTGGCAACTACTGGGTACCCAGAGTGGAAACAGGCATGCCTGAGGCAGTACTCCGGGCTAGCTGGCATTGCAGCTGTAGTTGGGGCCCTTTATGGAAAGAAGAGTGATTAGATATGAGCAAAACACTTGTAAAACCATTTGTAATCCTGGCTGGTTGGCCCAAATACAATTAAACACATTAAACTGGCAAACAGAATCAGATGGTACCATTTAAACAATTGATGATTTGTTGCAGGGAGCTACGCTGATTGTACTCACTGTACCCAAAAGGAATTATGCTGTAGCTGGCATCGTGGAAGGCCTGTGGTCTCTAAAACTGCTGGGGTGGACTGGTGCTGATACGACTCACCTTCACTTCACAGCCTTTCCCTGTAGGTCTCTGCAAGCTGCATTTAATTGCTGTGCAGGGGCTAATTCCCCAAGTCAGATCTCTCACCAAAATGGTGCTTTGGGTGGTAGAGAAACAGTTTGGTTGGGCCTTTGGTGGCATAGGCCCAGGCTGGAAAATTGTTCTTTCAATGGATTGCCTTTCTTGTTGGGGTCCCCCAGCTGGAGTTCCAGAAATAAAGAGCCCACCAACACATTTCTCCACTTTGGAGTTCTCCGGAGACTGGTCTCCGCAGAATGCAGGTGTCCCAGAACAAGACAGGAGTCCCAATGCAGTTTTCTCTCTTGTCAATTTGCGCCACAACATGAGGGGCCTGAGAAACAAGACAGCTCTCCCTCTCAGAGTAATGGCTGGTTTCAAATTCTAGCTGTTGGCTACTGAAACTTTAAAAGTCACTTCTATGCTGCTGTGATTACAGTCCTGGATTCAATCAATCCCGATTGGGACCAAACTGGGTCCACAGGAGGCAAGTACAGGCCTCTTTCTGTGGAGATTCCATCGGCCCACACACGGGCTGTTACCAAATCAGTGGCTTGAGCAGACTAACTCTGTTTGAAGCAGTTCCACACAAGGACTGTGATATCTGTACTCCAGTTGGCTACCCCCTCTGTCAGTCCCAGTCTGAGAAACCCTCATTGGTCAATTTAGACACAAAGAAAAAAGTTCACAGTTCTTCCCACAAGTCACTGTAATTAGGACCCCTTGAAGGCCTCTTAGTTCTGACTGGTCCAAATGCCAAGTCCTGGTCCAAACATGGCTGCTCCCATAGTGAAGGAACCACTAGGCAAAGAAAATAACTCATTTATTTAGTAACTATAAAGATTTAGAAATAAACATTTACAGATTTTAGCAGTGCTCCCTCTGCTTTATCAAGCGACTATGTAGTTGAGTGAATTAGAATTATGCCTGGCTGGCAGTGAGCCTTGATTTAATTGGACCCAGCCCAGGATATAATATACCAAACACAAGTTGGATCTGGATCTTTTAAAGAGATAGCACGGTGGCATGGATCTGCACATACAAGCAGGATAACATCAGAAAATTACTGTACATGGATTTACATACCCTTTCTGGATATCTACCAAGCAGTGGGTATCAGAGGAACCCAGGGAGAAACTCAAGGTAGGCCACCCGAAATTGAGGGGGGTACACTGTCCTTTGTCCAGGAAACGTGGCATCCGTGTCAAGTCTACAATATAAATAACCATTATTATTAACACTTTCTGTTATATACAGGTCTAGACCATACAGTAGTATATACAAATATACACGCAGACATAAAACAAGTATATACAAAATAGCATGCTATACCTTTGAATATTTTCTTTAAGCAATTGCATAGTTCAAAACAGTTGCATTTTATCTTGACACTTTAAATCTATTACCAACATATTATTTCAGACAGTTACTCATATGAAATAGCATAATGTTTGACCTTTTGAAAACCTTAAGCAGTGCCTCATATTATGTTAACATCCTGCACTTTTCTTAACTGACCCCTTTCACTCCGTAAAGTTGACCCCTAGAATATTGGGATGGCCTGATAATATTTTAGAAGATGCTGAAAACACTAGCTTGGGCAGGGAATTGGCTGTAACGGACACCCCTTTATGAAACACATTCATGAGCAAGTTTACAAGTTTTCCTGGAGTGTCATTATGTGAGCCAAACCACAGATTTTACAATTCTTCATGATATCCATGGCATAGGGCGCATTGGCACTGGCCTGTACTTCTCATCACTCTTTTTATAAGTCTTTAGTCTGCTGAGAATCAACAGCAGGTTCCTTATCATCTGAATTCTCAGGGACAGGGGCCGCTTAAGAAGCACCTGCATAAGGGTCCCCTCCCAAAACTCTTCTTCGTTCTCAGCTGATCTAATTTCTTTCATTAGCCAGCAGTATGCAGGAGGGTCATCTTTGTGGTCCTGAAACTTTAACTTAAGCATCAGCACACTGGAGAATCTGTCAGGCTTAAGGATATGTTCTAGCCTCACTCTGTTTAAGTCACTGGCTAGTACTGTACTCCACCCTCGCAGTGTGCTCTCTGAAAGGCCCTTTCTAGCCGTGTCACATATGCGGACAAACGTTCATTTTTCCACTGACTGGTAGACTTGAATTTCCATATTAGAGCTTCTCCTGATTCAGTGCTACCAAAAACACCTTCTAATGTAGATAAATACTCAGTAGCTGAAGCATCAGGGTTTGTGGGCCATAAAAATCTAATGGCTTCAAGTGCAGTGCCTCGCAAACTTTCCATGAGTCTTATTTTTCTCTGGTTCCACACATTGCCACTCTTGGACTAGGGGGGATGCATAGTCCATCCAAGTTTCTAAGTCATCCTTCCCATGATGTGGGCACAGTGCCAGAAAACACTCTCAGCCTGTGATAACAGTCCAGATTCACAGATGGTATAATCACTGGCAAGGGCACAGGTGAAGGTGCCAGTGAGGGAGCTGGTGAAGGAGCAGAGGAGGGGTTTATAGATGTGACACTTTCCAGGGTCTCTAAGGCCTTTTTTAAATACTTCCAAGTTTGTCTCTCAGTTGCTAATAGTTCCTCAATGTATCTTTAAATTTCTCTAACTTAAGTGATCCCCTAGGTGTAGATGCCCCACTATGCATAGTAATTACTCTCCAACCCACCTGGGACTCATCAAAGATAGTAATGGGAGATACCTGTTTGGGATCCACTTAAATAGCTGCAAGCTATTAAGGCTACTAGACTCCGACTAAACAAATCAGAATTTCATCCTTTTACAGTGACTTTACCTAAACATTTGACTGTATCTACCACCTCTTCTATAGCAGCCTTGATGGTACCCAATGAGATATTTAATAGCATTAGAGCCTCATGAGGATCAACCTCCTCAATGTCACACCACCCTATCAGGCAATGAACTGCCATTTTATGGGCAGGGATCCCAAGTTTAAGACCAGCCCCACCCTCCATTTTGATACCAGAACTCACTGGAAGGGAAATCACAGTTTTCTTATTTTGGCCAGTAGGTGGCAGTAATCCCAGTGATGCCTCCATGATTATAACCTTGGCACCATTATACCAAGGGCTACTACCCCTGCCTGCTGCCCTAACTGCAGGTTGAGGAACCTGGATTCAGAATTAGATGCTACTGGGTTCTCCCCACCCTCAGTGTACATACAATTATGGTGCTTCCACTCAGAGTAGTGCTTAAGTGGGTTACTAACAAAATGGGTGCATCCCTCTGGGAAGCTGTAACCACCCAAAATCCTGCCTGGTGATCTTTTACACTTAGTTTCATGACTGCAGCACTTTATACTCAGATTACAGGGCAATATCAGCTGTACTAATATGCTCATGTACAATTCACATCCCAGTAGGGTTCGGTCTCCTGGTATCCACCGTGCAACTGCCTGTAAGAAACAGTTTTAATAATAAACTTGCACTTTCAGATTGCAATGATCTTGTTCAGTAAATTTTAGGCCAGGTAATGATAAGCTCACAAACCAGATTAAAAGTAAAACAGTAGATCAGATTTACTGAGGGGGTGTGAACAAGGAAGGGGCAAGAAATTAGGCAAACAATTACTTTACTGTACTGAGACAGGCTTATTCACTTTTAATCACTTAGTCCCTGACTTTATCAGTCTTGGCAACTACTGGGTACCCAGAGTGGAAAACAGGCATGCCTGAGGAGGTGCAGCGGGTTGGCTGGCATTGCAGCCATACCTCTCAACCTTTTGTCCCCCAAATGTGGAACATTGCCTCTCAAAATGTGGAACAAATGAGCAAAATGTGGAACACTTAATCAAATCTTTACCTAAGAAGCTCAGAACACTGTTAAAATGTATGCATTTATGTTCAGAAAGTCTATTAATTAAATAATATATTTTTTGCATCATTTACTATAGATTATTGCTTTAAAATGTTAACACTGAATGTGGGACAAGTCCTCACAATGTGGATCAAGGAGCTTTTGTGAAGTAAAATGAGGAACGTTTCTCGTAATGTGGTACAGTTGAGAGGTATGATTGCAGCTATAATTGGGTCCCTTTATGGAAAGAAGGGTGATTAGATATGAGCAACACACTTACAAAACCATTTGTAATCCTAGACAGTTGGCCCAGTCACATTTAAACACCTTAAACTGGCAAATAGAATCAGATGGTACCATTTAAACAATTGATGATTTGTTACTGGGAGCTACCCTGATTGTACTCACTGTACCCAAAAGGAATGATGCTGTAGCTAGCATCATGGAAGATCTGTGTCTCTCTCTCAAGCTGCTGGTGGGGGCCGGGGCCAACATGACTCACCTCCACTTAATGGCCTTTCTCTGTATGTGACCGCAACCTGCGTTTGATTGCTGTGCAGGGGCCGATTCTCCAGGCCTGGTCTCTCACCAAAATGGTGCTTCGGGGGGTACAGAATCAGTCTGGCTGGGCCTTTAGTAGCATAGGCCCAGGCTGGAAAATTGTTCTTTCAATGGTTTAACTTTCTTGCTGAGGTCCCCCAGCTGGAGTTCCAGAAACACCTACCGGGTCAGTATCTCATACGCTTGATAGCGTACATTAAAACTGCACAAAAGGGAACATCGCGGTAGGGTAGAACGAGAGGGTGCAAAACTGCAAAAGGGTTTATACACGGTAGTGCACCCTCTCACTCTTCCCAGGTAGGGGATGAGAGCTGTGCTGGGAGGTGAGGCCAGTAAGCAGCTACCGTGGCTCAATGAGATGAGCCACAGGCAGCAAGGGAAGGAGGCGGTGTGTTTGGGACTGGGTTTCAGGTCCCAGTCCCAGACACAAGGAATTTTTTTACTTTTTGCACTTTGTGCAAAGTTAAGTGTTAACCCCCTCCTTGAAGCTGGTTATTTTAGTTTGGGGGGTGTGGGGGCACAGTTCGTCATAATGAGGGGTACAGGGACTTAGCCCCCCTCAAAAGAAAGACATATACAGGGTATATGGCCGCGGCATAATGTCTTGTGACATTATGATCCCGTGCCAGAAACAATGAGTCCACAGACACACTTCTCCACTTTGGAGTTCTTTGGAGACTGGTCTCCATAGAATACTGGCTCCCCCAAACAAGACAGTAGTCCCAAAGCAATTTTTCTCTCTCAACAGTTTGTGCCAGACCACAAGGGGTATGAGGAACAAGACAGCTTTCCCTCTCACTGCAAAGACTGGTTTCCAAATTCTAGCTGTTGGCTACAGAAACCTCAAAAATCACTTCTATTCTGCTGTGTATACAGTCCTGGATTCAATCAGTCCTATTTGGGACCAATCCGGGTCCAGAGGAGGCAAGTACAGGCCTCTCCTGTGGAGTTACTGTCAGTCCACACATAGGTTGTTACCTTCTTGGTAGCTCGAGCAGACTAACTCTCTGTTTCAAACAGTTCCACACAAGGACCGGGATATCTGTACTCTGGTTGGCTACCCCATCTGTCAGTCCCAGTCTGAGAGCCCTCATTGTTCAATTTAGGCATCAAGAAGAAAGTTCACAGCTTTTCCCATAAGCCACTGTACTTAGGACCCCTTGAGAGCCATTTGGTTCTGACTGATCCAGATGCCAAGTCCCGGACCAAACATGGTGGCTCCCATAGTGGAGGAACCAGTGGGCAAAGAACTGTAAACAACTCATTTATTTAGTAACTGTAAAGATTTAGAAATAAACATATACAGATTTTAGCAGTGCTCCCTCTGCTTTGTCAAGCAACTGCAGAGTGGAGTGAATTAGAATTAAGTCTGGCTGATAGCCAGCCTTGATTTACTTGGACCCAGGCTATAAAACACCACACATAAGCTGTATCTCTTAAAGAGAGTGCAGCAGCATAAATCTGCACACTCATGCAGGATAACATCTGAACCTTACTGTACATGGATTTAGATACCCTTTCTGTATGTCTACCAAGCAGTGGGCATCAGAGGATCACAGGGAGAAACTCAAGGTAGCCCCCCCCCCCCGAAATTGGTGGGAGGGGTTACATGTAGATAGCCTGACCCTGTGGAATTCACGTTCAAGGTCATTGAGGGAGGCCTCCTTACTTTAAGAGGGATCTGAAGTCACATCTTTTTATGGAAGCTTTTGATTAACTTTAGTTTACTGGTTGTTCATATTCATAACTAGTTTAGACTGACTTTATTAAAGTTAGTTTTTAAGTCCTAATATTGTAGTTTTTTTTTTATCTTATTTTGCTATTCATGTTCTGTATGTAAAGTTATGGAATTGTTTAATGTACAGTGCCCAGAGCCTATGAGAATGGGCACTTCATATAAAAAAAAAGTTTGCTTGCCACTTGCCTTGTTTTCCTTTAGGGCTTCCTATCCGCGTAAGACTCATTCTTCCAGTCATGGATTTGTGCTCACTCCCGCCGTGCCTGCCAAATCATGTCAGTCCATCCCTTCATCAACTACTGTGAAGACCATGCAGAAGTATTCAGTCACAATTTTAGCTTTTTATTGGTCTTCCTCTGCACAGTCCCCCCCCCCACCTCCATCTCCAGATCCTCACTATACCAACCCTTGTCTTCCTCTTTTTGTTCACATATCTGAAGTATGTTTTATCCCCATTTTTAACTTCCTGGGAGATCCTCACCTCTGAGCCCTTACTGTCCTTACCCTCCTTCTTGCCTCCCTTTGTTTGTCAAGATATACCTCCACATCCCCCTCCGTTTGGGTCTCCTTGTACTTAATAAAAGCTGTTTTCTTCTCTCTTACTGCCTTAGCCACCTCATTTGAGAACCATAATGGCCTCTTTCTCCTCTTACCTTTGCTTGTTTCTTTCAAACAGACTGATGTTGCCTTAGTTATTCCCTCCCTTATCCTTTTCTGTTGTGCCTCTACTGTCTCCCTCCCCGGCTATCCCCCTACTTAAGGTATTTGCTAAGGCAATCTCCCATTTCTTTAAAATGTGCTCTAATGAATCCCAGAACACTTGTTCCAATGTGTTTTTTCTCATGTCCAATCTGTATGCTAGACCACATTGTATGATGATTGCTTGTACCCAGGGAGTTACCCATTTTGACATCTGCAATGCTGTCCCTGTTTGTAAGTACCAGATCCAGCACTGTTCCATCTCTACGGGGTTCTGTAACCAGCTGCCTGTGAAATGCCCCTCATGGGTAGTCTAGGATTGTCCTGCTACTAGTTGTAGCTGTGGACAAAATGCTCTGGTCTACATCCAGCAGATTAAAGTCCCCCATAATCACTACTTCCCCTTTGCTTGCTATTCTGCCAATGGCCTCCCTAAAACCTAACTCCTTCCCCTGTGTTGGTGCTCTATATATCATCCCCACACAGAGAATGGGCCCAGAACCCTGTCTGTAAACCAATCCAAAGAACATGCAGCCCTTCCTTATCCCCACAATGTCATTGTATCTCCATGGCCTTTATACTTCCCTCACATATAAAACAACCTCCCTCCCTTTCCTTATTGTCTTATCCTTCTGAAACACAGTGTAACCTGGTATGGCCACATCCCACCTGTGGTTTTTGCTGCACCATGATTCTGATATGGCCACCAGTACAAGCCCGCCTCCACAGTGATCGCTTCAGGGTCAGGAATTTTATTTGCTAGGCTCCTTGCCTTGGTTCACATGGCTCTCCACTCCTTATGTTCCTCCCTGCTCATACTTTGCCCTTCCTTCCCAAGTCCATCCTTCACCTTTCCTTGTTTCTGGTACTGTCCTCCCCCTTTAAATCCTTCCTCTGTCCACCCTTCCAGAATTTCTCTCAGCCTTAGAACCACCTCCCAATCCTACCATCCCATCCCCCTTCTTGTCCCTATGCCCCTGGGGAGTTTATTTCCTCTGGGGTTTTCCTCTCTGCTGGTTTATGTTCTGGGGGGGCATTCACTGCCTTTCTCATTTTTCTGCCTTCCACTTTGGATAGTTTAAATACTCATTGATGTAGCATTTAAACATTCCACCCAGGACTGCTGTTCCTGTCCTGGATGAATGGAGCTCATCTGCCTTGTACAGGCCTTCGTCCCCCCAGGTAGGACCCTAGTCCCTGATGTAGCCAAACCTTTCCTCCCTGCACCATGCCTTTAATCAGTCATTGAAGACCCTGGTGTGGTATTCTCTTGTCTCCCCCTGGTGTTTCACAGGTAGCACCTCAGTAAAGGCCACTGTGTGTGCTACCTGCCTCAGGCCCCACCCTAGCTCCCTAAACCTATCCTTCACCACACAGGTGCATAGCTTGTCAGGTCATTTGTCACCAGATGGACAATTACATCCAGCTGCCCTCCAGCCCTGCTGCCCTAATGATCTTCAGGATCTGCTCTCCATACCTCCATGCTGAAGTGCCAAGTAGGCACCTCACCTCTCTCATTCCCTCCCATGCTGTTCCCAAAACTATTCCCTAACAATTGAGTCCCCCACCAGAAGTTGCTTCCTCTTTTGCTGTTGTCCTCTGCCTCCACTTTGGGACCTCACATCGTACTGTACATACAGTACTGTAGGCTGGAGCTCCACCTCATGCACATCTCATTTTTTAAAGCAGCAGTACTATGTAAAAACAAATTGCACTTTTTTGTCAGTTTATAGCCTGTACTGTGTTGAGCATTTTCCTAGTAATCTTTCCCACTGGCATTGTACTATCACCCCGTATTTTGCTCAGTTTCCCTTTGTTTTCATTTACATTTCTGCCTCCTGCCAAGTTGACAGCAGTAGTAAAAAACAGGCAGACAGGAAGCATTGTATTTTCTGTGGATCTACAGAACATTTAAATTGATCACTTCCTGGATAGGTAGTACTGCTGCTTTAAGGGGATAGTTCTTTAGCTGCAGCTCATGTAGCTGGTAACTTGCCTTGCCAGAACAGGAAAAATGTGCACAGATTTGGTGATAAGCACACATTAGTGCACTGGCATATGCTTGCTTCAGGGAGTCTTGAACCACAAGAGTGACACACTGGGTCATACATGACATCCAAAGATAAACAGTTATGACGCTGGCAACATTTAACCCATTTTTTACTAGCTATAAATCCAGCTTTGTCATATGAGATGAAGCTACTCATCAATTTTTGGACAATAAACTCAGTCATTATATTAGTGCCACTGTGTGCCTACTGCAGTATGCTGGTCACAGAAATGGTGGCATACTGCCAAACACTCTCAGGGTGGATGTAGCTGTGGTAATTTGTGAAATGGAAGGGTTTCTGTATTGTAAAAGGCATACCAGGCAAGTTTGCCCAATGTACTGTAATGCACATGCATGACATTTTATTTATTTATTTATTTATTGGCTATTTGGAAAAGACCTTTGAGTGTAAGCTCTTTTACAAAGGTTCCACGTCAGGTTTACAAAAATAAGATGATGAGCCAGAAGAGGAGCCTGAAGGTCTGCATACCTTTGCCTAAATGGATACAGTCCATACTGTAGTTCAATGTTGCAAGATATGCAATGCCATATATTGTACCAAACACTACAGTTCAGGAACAGGAACCCTTTTGTGTGATATAGAATTGCAAGATGGCACTTGACAATGGGGCACACCTTCAATAACAGGTTTCAAAATCCTGGGTTTTCCACAAAGGAATACATTAGCAAACCCCCTGCTAGCATCCTTGCTATTGCAGCACTAAATTCTAATGCAACAGCATGAGTGGATAGTTGGTGTGCTGACCAAGTATGGCCTGTGTTGTTGGTTACACTGACTTGATGTGGGGCACTGACTTGGCTTACTGGCAGTGGTACATGGTATAGTACCTTCAGAGGGAAAAGCAGGTGGAAACAAATGTGTTTGCTACATTGAAATTGTTTTCTTTATGTGGGACTAAACTGGCATGCCCATTTTCTATCTGTTCCATCAGCATCCTTCTCTGAAATATTCTTCACTTTTTGTGACATAGTTGTTTTAGCAATTGATGTTCCTTTGTTCCTCTCTAACACCAAAGCCAGATCTAGACTTTTACAGATGTGCCTGGCATGCAATAATATGTTGTTTTTAGGTGGGTGTGCTGACCCATGCCTGGCATAACTGGAAGACTACCATATTTTCATCTGTCACATGAGTCACAAAAATTCCAAACAAGTGATTTTCAAGCTCAGGATGGAAACAGTTTTTGCATGATTTGGGGGCATGTGTGTGGGTATGACTGGCACTGGGTGAAGATTTACCACTAGATGGTTGTTCTATTGTTCATCAGCTTTTTTTTTTTTATATACTTTGTTTATTTGTTTAACATTTCATTTTCATGTCATACAGATCTATTGCATTACATTGGTTACATATGAAATGTCTTACTTTTTCCATCATATTAATACATTTCAATCTTATTCAATGCAATTCTTTTCATAGGCTTCTAACAAAAACAGTTATAGCCTTCTCATTTCTTTTTTCCTTTTTACAACCTTATAACACTTCACTAAACCTATTCATGGGGGATAAATTAACCGTTTATTTCAGCTAACAAGCAGTTGGGAAAAAGAACAAGTGCAGGGGGGTTATTCCACTTCATCTCTATATACATCCCAACGTGACCATCTATTGGTGTATGACTCTATATTATGATTGACAGCAAAGGTAATTCTTTCCATTGCTTGGATTTGAGACATTATTTGCAACCAGTCCCTGAACTCTGGAAGAGATCACTGCATCCACTTTTTTGTGATTGCTTTCAATGCAGCAATGTTTAACACGGCCCAGAGATATCTCCCTTCTTTTCCTTTAATTCCCATGGGACATAATCCTAGCAGAATATTCTCTGGCCTATACCCATTGTTAAACTGAAAAGCTTACTGATAAGGGATATGACTGCTTGCCAATAAGCCTGAAGCAATGGGCATGTCCAAAAACATGTGCCATATCCGCCTCCTAATTGCCACACCTCTCCAACAATTGACCTTGGATCTTATGCCCATCCGCACCTGTCTACCTGGAGTCAGAAAATATCTTACTTTAATTTTCCATGCAAATTCTTGCCATATAGGTGAAGATGTAGTACCAACTACTCCTGAATACCTGACCCCATTGTGTTTGGTTAAATCTTAACCCCAGCTCTTGCTCCCACTTCTTCTGGAGAGAATATGTACCGTGCGCTCTGTCTGCAATGGAATTCCAATAGAGCACTGTTATGGCTCCCTTACCATGTTCTGAACTCCAAATCGTTTCAAAGGCTCTTTGATAAGGTCTCTGGTCCTCAAAATGGAGACTCTTTTGCAGTTTACCATTTATATATTTTCTCAATTGATAATAATAAAGAAGGTCTTTACTTGTCCAATTATATAGGGCCCGAGCTCTTTCAAAAGATAAAATTGTTGTTCCTTGCAGTAACTGCCACACAGCACACATGCCCCCCTCCTCCTGTCTCTTATACCAGTTTGAAAACTTTGCTGGGGTAAAGTTTTGTCTGCAGTCCACCAAACGTATCTCCATATATCTCTACCTGTATAACCTCGCCTTATTCCCTGTAACCATCTGGAAAGAGTCAACCCAACAGTAGTCATAAACTCCTTAATCTCATGTATTCTGAAATTTGGATCAAAAATCTTGCAGCATAATTATGATCTCCCTACCTGGTTCAGTTCTAATTGTTGCCAGTGGGCCCTGTAATTCTTATGCGTCCATAGTAATGCTGTTTTCATTTGAACTGCAATCCAGTAATCCACCAATGATGGACAAGCTCTACCCTCTTCCTGTTTGGAAAAGAACAAGGTTTTCTGGGCTATTCTTGGGAAAGTATTACCCCATAAGTATGTCATAATCCACCTCTGCCAGTTTTTTATTTCTTTCAATGGTATTATACATGGTACCGTTTGAAATAAGTATAAGAATCTCGGTAATATATTTGTTTAATTATTTGCAATCTTGAGTAAAATGGGAAGGGTATACACCTCCATTTCTGGAGATCTTCTCTCACCTGCCTGCATAGTGTGGGAAAATTGTCCCTAAAAAGTGTAGCTGGAGATTTGCCTAACATAACTCCCAGATATTTTATGGTCTCACAGTCCCATTTCATAGGGTATTTAAATTTGATCTCCTCTGCTACATCTGCAGACAACAGTAATACCTCGGTCTTAGACCAGTTAAGAGTGTAGCCAGATATATCGGTGAACAGTTCAATTTGTTTAAAGACCTGTGGTAGAGATACAGAGGAATTCGTCAGGTATAGCAAAACATCGTCCGCATATAAAGCTATCTTATGAGTAACATTTCCAATTTCTACCCCCTCTATCTCGTTGTCCATCCTGATACTCTGAGCTAAAGGCTCTATATATAAGGAGAAAAGTAATGGTGAAAGGGGGCACCCCTGTCGAGTCCCCCTTTCCAACTGAAAAGCTCCAGAGGTATGGCCATTCGCCCTAATGTATGCTGATGGATGAGCATATAATTTAGATATAAATTTCCAAAAGGTGCGGGAATCCAAAACCCGTAGGGCACCCACAAAAGGACCAAGAGACTTGATCAAAGCCTTCTCATCTAAGCTCATCACACAGGCGGGATCTTTGATTTATGCAAGTGCTCAATTATATCTACAGATCTCCTTATGTTATCTGAGGTTTGCCTCCTTCACAAAACCTGTTTGATCTAGGTTAATTAGTTCTGTGAAGATTTTCCAATCTTCTGGCCATTATCCTACTATTATCTTATAATCCGTGTTTAATATGGAGATTGGCCTGTCTGAAGAGCACAGTGTGGGGTCCCTAGCTATTGACAGCAAGAATTATAGCCTGAGCCCACAGGGCTCCCTCCTCCTCCTTCCATAGTGAATTATGAGCCTCTTTTAGTAAAGGCACAGTTGCCTTTCGGAATGTTCTATAAAACTCGTTTGGAAGACCGTCTGTTCCAGGACATTTGCCTGCCTTCAATAGAGATATTTCTGCTTGTATTTCACCCACTGAAAAAGAAGAAATCAGGTTTTTTTGTTGTTGAACCGTTATTTTAGGTTGCTGAAGAGGGGACAAATATATCTCTATGACCTCAGGGGACAGGTTAGCTTTTTAGCATATAATGTTTGATAAAAACACTTGAAGGCGTCAGCTATGCCTTCCACATTATGTTTCAAGTCTTATCCTGAATCCCATATTTTTGGTATACGTACTTTGGCTTTCCACTTCGAAACCTGCTCGACAAAAATGTTAATGCTCTTAGGCCTCCCTCGTAAAACCTTTGCCTTAAATATATCATTTTTTGTTCCACCTGATAGTTAAGCATTTCTATAAGCTCCCTCTTCAGCTTCCCCAATAGTTTCCCCCTCTCTGTGCTTAATTGTTGCTGTTGTTGGAATTCCAGTGAAGCTATTTGATGTTGCAAATGGACCTTCTTTGCCTCTCTCAGCTTTTTGTTTCTGGAGGAGATCTCTATAAGTTTGCCCCTAACTAGAGCCTTTACCGTGTCCCACAATATACCTGGTGATATGTCCGGTCCTTTATTTTCTTTAACCGTTTGTTCTATTACCTTTTCTATGGTCTCCTTGACCTCCTGGTTATGTAGCAGAGAGAGATTCAGTCTCCAGAATGTATTATGTTTAAAGGGGCCAAGTCTAAGTCTCATATATATTGGGGCGTGATCTGATTGTATTATGTCTCAATCCATGACTCAGTACACAAAGATATTGAGTCTTTAAACATTAAGAAATAGTCCAGCCTCGAGTACGTTTGGTGTGCTGCAGAAAAGAAGGTATATTGTCTATTATTTTTATGCGTCTGCCTCCAGACATCAATTAATCCTAACTCACCCATTAACTTTCCTACCTTATTTGCTGTCCCCTTCTCCTGTCTGACCACCCCACCAGATGTGTCTTTATGTACTTTAAGATGAAGATTTAGGTCCCTCCTATAACTAAATGACCTCCACCACTCTGATACTTTCAAAAGAACTCCCTATAAAAGAGAAGTCTGATCCGGAGGGCATACACTGAAACCAGGGAAATTACATTCCATTATATTTGCCCTTTAACCCCACAAAACAACCCTCCTTATCTTTGAAAGTATCCTGCACTTCAAAGGGGCATTTGTTAGGGACCAAAATAGCAGTACCCTTACGCCTGCCTTTCTTATACGATGTATATTGGACTAACTGAAAGCCAAATTTCTTAAGCTTCTCATGCTCTACCTGGTTTAAATGTGTCTCTTGTATCATTATAAATGAAGCTTGTGACTTGCGTAAGAAGGCCATCACTCTACTTCTCTTAATCGGGTGTGTTAGTCCATTTACATTATCAGACAATATTATTGATTCAGAATTAACCATTCTTCCAAGCTGTTAGCTTATAGTTTACATGTATCCCTACATAATGCTCCTTCCCCCTTATTCGGCCCCCCCACCCCCATCCAGCCCAACTACATGAAATCCCCATAAACACTTAAACTCCTAAATTGTAACAAACAAAACCACATCGCTAGATGTGGAAACAACTATAACAAATTTAAGTTTGTTTTAAATTTGTACTTCCACAAGTGGAAACCCCTTAACACCACCAGGGGTCTCTAATGCCAGTAACCTCCCACCACTGGTACGAGGAATGCGTCTTACCACCGCAAGTGTGGTGTTCCTCGCGAGCCTGGTAGATTGTATTACCGGGCTCCAATATACTTTAAGATGTGACGTCATTCAGCTATTAATCGCTCCGTTATATGAGCCAATTATCCCCCCCCCCCCAGAAGACTAAATTATTTGCTTCTTTAACCCTGACACATTCAAACCCGCTATGTAGTCACCGTTTCTATATTAATTTGTTAATTTGTTAAACAGGACCCATAGCACAACACAGTCTGATTCGCCTTGAATCGTTTTTCAAATAATTACTCCAGTCATTCTAAAGCTGGGTAGGTGGAGCCAGGATGAAGACAATTAGTCAGTGAGCACCATGCTTAACTACATCACTCAGCCAGTCCAAATTCACCTCCGGTAGGCTTTTTTTTTTTCCTTGTTATAAGCTACCATATATAACGCTGGCTTAACATAAGCATAGTACTTTTATTTTCTGCAATACTTGCATTCCATCTTCGATTTTCACAACTTCACTCAGTCCTGCAAGTCCTTTTGTAGGCCATCATGACTTTCCTGAAACTTCTGGAGTAACTTCTTCATCACCAGGAGCGGTGCAAGTGATGTCATCTCTTTGCTGCTGCCTCTCTTTCTCTTACCCAATGAGGTTGTCCATTCAAGGGACCCTTCTGGGGCCTCCTGGGAAGATGAGTTTTTATTCCCAGCGCTTTGCGGTTCCACTAGGCCCTTCTCTGTAAGTGCAGCTCTGGCTTCTTCGGGTGAATTATAAATTTTAACACCATCCGGCCAAAATACCCTCAGCCTTGCAGGAAAAGGAGTATGAAAGCGATATCCCTTGGTTTTTAAAAGTTTAATTATTTCTGCGTATTGAGAGCGTTGTCTCTGAATTTCTTGTGGGTAGTCATGGTCAAAAAAAGGTCTCTGGTTTAAGTATGTGACCTCCTTCAATCTCCAGGCCCGTATTAAGATGTCTTCCTTTATTTTATAGCTGTTGAACTTAATTATTACCGAGCGTGGTCTAGCATTTTCCTCAGTGGGTTTTGGCTGAAGAGCTCTCTCGATATTTAACTGATACCCAACAGGCAGTTGTAAAACATCTATCAAGAGGTTGGAAATAAATTCATACATGAGCCCGGTTTCCGAGCCTTCGGGCAAGCCGTACAGTCTAATGTTCTCTCTATGCGAGCGACTCTCAAGGTCTATACATTTCTCTTGTAATTTTTCTGTTTGGATAATTAGAGCCTGCAAAATCTTTCCATTCTGAAATATACCGTCTTCAGTCTGTTGCAATCCGTTTCTCCGCTCCTTCCACCGCTGCTCAAGCCCTGGGAGTTTGATTCATTTCTGAATTCCAACCGTTTCACCCTCATCTCTCTTAATTCCCTGAAAAGTTGCTCAAAGCAGAGCGAGATAATTGCTCCGTCTCCTCTTCAGTGTCGGCCATGCTAGATATGGAAGGACTGCGGCTCGATCTTCTGGAGTACGGGTGCGATCCTTTCTCATCCTGTAAGTTTAGCTTCAATTTCACCCTATCTTTGTTTGGCTTGTCCTTAGCAGATTTGTATTCACCATTACTCCCGTTTTTTAATTTATTTTAGCGGGTAATTTTGTCTTTCTGAGTAGATGGGGTGAGGAGCTCGGTTCACTTGCTCCCTCTAGGCTCCGTGATGTCACCGGAAGTCTATTGTTCATCAGCTTGATGACCATGTGTCCTCTTCTTAACAGCTTTATAAAGAGACTCAGCAGGTTCTGCTACATTCTCCGTCATGTCAGAATTCTTGTTTTTACTGTCGGAATTCTTTTTTTTGATAACTTTTTTCTGCCTCCATTCTAAATCTTCATCCTCATCTCCTGCTGAGCACCATGACTTGGAATTGTTGTCTTCCTCATCCTCAGTCTCCTCTTCAGCTGCTTCATGTCAAGAACAATAGGAGCTCTTTCCTCCTCTGGCAACATGCCCTTTCAGTCCATGCCCTGCTGCCACTGAGCAGTCTCACTTGCTTGTTCAGCAGCAGAGACCAGCTGGTTTTGCATGGACATTTGATGCAGGTATTGTTGCATCTGCTGCTGAGTGATGTTGTATTGTTGGCTGATTGAGATCAGCATCTTTTCCACTATCTTTGTCAGTAAGTGGAACCAAAGCAGCTACTGTCATAAAGTTGTGAATTAATAGAACCTGCTGTGAATGAATTGCCAGCACTGCACACATGCTGCTTTATTGTTCCCACCTGTCCGTGGCTCTCGACTTGGCCCTTGCAACCTCAGCTTTTTCCTTCTCTTCCTTTCAATATAATCAAACAAAATGTGATTGATGATGATCTCTATAACCTAGCACTGCTAACAGCCCTAAACAGCCACTAAAAACTGCACTGTCTGCAGCAGAGAAATGCAGTCTGCAAACTACAAAGTGCAGCAAATAGAGAGGCGCTCCCCCCAGATGCCCAATTTACAAAGCACAACATACAGAGAAATAAAGAGATAATTGCAAGTTTAGAAAATATAGGACTTGATTCTCAAATGCCCACAACTGATGCAAGGTTCTTGCATCAAAAAGAATTGATGCAAGGGGCACCTTCTGTCAAAAGCTGTACAAAACCTGATTATCAAATGCATCAAGGTCAGGTGCTCTTGTGCCAGACAGGCTCTGTGCCTGCCCAGAGCCAGACAATGGTCTGCACCATGGTGCACAGGGCTGTGCGGTAACACTGGCTGCCATATCCCCAGATGTGCGATTCTGCAAGGTCATCAATGTCCACTCTGCCAGCCAAATGTTAGGCCAGCCCTGATCTGGTCTAGCACCCTGTGCAACAAAAGGGGTCCTGCCTGTGGACCCCCCAAGAGAGTGGTGACAGCAGTGGCAGCACCGCACCACCACAAAGGGGCACTGACTATGGCATGCCATACATGGGAACCAGTGGGGTGGTGAGTTGGGCACCACAGCATAGAAAATGCCAGTAGTCCCAGGAGACTCTCATTGACCCAGGCCCACTGCTTGCAGGGCTATCCACCTGCACTATTAGTGGTGGTCTGCTGCCAGACATGGTCTGTGGGCTGGCTGCAATGCTAACAGCATAGCATGATGCCAGGGGAGGTGTGTGCTCTCTCTCCTGCCAGGGGCACCTATGGGCAATGTATTGTGCTCTGCCTGCAGGAACATCCACTCATATGCCAGCCAGAGGTGCCAGCACTGCCTGACTGCTTTGGTGCCAGTGGTGGAGCTGGAACAGTGCAGCCCTGCACTGTGGGCAACACCACTGCTGGTGGTAGCTTTGTTGCAGGACTGTACCACAGCTTGCAGCATTCCCCTTCTGTGCACCTTTCCTTTGATGCACAGGAGTGTTTACTGCAAGCTGTGTGAGTTTAGTGCCAGGATCCCTCTCATTTGAGAATCAGGTGCAGAGTACCTAGTTCATCACTGATTACCACAAGCTGCTGTTTGCTGCAAATTATGCTGATCTAAGTGGCGCTTTGAGAATCAGGCCCATAATGTTTACTATACAGTCAGTTCACCTTACTGTGTCTACTACACAATAAGCTCTCCTTACAGAGAAGCAAATTTGCAAGAAGTGCACTCCAAGAACAAAACCTGTGAAGTCTTTTTTGGGGCTGAGGTAACACTTACTGACCTTTTCTTAGACTGCATGAAGTGAGCTAAGTCTAAGAATAACTGGCCTATTCTTAGACTGCATTAAGTGAGCTTCTTTTTACTGGTATTTTTACTGACCTTTTCTTAGACTGCATTGAGTGAGCAGGTATTTGCCTTGTTAGTGGGAGAGGGGGAACTAGCAGGAGCCATTTTGCTAACTGAATCACTTGGAAACAGGACACCACAAGAGCAGGAGGGAAATGCTGATTTCTTCTGTTTAATTTGCTGGTCTTTATTTATTCATTAAATAATTATACTGTTCTGTTTTTTTTCTGGGGGCTGATTTGATATCACTGAAGTCTTTTGGGGGGGCTGATGTAGTACTTACTGACCTATTCTTAGACTGCATTAAGTGAGCTAGTTTTTGCTGGTATTGTTTGCCCACCCTGCCACCTCCACCTCCACACATTATTAAATGCCCTGTTTAATCTAAGTGACAGGAGCAAGAAACAGTGAATAGCAGGGGCTGTTGAGTGGGAGGGGCATCAGGGGGACTAACCCAGCCCTCAGCATAGTAAGTGCTTATACTCTTTCTGGCTGATTTCTCTTCTTTTCTTGTGAAATTATCTGGGAGATCAGGGACAGGATTTGAGGGTCAAAGGATCGCTAAAGTTGCTTCTGAGTGTGTCATATATTTCTCAGGGGGTTGAGTACAGCTTCTCAAGGCAATCAGAGCCCATAAACATATCAGGGTCATAGATAAAGAAATGTAAAAGGGAGATAGAGTGTAAATAAAAAAAATACTAAAAGGGGGTAGGGGCATACTTTAGGAGTATGAAGGGTGGCACAAGGAGTGGTGCAGTGCAATGGGTGCAGAGCAGCAGTGTTCAGAAGAACTTTCTAGGAACTGTGGTGCTGTCCCATTTGTAGGCACCTTTTTGGGCTGAGGGATGAGGCTGCCCGGTGTCAAGCACAGTTAGGAGGAGTATTGGGGACCTATACCTCACCCAGGGACCACCATGCCACCAGCCACTGCCTCAGAGGGTACTCAGACAGAGGCCTGGATTGACTTCAAAGGGCTCAGGAGGTAGAGGAAGGTGGAGCTCAGGCACAATCCCCACCTAGTACAACCAAAGAACAAATATGATGTTCTCAAGGAGAGAGAGAGTCCTGAAAGAGAACCCAAGGTTGTGACCAGGGGTGATGGGCAGATTCACCAGGAGGGAGGCCCAGTGGACCGGGCCATAGAATCCATGGGGAGAAGGAAGCTTCTCCTAGTGGAAGACTCAATAGTTCGGGGTATGGAGATAAGGTCAGGCATCAGTAGGGAGAGGGAAGTTATGTATCTCCTAGGAGGCACAGCTCTGACGGAGGGGATCAGATCCATAGAAACATAGACTTTGATGGCCGATAAGGACCACTTGGCCCATCTAGTCTGCCCATTTCCCTACCTACAGGATAGGCCGTAGATCCTAGTTAACCAACAGCCTATTTCTTCCTACCCCCCACAAGAATTGCCTTATGTCTGTCCCATGCATTCTTGAATTCTCCCACAGTTTTAGACCCCACAACCTCCTCAGGAAGGCTGTTCCATGCATCCACTACCCTCTCTGAAATAATACTTCCTCACATTGCCCCTGAACTGCCCTCCTTCTATCTTTAAATTGTGTCCCTTGTTCTTGCAAGTCTCTTTTTCTGAAAGATGCTACCCTTTTGGACTTTGTTGATTCCACTGAGGTGCCTAAAAGTTTCTATCATGTCCCCCCCTCTCCTTCTTTCCTCAAGGGTATCATATTAAGCTCCTTTAGTCTCTCCTCATATGGCTTCTCTTGCAGACCCTGCACCATTTTAGTTGCCCTCCTCTGGACTACCTCTATCCTGTCTATGTTCTTATGGAGATGGGGTCTCCAGAACTGGACACAGTACTCAGATGGGGTCTCACCAACTGTCTGTACAGAGGGATAACAACTTCCTGTTTTCTGCTGCTGATGCCTCCCTATACATCCCAGTACCCCAGCCCTCCCTACTGCCTTCTCACATTGCTTGCAACCTTAAGGTCATCTGATATGATTACCCCAGTTCCCTTTCCTTTTTGTTGTTGTTACTACCTCCCCCATTGTGTATTCTTCCCTGGGTTCTTGTTTCCCAGATGCATTATTTTGCACTTCTTTGCATTGAATCCTAGCTGCCATACTTCTGACCATTCCTCCAACCTTGCCAAGTCCCTTTTCATCCTTTCCACGCCTCCTTGTGTATCAACCCTGTTGCAGATCTTTGTATCATCTGCAAAAGGCATTCTTTTCCTTCCAGTCCCTCTGCAATGTCACTGATGAAGACATTAAAAAGGACTGGACCCAATACTGAACCCTGCGGTACCCCACTAGTAACCTCTCTTTCTTCAGAGTGGACTCCATTTACAATTACCGTCTGTGTCCTGTTGTGCAGCCAATGTTTTACCCAGGCTACCACCCTGGGATCCACTCCCAGGCTGGTTAATTTGACTATTAATCTTTTGTGTTGGACTGTGTCAAATGCCTTGCTAAAGTCTAGGTAGGCCATGTCCACAGCCCCACCCTTGTCTACTACTTTGGTCACCCAGTTAAAGAAATCTATTAGATTCGTCTGACATGACCTTCCCGCTGTGAATCCATGCTGCCTTGGGTCCTGTGCTCCACTGGCCTCTAGGTACTCAACTATTCTTTCCTTCAGAGTGACTCCATCACTTTCCCTACCACAGAAGTCAGACTGACAGGTCTGTAGTTTCCTGCCTCTGTCTTGGTCCCACTTTTGTGAAGGGGAATCACATCCACCTTCCTCCAGTCCTCGAGTACCACACATCCTCCCATGATTTATTAAAAGAGTAGCCAGTAGTTTCACTAGTTCCTCCCTTAATTCTTTTAGAATTCTGGGGTGAATTCCATCAGGACCCATTGCTTTGTTCACCTTCAGTTTTAGGAGTTCTTGCAGAACCCTTTCTTCTGTGAAAGGACTGGGATTGACCCCCCTATCAAGAGTGCTTCTGTTAATTGGATTAGGTACTTCCCCCTCCTCATTTGTGGATACTGAGCAGAAATATCCATTCAGTATCCCTGCTTTTTCACTGTCCCCCTCTGCCTACCCACTGTTCATTCTATTCAGCCTCACTATCCCTCCCTTTGTCTTTCTATGCTCGCTGATGTACCTATAAAAGGTTTTATCCCCCTTCTTAACTGAGTTGGCTATCTTTTCCACAGTTTGGGCCTTTGCTATTCTGACTTCCCTCCCTGCTTCCTTCTGCCTTAACTGGTACAGCTATCTGTCCTGCTCCTTCTGTGTTTCCTAGGATATTTCATTGGATCACAAAGGCCATGGCTTGAAGGAGGGGGGCTGAATGTCATTGTTCATCTGGGGACAAACAACCTAGCCTAAGAAAGAGCAAGTATGGAGAAGGTTCAGGAGAATTTTAGAGATTTGGATAGGATGCCTGAGGGGGTAGCAAACTCTGTTGTGTTCTCAGAGGTGCTACCAGTCAGGGGAAGAAGGGGGGAAAGAAACCAAGCATCAAAACCTTCAACAAGTGGTTGAAAGACTGGATCAAGGAAAACAACTTTGGCTGCATTGGGTACTGGGGCACCACCTGGGATGATGCACACCTTTAGAAAAAAAGACAGCCTTCATCCTTCTGAGGAGGGTACATTTGTCCTCAATGAGAGGTTTACATGCTTCTTGAACAAGCATTTAAATTAGCCATGGGGGGGGCTTTCAGGAGTGGGAAGAATCAGGCAGCCCAACCCCACAGGTTAGTGCACACATCAAGCAAGACCAGGATGTCAGCCTGGGGTCAGATACGCAGGTACTGCAGGGTGGGATAGGCTGCACTCAGGACATAATGATATCACCACTAATAAAAGGACCCGGACCGAAAGCAACCAGTAAGGTAATAAAAAGGAAGCACCACGTAGAACACTCCAGGAAAAGTAGGATAAAGCAAGGAATAAAACACAAGGAGGGAACGAAAAGATGCAGCATTTCATGGAAGGTCACTTACACAAAAGCCCATAGTCTGGGGAACAAGATTCCAGACCTGGTGGCTGCAATGATGGAGGCTGATCTGGACATAGTGGCGATAACCGAAACATGGTACACCAGCAACCATAGCTGGGACATAAGTGTACCTGCTTATGCCCTTTTTAGAAAAGATAGGGAGTGTAAAAGGGGGGAGGGGTTGCCCTCTACATCAAAGACAGCATAAAATTGACTGAAATTCAAAACAGGCATGAGCAAATGGAGGAGGTTTGGGTCACCCTTGAGCCAGACAATGGAACAACCATTTTCACAGGGGTCATTTACAGACCCCTGGCTCAGGCCAAGGGAACTGACAAACAGCTGTTAGAAAACATGTATGAAATGGCAGCAAAGGGGGAGGTACTGCTAATATGAGACTTTAACCTGCCGGAGGTAGACTGGTCCATCCCAGCAGGGGCCTCAGCTAGGACACAGGACTTTGTAGACTCCCTGGAGGGGACTGGCCTTAGGCAACTGGTTCAGGAACCTACCAGGGGCCGGGCAGTCCAGGATCTGGTGCTGACCAATGGGGACAGGGTTGCGGATCTTTGGGTGGAAGATCAGTTAGGATCCAGTGACCACAATATGGTGTGGTTCAAAGTGGACACAGGGATCTAGTCAACTCATACAAAGGCAAGAGTCTTTTACTTTAGAAGGGTGGACTTTGCCAGTATGGGAGTACAGCTAGAAAAGAGGTTGATAGGCGGGGATGTTGAGGAGAAATGGGCGCACATCAAGGCAGCTATAGCGGAGGTCACAAAAATGCATTAGGTCAATAGACAAGGGTAAAAGAACAGAAAACCACATTTGTGCTCGTTGGGGTGGCAGAAAAGTAAGAGCCAAGAGGCTAGCCTTCAGGAAATATAAGGATACACAAAGGGATGAGGACAAGGAAATGTAGCAGAAGTGTCTTAGAGAGGTGGGAAAGGCAGTGAGGAGTGCTAAAGCACAAACGGAGGAGGGAATAGTTCAATCAGTTAAAAAAGGAGATAAGACATTCTTCTGGTACATTAGTGAGAGATAGAAGGCAAAGTGGGGAGCAGCAAAGCTTAGAGGGGCCGACGGGGGGAGGATAGTGGCGGGAGATGGGGAAAAAGCAGCGATACTAAACGAATATTTCTGTTCAGTCTTCACTGTGAAAGGGGATGGGCAGGGCCCACAGCTGGACTTTAAAGGAGCTAAGGATAAGGAGGTAAACATCAGTCCATTCACAGAGGAGAGGGTCCTAGAAAAACTAATGAAGCTAAAGGTGGAAAAAGCCATGGGTCCAGGTGGCATACATCCCAGGGTCCTAAAGGAACTGAGGACTGAACTGGCAGCCCCTCTGGCAGCCCTGATCCATGAGTTCTTAGACACTGAAGAATGGCAAATGTTGTCCCTCTTCACAAGAGCGCTAGTAAAGAAGAAGAGTGGAACTACAGGTCAGTTAGTCTAACCTCTGTAGTTGGAAAGATAATGGAGGCACACCTTAAGAAAAGAATAGTGGAACACCTGGAAGCCAATGGACTGTTGGATTCCAGGCAACATGTGTTCTCTGCAGGACGATCCTGTGAAACTAATCTGATAGATTTCTTTGACTGGGTGACAAAGGCAGTAGAACAAAGGGGGGGCTGTAGATATTGCCTACCTCGATTTCAGCAAAGCCTTTAAAACAGTCCTCCACAGGAGACTGGTCAACAAGTTAGGCAGCGTGGGGTTGGAACACAAGGTAGTGAACTGGACTGGAAACTGGTTAAGGGACAGAAAACAGAGGGTGAATGGAACCCAATCAGACAAAAGGGAGGTGGCCAGTGGGGTACCTCAGGGGACAGTTTTGGGGCAACCCTCTTCAATGTCTTCATCAGTGACATTGCAGATGGGCTGGAAGGAAAGGTTTTACCTGTTTGCGGATGACACCAAAAACTGCAACAGGGTGGATACTCTGGTGTGGGATGGAAATGATGAGAAAAGTCCTGGAACTGCTGGAGAGATGTTAAGGGCATGGCAGCTAAGGCGTAATGCAAATAAGTGCAAAATCATGCATGTGGGGAGCAGGAACCCTGGGGCAAGCTACAGGTTGAGGGGGGAGCTGCTGGCAGTAACTAAGGAGGAGAAGGACTTGGGGGTCATAATCACAGATGACTTGAAGACCACTAGGCAGATGGCAAAGGGGGTGGAAAAGGCCAGAGGGATGTTGGAGTGTATTGCAAAGGGAATCACAAGCCAAAGGAGGGAGGTAATAGTTCCACTGTACAAGACTCTGGTGAGACCTCACCTTGAATACTGTACAGTTCTGGAGATCACACCTTTAAAAGGACATTGACAAAATAGAGATGGTGCAGAGGAGGGTGATCAAAATGGTGAGGGATTACATTGCAATCCTTACAAGAAGAGAGTCAGGGACCTCAGTTTGTACACTCTGGAACAAAGGAGGGAGAGAGATGACACAATATAAACATTCAAGTACCTCAAGGGTATTAAAAAGATGGAAGGTGACAACATATTAAAGATTAATGGTAGTGCCAGGACAAGAGGACATGGCATGAGACTGAGGGGTGGCCACAAAAGGGAGAATGTCAGGAAATTCTATTTTACAGAAAGGGTGATGGATGCATTGAATAGCCTGCCCCAGGAGGTGGTGACAGCGCATACAGGGCAGGCTTCAAACATGCATGGGGCAGAAACAAATGAATACTAGAGATAAGAAGAAAAAGCTAAAGCCAATGACCAGATAGGGTCACTGGACACTTTGTTAGGCAGCTTAAATGTGCAGACTGGTGCCAGCCTGGTGGCACTGAGGGCTAGGATGCTGGATGACTAACTTTTCGCATCATGCCGGTGACCTGGGTTCAGGAATGAGCCTGGGCCATTGGAGGTCGGCAACGGAGGGGGAGGGCGGAGCTGAATGTTGCTGCTGACAGGCACGCTTTCCTTTCTGGGAAGGTGGGATGGCTCCTCTTGGCTGATGGCTGCCACCTGCTGGAGGCTGGGGACAGCATGGTCCAAGAGAGGAGCCAGGCATTAGGCCAATAAGGTGGGAGGAAAGGGTCTGTTACTGGAGTCGTGGCACTGATGCGTGCCTCCACACACATGTGTACCCACTCCTGGGGCTCTTGGGAGAAAATGGTGGGGAAAACATTGCCGGCAGCAGGATAGCGACTGACTCTCCGCAGGCACCGCTCCCAGACTGGGCGTAAGGTAAGCCTGGTAATTCCAGGGGACAGGACTGGGGGGGGGTTTGGTCTGATGGAGGCTAGCCAAGGTGGAAGGTGAGAATAAATGTTATGGGGGCAGCTGCAAACTAGGGGTGTTGGCTGCACACTCGAGCAGACTTAGATAGACCGGGTGGTCTGTTTCTGCTGGCACATTCGTATGTTCATTACATGATAAAAATAATAAAAAAAATGTGCAGATTGGGTGGGCTTCATGGTCCTTATCTGCTGACAGCATCTATGTATCTATGTAACCTAATAACCTACTGTAATCAGAAACAAAAAAACTGTGAGTACTAAGGAGACAGACCCTACTCTCAACAACAAATCAACTAGTACTACACAGAACACAGTAAGTCACAAGGTTAGCCATGTGACATTCAGTCAGCCTCATTTGGTCACAGCCTGTTGCTGAGACTGTGATGTCCTTTGTGAAGTTGGGAGCTTCTCTGTTAAAGTTTCACTATGCAAGGACTTTGTGACATGAGAGACTAAGTGTAACAGCCCACTACTATATGCTTTGTGACTCTCCACAAAGCTGGGGAGTTCATGCGCTTCACTTCTACACTTTAAGAAACTGAAGATTTTCATTTTTCACCCCCATAACCCCTATCCTGATGGGTAACCCGTGATTGTGGGCAAATGAGAAAGGGCGCCGTCCATAATGGTGACTCCTTCCCAGTACCATTCCTCAGGGCGATGGGAGGGTAGGGTGACCGAATGAGGCTGTGGGTGAACTTGGTGACAGGATGTCACAAATGCGTACATGTGCGGAGGGGTGGGAGCGAGCACAGAGAGCGTGAGCTGCTAGGGGCTGAGAGGCTGTAGGGGGTGGTGCTGTGGTAGCTGGCCGAGCTGCATCATGGTGTTGTGGGTTGGTCAGTGGTTGGGGTGGATGAGGTACCAGGTTCAGGTCTGGGTGCTGGTGCAATTTTATTGTGCCTGGCCCAAACCTTTATTTGTTTTACTGCTTTAACTACCCCCTCAACATGCACCCCCCTGGAGTTGAGAATCCTTAAGTAGGGGGTGTGGGATGGGGCACAGCCCCCCTCAGAAAGCACTAAAAAACTGTCCTGGTGCCATTGTCCTGATACGCCGGGGTTGTCAAAGTGCCAAAAATGTTTTCGGCATTTTGACTGAGCGATAACGGTGATCGCCTTTAGGCGTTTGCCATTATCATATAGACCCATCCTGATGGGAGCAATAGGTAAAATCCCAGCTGTTCAGCCATGACCAACTTTACTGCAGTACCACTTAAGGCACATGGCACACTTACCGAAAAAAAACTGCACACATGGAAGTGCAGGAGGCTGTCTACTAATGAACAATTAGTGCAGCTTGAAGTGCTGGGACATTAAGCCAGGTTCTCCATGCTGATTGTTTCCTGGGGTCTGTCATCATTATTTGTAAATTAAAGGATTATCACCTCAGCTGATTTTGTGTCAACAACTTCCTTCCCCTCCACAAGTGCAAGTTTTTTATGTTAGTGTGCACGGCACTGAGCTGGCCTTTACTACCAATAAGAAATTCCCCATGATCTTCACCGAGCAAAAGCTCACCAAGGTTCTACCCAAATTTACATCTCTTTTAATGGCACACCCTTTGAAGAAGTCAATTACTTAGAAACATAAAAATATTGAACCGTGATTATTTATTTATTTATTTATTGAATTTTGTTGACCCGGTAAGCCCACTGGGCCTAGAAGTCCCTTTTTCAGAAGTGACCGGGGAAGGGGGGGATATAGATGGTAAGCAACTGAAATTGAACCAAATTAAGCTGTTGGTGGTATTTTTAGTGAATGGGAGAAATTTAGCCAGGACACCAGGGAAATTCCCCTACTCTACAGCAGGGGGACCCTTTGGCCGTCTGGTTGTTCTCCAAGATGGCTGCTGCCCCGGACCCTGGTGGAGGTGGTGGTGATGCTGCTCTTTGTCCCCAGGGTTTTGTTCCTGATTTACAGCCTGTTCTTCAGCCTGGAGCTTACTGTAATAGTCGTTCTGACTCCGTGCCTATTCTGGATGCTTCCTCTACTGTGCTCTCATCTCCTACAACTGCTTTGATTTCGGATTCTGGACAGCTTCCTTTGGACTGCCCTCTTGCTCCTGCTACAGAGGCCTCTGCTACTCCCATGACCGGACATAGTTGCGCTCCTTTTATTCCCAACACCGCTCCCTTTTGAGGAACTTTGTTAGGGATGAAGGTTCCCTAAGTACTGACCTGCCATCCACTTCGAATCAGCCTGCATTTGTGACTGCATTACCTCCCGCTGCCTCGCCTGGTCAGTCTGGTGTTCTTCTCAGTGATGCGCTGCCTCTTTCTGCTCCTACATGATTTGTTCCCAAAACTGTTCCTGGCAGCACTTCCTCTTCGACTTCGTTTGGTCACTGGCTTCAACTCTCCGAGCCACAGGTTGGTCACAACAGTTTCCTAGTGCGCCATGGACTTCTCCACAGGCTGTCAGCACCCAGGACATCATACGGGATGCCTCGAACACCATTTTGCCCATTACTGATAGCCCTCAGCTTGCTCATTCCCCTTGGGTGGAGTCACCCTAGAGAGTTTCAGCTCCCCCACAGGTCTGTACTGTTGACAAACTACCGTTGCAGCCTCCTCATGATACCCTCCTTCTGGATTATTCTTCTGCACTGTAACCTTCTGCTTCTGTGCACTCCTCTTCTGAGTAGAACTCTCAGCACCTTCAGGATGGTTCTACCTTGCCTCTCCTGCCAACAGGTGAGACATAGGAGGCCCCTTCTTTTCACCTCATTGATCTTTTTCAAAATTTGGGTGCACCGGCTAAGTGTAGGAACGCTGTTTGCCTTAAGTATTTTGGGGATCTTTCTACTGCTCCGGACAGATGAACTGTGTTGCATTCTATGCTCCAAGACTCTTTGGGTATTTCTGCAAGTGAACTGTTTGCATTTATACATGTTAAAGGGGAATCAGTATATGATCTTAGTTTTAAGAATGTGTACACTCTAGAAAGATTTTGGAACAAATATGAATTGGTGAAATCTCAGCCTTTGTGGGCCCTCTTTATGCTCAGTCCCCTTACCAAACCTACAGTTAAAATTATTACCCTGCTTTTCCACAATGAGGGAATGAGCATAGCGGATGTCCAGTACTGGCTTAAGCAGTGCTGAGGACCTCGTCTGGACAGGAAGCTGGAAAGTTAAGGTGCAACTGCGGCAGATTGACCAGGGCATAACACATTTACGTGGTAGTTTCTATATTGGTAGAGATAGGGGTCTGTGCTTTTACCCTGGTCAGCCCCGCACTTGCCACAAGTGCAGTGCTTGGACACACCTTAGTCATACTTGTGACAAGCCACAGTGCTCTATTTGCTTGGCCTATGGTCATGTGAGCCTTGGTTGCCCTAACCCACAGAAATGTAATCTGTGTGACGAGTCTGGTCATACCTATCATCAGTGTCCGTGGGCGGACCATAATAAGCTGGATCACCCCCCCTCAGGACCAGATGGCCCTTATATCTGACTCTCAATCTCAGGTACTTCATCAAAATGAAAAGGGACACCAGGAAGTGGTGCCCCCCCGTCTGATGTTGTCCCGACTTCTCCTCCTGAGCATCGAGTAAATGATCCTTTATTGCAGATGCACATTCCTCCTTGTGAGGATCCAGCCCCAGAGGTTGTCACCCCCTCTGACCCTATGCCCCCCCTTCCTCCTCCATACCAGGATCCCTTCACGGAGGTTTCTCAGGGCAAGAGGGGTGAGTCTAAAGGCAAGCGGAAGGCTCCCAGTCCCCCCCAGACAGATAATTCTGACCAGAAATCATTACC
Organism: Neoceratodus forsteri; assembly: GCA_016271365.2. Lineage (NCBI taxonomy): Eukaryota > Metazoa > Chordata > Ceratodontiformes > Ceratodontidae > Neoceratodus > Neoceratodus forsteri. The sequence continues at coordinate 584,384,379 of CM028131.1, forward strand.
AGGCTTTGACTAAACGAAGCAGTGGAGTGACATAATAGATGAGGAAAATGATTCTGAATCCTCTCAGGCCTCTTCTCTCCATATGGATTACTCCTCTGATTCCCAGCAGGATCCCTCTCCCTCTAGATCTGACACTGGGCAGCGATCTGCGGTTATTTAACAAATTTTTGTTTAGTTTTTCCACATTTTTTTTCCTGGATTCTTGTTGCCTACTCCAGTTTTCCTATGCCTGGGAGTCTGAGCCTTTGCTGCTTCACAGTTAATGTGTGCAGCATGAAATCCCATAGGAAACTTTTTACCTCCTTGCAGTATCTTTCAGATCTCCCACATGATTTTTTTTTTGATCTAAGATACTAGACTGAAAACCCATTACGATCTGTCCTGGGCTTCTGCCAGTTGGATCAAAGGCCCTTCCTATTGGTTCTCTGGTGAGGATAAGTGTGATGGCTTAGGTATTTTATTTTCCAGATTTGATTGTACTGTTACATGACCGGTTGACATTGTTCCTGGCCATGCCTTACTGCTTGACTGCACTTTCCTTCACCTGCGGCTCAGGATTCTGAATGTGTTTATGTGCCTCAAAATATTGCCACTCATTCTGACTTGTTCCAGTGATTACAACCTTATTTACACACCTCCCACCATCTTTACATGGGGGGGAATTTCAACTGCATTCTTACCCTAGCAGATAGAAGGGGCTCCACTCAGAAGTTTTTCGGAGACTCTACTGCATTGCGCTCTATTTTTCAGACCTCTTCTCTTAAGGATGGCTACTGTGAGGTGCACCCCAAGGGAGCTAAGGCCTATCATAGAGGCCTTTTGGCCACTCATATTGAATTTTTCTTCCTTTCACAAAATGTTCTGGTTCACCAGGCTAAAGCTATTCCTCGCAAAACCTCGGATCACATGGCCATTTCCTTACTATGCTTTCCTTCCACAGTATCCCACTCTCTGGTGGTTTCATCAAGTTAGAAGTTGAATAGCTCTTTGTTATCAGATAGTTGCATTGTTCAGGATCGTCAAGATTTTTTGTTGGCTCGCACTTCCGTACTGGATGCTTATGCCTCTCCCTTACATTGGTGCTAGGACACTAAATTGTATCTCAAACGTTTCTTTCTTAGGCATGCCAGGAGGAAATCGGCCTCCTCTTATCATCAGTATTTGCTTTTGCGGCGACATTTACAGGATACTATCTCCAGGGTGTATGAATCAGGTCATGATTACTCCCCTCTTATTGCTTCCCTGAAGACTCAGATGGAAGTGCATCAGTATGATAGAGCTTGTTCCCTGCTCCTTGAGGCCTCTTGTGGCACCCGTTCTTCTAAGGTCTCTTTCAATATCTATAAGCTTTGTTCTGACAAGGTGTCAGCCACACATATCAAACATCTTGTTAATTCAGACTCATCAACGGTTTTTGATACTATGACCTTTCTCCAGCACAAGTTTTTTTCCCCACCTGGATAGTGTCTTTGGGACCCCCACGGTGACCCCTCCAGCTGTTGCTTCTTTTCTTGATTTCCAACTTCCATCTCTCCTTCTTGAACTCTGTACTCAGTTTACTGTCACAATTTCTTTGATGGAGGTAGAGGCAGCCATCAAGAAGCAGAAACAGTGTACTTGTCTGGGGCCAGATGGCCTAACGGCAAAGCATTATCTCACATTTTCTGATCTTTTTTCTCCTATCCTTACCACGCTCTTTAATACTATTATTACTACTCATTCTGCTGCCCGACATTTCTTAGATGCTATTACGTTTCTTATATTTAAGAAGGGGGATAGGACGGATATTTGGAATTGGAGACCATTGGGCCTACTGAACGTGGACTACAAGATTTTTGCATCTGTCCTGCTCCACCAGCTTCTTCCTCTTCCGTCTCATGTTATCTCAGAAGCTCAGACTTGTGCTATACCTCACCACTCTATTTTTTTGAATCCTCCTCTCCTAAGGGATGTCTGTTTTCCACAACATTTTATTCAATGGATTAGATTACTATACTCTACTGCTTGGATCCAGCCTTCTGTGAATGGCGCCCTTTGTTCCTCATTGTTGAGTTGGACCAGTGTTCTGCAAGGCTGCCCTTCAAGTCCCCTTCTCTACATTTTTCATATTGATCCTTTGCTTCGCAAGATTTTACATCATCCTTCTATTGCCCATCTTTCCTTTTCTTCTGCATCCCCTATTCCTACGGTGTTGGCTTATGTGGATGACCTTTGTATTCTCACCACTCCTCAACTTCGAGACAGACTTGCTCCTTCTTCTTACTGACTTTGAACAGGTGTCTGATTCTAGGTTGAATTACAGTAAAAGCTCGGCTTTGTACCTCCCGATGTTGCCACCCTCTGATTCTCCTCGTCATATTGCAAGGGTTCCTTTGCACTTCACCCCGATCAAGATATTGGGACTGACTTTTGGTGCCGCTGACGATACCCTCGCCAACTGGACTGTTATTCTGGATAAGGCTTTCCACACAGTTGCTTCCTGGAAGGGTCATACTATCGCTAAAAGGAAGCGGGTTTTGCTATTGAAAACTTTCGTTCTTCCCTTGTTTCTTCATGTAGCTTCAGTTTTCCCAGTTCCTTTTTCCTTGGAAGCCCATTTATACAATGTTTTCTTTCAGGGCTTTTGGGCTAGTCATTTAAACCCGGTTAGGTGGGATCACACATATCCTGATAATTGCCATGGCGGAGTCCGGATGTTGAACCCTTTAGTATGTTTTCACTGTATGTTTCTGAAATCCACTATTCCTTACTTATTGCAAGCCAGGCTAGTCTTTTGGTTATCTCTTCTCCATCATTGTGTTGCCCCATTGTGCGTGGCATGGAGCATTCCTCCTACAGAGATTCCTCGAAACATTCGAAAATATAATCTTCCCCATTATATTATCCCCACTTTTTTAAAGATTCACCAGTGGTCTCTGACTCCCACGGCTCTCCTTTCTTCCACAAGGAAGCATTTATATTGGTTTATTTTGGGGTCATCCTTTCTGGACCTTCCGGTGTTACGGGACTCCCATGGCACTATTTTGGACTACTTTTCTGCTTTTCTCCAATTGACTGATCCTTGCATTCCTCAGCGGGTTTGGGATATTACCTGGTTATCCTGTCACAGAAGGCTTGGTGTACCTTACAACCTGAAACATAAAGCTCAGGAGGAAAGAACTTGTCCTTGTGACTCGTATCCTTCCATCCCTGAAACCATGCTTCATTTTTTTATTGGTTGCCCGTATACACAACCTGTTTGGACATGTCTCCTTCATAAGTGGAAGGAAAAAGCCCTTGCAACTTTTACGTATGATATTTTGATTTATGGTATTTATACTCCTGGCCTGAGTCAATATCATCCCAATGCTCTTCGTTTAATTTTTGCCTTTTGTTGCTACTATTTGTGTCAGGCCAGATGTGCATTTTTGCTGCAACAGAAGGTGTGTAGCCCTACTCAGATAGTTGTTCAGATTTTACAAGGTTTACACACTGTTTATTGCTCTGAGAAGGCTTCAGTGCCACCTGGGGTTTTCCGACGATACCAAGATCTCTGTTTCTGGATTCTTCCCTAACTGTTAGTTTTTTTGTTTTTGACACATTGCTTATTTGTTTTTTGTATTTGCTAGGTGCTGAATTAGCAGTTCTTTTAGTTTTTTGTGTTTTACAGGTTTATTGTTTTATTTCTTTTATGTTATTTTTACATGCTATTCCATTTTCTTTTATATGTTTCACTTCTTGTCTAAAGATTATTTTCTTTCTTACATTTTTGTATGATGTAATACTTCTTCCTGTTATGTTTTGTATGACTTACTACACTGTCATATGTTTTGTTTTGAGGATTTTTGAATAAAAAAAAGCCATACTCTTTTAGTGGGGATGGGATGGGGATTATGTACAATACTGATTATTTATGGTTGTAGTTCATGTATGCTGTAATCCTTCTTTCTGTTTTTGATTCTTTCATTATGATTTTGTATGATGTAATACACTTTTGTATATTTTGTTTTAAGTTTTTCAATAAAAAAATTCCCCTAGTCTTTTTCAATAAGTGCCATGGGATGTTTAGCATCCACCTGAACTACCACCAATCCAGGCAGATGGGACCTCGGTTTAACGTCTCATCCGAGAGACGGCACCTCAGAAGTGCCACACCCCCCTCATGCTGCACTACAGTGTCAGTATTGGGATATTAACCCAACTGCCAGATGTGGAAACTGAACCCACAGCACTCTGATCTCCCAGCCTCAGAAGCAAGTGTGCTACCTACTGAGCCACTGACACTGTGATGGCAGAAGGAGACCAATGGTCCATCTAGTCTGCCTGTTATGGGTTCTGAAACCCATGTGAGTTCCAGGGACTGTCCCAACTATTACTGCTATATAATGCTACCCTTCTATTTGTTTGCTTGTATAGTCTATCCCACCTGAGTTTGAAGGCAGTGACTGTACTGGCCTCCACCACTTCCTGAGGTAACCTATTTCAAGGTTCAATTACACACTCAGAAAATAAATGTTTTCTGAGTTCACCAAATAACCCCCCCCCCCCCAGTTTCCAATTGTGCCCTTTCGTGTTTGTGTTAGTGAGCCTAGTGAAAAATTCTGGGAAGGGTAATTTGTTAATGCCTTTTATGTACTTGAATGTCTCCCCTCTCCCTCCTAGTCTCCTTGAGAACATATTGAGCTTCTCTAAGCGTTCATTATAGGACAGTTAATTTAATCCAGCTATCATCTTAGTAGTTCTTCTTTGGATCATACTAATACTAAAGGATCATACTGTATGGAGTGAGGAGCTAGGGGGCAGTAGAACCCATAATTGCTCCTATGTTAGTAATAATAACTGAGTCTATTTAAGTCCTTCAGGTACAGGCTTCAAAACTGGACACATCACTCCAAGTGGGGTCTTACCAGGGATCTATAGAGAGGAATGATGATGTTCCTGCTCCTGCTATTGAAACTTCTCCTGATGCACCACAACATTCTGCTGGCTTTACCATATGCATAGTTGCACTGACTGGACACCTTAAAGTTGTTTGAGATTAACACCCCAAGGTCCCTTTCCTCAGATAAGATGATAAGTTTGATACTGTTTAACTAATATTCAGTTCTAGAGTTATTCTTATCAAGATGCATCACCTTGCACTTTTTGGCATTGAAGTTAAACTGCCACTCCTTTGACTATTTCTCTAGTCTTTTTAGGTCATCCTGGTGGTTTCTTAAGGCTTCTTCCCTATCCACCCTTCCCTCCAACCTGGTATCATCAGTGAATAGTGCTATCCTACCTTTCATATCTTCATCAATGTCAATGATGAAAATGTTGAACCAGACAGGTCCGAGAACCAAGCCCTGGGGAACTCTACTGGGTGACTTCTCCCAGCTCAGATCTGACTCCATTGACCACCACACTTTGTTTGTTTTGAAGCCAAGATGTCACCCGTCTGGTGATTTTATCTGCTATCCCTGAATCCCTACATTTGCACAGAAGTCATTTGAGGGGAACCGAGTTGAAGGTCTTGCTGTAATCAAAATACAGAAGGTCCTGCCGGTGACACTTATCAATTTCCTTAGAGACTCAATCAATGAATGAAATAAGATTCATCAGGCATGATCTTCCTACCATGAAGCTGTGCCATCTGGCATCCTGAAGTCCATTTTTGTCCAGGTTTTCCACTACATCCTGTTTGATCAGTGACTCCATCAGTTTTATTACAACTGACGTCAGACTAACCAGCCTATAGTTACCAGCTTCCTCCCTGCTCCCTCCCTTGTGAAGAGGGGTCATGTCCACAGTTTTCCAATTGCTAGGTACCACTCTGGTTTGAAGTGAGTGGTTGAATAAAATGGTTAATTGCTCCATGGGTTCTTTGGCTAATTCTTTTAGAATCCTATGGTGTATACCATCTGGGCCGGGTGACTTGTCCTGCTTTAACTTCTCTAAGGTATTCTTAGATTCTGATTACAGAGAATGAAAATGGATCCAACATTGGTACCCCACTGGTAGTGGACCTAATACCACTGATGGGGATGGGCCAAAGTCATTCCGTAGTAAAAACTGAACAAAAGAAATTGTTCAGGACTTCTGCCTTTGTTTATCATCTTCTACTATTATTTCCCCATCTCTAAGTTTGACCACCTATTCTGCCTTCCTTCTCTTCTTGCAGATGTACTGAAAGAACTGCTTGTTTCAAGATTTGATATGGTTAGCTATGTTAAGCTCAGCATTTCCTTTAGATTATTTAATCATTCTTTTGGCCTGCTTACTCCTTGCTAAGTATTCTTCCAATGTGCCATCACCAGGGCTATTCTTAAAGTTTTGGAAAGCTCTTCATTTGGATCTTATAGCCATCTTCACTTGTTTAATAAAAGAAATAGGTTTTTTTTTTATTTTATTTCTTCTTGGTTGATGTTTTCACATAGGTTTTCATGGCCTCTGAGATAGCTTTTTTGATTTCTATACATAGTTCCTTGACCCCAGAGTGTTGGTTGATAGAACTTAATTTCCTCTTGATAAATTCCCTCATGTTGTCAAAGTTGGTATCTTTAAAGTAGAGTACTGGAGCCCTTGATTGGTAATAAGATGCTCCTAGGAATACAGTGAACCAGACAGAGTTATAGTCACGGTTGGCAAGAGGATCTTTGACTAATGTTGAGTCCACAAGGTCTGAGTTTGTAATAACAACATCTAATATGGCATCAAGTCTAGTAGGCTCTACTGCTAATTGCTTAAGGTGACAGTCTTGAGAAGCTTCCACAATGTCTTGGCTTCTAGTGGTTTTGCTAGGGGAATAGACCAATCAACATATGGCATGTTTAGATCGCCTACAATGATTATGTTCCCTTAGTCATTATAACCTTGATTTTATCTATTAGGTGTTTGTCCAAGGCTTCTGAGTGACCAGGAAGGTCTATAGATTACTCCAAAATAGACCTTTTTACCAATAGGAGTGTTTAATGGAACCCAAAGGGACTCTACACCTTCACTCCTGAAGAGATCAAATGGTGTGGCCCTTATATCCTCTAGCACATAAAGTGCTACCTCCCCCCACCCTTAGACTCTTTTTTTTTCTAACCTGGGGATTGGATATGTTAAGGTCTCATTCAATATAGTCAGAGGCCCAGGTTTCTGTGATGGCCTCTATGTCCAGCTTGGATTCAGCCATCAGAGCCTGGGGCTCACTGATCTTGTTCCCTAGGCTTCTTGCATTAAGGTTAAGCACCCTCCATTAATTCATGGATATCATTTCAGATTGAGAATGCTTGTGCTCAGTACCAGATGCATCCTGGAGTCCAGGTGGCCTGTCAGAGTTTGAAGGGTTATGCGATGGGTTTGGTGATACATTATATTTTAAATGGGGAACTGCGATTAAAGTTCCATCTAATGTTTGGGATGAGATGGGTACTTTTGGCTCATGTTCCCCCATACCTAGTTTAAATGACCTAGGTGTGCATCAATTTTTTTGCCAAGTGCACTTACTCCTGCTCTAGAGAGATGAAGATCATCGTACCTGAATAGCCTTCTCTCCCAGAAGTTGCCCCAGTGCCCACTAACATGGAATACCATTTTAATACACCTAGTGTGGAGTCATTTGTTGAATTCCAGGATTTCTTTTGTTCTAATTTCGATATTGACATTCCATTACCCCAAACTGGTAGAACTTCCAAAAAGGATAATGAATTTGCTATGGATTGCAACTGTTCTATTAGTATCATGAAGTTGTTTGGATCCTCAGGAATAGTTTGGCTCACCAATCGATTGCCATGGATTGTCGTGGAGTTCGTGGAGTTCCTTTTCCCTAACTCTGCCTTACGTAATCTCTCCTGACCCTGTGTTGAAGTGTGGTGCATAGGTCTGGGGTGATGAGGATCGCTTAGTTTAAACCTCGAGTGTGACTCTTTTGATTTTGTTGGAGCTTCCGTCTGTTGGAGAGACGCTCAGATTCCAAAGCCTGCGGAAAGTTGCTTGGAGTGCTACTGTTTATTGCCGCTTGCTGCCGTTTGTCTCTTGTTTGCTTCCGTTTGCTGAAACTGTTGGGCGCAGGAGTGAAGACCGAGTGCTTGGATGGAATTGGAGCTCTGGGACTGCTACATTATTGGCTTGCCATCGTTGTGGAGTTTGAGCGGAGGAAAAGCTATTTAGCCAGCCCAGCTGATCTAAAGGTGGGTGCGGGATGTAGCCATTTCCCCAGGGAGGTCAGGAGTGCTTGCCAAAGGGTTGGTGTTCTTGGGGCTTCCACGAGTTACGGAGTTGCCGCGGTGGCTGTGCTTTCTCGGTGCTCCAAGTAGGGAGATTGGTGGCATACAAGCGCTTGCCTAGGGGTTGGTCAGGTTTAAGCATCATCTGAAAACCTGGGTGTTTTACCTTTGTTCATGATTATACTGCTGGATAAGCTCCAAAGGCTGGACTACCGATATCAGGAAATTTTTTTTTTTTTTTGAACTTGGAATCCTGTATTTGGGTCTGCCTGGACTCTGCTGTGAGGTCTAAAGCCTAGTTTTGCTGTTCCTGTGCCTTCCTTGGGGGTTTTACAAAGTTTGGCAGCCTTTATTTTATTGCCCATCTAAAAAGAAAACACTCGGCGGGCTGCACTGCGAGCCCTTTCCCTGCTTGGCATCGGCAGCTTTGTGGACAGACAGTAAGCGCTCAGCTGGACCGAGTCGGACCAAGGATATGATTTGAGAGTGGTTAGCAGGGCTCCGCTATAATCCAGCTGTGTGCACTGTGAACAGCATTGATATTAGGGTTTCTTTGTTTTGAGAAACCCTGGGATATTAATCTGTCCGTCGTACTGATATTTATGGTATATGAGTAAGAGTGAAGTCCTTGGAAACGTTGATCATACTGGTTTCACACTGGTGTGTGGAGAGAAGTCACTGTGTGTACCTGGGTACCTGTGTTCTTGTTAGTCCTGATGCAAGACTATCTTTGTTTGGGAAATAATAACTTTTACTTGCCTGCTGCTATTTAAAATACTTTTTTTTTTTCTCTCAATTTATCTGATTTGGGTGGAATTAAGACATATAACTGAATTTAATTTGTATAAGTGATTAAGTGGATATTTGGTTTAGAAGAGTATCCTTTGGTATGGTTATCACTAGAAACCAAAGGATGCATGCTATAAGCCTTCACCATTACAGGAGCTCTCTATACAGAAACCTAAATATGCTATAAGACAGACCAAGATTACTGAGCATCTAAAAAAAAGGGATTGGGGAAATAATACTTCTACCCCAAATGGTAATTTAACTCAAATTGAGAGTATGGGTAAAACAAGTCAACTAAAAAGTATGCATCAATATGTGGATGCCACTATTGCTCCATCTGTTTATGTAGACAAAGGGGGAATGTCATGGGGGTCAAATGATTGTAGCTATGTAGCTGGTTCATTGATGGAAAATCAGGAACTTCTATCTATGGAAAAGTCAATGAATCTGGATAGGGAGTCCTCAGCAGGAGCTTCTGCTGTGGAGGATTGAAAAGTACTCCACCTTGGTGGAGACCTGAGAGTGTCTTGGAGGCAAATATATCCCTGGGGTATCTGATGATATGATGGGTGGTAAAGGAAAAGAGTTAGTAACAACATATAAGAACCATGAATTAAAAGAGTAATGGAAGACCTACAACAAACAATAGATGGACTTAAGAAGTAGGAAAAGATTTGCTCAGTTCTAGATATCAATATAAAACTGTAAATCTTTCTCAAAAGGTGACAGTTGTTCAGTGGAGAACGAGGTTTTTATACCTGCTAGGTTGAGCGATAAATTGATTACTCTTTTAAGGAATCCAGTGAATTCCTTTATTATCCTGATGGAGCAATTGGTACTTAATAAGGATTTGTTGGAAGAACTTAAAACACAGATGGTGGTTAATGATGGGAAGTTGAGACAGATTATGGAGAAAGTTGATGATCTGTCTGGAAAAGTTGAGAGATAACATTAAATATAGAGAAGTCGGAAGATGTGCCCGTCATAGAAAGGCGTCGGATGATAATGAAGCTCTAGGATCACTGTGCTTGAGACCTGATTTTAGCACAATTGAGTTCACTGAATTAACAGCTAAAAGTCCCTAGAAATAAATTTCAAGGAAGGAAAAAAATAGGAGGAAGAGTAAGGAGGTATAGTAACCCAAGGTGTGGATAAAATTGCGGGATGTTATACTCTTCAGTCTCAATTTGTGCCATCTAAGCTGGAAGTGGAGCTAGCAAGGTTAGAACAGGAAATGGAAGGGTTAAAGTGTGATATAAAATTAAAAGGCCAAGTGGGTAATGAAAATAATAAGGATAAGGAAAAGAAGAATTTTGGAGATGCTGTGAAAGAGCAGATTATTGAGGACAGAAATGGAGAGTGTTTCCAAGTTGGACAGACATTAGTGGGGAAGAAGCCTCTAATCAGATTATATGGACCACTTAACTGGTGTACTTTTGAGAGGCTATGTTAGACTTGCATATACTTTCATTTTGAATCAAGAATTGGATATTGAACTTGAAGCTGATATAACTGGGATTAAGAGGTTAATAATAGAGAGGCTACCATTATTGATGTTTATTTTGATGCACCAAGAACAGCAAATCATGTCTGGATAAATAGAGGCCTGTTAAGTAACAAGGAAGTATCTTTGTTTTTTCCCAATAGAGAATTATTTAACATTGGAAAATGTAATGAAACAAATGTGAAGGATGTGGGAGGAAGAATTTTAACTCTTTTTGGGATGAACCATATGTTTCAAGAAACAGACCTAGAATTGTCCATAGCAATTGAGAACTTGCTAAAAAATTTTATGATGGTTCCACTGGAACACCCTGATAGTATACAAGCTGAACGTAGACATGTAGGGAGTTAGATTGATATTTATGTGTCTAATGGAGAATTAGCAGATCTAATTTTAGCCCAAGCTAGAAATCTGGATTATTTAGGTCTGCATCTGGTAGATTTTACAGCACTTAGTATGGGCTTTAACGGAGGTAAGGTGTATGAGGAAGTTTCTGTCCTCCGTTGGAGAACAGATTTAAAACATTAGCAGGGTATAATGAGTGACTAACTCCAAATACTTCTGGGATAGCAGTCATATTGTAAAACAATTTTATAACTTGGAATATAGCGGCTGGAAGTCCATATGGCAGATGCTGACTGTATTAAATTTCTATCGGAATATGACTTAATTTGTTTACAGGAAACTTGGCACTCTAAAGATGTAGAAGTTGTTATTAATGGATATGAGATTTTGCATTCCCTGTAGGAAATGTAAAAAGTAGGGAGATTGTCAGGTGGAATTATCACCCTAATTAAAATAGGTGTATTTGATAAGGTTGTATGTTGGAAACTTGCACAAAATTATGTGATAGTTTTAGTCAAATGTGGAATAAGGAAATTATTGTATTGAATTGTTATGTACGCAGAAAATTCTGATTATTTTCCAATGGGCATATAGCAAGAAATATCTAATCTGCTAAAAGAAGCCCAGCAAATTTTCCACATGCAGAAATACTTTTATTAGGTGATTTAAATGCACGTATTGGCCTGTTTGATGGCCTAGCAGACCATATATTTTCTGCATGTGATTACTTTGATAAAGTAGTATGTAGACAATCTAAAGATAAAGTGGTAAATCAAAATGGGAAAGTTGTTATAGAGTTAGTAAAAGAAAATAATATGTACCCTTTAAATGGAAGGATAGAAGGAGATAAAGAGAATTTTACATATGTTTCCCAGAGGAGCTTCAGTAATTGATTTTGCTTTTTGGTCGGTGATATGTATCACTGGACCAAATGTAAAATATTGATTAGAGCAGAAAGTGACCATTACCCATTGGTTTGGAATCTCAATTAGAACAAGTGAATGGAAAGGAGCATCAGTCTTTTCAATTTACTGAAATTACAGCTTCAAATAAGATCATATGGAAACAAAGTTCACATTATGACTTGTTACCAATTATTCATGGTTCAATACTAACTTATTCTTATGAAGTTATTAGTAAATGTGACCTTACTTATCTTACAGAAGAGCTAGATGCTCTATTAAATAAGATTAAATCTGTGTTAGAAGTGCCAAGGAAATCAGGAAGGGTTGTACCTATGGATACCTGGTATGATAGGGATTGTAAAAAGCAAAGCGGATATTAGGAAATTCTGTAGACTGTATAATAAAAAGACCCAGGTGAATCTTAAATTATTGAATTTTAAGAAAAGAGCGTATAAGGATCTTATTGCTAACAAAAAAATACATTTTTTCGCACTTAAGTGGGAAGAAATGTTTCTGGCGATTCAGGGTAGAGATAATAAAACATTTTGGTCACTTGTGGCAAATGGTTTTAAGACCCAGAAAGTTAATATTGATACTTTTATTAGTGAGGAAAGATGGGTAACTTATTTTAAGGGGATTTACTTTGATACAGAAGCTGATAACTCTTCAATAAATGGTTCTGGTGTTTTTATGTGTGTCCGATTACACTAGATGAAACTTACCTAGCATTGTATACTTTAAAAACAAAAGCAGCTGGGCCTGATGGGATTCCAGCCGAGGTTTTTAACAGAGCCCCAATTATGGTGTAAATACTTAACAGTATTTTACAATAAATGTATTTCCTCGAAAGTTACCTACCTCGTGGCAAGGGCTAATCTCATTCCATTACATAAAAAGGCTCACTAGATGATCCTAAAATGTATAGACCTATAAGTCTTTTGGATGTGAATCTTAAAATTTTTTCTAAGATAATTCTGGGCGGTTACAGCAGGCGGTTGAAAAACAGAAGTATTTCCCTTACCAAATTGGATTTAGAAATGGTATGTCCACACTGGATAATATTTTTGTTTTGAATCATTTGATGGAAAAATATGTGAAAATCAGGGTCAAAGAATATATATATGTTTTATTGATTATAGTAATGCCTTTGACAGTGTATCTAGAAGTCTATTATGGCAAATTTTATTAAACAGAGGTATTGACCCGGCCTAGTAAATATAATAGCACATTTATATACTAAAACTTGGGCTAAAATTAGACTAGGCCTTAGGGCCAGTTATCAAAGATATTTGAATGTAATCGTGGAGTGAGACAAGGTTGTATACTTGCCCTCTGCTTTTTATATTATATCTGGATAATATATTAAAATATAGTGTGGATATAGATATAGATTCCCCAAAAAGGATTTTCCTGTTCCTTTATTGGTATATACTGATGATATTGTGGTCCTGTCCTAACAAAATCTGGTTTACAAACAAAACTAAATTTCCTTGTAAAAGAATCTGAAATTAAAATTGAAGATAAACACGGAGAAAACAAAGATTATGGTACTGGGTGGAAATAAGAAGAGGAAGTACAAATGGCAGTTGGTATATCGGCCAAGACAAGGTGGAGATAGTCTCTACCTATGTATATCTTGGAATAGTAATTCATCAAAATTGTCGTGGTTCGCTCATTTGGAATGGGTTAAAGAGAAATTAAAAAGAACTGTAGGAGGATTATATAGGTTTAATTGTAAATTTGGGGACTAACGATAAAACCATTGTTGAAAGTGTTAAAATCAAAGATAGAAGCCCAATTGTTATATGGATGTGAAATTTGGAAAATAAATTCAGCAAATAAATTTATGAGTCCCATCTATAAATCCTTAAGATCCTTGTTAAGGTTAGGACATTCCTGCCCTTCTTCTTATATTACGTGCAGAGTTGGGTATTATAGATATTAATGCAGCAATCGAATCCAAAAAAGTAAACTATTGGATTAGATTGGTGGATTAAATGAAACTGTAGTTGTAAAGAAATGTTTGGAGGAAAAAAATTAGCACGATTGGGGACTATGCTCTGATTATTGGTTGGATAGAGTTTACTCCATACTTGAGAAATATCATTTAGTACATCTAAAGGATTCTGTAATAAAATGTGTCCATATTAGTGATAAATATAAAAATATATTACAAAGAAATTAGCAACCAATGGAAGTTGAAAGATTTGGAGGAAATAAAGCAGTCTCATTATTCTAAATGGTTTGCAGCAAATAACTATAGACATGGGTATAAAAAATATTTGGATATATTGACTATTCCCTCAGTGCGATCTAATTTTATGATTTATAAATTTGAACAATTCCCTAGTAAAGTGTTGGATTATAGATATAAAAAAGTGGGAATTCATTCTGAGGAATGTGATTGTGGTATTGGAGATAAGGAGGATTTATACCATGTTTTATGGGTCTGTAAATGGTATGATAGCCAACGTATGTTTTGGCTTGGTCCATTCTTAAATAATAGATATAATGTTGATAAAAAAGAGCTTACTTGTATTTTGTTCCATACAGAGGATAGCTGGACGGTGAAAAGGCTAGCTAATTATTTATTGAGTATTAAGAAAATCAAAAGTAAAATCCAAATTATCTGAAGGCATGGATGTGTATATATATCTGATTTTTAGAGATATGAATGAATCTATATAAGTTTTGTCACTCAGTTTGTAATGTATAAATAAGATTATAAAAATATTGTATAAATGAGTTTTTATGAATGGGGAACTGATTCCTTTTTAGATATATACCTTACGATATTTTAATTGTGTTTGTAATTGTGAAGGTTTTTAACCATACAATAAAATTCTTTGATTGATTGAAATCATTGGTCCCCAGGTGAATAACTATATTGGGGCAGATGGAAGTTTTCCTAATGATCTTCTTTATGCGATAGGTGTCCATCTTGGTTGGTGCACCAGAGAGACATCGGACAGTAAACGAATGTTCAGAGTTGTCTACAAAGTGAGCTTCAATACCCCTGATCATTGAATCACCCAGAATAATTGTATGCTTGTGCTCTTTGTTCTTTGTACCTGAATCCTTGCTGCCATGCACAAGGGTGCTGCCTTTATTGACTCCATGTGTGGAAGTGGCCTTAAGGTCTACTGTGGTTGGTCCTCTACTGACTCTAAAGGAGCAAACTGTTGGTAGTCAGAATAGGGCAGCTCACCACATCCATGACAACAGAAATGTCAAGCTGAAAAAAAGGAAAAAAATGTAGTGTATAGAAATATATATACAATGAAGCCTGCTAGGTTCAAGTGCAATGTCACACTGAAATTGCATTGTCCCCTGTAGTAACTCTACTACAGAATTCTGCAGAGTTGGGTTTGATCCTGGTGAGCTTCACTGTATCTATCTTTATCTATTTATCTGTCTGTCTGTCTGTCTGTCTGTATGTCTATCTATCTATCTATCTATCTATCTATCTATCTATCTATCTATCTATCTATCTATCTATCTATCTATCTATCTATCTATCCATCCATCCATCCATCCATCCATCTATCTATCTATCTATCTATCTATCTATCTATCTATCTATCTATCTATCTATCTATCTATCTATCTATCTGTCTATCTATCCATCTATCTATCTGTTTATCTATCTATCTATCTGTTGTATCTGGTATTGGGTGGATTGTTCCTTTTGGTCACATCCACCTGTGCCAGTGGTACTTTCCAGAGAGTGGGCTTGCTGATGGGAGGTGCCTATCTCCTTGTTCATTTTTCTGAATATATAAATTCAACACCAACAGGGTGAATTGGTGGGAGGGAACAGCGAGTGGGGAGCAAGGACCGGGAAGGTCCCCAGATGTCCTGTAGTGGCAAGCAGGTACTTGTTCAGCCAGCAGCTGTAGGAGGGCTTTTGTGAGTCAGGGAGAATGGATGTGCTGCTCCTAGTATAACGGGAGGAGTGGAGGAGCAAACAGAGCAGTTCTCAGCTCAGTTGGGAGTATAGATGCTTCCTGATTGGCTGCTAGAGCCAATCACTGCTACTGCTTGGGGCACAATAGAAGCTTCTAGTACACTGGTGATGGGTTGGATCAAAATCTTGATTTCTCCTCTTACAATAATGCCATGGATAGGATGTTGACATAAACAATAACCCCAGTATAAACAACCCATAACTTTATTTGCCTTTTTTACCTTTGATAAATTGACAAACTTTAAAACTCCCTGCCTTCAATTTTTCCTGTATTAAGTACAGCCTGCACATTTTGGATGTTTTCTTTAGATGTGATTCTAGTCCTAACCTGATGGCTTTCCAGTTTAAGTGAATAATTCAGGTTTGTCTAAGCCCCTGCAGGGGCTGCACTAAATGCCCTACAAGGAGAGACTGAGGGATCTTAACATATGCACCCTGGAGAAGAGGAGAGTGAAAGGGGACATGATAGTGACCTACAAGTACCTCACAGAAGTAAGCAGGGTGCAAGAGGGGAATCTCTTTTGAATGAGGAAGAGTATCTGGACTAGAGGGCATGTGATAAAGCTGGAGGAGGGGGAATTTGGAAGTTTAAATGGGATATAAGGAAACACTACCTCACTGAAAAAGTGGGAGATGCTCGGAATAGACTGCCAGCAGAAGTGGTGGAAGAGAAAACAGTAGGGAGCTTCAAGCATACATGGAATAGACATTGGGAAATGTTAGTAAATAGGTAGGTAAGAGGGAGGGTCAGCAGTTAGGGTCTGTGGAGACTGACTAAGCAGGGACCACCTGGGCAGAATCGGTGGGCCAACTGTTCCTTTTCTGCTGACAAATTCTGTTTCTAGGTTTCTCTTTTTTTAATCATGACTTTATGCACCTTGTTACCGGCTTGCTCCTTTCAGCCTGACCGACTCCCCAGCTCCGACACCCGGAATTACTGGGGCTTACCTTATGCCTGGCCCAGGAGCAGTGCTTGCATGGAATTGGGCATCATCCTGCTGCTGGTAACTGTTTTTACTCCTCCATTTTTTACCCAGGGCTCCAGGAGTAGTTGCATGCATATGGAGGAGCGCATGCATACTACAACCCCAGTAGCGACCCCTTCCACCCTCCCATTGGCCTAACACCTATGCACTCTCTAGCCTGTACTGTCTCCTGGCCTCCACTTGGAGGCAGACAATAGCCAAGGGGTGTCACCTTCCCTCCTCAGAGAGAATAGCTACCTTTTGGCAACTCCATCCAGCTCCGCCTCCCCCCCAAGACCTCCGATGGCCCCTGCTCGTTCTCAAACCCGGGACGTTGATGTGGCATGAGGTAAGGCATCCATTGCCATAGCCCTCTGCACCACTGGGCTGGCTCTAGGTTTCTATTACTGTGACTGTTCACTCCATGTTTATATCCTCAACAGACTTTTCCAGCTTTGAAAACATGTCTTTTTAAGTCATTACTTTACAAAGTAAAACAGAAGTCACAATTATGACCCCCATTGAACTCTACTAAGTGGAGCTACAGTAGTTGGCATTAGAGTGGGCCACTGCATGTCCTGACAGACTTTGAATATTAATTTGCCACTTGATTTTACCAGCTTTGTAAGACAGTGCCTGCATTTCCTGCCCACATGTCAGTGCTGGTTGATGTTTCCAGAGTTTCTGCCAGTCTTTGCCTTAGATATAAGCACTCCCCTGTGACATCAGTGTGGAAAGGGATGGTTGACAAACAGGAGGGTCACTGCAGATGTCACTCCTTATAAATGACTCCCTGCAATGTTGGGGAATCACTTGTAGGGAGTCTAGCATAGGGAGGATTGCAGGAAGGTTTATTTAAATTAAATGTTTTAATATCTTTGCATTATTCTATGTTGATTTTTGTTAGCACTATTGTTTAGAAATGTTTTCTAAAATGAAGAGGTGCTGCCAAGTGGGGTTGTACCCCAAACGGTTTTCTAGCTTCAGTGTTCTGGACATTTTCTTTTCTGTTTAATAGTTGATCACTGGTGGTTGTCTAGCACTCCCGCACTGTGTACAAGTGCTCCCAAATGAGTAAAGTGTGTTCTTCATCCTCATGGAACACATGTTTTCTCTCAGATTTATCTGTCTAGTAATTTTTATTTCTTTATAGGTAGTGGACATATTTGTCTTCATTTATTAACTTCCATGTTAAAGTTAATTTAAACTAGTTTTTTGGATCACAAGATATGCTGTCTAGTTTGTTGCCAAATGTGGGCTTATTTTCTCCATATCCTTTCCTAGGCAGCAATGCTGGTTATCCTGAATTAAAAACATGGGTGAACCTGTGCCTTAAAGACATGGATTACTTCCAACAAATCAGTTTTTATTACAGTTGCTGAGTCTTGGTTGTCATCTAAGAGTCTGGATTCTGTTTTAACCATGCCAGGGTACAAAACCAGTGGAAAAGATTGAGGTAAACATGGCGGGGGCTGAAATTATTTATAGCTCTCACAATCTTAAGGTAAAACATATTATTGATCATCCTCTAATTCAGGGATGTGAATATGTGCTATTATAAATCATAACCACTAAATCTAAACCTAATAATTTAATCCGATGCTACTGTTCTCCAAAAGCTGATTTCAGCCCTCTAAAAGATGTATTTAATTTGTTTACTCCTTTAGGTATTCTCATGAGCTTCACCTCTTGGAAGAGTTTAATATTGACTGTAGTTCTGATACTGTAGTATATTCACCTTTGTGTGATATTACAGTTCATTTGGTCTCACCCAAACTATCAATACATCCAGTAGAAAAAATTATCAGAATCCATCTTCAACAATAATTCAATCTGTAACCAGATCCTGCTGCAGTTGAAACCACTCTAAATGCATCCCTGACTCAACTCTGTACTCCTTTCTCATGAATACAATTATTATTAGGATTATTGTTATTATTTAATTTGTGTTTTACTATTTAGCCTGATTTTTTTTATCTGTCATAAGTCCGACCAGATTCTTTTAATTATCGCTGGGTTATCTTTTGTATTACAGGCTCATTAAACCTTCTGGTCCCCCTAGATTTGTTATAGTACCTAGCATTCCCTTTCATGTTTTGATGTTTCTTCATGATAGACCTTTAAAAATCAACCAGTATACTGTGTGTCCATTCTGCATACCACCTCTCTAGCTGATGCAGCCATCTCATTTACAGTCACTGCTTAGAGGCATTTATTGTAAGTTTTCATTCACTGTTTAGACCTGTTACTAGATGGAGTTTTAAAGTGTTTGACTGTGCAATACTTCATCTTCCATTTTAAGGTTTTGCGTAAGAGTTGGCTATTGTACCTCTCCTTATTCTTACAATATATATGACCCTTGTCTTCTTCATTCCTTTTCCTCTGCTACTTTCACCAGCACCTCCAACTCCCCTCATCCCACCAACTCCTCCACCATCCCCCCTTTGCTCACCCATCCCTCAGTCCTTCCCTTTACTCCCTCTCCCCTTTCATCCATCATGGTCTCCAATCTTCTCCCTCCCTTAACCTTGAGTTCCTCCATCAAAGCCTTCTCTGCCTTCCCCACCCCCCACCTTCCCCTCCCCAGTTCTAAGGGGTAGAAATCCCATTTTGTCCTACTTCTCCTCTTCCTGTTCCTTCCCTGTCTGGCAACATTGAGCCCAACACAGGCTCCTCCTTAATTTTCTCTGCCACCCCAGCTGCCAAAGGCCTGAGTATTTAGCACCACAATCCTCAAAGCCTTATTCCTAAACTCAGCTTGCTGACTGCATGGGGTTTGCAATACTCTTATTATATCCTCTGTATTTTGAAGTCCTGAATCTCAGTCAAGATCCCCGATTCTAGCCTGGCACTCCCTGGCTATCAAGTTTTCAGACAGAACAGGGTCAAATGTGGGGGTGGTGTTGCCATTTACACTGTTCAAAGCCTTTCCTGCAACATGACTGTAAATGAAGCTATATTATCCTCCTGTGAGTTTCTCCTTGTTAGGCTATCATTTCCCTCCTCTGTGCCAATTTTCATTGCTCTACTATATGCCTAACCTAAAATGTAATTGTCCACCCTGGTTGAATCTATCTCTGCTATTGACTCTGATTCCTCTGTTGGTGAGCTCATTCTTCTGGGGGATTTTAATGTTAGTCAGCTCTCCCCAGCCTCCAAGCCAATCACACACAAGATTGAGTCCCTTAATCCCATGTAGACTATCTCTGATCCTACTCAGCTCAACCCTCACTCCGAAAACCACACCCTTTTGGACTGGGTTCACCCCTCCCATCCACATCATATTGTTGCAGCTGGAATTTTGCCTGATGCTTTAAGTGACCACTGCATGACATTCTGCATTAGGAAGATCAGATACCCACTTCCTCTCCAATATACATCTGGTGCAGATCCCTCAGGTCACTCAGCACTTGAGCTGTCCTGGGTGTCCTTGCTGCATCAGATTGGACAGCTTTCCATGCCACATCTGATATTGATGTTGCCCTGTCTGTGTTTTACTCCAAATTCTATTCTATCTAGGACAAGTTCACCCTGCTCAAAAAATCCAGTGTCAAAACTCACCCTCACTCCTGGATTACCTCAGAAATAATTGACAAGTGCAAGTCCCATGATCTCACCTGAGCATGCTATAAATTACCTTGCTCCCTTCCAAACTTCCACTGATTTAGGACTTGCAGGAACTCATGCACAAAGGTTGTCAGGACTACTTCAGAATAATCCTAACAACAATTTGAAGTTCTGGAAAGTAATTCACTCCATTTCAACCCTTCCACCCAGTCTGGCTCCTCAGTTCTTCTGATAAATGGTTCACCTATGTCTGACTTCTCCTCTGTTGCTTCCCACTTTAATGAGTTCTTCACCTCTTGTGCTCTTCCTTCCTTTACCCCGCCTGCCACAATTCCTTCATGACGCATTCCTTCTTTCCTCCCCTCCAAGGGTTTTCATTTCTCCCCTGTTACCAGTCAGGAGACCATGACTGACATTTACTCCCTGAATTTGAGTAAGTCTAGCCTTGATAAACTTGCTCCCAAACTTCTCCATATATCTGCTCCTGCCATTGCATCTCCATTGACTCAACTTTTCAACATCTCCTTCTTGCTCAGTGTTCTCCCACAGCCCTGGAAGTTGGCTAAAGTTATACCACTCCACAAATGGGGGAGCAGTCACCCTCTTTCCCTCTCATGCCAAGCTGTAAAAGAAGCTTGTCTACAATAGACTCACCACTTTCCTCTCTGCCTCTGCTTTTCTCTCTGCATTCCAGTCTGGTTTCAGGAAGGATCACTCCACTGTCTCCTCCTTTCTGTATGTAACTGGTAATATCCAATCAGGGATGGATCAGGGTCACATCATGGCAGCCATCTTCATTGATCTGGCAAAGGTCTTTTACTCAGTGTCTCATACTCTCCTCCTGAATAAGTTGGGTTCTGTTGGCCTCTCAGTTCCTGCTGGTGACTGGTTCCATTCTTACCTCATGGGCCATCTACAGTCATGACAGCTTGGTAGCACCCTGTCACCTCCTCTTCCCAGCCTGGTGGGGGTCCCACAGGGCTCCATCCAGGGCCCCATACTTTTTTCCATCTTTCTCAATGACCTCCTTTAGCCTCTGCCAGCTTGCATATTCATGTACATGCAGACGACACAGTCATCTATAATTTTGGTCTCTCCACCACAGCCATGGAAGGTCTGCTACAGCAGGACTTCAACAATGTCCTACAATGGCTACAGTCAAAACAGCTTCAGGTCAACACTAACTGTGTCAATGACCTTTGGAATCAGTGAAAAACTGGTCAAACTCTTGCATTTGTCTATATTCTCCACCTTGGGTGGCTCCCTACTTGAAATGGTTCTATCCTTCAAGTACCTTGGTGTGTGGCTTGACAGCTAGCTTGACTGCACTGTCCAAATCAATGTCATCCATGCCAAATGCTGATCTAAACTTGGTGCCTTGTACAACAATCAAGATTTTCTTTCTATACAGGTTTGCTGAGAGATTGTCACCAAAATGGTGCTCCCATAGAAACATAGAAACATAGACTTTGACGGCATATAAGGACCGCTTGGCCCATCTAGTCTGCCCATTTCCCTACCTACAGGATAGGCCGTAGATCCTAGTTAACCAACAGCCTATTTCTTCCTACCCCCCCAAAAGATTAGCCTTATGTCTGTCCCATGCATTCTTGAATTCTCCCACAGTTTTAGACCCCACAACCTCCTCAGGAAGGCTGATCCATGCATCCACTACCCTCTCTGTGAAATAATACTTCCTCACATTGCCCTGAACCACCCCCCATCTTTAAATTGTGTCCCCTTGTTCTTGCACTTCTCTTTTTCTGAAAGATGCTACCCTCTTGGACTTTGTTGCTTCCACTGAGGTACTTAAAAGTTTCTATCATGTCCCTCCTCTCCCTTCCTTCCTCAAGGGTATACATATTAAGCTCCTTTAGCCTCTTCTCATATGGCTTCTCTTGCAGACCCTGCACCATTTTAGTTGCCCTCCTCTGAATTGCCTCTATCCTGTCTATGTCCTTGCGGAGATGGGGTCTCCAGAACTGGACACAGTACTCCAGATGGGGTCTCACCAACTGTCTGTACAGAGGGATA
The DNA here is from genome assembly GCA_016271365.2 of Neoceratodus forsteri. NCBI lineage: Eukaryota > Metazoa > Chordata > Ceratodontiformes > Ceratodontidae > Neoceratodus > Neoceratodus forsteri. Next base: position 584,406,626 of record CM028131.1, read on the forward strand.
ACAACTTCCTGTTTTTCTGCTGCTGATGCCTCTCCCTATGCATCCCAGTATACCCCCAGCCCTCCCTACTGCCTTCTCACATTGCTTGCTAACCTTAAGGTCATCTGATATGATTACCCCCAGGTCCCATTCCTTTTTTGTTGTTGTTACTACCTCCCCCCCCATTGTGTATTCTTCCCCTGGGTTCTTGTTTTCCAGGTGCATTATTTTGCACTTCTTTGCATTGAATCCTAGCTGCCATACTTCTGACCGTTCCTCCAACCTTCCCAAGTCCCTTCTCATCCTTTCCATGCCTTCTTATGTATCAACCCTGTTTCAGATCTTTGTGTCATCTGCAAAGAGGCCTACTTTTCCTTCTAGTCCCTCTGCAATGTCACTTATGAAAACATTAAAAAGGACTGGACCCAATACTGAACCCTCACGGTACCCTACAAGTAACCCTCTTTCTTCAGAGTGGACTCCATTTATGATTCTGTGTCCTGTTGTCCAGCCAATGTTTTACCAGGCTACCACCCTGGGACCCACTCCCAGGCTGGTTAATTTGACTATTAATCTTTTGTGTTGGACTGTGTCAAATGCCTGCTAAAGTCTAGGTAGGCCATGTCCACAGCCCTCCCTGGTCTACTACTTTGGTCACCCAGTCAAAGAAATCTATTAGATTCACCTGACATGACCTTCCCACTGTGAACCCATGCTGCCTTGGGTCCTGTGCCCCACTGGCCTCTAGGTACTCAACTATTCTTTCCTTCAGAAGTGACTCCATTACTTTCCCTACCACAGAGGTTAGACTGACAGGTCTGTAGTTTCCTGCCTCTGTCTTGGTCCCACTTTTGTGAAGGGGAATCACATCTATCTTCCTCCAGTCCTCAGGTACCACACCATCCTCCCATGATTTATTAAAAAGAGTTGCCAGTGGTTTCACTAGTTCCCCCCTTAATTCTTTTAGAATTCTGGGGTGAATTCTATCAGGCCCCATTGCTTTGTCCACCTTCAGTTTTAGGAGTTCTTGCAGAACCCTTTCTTCTGTGAAAGGACTGGGATCAACCCTCCCATCAAGAGTGCTTCTGTTAATTGGATTAGGCACTTCCCCTTCCTCTTTTGTGAATACTGAGCAGAAATATTCATTCAGTATTCCTGCTTCTTCACTGCCCCCTCTTCCCACCAACCGTTCATTCTATTCAGCCTCACTATCCCTCCCTTTGTCTTTCTATGCTCGCTGATGTACCTATAAAGGTTTTATCCCCCTTCTTAACTGAATTGGCTATCTTTTCCTCAGTTTGGGCCTTTGCTATTCTGACTTCCTTCCCTGCTTTCTTCTGCCTTAAATGGTACAGCTCTCTGTCCTGCTCTTTCTGTGTTTCCTTATACTTCCGGAATGCTATCTTTTTCTTCCTGACTTTCACAGCCACCTCTTTTGAGAACCATAGTGGCTTTTTCTTTCATTTTGATTCATTTATTTGCTTCACACAAAGGCTTGTTGCCTCTGTGATGGCAGTTTTGATGATTCCCCATTGTTGTTCCACACCTCCTTCTAGTCTGTTCACTAGTGCTTTTCTGAGGCACTCTCCCATCTTGCCAAAGTCAGCCCTCCTGAAGTCCAGTGCCCTCACTTTTGTATGGCTTGACTCTGTAGCTGAGTTTAACATGAACCACACTGTTTGATGGTCACTTGTTCCCAGATGGCAACCCACTTCTAGATCTGAGATCCTCTCACTGCCACCCATTTGAGAGTACGAGATCTAAGATTGCTCCCTCACGAGTGGGTTCCGAAAATAGCTGTATGAGGCCTGCCACCTGTAAGGCATCATAAATGGCCCTGCTCTTGAATGTGGCTGCAGAAAATGTGCTCCAGTTAACATCTGGCATATTCAGGTCTCCCATCAACAGTATCTCCCCTTTCTCTGCATTCTAAGAATGCCTTCTATCATATCCTTGTCCATTCCCTCCCCCTGACATGGGGGTCTGTACACAACCCCTGTGCATGTTGTGTTGCCCTTTCCAGTCTCTAAGGTGACCCACAGTGCCTCCTCTCCTCCCTGTTTACTCTTTTGTTCAGTTGCTTTAATCTCTTCCTTTACACAGAGAGCTACTCCTCCCCCTCTTCTCCCCTGCCTGTCTCTCCTGTAGGTTATGTACCCTGGTATGTTAACATCCCAGTCATGGTTCTCTGTGTACCATGTTTCTGTGACTGCTACGATATCCAGGCATCCCTCTTCCATCAAGGCCACCAGCTCAGGGAGCTTGTTGCTCAGACTACGGGCATTGATACTCATTACCCTCCATTTCCTGATGGCCTTACTCCTTTTTGCCCCATCCCTGTCATTCTTGCCTTTGTCACTTTCTCCATTTACCCCTGCCCTTCTCCCTATCGACACTTCTATGTTGGTGTTTACCGCACTTACTACCATGATTTTTTGGGGGGCTAGGATTTCCCTGCTCCATTCCAGTGCCTCCCCCTTGGCTAGCTTAAATGCTTGCCAGTGAAGCATTTAAACCTATCACCTAGGATCCTGGTTCCGCTCCAGGACAGATGCAACCCATCATGCCAGTATAGGCTTGCATCACTCCAGGTGGACCCCCAGTCCCCAGTGAAGCCAAATCCCTGAGCTCCACACTAGTTTTTCAACCACTGATTGAATCCCATGGTGTAGAACACCCTAGCCTCTCCTACGCCATAGATGGGCAGCACCTCTGAGAAGGTTACCATGCATGCTACTTGTCTAAGGCCCCTCCCCAATTCCACAAACTCTTTCTGCACTTCTCTAATCCCTTTCTTAGCCAGGTCATTTGTCCCTAGGTGGACAATGACATCCAGCTCCCTCCCCTGTGCAGCTGCTCCAGCAATCCTGAGGATTCACCCTGTCCCTCCAAGTCATGGTGCCAGGCAGGCACCTTACCTCCCTCTCCCCTTCCTCCCCCAATTCTACCTTCCTAACAATGGAGTCCCCTCCAGGAGTTGTTTCCTTCCCCTGTGGGGTCCCCTGCCACCCTTCTGTGGTCTCCTTTGTGGAGGTTCCCAGCATCCTCCTTGGTCCCCACTGCGGGTGCCTCCATAGAAGAACCACACTTGGCCAGAATGGCATAGGAATTGTGGGGAGGTACAGCTGGAGGGATGTGCCTCTGTTCCACCACCCTCACCCTCCCTGAGCCCACTGTAGTCCAACTGCTCCTCTTTCTTGGCAACCTCTGAGGCAAAGGCAGTGGCACTGGTGGTCCCTGGATGGAAGAGGAGGTCCCACAATTCCTGGCCAACTCAGCCTGGAGATGAGCAACCTCCTCCCTCAGCCCAGAGAGGTGTCTGCAGATGGGACAACAACGCATCCTCCAGAACGTCTCCCGGAAGACTGCTGCTCCACAGCCACTGCACTGCACCATTCCCATCATGTCTTATTTCTGGACCCTTAACTGTTTGCAATCCTTACTCTTTCCTCTGTTTTTTTCTCTCTCTCTCTCCTTACTTTCTGCCTGTGTGCCCTTTAAGCCCCTGATTGTCCTGTTCTGAGATGAGAATATCCTATATTTCTCAGTAGACCCCTTACTTGCTCAGAGGCAGACCTCCAGCAGCTAGAGGGGGCCGGAGAGCTACTCTTGCCCTTCTAGGATGGTGGGTCTTTGGTGGCTCTGTGATCACTCACTTCCTGCTCCCAAACAGGAAGTTCCTGTTGTCAGTCAAATTCTGTGCCTATAAAAGTAGAACTAGCTTTGGATGGGAGGGTGGAGGGGAGGGAAGGAGGGCAATATAGTCCCAGTAAAGAAGTCCAGTCACACAGCAGTCCTTTCTCCTGGTGTCTTCTGCCAAGCTACTAGCAAAATCTTTCTAAGGCAGTCTTTAAATGTAGCTTCCTTCTAGCTAAGCCACTCCCCCTACTTACTAGATCTTTCTACAAGTAATTTAAACCTCACAGCTATCAGGTCCTTTCAATCACCTGAGATTTACACCTGTTCAGAAAACCATTCAGTTCAGTTAACTCAGACAAACACACACTTTCTTTGTTTTGTTTGTTAGTTTTTTTACCCTAAATTAAAGTTCCAACTACAAGAGTTGTACTTCTTTAGTCCCAGCAGAGAAGTCCAGTCACACAGCAGTCCTTTCTCCTGGTGTCTTCTGCCAAGCTACTACCCAGTCCCCAGTCCCAGTCTTTGACTATGTGGATGTGGTCTATGGCTCCACCCCTCCACCTCCCTGTTCAGATTGGGTACACTCTGCAACACCTTCTGCCACCTTTCATCAAATTGCCCTTCTTGAACTCGTCACTTCTCCCTGCACTCATCACCATCCATTGTCCATCTACCCTCTCATCACCAGATATGGTGTGCCTCCTTTATGACTAAGTACTGGTTTGAGCCCCTTCCCTCCTATATCTCATCACTCCTCTGCATTGTTCCCTATGCCTTCTGCTCCCTCCGCTCCAGGGACCATCACACTTTTGCTTTGCCACATCCTTGTACCTCACCTGGCCAATAAGATGTTGCCTATCATCTTCCCTCACTTTTGAACCAGCTTTCATGTTCCTTCCACTTCATTGCCTCTGCAGCCTCCCTCAGATATCAGCTGAGACTCCTCCTCCTCCTGCTCCAATTTTACCCCACCTTAACAGTCCCCCATATTGTTGTTGATTTCTACTTCCTGATTATAGCTTGTTTGTTCATTGTGCAGTTTGTGTGCCCTGACTTTGCACTGAATTGCAACACTGAATTTGTCTATACCATGTATTTTTATTCTTTGCTCCCCTCCACCAGGTTGCAAGTGGAAACAAGTCTTAGCTCAATGTGCCTCTCCCAGTCACCAATATTCAAATGAATAAATACAGTGTTAGCTGGAAAAGGTTTCACCATGCCATGGCAACACGGAATTTGTTGACTGTCAGCACAGTGATGGCATAACACTGCCAACTGGTGCTGTGCCATTGCTGGGGGAACTGGTGTTTTCTGTGGGGATTCACCCCCATACCCCCCATGCAGGGGGCTCTGCCCCCTGCACCCTCCAGACTTTAAATCACCAACTCTGAGTCAAAGTTTGTTTGGGCCGGGGGTGAACACCCCAGAGACAACAGTGTCAGGAACCAGCAGACCATCACAGCAAACTGCCGAAAATGTTGCTGTGATGGTCTTCACTGTATTCCCATTGCTATTGTGACATGATAATGCTGGGAAAGAAATAAGATAATCACTACTGTGGAAGATGCCGAGGGGCTCATTCTTCATTACTTTTGGGGCAATCTGTGATAAACATGTCCCGCTCAAAGCAAGCTGAATCACCAAATGCTCCCTGGTATTCTTCCAGACTTTGTAGATTATAGAAAGAAAGATACAGACGTTGGAGCTGTGCCAAAGTTTCTAATTTGGCCTCAGACTTGTAGCATAATATATATTTATATAACAAGTACTTAAAGGAGGTCCAAATTACCAAAGCACAATACTTTAAAGCTAAACTGGATGGTAGACAGAAATCAAATTCTGGTACTTTTTGGGAAACTGGTGAAAGAGCTTTTAAGAATTGCCATAATGCTGAGTTCCCTTTAATGTTCTCATAAACAGCTCAAGTGTTAATGAACCTGGTAACATTGCTGATAAATGTATTTCCTATTTCTTTAAAGTTACTGTAGTATCTTCTTTGCACAAACTGCTTTGAAAATTGACAATTAGTCATCCTTTTACAAGATGGCCTTTGTAGTTGGCACAAAAGCAATGTTTTTCCTATAAATCAATTACAGTAGTGGGAAAAGGGTTCTTTGTTACTTATTGTCATTACATCCAAGAAAAGTCAGCAGGGTTGACAGTATTGGTAATCTGATGATTTTTTTTTCTGCCTCAGCCATTCCTTCCCATTCTAACTTGTTTATTTAATTTTTTTGTACTTTCAGCATAATCTCCTCTGGATGGAAAACCGCTCTGGCTTGTTTTATATTTAAATCTGGAGATTGTTGCCATATTGGAAAATACTGACCCATGTAAAAGGGGAATTAAATCTAAATCAGTTGATTTTTACCAGGGGTCTCTCATCATGACTCTATGAGCTCCTTGTTGTTTTCAATCTATATAAATTAAATTAATAAACAACATTAATAAGCTAAAGTTCTTGTTTATACAGATATGTCTTTATATTTCTGCAAAAAAATCATTATTACAATTGAGTCTGAATTGCAGGAGGACTTAAATAATGTTCATTCTTACCTTGCATTTAACAGGATGGTTTTAAATGCTTCCAGACAAACTGAAGGCAGTTTTATTTGGAACTGTTTATTCCTTAAAAAAGTCAGAGACTCTTTATCCCTTGTCTCAGCTGAAGGTCAACCATTACATATTGAATAATGCATGGGGAAGTGTGGTTAATGAGGATTTTATGCACACCCGAGGTGTGCGATGACCCATAAACCATGAGGGCAAAGCCTGGAAGGTTTATCAGGGCATCACACACTGAAGGTTTGGTTTATGGGACTCCTTAATTCACATGTGTGAATTACAGAGTTTGTGAGATTGTGCCAGCAGTAGTTAATTGGCACTAACCAATAAACCTAATATGTTTCTTACTATAAGTGTTAGGTTGTGTGGATGGAACTGAATCTTAAGTGGGATTTCCGTGTAGGTAAGTTAGATGGAAACAATAATAATATTTTTTTGCAAGACAGTGTAGTTGATGTGCCAGGGAAATATAGTTGATGCTTTGGGTATTCATCCCATGGTTGGTAAAAAAAACAAAAAAAACAGGAAGCTATTACTCAGGCCTTTGCAGCAATGAATTTAACTGAAGTAATTTTTTTTTGTCTTTGCTGTATTATTATGGGATATTTCTTCCAATGTTACCATCTTGATAAAATCCATAAAACAACATTTACATAGAGATCAGAAGTAGGTTTGGTCAAAAGAGACCCAAGCTGTTTTTAAACTGAGCCAAAGTACAGCCTTCCGACTGATGTGGTGGGTGCAAAAAACATCAATGGTTTCAAGAATGTCTGGGACAGAGTTAAGGGGATCAATAGTTACTCAGAGGTGTTGCAGTTAGAGGGCAATTGAGGGAGCAAGGACATGTACCCCATCTAAACCTTATGTCATAGGGTACCATATGGTTCCATAGGGTATAACAGGGCAGAATAAATATACCAATGTTCTTTTCTGCTGACATTATGTTTCTATGTTAACTCTGTTCTTTCCTTGTGCTTATTCACTTTGATGATGCATTGTCTGTAATTTTGGCATTTGATGCTCTTGACTACACGTGGGTGCTGTAATTTGTTATACAGTACAATGCCATATTGTAGTGAAAAATCCCAAACACATATACTATATCTTGTACCTTTATAAAAGGATGAGTCAATGTCAGATTTGCATTTATTGAATGTGTCAAAATGTGAAGTTTGGACACTGGCTTTGTCAATCTTAAGGAGATAAGTGTTCCTTTTGCTGTTTGATAGCATGACTCAACACTTTTTACAAGGAGTGTACACTGAGAATGTTTAAGTGATTGTTAGAAAATGGGATCAGAAAAAAAATGAATCTCATTGGCTGAATCATCAGAGGAGAGATTCATTTATTTTCCGATAGAGCCTGCTTAAGATCAAGAGCCTACTCGGGGTGTCCAATTTCTGATTAAATCCTTGGGCACTTCAATCATTAAGAAAATTTGCTGACATTTCTTTCCCACTCACAAAGCTAGCTCGAAAAGTAGTGCACAGGCCGTCCTGCTTCCTGGACCCCAAATAAAACAAAACAGCCTTTACATGGGCAGATAAAACCATTGCCCATCCAGAAAATCTTTCTAGTTCCACAATCGGAGTCAGTGAGGGCTGTGTCAGCACATTATCTGTAACACCATGACCGAGCATGAGAGCAGTGGTATTTTCTTGATTTTCATACCACAGATGGATGTCCATCTGCGGTATGGAAACTCAAGAAAATGCCACTTCTCACGTGCTGTCCCCTGTTAAAGCACATATTTCACCAATGGAACTGAGTTTGTACTTTTTAAAAAATTCAGAGAACTGAACAGCGGTTTACAGGGAAGTATGTGGTGCTGCAAGAGAGAGAGAAAAAATGAGTGAGTTAGCAGATGCTCCATAGGCTAGTTACTGGTTTAAAACAATACATACAGTAAATAAAAGACTAGTACATAGTAATACAGCATGTGTGTGGGTATGGGGGGAGGGGGTGATGGTACTCAAGAGTGAGCTACTGCATGCAAGCGTACTCTCTGGTAGCTCTAGCTTAGGAAAATCCCTGTTAATTGGAATTCCACTCGCAAAAACAGATGGCATCCACTACTCACCCTTGTCAAACTAACAGGGGAGAGAGAGAGAGAGAGAGAGAGCACAAATGGCTTTTCTTTTTAACAGAACTCTGCTTTTTCTACAAAAAAAAACTTAATTTCTATACTTCACCTCTGGATAACTCACAACTGTGGTACACTTAAAAGCAGGCAGCAGCTCCTTCTAAACTTTTGGTCCTTTTGGAATCACAGTCACAAGCTCATTACTGACTAAAATAATAAAAAAAAACACAGCCAACTCTGGGGAATGGCAGGAGAAGAGAACTGACAGTACAGCAACTTTTTTTTTCTTTCCTCATTCTGTGCTCTCAGTACTCACTGCACATGAAAACGGATGCTAGCTGCTTTAAAACTTACAATCCTTTTGCAGTAGTAATCACAATCTGTTAAACTGAGAAAAAAAATATTACAACTACTTAGAGTGTGTCTACGAGTGGGAGCCCACAGCCCTAAAATACAGCCCTCCAGTTTTACTGGTGTGTGTGTGTGTGTGGGGGGGCTTTCTATGAGCAAACAAAGGCACATGAAAAGTGGGGTAAAAATAATTGTAAAGAGCAGCCAAACCCTCTACTAGCCCTACTAGAGGAACTACTTTACTGCAAAACTAACTTTTTATTGCTTTTTACTTTTTAATTGTATTTTTTTTTAAATATTTTATATAACTATTACCTGTAGCCCATTTTCTAAGCACAATAATACCCTCCAGGGTGGGCAGTATTGTGCTATACTGGACCTTCCAGGGGCTATAAGGCCCCTGGGCAGTCCAGTATAGCCCAATACCGCCCACCCTGTTGGGTATTATTGCTTACACAAACCACATGACTTGCATCAGCCTATCGATGTTGTAGATTGAAAATTCTTTGGGCTGCACATATCTCAATGCCATTTCCAGCTCTTTCTTATAGGGAAGGACTGACTCCAACAGAGCTCCTTTTATGTCAAAAAAGAGTTACCATTGATCAGAAATCTTTAGAAATTTTCATAAAATCATGCATTATCATTCTACTTTGCTAAAGCACTACATTTAACTATAGTTTCAGTAAGGCAGACTACTGACATCATGCTGTAGAGAAGAGGAAAAAGTATACAGTGTGAGTCCACAATGGTAGCTGTGGTCCTATAACAGAAATAGAGTGATTTTTATAGAATGGGAATGGTACAGGGAGAAAACTGTAGAATTTATTTAATATTTTTATGGAGTGCTGGTGGTATACTGGGCACAAAAATTCATCTTTATTTCTTGTATTTTATTTCCCTTCCCTGCAGCAGGAGCAGGATGAACTGATTTTAGTAGACTCTGACAGGTGCAGGATGGGAGTGCAGGAAGATTTATGCAACTTTTTTTTATTTACTGACTGCTGGTGCTGCAGGCCACAGAAATCCATATTTATTTATATTTATTTATTTATTCATTTCTTTGCCTCTAAGTGAAATACTTTGTTGCAGCAAATACACTAAATGTCTCAGTGAGGATGAATAGGAGGGACTCAGTCAGTGATGGGTATGTGTGTGCATCCGTCAATGCATCATGTAGAAGGAAAGAACTGGGGAAGAAAGGGATGCAGGTGAATGAAAGGAGTGGTGAAAGATTCACCCATGCCAATTCCACAAAGTAACAGTCCTGCAAGTTGTGGTAGTGGTAAGGAGTTAGGATGGGGACTGGGAACTGGGAGCCATAGTGGTGGGGCTACACCAGAGAGTAGGCACTTGGGCTTGGCACATAAAATATAGGGCTAAACAAACCATGGTTCATAAGTCCATAGAAGTCCACTGCTTCTGCTTACATACAAGCAGCTTTCCCAGTCAGTCACTCAGCGTACTTGGTGATGGAAGCATCCTAAGCAATCCAGAAGCACTTCAGACTCCCTCTCTTCCTCCTTCCAGTGCTTCCAGTTCCCCTATCCAGGATAGACTCCCATAGATCCATTCAGATTTTATGATGCAAATACACCCCCTTTGTCTTGTAGGAACAACTTGACAACTGCAGCAAACACAGTCACATGTGCAAGTACTTGTGGGTGGACATTGTCAGGCCTGTTTGAAGCACTATATGATTCCCCCACCCCCAAATCATGTATCAGCAGCAGTTCCACCCAACCCTGTGCTGCATGTTCCTCACATTGCAAGGGGGTTAGTAAGCCTGGGACTGGCACAGCAACTCCAGCTATCTTGTGACCAGATGAAAAAGCACAGTTGTTCATGGAAGCATGGACAAGCCAGAGGAAGGGCAAAGTATACTTCCTCCACAGTTCTACAAAAGCAAGCCAGTAGCACCTCCACCAAAGCAGCTTATGGAGTGTGAAAGTGATCAGGATAAGAACTGACAGAACAAGGACATAAAAGTGAAGAGGAAGGAGAGGAGGAGGCAGATGGTGAGGAGGATGAGGAAGGGCAGGGGAAGCACAAGATTTATGCATGCAGAAAGAGGTGCAGAGAGAACAAACTCTGGCCAGAGCCGATAGGGCTGCAGCTGCGAAATGATGGGGGAAAATACTGTAAATTACCAAAATTAGAAGCGTGCATTTGCAAAATGTAACATAGGCTCATAAATGTTTTGGTTTGTAATATTGTTACACCACATTTTCAACATAGCCTTGTTATGACCCTGCCTCATGAAGACGGGCAGACAAAATGTTCAATTCCTGGATTAAATGTGGTTTTATGCAGGGACTGTGAAATTAATTTTTGGGATACAGAAACACATTTTGGGTAGGAGTTGAAAAATGACAGCCATGAAGTGCTGTAAAGAAATGGTTATGCAGAAAATGTGTTGTAAAAATATTGAATATTACCAAACTTACGAGCCTGTGTGCACAAAAATCAACTTAGGCTCATAACTTTTTTGTTGTTTAATGTTTTTACACCAAATGTCCAACATAGCCTTCTTATGACCCCACCTCATTAACAAGGACAGTGCCAATTTTCAACTCCTGGCTGAAAGATGATTTCATACAGGGACCACAAAATCACCTTTGGGGATGTAAAAAAAAAATATTGTCCAGGATTTTAAGAATGACAGCTGTCACATTCATGATGTGCTGTAAAGATATGGCTATTTTGTAAATATGGGGTAAAAATATTGAAAATTACCAATGTCACAAGCCTGTATTCACAAAATTCTATGTGGGCTCATAACTTGGTTGTTTTCAACACAGCCTTCTTATGACCACACCTCATGAACAAGGGCAGAGCACATTTTCAACTGGTGCCCAAAAGGTGATTTCATGCAGGGGCCATAAAATCACCTTTCAGAACTTAAAAAACCCCATTTTGGACAGGATTTGAAAAATGATAGCTTTCACAGTCATGAGGTGCTGTAAAGATACAGCTATGTTGTAAATCTGGTGTAAACATATTGACAATTATCAAAGTTATGAGCTTGTGTTTGCAAAATTCAATGTACACTCACAACTTTGTTGTTTTTTAATATTTTTACACCAAATTTTCAACATAGCCTTTGTATGTCCCCACCTCCTGAACAGGGGCAGAGAAAATGTTCAACTTCTGCCTGAGAGGTGACTTCATGCAGGGACTGCAAAATCAACTTATGAAACAGATCTGCTGAACAACAGTGACATTGTTCATGAGGTGGGATCCCAAAGAAGGCATGTTGAAAATCTGGGCCAAAAATATATAAAAATGCCCAAGTAATGGTGGTGGCACTAAGTACAAAACCCTGTTGAAATACATTGAACTGCATACCTGTGTCTTCAGTTTGCAGTACAGCTTTGAAGAGTAAAGATGTGTCAGCAATACAGAGAGGATTATGGTGCTTGACCCCCGATGGGTAAGTAAGAGCTTGGGGGGCAGGGTGGTGGATGCTAAATGGGAGGGTTAAGTGGGGGTAAGTAACAGCCACTGAAGACATCAATGGACCATTTTTCTTACAGATGAAAAAAAAAGAGAGAGACTGACAATCCTCGATCATGCCACTGAGGGTTTGGGCACCCTCAGTGTCACAGTGATGTGGGGGAAGACATTGAAGGACAGCTGTTTTTTTTTTTTACAGGTAGAAAAAGAATGAAAACAAAGCACACAAAAAAGGCAGATGATCCCTGATCATGACACAGGGGGACTGAGCACCCCCAGTGTTATAAAATATACAGATGATCCCTGAACCCGACACTGTAGGATTAGGCACCCCCAGTGTCATTTCTATGTTTCTGGGGGTGGGGTTGGGTGGTAAAAAAGGACCAAGAATCCCCACAACACTGGAGGATTGGGCATCCTCATTGTCACAGTTACATTTCCGGGGGGTTGATCATGACACTGGGGGATTGGGCATCCCCGTGTCATTTCTATTTTTCTGGGGGTGTGTGGGGTGGTGGGTGCTGAGCGAGAGTGTCAGGTGGGGGTGACGTCTATAATATAAAAAAATATATATGCATTAATAAGTGCCAGTTGTCACAGCGGAACACAGGCCACTCCACCATGACCAAGATGGCCGCTGCATGCTACTGCACATGCGTGACTGCTAGCACATGCACAGTACAGTGTGGTTGACATCTTGGACATGACAGAGTGTGCCATGTTACACCATGACTGCTGGCACTTTGAAATAGTGCAGTGCTGCAGTCGTTAGGTACAATATGGGCTGACTGCTTCACAGACACGGAGGCGATTCTGATGCAATCCAACATGTTGTTCATTCAGAAGGAATGTGGAGTCCATTTCCTCACTAATCCTAAAAGGACTGCAGGGCTATGCCCACTGCTACCCTAAAAGGTACATACAGATTTAGGGAGGCCATATAGTGTAGCGGTTCAAGGCTCTGAGCTTCAAATCTGGAGATCTGGGTTTGAATCCCACAGCCACCACTTGCATACTGTGTGACCCTGAGCAAGTCATTTAACTTCCCTCTGATCCCAGGTCACACCTGTAAACAAGCTTTCAGCTTAGTGTGCCACTTCTGGTTAAACAATTGGAAAAAAAATGTGGAGCAGAGGAAGATGCAAGACAGGAGGAAGTGCATGAAGAAGCAGATGTAGAAGAGAAGGATGATGAAGAAGAGGAGTTTGATGTGCTTTGTCAGTTGCAGTTACACTGCCAATTAGTGGTGATAATGAATATGCTACTGAGAAGGGAAAGCTACCACCAGAAGAGATGGCAAAATAAAAAATATAAAAAGTTAATAACAGAGAGAAAAGCAAGAAAGTAAGTTTCAGAGGGAGAGAAATCTAAAACACAGTTCTGTCCCTGCACCCCCAGTGTAATTTCTATGTTTCTGGGGGAGGGGTGGGTGGTATAAAAGGACAGAGGTTCCCCATAACACTGGAGCATTGGGAGTCCCCATTGTCACAGTTACATTTGGGGGGGTCAATCATGACACTGGGGGATTGGGCATCCCAGTGTCATTTCTATGTTTCTAGGGGTGTGTGGGGTGGTGGGTACTGAGAGAAAGAGTGTCAGGTGAGGACAACGTATATAATATAAAAAAAATATGCATAAATAAGTGCCAGTGGTCACAGTGGAACACAGGCCACTCCGCCATGACCAAGATGGCCACAGCAGGCTACTGCACATGCGTGACTGCTAGCGCATGCACAGTACAGTGTGGCTGACATCTTGGACATGACAGAGTGTGCCATGTTACACCATGACTGCTGCCACTTTGAAATAGTGCAGTGCTGCAGTTGGTAGAGACAACATTGGCTGACTGCTTCACAGACACGGAGGCGATTCTGACGAAATCCAACATGTTGTTCATTTGGAAGGAATGCAGTGTCCATTTCCCCACTAATCCTAAAAGGACTGCAGGGCTATGCCCACTGCTACCCTAAACATACATACAGATTTAGGGAGGCTGTATAGTGCAGTGGTTCAAGGCTCTGAGCTTCAAATCAGGAGATCTGGGTTTGAATCCCACAGCCCCCACTTGCATACTGTATGACCCTGAGCAAGTCACTTAACTTCCCTCTTCTCCCAGGTTGCACCTGTAAACAAGCTTTCAGCTTAGTGTGCCCCTCCTGGTTAAACAATTGAAAAAAAATGTGGAGCAGAGGAAGATGCAAGAGAGGAGGAAGTGCATGAAGAAGCAGATGTAGAAGAGAAGGATGATGAAGAAGAGGAGTTTGATGTGCTTTGTCAGTTGCAGTTACACTGCCAATTAGTGGTGATGATGGATATGCTACTGAGAAGGGAAAGCTACCACCAGAAGAGATGGCAAAATAAAAAATATTAAAAGTTAACAACAGAGAGAAAAGCAAGAAAGCACGTTTCAGAGGGAGAGAAATCTAAAAAACAGTCCTGCCCCTGCTCTTACAATATGAGCAGCTCACAGAACTGTCCACCTACTGCTGCTGCCATGCCTGGCAGTCCTCAGCCACATCATACCACGGTGATGTGGAAAACATACCATCACATATTGCTTGCATAATTCCTTTTAAAACTACCCCCAAAACTCCCTCCTCCCACCTGGCAGTCCACTCATGAAAAAAAAAATAAACAAAAACAGAGCAATGTTCTGCAGTGTGGGAGTATTTTAGAGGTGATAATACAAACTCGCTAAAAGCATATTGAAATCAGTATAGTAGAACAGGTATTTGGTGTTAGTTTTCTAAACCATTGGGAACCAGTGCTCTTTCTGATCATTCAGTATGTGAACATGACATCCCTCTGTGGTCCACAATGCTGTTCCCCCATCCTGCCCACCACAGAACCCCGGAGCAGGTCCCCCTCCTTCTCTGGCAAACAGGAAAACATCCACTACAACAAGAAGCAGGCTGACTGACTGAATGAATGAGTGAATGAATGAGCATGTGCTTCACTGATTCAGAATCAGAGGGCACGGCAGTCAGGCTGCTGTCCATGGAGGTGAGAAGAGGGCTGTACCGGTGGCCCACTCAGGGTCGGGTATGGGGTGGGAGGAGTGGAGTGGTGGCTGGGAGCACTACCTGATGGGGTGGGGGAGTTCCACTAGACACCAGGGATTGTTATTATTAGGGCTGGAGTGGCACTGATGATCAGCAGGGTGGGGAGTTCCACTAAACACCAGAGATTTTTGTATTACTGGGTCCGGAGATAGGTGGCATGTGGGGTTCCACTAGACACCAGGGATTTTTTGTTATTGGGCCAGTGATTAGCGAGGTGGGGGTCCTGTAGACACCAGGGATTTTTGTTACATATATATATATATATATATATATATTTTTTAAACTGGGGCTGGCATCGGTGGGGGTGGGGTGGGGGGCACTGGGCATGAGAGGATAGATTGGTTGTGGTGTTGGAAATTCATCGTTGTAGCCTTCCACTTGCTTTGGGGGGTTGAAGTGCAATGTGAATTTACCTCCAAAGCAAGGGGAGGTCAGAAATGGCAAATTTCAGATAATTTTCAATAATTATGCGAAGTGCTCCACAGGGTGAAATTTGCAACTCTGCAGCATATTTGCCAGCAGAGCAAAACATTCCTGCATCTCTACTTATAATTGGGGAATGACCCTCAACTTAGAAAAATGTACAGTTATGCACTTTGGTTTCAATAACCCCAAAAGAAGTATTTTCTTTGTGGCAAACAATTTAGCTGCATGGTGCTGGAGAAGGATCTAGGTGTCCATATTTCAGATAACTTCTGCTTTACCCAATATATTCATGAAACAATTGGTAAAACTCATAAAATTCTTTGGACCATAAAAAACAATATCAACTCTAGGGATGCTAAAGTTTTGCTTCCGCTTTACAGATCCTATGTGAGACCATATCTTGATTATTGTTCTCAGCTCCGGTCCTCTTATAAGAGGTGTGAAATTATGCAATTTGAAATAGTGCAAAAGAGATTTACCAAGCTTCTACTTGGATGAGGTGGAAAACATTATGAGGACAGGTTAGCTAACCCAAGTCTTATGCCCGTGGAAATAAGAAGACAGTGAGGTGACCTATTATTGTTATCGGATATAATTAATGACCACTATTTATGTACTAAAATAGGCTTCACATTTAAATAAGATACAGTTGTGACTAGAGGTCACCCACTTCAATTGAGGTTCTGAAGGCTTAATACCACTTGAAAAAGGTTTTTTTTTTTTTACACAATGAGTTATAAGTATATGGAATGCACTTCCTCTTGCAGTAATCTTAACTACACATAAACAGATTTTCAAACACAATCTGGACAATTGGATTTTAGAATATACCAGATTATGTACATAAGGGTCCCTTGAGAGGAGCTATTTATGAGCACATTGCCTTTAGCTCCTAACTCCCACCTTGGTATGAACATCAGTATAAGTATGGTTACCTCATTAAAATTATATCTATAGAGCCTACAAGATTACCAAACATACCTGAGTTTACAGGTTTGATTCAAACAGAGGGTTTTAGGGATTCTCAGAAATGCATCTGTTTAGAGAATTAAAAATGAAATCACAAGTATTCGGCATCTTTATATGTTAAAATACAGCAAAAGGTATCAAAATCTATTTTCATGGAATGGGTTCTAGAGAGTACAGTATATTTAGTGACATAACTCATTTTTTGCAAGGTTTCTCTTATTATTTAGGTTGGTATTCATCAACTGTCATGTATAAGTTTCTCTTTTGCCTGTAAAGTTCAAATCTCTTTGTAAGCAGTTCACATAGCTGCTAATAATCCATCAAAGTTAGTATCAGAAAAAAGGCACCAAGTGCATTTACCCTCCTAGTGGCAGAATGTCTCATCAGCAGTAAGCAAAACTGACTGTACTGAATGCTTCTACTTTTGCTGCTTTTTAAGCACCAGGCCAGGTAAATTGGCAACAGCCAATCACTGCTCGGCATCACACAATATCACTCATGATGGTAGGGCATCCAATGGTTTGCCCCAACTGGAGCTGCAAGATGTTGCTCAGTCTTGCTCACATCTGAAGGAGGTGTACCTTTCCTTAAAGTTTACACTTGTTATTGTTTTTTTTTGTTTATTTTGAATCAAGAAAAAGTTTTCAATACTGCTTTGTAGATTGGGAGTTTAAACCCAGAGGGATTGAAATACTACATATTTTTTCTTCCCTTGTGGACAGCTGATTTGTCGTGTACTAGTATTTTATGACATTTTGCATTAAACTATTCTTGGTACTGTGAATTATTCATTGGGCTGAGGATTTTTCATTGTAAGTCCTAGTGCAGCTTAGTGGGTTGTGTATTTGACTCAGACATTGCCTCAGGTGGTAGAAACTGTATTTCTCTAATTGACTTCACAGCCCAGACCACAAGGTTGTATAAAGCTGTGCTTACATCATATGTATTGTCATCCAATAGTTTTTGGATGGAGTCTCCCAGACCTGATCAGGTTACTATAAGCCACAAGTGTGTAGCAGATTCAGAATGAAAGGCCAGTCTTCTTTGAGGTGGAAGCTGCTTTTTAAACATCTGGAAGCTGGGAAGGAGAAACAATATTGAACCTGGAATCAACAGGGAAACACAGTCTTGCTCACATCTGAGGGAGGTGTACTTTAAGTTTTACACTTGCTATTGCTTTTTTTTATTTATTTTGAATCAAGAAGGGGTTTGCAATACTGCTTTGTAGATTGGGAGTTTAAACCCAGAGGGATAGAAATACTGCATACTTTTTCTTTCTTTGTGGACAGCTGTTTTTTTTGTGGACTAGTATTTTGGTGACATTTTGTATCAAACTATTCTTGGTACTGTGAATTATTCATTGGCTGAGAATTTTTTTCATTTTAAGTCCTAGTGCATGTTACTTGGTTGTGTATTTGACCCAACATTGCCTCAGGTGGTAGAAACTGTTTTTCTCTGATTGCCTTCAGCGCTCAGACCACCAGGTTGCATAAGGCCATGTCAGGGGATGCTTACATCATAGGTATTGGACTCAACTGCTTTATTTTTCTGAGATTGAAATTGTTTTGTGCAGGGTATATTTTCTGGTAGATTGTTGTGCAGGTTGTCTTGCTGAAAAGAAGAAAAGCACTCACTGGGGTGGTAGATCAGATGTGTAGCTGATTGTTTCTGGAGGGCACTGGCTTGGGCCCCCCCACTCTACCCCTCACACCACCCACCCCAAGAAAGTCATTTCCTTTATACCAGGGGTTCTGATATCACTCCCCCAAAATGGCAAATGACATACACCTGTCATATCCTAAGCAGTCCGGCACACTCGCTGCATTGGGGTAAATGCACCCACACACTAACCAAAAAGAAATAAAATTTAAACAAGAAGGGTGAAAGACATATGTGGAGTGGTGCAGTGCAATGCACTGGCTGTGTGGCAGCAGTCTTCTGAGAGACATTCTGGAAGCTGTGATGCTGCCCAATTTGCATACACCTCTCCCTTATGAGGGAGGAGGTTGCCCATCTCCAGGCTGAACTGGCAATGAGTAGAGAAACCTCCCCCCCACCCAGAGACCACCAAGGCTGCTGCTGCTGCCTCACAGGTTGCCAAGAAAGAGGAGCAATTGGACAAAGTTGGCTCAGGGAGGGTGAGGGTGGTGGAACAGAGATGCATCCCTCCAGTTGTACCACTCCACAATTCATATGTCATTCTGGCAGAGGGTGGTTCTTCTATGGAGGCTCCTGCAGTTGAGACCAAGAAGGATGCTGGGAACCTCTACAAGGGAGACCCAAAGGAGGGTGGCATGGGACCCCCACAGGGGAAAGAAACAGCTCATGGTGGGGAACTCAATTGTTAGGGGTATAGAACTGGGGGAGGGAGGGGAGAGGGAGGTAAGGTGCTTGACCAGCATCATGGCTTGGAGGAACTGGAAGTGAATCCTCAGGATTGTGGAAGCAGCTGCATGGGAGAGGAAGCTGGACGTCATTGTCCACCTAGGGACAAATTACCTAGCTGGGAATGGGATCGGAGCAGTGCAGGAGGAGATTGTGGAGTTGGGAAGGGGCCTTAGACTAGTAGCATGCATGGTAACCCTCTCAGAGGTGCTGTCTGTCTATGGCATGAGTGAGGCTAGGGTACTCCACACCATGAAATTCAATGAATAGTTGAAAAACTGGTGTGGAGCACAGGTTTTGGCTTCACTGGGGACTGGGGGTTCACCTGGAGGGATACAGGCCTATTCTTGCATGATGGTCTGCATCTGTCTAGGATGAGAACCAAGGTCTTCTTTGATGGGTTTAAATGATTCATATAAAAGCTTTCAAACTAGCCAGTGAGGGAAGCACTGAAAAGGAGCAGAGAATTCACAGCCCTCCTCCTCCTACAAACAGAGTAGTAAAGGAAGTAAACACCGAGGTAGAGAAGTCAATAGGAAGCAGGGCAGGGGTCAACGGAGAAAATGGCAAAGGCAGTAAGGCAGGGATGGGGCTAAAAATGGAGGGTGATGAGTACTGATGCCCGTATTCTGGGTAACATGCTTTTTGAACTAGTGGCTTGATGGAAGTGGAACAGATGCAATGGATGGATATTGTGGCAGTCACAGAAACATGGTACAAAGAGAACCATGATTGGAATGTCAACATACCAGGGTACACATTCTACAGGAGGGACAGGGAGGGTAAAAGAAGAGGAGGAGGAGTAGCTCTCTAAGTAAGAGGATCAAAGCAATGGAACTAAAGGGTAAATAAGGAGGAGAGGAGGCACTGTGGGTCACTTTGGACACAGGGAATAGCACCACAATCTGCATGGGTGTTGTTTACTGACACCCTTCTCAAGGGGAGGAAAGGGACAAGGAAATGATAGAAAACATCCTTAGGATGGCAGAAAAAGTGGAGATATTATTGATGGGGGACCTGAATATGCCAGATGTTTTCTGGAGCACATTTCCTACAGCCACATCCAAGAGCAGGGTCCTTTTCAATGCCCCATAGGGAGCATGCCTCAGACAGCTAGTGTTGGAACCCACTTGGGAGGGAGCAATCTTAGACCTGGTACTCTTTAATGGGGATGAAGAGAGGATCTCAGATTTAGAAGTGGGTAGCCATCTGGGAACAAGTGACCACCAAACAATGTGGTTTACGATAAACACAGCTGTAGAGTCAAGCCATACAAAAGTGAGGGTACAGGCCTTTGAGGGGCTGACTTTGGCAAAATGGGAGAGTGCCTAAAGAATGCACTAGCTAAGGGTCAGGATGGAGGGGTGGAGGAACAATGGGAAAAAATCAAAACTGCCATCACAGAGGCAACAAGCCTTTGTGTGAAACAAATAAAACAAAATGAAGTAAAAAAAACACTATGGTTCTCAAAAGAGGTGGAGAGGAAGGTTAGAGAGTAAAAGATAGCATTCAGGAAGGAGCAGGAGAGGGAACTGTATCAGTTAAGGCAGAAGGAAGCAGGGAAGGCAGTCAGAATAGCAAAGGCCCAAACAGAGGAAAAGATAGACAACTCGGTTAAGAAGGGGGATAAAACCTTTTATAAGTAATTAATCATGGTTTTATTGTTCAGCTAAATACCATTATAATATTCTAAAATACAAACAATTTCAGCGTACAGTATACAGATTAAATTGTCTTACTCATACAATAATTCAATTTCAATAAAAGGTATTATCCATCCATTTTTCTCACACAAATAAAATTCCACCAGTATTTTCCTGCACAATGAACATTAAATATTTATCATATAGATCCATTAAAGAAAATAATTAGATCAGGATTGTCTCAGAAAAACTAGTGGTACTAGTTACTACTAATTAATATGTAAAAAAAATCATTTAGTATTCTTATCAAATAAAGTACACTAGAGCAATTCTAGGAGTACATTAAAATAGCAAAAATCCCCCAAAACAATTATCAAATATCACTTTTTATTTAGCAGCTAATTACCAGCCAGTGGAACATGTTTTAGCTCTTCATAAAGGAGCTAACCGTCCACCAAACATCCCTAGAAGAAACTATCTCCCATCCTCAAATAGGCTTGAAATTTGGCCAGCATGTTCAGACCCAACTACAAGTAGGATCCTACTATTGAAGTCACCATGTAGCAGGATTATTTAGGGATACCCGCTCAACAGACCCAAATTAGGAAATTTTGAGCTACCAGCAACACCCATTCAGTTGGAGTGCTATCAGGGAGCACCCCACTGCGCATGCAGTCCCATGCCCCCACTGCACCCCATTATAATGGGATTTATGTGCCAGCTGCTAACTGTAACCAACTATGAGTCTTTTTAGAGACGAGTCTTCCCCACAAAAACCCCCACAATTCACTCCACTTTCAATCCAAACTTTAAAGCTGAGTCCTGCCACACAGGCTTAATTAAGCCAAAGTAGAGAAAAAGGAGGTTCACCTAGGGAGCAAAGTGAATAATCCACTAACTAACTTCCAGGGCCAACTACCAATTCCTTTTAGCTTGTATAACAATTTAATTTCTACATCTCAATCGAATGTAAAAATGAAGGTGATCAAAGAGAGAGGCCCAGTCAGGTGAGGAATCCTACTCTAGAGGTACAATGCTATGAACTCATTAAGAGAGCCTACTCATCAGACCCAATTAGGATATATTTAAGCTGCCTGCAGAACACAGCCTTTTTAGGGTACTATCAAGGGGCATCATACTGCGCATACAGTTCCATACCTCGACTGACCCCGATATGGAGGGAATTATATGCTGGCTGCTTCTTACAGCCAAGTATGGGTCTTTGGAAATTACTGCTTCCCCAAAGAACTCTCACACTTCTCTCTTCTTTCAATTCGAAAACCTTAAAGCTGAGCCCTATAAGCAAAAATGTTTGAGATATGTGCAGTAGAGTCCATTAATTCTATATTGCTGCTTTCTCTATTTCTCAACAAGTCACCAAAAGAAAATCCCAGAGAATATTCTAGCAATGCACACACACAGAGTCTCTTGCCCGGAATCCTGCTGCTTGAAGTTTTGTAACTGGAGCTTACACAAACGTTTATTGCAACAACATGTATCTAATAACTGAACACCCATATAAGGGTATATCCCCAGTTCTACATTTAATATTCAGCCAGTTTTCAGTTCAGAGCTAATCAAGTACAACAAAAGTTATAATTCAATCGGTTTTTAATTAAGGGCCAGAAAGGCTCAGTTTACGTTCTGGGGTCCATACAAACAACAAAATGTCTTTTAAAGTTTATGTCAACTTGCCAAATGGCATCCCTTAGAGGGATTTTGCTTAAAGTTTGCAAAGAAAAAACCCATTTAGGGAATATTGCCCCAGTATTTATCTCCAGCAAAAGGCTCTATTGGAAAGCACCATACAACAGCAGCAAATCCAACTCTGTTCTTCTAGTTGGGAATTCACCGCGTCCTTCCACGGCTCTGGCAATTGAGGCTACAGGTGTACACCCTCCAAATTTCCAACCACCTTTTGCTCCCCAGGTCTCCTCCATGCCTCCAGCTCTCCTCGGTTTCAATAACATATTCAACCCATAAAATCAAAAAAGAAGGAACACGCCCCACTAAGCACAGTAAAATAAAGCAAGGAGGCACTTTATTTTATGAGAACCCCCAGGCAACAATGGCATACCTTTACTAAGGCTTTTATAAGCCTATCAGCACAAATTGTGCTACCATGGTTGCTTGCAGGTGTTTTCCACCATGTTTTCCTTCACATTTTGCCTCTCCTTACCTGCAATACTTGTAGGCATTTTCCTCCCTCAGTACACAGCATCCCAGATGGCCAAAATACAACAACCCAAATGCCCGTAACCATAAAGGGAAGTCTATGTTCAAAAACAAGCGACATTCTTTCTCGGTACTCAGTACTTGGTTCTCAGTTTCTCAATATTCAGTACAAGGCATAATCAGATCTAAATATGTATAAAAGCCTTGTACTGATATGGTTCAAGTTTCATTCAGCAATTAAAGGCTTTTCCATGTAAACAACTGAGAAAAAACGCTAAGCTAAAAAATCAGGTGCTTCGAGGAGCGGGGCAATACAGCCATCATGCTGCCCACCCGGCCCCCAATGCTTCACAAGAAGGGTCATCATTCCACAAATCAGGGCTTAGCATCCTTTTATATGTACATTAGGGAGCAAAAAAAAAGACCAAGGGAAGGATAGTGATGGTTAATAAAGGGGAAGGGAGGTGGCTAGAGGGTGACAGTGAAAAGGCAGAGATCCTGAATGAGTACTTTTGCTCAGTATTCACAAAAGAAGAGTGGTGGAGTTGCCTAGACCAAACAATAGAAGCACTCTAGATGGGAGGGGGGATACCAGTCCATTCACAGAAGAAAGGGTCTGGAAAGAACTCCTAAAACTCAAGGTGGACAAAGCAATGGGGCCTGATGGGATTCACCTCAGAATTCTGAAAAACTAAGGGGAGAACTAGTGACACCACTGACTGCCCTTTTCTTTTTAAGTTATTTGCTTGTACTTTCTCAACTGGGGGTAGGTTGTGCTTTTGGTCCCCCCCCCCCGTCCAGCCAAACATCCTGGCTGCTGCCACAGTTGCAGACAGAGCTCTGACCTCCCCATCACTAGCCCATCTGGTCTTATTGCAGCGGGTACTTACCCCACCACTGCAGAGACCAGGAGGATAGATCCAGGAGGAGATGGCTTGCTTACACAAGGTGGGGGGTGGAAAGGATGAGAAGAAACTTGGAAAGGTTGGAGGAATGGTCAAAGATGTGGCAGCTTAGATTCAATGCAAGGAAGTGCAAAGTAATGCTCCTGGGAAACAAAAACCTAGGGGAAGAGTACTCAATGGGGGGGAGGTACTAACAACAACAAAAATGGAACGGGACCTGGGGTAGTCATATCTGATGACCTAAAGGTAGGCAAGCAATGTGAAAAGGAAGTAAGGAGGGCTCGGGGGATACCGGGATGCCTAGGGAGAGGCATTACCAGTGGAAAACAAGAAGCTGTTATCCCTCTGTACAGACAGTTGGTGGGACCTTATCTGGAGGATTGAGTGCAGTTCTGGAGACCCCTTCTGCAAAAGGACATAGGCAAGATGGAGACAGTACAGATGAGGGCAACTAAAATGGTGCAGGGTCTACAACAGAAGTCATATGAAGAGAGAGAGAGACTAAAGGGGCTTCATATGTATACCTTAGAGGAAAGGAGAGAGAGGGGGACATGATAGAAACATTCAAGTACCTCAAGGGATCAACAAAGTCCAAAAGGGTAACATTTTTCAGAAAAAGAGGTGTGCAAGAACAATGGGGCACAATTCAAAAATAGAGGGGGGATGGCTCAGGGGCAACATGAGGAAGTATTTTTTTCACAGAGAGGGTTGTGGATGCATGGGACAACCTTACAGAGCAGGTAGCGAGGTCAAAAAGAGTGGGGGAATTCAAGAATGCATGGGAAAGACATAAAGCAATTCTGGGGGGGTAGGAAGAAGTAGGCTGTTGGTAAACTAGGATCTGCAGCTTATACAATAGGTAGGACAATGGGCAGACTAGGTGGGCCAAGCAGTCCTTATCTTCCATTAAAGTCTATGTTTCTATGTTATGTTTATATGTGTACAAACCTGAATTTCACGCAGACCCTCGGAGTGCGATGCCCAGATAAACCTCCCGGGCTTCACCTTCGGGGTTTATGGGTCATCGCACACCTCAGGTGCACATAAAATCCTCATTAACCACACTTCCAAAGGGTTATTAGAGTGTGTTAGTTGCTTCCATATACAGATGCATGTGGATTGGGGCCTTTTGTATCACAATTACATCTCAAATTAAGAGTACTGAATATTCTACAATCCCAGTATGCCATGGTTGACCAATGCCAGTGGTAGGTGCACAAAATGATGTTCATGTTCGATCTACCATTCCACATAGTTTTTTTAAACCAATATTTTTGTTAGTAATGCAACAGGAACATTTTTGGAGGATTAGACAATAATTCAAAAAATACCACAATGACTGTATCATTATCTGGAAAACTTAAGAGTGCTAAAAATTCTTCTGGTAAATGAGGTAATATTATTACAAGCTGATAGAACATATGAACATATAGTATGACATAGCTGTAACTTGTATAAAATGAAATAATGGTGGAGTGATTATAAGGGGGGGATTTGATTATATAAAAGCTAAGCAGGAGTGTATAGGCATCTGAAAGATTAACCTTGGTAATTCAGAACCTATATTCAAGGGTAAAGGAAACTATGTTAAGTGTTCTGAAAGTTCCAGTGCTAGTGACCAAGTATCAAGCAGTTAAATATAAGCTAAGTGTCATAGTGTCTGAACCTCTCAAAAGGAAACTTTTGGGTGGGTAGTCACAAAGGCCTCTATGCATTAAGGCATGGGTTGCCTATCTGCCATGCATGCACAGCACATAGGCAATGCTACAACAGAATGGCACACACCAGTGGTTTGGAGAACCCCAGTGGCATTCGTGGAAAGGACGCATGTCCCTTTCACACTGGATCACCCAACTTGTCATGCAACTATGTGTGCAGCTTATCTGGGGGGGGGTCTGGTGCACTCCACGCCATTCAGAAAGGTATTGGGTGTTGGCAAGGGGGTACAGGGTAAAGCAGCCAGTACTCTGCTGAACCTTTTCTGCACCCCCCAAAAAATATACCTACTGACTTATGTGGATCAATGACTCCCGCATTATGCTGCCCCAGCCCTCCGGGCTGACAGAAAGGGCTGGGGGCAGCCATCAGGCACTCACCCATCTATTGAAGTTTTGGTTGTCTAACACCTCTCATAATCCCCTGCTTGCATGGAGTAGGAGTCCACTTCAGGACACAGGACGGGCATATGATTGGATGCTCGCTTCTGTCCACCAATCTGCCCCATGCAGCTGTGTGCTGGGAAGGTGGGGCTGCGGACAGGTTCATGGTGGTGGCTGGCTATTGTGCATGCTGGCCAGCACACACCTGTCCACAGGTACAGAGCTACAAGGGCTGGGTACATGTGAATCATGTGTACCTGGCCCAGCATTGATGCATAGCCTTCAAAGTTAGTAACTGGACCCACGTATTAAAATAAAGTGTGCTTGTCATTCCAAAGCGAATCTCATGAGTAGCACAAAATCTGAACACATGAGACATCCAATGTACATCCACAAGCCAGCTGGTGTTCCTGGCAAAACATGGTTATATCATAGACAAAGCTAGGCAGAGACACGAGAGAGGCATGAAGGAGCAGGCCAAGGGAGACAGAGACAATGCATCTCTGTATACAGAGAGCTTACCAACACCCCAATTCTCCTCCTCATTCATGCTGTATCTGTCATTCCATGTATATAACGAATAGATTCATCTCACATTTCCTTATTCTAGTCCCTCCCTTGATTGATTGCTTTATTGTCTATGGCCCAAAATCTTAGGGATACTACTGAGTGTCCTGCTCAATTGAAATATTCTGCCACATGGGATCCCTCATGATGAGTCCTTTTTATCATAGAAGACCTTATTAAGGTTTTCCAGCATTGTCTTACACTTCCATGTTCATTCCTCTCTCGTGCATGTTACAAAATCTTCAAGGTCCATATTCATGCTTATACAATACAGACTCTCAGGCTAAGCACCTATATTCGCTTACATACATTCACATACATATAACCTATCCTCCTTAAGCTATATCTACTCATTCATATTAGACATCTGGATCATCTAGTACAGCACTTCTAATGGCTAGAAGGGGTGGAGTTCCTCAGCGGGTAGGGGGGTTCTGCATAGTGGTGAGTTAAAATACGAGTCCCACTTCTTATGGAAGTGAGCCAGTTGGCCTCGGTGTGCATAGGTCAGCCTTTCCAACAATGCCAGTTTAGCTATAGCAGCATGCCATTGTCTTATACAAGGACTATTGACTTGCCTCCATTGCATTAGAAGAAGCCACTTAGCCTCTAGTAAAACTACCATGACCCACTCTCTTAAAGCCTTTGGGAGTGTAAAGAGACTAGACATGTCCCCCAGCAGCAACTTGGGATCAAACTGGAGGTCCCTTATGCCTAGAACTGAGCGGCAATCTCACCTAACTGCCTCCCAAAAATCAAAGTCGTGGGCATTCCCACATTATGTGAAAAAGGTGGGCTCCAGGTTGCTGGCATCTCCAACAATCTGAGTGTGGCAATAATCCTGCCGCACATAAAACGGCTGGGGTTCTATACCATTCCAACAAGATTTTTAATTGTATTATTTGACTCTTAGCATCCTTATATAGCCTGTGTGTGTTTTGGAGGCACCCGGCCCATGTGGAGCTCAGTATTGATATCCCCATCTCTAGCTCCCATCGAGTTCTACAGTGTTCAGTAGCATCTGGTAAGAAGCCCCTGCCTATAGCATAAAATTTACCTATGCACCCGCGGGAGGACATTTCCTTATGTAGGGTGGACAGCCACTTCCACTTGCAATCTATTCATATCTGAGAGGAAAGGGCCTGTATGAGGCTACGTATTTGATGATACCACCAAAAGTCAGTATTTGGAAGGCTAAATTTCTTTTTCAGCTGGTAAAGGATAATAATGTGTTTAAACCAGGCATCATGAGATCTCTCACATAGCGTATTTCTTTTGTCTCCCAGGTAGACCAATTAAGGGATTGTCCCTCTAATGTTGTAAAGGTATTACGCCACAACTCTGTATAGGCCAGGGGTGGCGCTCACGCATTCTTAGGGGTATTTGACAGGGTCGTTTTCCCCACCTGGATCCTATATTCCAAAACATTTAACCATCACAAGCAGGGGAAAAAGTATTATGTTCCTGCATTACTATTAAACCAACTATCTGCTACAACACGCAGAAGGATATTACAACTATAGTCCATGCAGACTAGATCAGTCCCAGGACCCAGCTTCTTCCCCAAGTCGTTAGTCATCTGAGCTCATTCTCCAGCAGCTGGGACCTCTTCGGAAGCTACCACTGCCGCATATGATTTTATCCCTGGTTTAAGCTGATTAGAGATGTCCACCACCTCCAGCAAGGAGGATTCCGGGATATCCTCCCAGTCCATACAGTTCCCTTGTTCAGAAGTCGAGGATTCGGATTCATCCACTAGACGGTCAAAGCCAGGTACTAAAGGCTTATCTCTAGGCATTTTCGCTGATGGGGCTGTTCTCTGCAGATCCGGGGAAAGCTGTTGTCTGCTCCTGGAGCACAGTTGCTGTCTTGGAATTAGGCTATTGTTTCTGGCAGGGAAAAACAGCAGGTTTGATTCAACAGTTGGTGTAGGTTACAGGCCCATCATTCATGTTGGCAGACCTCTCTCTGGGGGGCTGATCAGTCCAATGACCTGGTCCTTTCTCAGTCCTGTCCTCTGGGTTCCATAGTTGATGATTTCGGTTCCTAGCTCTGGTATCCAAGGGTTCCCATAGCTTCCTGGGGGATGTAGTTTGTAGGGGGAGATTGGGCCAGAACTTAGAAGCCCATCTTTCAATCTCCTCAGGTGTCTCTGCAAGCAATTCCCTCCCTTCTTTGGACACCAGCAGTCTGGTAAGGCCTTTAAATCTATACTGAAATTTGTAAGCTGACAACATCTTCTTGATCGGGCCAAAAGCTCTGCGTTTATTCACGTTTTTTTGTGCAAAGTCTGTATATATCGAGATCACCACCCCATGCCATCTAATTTCACCCAGATCTTGAGCTGCACTTAAAATGCGTTCTTTTGTAGAGTACCTCAGAAAGTAATCCACGATTGGCTTTGGGACTAATTGCTGTTTCTCTTTTCTTCCCACGATCCGATGGGCCCTTTCAATTTAAACTGGGCCTCTCCAGCGTTCCTCCAGCAATTTAGGCAGGGACTCGTTGAGAAACTTTTCCATAGAAGTTCCCTCAGTGCCCTCGGGGACTCCTATAATGCGGAGGTTATTCCACCTCCCCTGTTTTCCTGGTCTTCCATTCTGGCAAGTAGCATTTCCAGTTGCAGGCCTTAAGTTCGTACTTTCTGTGTTAATTTAGCCTGTTGTAGCTCCAGAGATTCCACTTTCTGTTCTGCGACATTCAGCCGATCTTGCATCACACGAACCTCCACCTTGGTGTTTGTAAGCGTGGTGTTGATGGTATCCACTCACAGCAAAACCGCCTCCAACATTCAGGTGATGTATGTTAGTGATTCAGTCACTGAAGGCGTTTGCACAGTAGCAGCTGGTATCGGGGAGAGTGCGGGTGAGATAATCTCGGTCACTACCTTCTTTGGGGTTGATTGGGCTGGCATGAGTGCTGGTAAGGCCTCCATCTGCAGGTTGCTTGGGGCAAATGTACCTTAGATCCCGAGGTTTGGGCCTACGACTTATCTGGCCTAGATGAGCCACGTCTCTCTTGAATCGCCGGTGATTAAAGCAGTTTAATGGTACAGCTCACTTTTCGAAACCACACCAACCGATTAAGGGCAGTTCCCCCAACGCGTGTCTCTCAACAAAAGACCCGCTTACATCCTGGGATTAGGCCGACTCACCACTGTTCTTTCTCAGCAAAGAGGAGCCCAAGAATTATGCTGCCATTTCTATGGCGGTCAAGCCCCCCCCCCCGATGAGTCCTAATTGAACTTTCATGTCCTCTGATTTTGATGTGGTCTGTTAGTTTTGCCTGACATAGGGCTAGATTCACAAAGAGAGTAAAAAAAAATCTTCATGTGCAGAAAAAAGGCTTGCAAAACTGCAGAAATGCATAATCACAGTCAAAATTTTTGCAAGTGCAGTAAATCGCAAAACAGGCAAATTATAAAATTCCACATGTGCTGAAAATCCTCAACCTTTTTTGTGCAGCTGCAGAAATAATATAAAAGGCCCAGGAGACAGAACAACAGCAGGGAATCTATATTAAGTGGAGAAGGAGACTTTTTGAAGGTCTTGCAAAAATTGCAGCAGAGCCAGCACTCCCAGCGAGACAAGCAGCCAATCCCACAATGGGGACCATGGTAGCACCACATGTATCAGCAGGACCTTGCACCCCGTGGCAATATGTATCTATTGGTTGTTTTTCTTTTTGAGGTGTTTCTTTCTCCTGCATCTGTAGCACACAATTATAGCTGTTATCACCTCTGCCTCTACGGCTTGTGGGGCTCCTTTATGGGCTGTACTGGGTCATGTGGTTGTGCTTTTTTGCCTTTCAGTGGAAATGTGTGCTATTTTTGTTGTAGCAAATGACACTACTATACAGCACACAGGTTTGCTGTTACTTGGTGCCTGAACCCCCACTATGATTGTTTACAAGTGTTAGTGCACTGCCTTTTGCTCAGGGTGAGTTATGCCTCACTCTCCTTGGTGCAGCATGTGTACAACATGTTTTCCACAACTGTGGAAAAACAGTGGCTAAGAATAACAATTAAGGGGATATGCCATACTTTTTAATGGCATTTTTTTGTGCAGTAATTTTTTGCAGTTGCATTTTTCCACAGTCAGAAGTGTATTTTTTTCCTGCAACTACAGGCTTTTTGCGTATATGGTACTGTGCAATTACCCCTTTTTTCCCGCAACTGTGCAAAGTTTGAGGACTTGTGCATTTATTTCTCCTTCAAAATGTTTTGTGAATCCTGCCTATAGTATTGTGCACAGGAGCATGTGAGGATGTAGGTAAGGTGATTAGAGTCACAAGAAAGATGTGCCTTAATGGGATGTTTCAAATTCATCTTTGGATGTGGGAATTTGTTTTTTTTTTTACATTTCCACAATGGGCACATCTTCCACAGAGATGCATTCCTAGAGTCAGCTATCCTAGCAGTAACTGCTTCTCGGTGCTTTCTGTTTTATTCTGCTCTGAGTGAACTAACTGGCCCTTTAAAGGAGAAATAAAGTAAAAATTTGCAAAACAAATATGTTTTGCAGGTGTTTTGGTTTGTAGGTGTACTCCTAGTAAGGCCTTCCCTTTATTTGCTGAAAGGATTTTTTTCTAAATTTGTTTACTGGTTTTATAACCCCTTGGGATCTCCATATTAGCATTTGTAATGGCCTTTATTCTTCTACAATGCCTTCTGTCCCATGTGACAGTGATGCATCCAGGATCATTGATTCAGAGAGTAATAACTGCTGCAGCAATATCTGCTGTTAGGGTCCTAATATTCTGGCTTCAACTAAATGACTCTGTCTAAGCCAAACTTTCTGTTTCTATGTATGTGTCCAGAGCTAGTCAGCAAAAGTGAATGTTTTTTTTTTTTAAAAGCCTTTCATTTTATCAAGGACAGCCCCCTTGGGGTGTGGCTTGGACCCAACGATAATGATTGCTTAGGACTCTCGCTCTGTCCCAGCCTGGCGCTTAATTGCACCCAATCTATAGCAATGCCAGACTGAATTCCCTCTGATACAACTGGAACCCCCCACCACCACCTCTATCCTGATGTTTCTTTGTTGCAGGTGCCACACTCCTCAGGTGTTTTTGACAGGTTGCCAATTGTGAACTGAACTGCAGGAGTAGGCCGCAAAGGTCTGACAGCTCAGGTACTAGCTCAATTACCAGTACGCCTGCCGATAATTCTGCACCTGAGTCACAACCAAATGGGCCATGATCGCCAATAGCTGCGGGCATCCCTAGTGAACCGAAAGCTGCCTACCTATTGCTGCCATGAGATATTGCCGCTACGGCAGGTACAATGGATGCCTCCATGAACAATGACCAAAGGCTCTACCTGCAAGAAATACAACCCCCCCCATGGCCAAGCCCAGCTGGGAGACACTTTATCACACATAACTCAGATGCTTGAAGCTCTCTTATCCAGGGTTAATAATATAGGGACATCATTGGCAGGGAATGTGGCTGATGTACGACAGCTGGAAGACAACAAAATGTGCTGGAACAGAGAACTGAAGAGCTTGACAGGCAGCATATTGCAGTGTTGCAACATCTTAGGGAACATGAGGCAAAGTTCACTTGGCTTTGGTACAGGGCTGAAGACCAGGAGAATAGGAGCAGGAGGAACAACATCAGGACCCAGGGTGTCTCCAAGGGGACTGAAAGTCCCAATCTCAAATGCTTCCTCAATGACTGGCTACCACAGCTGCTTGGAGAGAGGCAGAGGGACCCGATCGGTGTGGAAAGAGCTCATAGGGTGGGTGGCAGACAGGATGGCTCGAATGCCTCCAGAACCATAATAGCGTACCTATTAAGATACTCAGTCAAGGAGAAACTGCTAAGGGCTGCCAGAGATCTGGGAGAGGCACCACCATTTCCTTGTATAGAGATTTCTCCCAAGAGGTAGCTGCCAGAAGGAGAGCTTTTGGCCCTCTTAAAACAACCTTGCAATCAAACTGTTTTTCAATATCACTTTTAAAAACTTACAGCATTGCAGATCTCCAAAGATGGGAAGTCCTTTCTTGCTGAATGTCCCAGAAAAGCTGAAACGTGGATTAATAACCACTGGCCAGGTCTTCTGTCTTGAACTGCATCTCCCAGACACCTCTGAGTCTCTGGGGACAGAAAAGGCAAAGGAACAGAAAGGCAGGAGAGATGGCTGCAAGGGGGGAATAAACATAACCTGACTGGTCCTGCTGTTAAAGCGCTCCCCTGTCTTATGTGCAGGAATACCACCACATTGGAGACTAAGGAGAGAGAACAACTGATAGTTTACCAGCTTGCTCTAAACAAGCTCCCACCAATTCGGAGAAAACAGAGAAGCAAGCGCAGTTAAAATCTACTATTTCTCTTCACCAGCATCAATGATCCAGAAGTCTAAGCGGCCTACTTGCTGGTAATTCCTCTGCATCACCCCCCGCCAAGCTTCTACGAGCAGAGGCGTTTCCAGCAAACAACCTTGCAAACTAAGAACTATCAGAAGTTGAAAACAATGAACCCATGGATGATATTGTACTGCTGGCTTGGGCCACCATCATGGAAGAAGATGAAGAGGAGTGGGCTTCGGTAGCAGGCCTCCTAAAACCAGGGACTAAATCATTTGCTGAGGCCTGACTGCCCCTCTGTGACCTTGTAGAGCAGAGGAAAAGCGATCGGATGACCCCAGAGCCACAGGCAGAAATGGATGATGAGCAGGACATTTAAACTAGCTAAGACATTTGCTTTTTTCATCATATTCTAATGTCTGACTCTCCCTATATTGGGAAGGCAGTGAGCTGTTTTTATTTTTTTTTTTGGGTAGCATGCAAGGTAATGGCACCTGCTGTTGCACCTGTGCCCCTCGTCCCCACCCCTCCAGGATAGTTACTCTTCAATTGCCTCCTCAACAGGGCACCATCTGCTGATTTGAATTGCACACTGCCAACGGGAGGGATGTTCCTCTCCCCTACCCCACCAAACTACTGCTGACATATTTTTTAATAGTGACTGTTCCAGATGAAACTAACAATGTCCCCTCTCCCTCTCTCTTTCCCCCATATGCAGCTCACTGCACTAGTGACTCATCCTGGGCATATCTATACGTATGGGAGCAGATGGCACCAGATATGCAATTGTTAAATAGGTGGCTAAGCATTGCCTATTTTTACCTTTTGTTTAGAGTACAGATGGGTGGCGCATAGATGTACCACCCTTCCCTT
Source organism: Neoceratodus forsteri (assembly GCA_016271365.2). Taxonomy (NCBI): domain Eukaryota; kingdom Metazoa; phylum Chordata; order Ceratodontiformes; family Ceratodontidae; genus Neoceratodus; species Neoceratodus forsteri. The sequence goes on from CM028131.1 coordinate 584,440,111, forward strand.
CTCCCCCTTTCTATCTCATTATGGTGGGGAAGGTGTCCTTCCCCCTCACTTTCCCTTTTCCAGTTGTTAATGGTTCTTGACATTACCTATCAGCCTAAAGGCCATTAGGGCTACCAGGATTCTTTGGACCTAGTTTCATTGTGGTTCTAGGAGGCCAGGTTGGGACAGGTCACCCTCTGGTTGTTTGTGACCCTCCTCCGCTATTGGTGTCTGAAGCAATGTGGCACAGAGCGCCTATAGGCTCTCTTCACATGTTCAGCTCAGCATCATTAGAACCACAAAATTGTTCTGTGCACTAATTATTGTTATAATTTTTATATATGAGCATTGCTATGTACTACTTCTTCAATAGCACACTGATTATTCTGTTTTCTTTTGGTTTACCAGATCAGGTTGTTTCCTAATTGGTGTCAATTACTGCAGCTTTCTTAATCTTGCTCCACTTTCTGGCTACTCCTCCTCCCTTACAAGCCCTGACACTCTCCTATCTGGGCTAATTTACAAGATACTTCTCTTTCCTCACTGCTAGACAATATCTCCTCTCACAGGTGAGTACTCCTTTCTCTGATTATTTCCTTTTGTGGATAAATATGGCTAGCAACTCCCCAGTACCTCCGGGTTGGAAATGTTATCTTGGAATGTTAAGGGGCTTAACCACCCGGCCAAACGTACTAAAGTGCTTCAATTTTTGAATTCTCTGGGTGCTGACATAGCCCTTCTCCAGGAAACACGCTTAACCAACAGAACTGTACAGTGGCTCAATAAATGATGGGTAGGCTCTGTTATTGCCAGTTGTGCCTCAAGCAGATCTAGAGGGGTGGCCAGACTACTGCACAAAGCATCACCATTGGTGGTAGAAAATAAATGCTCTGACTCTCAGGGTAGGTGGATCATGGTCAGACTTTCTTATCCAGGGGGAAGGGTGTTGCTAGCCAACATTTATGGCCATAATAATGACTCTGGAGAAATATACCCCACAATCAGACAAGCCTTCACTGACCTCATGAATGGGTACTCAGATCTCTCAATCTTGCTAGGAGGAGACCACAACTCGGTCCCCGATATTTTTCTTGACAAGTCTCTCCCCATCCCACAGACCCACCCCAAAGACTTGGCAGGTCTTGGCGAACTCACCGCGGAGTGGAACCTTTGTGATCCCTGGAGAAGAGATAACCCACAAGGGCGAGATTATTCTTTTTATTCAGTGGTTCACCATACACATAGCAGGATAGACCTCTGATTGACCAATCACGTAGCCTCACCTGTAGTTTCAGAAGCCACCATCGGAAATATTATATCTGATCATGTCTTCATGTCTACTTTGTTCTCCCCTCTAGGGCAAGGGGCTCCATCCACAAGGTGAAGGTACAATCCCCTACTGTTCCAGGACAGAGACATTCAGACCTATATAATAGCGGAGGCTTGATCCTACTTTTCTTTCAATACGTAGCAGGAGGTCTCTGCCTCCACACTCTGGGAAGCCTTTAAAGCAGTCATCAGGGGGAGGATTATTTCCTACACAGCGGCCAAGAACAAGGCCAGAGTGAAAAATGTGCAACAACTACAGGCCGAGCTCGCAAACCTAGAGAAACAATTTAAGCTCTCAACTCAACGTCCCCTCAATTCCCCTCTTTTGCCCAATATTATAGGCCTGAAATACCAAATAAATACATTGTTAAGTAGAAAAGCAGAATGGCAGCTTCTTCGCTCCAAACATAAATCTTGGGAAGGTGGAGATAAAGGGGTAAGCTACTAGCCTACCACTTACGTAAGCAGCAAGCCTCATCCAGGATACTTGCACTTAACAACAAAGAGGGCATGGTGGTATTCATGCCTAAAGAGATTAACAAAATGATGCGGCTCTTTTATCAAGCCCTCTACAAGACTCACTCTGAAGTCTTTTCTGCCAAACTCTCTACCCATCTTCTGGAGTTCTGTAAAAGGGTTTCTCTCCCTAAACTTTCCCAAGCAGCATGTCATGAGCTGGAGGCACCCATCACTCCTAGCAAACTCCAAACCGCCTTCTCCCATATGGCAAAGGGCAAAGCTCCGGGACCAGAGGGGATGGTGGTTGAGCTCTAGCAACTACTTAAAACTGACATTACTGCTCCACTGTTGCGGGCCCTGCAAGAGGCACAGAGCATAGCCTCACTCCCACCTACCATGCAAGAAACACTTATAACCCTAATCCCCCCAAAAATTATCTGACATGCTGGACTGTGCTAACTTTAGGCCTATCTCACTTTTATCAGTGGACACTAAACTCCTAGCCAAAGTTCTGGCGAACAGGCTGACACAGGTTCTCTCCACTCTAATCCACCCTTCACAGTCTGATTTTTCGAAGGGTAGGTCTGGGGTAGATAACTTGCATCTAGTCATCAATCTAAAATGGCTCTCGCTACATTCAGCAACTTCCATGGCAGCCTTAGCAATCGACTTCTCTAAGGCCTTTGATTCCTTAGAGTGGAACTATCTTCATAATGTCCTTCAACTCTATGGATTTAATGTCTATTTTCACTCCTGGGTCTCCACCTTGTATCATCTCCGAAAAAGCCAGAATTGTTACCAATTGAGACATTTCCCTCTCCATTTTCTTTACAGAGGGGCACCAGACAAGGATTCCCCCCCTCTCACCTCTCCTTTTCCTTATATCCCTTGACCCCTTGATCAGGAAGTTTTCTCATACTCCTGATATCACAGGGATTCCTGTCCATGGCAGAGTCTTTCTGGTCAATGCTTATGCTGATGATATGCTACTTACACTGTCCAACCCTGATCTCTCCCTACCCATAGTGTTCCCACTATTACGAAAGTTCACCTCTCTCTCTCTCTCTGCTTTATTAATCAACCAAAAGAAAACAATTATCTCCCCGCTCAACTCCAGATGCAATAGGAAATGCCTGCAAGGCACTGACATTACTTGGGACCCTCAGGGTTTCCTATAGCTAGGAATTTATATCCCCTTGGCATGGAATGATCTTGAAAAGGACAACTTCTCTCCTCTATTATCAGCACTGACAGCTGAAGTTCAGCACTGGAGGAAGCTGCAACTGTCCCTCAAAGGCAAAGTAGAAGCTGTACACATGTTTGTACTTCCGAAAATCTCCTACTTACTAAACAACCTCCCGGTCCCTTTGTCTCACAAACTTGGCCTTGATGGAGCAGGAACATCTGGATATCATGGCAGTCACAGAAAAATGATACACACAGAACCATTACTGGGACACAAACATACTAGAATACACTATCTACAGGAGGGACAGGGAGGTTAAAAGAGGAGGAGGAGTAGCTCTCTACATAAGGGAAGAAATCAAAGCTACAGAACAAAAGGGTAAACAGGGAGGAGAGGAAGCACTGTGGGTCACTTTGGAGACAGGCAATGGCACCACAATCCACATAGGGGTTGTATACAGACCACCATCTCAGGAGAGGACTTGGACAAGGAAATGATAAGAAGTATCCTTAGAATGGTAGAAAAAGGGAAGATATCGCTGATAGGGGATCTGAATATGTCAGATGTTAATTGGAGTATATTTGCAGCAGCCACTTCTAAGAGTGGGGTCATTCTAGATGCCCTACAGGGGCATGCCTTAGACAACTAGTATTGGAACCCACTCGAGAGGGAGAAATCTTAGAGCTGGTACTCTCAAATGGGGATGGCGAGAGGATCACAGATTTAGAATTGGGTAGCCATCCGGGAACTAGTGACCATCGAACAGTATTGTTCACAATAAACACAACAGTGGAGTCAAGCCATACAAAGGCAAAGGTTCTGGACTTCAAGAGGGCTGACTTTGACAAAATGGGTGAGTACATAGGAATGCACTAGCAAATGGGCAGGGAGGAGGGATGGAAGAGCAATGGGGAATAATCAAAACTGCCATCACAGAGGCAACAAGTCTTTGTGTGAAGAAAATAAACAAAACAAAATGATGTAAGAAACCAATATGGTTCTCAAAGGAGGTGGCAGGAAAGGTTAGGAAGAAAAAGAAAGCATTCAGGAAGTACAAGGAATTACAGAAGGAGCAGGGCAGAGAATTGTATCAGTTAAAGCAAAAGGAAGCTGGGAAGGCAGTCAGAACAGCAAAGGCCCAAACCAAGGAAAAGATAACCAACACAGTTAAGAAGGGGGATAAAACTTTTTGTAGGTACATCAGGGAGTGAAGAAAGACCAATGGAGTGATAGTGAGGCTTAATAAAGGGAAGGGGGGTGGGCAGAGGGTGACTGTGAAAAGGCAGAGATGCTAAACAAATATTAGTTGCTCAGTATTCACAAATGAAGAGGGGAAGGTACCTACACCAAACAATAGAAACACTCTGGATACAGAAGTTGATACCAGCCCATTTACAGAAGAAAGGTTTCTGAAAGAACTCTTAAAACTGAAGGTGGACAAAGCAATGGGGCCTGATGAGATTCATCCCAGAATTCTAAAAGAACTAAGGGTAGAACTAGTGACACCAATGACCACCATCTTTAACAAATTATGGGAGGATGGGGTGGTACCTGAGGACTGGAGGAGGGCAGATGTGATTCCCCTTCACAAAAGTGGGAGCAGGGCAGAAGCAGGAAACTACAGACCTGTTAGTTTAACCTCAGTGATAGGGAAAATGATGGAATCACTTCTGAAGGAAAGAATTGTCGAGTACCTAGAGGCCAGAGGGGCACAGGACCCAAGGCAGCATGGATTCACAGCAGGAAGGCCATGCCAGATGAATCTTATAGATTTCTTTGACTGGGTGACCAAAGTAGTAGATCAGGGAGGGGCTTGGGACAGGGTCTACCTAGACTTTAGCAAGACATTTGACTCAGTCCCACACAAAAGATTAATATACAAGTTAGCCAGCCTGGGAGTGGGTCCCAAGATGATAGCCTGGGTAAATAATTGGCTGGAGAATAGGACACAGAGAGTAATAGTAAATGGAGTCCACTCTGAAGAAAGGGGGTTACTAGTGGGGTGCGGCAGGGTTCAATATTAGGAAAGGTCCTCTTCAATGTCTTTGTAGCGACATGCAGAGGGACTGGAAGGAAAAGTATGTATCTTTGCAGATGACACAAAGATCTGAGACAGAGTTGATGCACAAGGTGGGGTGGAAAGGATGAGAAGGGACTTGGTAAGGTTAGAGGAATGGTCAAATGTATGGCAGCTTAGATTTAATGCTAAGAAGTGCAAGGTAATGCACCTGGGAAACAAAAACCCGGGGGAAGAGTACACAATGGGGGTGAGATACTAACAACAACAAAAATGGAAAGGGACCTGGGGTAGTCATGATCAGAGGACTTAAAGGTGGGCAAGCAATGTGAGAGGGCAGTAAGGAGGGCTGGGGATGCTGGGATGCATAGGAGAGGCATCACCAGTAGAAAACAGGAAGCTGCTTTCCCTCTGTACAGACAGCTGGTGAGATCCCATCTAGAGTACTGTGTGCAGTCCTGGAGACCCAATCTCTGCAAGGACATAGACAAGATGGAAGCTGTCCAGAGGAGGGCAACTAAAATGGTGCAGGGTCTGCACTGGAAGACATATGAAGAGAGACTAAAGGAGCTTAATATATATAACCTCGAGGAAAGGAGGGAGAGGTGGGACATGATAGAAACTTTCAAGTACCTCAAGGGGATCAACAAAGTCCATGAGGGTAGCATCTTTCAAAAAAAGAGGTGTGCAAGAACAGGGGGCACAATTTGAAGATAGAGGGAGGCTCAGAGGTAATGTAAGGAAGTATTTTTTCACAGAGAGGGTTGTGGATGCATGGAACGGCCTTCCAGAGGAGGTTGTGGAGTCAAAAACAGTGGTTGAATTCAAGCATGCATGGGACAGCCATAAGGCAATTCTAGGGTGTGGGGATAGAAAGAAGTAGGCTGCTGGTTAACTAGGATCTGCAGCTTATCCATTAGGTAGGAAAATGGGCAGACTGGGTGGGCCAAGTGGTCCTTATCTGCCATCTAATTCTATGTTTCTATGTAAGGTTGGAGGAACGGTCAAATGTATAGCAGCTTAGATTCAATGCTAAGAGGTGCAAGGTAATGCACCTGGGAAACAAAAACCCAGGGGAAGAGTACACAATGGGGGTGAGATACTAACAACAACAAAAATGGAAAGGGACCTGGGGGTAGTCATATCAGAGGACTTAAAGGTGGGCAAGCAATAAGAGAGGGCAGTAAGGAGGGCTAGGGGGATACTGGGATGCATAGGGAGAGGCATCACCAGTAGAAAACAGGACATTGTTATCCCTCTGTACAGACAGCTGGTGAGACCCCATCTGGAGTACTGCATGCAGTTCTGGAGACCCAGTCTCCGCAAAGACATAAATGGGATGGAGGGAGTCTAGAAGAGGGCAACTAAAATGGTGCAGGGTCTGCACCGGAAGACATATGAAGAGAGACTTAAGGAGTTTAATAGTATAACCTTAAAGAAGGGGGAGGCATGATAGAAACTTTCAAGTACCTCAAGGGAATCAACAAAGTTCAAGAGGGTAGCATCTTTCAGAAAAAGAGGTGTGCAAGAACAAGGGGGCACAATTTGAAGATAGAGGGGAAGCAGCTCAGAGGTAATGTAAGGAAGTATTTTTTCACAGATAGGGTTGTGGATGCATGGAACAGCCTCCCGGAGGAGGTTGTGGAGTCAAAAACAGTGGTGGAATTCAAGCATGCATGGGACAGTCATAAGGCAATTCTAGGGGATGGGGGTAGGAAAAAGTAGGCTGTTGGTTAACTAGGATCTGCAGCTTATCCATTAGGTAGGGAAATGAGCAGACTCGGTGGACCAAGTGGTCCTTATCTGCCATCAGATTCCATGTTTCTATGTAAACCATTTTCTTCTCTGGACAAACTGGTCTCCTTTTTATGGGACGGCAAAGCAGCTCGATGGGGACACAAAATTAAGTGCCCACTGGTCCAAAAGTGGGCTTGTGCTCCCCTGGTGGCAGGGCTATCAGTTGGCCTTCCACATGGCACAAGTCACTGATTGGTTTGATCCAAGACTGAACCCCTCTCCTCAATGGGTTCTCTTGGAAAATGTCTTCATATCAGGGGACTCTCTCTTCTCGTTGCTAACCAGTAGAAAACTCCTAGGGAACCAGCTTACCCCAATCAGGACCGAAACTTGTAAAGCATGGCATCGTGCTATGACCCTTACATGCATCCCAAACACAGCCTACTCTCCTCTGATCATATATGCCTCTCTAGAATAATAGACTTATTGTGGTGAATTGCAAACCTCTCTCCTGGCAACTCTGGGCCAATAAAGGAATTCACACTGTGGGAGACCTTCTCCTTCCAGATAATAAAACACTGATGTCATTCAAACAGCTGTAGGACCGTTTTCAGCTAAAAGCCCAAGATTTTTGGAGATATCTCCAAATAAGGAGTGCTCTTCATCCTCTCCTGTCCAAATACAATAATGACATTGGTTGGAGTTGCCTCGCCACAATCCATAAACCCAGATAGGGCCAGGAAATGGTGGGACTTATCTACAAGACACTGAGAGACTCACAGCTGGATATCACCTCCAACTGTTTGCTGGCATGGGAGGCTGAGCTCCAACGTCTCCTTTCCCCTCAACAATTGTCCTCCTGGCTCAGAGCAGTGCATGTAGTCTACGAAGATGCCAAGTATCAGTTGATACAGCTGAAATTTTTTCTTTGATGGTACAGGACACCTGCTATGGTTTGCAAACTTAAAGTGTTGCAACATTATAGGTGTTGGAGGTGTCAGGCTTCTCTAGTCCATCTCTTACATATCCTCTGGACCTGCCCTACCATCTTTCAATTTTGGTCATTGGTCCTGGAAGATTGTTCTAGAATTGTGGCATAAGGATCCTCCATTCACATGTCTCTTTTTATTGAGGGATGTCTCAACACTAGATTCACTACCTACCTTGCTCAAAATATGGATCCTGGCTGCGATTATGGAAGCTAAGGGAGCTATTTTGATGAAATGGAAGCAACCTTTTCCCCCTTCGATCCTCTCCTGGAGGGCAGCCCTGGCCAGGCTAGTCACCTTTGAGAGAATCACCACAAAGGGAAATGGTCATCTCTCTAGATACCACAAAAATTGGGAGCTGTATCTTCGTTCTCATATATGTGTGGTCCCACCCCTTCCCCCAGGCAACCATCCAGTACTATGATCCCCCCTTACCTTTTTTCTTTAACAGAAATGTAGTCCTCATCTCACCTCTTTGTAAATATTCTTTTACTTTGCCTTTGTTTCTCACATGTCTTCGCCTTTGAGCCTCATGGTATCAACCACCTAGCCTTTTCATAATGAGTCAGAAGTAGACCTGGTACATATTAAGATGCCTTAATACAGTGCCATACTTTGTTGTGGCTTAGAGCCTACATACTTTCCTTTTATCAGTTAGTTATAGTTCTCAGCTGACTGTAGAATGAATAGTTACTCTTCATGCAACATACCTGTGATTAATACTTATGGAAATATAGATGTGATATAATGGCTATTTGGTAACTGTCTCCTAACTGATGGCTATTATTTTTATGTTTGGATACTATTGTATAATTGACACCTGCTGTTCTAACCATAGCTGTATGTTTTTGGAAAACATGAAGTACAGTAAAATCTTACATGATGAGAATAGCCCCCTCAGTTATCCCTTAGGCATTTGCCAAGTGTAAATATAACCTTCATTAGAGCTAGCTAGACAAGGACAGTTAATTAACTAACAGCTCTACTACTGTAAACTTGAGGGAAAAAACAGCTCTTGTTGAATTAATGGTCCAGGACACATCACTGTTACATGGAACAGGGGGTATTGTGGGAACAAGAAGAGCCATTAGGAATGGTAATATGGAGATCCCCGGGGGCCATAAAACAGCAAGCAAATTTAGAAAAAAAACTAATTTCAACAAGCTATGGGAAGGACTTACTAGGAATACATCTACAAATCAAAACAATCTGTGCCACCTTTTTGCTTTTGCAAATTTTGACTTTAGTTCTCCTTTAAGGTACTGACTTTTTCAGAAGCAGTTATGGATGATAAGTTTAGGTATCCCTAGGGGGTCCAGGATGCCCCTATGTGAATTTACAATTCTCAAGTCTTAATCGGGTCCATGAGTGTTGATTATTCCAGAGATAGTACTACTCTAATATTAGTATCTGCTTTTTTGCCATGAATTCTATCAGAATTCCCTATAATATCCTGTGGTTTTGTTTTTACTGTTGCCCACTGATGACAACAACCTTACTGTATCCCCTAGCCAGGAATCTGTTAGCCATTACATCAAGGTCTTGGCTTCTTTCATCTTCATTACTGTAGTTTCCTTGAACACGCACTATCTGAGAACAGGGTATACTATTCTTGAGTTGTTTTGGGTGGAAACTGTCTGAATGTTGAAGAGAATTCCTATCAGTTTCTTAAATATTTTATTTGAAGATTGTTGTCTTTCTTATTAATTAGAAGATCTAAGAAAGCCACTTCTCTGTTACTGTAGATCATGCTAAGTGTCAGATTGTCAGTTAGTGAATTTAAGTGTTCATAGAACGCAGTCAGCTCTTCCGTGGTCACCTCCCAGATAATAAAGAGGTCATTATCGCTGAAGCACTGGTCAGGAAACATAGGCAAATAAGGAGAAGTTATACAATTCCCAAGTAGCATTTTATTATTTCATTATTATTTTTCAGTAACAATAAAATGCAAAAAAAAAATTGTGCAGGATAGCCCTTATCCCAGCAGTTCAATTTCTCACAAAATGTATTAGAACTTTGTCAGTTTCTTTTCTTGCAGGTGCAACAAAATAGAACACTGTGTCACAGAACTAAACTCCTGCTGACAACTCTGCAAATGAGCTTGTGGATATCAAACTGCATCTCAATGTGTTAACCCCCTGAGTTCCAAATAGCTTTCAGCAATCATTTCAACAATATAACTGTACACATTTACAAACCGGAAAAAGCAGTTTCACATAAAAAGCCACTATATTTTCATAACCACATATAAGAAAATGGGAAGAAAAGATAGAAACAGTGAGAAACAACAAGTGAAGGCATGGAGATTGTGGGAGGGGGAGAATTGTGAGACTGTCAGAGTGATCAGTTCCTAGATTGCACAAAACAATTTCTTGTGAACAGATCCTTGCTTTTTAACTCTTTCTACATAATACATGGGACAGGGTCTTATTCAACCCTGTCACAGTAATCTATGTATTGTTTGTATGTTTTGATTTTACCAATGTTTTCATTTTAGCTAAATAAGGGTTATATATGAGATTTCATACAAATTGTGATTCAAATAAATCCATGAACAACTTTGCATAAGTTTGGGCCATGGTGCTACCCATTTCCATACCCTTTTTTTATCTAAACTAACACCCCTCAAGCTGAAAATAGTTTTCAAAAAGGACCAGTCTGGCAAGCTCAAGGAGGAAAACGATCAGTGGGATATCCTTTCTGTGAATTGTTTTATGTCCCAACTCCAAGCTGTGCCATCCTTCCTTGGGCATTATGGATGTACAAAGATTTTTAATGCTCATACTGCACACGATTATATTGTCAAAATCTTTTGGGTTGTTCACTGTTTATATCAGTTGAACAACATAAGTGGTGTCCTTAATGCAGCTAGCCGTCAAATAGGTCAATGGCTGTGCATAGCAGTTTACAAAACAAGAAATAGGTTTTAACACAGTGTCATTGCCGGATAGTATTGGCCTAGCTGGTGGGATATTTAATATCCTTGTGAACTTCTGTTAACCCATAAAAAGGTATATTTTAGTAAATTAAGTTTTCAAAAATTATTTCTCTCACTCATGTATGTGTCCTAGTTCTTCTGCCTTATTCAGAACATCCCATATGCTTTTTTGATTCTGGGAGTGGGGTCGCCTCTGAGTATCTCATAATTTTCATGTATTTCAAGGAGGTCCCTACACTTTCAACTATACTTCTCTGTTTTTATTTCACAACTCCCCAGCCTTTGTTGGCAGGTTTAATAACAATACTTTAACCGTTTTCCAAATCTCTTACCACTTTGGGCTCGGCACATGTTAGGCTGTGTTTGGTATTTGGTTCTCATGTATTTTTGAGTAATGTCTCTACATCATTCAACACTTGTGTTATGTAGGCCTCCACAATGTGGTTTTCACCCTTTGGGGGACTGTAGCTGGATCCATATTTCACAGCTTGCCTAACTTCCCTCACCACCTGATCTTGTTCTGGTTTTCCATGGATTTGTTCTTTTACTAATAGTTTAAAACAAATCTGTGCAATCTGCCATTATATTGAATTTATTAGGGGGTTTGTAAGGTAGAAAAAAAGGCCTTAGCTTAAAACCAACATTTCATCAGAGTTAAGTGGTCTGTCATTGATGTTACATATCACTATATCCTCTATCCCCAGGAATCCACTCCCCCACCTCCTCCTCCTCCTCCTCCTCCTCCTCTCCCTCTGCTTCCTTCACCTCTCCCTTCTCTGGCTGGTAATAGTAGTCCTCTTCCTGTTTGTAAATAGGCCCTTGGGCCCTTGTGTGGTATCTGTATGGTCTGTCTTCCCATGGTGCTTCCTGTCAGGGTTCATTCCTGGGGTTCTAATGGCAGATTTAAACAGATTTTTTATTACTGTTAGGTTAAATGAACAATTTTATGGAGAAGCAGAACAAAATGAGGCAGTGAGGAAAGTCAGGTAAGCTGTGAAATATAGATTCAGCTACAATCCCCAATGGGTAAAAAACACAATGTGAAGGCCTATATGAAGCATATATGAATGATATGGAAACATTATTCTGAAATACACAAGAACTATATACCTGACACAGCCTAACATGTGCTGAGTCCAAAGCATTGAGAGATTTGGAAAGTTACAAAAGTATTATTATCAAAACCTTTGACAAAGATGGGGTAGCTGTGAGCTGTGATAATGAAAACAGAGAATTATAGTAGGGTGGGTAGGGACCTTCTTGAAAGAAATACAAATTATGACAGTCTTGATGGTAACCCCACATCCAAAATCAAAGAAAGTAAAAGAGAAGTTCTGAAAGAGGCAGAAAAGCTAGTACACATATGCAAGTGGCAGAAAAACTTTTAGACCAGCAGATGCAGCAGCAGTGACACTTGGGTATGGGAAGAGGTCGGATTCAATGATTAGTTCAAGTAATGCAGCCACCATGGCAGATACAGCAGCCAACTGATGCATCCCTTGGTAGTGGCACTCCAACCATCAACAGTCAAAGCCAGGCTCAATGTACTGTATGCCCTACCAGCACTTCTGAATTTGCAGCAAAAAAACTAACTGTACTGACCGAGTCATTACATGCCCCCACTAACCTGCCACTTACTTACCCAAGTTCTGTCCAAATGACACAACTCATCAGGAAGATGGTGGCTTTTGGCCTATTCTCCAGTGTAGAAGACACTGGCTTTTGAAGACCATTCAAGTTAATTAAAATGGGAAATCTTACACCCATTGAGTTGGAACTCATTGCCAATGGTGTCCCAGGAAATAATGCATAACAGACATGCTTCAGCATCCATAAACAAACATTGAACAATAATATAAATATATGCTAATAAAAAGGATCATAATAATAAATACTATTTCATGTTGCCTGTGTGGCGAGATAAGGCCATACTTTATTGTTTTGGCCATGTTTTATACAATTTTTTGTATATAATGCATCACAGATGCCCATGATGGCCAGTGTAAGTGCAAGGGATCATGGGTACAAGTACATGAGCCCTGTGGAATGATGTCATTCTTGTTACTATGCAGAGAATCTGTCAGCTACTAGCTAGGGGCTAGAGTTAACTGAATCATTTTAGAAGGAGACAAAAGAATAGTTAAGCCTAGCTGGGAGGCCAGGTATCCCAATTTGCTTGCGAAAAGGGCAGGACCCTTATGAGGATCCATTATGTATTGACCCCTTTGTTTTGAGAGGACTACACTGACTTTATTTTGTTAACAGCTGAATGGGCTACCATTTAAGTAAATATCTATACTGAGTGTAGCTTAATTACTGTTATTTCCAAGGAGGGAGGCTGGAATTTCCCCTAAGAATTCCAGTTTAAACTAGCTGATCTCTGAGTTTTTTCTTCTCATATTCAGACCTGCATATTTGTGTTTTGTAATAAAATACTAAAGAGCCAGCTCTGTGGCATTGAGGGTTGAGGTGCTGGACACCACAACTTGCACCATGCTGGTGACCCAGGTTCGGGAATGGAGGGAACGGATTGAGCATCCGGAGGACTGCTCTCCGTTCCCAGGGTGGGTTGTGGCACTTGCATTGCTCCTTAGTGGCCCTGATGGAGATCAAGTGCTTTGCAAGGAAGTGGTGCCATAATTCAGGGGTGAAGCAGTCAGTGCCAGGACGTCATTGCACATCTGCACTCAAAGGATGGAACCATAATTGAAATACCCTGGAGAACCAGGGAGGCGACCAGGACTCCAGGAGCCTAGCCCACATCCTCAATGCTGGATCATCCTTCTGCCGACTCTCCCGAGCCCATCCAACCAGGAATGACCCTCTAATTTCAGAAAGGCAACCAGGTAGGTGGGGTAGGCCCTCCCCAGTGGGGTGATTGGGGGGGGCTGGGGAGCTCTAATCTCACTCCTGGAGGAGGAGGATCTTGGTGGGGAGTAGAGGCGACAGCTGAGTGGACACCACTGAGAGATGCCATAGTCCACTGGAGTCAGTAAAAAGACTCTAAAAAAATACTAAAAACTGACTGGTTGCATAGCCATAGAAATAAGAATGCTAACCAATTGCAAGGCAAGCCACTGTTCACTGGACCTGCCATTTGAGGAATCCCATAAAACAAGGGATAAAGACTGTACCTATGTGTTTTTGCCTTTTTTAGACTTTTTGCTTGAAGCCTTTAGCTGTTGCTTCAATTGGAGACCCTGCCTGTCTGCTTGGAGAGCAGAGACAAATTTCTCCTGGACCACGAGAACTAAGACTTCAACTGTTACTTCTAAGGACACTTTGCACTTCAAAATTCAGCAACTAAGGATTCAAGGTAGAATTGTAATCTTAGAGTTGTAAAGTACAGGTTTTTATGTATATTTTCCATTTTATTTTCAATGTCCTGTAACCAACGTCTAAAATTATTTGTTTTTATGTTATTTACTGTTTTTATTAATTTAATTAATAAAGCCTTTGGCTTATTTTAAAATAATTCTGCCTATGTCATGTGCATGTGTGCTGATTTAGGAAAGTTAATAATAATACTTTATTTATAATGCGCCTTTCGAATACCTAGGTACAGTATAGTTAAAACAATTAAAACAAATAAAACAAAGTCATCATCACAGTAAAATCTACAGTACAAACCACATCAACAGACATCGCTACCATATGCTTTTTTCCGAAGGAATGCTTTTAGGGCCTGTTTAAAACTCCCCACGGTCATGCATTCCCTAATCTGATGGGGTAGAGAGTTCCAGAGGGAAGGGGCTGTGAACATAAAGACCTGGGCCCCAACAGATTTTAAAATCACCCTCGGAATCTCCAGCAACCCCTCGTCAGCCAAGCAGAGTGGTCACTCAGGGTGATAAGGAATCAGAAGCTCTTTCATGTAATCAGGGCCCAGTCCATGTAGGGCTTTATATGTCAGTAACCTGACTTTGAAGGTGATACGCCACTGAACCGGCAGCCAGTACAGTTCCAGCAGCAACAGTATGATATGGGAAGATCTAGGAATCCCCACAACAACCGGGCTGCTGAATTATGCACCAGCTGCAAGTGGTGAATATCAACTCCCGGTAGCCCAAAGTAAAGCGAGTTGCAGTAATCTAAACGCGAGGTCACAAAGGCATGGATCAGTGTAGGCAGGTCACCGGACGGAACAAGGTGCTTGATCCTAGCGATGTTTCTCAGATGGTAAAAAGATTACTTAACGACGGCCGACACCTGTGTCCGGAGTGTCAGCGCCACGTCCAACATCACCTCTAGGTCTTGCACTTGTTCAGAAGCTTGAAGCTCAGCGTCCCCAAGGAACAATCCTAAGGGGCAGCCTGCCCTTGGTCCCCCTATCCAACGGCCTGGATCCAAAACCATCACCTCCATCTTCCCAAGGTTCAACTTCAGCCAACTGGACTTCATCCAATCCTGGATTTCCTCAAGACAGTTATTAAATACCAAGATTGCTCCTTCCTGGTCAGGCGCAAAAGACAGGTAGAGCTGGGTATCATTGGCATAACAATGAAACCTCAGCCCATACTGTCTTACAATGTCTCCAAGAGGAAGCATATACATCACAAACAACATGGGGGACAATACTGAGCCCTGAGGAACCCTGCAAGACAAGGAAATCAGGTCAGAGGAAAAAAAAAACCTGACACTACCCTCTGAGTCCTTCCAGTGAAATAAGAAGCAAACCATCTGTGAACCAAACCAGAAAGTCCACAGATAAATCTCAGGTGCTCAAGCAGAACCCCATGGTCAATGGTGTCAAAAGCTGATGACAGATCTAAAAGTACCAAAATGGACCGTTTTCTCTGGTCTCTCACCATCAGGAGATCATTGAGCACCCAAACCAGCACAGTCTCGGTACTATGACTCTTTCAAAAACCAGATTGGAGAGGTTCTTAGATGCTATGGATGGTCAAGTGGTTCTCCAGTTGAGCAGCCACTACTTTCTCGATCACCTTCCCCACAAAGGGGAGGTTCAAGATAGGCCTGTAGTTTGCAAGAGAGTCTGGGTCCAAAGAAACTTATTTCAACAAAGGTGTCACCACTGCTTCTTTCAAGGAGCAGGGATATTCACCAGAGTCAAAGGAGCACCAGACCATCAGTGCCAGAACCTGGCCGATAGAATTACCACAACCCATAATCAGGGATGATGGGCCCGGGTCTAAACTACAGCATGTAGGGTGCATCCCCTGGATAATCCGCATAACATCCATGATTTCTGGATGGTCGAAGGTACTCCAGGAAAATGGAGGGATAGAGGCCAAGCCCTGACCCTCAGCAATTTGCAGAGAATGTGTCGAGTGGATCTCCGACCTAATGTCAGCAACCTTATCAGCAAAGAACCGAGCAAGCTCATCATACTGCAATTGTGAAAAAGCTCTTTGGAGCTGCAGACAGGCTGGGTTGCACAGCCTGTCCACAGTTCTGAAGAGCTGAGCTGGTCAGTTCTGAGCGGCAGAAATTTCCCCAGACAGGTACTTTGCCTTCTTACAGGAAATTTCTGACTGATAGAACTGATAATGTTCTAACAGTCTAAGATGGTCAGCATGTAAGTCAGATTTCCACCAACAATGTTCTAACCTGATCCTAGTCACCGCAGTTCCCTCAAGGCTCCATCAAACCACGGAGCCCGAGGGTGAAGGGAGAGAGGATGCACATGTATTGGTGCAATAGAATTCAGGGCTAAGCTAATGGCATTGTTATATGCCAGAACCAAAGCCTCTTGGTCACTGCAATGCACAGGAAATTCTGATAGGTCAAGCACTGCTACTAGGCCATTGGAAGTAACATTCCATAAAGGTCGGTACTTGACCATCTCCACAGGGGTCGGCCTACAAAGGGGGGTGCCAAAATTGAACCTCTCACCGTGTAGTGATCAGACCATCCGACTGGTTCCACCCCCATGTCTAAGGCCTCGATCCCCAGGAGGAAAACCAGGTCAAGAGAATGGCCACATTTATGGGTAGCAGTGGTAACCACCTGTGTCAGGCCCAGTGAATTCATCAACTGGAGGAAGCGTTGTCCAAATTGCTAGAGATCTTCATCGATCCAGGCATTGAAGTCACCCAGGACAATCAGCCTGGGCGACTCAAATGCCATATCAACCATGAAGTCAACCACTTCCTTAAGGAATTACTTCCCATCTTCGGGCGGACGGTAGACGAGAGCTATCCTATAGCCCAGACCTGCTACTACAGCACATTCAAATGAACTAGCCTCCTCAACCGGAACACTGGTGAGATCCAATTTGGTCTTGAAACAGACCGCAACCCTTCCCCCATGGTCCAGCCTTGAGCATTATATCACTGCATACCCGGCCAGAATTGCAGCCTCAAATATGGGGCCGCATTATCATCCAGCCAGGTTTCAGTGATGCAAGCCAGATCTGCTGACCCAACAAGATCCAAAATCACTGCGGTCTTGTTCCTGTCAGATCTGGCATTGCACAACACCACCCTTTTGGACAGAACTCCTGAGCTGCCCCAGCCACCTGCCCATCCCCAATGATGGTACGTATGGGTATGGGGACCAGACAAGATGGCCCACGCTCTAGACTCCACTTCACCCCAGGACATCTTCTGGGCTTGACATCCCCAATGGGAGCATCTCACTCCTCCAGCCTCTGCTGTTCACCCACCACCCCGTCCCCCCCTCCTGCGGGCAATACCTAAAGCCCGACAATGTTAATGATAGAAAAAGCCAATGGAGGGGGGGCAGAAAGGGCAGAGGACATGGAGAGCGGAGGCTGAATAGCGCACGACTTGGGGGATAACAAACTGACAGATATCCCAGGCCCACAACATAACAGAACAATATAAGTCTAACTACTCAATATATAATAACCATAATATATAAAACCCCAACAATCACATCCTGTCCCGAACTTCTCCTCACACACCCCCAACTAAATAGTCTATACCTACTCCAAATTAAAATATCAAATAACTTAATTAAATAACTTAAACCATCTAAATACCTAACCTCCTTACCACATTACTATATTTAGCTCACAGGTCCTCTCACTACCTCGGGGCCGAACACATTAAACTAAAAAAAACAATTTTAAAGCACCCAGACCTCTCGCTCCCCAGTGCTACTACAACTAAGAACTCTCACTACTTAATAAAAAAAACAAAAGATAAATACACATCAAAATAATAACATAATAAACCAAACAAAATAAAAGAAATTAAAGGAAATAATTTGAAAACCACCCTCCAGATAAATCTCTCACATATATCAATAGGAGGGTGGGTTCACAGATATTTACTGGGCACTCTCACTGCTCATATGATTTCCAAAAAATATACACAAATCAAAAAGTACTTGCTGTCAGGAGAAGTTCAGACTGGCAGTAAACGTCCAGCACACAGCCATAAACATTCAAACCACAAAGTTTGTTTTGCTTGATCCAGTGTCCAAAAAATCAGCAACTTGAACGAATCCCAATCTTCAGCCTTAGACTTCTGATATGAAAAGACCCTCAATAGGCAGCAGGCTCTCTTTAACAGTTTACGAGGGAATTACCTCAATAAGTCGGTGGCACACCACTACGACTATGGGACAAGCCAGCCTCCCGGTTGACTATCCCAAAAGTCTTGGAGAGGGGAATATCAGACCAGTCCTCCAACCAGCCCTACTCCCCGGCCCTGTGTGTGACACAAACCCCTGAGGCCCCTCAAGAGGTCCACGGATCTGACAATGGACAAATCCAGGGTCAGTCAATCACAAACAAGAAAAGTACATCCAACACGACCGAACTCCAAAAATCACCAGAGAAAGTTCAAGTCTTTCTGTCCAGTCATTGCCCAAATGAATCTTCCAAGACAAAACTCCCAATTAAACCTCCTGGAATCGAGCACAAAACGCTCCGAAGGACATTCCAGAATCCTCAGTTGATGATTAAGAATGTTGCAATAAGCAGCACTACTAAACACTGAGCTGCATAATCTCTGCAGCAATCCCCGATCAAAAACCATCCGGTGCCCAACAGGATACAGGATACTGCCAGGAAACAAACCCAGGGGATTCCGAGGTGCAGTCCAGTCACATCGGGCAAAAAAGCAGAAAGAACTCAAAAATCAGTGTTCCCAATGGAGTACACGTCCGTTAACATCCACCACAGCTCCCCACGCTTAATCCAAGCCCATGAATAAAACTCCAAGCAAGACCACGGACATGAGCCACAATTCATGGGTCAAAACAAAGCACTTGCAGTGGCTGACAAAAAACAAGAAAATGGCATAAAACGAACATAGCAGTATAAATGCAGTATAAGATTACAAACAGGCAGACGGTGATGCAAAAACAGATGGCTAGCCCAGAGTGGCTGCCGCCATCCAGATGCAGCCAACAATCTACAGTATTCCAGATGCAGCCAACAATCAGCAGATTTGTTCAAACTATACCATGCCTGTGTGACTGTTTTAAGCAAAACACTACCAAGTACCACTAGGAACTTCATGATGAAAGGAGGGGAGGAATTATGAAGGGCCCAGGAGGAGCCTCTGGGGGTTTCAACTGAGCTCTTCATTTCTGGGGAAAGACTCATAAAAGCTTGTATAGGGCCCCTGAAGTCTGGTTTGTGGTGCAGTGTCTGAGAGGATGCTATCCCAGGAACACAGACTTGAGACTGTAGTAGCATCCCCTCACATGACGAAAGGATGCCCTGGGATTCTCTGGTGTATATTCAGTTGTGAAACAGGGAGCATACTAAATGGATGGATAAAAGGCATCCCTGCCCCCCCCAATCACATGAGGGATATATTTACTGTGACGCACAGAAATCCCACCCCATGGGAGTAGGCTTGTAACAGCCTACAGATAGCTATAAAAAGCATGTGACCAAGACATTGTAGTGGTAACTGACACAAGAAGCCCAGTGTGTCTGAAAACATTTTTCCAGCATCATAATAGAACAGAGAGCCAATCTTTGATCTCATACCTACAGAAATCCTATTACAGATCAGGGGGCCTATATTTGTCAATGATTGCATGTCCGTTATAGATTAAAATATTTGGACTTTAAGTTCACAGCCACAGGCTGATCACATGCCAAAACATGTTTGCTTTACTGTTTAGCTGCTACAATTCTTTTGAAACTTCTTAGTAGAAATTAAAGCAAGTGTAACTACTGTCTCCTGCTTAATAGGAGCAAATTAAGTTATGTATAAATTCACAATGTCGATGCCCTCTGTGGGAGTTCAAAATAAATCATCCTAGTCTATTTACTAGGATGTCCAGTTTTCCTCCTACACTGTCTTTGGCTTGTCCATATATTAGGTCCCTATAGTCTATTATCAAGAACCAGGGTGTGAAAAATGTTATAAGTAAATTCCTTTGAAACTGACTGCTAGTGCCTGTATGGAAAATCTGTCCAGAGCCCAGTGTAGAAGTACTATATTTTACACCATATGCTGTTTTTATTTCCTATTAGAACCTAGCCATACTGTATGCTCAGATGTTTATATTATGAGAAAATACGATGGGTCATCTTCTCAAGGGTAGCTATATCAAGCAGGCCAGGCATTGCACTGATCTTCTTTTCTGCCCCAAACAGCACAACATGGGTTTTACTTGCATTTAAGTTCAATTCATTCACAGCAAGAAACCTCTACAAGCTCTTAAATCCTTATTGTAACCCATCCTGAACCTCCTTGATAGTTTTACCCACACAGAACAACACTGTATCATTGGGTATAGGTGCAAGTCTTTACCCTGTAGCCCATGATCCAGGTCATGGACTACAAGGTGTAGCTCACGATCCATGTCGTCTGTCTAGAATGTAAACAACGGTGGACTTAGGACTGAACCTTCATGGTTCCTGTTTGAACCATCCCCCAGTCAGAGCTTAATCCCCTTACCAAGCCCTGCTATCTACTGTACATTTAGTTATGTGACTACTAAACCATTTTAGTGCATCACACCTAGACCCAAATTAGTTGATTTCTGCACATGTGGTTAATATTGTCAAAAACCCTGGAGAGATCCACACAAACTCCTCCTGTGATCATGCTCCTACCCACTGCCACCTGTATTAAATTGGGCACCTGCAGCACCTCTGTAATTATACATTACAATGGTTGTCTCTGACCCCTGATTGATTTGGACTCAGGACCATACCTGCTCTTTTAAGGTGTTACCTGCAATGTATATATGTACACTTTCTCTGACTGCAATGCCAAACTGTAACCCATGTACTGTTATCACTGTACCTCATCAACTGCTATGTTATTGTCTTGCCTGTATCCAATGGATTATTGTTGTAGTCTTACTAAATGGTATTGTACACCTGTAACTGACTCTGTAATAGTAGTTTTGTTTTGTTGTTCCCAACTCTGAACCCCTTGAAAATAGGCTCTGTCTAAAGGGTTTTATGTGTAATAAAAATTAAACTAAACCAAACAGTGGGTGGTACATAGGCCTGCTAGAATCAGGCTCCTATACTAGCTTCCTAAAATAGGTTACTGGCATCGAACAATGTATTTAATTAATTAGCTGCTTTCTCACTTATCCTTCAATCTTGCCATCTATTAAGAAAGAGTAAGGCTGATTCTGCATCTCCCTCTTCCAACTTCTTTAATATTCTCCCAAAAAGCATTCAGTTTTGTATGACCTCATGCTTCCAACTCCTGCTTAAAATTGGTTGCTTTGGCAGCCCTCACAACATATTACTTTTGAAGAACCACATATGCAGTGCATTCTTGGTCCATATTTGAAACCCTAAGAGACTCCCATGTTCTATCTCTTCTTTTGTGTAATTTCAATAAACTATGAGGAATACCAAGGAGCATTGTTCCATCTTGCACTCCTTGGGCCCGATCCCAGAAGAGTTATGCATGTGGCAAAATGACTTGCATCAAACAAAATGGTGCAAGTAGCACTTTGCACCATGCGTTACACCAACTGATATTCCAGAAGGCAGCCTGTGATATGTCGCATGCTGTCTGCGTCAAAGATGGGCTACACCACCAGTTATGCCAGAAACCCCCTGTGACATGGAGCAATGGGATTTACAGCAGCAGTTACACCCAATTCCAGGAGGGTGGCTGATGGAATAGCAAATGTGTTATTCCAAGAAGGACCCCAGAAGACATTGGTCTAAGCACAGTTAGACCAGCTATTAGCTGGTCTAATCGTACCCTATGTTCACTGGGGGTGCACCTCCATGCCTGGTGCCCCAACAGCCACCCCTCCACAGTCCCACATAGGCCCCCACCCATCCCCCATCGGCAGGGCAGTCCTCTATGGGCTGCCAGCACCCCCGCGCCCCCATCCCCGAATATTGCCCTGCAGGGTAGTTCACTTCCCCCATTCACCAACATACTACTATGGACATGCATGGTACGCCAATCAATCCATGGTAGTCCAGTGGCCCCCAGCCCCCCCCACCAGCTCTGCGGGACATTGCAATGGTGTCAGGGAGCAGGGCTTTGGGGGGCCTTGCCATGTGAAACTTGCACCCTGTCAAAGGGCATTAATGTGGCTTGTGGCACCCCGTGTAGGTGCGCCCTTCTTTTGGCGCACCGCTGGAAGTGCCGCAAGTCGCAGGACATAGTCACCAGGGACCCTGCCTGTTCTGAAATTGGGCGCAGGGTCTCTGGCATATTTTACAACTCACAAGTGCTGGCAAATTGCGATCTTCATCTTGGAATTGGGCCCCTTGTTTTAAATGGTGCATGTCTGTTACACAGTATATCTATGAACTCAGTTCTAAACAACTGTCATGCTAATTATTTAAATGGTATGGACTTTAATCTCTCTCAACTTTCACCTTTAAGATCTAGCTTAAATTGTACATAGTTAAGGTTTTTAAAAGGTTAATACTTTAGAATGGGAAATAGTCAACTTAATTTTAGTTTTTATACATTACGTTTCATGTAGTGAAGCCAAATACAACATTCCATCATACTTCACATTTTCTAGGCATGCTATCCCCAGTATATACTAACATAGGAACATAGGAATGTAATGGCAGAAAAGGACTGCCAGGCCCACTAAGTCTGCCCAGTTTGCCTAGATATCTACTAGGCCTGTTCTGTTAACCCTCACCCCTTGGCCTGCATCCCTCTGTGCCTGTCCCAAGCCCTTTTGAACCCCCTCCTACTCTCCTCTTTCTCACCACCTCCCTCGGCAGACCATTCCAACTATCCATCACCCTCTCGGTGAAGAAGTACTTCCTAATGTTACCCAAAACCTTCCCCCTTTGATTTGGAAATCATGACCCCTAATCCTAGGCTGCTCTTTTACCTTGAAGAGGTTCTTCACCTGCACTTTATTGATATTTAAATGTCTCAATCATGTCACCCCTCTCTCCTCTGCTCCAGAGAGTACAAGTTCAAGTCCTGCAGTCTCTCCTCATATGGTAAATGTCTGAGCACTCTTGCCATCTTGGTCGCCCTCCTCTGAACTCATTCCTCCATCTCAATGTCCTTCCTTCCTTAGGTACAGTCTCTAGAACTGCACCCCATACTCAAGGTGTGATCTGACCAGCTGTGTGTACAAAGGAATCATGACTGCCCTCCTCCTGCTGGTGATCCCCTTCCCTATGCAACCCAGTATCCTACTGGATCTTGCCACTGCCCATCTGCATTGCTCTGCCACCTTCTGGTCTTGTGAAACAATGATGCCACGGTCCCTTTCCGCCTCAGTTACCTCCAGAGGCCTGCCCCCCCCCCCCCATTCTGTACTCTGCATTCCCATTTTCCTGCCTAAATGCATGATCCTACATGTTGCAGTATTGAACAAAAGCTGCCACTCCCTGGACCATTCCTCCAACTTTGCCATATCTCTAAGCATCATCTCAGCCCCCTCCTGCATGTCCACTCTATTGCAGACCTTTGCATCATCTGCAGATAGACTCACCCTCCCTTCCAGACCCTCTGCTAATTCTCCCATAAAGATGTTAAAGAGCATTGGTCCTAATACTGACCCTTGAATAACCCCACTGAAGACCATTGACTCACCCGAGGGTACCCCATTGACCAATAAATACCCTCTGTGTTCTACCCTCCAACCAGTTCTGCACCCACCTTATTACTACCTCCCAACCCAAGACAACTCATTCTGTGCACTAGTCTCATGTGTGGCTCTGAATCAAACACTTTTCTGAAATCAAGGTAGGCCACATCCACCGACTCCCCCAATCCACCACCTGGGTAACCCAGTCAAAAAACTCAACCAAGTTTGTTTGACAGGATCTGCCCTTGGTGAACCCGTGCTGTCTTGGGTCATGCAGGCCATTTGCCTCCAGATAGCTGATAATTCTGTACTTCAGCAGCTTTTCCATAAGCTTGCACACCACAGATGTCAAGCTCCCTGGTCTGTAGTTGCTCACTTCATCCCCCCCCTTGTGAAGGGGCATCACGTCTGCGCTTTTCCAATCTTTAGGTACCACTTCTGATCTTAATGATTCACTGAATAGACTTGTCAGGGGAGCTTCCAGTACCTCCCTCACCTCCCACAATATCCGAGGATGAACCCCAGCAGGTCCCATGGCTTTTCCACCTTCAAGCCCTTTAGTTCCCTCAGGATCTTCTCCACCCTAAAGAGAGTCAATTCCACCCCATCCCCTACATCTCCTTCTGGCTCAGGGTTACCCCCCTTCCATTCCTCTTCATTTGTGAATACAGAGCTAAGATAATTATTCAGCATTTTAGCCTTCTCTTGGGCCCCCACCACCCACACCCCTGCCCCTGTTTTTAGACTTGATATCCCTCTCTCTGTTCTCCTCTGCTTTCCTGTTTACCTAAAAAAGGCCTTGTCCCCCTTCTTGACCACTTTGGCAATGCTCTCCTCCATGCTTGCCTTTGCTCTTCTGACCACCCTCCCCATCTCCTTCTGCCTTTCCTGATACTCCTCCCATTCCTGCTACCCCTGTGTCATTTTAAAGCTCCTGAAGGCTCTCCTCTTAGCTCTGATGCAGATCTC
Source organism: Neoceratodus forsteri (assembly GCA_016271365.2). Taxonomy (NCBI): domain Eukaryota; kingdom Metazoa; phylum Chordata; order Ceratodontiformes; family Ceratodontidae; genus Neoceratodus; species Neoceratodus forsteri. The sequence continues at coordinate 584,464,665 of CM028131.1, forward strand.
CACTTCCCTATGGAACCACATTGGCTTCCTTTTCCTCCTGTTTTTACTCACTCCTTTTGTACAGAGATCTGTGGTGCCTAAAATGGCACCCTTTATCATAACCCACATTGTGTCCCCATCTCCAAGATTCCCCAACCCTTCCAGTGCTTGTCGAACATAGTCCCCCATCCTGCTAAAATCCGCTAGCCTAAAGTCAAGCACCTTCACCTTGGTTCTATTCATAGTGAGTGACGTGTGTTCCTTGAACCACATGGTATTGTGATCACTTGTGCTGAGGCTTTCTCTCACAGTCACCTCCCCCATCATGTCACCATTTGTCAGCACCAGGTCTAACACCATTCCATCCCTAGTTGGTTCACTGACCATCTGCTTGACTTGGGCCATTTGAAAGGAATCTAGAATTTCCCTGCTTCTGCTTGTGGCTGCTGCTTGTGTGTCCCTTACCGTATCCAGCAGGTTCAGGTCCCCCATAATCATCACCTTTCCCTTATTAGCCATCCTTAGGATCTCTTCCATCATCTGATTGTCCACCATTTCTTGCTGCTCTGGTAGCCTGTATATTACTCCTGCATGCAGCACCTCTCCCTTCCCCATGGTTAACAAGACCGATAGTGCTTCTGTGTCCCCCCACCTGCCCTCTATTTTAGTTGCCTTAATCTCCTGCCTTAAGTAGAGTGCCACTTCACCCCCTCTCCTTTCTAACCTGTCCCTCCTAAATAGCGTATACCCTGGTATGTTCCTATCCCAATCCTGCCTTCATGACACCAAGATTCAGTGATCCCCACTAAGTCTATGTCTGCCTCGGCCATGACTGCTCCCAGGTCAGAGACTTTGTTTCCCAGGCTCCCGGCATTAGTGCACATTGCCCTCCAGACTTGAGGTCCTCTATCACCCTCCCCTGTCCTGATACTCCTCACCATCCCAACACTACATCCCGTAGCCCCAACTGGACGACTTCCTTTTTTCTGGGGAGGAGGGCTGATTGCCCCCCTTGCCAACTCTGCTGTTATTTGGTTTGGCTTGCAGCACCCCCCCCCCCACAACTCAGTTTAAATTGTAGTGTATCTTAAAAAACTCCTCTAACCTCCATTTCAACACCTCCTTACCCTCCCGATTTAAATGTAATCTATCTGGCTCTCATCTTGCCATGTGGTCCCCCACTGCCCCACAAGTCTGAAGCCTTTCTTATTTTTTTTTTTTTTTTTTTTGCATTTTTTCCACCTCCTCAGCTGCCGCCACCCAATGTTCAGCCCGGTCACGAACCAGCGCTTCCACCCCCACATTGGCCTCGGGTCCTCCGATACCCCCTGGCTTGTCCCCACGGCGGAGCTGCGGGATGGGGAAGCGAGGCATCCGCCCAGAGACTAGCCGTGGTGGTCGGACTGGCCTGGGGGAGCTAATCAAAACATGGCGGGCTTCATGGAGGGTGACGGCAGCCGTCCATTTTCCTCTTTTTTTCCGGGGAGGCGGGGTGCGTTACAGCGGCGTCCAGCGCGTCCGCCCGCCTCCTAGAATCTTTAAAGCGCGGCAGCGTGGGTGCTCCTAGCCTCCGCTAGGAGTCCCCATCGCCCTGGATGCTACCCCATCCCTCCCCCCGGAGAAGGAGAGCAGTCCAACGGACGCTCAATCCTTCTCCCTCCGGCCGGCCCTCCGATGACTCGGGTCCGTTCCTGAACCCGGGTCACCGGCGTCGCAAGCGGAAATCCAACCACTGCGCCGACGAGCCGGCAGTCTGAAGCCTTTCTGAGCACACCATCCAGACAGCCAGCTGTTGAATTCTGCTGTATGAGACTGTATACATGCAAATGTTGACAATGTTGACAATTCTTAAGGATGTTGAGGGGGATTATGTACAATCTGGAGTAGCAGTGCACAGCAAAGTTCAGTTCAATTCAGTTTGATTTTATTGATCAGGTAAAAACCATTACAAAGATAAATATTTAAAATAGGGCCTATTCACGAAGCCCTGGCCACAGATGTGCAGTGTGTAAGTGACGTGAGTAACAATGTATAACAGTATACCACACACGATATGCCATGGTAGCATAAACAACAGCATGCCCTGCATAGGAAGGGCAGAAACATACCTACGCATCACAGATATTACGCATGTACTTGGGGGGGCATGGCCAGATAGCAGAGTGTGAGTGGTGCTGTATGCAGATTCAAAAAATGCACTACATCATCCAGGTGCATGGACCAGGATATGCAGCAATACGTGGGGTGGAGGGCAGCTGTAAACCCCAGGTGCAAAACACAGACACACAAGGTGCACCAGAGAATGGCCAGAGTGCACAACCCCACAGGGACAGCATCAGGTAGATGTCACTGTGAGGACACTCCATAGCATGCAGGATGCAGGGCACCTCTACAAACTACCCAGTGGTGGACATGACAGACACTGGCACCAGCAAGTGTGCAGGACAATGGGCACAGTACTATAGTGAAAGAGACAGAAATGGACAATGGCGCTCATGGTATGGCACACCATCCACCAGACAGCAATGGTGAACATCACTGAGGGCGCCATGGACACAGTGTGATGGACACACAGAGGTGCCAGCACACATGGGCATGAGTGCCCATTCCCTACCCCACCCACACACCAGGACAGTGCCTCTGGAATGCAGGGAAACCAAGATGCAGGAGCCTGGGACCTGGCTGTCAACACGGGGATATAGACACACATGGAACTAGGACATAGCCAGCACATCCTACTGCCAAACATGGTGAGTGTCATGATGAACACTAACACATCTCATGGCCCAGATGAGCACCCCACTCCAGGGACCACCTGAATATGCCAATGACGTGACCACGGCATAGGACACAGTGATGGAGGCAGGCCACTGCACCCCTCTGCAGCACAACTACACACACTCACCCAAGCAGTGCCAGGTGCAGTGGGCTGCCAGCTGAGGTATATAATGTGCCCCCCCCGACAACCACAATGTCGGACACACACCACCACTGGGAATGAAGAGAACAATAGTGTATACATAACAAACATCTTTATTGATGGAATGGCACTTGGCAAAATACAGTGACCACACAGGCCAACATAAGCAATCCACCACTGCCCCCCAAGTCCTTCTCATCCTCCAAGTCCCTGCTGGATCCTGGAATGGTGGTAACCAAGTGGCTGTGGAGGTGCAGGACAAGGTGCTGGAGTAGTTCTTAATACCCCTGGAAGAGAAAGCTGAGAAAACACCGATGAGTGATGGAGACACGGCTGGGAACAGCAGACACACACATGCACCACAGGTGCTAGTGCAATATACCTTTGAAGGCTCCCTGATGACCCACAGGTCCCCCATCTTCTCCTTATAGTGTGCATCCATCATGCCCACCCTTCAGGACAGGTTGTATGGGAGATTAGGGGCACTTGGTGCCACTGCGGTGCCACCACCAGTGACGCAGCCCCATCTGGCTGCACCCTCTGCTCCATGGTGAACATGTCTGCCCATCCCTGGAAGTCCTATGGAGACACAAAGGGAGAGTAAAAGGTTAGCACCACAGCACACATGGACTCTGGACACACAGACACCACCAGTATAGGGCAACAGATAGCACATCACACAGGGGTGTCCATAGTGGATAGTGCAAGGCATACACCACAGGTGGCATGCAACAGGTAGCAGGTGCACACACCATGGTGGACCCATATGTCCAGTACCTGTGGGGCATGGACAGGCCCGTTGTACACAGTAGGGAAGAACACAGCCGCTCACCTCCCCAGGCTCTGTTGCCTCCCAGAGGTTCCCCCCCCCACTGGATTGTCTGTGTAGTTTGTGGTAGACACCCACCTCAGTTTCCCTCGGGTGCTGACATGACACCATAGTGCAATGCTACTGCAACTGCCATGTTGAGTTGCACAATGGCATGCCAGGCAGCAACTCCCATTGGTGTATGTGACCCCACTGGCATGCCGGGTCATGGTCTACTGAAAGGGGGACCTGCGGCTGATGGGGAAGCTGCTCCACATGGTACATAAGGTGGTATACAATGAATAGTAGTAGTCAGATTGTGAGTTGCAGTGATCGCTCAGGGAACACAGGATGTGTACTGGGCATCTCATGAATGTCCTCCTGTGGGAGGGTGAGATGGCTCAGAGGAGATGACACAGACCCAGGATATTCAGGCCCTGTATGACTATGTCCCAGCTCTGCAAGTGACAGGGCATTGAGTGGTACCACCTGGATCATGACACAGTCTCAGGGCTCAGCTCCAGGAGCAGCTGAAGGCCCCAACACATCGGTCACATGCTACATCTGTGGAAACAAAAGTCCTGTGTGCCTGTCATACTATGCCTTGGGCTCCTTCCAGAGGGTTATGGGGGATGTCACCGGTGTCAGTCAGTTGTCCATGTCACGGGTCTTGTTCCAGATCACGGATGACCTCCTCCAACATGTGCATGACCACATACAGTTCCGCACAACTGACGCAGACATCCATGCCATGAAGGAGGCATTCCACACAATGCATGTCATGCCCACTGTCCTGGGTGCCATAGACTGTACCCACATGGCCATCATTGCACCCATCATGGATGAGAAGGCATACAGAAATGGGGGTGCCAATGGTTAACTGCTTGGGGAGTATGGATTTGTCACATACATAACACAGCTGTGCACACTGCCATGGGTCACTAACGTGTCTGTTCTGTACCCAATGCCTAGGTGACAGCAGATACCCACTCCAACCATATCTGATGACACCATTCCTGTCACTGTATGGCAGGGAGGAGGAGGAGGCATACACCAAGGTGCACAGGAAGACATATGCCTTTGTTGAGAGGACAATCAGGGTGCTGAAGATGAAGTTCGGTTGCCTGGACCATACCGATGGCATGAGGATGTTGGCCCTGGTAAGGCATGCAGAGTTATCCTCGCTTGTGCCATGCTGCACAACATGGCCCTTTGAAAACAGCTACCTAAACCCAAGTAGAGATGTGCGAAGTCCACAAACCTTAATCTGCCAATTCATTTGTGAATTGTGCACAAGTTCAAGAAGTGCAATTCATGAAATTCACTAATTCGCTTAGAGTGGATTGACTGTTAAGTGTGGAATTTCACCAGCAAAATTCCACACTTCACCCACAGACTTCCATGGTGTTTACTTGTGGGTGCCCCCCCACTCTGCCAGCTGCAATATACCTGTAGACAAAATACTTACTTTTAATGTAATCCCTGATGTCTAGTGGTCCCCCACTGCTAATTGCTGGCCACAATGTAAAAAACAATACATTTTTTAATTAAACCCTGGTGTCTAATGGCCCTCCCTCGCGCCAATTACTGGCCTCAATGCAAAAAAAAACTACATATTTTTAATTAAATCCCTAGTACCTAGTGGTCCCCACCCCATCAAGGTGCTCCACCACCCCATTCCATCCACCATGACCCGAGCAGGTGACCAGTATAGTCCTCCACTTTCGTTATTAATGGTTGGTTATTCACTCGATCTGGAATGAATGAGTGCATACTTTCTACAAGCATGTGCTCATTCATTCCAGGTCAGTCAGGTGGCTAGCCATGGTGGAGAGTGAGAGCTGTGCTAGGACCAACTTGGGTCGAGTGGGGCACAAGGTGGTGGAGCACTCCCCTGATGGGTTGGAGGATCCACTAGAAAAAAGGGATGTCATTCAAATATATATATGTAACCCCCTTACAAATAGGGGTTCCCGAAAAGTATTCTTTGAGCTTGCCTAAATGCTCACTGCCAGGTTGGAGTCCTGCGTTTTAGCAGTTTAAACATTATTGCCAGAGAGTGCCTGTATGGTCTCTGTGTACTGTCTCCTTAAGAGCTGCCTCGATTGCATTTATTATTAATCTGGGAGGGGGCTGAGTGTTTCTATGCTTGAGTCCCGCCCGTGCTGCCAAATAATTGCTCCAGTCTGCCATTGCTATTAGCGCAGAGGGAGCTTTGTTAAAATATGTACTTTGCTGATCATTTATTAGAATAGTAATAATATTGCAGTTTGTCTAACCTGCCTTCTTTGCAGCATGGACATTTTTGTTTTCTCCACCATTTTGGACCTGGACTGCTGAAACGGGCCAATCAATACCTTTGGGGACTCTAAAATGGAGCCTCTCACCAGGGTCTTTTTTGGGAGCAAAATTCTGTAGGAATTGTAGTTTGGGGCTTTTGGCACCTAAATGAACCTGGAGGGGGAGCCCTTGTTGTGGCTGACAGACAGTTCAACCAACCGAACCTTTTGGATCCTGTGGAAGTCCCAGACTGCCTGCAGTTTAAGTCAGATCTGAGTTGGGAAGTGAAGGAGTAACAGCTCGAGATAATCGAGCAGCAATCCTGTATGGATTTGCGTGGGAGTACTATGAAAGGGCTGAGTTTTGGCCTGCCTGTCTGCCTGCTGTCCCTGAAAGGGAAAATAGAGTTGATTTGGACTGAATCCGAGTTGTGAGAATGATTTTAGCCACTGGACTGTGACCAGGCTTTAACCTGAAGAAGATCAAAGATTTGTTGAATGCGATCGGCCTGTCAGGATTTCCAGCCACTTCTGAATGCCTCGTTGGTGCAGAGACTCTGTAATTGCGACCGGATAGCAATCTGCCTGGTACAGTAGAGTTTCTTATATGTAAATGTGCTGTGTGCTATTAGTGGGTCATGATTTGGTTCCCCACTGTGAGCTGAACTGTGTTCTGCTTGCTGTAGGCTGTATCCAGCTCCCTCAGACTAAATCCGTACTCATCTCCATTTGGCCTGGGCCTTTCCACACTGGCCCAGCCAGAATACCCGCTACACAGAGAAACCTGCCTGGGGATCAGCCCCCTGCTCAATGCCTTGAACAGGAATGATACCTCTGTGATTCGTGTGGGCCCTGCTTCTCCTGGCACTCCAGCTTAACAACCTGCAGCCTCGATTTCATCCTGCTTGTGTCCTGTATTGGGTATCTTGAGTACATATGAGGGTAGCATCCTGCAACAACAGCTAAATCTAAAGTGTTGTCATCTGATTGTCTTGTTGTTTTTTCTTTCATGAACTGAGCCCTCCAGCTCTGGATTACAAATAGTGTGTGTTGTGCAGATTGCTTTCTTCCATCACAGAGCCCCAACCAGCTGTGATGCCGGCCTACCCCGGGCAACGTTCCTGGCTAGCCTACCGTCTTCCTACTAGGGTACCCAGAGTGTGTGACAGCGTAAGGACTCTGAAGTGCATGCATAACTGTCTGATTGATATAGCCTTTAAGCGAATCAACCTGATTATGCCTCTCCCTTGTTTAAGTCCCCTGAATAAATCAGATCTATCTCTTTTTGCATTTAACCTGACTGTGCTTCTAGTTTGTGCCAAAAGTACTTTGCTGTTGCTATTTGATGTGCATAATCTTGTTTTACAGGTGGTCCCCAGGGTTGAGCTAGAGGAACCAGTCCTGAGGGTAAGTGCAAACAGTGTGGGTAATTGTATGGTGAAAAAGAGTCATTGTGAAAGTGAACATTGTGTATTGCTCAGGCCACTAGAAGGGAAAGAGGGGGGGTTACAGTGTCCCAGGGGGCTAGGGAGACACCCATTTCAGTACCCGGGCCCCTTAACCTGCTGCTAGCCAAGCATGCAGGGGTAGTTGCCCTTGGGATAGCGCCACCTAGGGATTGGAGGCTCACCTCTGGGATTTTATGCCTTCTAGTTGCCAGAGGTGGGAATTGCCCCAGTATGTTTAGAACTGCTGACAAAATGTCAGAGCTTGGTATGCCTAAACTCGAGATTGCCCCCCCATAAGTTGTTAGTGCACTGAATCATGGGGTGGAGCGAGGCACAGGGGTAAGACCCAAACAGGCCCCCCGTTAATGGACATCCTATTAGGGACCACTAATGCTGTTATTGTAGAGACTGTTGAGCAAGTTAAGAGTTTGGGGAAGGTTGAAGTGAAGGGGAGGGATTCTAACCTGTTGGACTAGACCATAGTGGTCCTCCTTTCCTGCAGCTCCCCTATAGATCCAGAGACTGTACCCCCCCATGATTCTGTCAGAAGGGTCCAAGAAGGGGTGGAGGGTCATCCATTGGCATAGTGATCTGGCTACCCCGGAAGGGTCCCCCAGCATAGAGGGGTTTAAGGACAAGCTACTTAAGCTAGTTTCTGAGGGGCAACCCACCCAACATTTAGTGAAGGTGCTAGACCTTTCTGAAGAACCCACACCATTGCAGTCCCCAGCAGCATCTCCTGCCTCCTCATGGGTCTCTCCTGTGATCACCTGCCCCATAGTAATTCCATCTGTGCACCTGGATTTGTACCGTAGACTTGGACTTTTTTCGGGTACAATCCCAATGCCCGTAGAGGAGGATGACCTGGAAACGTGGATGGACTATGCTACCTCCCTGGTCCAGGAATGGCAGTGTTCTGAATGGGAGAAAAGAAAAAACTTATGGAGAGTTTGAGGGGCCCTGCACTTGAGGCCATACGCTTCCTATGAGGCACTATCCCAGAGGCTACTGCGGCTGAATACCTCTCTGCATTGGAAGGGTTTTTTGGAAGGACTGAGTCAGGGGATGATTTACTATGGAAATTTAAATCTGCCAAGCAATGGAAGAATGACAAGTTGCCTATGTTTGTTACCAGAATTGAGAGGGCTCTGCAGAGGGCTCACAGAAAAGGAGGGGTGCCTGCTAATGAACTGAATCGGGTTAGATTGGGCCATATTCTCAAGTCAGCCAGGTACTCTAGTGTGATGATGCTAAAACTCAAGTTGCAAGACAGGAAGTCTAATCCTCCCGAGTATTGTCACCTCATGAAAGAGATTCGAGAAGCAGAGAATGATGAAGAGGGATAGGAGCCCTATGTTGGGGTTGCTCATCCCTGCCAAACTCCTGAGAGAAGTGATGAGACTGAGGTGCAGCAAATGAGAGAACTGATCAAAGAATTGACAGAGTTGAGAGTCAGTCAAAAAGACGCTGAGGTGGCCAGAGATACTAACCTCTACCAGGCACCTCCTGAGTTAAAGAGCGAGAACCCACCTAGTGGAGTGGGGGTGCACGTCATCTCCTCAGAAACCCGGACTAAGGGTAACCTACTTGAAGAAGTACGAGAATTGCCAGCCCTGGTGGGGGACCAACTATGAGTCACACAACCCACTAACATTGGTGGAAGTCCAGAGGACCAAGAATGCAAGCCATAAGTCGAAGAAGGGCCCCGAGGTGCCCCTGATGCCCCCAAGCAGGGAGACGGCCCACAACCACTTAGAGGCTCTAGAGAACCCGATTTTTGCTACCACTGCAGGGAGGATGGGCACACCTGGTTCACTTGTCATTCACCGGAGAACCTGAGAAAGGTTACCACTAGACTATTAGCCTTGATTCAACGGAACAATAACCTGCCACCAGGTGGAGTTGCTCGGAAGATTTATGCATCTAAGGCTGCTGCCAAATCGACATCCAAGTCTGCATCACTTGAGTGGTCCGAGGTGATGGCTCCCTCAATGGAGAATACAGTGATGGTGAATGGTGTATCCACCCAGGCCATGCTTGACAGTGGGCCTCAAGTGACCATAGTGCTCCAAGACTGGTATCAAAAGCATCTGCCGGATGTGCCTCTACAACCCTTGGAAGGTTTACATTTGAGGGGGTTGAGCGAGAAGTCTTATCCGTATTCAGGATATATTCAGATCTCACTGTCTTTCCTTACCTCAATGGCTGGAGTAGATGAACAAGTCAAGACACTTGCCTTAGTGTGTCCCCCTACTGGACTGTATGATGTGGTTCCTCTATTAATTGGGACAAACACCCACATGTTTGGGAGACTGGCACAACTCTGTCATGAGAAGCAAGGGCTGGGCGGGCCCTAAAAATTCCTGCTGTGATCAAAAGGGCGTATGATTTGCAATGGAAACCCAAGGAAGTAGACCAGGATGATCCTGTGGGGATCATGTGGCAGAAGGATCCTGAATCTCTGGTGCTGGCACCCAATGCCCAGTGTACCATTCACAGGGAGGTTTGCCTCCAGAAAGATGTCAAGAACTAAATATTAATGTTGGATTCACCAGGCGATGGAAAGTTTCCAGAGAGATTGTTGGTCAAACCCAGCATCTTGCCTGCCCTTGCCCATGCCTATGCACGATGAATGATTGTTCAGATTCAGAATGTGTCAGATCGGGAGATCCGGGTAAACAGAGGGTGCACCCTAGCTACAGTACACTGCACAGACACTGCTATATTGCCCACCAACAAGTACGCTAGCAAAAAGGAGAGTGACCCCTGACTTATTTGACTTTGGTGCTTCTCCGTTGCCAGCAGAATGGAAGGCTAGAATTATCAAGAAACTCACCCAGAGAGACCAAGTGTTTTCTTTAAAAGAATGGGACGTGGGGTGTGTCCAGGGTGCAGAACATCACATGCACCTGCATGATGACCAGCCATTTTGAGAGAGATCCTGACGCCTTGCCCCAGCAGACATAGATGATGTGAGGAGACACCTGCAGGAAATGCTCACTGCTGGCGTGATACAAGAATCAAGGAGCCCAGATGCCTCTCCCATTGTGGTTGTGCGTAAGAAGAATGGGTCTGTGAGGATGTGTGTTGATTATCGAACCATGAACCAGCAGACCATCCCAGATCAATGCACCATGCCCCGCATACAAGATGCCCTGGATTGCTTGAATGGGAGCAAATGGTTCTCGGTATTGGATCTTTGCAGAGGATATTACCAAATTCCAATGGCCCTGGAGGACCGTGAGAAAACAGCCTTCATTTGTCCTTTGGGGGTTCTATGAATTCCTGAGAATGCCACAGGGGATTTCAGGCACCCGGGCCACCTTTCAGTGACTGATGGAATGTGCGATGGGAGATGTGAACTTGCTGGAATGTCTAGTATACCTAGATGATGTCATTGTGTTCAGATGCACATTAGAGGAGCATGAGACCCGACTGTTTAAAGTTCTGGACCGATTGGAAGACTTTGGCCTCATCCTGTCCATTGACAAGTGCCATATTTTCAGACCTCCATGAAGTATGTGGGGCACATAGTATCTGCAGTAGGGATAGAGACTGATCCCAGTAAGGTTGAGTCACTGACTACTTGGTCATAGCCCCATAACTTGAAAGAACTACAACATTTTCTGTGGTTCTGTGGCTACTACCTCTGGTTCATAAAAGACTATTCAAAGGTGATTCGCCTGCTCCTGAATCTTACCCAGGGTTACCCCCCCTACCAACCATAAATACAAGAAAGGGGCTGTCAAAGAACCGGAGAAAGTGTACTTCCACACAGGTATACCCTTTGGGCCCCGCTGGACAACCAAATGTAAAGCAGCCTTCCACGAATTCATATACCAGCTTACCCATGACCCCATCCTCGCCTATGCTGACCCTACCAAGCCCTATGTGCTGCACATGGATGCTAGTCTGTAGGGCCTAATAGCTGTGCTGTATCAAGATCATGAGGATGGTTTGAGATCAGTGGCTTTCGCCAGTAGGAGCTTGACCCTATCAGAGCAAAACTACCCTGTGCACAAGCTGGGGTTTCTTGCACTAAAATGGGCCATCATTGACCAGTTTCATGAATACCTCTATGGGGTAAAGATATTGGTGAAGACCAACAATAACCCATTAGCCTATGTACAGTCTTCAACTAAGTTAGATGCCACTGGGCACTAGTGGCTTTCCACCTTATCAAGCTGTGATCATGCTGCTGGATACAGACCAGAACTGAACCATACTGATGCTGACACCTTGTCAAGAAGGCCCGCTTCCAAGAGTGACTGGGTCAGGCTGTCTGAACCTGATATCTGAGCATTGCACCAAAAGTTTGACAGAGATGAACAGATATCTGTAGACACAGTTGACTGTTTAGTAGATTGCTTGGGCCCTCCTGATACCTGCATACCGGCTGCCTATTGCCATTTCTCTGCTCTAGATATAAGTGCACTACCTCAACTTGACAATGACAGTATTCGGTGGGCTCAATCCCAAGATCCTATGATTCAACCCACACTTGATGCCCTGCGTGTGGGAAAAGATGTGTCTAAGTTACTTTCCCCTGACTTTTGAACTGCTCTATTGTTTAAAGAAGGCCCACGTTTGAAGTTACTTAATCAGTTGTTATACAGAGAGACAGTGGATCGTAGTGGTCAAGTAGACAAGCAACAATTGGTCCTGCCTATGGCCTTTAAAGATTTGGTACTGAGGTCCCTCCATAATCACATGGGGCACCTAGGTATTGACAGGACCCTCAACCTAGTATGATCTTGATTCTACTGGCCCAAGATGGGGGCCGATGTTGAGCACCATGTAAAGACCTGTAGTTGTTGCCTCCAAAGAAAAGCCCTGCCTCAGAGGGATGACCCCCCCTTGTCAATATCACTACCAGCACCCTCATGGAACTGGTCTGCATAGATTTTTTGTGTTTAGAATCTGATCAACAGAATATTGGCAATATGTTAGTGGTTACAGATCATTTCACATGGTATGCACAAGCTTTTCCAACTAATGATCAAAAGGCCTCTACCGTGGCCAAGGTGCTAGTGGAAACATTCTTTGTCCACTATGGTGCCCCCCAGTAGATCCATTCTGACCAAGACAGAGACTTTGAGAGTTGGCTAATCAAAGAAATGCTCTCTCTATGGGGGTGTGGAAGTCAAGAATCACCCCTTATCACCCGCAGGGGGACCCTCAACAAGAATGTTTTAACTGCACCCTTCTAGACATGCTGGGTACTCTCCATCCAAAAGACAAGCATAAATGGAGCCAGCAGATTAGCACCTTGGTACGCGTACAATTGCACCAAGAATTACGCCACTAGGTTCTCCCCCTACCATCTCATGTCTGAGAGGGATTCCTGACTGCCAGTTGATGTCTGCATTGGGGTCTCTCCAGACAGGGTCCAGGCCGAAAACTACCTGCAGTATGTACAGAAACTGAAAGGTCAATTGAACTGTGCATATTAAATGGCCCAGACAATGGCCACCAAGAGAAATCTCGCCAACAAAGAGAGGCACGATAAGAAAGTAAAGGTTAAAGAGCTACTGTCCGGAGACCGTGTGTTGTTATGCAATTTGGGACTACATAGCAAGCACAAAATTGCTGATAGGAGGCACCATCTTCCTCACATAGTAGTTGGAAAGTTGGATGATCTACCAGTGTATAAGGAACGCCCAGAGAATAACTCCAAAGCTGTCAAGACCATGCACCGTAACCACTTGCTGCCTATCAGCCAAGTTATTATTGATGCTGAGCCAGTAGACATTGCCTCCCCTGGGCAGGTGACACGTGCTGCTGCAAAAAAGAGACAGAGTCAACCTACCCCATTGGTTACAGATTTATGGCTTCCCCCACAGCAGGTCCAGAATGATAGTGACTGTCAGTCCACTTCTGATGATAGTGAGTGTGACAATGCCTATTACCCATCCTATGAATTGAGTCAGCTGTTCGGGGTAACCTTATGACTAATTGTGGGGATGAAGTTGGGTCTTCTGGACTGCCTAACCCCCCAGCTTCATCCTTGGAACCAATGATCCCTGAAAGTGAAGTGCAAAGTATTATGTCTGAGGCTGCGGACACCTTGTGTTTTGTGGAACTGTGTGAATTGCCCGAAGAAGGGGCTGATGGTCTGAGTCTCTCTGGTGACACACCAGAACTTGAAGAACAGTATGAGACTGCTGACAGCCCCTTTCAGTGCAACAAAGTCTAATTGTGTCTGAACCTTCTCAAAATGAGCCAAGTGTTGTGGAACCAGAGCCTACAGAACAAGGAGCTGACAGTGCTCCAAGTTTGGACATACCCATCCATGCTGAGGCACCCCTCATAAGTGATGAATGCTCCAAGACTAGTGCTGAAAGTACCAAGACTGTGGTTGTTCCCCCCAGAAAGACTGGCCAAGCTGTCAAGCCAGTATTGCGCTTCAGTTATGATTCTCCTGGGAAGCCAGTAGATTTGCCTCTCAGTGTGGTTCACAAAGGTGTTTATGTTTCTCAGAGCTCACTACCCAAACTGAGCTTAAGGGTCAATTCCAGGTTGATTGTTCTTCCTTCTCAGTATGGTGCCCATGCCCCATCCAGCCCCAAGTTAGCTGATAGGGAAGGGCCCCCCTCTTACACTGTTTAATGTACAAGAAGCTATTACATGACTCAGTATTGTGATGTTCAAAGTATGCTAATCATTGTGAAATCAGTATTACCTGTATCAAACATGCATAAGTATTGTCATTATCGATATAGTATTGTGAAGTACAGTGAATATATTTAATAAAGTAATAAGTTTTATGTTAACTGATGCATAATGGTACAGACTTGACGCGGAAGCCAAGTTTTCTCCAGGTAGGGAAGGGTGTAGCCTCCTACTAATGGGGGTTCCCAAAAAGTCTTCCTTGAGCTTGCCTAAATGCTCACAGCCAGGCTGGTGTCCTGCATTTTAGCAGTTTAAACATTATTGCCAGAGAGTGTCTGTATAGCCTTTGTGTACTGTCTCTTTAAGAGCTGCCTAAATTGCAGTTATAATTAATCTTGGAGGGGGCTGAGTGTTTCTATGCTCGAATCCTGCCTGGGTTGCCAAATAATCGCTCCGTTCTGCCGTCGCTATTAGTACAGAGGAAGCTCTATTAGAAGATGTACTTGTTTGCTGATAATTTCTTAGAATCATAATAATATTGCAGTTTGTCTAATCTGCCTTCTTTGCAGCATGGACATTTCTATTTGTCTCCATCATCTTGGTCCTGGACTGCTGAAATAGGCCAATCAGTACCTTTGGGGACTCTAAAATGCAACCTGTCCCCAGGGACTTTGTGGGAGCAAAATTCTGGAGGAATTGTAGTTTTGGGCTTTTGGGACCTAAATGAACCTGGAAGGGGAGTCCTTGTTGTGACTGACAGACAAATCAGCCAACCAAACCTTTTGTATACTGGGGAAAGTCCCAGATTGCTTGCAGTTTTGATCAGATCTGAGTTGGGAAGTGAAGGAGTAACAGCTCGAGATAATCGAGCAGCAATCCTGTGTGGATTAGCATGGGAGAACTGTGAAAGGGCTGAGTTTTGGCCTGCCTGTCTGCCTGCTGATCCTGAGAGGGAAAATAGAGTTGATTAGGACTGAATCCGAGGTTGTGAGAACGATTTAAGCCACTGGACTGTGAGCAGGCTTTAACCTGAAGAAGATCGAAGATTTGCTTAATGCGATCAGCCTGTCAGGTTTTCCAGCCACCTCTGAACTCCCGGTTGGTGTACAGACTCTGTTATTGCGACTGGATAGCAATCTGCCTGGTACAGTAAAATTTCTTTCATGTAAATGAGCTGTGTGCTGTTAGTGGGTCATAATTTGGTTCCTCACTGTGTGCTGAACTGTGTTCTGCTAGCTGGAGGCTGCATCCAGCTCCCACGGACTGAATCTGTACCCATCTCCATTTGGCCTGGGCCTTTCCACACTGGCCAGCCAGAATACCTGCTACACAGAGAAAGTCAATGCCGAGAGACCTCCCTGGGGATCAGCCCCCTGCTCAATGCCTTGAACAGGAACGATGCCTCGGTGATTTGTGTAGGCTCTGCATCTCCTGGCACTCCAGCTCAACAACCTGCAGTCTCAATTTCGTCCTGCTTGTGTCCTGTATTGGGTATCTTGAGTACGTATGAGGGTAGCTCCCTGCAACAGCAGCTAAATCTAAAGTGTTGTCATCGATTGTCTTGTTGGCTTTTCTTTCATAAACTGAGCCCTCCGGCTCTAGATTACAAATAGTGCGAGTTGTGCATGTTGCTTTCTTCCATCACAGGGCCCCAACCAGCTGTGATGCTGGCCTATCCCGGGCAATGTTCCTGGCTTGCTCACCATCTTCCTACCTGGGTACCCAGAGTGTGTGACTGTGTAGAGACTCTGAAGTGCATGCATAACTGTCTGATTGATACAGCCTTTAAAAGAATCAACCTGACTATGCCCCTCCCTTGTTTAAGTCTCTTGAATAAATCAGGTCTAACTCTTTTTGCATTTAACCTGACTGTGGTTCCAGTTTGTGCCGAATATACTATACTGTTGCTATTTGCTGTGCATAGCCTTGTTTTACAGGGGGTCACCAGGGTTGAGCTAGAGGAACCAGCCCTGGTGGTAAGTGCAAACAGGGTGGGTAATTGTATGGTGAATAAGGATTATTGTGATAGTGATTATTGTGTATTGCTCAGGCCACTAGAAGGGAAAGAGGGAGGTTACAGTGTCCCGGAGGGCTGTGCTCAGGTTAGCGTAACCACTAACATCCCTGACCTCTGAGTGGAGGCACCTGTTTCAGTACCCAGGCCCCTTAACCTGCTACTAGCCATGCAGACAGGGGTAGTAGCCCTTTTGATAGTGCCACCTAGGGGTTACATATATTTTTACATTGGGGTAAGCAATAGGAAAAGGAAATGGCCACTAGACACGAGGGTGTCTAGTAGTCCCCCCTCCCGATCGCTGGCAACAATGTAAAAAAAAATATATATTTTTTTAATAAATCCCTGGTGCCTAGTAGTCCCCCCTCCTCCTCCCCCCATGATCACCAGACCCAGGGTAAAAAAATATATATTTTATTTAAATATTTAAATCCGTGGGGCTGGATTCAAAAAAAGTCACAGATTATGTAGTTGCAGAAAAATGGCTTTCAGCACTGTGGAAATTTAGTTGCGGAATAGTCATAAAGAAAAGTTCTGTAATTGCTGAAAATCGCAAAACAGGCGAGTTGTGAAGTTCTGCAAGTGTTGAAAATCTGAAAATTTTTTTCCGCAGCTGTGAAAATATTAAAGGTACAGCAGACAGAACAATAGCAAGTGCTCCATATTAGGTGGAGCAGGAGATTTCCACAGTCTTGCAAAAACTGCAGCAGAACCAGCACTCCCATCGAGGCAAGCAGCCAGACCCACAACTGGGACCATGGTAGCACCACCTGTACCAGCAGGACCTTGCACTCACTGACAATAGTATCTGTTGGTTGTGTCTCTCTTTGAGGTGTCTATTCCCTCCTGCATCTATAGCATATACTTCTGGCTTCTCCACCTCTGCCTCTACTGCCTGTGGGACTCCTTTATGTGCTGCACTGGGACCTATGGTTGTGGTTTGCTGTCTTCCAATGGAAATGTGTGCTATTTGTGTTGTAACAACTGACACTACTATAGAGCCCGCAGGTTTACAATTGCTGGTGCCTGAACCACCACTATAATTCTATCCCAGTTCTTAGTAAACTGCTTTTTGCTCAGGGTGAGTTATACCTCACTCTCTGTAGTGCGACATGTGCACAACATTCTTTCTGCAACTGTGTAAAAATAGTGGCTGAGAATAGCCTTAAAGGGGATAAACCATACTTTTCAATGGCTTTTTTTTTGCTCAGAAACTTCCATAGCTGCACTTTGTTCTGCAATCCACACTGTTTTTTTCCCACAGCTGTGGAAGTTTTGTGTATACCACTTAGTGCAATTACCCCTTTTTTTAACAACTGTACAACTTTTGGGGACTTGCAAATTTTTTTCACCTTCCAAATGGTTTGAAAATTCAGCCCCCGGGATTAATTAAAAATATACAGTATATATTTTTTACATTGTAGTGGAACTACTAGACACCAGGGCCCAGATATTCAGAAATGTGCCAAAGACAGGCCCAAGTCCAGCACAACGCAAATACAATGCACCATGGTGCAACTGGAGCCATATTCAGAGGTTGCACAGGCTGAACAGCACCAGCGCAAGATGGCTGAATATGGCAGAGTTGCGCTATAGTGCAGATAGGGTTGTGCCATGGCACAAACAGAGGTGCGCCATGGTGCGAACAGAGATGCCCCAGTGCAACCGTGGCAGCGTAGAGCAGCACAGCACCAAAGGGGGGCAGGGCACAGAGAACAGACCCAGGGACAGAGCCATGGAAGCAAAGTGACAGCAGCCACAGGAAGCCTCCACTAGCAGGGCACAGCAGGGCACACACAGGCACCCAGACACTGGACCCCAGAACACAACAGTGGCATGGATAGCAGGTGATAGGAGGTGCCAAAGGCCAATGGAGGGCCACCAAGGGAGCCCTCCACCCCCCCGGCAGGCTGCTGGCCATGACCCCCTACCACAAAACCATAGCAGGCCACACCCAGGACCATGCAGCCAAGTGCATACACATGCCACACAGGCATACAGGGAGCACACACAGTGGGCACTGAATGGGCCAGGACGCAGGCAGCATGGCAAACCACATGGGACAGGCTGCACAACACCAAGCAGAGGACCCCACTATAGTGTGCAGACAGTACCCAAACAATGACCATGCCTGTGTGCCACCACCATGCACACACCTGCCACACACCCCTGACTGCAACCCCATGGGCACCCTTATGTCAGCCACTGACCCAGAAGATAGACACCACCACAGTGTGACACACCACAGCACACAGCAGGGAACCACGGAAGCACAACACGTGCCCCCCTCACATGCACAGAACACGGACAGACACTGGGCCACTGCAGAATGGCTCCTCACACCACCTGCAAAGCAGACCCAGACACAGGCAGGTATGTCAGAATTTATATGAAACAACTAGTTACAAAAATAACAGTGGCTGGGAAAAGGTAGGTACAGTGAGGGAAGGGGACAGGGAATAGGGACTGTACAGTGGGAGGGGGGACTGTAGGGGAAGGTGCAACAGGGGAATCAGGAGAAAATAACAGCAACATCAACATTAGCGACGGCCCCATCTGGCCTCCCCAGCAAGCCGTCGCTCTCTCCACTCCTTTGCCATCATGTGCCACATGGCAACCACGACCTCCAAAATGCTTGAGCACACCAGCAATGTCTGCCGCATGAGCCTGCTGAGCATCCTTCTTGGCAGCCTCCATGCTGGATGCCAGACACCTATAGCAAGGGACAGGACAGGTGATTAGTACAATGGACCAAGGCACCATGCCCACCCACAGTGCGCATTGGGTTGTGGGACCACACAACACTGGAGGGCCCGGAACGGACAGCAGCACAGGGGGTGGGCCAATGCCAGCCAGCAACATGGAGCACCACGATGTTGCACAAGAGGTGGTCCCCACCGCACAACGGCCACATGATTGCACAGTGACAGCCACATGGCACACTGCACCAGTAACACCTCAGCAACAATGGTGGCAGCCAGGTGCATACCACCCCACCCCACCCCACCAACAGCCGGCACATGTGTCCAATGGATGCACCACAGTGGCATGCATCACGCACAGTGCGAGACACACAGCTACCATGGCACATGGCACAGGTGGCCATGCCCACACCCACTCCCCACTGCTACCCCCCAAGTGCAGTGAGAATGGCCATGACAGTGCTTACCTGCCCCCTGCGGTGCTGCTTGTGCAGGTCCTCCACCATCAGGTTGTGCCACCTGGGCACATGCCGCTGCAGCCCTGGCCCACCTGCAGTCGTCCAGCCCTGGGAATGGAAAGAAGACAGGTGCACATCAGTAACCGACCATAGCAGCTTCCCCTTCCCACAGCCCTCAGTGCACAGGATGTGCCCCTGCCCGACATGTTCCGCACGCCAGCGCAGCTGCATCACAATGCAAGTGGCAGCTGGCAGTGCCACTCCATGATGTGCACGCTGACAGTGTACCCCACCGCAGGGCTTGCCAGGCAGCAAAGCCAACACCACAGTACAGCACCAGGGCAGACATGCAATATGGGATGACTTACCTGGCTGTGGCACTGCACCACGCCTGACACATGCCTGAAGCCTCTGATGATGATCAGGATCCCTTCACATTAGGTCACCATACCAGTACCTACATAGTTCAGCCATCCTGGGCACCCCGGTCCTCCTCTCCAGACTGGCAGAGATATCCTGACACACACTGCCCCTGGCCTGCTGCAAGGGCACCTGGCCAAACAGCTGTGGGCTGTGGGGCTCCACACAAGCCACCAGGCTGACCACATCCACATCTGCCCAGTTATAGGCATGGCATTTGATACCCTGCACAACAGCACTGGATCTAGTTCAGCAGCAAAAATGGCGAGAGCAGGCACACATGTTCACCACAGGTGCTGGATGCGCAATGCGCGAGAGAATGTGCAGTGCCCACCCATCACACTGTGCTGGAAATGCACAGTGGGCATGGCCAGGTGGGGTCACGGAGGTCTGACCTATGGGTCAGAGGTCACCCGCCAGTGCGCAGTGCACATGTGCGCGATAGGGCACGTTACCCCATGCACAACCATGTGCATAACTGGCCATGAGCAACATGCACAATGTCACTGCATTGCACTGTCCTCACATGGAGCATTATTGACTCCATGATAGCATGACACGCATGTGACTGCGGGCCCGTGCACCATGCATGCATGGGCATAGTGCCATGGCTTGCTCTGGTGCAGTCCCATTGTGCAAGGCGCAATTTCTCAATATTCAGATGCCACATGCAAATGAGCTCATCAGCCAATGAGTGGTGCAGTGGGGTGGATTAGCATGTCATTACTGTTGCACACAACTTCATTTGCATGTTTTGCACTTCGTATGCACCACGGATAGCACAGGCCATGTACCATTATTGCAAACTTGATAGGGAAGTGGTGTATGCCGCAGCAGCACACTGGAAGCAGACAGCACTGCAGGGTGGGACACACCAGGGTATTGCTACCACTGACACACTGTGCTGTCCATGTCCACAGGAGGCAACATGTCAGAACAAAAGGAAGGCAAGGAGCAGGGGCCTGCACAGAAGCACAGGCCCAACTTCACGAAGAGTGAGTCAGATGCTTTGTTCAAGGTCTACCTTGACAGGGAGGCCCTGCTGAGCTGTGCCATGGGCACATCACAGGCCTGGACTGGTGCATGGGAGGAGGTGGCATCCTATGTGAACCAGCATGGCAGCCACCAGCAGTCAGCACAGGAGTGCTGCAAAATGGTCTGGGCTGACAGGTGGCACATAAAGGAGAAGGTGGCAGCCATCAGAGCATCCCATAATGCTACCAGAGGAGGGCCAATGGATGCACCCACACTGACACCAACGGAGGAGTTGGTGGCAGCCACCATCCGCCACACCATGGTGGAGGGTGTGCCTGAAGGAGGATTCCAGGTGGGTGGCAGCCTATCACTGCATGGTATGTATGTCAGACATGCACAGCTGGTGGCCCAGAGGGTGAGTACATGGGCATGCTGGCATGCATGCAGCTGTCCTACATGTCAGGTGTACATGTGAGCACCGATGTGCATGCCATGCTGCAGGACAAATGCAGTGGCAGTGTACATGGGGGGCACATGTGGGCATTGCATCACTGATACGCCATCCTTCTCTTGATGCACCAGCACACCTCCGTGCAGAGGATGGGGCACCAGCAGCAGCGGCACCCATGGATACCAGTATGGCCCTGGAGGATGAACCATCTACATTCACCAGCATCTGGGGGCCAAACAGGCTGCAGCTTAGCACCGCAGTGCCTGTGGATGTTCTAGGCCTAGGGTTGGATGAGGTCCCAGATGTGATCCTGCAGGATGCCAGCCTTGGTGTTCTGTGTGCAGAGTCACAGATTGGGGCAGGGTCCGATTCCGGTGATGACTCCGACACCTCCTGGACACCATGGGCTACATTGTGGGTGTATCGCCCCTGCTGGCATCACAGTCAGGTACCACACCCAGTGCAATGCCAGTGGCGGCACAGCTGCCTGCCACCATTGTGTGTGTGGCAGTGTGCATTGCCATGGATGTGCCCTGAGGTGGTGGCGGTGGTGCAGCCGTGCAGGTGCAGGGTGGCATACAGCAGCCAGATGGGTGATGGAAGCAGGCTGCAGGTGCCACCAGGCAGCTGGACACAGGGTCCACTGCCGGTGTGCCTGCTGTGCCCATTCCCCTGCTGACATGACTGTGCAGCATCCACAGGAGAGGGGGGCTGTGCAACGTGGCAGGTCACCCCCAGATGAACGGCATCCCACCCGGGAACCCCAGGATGCCGACTGTCTGGCTGAGCACACCTGTCTGCTGCCGGTGTCTGTTCAGCAACAGGTGCTGCTCACCACAGGGGTGTGTGCACTGTGTGTGGAGCTGCACCAGTTAGCTGAGCAGCAGGAAAGGGGCACTGCGCAGATCCTGGAGGGGATGCAACGCATGCAGGAGGCCACACCTGCATTCTTGGATCGCATTGCCAGTGCAATTGCTGATGGCTTTGTGTTTCTGGCTGCCACCGGGTGTGGCCATGCAAAGGAGACCCCCGCAATGTGCTGTCCACCCCACGGACCCGGCATCAGGTAACCCCAACACAGTCAATGCTGGGCTCACATGTAGGCATCCCAGGCATGCCCGGGGCTGGCCTTTTTGGGTGCTTGCACACCCCTGTAAGGACATGGTCGCGGTCCTGCGCTTCCACCCCTGGGGGCTATTACACCGCAGATGCACAGGCCTGTGGCTGCTGATCGCCCTGAAGGTGGCCACCCCATGGCTGTGGTGGCTATGGTACCATACAGCGGCCCTGATCTGCCAGCTGCCCTGACCGATGTCTGTAGCTGCTGCCCTGTGCGCACATGGGAGATGTGTGTGTGTGTGTGCCTTACCACTGGTGGTGCGCCTCTGTGTCGTGCCACACACTGCCTGTGTGTGTGCATGCCCAGCTGCTGGACAGCGTGGCGTGGGTGTGATGAGGGCAGTCTAGCACCGGTTGCACCTGTGCATCGGTGCAATGTATCTGATCCATGCCACATTCCAATGCCTGGGTTGGTGGGTGCATGTGTGAGAGTGTGTGTGTGTGTGTGTGTGTGTGTGTGTGTGTGTGTGTGTGTGTTGCTGTGTGTGGTTGTGTGCCACTGACTCCCCTACCCCTGCATCATGCCTCTGTGTGTGCATGCCCTTCGCCATGTACGTCCTTGCATGTGTGCGGTACTTTTCTGTGTAGCCCATGCATGTGTACCACACCACCTACCTATGTTCACCAAAGTGTTCCTGTGTGACAGTGTCATGGTGGTGTTGTGCCTGCTGCTGCTGTCGGGGGTCCCTCCACCCAGGTGGTGACTGTCCACCACCCTCCGGCCCATTGTCTCTGTCATTCCCACTAATGTTGCCCTCATCAGCCTCAACAGCTATCCCATGGTCAATGGCCATTTTGTGCAGTATGCAGCAGGCCAGGAATAGACCACAGGCTTTGGAGGAGCTGTACTGTAGGGCACCGCCAGACCTGTCTAGGCAACAAAATCATGCCTTTAGCATGCCAAAGATGTGCTCAATGATGTTGCGCATGATGGCGTGTGCCTCACTGTACCGTTCTTCTGCTGGGGACAATGGGCAACAGTATGGGGTGAGAAGTCAGGGCCTCAGCAGGTATGCACTGTCACCTGTGTAGAGAATGACATGGTTAGCCCTCTGCTATTCTGTGCTGCACCCCTTGCCTGTCCCTGGTGCCCACACCACCATGCACACCCTGCCAACCCCCATCCCCAGGTCTGCTCTGCCCATCACCCCTTGCCAATGACATACTCACATACTAGGTGGCCTGTGGGGATGTCCCCATGTTCAAACCTGTGGCACAGTGCAGAGCTGTGCCAGTTGAATGCTTCATGTGCACTCCCAGGGTGTGTGATGCAGACATTGATGACGCACCCTATGGCATCGCACACTACCTGGCAATTGATGCTCGGGCTCCCCTTCCTGTTGATATATGCCATTCCTTCAGGGCCATGTGGCATGCTGATGCCCACATGGGTGCAATCAATGGCCCCAATCATGCCAGGCACGTGTGCCACCCTGGGGAATTCCTGCATAATTGCTGTTGATTTGATGAATTCCAAAGCACATGGCAGCAGAGCAGTGAGGAACTGTGTGAGGAGGCGGGAGGTGGCCGCTGGGTGATTCCTATTGTGTCCTCGGTTGGTCATTGGAAAGTGCCTGTGGTGAGCAGGCACATGACGGTGGTCACCTTGGTCTCCATGGACATGGCGTGGCTCTGTCTGGTAGGTGCCTGCATCTCCTCACTGCACAGCTTGCAGAGCTGCCTCAGAATGGCTCTGTTCAGGTGGTACTGGCCCACGATCTGGGTGTCAATATAGTTCTCAAAGATGATGCAGGCACAGTACCACCTGTGTCAGGCATACCACCGACGGACCCTTCGTTGGGCCATGTAGCTGTTCCTCCTGCCTCCTCTACACCCCTCATTACCACCTCCATTAAGAAGGGTGCACTCTCCATCTCTCCTGCTGTTTACTGTCCCCCTGGGTGGCTGGCTGCTGGCTGTGTGCCACACTAGTACACTGGTTGTGTGTCTGTATGTGAGTGTGTGTGTGTCTCTCGCTCTCTCTGCCCCTCTATCCCTCTTCCACGCCACCTCTCTGTCCCTCTCCCTCTGTGTCTGTTCTCGTGTCTATCTGTCTGTCTCTCTCTCTCTCTCTCCCCCCCTCTCTCTCTCACTCTCCCTCTTGGTGCAACTGCTGTCTGTGTGTTTGTGCCCTGTTTTCACAGGAACAAGTATGGTCAGTGCAATTTCGATTTGCTCCACTCTTGTGCCATGGTTTGACGGTTGAATATTCCATTGCACTGGATATTCAGTGAAATGCTCCATGCAATTGCACTGCACACATTATAGTTGCACATTGGTGCAATGGCTATTGCACTGTACAATGGCTCTTGTTGAATATCGCTCCTTGGCACAGTTTCGTACTTCAGTTGCACCATGCGCAACTGCTCTGAATATCTGGGCCCAGGGATTTAAATAATATTTTTTTTTTACATTGGGGCCAGCGATCGGTGGGGGGGGACCACTATACACCAAGGATTTGGTGGATTCACCAATTGTAACCTCTCCTTGCTTTAGGGGTTTTTGAACTAAAAAAAAACAAAAGCAAGGTGTAGTTACAAATGGCAAATTCTCATTAAACGTAGCAACTTTACAAACTGATTAGCATAGGTGAATTTGGCGACATCTCCAAAAATTCACTAGCAAAGTAAACTTTTGCTGCATCTCTATGCCCGAGCACCAGGTTGCTGTCCCACAGGGACAGGAGGGAGAGGGATCACCTGCAGCATCATTGTCATGAGACACTGTGTGGTCATGCAGCATGTCATGCACTCATGTATGGATCATTCAGGAGATAGGGTGTGCATCATAGTGGCACTGTGATGAGGCCAATATGTCCTGAGTGCCCATATGGGGGGGAGTGGTTTTCCCACTATTGTGTGGTGCGTAGTTCTGTCCATGCCAGGGGGGATTGCATGGCAGTCCAGCTGTCACAGGACAGATGGTGACGGGTGGGCTGGGTACATGCAATAGTGGTACATGTCCTCGGAGGCATCAGTCAGCCCCTCTGCCCTGGAGGGGCAGAGTTCATGTGTGGGGCCCCCATTCTGGGGGTGGGATTCATGTGTGTGTCTCCCACCCCGGGGGTGGCATTCATAGGAGCACAGAGTGATCTGGGGGGCCAGGATGGGGCGTGTGCTTAGGGCTCTGTGGTGGGTCAGTGTCAGGGTGGGTGCAGGTGCATAGGTGTCACTGTGCATTGTGCGCCAGCAGCATTACAACCTCCTGGCAGTGTGCCCCCAGACATGAGGAGGTGTGTGTGTGCCCTGATGGTGTGACTATACTTTTGCCTTGTTCCCCCACATGGTCTATGGTCCCTGGATGGCCCCAGGCCCAGCTACCCCAATGTGCCCTCCTGCATTTCACAGAGTGCCAGTGGACTCCGATCACTAAGATGTGGAGCCTGCCCCTGACTCCTGCATTCTTGTTCAGCTGGCAGATGCCTCAATGTCAGTGCCCTTCATGGGTGTCACAGAGCCTGTAAGGCTAGCAGGTGGCAGCTGGTGTGGTCTGGTACTCTGTGCCATGGCGACCATGGCATGTGCCAGTGGCTGTAGGGTGGTGGCCTGCGGCTGTGCCCCGTGCCCTGTTTGTCCAGCTGGCAGGCTCTGGACTGCCACATCCTGGCCTGCTAGAGGGATGGCATGACTGGCTATGCCAGTCCAGGATAGCAAATGGTTTGCTATCTGGTCCAGGTGGTCTCTAATTCATTTGTGTGTGCAACGCAACCTATGCACCACTGTGGTCAGGTCCCAAAGGACATTGGTGTTGTCTCACTGGGCCTAGAGGCAGTGCCATTCCAGCTGCCACAATTAAGGGTAGTAGGTTCGCTAGATGGACCAGGGTGCCATCATGCACACCCCACAGTTTGTGTGTGCTGAGAGACCCTTGTCCCAACTGTCAGCATGCCTTTGCTGGATAGCACATTGGCTTTTTATGTCCCCAGGTCATGTGTGTGGGATGGGATGTCTGCCTGCATGGCTGTGCATGCAGGACTGTGTTGGCTGCTCCTCAGGACCCTGTCCCATGGCACTGGATGGCCAACTGTGTGATGGCAGTGGGGTTGGTTCGGGTGGGGGGCATTTGCTGACTCCTGTTAGGTGTCTGGTCCAGGTCCTGCATGGCCTCCGACATTCCCAACAGGGTCTCGGAGTTGGTGTCTTCCATGGTACCTATAACCTGTGCCATGTCCTGGGTACCCTGCACTGTACCTGTAGATGACAGAACACTGGCTGGTTATGTACAGGTGCCTTGGCAGGTATTGACATATGTTCATCTAGCTGCGATGAGGACTACATACCTGTGATGTCTGCATGTCCCCCTGTGTATCCTCCTCCACGGCCATTGCCAGTGGCACATGGGTGCTAACCACAGTCACCTGATCTACAGGGTGCAAGACAGGACTGCTAATTATGCTTTTCAGTCGGATATCTCCCACCCTGTATCCCTCGTAGTGAGCCACATACATGACAGGGTATAGTTGCCCTCCATTTCCACGTGTTGGCTGACTTCAGTGAGGGTGTCAGCCACCATTCTCTCAATGGGTGACAGTGTTGGCACCTGCATGGGTGTTCCCCTGCCTGTGCCACACTGTCCCATTCCATGGTGGCAAGCTTTCACTTCATGACCAACTGGAGGATAAGCCACTTGTGCTTCACTGCTACAAGTGTCTGTGCCTCCAGACTGACCATGTTGATGGCAGCCTGCATGTTAAGTGATATCCTGGCATTGACCTCCACCAGGATCTTCAGGGACTCCATGCCATACAGCACCCCATAGTTGTCTCAGATATCTAAGACCATGGCTGCCACGTTGCCACCTGTGAAGTTGCTGAACCAGGCCGTGGTGGTAACCGCCCGACATCTGCCTTCAATGGCCCTCAGTCCACCCTGGCCATAACATACAGCCTCTTTTGGGGGTGCATCTGGCAGGGATCCAGCACTTCCATCTCCATGTCCCACAGTTGAGTGCTGCTCCATCATGGCACTCGTTTTGTCTGCAGAGGGCAGTGCACATGCCCATATATGGTGGTGTCAATGGATGAGGATGCATATGTTTGGGATGCCTTGTTGTCACTGAACATTGAGCACCTCTGTTTTCCCCACCTTTGCCTTACCTACTGCTTGGTGTGGTTTTGTGAATGCCTTGTGTTTTTTCAGCCGGCTGGGACACATAGCTGTGTGTCCCCACTACATTGCATTTCTGTGCAGATTGCTCACTTTTGTGAATAGGGCCCAATATTTGTATAACATTTGTATATCAAATAGCTAAAAAAACATCATATAATAATAAAAAATAAATAACAAGGAATAAATCACCATAATAACAGCAAAACCTTGGATACATTTTACATTTTATGGTGCATTGTGTGTACATATTTTTCTTTTGATCAACAATTGCATCCAGGAAATAAACACATTTTATAATTAAAATTGGGTCTTGTCCAGCAAATAATTGGTCAAGTTGCTTAACTGTGAGATTCATTGAGTGAGAAAAAAGGACAAAAGAAAGTGTTCTAAGCCTCAGTTCCTCTTGGGTTGTGTCCAAATCAAGCTCCACTACAATGCCCATCCTGCCTCTACCCCCATCAGCCTCTTCAAAAGTTATATTGAATCAGACAGCCTCACAGATGCACACCAATAGAGAAAGTGCCTCACTTATTATGTCAATCGTAAAGGGGAAGCACACTCAGGAAAATACACTGTGGTTTAAACAATAACTGCTAGACATCTGGATATACATTCATGATTTGAAGGTATCTTCATGATAAACATAGGCAGTGACCTGCTGAAGGCAATCAGTGAATCAGGTTTCACTCATGCCCCTTGTTTTGCACATGTACTAAATATGGTGGTGGGTCATGTGTCTAACAGACATTTACAGTTAAAAGAAAAACTCGACACTGTATGGTACATCCGAGATATTTCCATTACTCCTCAAAACATGCTGAGCTCCTCCACCATTATAGTACCAACAGAAGCACAATATTCCTTTGCATTACTTAATTAGAGATAAAACCATGTCTTTTATATGGTGGTGAGTCTCGTGGAAAACTTGTGTTCTGGGCTACACAATTTGTTGATGTGACCTTGAGGCGATATCAGTCACAGGTGCAGTCTTCTGTTCTGCAAAATCAAGTTCTAGTTCTGCAACCACAAGACCAGGCCAGTACAAATTTTGGTATTGAACCAGTGACCCTTAGAGGGGTCATTACCAAGATGAGCCTACTTGAGTGCTACAAACACCGTTATTTATGATGTTTCACAGAAACCCAACAAAGCAAGGCTGGAGTTGGTGCCATGGGGCACTGGTAGTGGGGGCAAGAATGACAGCAATGATGATGGGGAGGAACTAGTGTGGATACCACTAGGTTATCTGAGTAATCGGAGCAGCTGGTGGTAATACTCATTTAAAAAGTGGCAGAGATGTTTTTGATACAACTTGCAGGCAGGTATGACAGCATCAGATTCAGCATGCAGTTTGCGATTGCAGCACTAACTGATCCCACATATAAAGATGTGTTCATTCTCCATGGGCCCATAGACTATGTCAAACAGAAGCTATTGCATATGCTTCTAGTGGGGCAGAAAAGACAGCTTGATGAAACCATCCAGATTCTGGATTTGAGATATACTGCAAAGATATGTTCATTCTCCCTGGGACACATAGACTATAGTAAACAGAAACTTACTTTGGAGCAGCAAAGGCAGCACAAAGAAACCAACAAAAATGTGCATACACAGTCTCCTGGTTGTATTTCGACTTCTACACTTCTGCTGACTTCACAGGCTGCCTGTGCCATGTGGCAGGAGGACAATCACAAAGACTTGGAAACTAATGATTCTGAGGCAACCAAGGACATATGTGAGCTTTTAATACTAAATGCCATCACCACTCAGACATTTTGGAAGAAGACTCAGGCCTGTTACTAAGCTATATGATGCAGGCATATCAAGCATAGCCACTGACTAGCAGAAATAGTGATCCAAACAGTTTGTGGCAAGACTGGCAAGTCATTTGACCTGCACTGGCTAAAGTGGTTTGTACTGTATTTTGTTTGATTCACTCCAGGGCTGGGAAGACTGTTCTGCAAGAAATCAACCCCCACCCACATCCAGCACTTACCCATGAACTTGAATAAATAAAGACTCAGCTGTGAGTGTCCAATTCCATGTCCATGTTTAAATGCAGTGTGAAAATATTGGTGTTTCACTTTCCACTCTGCAACTTGCTGACTTAACATGAGTGCCACCTGCTTCTCAGTTCCTCTTCAACTTTTATTTTCCTTACCTCCAGTGGCATCCTAAACTTCTTAGTGGCATTGGGGACTTACAGTCTGGGCCAGGAACATCTGATTTGCCAGCCACATGACTGCCTGATAGTACCAAAATTATGAGTGAAGTCTTGTGACTAAGATTTAAATCTTTCATGAGATTAACAGCTAATAGAGGCTTTGTCTTTACTGCTATTGACTTACTGCTCATGTGATCATGGGGTATATTAGAGCATGTGTGTTATCAAAAGAAGTAAGAGAAAAATAGGTTAAAGGAGCCTATACAACCCTCACCCAGGACCCCCTCTCCACTAACAAACTAGCAGGAGAACAGGGTGAACTGAATCCCAACCCTGCTGATTTCTGAGGAGGTACACTGGAATGGAGTGCACTGCCAATTTCCAAGCTGCTGCCACTTTCGAAAGCCAAAGCATTAATACATGGACCACACAAATAGAAAGAAACACTGCTCAAATTATAAGGCCCCTACTGCAAGGCAGCTACCGAAACACTTCATTTAAATATCATAGCTGACACAGCCAACAAGCATGGCTACTACCCCAGCACCTCGACTCACTTTGAGCCTTGTTAGGGGTGGAGCTTCACCACAGAGTTCATCCATTATAATCTGAACATTTAAAGATACACAGCTGAAATCACCCAGTGACAACATAACATATTATATATATATATATATATATATATATATATATATATATATTCTAAGCACAAAACAACAATCACCAAAATTTAAAAATTCATCTTATTTCAGATTCTGAAAAAGGATATATAAAGTGTTCATTTTACCATCCCTCACACAAGTAGCCACATTTCAAATCAAGTAGCCAAAAGGGCTAGTATGGCAAATGAATGGTAAAAAGATTAGTACAGATTAAATATATGAAGCCACTGATTTGAAATTTGTGTGGAGCCCCCACAGAAAACACTGGTGAGAAAAGCAAGGTGTGATTGCAACATGTGGTATGCAATCTGGGTGGGGGGACAACAAGATTATGTGTATCGAATCTTGCTGTCACCCTTTTGCCTACGCATTTTTTTACAGAGTACTTTCATAAGTTTCACAGGTGTTACAGAGCTTTGTTTAGACCAAAGTCCCTTTTAGCTTGCTAATAGCAGTAGTATCCCAATATGTTATTTATAATAAGGTGTATGTCTAGTTTTGATTTAAAGCTGTTCATACTACCACTGACCACTACCTCCAATGGGAGTTCATTACAAATTTTGGTTACTCTTACAGAGAACCACTGCTTCCTTTTGGTGGATCTACAGTAAATGTCTCTAATTCAAGTTGCAGGGAGTGTGATCTAGTATTATAGTGCAGATTTCTGTATTCCAGCACCAAGGGTTCCCACAACTGTAAGTGCTCTGTAAATCTGACACATGCCACCCTCAGCCATCTGACAGTAGCAGCCACAGACACTGCCAGCTATTTCTCGAAAGTTCTGTGATATTTCTAGAGAAATCTCTTGCTTTCTGCATTTCCACAGTAGGACCAGCAGAGAGAAACTCTAGTAATTTCACAACATTTCTGGAAATAGCTGGCAATGTCTGTGGCTTATATTGTAAATTCCAAGGAATACAGTCCCAGGATGTTGAGTCTTGTTTAGTAGTACTCTTTGTTTTAGCCCTAAAGTGGGTGAACTCTCCTGAAGATGACCCCTGGATGCCAACCCCGCAAGCCAAGAGAAGGAACTGTAGCTCCAGCAAAAGTTGGAAGGACAGAAGCCTGGAACAAATTCACTGCCACAGCAAGAGCGAAGCATCTGATGAACAAAAAACACCAGTATGGCAGGCCTCCTTGCCAGCAACAGATATCTTCCATTTTCCACTGACTCATGGCAGAACAAAATGCCGCCCAACCACCAGCAGGACACACAACCTAACTCAAAATAGCAGCCAGACCCTGCTTAACCTTCAACTTCTGGACCAGCACCAGAATCTGGAAAAGCAAACCTCTTGCACCTCTAGCCCATAGGGGAACAGACCCAAAGTGTTAGCTTTGCAAGCTGCAGAGTCCAGATAAGCACCAACTCATCTCCCCCCGAGCAGGTAGTGTATGTAGTATGCATTGTTTTCATGTGTCTGGTAAGGAAGGGACTGAGGAACAAGCTTCCAGGTTTGCCACAAGAAACTCTTGATGTAGTATCAGTTAAGGTACAATAAACAGATATCCCCTGACAGAAGGCGTCCTGTTGCTTTGCTGCCCCCCCACCCTGCCTCCATACTTCAAGTCTAATCTTGTAAAAGACTACCTAAGCTGATTCACTACCTTATGCTTAAGTTACTTTCTCTGACTTTAGGGCAATTCTACACTGATGCCAGGTCTGGAACTAATTTAATATTTCCTAATTGGTTTGTGTACTTCTTTATGTCAGCCTGATATGTGAGATATCCCTTGCTAGGAACAGGGGATTCAGAGGACACCACAAATTACCCCGGTACAGGACTCTCTCCATGCACATGATGCTATTTTATATTCAGAGGTGCTATTTCACGACACTGAGCGGCTCCTCTATTTTGCTGCCTCTGACCTACTGGCTGTCCCTCCTGACTTGTGCTGTTCCCACACTGGCCATCTCACAATGCTACGGGCACTTCACATAGGCTTTCAGTACAACTAAGAGTGTGCACAGAAACATAGAAACATAGAATTTGATGGCAGATAAGGACCGCTTGGCCCACCTAGTCTGCCCATTTTCCTACCTAACAGATAAGCTGCAGATCCTAGTTAACCAACAGCTTACTTCCTTCTACCTCCCACTAGGACTGCCTTATGTCTGTCCCATGCATTCTTGAATTCCCCCACTGTTCTTGACTCCACGACCTCCTCAGGGAGGCTGTTCCATGCATCCACAACCCCTCTGTGAAAAATACTTCCCTCACATTACCTCTGGAGCCGTCCCTCTCTATCTTCAAATTGTGCCCCCTTGTTCTTACACATCTCTTTTTCTGAAAGATGCTACCCTCTTGGACTTTGTTGATTCCCCTTGAGGTACTTGAAAGTTTCTATCATGTCCCCTCTCTCCCTTCTTTCCTCAAGGGTATTCATATTAAGCTCCTTTAGTCTTTCTTCGTATGTCTTCTGGTGCAGACCCTGCACCATTTTGGTTGCCCTCCTCTGGACAGCCTCCATTCTGTCTATGTCTTTGTGGAGATGGGGTCTCCAGAACTGCACACAGTACTCCAGATGGGGTCTCACCAACTGTCTGTACAGAGGGATAACAACTTCATGTTTTCTACTATTGATGCCGCTTCCTATGCATCCCAGTATCCCCCCAGCCTTCCTTACTGCCTTCTCACATTGCTTGCCCACCTTTAGGACATCTGATATAATTACCCCCAGGTCCCTTTCCATTTTTACTGTTGTCACTATCTCACCCCCCATTGTGTACGCTTCCCCTGGGTTTTGTTTCCCAGGTGCATTACCTTGCACTTCTTTGTATTGAATCTGAGCTGCCATACATTTGATCATTCCTCCAACCTTGCCAAGTCCCTTCTCATCCTTTCCACTCCATCTTGTGTATCAACCCTGTTGCAGATCTTTGTGTCGTCTGCAAAGAGACATACTTTTCCTTCCAGTTGCTCTGCAATGTCACTTATAAAGACATTAAAAAGGACCGGTCCCAGTACTGAACCCTGTGGTACCCCACTAGTAACCCTCCTTTCTTCACTGTGTATTCCATTTACTACTACCCTTTGCGTCCTGTTGTCTAGCCAATTTTATATCCAGGCTACCACCTTGGGACCCACTCCAGGGCTGGCTAACTTGTGTATTAATCTTTTGCTTGGGACTGTATCAAATGCCTTGCTAAAATCTAAGTAGGCCATGTCCATAGTCCCTCCCTGGTCTACTACTTTGGTCACCCAGTAAAAGAAATCTATTAGATTCGTCTAACATGAGCTTCCCATCATGAATCCATGCTGCCTTGGGTCCTGTGCCCCACTGGCCTCTAGGTACTCAACAATTCTTTCCTTCAGAAGTGATTCCATCATTTTCCCTACCACTGAGGTCAAACTAACTGGTCTGTAGTTTCCTGCCTCTGTCCTGCTCCCACTTTTGTGAAGAGGAATCATATCTGGCCTCCTCCAGTCCTCGGGTACCACCCCATCCTCCCATGATTTGTTAAAGAGAGTAGTCAGCAGTGTCACTAGTTCTGCCCTTAGTTCTTTTAGAATTCTTGGGTGAATCCTATCAGGCCCCATTGCTTTGTCCACCTTCAATTTTATTAGTTCTTTCAGAACCCTTTCTTCTGTAAATGGACTGGTATCGACCCCCGTCTTCAGAGTGTGTCTCTTGTTTGGTTTAGGTACCTCCCCCCTCCTCTTCCTTTGTCAATACTGAGCAGAAATATTCATTCAGTATCCCTGCTTTTTCACTGTCACCCTCTACCCACATTCCCTCCCCTTTATTAAGCCTCAGTATCCCTCCTTTGGTCTTTCTTCGCTCCCTAATGTACCTATAAAAAGGTCTTATCCCCCTTCTTAACAGAATTGGCTATCTTTTCCTCAGTTTGGGCCTTTGCTATTCTGACTGCCTTCCCAGCCTCTTTCTGCTTTAACTGATAAAGTTCTCTGTCCTGTTCCTTCTGTGTTTCCTTATATTTCCTGAATGCTATCCTTTTCTCCTTAACCTTCCCTGCCACCTCTTTTGAGAACCATAGCGGTATTTTCCTTCGTTGTGTTTTGATTTGCTTTACACAAAGGCTTGTTGCCTCTGTGATGGCTGTTTTGATTACTCCCCATTGTTTCTCCACCCCTCCTTCTTGCCTGTTTGCTAGTGATTTTCTGAGGCACTCTCTCATTTTCCCAAAGTCAGCCCTCCTAAAGTCCAATACTCTTGCTTTTGTATGGCTTGATTGTATGACTGTGTTTATTGTGAACCACACTGTTTGGTGGTCATTTGTTCCCAGATGGCTACCCACTTTTAAATCTGAGATTCTTTCTCCGTCCCCATTTGGGAGTACCAGGTCTAAGATTGCTCCCTCCCGAGTGGGTTCCAATACTAGCTGTCTGAGGCATGCCCCCTGTAGGGCATCAAGAATGACCCTGCTCTTGGATGCCTGCAGCAAAGGTGCTCCAGTTAACATCTCGCATATTCAGTCCCCATCAACAATATCTCCCCTTTTTCTGCCATTCTAAGGAAGCCTTCTATCATTTCCTTGTCCATTCCTCTCCCTGAGATGGGGTCTGTATACAACTCCCATGTGGATTGTGGTGCCATTTCCTGTCTCCAGGGTGACCCAGAGTGCCTCATCTGCTCCCTGTTTACTCTTTAGTTCTGTTGCTTTGATCACTTCCTTTACATAGAGAGCTACTCCTCCTCCTCTTTTACCCTCCCTGTCCCTCCTGTAGATTGTGTATCCTGATATGTTGACATCCCAGTCATGGTTCTCTGTGTACCATGTTTCTGTGACTGCCACAATATCCAGGCAACCCTCTTCCATCAAGGCCACTAATTCAGGGAGCTTGTTACACTGACTACTGGCATTGGTACTCATCACCCTCCACTTTCTGATAGCCTTACCCCTTTTAGCGCCATTCCTGTCCTTACTGCCTTTGCCTTTTTTTACATTTACCTCTGTTCTGCTCCCTAATAACTTCTCTACCTTGGTGTTTAACTCACTAATTACCATGTTTTGTGGGGGAGGCTGGATTTCCTGCTCCTTTTCAGTGCCTCCCTTAGCTGGTTTAAATGCTTGCCAATGAAGCATTTAAACCTCTCACCTAGGATTTGGTTCCCCCTGGACAGATGCAGACCATCGCACCAGTATGGTCTACATCCTCCAGGTGGCTCCCCAGTCCCCAAAGAAGCCAAAACCCTGAGCTCCACACCAGTTTTTCAACCACTCATTGAATTCCTGGTGAGGAGTGCCCTAGCATCACCCTTGCTATAGACAGGCAGCACCTCCGAGAAGGTTACTGTATGCACTACTTGTCTAAGGCCCTTCCCCAACTCTACAAACTCTTCTTGCACTGCTATGATCCCATTCCTAGCCAGTTAATTTGTCCCTAGGTGGACAATGACATCCAGCTCCCTCCCTCATGCAGCTCCTCCCACGATTCTGAGGATTCGCTTCCTGTCCCTCCATGCCTTGGCGCCAGGAAGGCACCTTACCTCCCTCTCCCCTTCCTCCCCCATGTCTACACCCCTAATGATTGAGTCCCCCACCAGAAGTTGTTTTCTTCCCCTGTGGGGTCCCATGCCACCCTCCTGTGGGTCTCCTTTGTGAAGGTTCCCAGCATCCTCCTTGGTCTTCACTGCAGGTGCCTCCATAGAGGAACCACTATCCACCAGAAGAGTGAATGAATTGAGGAGAGGTACAGCTGGAGGGATGCAACTCTGTTCCACCACCCTCTCCCTCCCTGAGCCCACGGTGGTCCAGCCTCTCCTCTTTCTTGGCAACCTATGAGGTAGTGGCATTGGCCCTGGTGGTCCCTGGGTGAGGGAGAAGGGTTCACGAATCCTAGCCAGGTCAACCTGGAGACGGGCAACCTCCTCTCTCAGACCAGAGAGGTGCTTGCAAGTAGGGCAGCATCACAGCCTCCAGAATGTCTCCTGTAACACTGCCACCCCACACCCATTGCACTGCACCACTCCTATCATGTCTTATTTTGTGTCCCCTCTACTGTTTCTCTTTATGCTTACTCTCTCCTCTCCTTACAACTCTCACCCTTCCTCTTCTGGGACAGAAACTTCCTATCTTCTTCAGTAGCCTCCTTCTTCCTTGCTCAATGTCAGACCACCAGCAGCTGGGGGGGGGGAGTGAGCTACTTTTTTCCTTTAGGGTTGACAAAACCAGTGTTTCTCTATGATCCTTCCCTTCCTACTGCCAAACAGGAAGTTCCTGTTGACAGTCAAATCCAATGGCTATAAAAGTAGAACTGGCTTAGGGTGGCTGGGCGGAGGGGTGGGATGGAGGGCAATTAGTAAGAAAAAAGGCTAGCAACAGGAAGTTGTAATTTGAGTCACCTGCCTTTATAGTGTCTAAGCCAGACCCCCAATTAAGATCTCTTTCCTCCTACTGGTTTAGCAAAGTCAGCTGATACAGTACCCTTCCCTGCACAGAACACACACTGACTTTCTTTCTTTTTTTAACCCTAAATAAGACCCCTTCTACTTCTAATAAAGTATCTGTCTACTTAATCTCACCAGACACTGACTCCTGCTGAGATATACATTTTAAATTAATAAGAAAATGTAGCTTCTTTTAGTTAACTGCTTTCTGCTCTACAAGCAAGGCTAGCAACAGGAAGTTGTAATTTGAGTCATCTGCTTTTATAGTGTCTAAGCCACACTCCCAATTAAGCTCTCTTTCCTCCTACTGGTTTAGCAAAGTCAGCTGATACAGTTCCCTTCCCAGCATAGAACACATACTGACTTTCTTTCTTTTCTTTCTTTTTTTACCCTAAATAAGACTCCTTCTACTTCTAATAAAGTATTTGTCTACTTAATCTCAGCAGACACTGACTCCTGCTGAGATATAAGTTTTAAATTAATAAGAAAATGTAGCTTCTTTTAGTTAGCTGCTTTCTGCTCTACAAGCAAGGCTAGCAACAGGAAGTTGTAATTTGAGTCACCTGCTTTTATAGTGTCTAAGCCACACCCCCAATTAAGCTCTCTTTTTTCCTTCTAGTTTAGCTAAGTCAGCTGATGCAGTACCCTTCCCAGCACAGAACACTCACTGACTTTCTTTCTTTTCTTTCTTTTTTTAACCCTAAATAAGACCCCTTCGACTTCTAATAAAGTATCTGTCTACTTAATCTCAACAGACATTGACTCCTGCTGAGATATGAGTTTTAAATTAATAAGAAAATGTAGCTTCTTTTAGTTAGCTGCTTTCTGCTCTACAAGCAAGGCTAGCAACAGCTAGTAGCACAGTAACTTAAAACATTTCCTGCCTCCTTCAGTGTCTCCAGAGCTTAGCCTATTCATGGCTTCTGCCCTCCACTTCCACAACTACATAGACTGGCTCCACTCTAATGTCAGTTTGCACAATTGAGAGGGAAACTCTCAACTTTCCAATGTAGGTGTTTTGCATGGTGCAGGTTGCCACCTCTCTACTGTAGTGCACTGCCTCCTCCCACCTCCTGTTTGCGCACTAGAAAGGGTAATTCTTAAGCATGTCCTGGGATGATCTTGCCTATCACAGGCCACAGCTCCAACTCCCTGTTGCTCACCCAACCCGACCCCCAGCTCACACTCACACATTCGAGAGGGGAGCTTTTTGAGTAGCCCTTGTGACTGCTCACTTGATGTCAGTCAGCAGCATCCCTGGTATCTGGTGTACCCTCTTCTGCTGTGTCCTCCTGCCCCTCAGCCAACACCCATTCAAGAAGCCCCTGCATCCGACATACATGAGGTTAATCAGATGCACTAATAGTCAACTATGTAAAATCCTTCCAGTGGCCTGCTCACATGATCAAGAACAACTTCCCCATACAGAAAATACTGTCTGGAAGTCCCCACAACACCAGTGATTCCCTTACCTGACTGTCACATTAGCTGCAGGTATCACAGCAGCACTACGTAGCAGCCTCTCTAAATGCTAAGTGCCCCGTCCCAACCATCACCAGTCACTGCTCAGACCCCTATCTCACCCCATAATCATGTCCTAACCATATGAATGACAGGTCAGGGGTAGTCCACAAATGAACACAGCACCCCCTTGCTTAATTGTCAAAGATATGCAGGCTTCATATTGCTGCACTTTCAGAGGACCTATATGTGCTAGAACATCTAATATCACCTGCTGCATCAGGTGAACCCTATATTCCCCCCAGTCAGCTACATTAAGTGGCTCAGAGAGACAGCATAACTACACCTTTGGTCTCACATAACCACCTTGCCAATGTGGATGGACCACTTATACCAGGCCCATGGATCCCCTGGCCCCTCTACCCACTGCTATGGGGGGCTGGGTCATGGGCTACATTCGGGGAGCTGCACATCACCTAGATGTACTGGAAATCTCACCTAATGTGGCAGATGGGTCAGACCACAAACAGCACCCCTATGACCTCAGAGAGACCTCTCCTTCTCCACCTAAGAAATTAAGGAGGAATAAGAAAGGCCCCAGAAGGCAATAGTTTTGAACCTATCTACCTGTAGGTGACTGGATCAGGTAGCATTTGGCTACATCCCCCTCATTAGCAACAAGATGACAGCTGCAATCTCCAACCGGGAGAAAATGAAATAATCCCCATGCTTTTCCTCCAGTTAGTTAACTGGTGATAAATCCCCTCAACACCTCCCCACACTGTGTGCACCATGATGTCCCTAGGCTTCCATAACAATGGATGACAATACCTCCATCCTGCCCTTACTTCACACAGAACCTGGTAATACCTCTGTGACCACATCATTTTCACTGTTACAAGGTTCTGAGTTGGGTTCACATCCCTATTGTACTCTTTGGTATCTTACTGATGCACCCCCAGGAGCATCAGTAGATAGCCTTGAGATTCTGCTAGGACCCCAGCATGCACTACAGTGCTCCAGATTGGTAT
This sequence comes from Neoceratodus forsteri, assembly GCA_016271365.2. Taxonomy (NCBI): domain Eukaryota; kingdom Metazoa; phylum Chordata; order Ceratodontiformes; family Ceratodontidae; genus Neoceratodus; species Neoceratodus forsteri. Next base: position 584,503,630 of record CM028131.1, read on the forward strand.
GTCAATGTATATAGTTTTTACCTGTTTACTATTCTTGCACCTACAAACACCTGATTATAACTTGTTCTTGTGTGTAATCACACTGCTTGTAAGTGACAGGCATGGCACTCCATCTCTGCATCTCTATGGCCCACCTGCTGATAGCCTGGGAAAGGTGCACCGGAGCTACTTAGGACTGATGATGCCAAACAGAAATGCCACTGCCTTCTCTGCATAGGGTAGCCATTTGACTCATACTTTTCTAAAGTATGCAGACTTTGGCTTATTTTTTTTCCCTATATAGGTGTTAATTTTCCTTTTTGGTGGGCTGGGTGGCTAGTTTCACCTTGTCCCATCAGTAGCTTTGTCCCTTACTCCCCTCTGGTGACCGGAAACTTATATATCCCATGGATTTCCCCCATGGAGGGGCCGGAAAGAGAAGGCCATCCTCCCCCATTCAGAGCACAATCTAGATGGTCCTTGATCATGAATGGAGTGTGTGGGCCAACGACTTGATGGACAGGGCTTCATGAGCCCGTCCTTCGGGTTTTCTTCCTGAATTTCCTCCCCTGGCTCCTTAAATGATGTGTAATGAGCACCATGTGCATGCTTCATCTCCATGGATTTATGGCCCCAATGCTCTGTCACAAAGCTGCCCTCCTCAGTGGTGACTAGTGAGCACCTCCACCCAGATTTCTCCAGGTGGCAATTAATCACGGAGCAATGCACTCCCGCCTCCCCAACAGGAGAGAGCAGTCTGATGGGCACTTGATCCTCCCTCCCCCATTTGGCCTCCAAACAACTCGCCTCAATTCTGGAATGTGGTTCACCGGCATGGGAAAAGATAAGGTGCTGATGGCTCCTCGTCCCTCTTTTCCACTGGTCCAGCTCTGACTATGGCTGATTTAAGGTTGCACAGTTGTAATGTTTGTGGGATGAACTCCCCTGTGAAGAGAAAGCAAGTGCTAACTCATTTATAAAAACTCCACACCTAGGTGGCCCTCATACAAGAGACCAAACTTGTATCATCATATGCTACTAAGCTCCAGCACTACTGGGTGGGCCTTAAAGTCCATGCCTCAGCTACAGCAAAAATGAAACAGGGAGTCTCAATACTGATACACAAAGCAATGCATTGGAAAATAATTGCTCAGGAGACAGACACCAATGGGAGATGGGTCATGGGGACCTTTATACTAGTTCAAGCCCCTGCTCATTGGAAATATAGATACTCCCAATGAGGGCTCCCTATCTTTTTTCTATTGGCTTGCAGAGCAGATTTCCAATTTATCGAAGCACATGACCCAGTTCTTATAGGTGCAGATTTTAACCTTACCCTGGCCCACACCTTAGATCACAGCCATGGCTGTATGGAATCTTATGCAAAAGTGGTCCAAGCACTCAAGCTTTGGCTCCAGGATCAGCGTTGATGGATGTCAGACCTCTACATCATTCACAAAGATGGGATTACACATGCTGGTCAGCAACACATGAGTAGGCTAGATCTGTATAAACATCCCTACAGCTGTTACCCATGGTCATGTAGGTCTCAATACAGCCCTTCCCCACATCTGATCATGCATCAGCACAACTAGACATCATCTGGGGGTCAGTAACTCAAACATCCCCATCCTGCTGCATTGACCTCTTATTATTGTATAATCACCACATTGTGTCAAGGATAAAGGGAAAGATCAATGCTTATTTCGCGAATCAGTAATGACAATGAAACATCATGTCAATACAGTGCACTCCTCTTATAACAGACACTGTTATACAGTAACAGGCAATCGGTTATAGCAGACAAAAACTGATTTCCCAAACCAAATATAGCAAATCCAGTACATTTTTCTCTGGTTCTAATGGACAGAAACATTGCTTATAAAGACACTTTGAAACTTTGATGGGCATTTGTAGTGCTTTTTTTCAAGTGGGGCGGGCAGTGCATAGGCAATAAGGAGATTTGGCAAATGTAGAACTTAGATGGAGAAGCTACAGAGATTACATTTTTAACGGCATAATTCTCCACAAGCTGCATACACTTTTTTAGTTAAGTAATTATACTGACAGGAAATTATTCTATATTTGAATGAAACCCTTATATAACTATTGCTTTTGTTCTTCCTGTCCTAGATCCCCAACATCCAGCCACTTGAGATACTAGATTCTTACCTTCTGCAATAAACTTCCTTAAAAAAAAGTCATGTTCCCTGAAAATTGAATAAATAAATACAGAATATAGAAACATATATGCTAGGCAGGATTCTGAGTAATCTATGAAGTTTTATAATAGGTTTTCATTTACTCTGAGCCCATACTAAGAGTAAATTAATCCCCACGCTAGGCACTTGGGTTAAATCCGAATACTGACACTGTAGTGCAGCATGAGGGGGTGCTGCAGTCCTGAGGTGTCATCTTTCAGAAGAGATGTTAAACTGAGGTCCTATCTGCCTGTTCTGGTGGTAGTTCATTTAGATGTTAAAGAACCCATGACACTTCTTGCAAAGAGTAGAGGAATTTTTTATTCAAGATTTTCAAACAAAAAAATACAGAAATGTATTATAGCATACTAAATCATTACAAAAACCAGAAGGAAAAAATGTTCAGCAGACAAGAATGTCAAATTCATAGCAAAAACATCCCCACCCAACATACCCCACCCCCAGTAGAAGAGTAGGGGAATTTTTTTTATTTAAGAATTGCAAACAAAAATACAGAAACATATTACAACACACAAAATCCTAATGAAAATAAACAAATCCCTATCCAGCATGTTCAGAATTAGCAAACAAAAGGACAGAAAAGTATTACATCATACAAACTCAAAAGTGCCAATGAAATTTAACAACGGAACAACATATCATGAAAAAAAATCAAGCAATAGGAACTTTGGAGTCTGTTACCCATGGAAGATTCCACCACGCCTGAAAAATCCAGGTAGCAGGATGATTTTTCACATCATGGTGAAAGAGCAGTTTAATATCCCAAGTAATTTTTTCAACTAGGTCGGAAAGTGTTATTGATTTTTGTTGCAGGGTAAACCAGCAGCAAGAGTTCCAAATGTACCACTTAACTACTGTAAGGATAACCTTCAATGTGGAGGAATCCCAAGCCTGCCAAGAGGAATCAAAAGAACCATACAGCAAAACTTCTAATGATATAGTGCGAAAAAGGGACGTTTTCCACATGGTTGCCAAAATGGACCAAAAATGTATTATATAAGAACAGGAAAAACATAAATGATATGTTGTTTCCAGTTGATTGACACATAGCGCCCTAAAACAATACCTTTCAGAAAGCTGTTTATGCTTCTGGTGTTCCTTAACATTTATATGATTATAGCAACTGAGCCAATGAAAGTCCCACATTTTCTCAGGGATTCTGGGGTTATTTAAAAACTGAAGTAAAGCTGGTATCAAAGTGGGAGGACATGAGGGGAAAGAAATCAGCTCTCTGAATGTAGTAGAAATGATTTGCTTATACAAAAATTTCCTGTATTGCCCAAGTACAATAGCAGCTGTTAATTTCCAACTCATAAGTTTGACAAAAACATCTCTAATGTACAAAGGACAGACATTAGAGTAACGAAGCACTCGAAGGGAGGCCTTTTCCCATTGTGACAGCCAAGGACTACAAGTAAAGACATATAAAGTGATCCAAGCCCTGTTGACGTGAGTCAAAACAGGGTAAAGATTGACAACTATATAGAACACATAGAAAAAAACCACTGGGTTAACCATACTCAGGCCACCCTGAGATTTCAGTAAATACAAAATATTTCTCTTTAAAGAATTTAATCTGCTGGCCCACACTGCCTGAAAAAACACACTAAGCAAATAAACTTCTAAAGAACGAGGGTGGGGAAACAACCAGCAAATATGTCTAAAAATTGGCGAAATAAATGTTTTAACAAGGAAAATGCATTTCAGCTTACCCATATGCCAAGAGTTCCATTTTTTTAGCTATCTGTTGATCTTGGGAAAGTTTAGAAGTCCAATTTAAAATGCCTAAATCTTGGTATCCAAATTGGACACCTAAAATGGTGATAGGTGCTAGGGCAAGGAAATCCCTGCAACTGAAGTAAAGGGGAATTGTGGTCTGCCAAATTGGCATCCTACACATTTGGACATATTGAAGGAAGTACCTGATAATGAACCAAAAGACTAATAAATAGTCACTGCCTGATAAGCAGAGATTGCATCGCCTACTAACATAGTAAGATCATCCGCATAAGCTAATGCAATATAAGGGAGAGGATAAGTGTCCACCTGGACGTGAGGCAGTGAAGGTGCGGAGTTCAAAGCCCACAGCACTGGGTTAATACTAAAAACATAAAGGAGTGGACTAAGAGGGCAACCTTGTCTAACCCCACGTTTCACAGGAATCAGAAGGCCTACCCAACCATTAATAAGTGGGGATACTGTAGCTACGGCATAAAGAGATTTTAATCAAGGAATGAATGAGTCTGGTACACCATAAATTGAGAGCACTGTCCACAAATAGTCATGTCCAATAGCGTCAAAATCTTGCTTCTGATCCAACGATAGCCAGAACCCCGACAATCCCTCTCTGTTGTCACGTTCAATAAGTTCACATAAAAGGAGAAGATGATCACTCATCTTCCTCTCAGGTATAGAACAGGTATGAGTGGGGGAAATAAGATGGATAGCCACCTGCAACAGTCTAGTGTGTAGAATTTTGGCAATAATTTTGAAATCAGTATTTAAAAGACTAATCAGTCTCCAATTTATTAAATCAGTTCTATCACCTATTTTGTAGAAAAAGACTAAGAGACCTCGAGCCATGTCCAAAGGAACTGAAGCTGTGTTCAACAAAAAGGTGAAAACTACAGCCAATTCCTTAGACAGCAATGGCCCAAGAAGCTTATACAGCTCTGAAGTGAACCCATCCAAGCCTGTAACTTTATTATTGGGCAAGGACTGTATTGCATGTTCCACTTCAGCAGCTGAAATATCAGCTGTTAGTTCTGTCATTAGGAAGGCAGGACACACATGGACAAAAAAAAAGGGGACAATAATGTATCAAAATCAATAGCAGAGCTAGAATGATGAGAAAAAAGAGAAGAAACATGTTGAGTCACTATACGGAAGATGTTCTACCTATCAGTATAGACACACCCATCCGAGTCTGTGAGACAGTCCATCACCTTACATTTAACAGTATTTGAGAAATGTAAATAAGGGCACAGCACTGCTGCCTTCCCCTTCATCCCAAAACTTTGATGTGTCTTTAAAGTTTCTGCCTGTTTTAAATGAAAGGCTTGCATGTCCGACTGAAGTAAATTCATTTGTTCCTTAAAATCATGAGTAGTAGTCCTGGACAAGGACTGCAGTTTTTGCAACTGTTTTCATTGATGAAGATACTGAAAATAAATATTGTAATGAAACTGTTTACTGTTTGATTGCAACAGCTTTCTCAAATCCAGTTTGACATCTGTCTACCAGAGGGCAGGAGAGTCAAACAGATCAAAAACAGAACATTTTTGTGACACAAAATATTTAAGATTTTGTATTAGAATGGCTCGGGATAGATAGGAGGAATTAAACTTCTAATACCCAGGACGCTGAGAAAATGTAACAGTGGATCCCAAACAAAGATGCAATAATTTATGGTCTGAAAATTCTATTTCTACAACCTTTATGGAAGAAACAGGTAAAAATGTGGAAATAAAAAAAAAAATTCTATTAGAGTAGCCAAGGTTCCCTTCTGAAATGTTGGATCAACAGTATGATGAGTAGTGAAATAAGAATCCTTCAAATGAGACTTGGAAACAATTTGCTTCATAGTAGACATATCACAATACTTTTTTTTTGTAGCAGATTGAGCACCTCTGTCATGTTTATCAAGGCCACAATTAAAATCTCCCCCCAGAATGATTGCCTGAGAAGACAATAAATAAGGTTGAATGGCTTGAAATAGAGTAACCCTATCAGCCTTGGTTTGTGGTGCGTAAACATTAATAAATCTGTAATAAAGGTTAGCAATTTTAGTATCAAGTATCAAAACATGTCCTGGAATCAAGTCAATCAATTTGATAAAATGCATTTGTAAACTAGATTTAAACAAAATCCCTACCCCAGATCAGGTATCCAGCCCAATAGACCAGTAGGAAGGCCCAGCATACCATTGCTTTGTAGCTTGTTCCAGTTCTGCAACCGTGTGCAGCCTAGTATCCTGTAAAAAGATAACCTGGAGGGAACTAGACAGGAAAAAGGATAAAGCTACACACTTCTTTTTATGACTCTTAATACTGTTCGCATTCAGTGAACCTCAGAGTAGGGAGGACATTCAAAAGGAGAAGAAAAAAAACACAAAACAATTCAAAGGGTATACTCAAGGGGGTTTTCTCCTAGTCCTCTGAGATCTACGGTGAGTAACAACAGGGGGAGCATGGGTTTCCATGTCTGAATGGAGATCCATCTGGGAAGACCACAGGGAGGAACTCTCCGAGTCAGCGTCAGAAAAATCAGAGGGTTGCAAGGCCGCATACTTGTTACTTAAAGGAAGCTCTGAAGATTTTGATACTTTGGGGGCAGTTTGTTTAGCCCTCTGGGATCTCCTAGAGGACTGTTTACTAACCTGGGAGGGCATACCCACAGAGGAGGATTCTTCCAAAATCAGTTCTGTAGACGGGGGCTGGACAACACCAGGAAAGGGTAACTGAGAGGGGGGAGTCCGGTAGTACAGTCAACGCTGTTGTGGCAGGAACTTCTAAAAGGGGGCATACCACAGGAATCTCAGACAGCCTGGGGGGAGAACTGAGTTCTTTGAGCCACTGCTATCAGCAATCTCTGTTCCTCTACATCAGCAGAGTCTGACTGATTGTGAGCAGCCCAGGTACAACTCTGATACGTATGATCCATTGAGTCACAGAGATTACACTTGGGTTCATTGAGACAATTGACACTGGTGTGTCCCTATTCCTGGCAAAGGTTACATTTGACCTGGTCACACAGGCTGCTTAAGTGAGTACAGGAGCCACATTTATAGCATGCCTTTGATTGACCTGCATAGAACAAGACACCTTGATCACGACCCCAAAAAAAACAATTTGGAAGATGATTAAGACCAGTATCTGTAACTTGAAGCATTACATGTACCTTCCACCCCCAGTCCATATATGCTCATCGTCAAAAATAGCCTCCATGGAACCTAAAACAGAACTCCTTTGCTTCAACAAATAAATCAAGTCAGAGACACCAACCCCTTCATTTCAAATTTTATATTCAGGCCTAGTAAGGGGAATAGCTTCAAAAGGAGCCCATAAAGGAGAGCTCTTCAAAGCATTAAATTGAGCCCCAAACCTCTGCAACCCTGAATTTAACTTAAGACTGCCATCAAATGCGGATTCCCCGGACACATGAATAAGGGAGTAGATTTTATTAGCAAAAAATTTCATGGAGCCCTTCAATAGGGTTTTAGCTACAAACCTTCTATCAGGAAACTCAGATAAACCCCCTTTATATAAAAGTCTTACAGCATTTTGACGTTTAGCTGGGTAAATGGGTTGATGAAAAAGTTAAGCATATGGTTTCTGCGTAGTGTTCTTTAATAAATTCAGTGGTGCATCAGGGGTTTTCATCGGGGTGTTTGAAGTGGAAGGAACAGGTGAGACTGGCTGTGGAAGATCTGGAGGGTTTAAGACATGAACAGGATTGCTAGAAAGTTGAAGTTCTGAGGAGAGGTGTAAGAGTGATTGAGTTCCAGGCTTAGAACAGGCAGAAGGAAGCTGTGGAGAAGGAGCAGGAATAGGAAGAGCAACAGGCATGTCCACTGCCGAGATGAAGTAGGTGAGGTAGCTATCGCAGTGGGACCAGAAACCCAGTGACCTGAAGTGGAGCGTATCCAATCAGTCGCTAAAAGTGTAGCTGAGATGTCTTTAGAAGACTGAACTGGAGAAGCATGGAGGGAACTGTCTTTATTTGAGAGTCCTAATCTTGAATCCAGTCCTAGTGTTCCTTCGAACTCTGACAAAGGGTGTAGCAACTCACCAGCTGGAGATTGAAGCACAGGCAAAGGTTGAGAATGAGGGGAACCCATAGAAAACAACAGCAGGATTCTCAACTACTGCAGAATGCAGCACAACAGATAAGTCCTTATTACTTGGCAAATTGCAAGTTTCTGTAGTAACAGCAGCAGTCTTCTGTGCCAAAAGCAAAGCATTTTGCAGTTCCTGACATCGGAGCGCATAACACTCCTCTTCAGCTCACAGTTGTAGTGCACTAGAGCGAATCTCAGGAGAGACTTCTGAAACAACAGTAGTAGTAGTATTAGAACCTTCATTCAGAACAGGATTCAAAACAGATGCAGCAGGAGAGACTTCCAGGGGGACAAAATCTGTAATAGGCAAAGATATAACATCTTTTCCAGTAGGCAAATCTGTAAAAGACACAGTCTCTAAATGAGAAGAAGCAGGGGGAAGAGACCAGTCCACCTGCCTCAGAAGCATCCATGAGCTCCTCCACCACCTCAGCAGCTGCCATCTTGGTCAGAAACCAAGATGACAAGGGTTCCCCAACAGGAGAGATGGGGAATTTCACCAGTGCCCTGGTCAAATTTCCCCCAATTCACTAAAAATGCCACCAACAGCTTAATCTTTTTCTAAGTCAGTTGGCATTCATCTGTATCCCCCTCCCCCGGGTCGTGCCTGAAAATAGGCAGAATTTGTCTAGTGCACTTACCTGGTCAACAAACAATAAATAAATAAATAAAAATGCTCACCCACATAGAAACACATAACATGGAGGTTCCATCTCCTCTGAAAATGATGGACACTGGATATAATGGACAAACATTGCATGCACAGATGCGTCCGTTATAACAGCCTTGCACTGTACTTTATAGGAGGCCTCTAAGGTCATCACAAGAGATTTAATAATAGGATGTACAGCACATCTGTGCAAAGAGAGAGAACAAGAACTAAGCACTCTTGAAGGCAGACTAAACACCAGAGAGGCACAACTTAAATCACAGCACAGAATGGATACATCATCACCTCTCACACACAAAGAAATTATACATCTTCTACTTGAAATCGATACGTTAGTCTCCAAGAAGGTGGAACTGGCCATACAATGACTCCACCAAAAATACTGGGAAAGTGAGGAGAGATTTAGTATTTTCCTGTTATGTACACTTAGAATGTAACAAGCCAAAAGGCATATTCCTGGCCTTGGGATACCAATGGTGAGTTAAATACACAGGAATTCCATATTAAGAACATTATGAAAGCTCTCTACAGACAAGTGTACAGCTCACCAATGTCTCTGGATAGACAGACCATAAATGCTTTCCTGAGTACTGTGGATCTGCCTAAATTCATGGTAGAACACACACAGGCACTAGAGGCTCCCTTAATAGAACAAGAGGTGAAAGTGGCCCTAAAAGATCAAAGCCTTAGAAGGCACACAGCAGAGATGGCTATCCGCTGAATTTTCTCAAACCCTATCAGCAACAATATGCTCAATCCTAACTCGACTCTATCAAGAGTCAGTCAACAGGGGTTCCTTTACATAGTCCCTTAGGACAACAACCATTTCAATGCTGCAAAAAAAGGGCAAAGACTCAACAAACCCAGTCCATTACTAACCAATCTCACTCACTTGGTTGATAGTAATGTCTTCACTAAAGCACTGGTGACCAGAATTGAGGTTCTCGTCCCATGACTGGTACACCTAACACAGGTAGGATTCATTCAAGGCCTTCACAATGCTTACCATATGCAAACTGTCATCAACCTCATACAAGTAGTGCAGATGACGTCCACTCCTACAGTCTCAGTAGCCATAGACTTTGAAAAAGCATTTGACTCAGTGGAATGGTGGTACCTCTACAGGGTACTGGGGCATCTGGGCTTTGGCCCCACACTTCTTGTAATATAAGCATGTAATATAATCTGGCCTAAAAGCCAGGGTGTTGACTAACTCTACCATTTTGGACCCCCTCCCACTGGAAAAAGGGACTCAACAATGGTGTCCCTTATCCCCACTTCTCTTTGTATTGGCCATAGAGATGCTTGCCATGGCCCTTCAGAGAGGCCTGTTGATTGGATACATCACTGTAGGCACAGAGACATTCAAAATGCTACTGTATGCAGATTATTTGCTCATGCTCACAGATAAAGTGAAGGAATCCATTGTTCAACTACTTAAGCTCCTATCCTCCTACACCCTTTCTCTGGGCTAAAAGTAAATAGCACAAAAAAACAAGGTTTTACCTCTAAATGACCTATGCATCCCCCAACAAGTACAACTGTGAGATCTGTAATGGGGCCATCAACACCACATTACTTATCTAGGGATTAAAATCTCCCCCAAAATCACAAAGCTTATTGACCTTAACCTCACCATGGTAGCACTTCAAGTGAGTGAATGAATTATGGCGATGACATTTTGAGCGATGTCAAGTGTGCGATAGCAATTACGATGATCATGAACGTATGGCAATGGTAATAACAGCGATACTGGATCCCCCCTCCTCAAGGTCCTACCACCTTCTTGTAGGTTATTTTAATAATGGAGGTGCAAGGGGTTTTGCCCCCCGCTGAAAAGCAATAGTTGCCATTATTGCGGTCACCATAATTACTGTCCCTGTTGTTGCCATCGCCGAAGTGTCCATCACTGTACTTGTCGTTGCCTTAATTCCATTGCTGAACTGACATGAAGCCCTTCACCCTCCTTGCAGATATCACTATGGAATTTGATCATTGGAAGCTGATATGCCTTTCAATGGTGGGTAAAATAAAAGCCATCAAAATGGTTACTGCCCCCAAGCAATTTACTACCCCTTACCATCTACTGATAAGGATTTCTAAGTCATGGTATGAACGCCTTGACTGCTTGGTGAGTGATTCCCTTTGAGAAGGTAAGCCTCCCCAGTAGAGTCGCTCCAAACTCCAATCCCACTGTTCAAAAGGAGGATGGGGATTGATATGAATTAAAGCATGCCATTGGGCATTGTTATGGCCCAGACAATCAGGAGCTTCAACACAACACATCATCAAACCCCTACTTCGGCAAATTCAGAGACCTCTAAGATGGGATGCATTTCCCCTGCAGGAGATCTCTACTCACCAGCACCCAAAGCAACCCAAATACTCTTAATCCTCAGACAAGCTCTGGCAACATGGAAAGATGTGCAAACAAGACTGCATATTCATATTTCATACCTGGTTCTCACACCCATGTGGAATAACCCAGCAATCATTGTAGGAGGCTATGTGGTTGGATTGGAAGGCTTGATGACCAAAGGTATTCACTACCTTTAAGACATTCTGAAATCAGGCTCCTTTGACCTGGATTAATTTCAGGCACTACAGAATAAATACCAACTCAACAAAACCAATTTCTGGTACTGCCTCCAGATTAGGAGCATGCTCGCCATACTTCTCCAACAGCCTAAAACCTCAGACACTCCCTCTCAAGCTTACCCACTACACCAGTATCTCAATCATTCTTAAGGAAGAGTCAGGATATCTACCAAACAATATGTGACAAAATCCCTGAACAAACTACCAGTGTGCAGCAGAAATGGTCTAACCTGCTGCCCCACCCAACAGATGAAGATGACTGGGTGAAATGCTGGTGGATAGTCCGCACAACCCTTCGAGGCTCCAGATCTTGACTAATGCAAAATAAAATACTCCATTTATGGTACTGTACCCCAATGGTTCTTCATGCAGCCAAGCTCACCCTGAATCCTCACTGCTGGAGATATGGAAAGCATAATGGGGATCTCCTCCACATACTCTGGCTGTGTCCAGGCCTAAAAGTCTTACACAGGAAAATGCATTTGTTTATTTATTTAGCTTTTGTTGACCAGGTAGGTACACTAGCAAGCTGTATTTCCATTTTCAGGTATGACCTGGGAGAGTACAGTGAAAATACAGTTTCAAACAAGGTACATAACAACAAGAGGGGCAATGTACAGAGTTACAAGAGAGCAAGATGAACATAGATAGTCCACAGTGAGCAGTAATAGGTAAAATATACATATACATACAGAATAAATAGACTAAGACATTCAATGGCAATTACATTGTATGAGTGACCCTTATACCAGGGCCACATAATTCATAAGCAGATAGCAAGCAATCACATGCTTCCCAGAGTTAAAGGACAGTCAGCAGTGAGTTGGATGAGACCTATTTGGAAACTTGGTTCAGGTGGCTTGGGACACCGACACACAGAGGACAGTTTCAAGTGCTCCCACAGGGAATTCTGGAGACTCAGGTGGGAGGGGGAGGCATGTGCATGTGCATGGTCAGGAAGGGAGTTTATGGAACAAATACTTCACACAAGCATCCCCATGTCTCCAGATTTGTTCATATTGGGTTTGCCACATGTGGTCCTCCACCTCCAGCAGAAGAAGGTAAAGTTGGTGTTATGGGCTGCTACTGAAGCAAAGTGCCTCCTGCTGACTCGCTAGCACATTACAGAGCTTCCATCAATGCATGAACTCCTCTCTAAGCTGGCACAATTAGCCTAGCTTGAATGGTTATCATATGTTGCACATAACTCACTCACCAAATATTTTAAAACCTGGGATTTGTTCCTTACCTACTCTGGAATCAAACCAGCCACAACCATAAGTGGCCAGCACTATCCCAGTACAGGTATTGGTTGAAGACCTGTTTTCTTGTTTAGTGCTCACACTAAAGACCCACCCCACATTACATACATTTGAACTGTTTTTTGATGTAACGAGCCCTAGTAAATTCCAGAAGTTGGTTACACCGGCCCCTCACTCCCTATGTGTCATGAGCAAACTGACTGATGTCTCTGGCCATGCACTAGTATTTCCTCACCTCTATATAACCCTCTTACTGCCTCAGCCTGTCTCGGCTCCCTTTCCCTGTCCATATACAACCTTGCACTGCAGCATCTCCCTTACACTTACATGCACTCATATAATCTAATTTCATGGCTTGCTTCCCTCTTCCTCACTTACCAAAGTTTTCCTTAATGACACCCCCTGCTCTCAGTGGTTATTTCTTCCTTTTGTATTACTTGCTTTTGTTTTTGTGTACCTTGTTCTGTTTATATGATATGTCACCTGATAATTTATTGTTCAAGGTCCTCTCTATTCATTGCATAGGTAGGCACCTATGAACTTATGAATGGTCTACTCTGTATGTCTCTAATATATTGTATCCACTTTAACTCATTGTACGTAAAACGCTTTACTTTGTATGTTCTGATATATTGTATCCTCTTTAACTCATTGTATGTAAAGCACTTATAATTTGTTATCCTGTTAAGTTTCTGCATGTCTGTACTCTCCCGGGTCATGCCTGAAAATAGTCATTTTATGGTTAGTGCACTTACCCGGTTAACAAAAGCTAAATAAATAAATAAATAGTTTAACATGGTGTTTTTTTCTCCTCTGTTTATTGCTGTTAATTACCTGTAAATAGTTACTTGTTCTGGTTAACTCATCTTTTCATAGATGTCACTAAGTGTGACTCCTACTGCCCCAAGCTAGACCACAGGATACAGGACTTGTCCTAGCCATGCACTATTCTCAGGACTAACATCTGAACAGAACAGCCAAAGGGAACTTTTCACATCTGTAACTGCAAGTATTATACTGAGTGATCAGCGAATATGGTGAGTCACCTCACTGGCTTTCGTCAAAGTCAGGTGTTAAAACAGACTATTATCCTCCACTAGTATATGAATAGCTATCTAATGTCTCTCAGACACTTAGTAGCTTATGGAATATTTGTTAAGTTCACATATACGGTACCTGTAAATCACTCTCATATTGTCTCCACTTACAAACCAACTCTGTTACACTGTGATATTTCATCTGCTTGTGTCTTATTTATGTTTTGAAATTACTTAATAAAAAATATTAACTACAAAAAAAAATACAAATATAGTAAAAGGGGCACAAGAGGTGGAAAGAAAAATAAATCAGAAACAAGCAGCAGTGAGCAGACTAGTTCTGGGTTCAGACAAAATTAAAAAGAAATAGTAAACCTTCCAAATTATCAACTCACTGCTATACTAATTAAAGTATTACAAAAGGGTTTATATTTTGCAGCAGCCCCCACCACCACAGTTAACAGCTTTGATATACAAATGTACTTGTTCAAATTATTTAGAAAAATACATTTGAAGTACTTTTGGATGAGGAGATGGACTCAATTAACCCTGAAATATCTGACACACACCGGAGATGATTCCCACAGACCATAAGGATTTGGATTTCATATTGGATGCAATACAGGAACAACAACATATACTGGGGTGGGTATTATGGAACAGGAGCTAGATGTTGTGGAGGAAAGAAAGATACTTTTTAAGAAGAAATCAGTTTTTTTGCCAAGGGAATATGTGTGACCCACACATCAGTGAGTTTGAAAGGTCTGTTTCAGGTGTTGGAAAAAGTATTCAATTCCAGATGGGTTATATGTAGAAATCTAACAAATGATGAAAAAGCTGGTCTGGAGGAACTGCAACAAGCAAGAGACATGGGGCCAGATTTTCAAAGTGTGACGCAGGGCTTGAGTCCAACCCTGCAGCATGACACTTTGATTTTGGCAGTGCACCAACCCGTCGCCACAACTGTGCCTGACTTTGCAATCTTGTGCTCAGTTGCAACAGTTTTCATGGGTACGGCAGTGTGCGCCACATATCTGGTGCAAGCTTCATAACACAGGCCCCCAGGAGTGCTACGAGTTAGATCAGGAAAAGCTGGTCTAACTTGCAGCAATTGCCAAACGGGATGGAAAATGCTGTTAGATCACCACAAGTCCCATGCACGGTATTGTCGGTACACAGGGGAGATCAGGGATCTACGAGTTTTGAAAATCCTGCCCATGAATGAGGAAATTGATTCTACACTGTACTTATAAAAATCTTTGAATCCTTGACTAATTACTCCTGTTTTTTGTGTTTTACAGCTGTGTTCTTCTATGTATGATTAGAAATTCCAGATAGAATCCACATTGTACAGTACACTTTTTCTTGATAAAGTCTGCATTAGTTAGACATCTGTGGTGAGACATACTCCCTGTTCTTGTACTTTTCTGACTTAACAAATAGAATAATAGATAGGTTCTGGTGTATTACAAGGTAGTAATTCCATCGAGAGGTTCTGGGGACACAGAAAACCTCGAGAGCGAAGCTCAAGAGGTTTCATGTGTCCCCAGAACCTCTCGATGGAATTACTACCTTGTAATGCCAGAACCTATTTGTTATTTTTTTTAATATATGGATACGAGGTGAATTGACTCACTTCCATTTGAGCACTGGAGTTAGCGGGTGGATGTGCGTGCTGGCAGGGTTCCCCAGTTCTGTGTGGATGAGCAGCTGCTGTGGGCTTCATTTAGCCGTGTTTTTTTTTTTTTTGTCAGTGGTGGTATCGAGCTAGCAGAGGAGCCCCAGAGAGAGTCCGATTGTTAATAGTATAACTCAAATGGTTTTCAAAGTAAAAAAAAACAAAACAAAAAAACAATTGCTTCAGGGAAGATTGTCTCACTAAGCGAGCGAGCAAGCCGCCATGTTTTCAGACTCCTTCTGCCTGCCCACAGAGAAAAAGCGGCCAATCAGAAGGCACGCCATTTAAGACGTCGGGGATAGACTTGCACATGTACTCTTCAGCTTTGTTAATAATACTATCACCCCACCAATAGTATTATGACTCAGGAAGAGTAGTATTATCGCTTCAGGAGCGATGGTATTACCAGGAAATTTTTGTATGCTTTTCAAGCATATTATTTTAACAATCCATATATTAAAATAATATAATGACTTTTTTGTCTTCATAATCCTGAAAAGTATGGGTTCTTTTACTTTATTAGATATGATATGATTTTTTTCACTTTTCATTAGATTTGACAGAGGGCCAACTTATGTGTTGTAATAGTAACGAGTAGAGGAATAATGTCTAGCTGGTTTCATAGTCAGTTTTGTTTTGTTCAGGTTTGCAATTATGTCTGGAGGTCAACAAATTCATCCTCTAGTGGGAGATTTGGAAGCATGGCATACCTGTCTTATGCTGACTAACAGTCCATCTTTGTATCTGGATCTTCCCATTGTTGTCCGCACACAACTTAAAACTATAAAAACATAGAAACATAGAATTTGGCAGCAGATAAGGACCGCTTGGCCCAGCTAGTCTACCCATTTCCCTACCTAACGGATAAGCTGCAGATCCTAGTTAACCAACAGACTACTTCCTCCTACCCAATGCTAGAATTACCTTATGTCTGTCCCATGCATTCTTGAATTCCCCCACTGTTTTTGACTCTACGATCTCCTCAAGAAGGCTGTTCCAGGCATCTACAACCCTCTCTGTAAAGAAATAATTCGTCACATTACCTTTGAGACATCCCCCCTCTATCATCAAATTGTGCCCCCTTGTTCTTGCACATCTTTTTTTCTGAAGGATGCTACCCTCTTGGACTTTGTTGATTCCCTTGAGGTACTTGAAAGTTTCTATCATGTCCCCCCTCTCCCTCCTTTCCTCGAGGCAATACATCTTAAGCTCCTTTAGTCTTTCTTCATATGTCTTCTGGTGCAGGCCCTGCACCATTTTGGTTGCCCTCCTCTGGACAGCCTCCACCTATCTATGTGTTTTGCAGATGGGGTCTCAGAACTATACACAGTACTCAGATGTAGTCTTACCAGCGGTTACAGAGGACCAACAATCTTGTTTTCTACTGGTAATGCTTCTCCTAAGCATCCCAGTATCCCCCAGACCTCCTTACTGCCTTCTCACACTGCTGGCCCACCTTTAGGTCATCTGATATGACTACCCCATGGTCTCTTTCCATTTTTATTGTTGTCAGTATCTCACCTCCCATTGTGTACTCTTCTCCTGGGTTTTTGTTTCCCAGATGAATTACTTTGCACTTCTTTGCAGTGAATCTAAGCTGCCATATATTTGACCATTCCTCCAACCTTGCCAAGTCCCTTTTCATCCTTTCCACCACACCTTGCATATCAACCCTGTTTAAGATCTTTGTATCATCTGCAAAAAGACATACTTTCCCTTCCAGTTCCTCTGCAATGTCACTTATAAAGATATTAAAAAGGACTGGCCCCAGTACTGAACCCTGCGGAACTCCACAAGTAACCCTCCTTTCTTCACTGTGGACTCCATTTACTATTACCCACTGTGTCCTGTTGTCCAGCCTGTGTTTTACCCAGGCTACCACCCTGGGACCCACTCCCAGGCTGGCTAATTTGTTTATTAATCTTTTGTGCATGACTGTGTTAAAAGTCTAGGTAGGCCATGTCCACAGCCCCTCCCTGGTCTACTACTTTGGTCACCCAGTCAAAGAAATCAATTACATTTGTCTGACGTGACCTTCCTGCTGTGAATCCATGCTGCCTTGGGTCCTATGCCCCACTGGCCTCTAGGTATTCAACAGTTCTTTCCTTCAGAAGTGATTCCATCATTTTCCCTACCACTGAGGTCAAACTGACAGGTCTGTAGTTTTCTGCCTCTGTCTTGGTCCCACTTTTGTGAAGGGGGAATCACATCCACCCTCCTCCAGTCATCAGGTACCACACCATCCTCCCGTGATTTATTAAAAAAGGGTAGTTAGTGGTGTTACTAGTTCCTCCCTTAGTTCTTTTAGAATTCTGGGGTGAATCCCATCAGGCCCCATTGCTTTATCCACCTTCAATTTTAAGAGTTCTTTCTGAACCCTTTCTTCTGTGAAAGGATTAATATCAACCCCCCTATCCAGAGTGCTTCTACTGACTGGATTAGGTATCTCCCACTTCTTTTCCATTGTGAATACTTAGCAGAAGTATTCGTTCAGTATCCCTGCTTTTTCACTGTCGCTCTCTGCCCAACCACCTTCCTCTTTATTCAGCCTCAGTATCCCTGCCTTAGTCTTTCTTTGCTCCCTAATGTACCTATAAAATGTTTTATCCCCCTTCTTAACTGAGACGGGCTATCTTTTCCTCAGTTTGGGCCTTTGCTACTCTGACTGCCTTCCCCTCTTCCTTCTGCTTTAATTAGTACAGTTCTCTGTCTTGCTCCTTCTGTGTTTTCTTATACTTCCTGAATGCTGTCTTTTTCTCCCTTACCTTCCCAGCCACTTCTTCTGAGAATCATAATGTTTTTTTCTTTCATTTTGATTGATTTGCTTCACACAGAGGCTTGTTCCCTCTGTGATGGCAGTTTTGATGTTTCCCCATTGTTGCTCCACCCCACTTTCTTGCCTGTTTGCTAGTGCTTTTCTGAGGCACTCTCCCATTTTGACGAAATCAGCTCTCCTCAAGTCCAGCACCTTCACTTTTGTGTGGCTTGACTCTACTGCTTAGTTTATCATGAACCCCACTGTTTGGTGGTCGCTTGTTCGAAGATGACTACCCACTTCAAGATCAGAGATCCTCTCTCTGTCCCCATTTGAGAGTACCAGGTCTAAGATTGCTCCCTCCCGAGTGGGCTCCAAAACTAGCTGTCTGAGGAATGCCCCCTGTAGGGCATCAAGAATGGCCCTGCTCTTGGATGTGGCTGCAGCAAATGTGCTCCAGTTAACATCTGGCATATTCAGGTCCTCCGTCAACAATATCTCCCTTTTCTCTGCCATCTCAAGGATGCCTTCTATCATTTTCTTGTCTATTTTCTCCCCCTGAGATGGGGGTCTGTATACAACCCCTGTGCAAACTGTGGAGCCATTTCCAGTCTCCAGGGTGACCCAGAGTGCCTCCACTCCTCCCTGTTTACTCTTTAGTTCTGTTGCTTTGATCCCTTCCTTTACATAGAGAGCTCCTCCTCCTCCTCTTCTTCTTCCCTCCCTGTCCATCCTGTAGATTGTGTACAGGGGTGTGTTGACATCCCAGTCATGGTTATCTCTGTACCACGTTTCTGTGACTGCCACTATATCCAGGCAACCCTCTTCCATCAAGGCCAGCATTTCAGAGAGCCTTTTACCTAGTCTATGGGCATTGGTACTTACTACCCTCCATTTTTTATGGCTTTATTTCTTTTAACCCCATCCCGGTCCTTAGTGCCTTTGTCTTTTTCACCATTTACCCTGCCTTCTTCCTATTGACTGCTCTACAGAATTAAAACTACAGATTTAATGCCTCTCTTTCTACTCTTTCCCTGTTTCTTCCCCTTGTATTATTTTTGAAATTATTTGTTTTGTTCTCCTCCCTCCCCCAAAACCCACTCCCCTTTTTTCTTCCCCGGCCTCTTTTTTTATTCTTTATAGTCACTTTCTAAATTTTATTTTGGTAATTCACATGTTCATTTATTTAATAAATATTTGGAGTAAGATATGGGAAGTAAAGTATTTACTATATGATACTTGAAATTATATGTTATACAATGGTGCATTTATTGAGCAAAAAAGTACATCCTCTCAGATCCTGATGGGAATATATACTGCATTTAATTACATATATAGTAGCAGCAATAGTCTCACTCTAAAGTCCTCCGTGAAGGCACTGACCTAGAATGTTTTGATAATAATAAATAATTAAATGTACTTTGGGTTGGCTATATTGGCTCACTGGTGAAAGAGTATGTGGTAGGAACCAGTTTAGGCAACTGGGAAGAACCCATAAATATTGCATGTGTATATGGGGATACCCACACATATCCTATATCCCCAGTGTTTTTATCCAAGGTTGTAGGGGTTGGAGACTGCAAAGACCTGTTTTCAAGGAAGGATCGAAGTGACTCCAATGAGGAAATGGCATCCACATCAACAGGCAGTCACAAGGCACTTTTGGAGGTCAAGCCAGACATGTTTTAAAATCCAGTCAATATAATTTCTGAACAAAGAAATGATGAAGTTCTTAAAAATGCTTATCAGAACCTAGCTGTGGTAAGCAATAATGTGGCTCATAAACAAAAAGCACAAATATTGCCAAGGTTTGAACTGAAAAATTACATTCTGTACAGGATGGAGCAGGAAAAATAAAAACAAACTGTACGCTATCATTTTTTGGTTCCATGGTCTGCAAGAGTTGAGGTGTTAAGACTTCCTCATAACATACCTATTTGGGCTTCTTTTGGGCTGAGAGAAATCCAAGAAGCACATACTTGCTTGTTTTTTCTGGCCCGGTATATGGATGAAGTAGCACATTTTTGTGCTACCTGCCCAGAGTGTCAGTTGGTTGCCCCCAGAATTATATAGCAGACACCATTGAACCCTATGCCGATAATAGATATTCTGTCTGAAAGAACTGAGGTTGATATGGTGGGACCCCCATTAAAAAGTTCAGCACTGTATCAGTATAGTATGGTGATAATGGACTACACCACCTGACACCCCAGGGCGATTCTTATGTGTTCCACTACAGCTCAGTCAGTATTCAAAGATTTGCTAAAGGTATTTTCATGAGTTGGACTGCCAAAGGAGATCTTCCCTGATCATGGTACCAACTTTATGTCAAAGCTTATGAGGAAGATGCATGTTTTACTACAGATTAAGTCCATCTGAACATCAGTCTTCCACCCGCAGACCAATGGCTTAGTTGAAAGATTTAACAAATCCTTGAAGAGTTGCTGTTTAAATTTGTTTCAGCTGAGGCAAAAAAAAAATGGGATGAATTGTTACCCTATTTAATGTTTGCAGTTTGGGAGGTGCAACAATGGTCAATAGGTTTCTTGCTGTTTCAACTGCTGTATTGGCAACAAACTCAAAGTATGCTGGATCTTGAAAAGGAGATATTGAAAGAACATGCGCATAGTCCTCCTAATGTGCTCCAATACCATAATATGTAATGCAAATGAGAGAAAGATTAGGCACGATTGTCAGATTTGCCAGATAAAATTTATTCAAGGCACAGCACATCCAGGCAGGACACTATAACCAAGGGGTCAGGCTTCAGAAGTTCAAATTTGGTGAGAGAGTACTTCTTCTGCTCCTCAGATCTAAAAGTAAACTCCTAGCTAAATTTCAGAGACTCTATGAGGTCATGAGAAACATGGGGCCAGTTGATAATGAAGTACTACAACCAAAGCAAAAAAAGAAAAAAAAAATTTATCATGGAAATTTGTTTTAACCCAGGAAATAGTAGGAGGTTTTTCTAGTTCACCTAGAGGAACCTAAAGGGTCCCCTAGTCAGCTAACTGATGAGGACATTGAAGATGAAATCCTCAACTTAGGCCCTAAAATTTTAAAGAATCAAGACCAGCTGACCCAATGTGACCCCCACATCCCATAGAGTGCCAGTGGGCTCCAATCACTGGGATGTGCAGCCTGCCCCTGACTCCTGTGTTCCTGTTGGGCTGGCAGATGCCTCAATGTCAGTGCCCTGCATGTGTGTCACAGGGCCTGTGAGGCTAGCAGGTGGCAGCTGGTGAGGCCTGGTACTCTGTGTAGTGTCGACCGTGGAATGTGCCAATTGCTGCAGGGTGGTAGCATGTGGCTGTGCCCCATGCCCTGTTTGCCCAGCTGGCAGGCTCTGGGCTGCCACATCCTGGCCTATTGGAGGGACAGCATGACTGGCTGTGCTAGCCCTGGATAGCAAATGGTTTGTTATCTGGTACAGGTGATCTCTGATTCATTTGTGGGTGCACTGCAGCCCATGCACCACTGTGGTCAGGTCCCACAGGACATCGATGTTGTCCCAGTGGGAATGCAGGCAGTTCTATTCCAGCTGCCACAATTTAGGGTAATAGAATTGCTAGACAGACCAGGGTGCCATCTGTGCACCCATGGTTTTGGTGTGGTGAGGGATCCTTGTCCCAAATGTCAGCATACCTTTGTTGGGTAGCACATTGGACCATTATGTCCCCAGGCCATGTGTGTGGAATGGGGATGTCTGCCTGCATGTAGGGCTGTGGTGGATGCACCTCAGGGCCCTGTCCCGAGGCTCTGGACAACCAGCTGTGTGGTGGCTGTGGGCTGGTTTGGGGTGTGAGGGATTTGCTGACTGGTCCAGGTTCTGCATGGCCTCTGTCATTCCCAACAGGGTCTTGGAGTTGGTGTCCTCCATGGTACCTATAACCAGTGCCATGTCCTGGGTACCCTGCACTGTATCTGTGGATGAGAGAACACTGGCTGGTTATGTACAGGTGCCTTGCCATGTGTTTAGCTTGCTGCTATGGGGACTACATACCTGTGATGTCTGTGTGTCCCCCGTGTATCCTCCTCCTCCACAGCCATTGCCAATGGCACATGGGTGCTAGCTGCAGTCTCCTGCTCTGCAGGGTGCAGGAAAGGACTGTTTATTATGCTTTTCAGTCATATACCTTCCATCCTGTGTCCCTTGCGGTGTACCCACACCTGGCACGGTATAGTTGCCCTACATTTCCACATGTTGACTGACCTCGGTGAGGGTGTTGGCAACCATTCTCTCAGCTGGTGACAGTGTTGGCACCTGCATGGGTGTTCCCCTTCCTGTGTCATGCTGTTCCATTCCATTATGGCAAGCTTTCATTTCATGACCGACTGGAGGACAAGTCACTTGTGCTTCACTGCCACAAGTTTCTGTGCCTCCGGACAAACCATGTTGAAGGCAGCTAAGATGTTAAGCGATATCCTGGTCTTGACCTCCCCCAGGGTCTTCAGGGACTCCATGCCATACAGCACCCCATCGTTCTCTCAGATGTCTAAGACCATGGCTACCACACGGCCACCCTTGAAGTTGCTGGACTGGGCCCTGGTGGTAACCCCTCCCAACATCTGCCTTCCATGGCCCTCAGTCCATCCTTGGCCGTGATATACAACCTCTTGTGGAGGTGTGTCTGGATCTTGCACAGCACCTCCATCTCCATGTCCTACAGTTGCATGCTGCTCCATTGTGGTATTCACTTCATTGTGTCCACATAGGGAAGTGCACATTCCCATATATGGTGGTGTCAATGGGTGAGGATGCATATGTTTGGGATGCTTTGTTGTCCCTGAACACTGCATGCCTCTGTTTCCTCCACCTCTGCTTTGCCTTCCGCTTGGTGTGGTTTTGTGAATGCCTTGTGCTTTTTCAACTGGCTGGGGCACATAGCTGCATGTCCTCACTGCATTGCATTTCTGTGCGGTATACTCACTTTTGTGAATAGGGCCCAGTATTTGTATAACATTTGTATATCAAATAGCTAAAACAAATCATATAATAATAAAAAATAGGTATTAAGGAATAAATCACCATAATAACAGCAATACCTTGGATACATTTTACATTTTATGGTGCATTGTTTGTACATATTTTTCTTTTGATTAACAATTGCATCCAGGAAATAAGCACAATTTATAATTAAAATTGGGTCTTGTGCAGGAGATAAATTAGTCAAGCAGCTTAACTGGGGGATTTATTGAATGAGAAAAAAGGACAAACCAAAGCATCCTAAGCCTTAGTTCCTCTCGGGTTGTGTCCAAATCAAGCTCCATCCTGCCTCCACCCCCACAAGTCTCTTCAGAAGTTATATTGAATCAGACAGCCTCACAGATGCACACCAATAGAGAAAGTACCTCACTTATTATGTCAATCGTAAAGGGGAAGCACACTCAGGAAAATATACTGTGGTTTAAATAATAACTGCTAGACATCTGGATGTACATTCATTATTTGAAGGTATCTTCATGATAAACATAGGCAGTGATCTGCTGAAGGCAATCAATGAATCAGGTTTAACCCATGCTCCTTGTTCTGCACATGCACTAAATATGGTGGTGGGTCATGTGTCCAACAGACATTTACAGTTAAAAGAAAAAAATGACACTGTATGGTACATCTCTAGATATTTCCATTACTCCCCTAAACATGCTGAGCTCCTCCACCTTTACAGTACCAACAGAGGCACAATATTCCTCTGCATTACTTGATTAAAGATGAAATCATGCTTTTTATGTGGTGGTGAGTCTCGTGGAAAACTTGTGTTCTGGGCTATGGAATTTGTTGATGTGACCTTTGGATGATATCTGTCACAGATGCAGTCTTCTGTTTGGCAAAATCAGGTTCTACTTCTGTGACCACAAGACCAGGCCAGTAAAAATTTCAGTGCTGAATCAGTGACCCTTAGAGTGGTCATTGTCTTGGTGAGTCTTCTCGAGTGCTACAAACACCGTTATTTATGATCTTCCACAGAAACCCAGCTAAGCAAGGCTGGAGGTGGTGCCATGGGACACTGGTGGTGGGAGCAAGAATGACAGAAATTATGATGGAGGATGAATAGGTGGTGACACCACAAGGTTATCTGAGTAATCGGAGCAGCTGGTGGTAATACTCATTTAAAAATGTTTTTGATGCAACTTGCAGACAGGTATGACAGCATCAGATTAAGCATGCAGTTTGCGATTGCAGCACTAACTGATCCCAGATATAAAGATGTATTCATTCTCCATGCGCCCATAGACTTTGTCAAACAGAAGCTATTGCATACAGTTCTGGTGGGGCAGAAAAGACAGCTTGATGGAACCATTCAGATACTCGATTTGAGATATACTGCAAATATATGTTCATTCTCCCTGGGACACATAGACTATAGTAAACAGAAACTTACTTTGGAGCAGCAAAGGCAGCATAAAGAAACAAACAAAAATGTGCATACACAGTCTCCTGGTTGTATTTCGACTTCTACACTTCTGCTGACTTCACAGGCTGCCTGTGCCATGTGGCAGGAGGACAATCACAAAGACTTGGAAATTAATGATTCTGAGGCAACCAAGGACATATGTGAGCTTTTAATATTGAATGCCAGCACCACTCAGACATTTTGGAAGAAGACCCAGGCCTGTTACTAAGCTATATGATGTAGGCATATCAAGCATAGCCATTGACTAGCAGAAATAGTGATCCAAACAGTATGTGGCAAGACTGGCAAGTCATTTGACCTGCACTGGCTAAAGTGGTTTGTACTGTATTTTGTTTGATTCACTCCAGGGCTGGGAAGACTGTTCTGCAAGAAATCAACCCCCACCCACATCCAGCACTTACCCATGAACATGGATAAATAAACTCAGCTGTGAGTGTCCAATTCCATGTCTGTGTGTAAATGCAGTGTGAAAACTTTGGTGTTTCACTTTCCACTCTGCAACTTGCTGACTTAACATGGCTGACGCCTGCTTCTCAGCTCCTCTACAGCTTTTATTTTTCTCACCTCCAGTGGCATCCTGAACTTCTTAGTGACATTGGGGACTTACAGCCTGGGCCAGGGACATCTGATTTGGCAGTCATATGACTGTCTGGCAGTACCGAAATTATAAAGTGAAGTCCTGTGACCAAGATTTAAATTTTTCTTGAGATCTAACAGCTGATAGAGACTTTGTCTTCACTGCTATTGACTTATTGCTCATGTGATCATGGGGTGTATTACAGCATGTGTGCTATCAAAAGAGATAAGAGAGAAACAGGTTAAAGGAGCTTATACAACCCTTACCCAGGACACCCTCTCCACTAACATACAAGCAGGAGAACAGGGTGAACTGAATCCCAACCGTGCTGATTTCTGAGGAGATACACAGGGATGGAATGCACTGCCAGGTTCCAAGCTGCTGCCTCTTTCAAAAGCCAAAGCATCAATACATGGATCACACAAATAGAAAAAAAAAACAATGCTCAAATTATAAGGCCACTACTGCAAGGCTGCTACCGAAAATCTTCATTTAAATATCATACTCGAGACAGCCAACAAGTATGTCTACTACCCCAGCACATCGTCTCAATTTGAGCCTTGTTAGGGGGTGGAGCTTCACCATAGAGTGCATCCATTATAATTTGAACATTTAAAGATACAGTGCTGAAATCACCCAGTGACAAAATGACATATTACATATATATATATTCTAAACCCAAAACAACAATCACCACAATTTAAAAATTAATCTTATTTCAGATTCTAATAAGGATATACACATTGTTCATTTCACCATCCTTCATACAAGTACCCACATTTCAAATCAAGTAGCCAAAAGGCCTAGTAGGGCAAATGCATAGTAAAAAGATTAATACAGATTAAATATATGAAGCCACTGATATGAAATTTGGGTGGAGCCCCCACAGAAAATGTTGGTGAGAAAAGCAAGATATGATCGCAACATGTGGTATGCAATCTGGGTGGGAGGATGACATAATTAAGTGTAGCAAATCTTGCTGTCACCCTTTTGCCTATGCATTTTTTTACAGAGTACTCTTTGTTTTAGCCCTAAAGTGGGTGAACCCTCCTGAAGACGACCCCTGGATGACATCCCCAAAAACCAAGAAAAGGAACCATAGCTCCATCAAAAGTTAGAAGGACAGAAGTCTGGAACAAATTCACTGCCACAGCAGCAGTGAAGCATCTGTTGAAAAAAAAAACACCAGTATGGCAGGCCTCCTTGCCAGCAATAGATATGCTCCATTTTCCACTGACTCAGGGCAGAGCACAATGCCACCCAACCACCAGCAGAACACACTGCCTAACCAAAAATAGCAGCCAGACTCTGCTTATCCTTCAACTTCTGGACCAGGACCTGAATCTAGAAAAGCAAACATCTTGCTCCTCTAGCGCATAGGGGAACACACCCAAAGTATCAGCATTGTAAGCCGCAAAGACCAGACAAGCACTGACTCCTCTCCCCACCCGAGCAGATACTGTATGTAGCACACATTGTTTTCACAAGTCTGGTAAGGGAGGGACTGGAGAATAAGCTTCCAGGTTTGCCTCAAGAGACTCTTGATGCAATATCAGTTAAGGTGCAATAAACAGATATCCCCGGACAGAAGACAGCCTCTTGCTTTGCCCCTCCCCACCCTGCCTCCATACTTCAAGCCTAATCTTGTAAAAGACTACCTAAGCTGATTCATTAACTTATGCTTAAGCTACTTTCTCTGACTTTAGGGCAATTGTACACTGATGCCAGGACTGGAACTAATTTAATATTTCCTAGTTGGATTGTCTACTTCTTTGTGTCAGCCTGATGTGTGAGGTATCCCTTGCCAGGAAAAGAGGATTAAGTGGATACCACAAATTACCCCTGTACAGGACCCTCTCCTTACACATGACTCCATTTCATATTCACAGGTGCTATTTCATGACACCTAGCAGCTCCTCTATTTTGCTACCACTGTCCTACTGGATGTCCCTCCTGACTTGTGTTGTCCCCACACTGGCCATCCCACAATGCTATGGGCACTTCACACAGGCTTTAGTACAACTAAGAGTGTGCACAGTAACTTAAAAAGTTTCCTGCCTCATTCATTGTCTCCAGAGCTCAGCCTTTTCACATCTTCTGCCCTCCGCTTCTACAACTACGCAGATTGGTTCCTCCCTACTCTCAGTTTGCACAATTGATTTATCAGACAGCATCAAGAAATGTGTGTACAACTTTATTTCAGAAAGACATAGATAGAAACAGTCTTTTGCAGTTCAATAGCTGTCATCCCTATCATGTTAAGTTCAACATTTCCAGAGGACAGCTTATAAGAACTTACAGGAATTGTACAGAAAATTGTGAATTTCTAAAAAAGTAGTGCACAGGAGCGAGTGCACTGCAAAATTTCAAGAGCCATACCAACTGGCATTTCATCGACAAGGAAGATGAGGAGGGGTGACTGGCGTGGAGGAAGAAAAAGGAACGTGAGACAGTGAATAACATCATATGCTGTACTACCATGCCTAAAAGCCCTAATGATAATAATGACAGTATTGTACCTCAGTCCCCTATTATTAATTTGTCTTCTTATATTCTGTCTGAAGTGTAAACCAAAGTGTTGAGTAGGGGACTCTCCTTTGCACCAGCTAGCAATATTAATTACTTTAATACTGTGGTTGATTTACACAGGCTAGCCAGAAACCTTAACTTTTAAAACCATATACCATGTTGATGAACCTGCCAAAATGGGAGTATCAGCTGAGGATATAGGGTCAATGAGTACTTTAAGGGCTAAATCCCAATACTGCCCTACATTTAATCCTGTGGTGGATTCTTTTTTGAAAAAAAAATGTGAATTTGATTTGGAACAACTTAAAATGAGACCAGATCAAGTTTCCATTAACAATTGCAGCCTAGAAGAAAAAACAGCCC
The DNA here is from genome assembly GCA_016271365.2 of Neoceratodus forsteri. Classification (NCBI taxonomy): domain Eukaryota; kingdom Metazoa; phylum Chordata; order Ceratodontiformes; family Ceratodontidae; genus Neoceratodus; species Neoceratodus forsteri. Next base: position 584,531,555 of record CM028131.1, read on the forward strand.
TACAGAGCTTAGGAGAAAATAATAGTATAGTAATTTAATCTGCTGATAAGGGGGGAGCAATTGTAATAATGGACACATGTGACTATATTAGTGAGATTGAGAAACAATTAGCAGATGAGACCTTTTATACCAGGGGTAGCCATACTATGATCTCCAGGTTTAAACAGGACATCGATACCTTGCTAAATACAAGCTTTTTTAAAGGGGTTCATTGATGAACATGAATACTTGGCACTAACAGTGATGCATCCAGTGGTAACTGTTATATATATATATATACTACCTAAAGTTCACAAAAATCTACAGAAGCCCCAAGGGAGATCCATCATTTTGGGGAAGGGGTGGCTGACTGAACCTATTTCAATGTATATAGACACATTTTTGCAGCCTGTTGTTCAAAATCTCAGGTCCTATATCAAAGATTCCAGGGATGTGATCAATTTAATGGAAAATCTTGATAAACAACCAGAATGGCTTTTTGCCACTATGGATGTGGAAACTTTGTACACTGTGATAACCCATGAAGGATGTCTACAGGCCTTGGAATATTTTTTGGAACAAAGAACAGAACAGGATAGAGTAAAAGTTCCAACATGGTAGTTGATTGAATTGGCCAGATGTGTGTTGACTATGAACTTGTTTATGTTTCAGGACAACTATTTTTACAGATTAGTGGCACTGCAATGGGGGCAATAATGGCCGCCAGCTATGCGAATCTATATATAGAGTGGTGGGAATGCACCACCTTATATCACGGTGCCATAGGCCCACCCATTTCTCGGGTGGACCTTTGGCATCACTTTATTTATGATATTTGGTAATCTGGCATGGCAGTGAATTTGAATTTTTCGAATTTATAATATGGTTGAAACAGACAAATGAATATCTTAGGTTGAAATTCATAGTGCATAATAGTGTAATTGTGTTTTTGGATTTGAAGATTTATCAGACAGCATCAGGAAATGTGTGTAGAACTTTATTTCAGAAAGACACGGATAGAAACAGTATTTTGCAATTCAATAGCTGTCATCCCTATCATGTTAAGTTCAACATTCCCAAAGGACAACTTATTAGAACTTACAGGAATTGTACAGAAAATAGTGAATTTCTAAAAAAACAAAGTGATCAGGTGAAGCGTTTTAGAGAGAGGGAGTACAGTAATGGAAGTATCTGTGCTGCAGTGCAGAATGTTAACCAGATAGAACAATCACAATGTTTAGATCCGAGGACTTCTGGAACAAAAGAAGAAAAAAATGGTGAACAGAACTGTGACTGTCCCTTTATCACTGCCTATTCCACCAAACATAGCCAAATTAGAGAGATTATAAATAATAACTGGCCTATCTTAAATTTGGAACCTAAACTTAGAGGCATTGTTAACAAAGATCCTAAAATTGTTTTTAAAAAACAGAGACAGTGTCAGATATAATGGTACACAGTGCATTACCTGTGAATAAAACAGATCAAATTCATTGGTCCCCCCCCCCACACCTATAGATGTGGTAGTTGTAAATATTGTTGGTTTGTCAAACAGGACAATGTATTTGTACATCCCAAAACAGGTAAGAACTTTACTATCTGTTCCTTTATTAATTGCACCACTGCAGGTGTGGTGTATGTCTTGCTGTGCAGCTGTGGCATGTTTTATGTTGGCTACAAGACAAGACAGTTTAGGGTATGTATAGGAGAACATGTCCGGGCAATTGGGCATTCAGATATGACATATGCAATAGTAAAACATATTAAGGACTTACCTGACATTGAACATAAAATAGAATGTATAGTGGTTGAGAAAGTAAATATCAATATTGGAGGTGGGGACCAACAGAAAAAGATTGGTAAAAGAGAAAGCTGGTGGATATACATCCTGGAAGCAAGAAGAAAGGGATGGGGAAATGAATGCAAATATAGATTTGGCTGCCTTTTTACCAAGACTGTAAAAAAACATTTTTTGAGATAAAAAAAAAAAACATTCTTTGAGATAGGAAATTGGCATTATTTGTCCATCTTTGGGTCCCCTTATGTATCATGAAGTTTAAGTGTGTGCCTGATGACTAGAGACAATAACTGATGGGGTAGTAAAAAAGATAGTATATCTTGTTAAAACCACTGTGATCAATATGTGCAAATAATAAATCTGTGAGGTATATATATATATATATATATATATGCAGAAAAATAGTGGGCCAGAATTTCAAAGCCCGGCGCGAGCTGCGACAATGGCAGGTTGCGCTGAGTGCGATGAGCCCAGGACCCTGCGCCCGAATTTCTATTTATCAGGGTCCCAGTGCCTAAGTCCAGTGGCTTGCAGCAAAGGGGGTGCTGCGCCTGATGTATGGCGCACCCACCCAGAATGCCACAATGGTTGCGGGAAGTCTGCAGCACCCATGGACAGGGGCTGGAAACCGGGCACTGCCCCCTAACACCACCGCGCCAATGACACCAGTGTTGCAACACTCCACGGTACCCTGGTGGGATAGTCCCCTCCCTACCCATCTCAGCACTCCCTTCCCCCTCCCATACCCAATCCAGTGACCAGCACAGCCCTCTGCATGCCATCCCAGCTGCCCACCAAATGGGCAGTCCGTGCACGTACTGTATACAGTACACGCACCGATGGCTCATTCGGCGCCGGCCATGGTGGCATGTGAAGGGCTGTGCCAATCACCGGATCAGGGTATGGGAGGGGGGTGGGAGTGCTGAGAAGGGTCGGGGTTGGCAGGACACACAGACATGGGTGTCGGGGACTGTGATGGAGTGAGAGGGGACCACTGGACCACCAAGGATCACCCACCAGGGATGAATAGGGTGGGCCACACGGTGGCACATACAGGACAACTCCCCAGGAGCCATCTAAGTCCCATTAGAACTGCCCCTTGCTGGTCTAAGGGTACTTGGCACTTGGTTCCTGGCGGGTTCTTTCAAATTCTGGATCTGAGGGCTGTGGCAGTCTGGGTCTGCCGCAAGCCCCCAGTGCCATGCCGTAGCCACTTTCATGGTGCAAGGATGGTGCTAGAACACTTTGGTACAGGCAGCCTGCTGGGTGATACAGGCTGCCTTTCAAATTCCCACTTTGCGCAGCCCTTGGCGCAAGGTACCCTTGCGTCAGAACTGTTTGACGCAAGCACCTTGTGTCAATCTAAGGCCTTTGAAAATCCGGCCCATGGTCTCTAGCCACCAAGATGATGATGTGAAGTCACTGAGATTTTAAAATATCATTGATCTGCTTAAATTTTCAAGTGCACTTTAACTATTTAATGTGTTGTTTGATTGCACTTCATTACTCTGTAAAAGCCTGGGGTGTCCAGGCAAAAACGTTTAGTCTTTTAGCAAAACACTGGCTTCCAACACTTTTTCTGTCTGCTTTACCTTTGCTGGTAAATTTCTGCACTTTTTTAAATAAATGGTTTTTATTTTTACCATTTTGGTGTTGTCTTGATATGTGGGTGCTCTAAGATTTTTTTTTTGTGGTTGTTGTTTTTATTTGGAGCACCGCAGCTTGTTTTCATCTACCTGGTGCTCTTTATTTTTTGGTTTTCTATTTACAATTGAGAGGGAAACTCTTGATTTTCCAATGTGGGTGCTTTGAACAGTGCAGGATGCCACCTCTCTACTGCAGTGCATAGCCTACACCCATCTTCTGTTTGCACACTAGGAAGGGTAATTCTCGAGCAGATCTTGGGATGATCTTGCCCATCACAGACCACAGCTCCAGCTCCCTGTTGCTTACCCCACCCGACCCCCAGCTCACACTCACACATTTGCGAGGGGCGCTTTTCAAGTAGCCCTTGTGACTGCTCACTTGATGTCAGTCGGCAGCACCCATGGTATCTGGTGCACCCTCCCCTGCAGTGTACTCCTGCTCCTTGGCCAACACCCCCTCAAGAAGCCTCTGCATCCGGCATACATGAGGTTAATCAGATAAACTAATAGTCAGCTATGTAAAACCCTTTGTGTGGCCTGCTTACATGGTGAAGAACAGCTCCACCATACAAATAATACTATCTGAAGGTCCCCACAACACCAATGATTCCCTTGCTTGACTGTCACATTAGCTGCAGGTATCACAGCAACACTATGAAGCAGCCTCTCTAAATGCTAAGCACTCCCTCCCACCCATCACCAGTCACTGCTCAGACCCCTACCTCACTCCATAATCACTTCCTAACCATATCAATGACAAGACAGGGGTAGTCCACAAATGAACACAGTACACCCTGCTTAATTTTCAAAGATATGCAGGCTTCACATTGCTGCACTTCAGAGGACCTATATGTGCCAGAACATCTAATCTCACCAGCTGCATCAGGTGAACCCTGTATTTCCCCCAATCAGCTACATCAAGTGGCTCAGAGAGGCAGTATAACTACACCTTGGGTCTCACATAACAGCCTTTCCTATGCGGTTGGACCACTTATACTAGGCCCATGGATCCCTGGCTTCTCTACCCACTGCTACGTGTGTGGGGGTCATGGGCCATAGTTGGGGAGTGGCACATCAATTAGATGTACTGAAAATCTCACCTAATGTGGCAGACGAGTCAGGCCACAAACAACACCCCTCTGACCTCAGAGAGCCCTCTCTTTCTCCACCTAAGAAATTAAGGGGGAGTAAGAAAGGCCCCAGAAGGCAACAGTATTGAACCAATCTACCTGTAGGCGACTGGATCAGGTGGCATATGACTACATCCCCCTCGTAAGCAACAAGATGACAGCTGCAATCTCCAACTGGGAAAAAATTAAATAACCCTCATACTTTTCCATCAGTTAGTTAACAAGTGATAAATCCCCTCAACACCTCCCTACACTATGTCTACCACCATGATGTCCCTAGGCTTCCATAACAAGGGATGACAATACCGCCATCTTGCCCTTACCTCACACACAAGCTGGTAATACCTCTGCGACCAGATCATTTTCACTGTTATAAGGTTCTAAGTTGGGTTCACAACCCTATTGTACTCTTTAATATCTTATGCAACATACCACCTCTAGGAGCACCTGTAGATAGCCTAGAGATTCTGCTAGGATCCTGGCATGAACTACAGTGCTCCAGGTTGATATGTCAATCTATATAGTTTTTACCTGTTTGCTGTTTTCACACCTTATAACTGTACAAACACCTGACTACAACTTTGTTCTTGTATGCAATCACACTGCCTGTAAGTGAAGGGCATGGCACTCCACCTCTTTTTTGCTATGGCCCACCTGTCAATAGGATGGGAAAGATGCACTGGAGCTACTTAGGACTGATGGCACCTAACAGAAATGGCACTGCCTTCTCTGCATAGGGTAGCCATTTGACTCATTACTTATTAAAGTATACAGACTTTGGCTTATTTTGTTTTCCTATACAGGTGTTTATTCTCCTTCTTTGCTGGCTGGGCTGTTAATTTGACTCAGTCCCATCAGTTGTAGTTGTCCCTTACGCACCTCTGGTGACAGGGAAGTTATATATCCCACAGATTCCCCCTTGGAGGGGCCAGAAAGAGAGGGCACTTCTCCCCCATCCAGAGCACAATCTAGATGGTCCTAGATCATGGAAGGAGTGTGCGGGCCAACAACTTGATGGACAGGGCTTCATGGAGCCCATCCCTCTGGTTTTCTTCCTGAATTTCGTCCCTTGGCTCCTTAAAGGATGTGTAATGAGCACCATGTGCATGCCTCACCTCCACAGAGTTATGGTCCCAATGCTTTGCCATGAAGCTCCCCCCCCCAGTGGTGATTTGTGAGCATCTACACCCGGATTCCTCCACTTGGCAATTGATCACCGAGCAACGCAGTCCCCCCCCCCAAGAGAGGAGAGAAGTCTGATAAATGCTTGATCCTCTCTTCCCTGTTTGAACCCCAAACAACTTGCCTTCATTCCGGAATGTGAGTCGCCGGCTTGGGAAAAGGTAATGTGCTGATGGCTCCTCGTCCGTCTTTTCCACTGGGCTGGCTCTGACTATGGCTGATTTAAGGTTGCACAGTTGTAATGTGTGTGGGATGAACTCTCCTGTGAAGAGAAAGCAAGTGCTGAGTCATTTAAAAAAACTCCACACCCAGGTGGCCCTCATACAAGAGACCAAACTTGTATCATCGGACGCCACTAAGCTCCAGCATGACGGGGTGGAACTTAAAATCCACACCTAGGCCCCAATGAAAAAAAAAAAAACAGGGACTCTCAATACTGATACACAAAGCAATGCATTGGAAAATAATTGCTCAGGAGATAGACACTGATGGGAGATGGGACATGGGGACCTTTCACACCAGTTCAAGCCCCTGCTCATAGTAAAAATATATACCCACAACAAGGACTCCCTTTCTTTTTTCTATTGGCTTTCAGAGCAGATTTCCAATTTTAACAAAGCACATCACCAGGTTATTATAGATGGGGATTATAACCTTACCCTGGACCACACCTTAGATCACAGCCATGGTGGTATGGAATCTTATGCAAATGTGATCCAAGCAGTCAGGCTTTGGCTACAGGACCAGATATTGACAGATGTCTGGCTTCTACATCATCCGCTCATATGGATTTACACATGCTGTTCAGCAACACATAAGTCATACAGTAAGCTACATCTGTAATTAACATCCCTGCAGCTGTTACCCATGGTCATGTAGGTCTTAATACAGCCCCATCACATATCCAATCATGCACCAGCACAACTAGATGCCATCGGGGGGTCAGTAACTCAAACATCCCCGTCCTGCAGCATTGACCCCCTTATTATTGCACAATCACCACATTATGTCATGGATAAAAGAAAAGTCCAATGCCTTTTTCCAAAGCAATGATGACAATGAAACATCAAGTCAATACAGTGCTCTCCACTTATAACAGACAATCGGTTATAGTGGACACAAACTGATTTCCCAAACCAAATATAGCAAATCCAATGCATTTTTCTTTGGTCCTAATAGACAGAAACATTGCTTATAAAGACACTATGAAACTGTTACGGGCATTTGTAGTGCTTTTTTCTGAAGGGGCGGGCAGTGCATAGACAATGAGGAGATCTGGCAAATGTAGAATTTAGATGGAGGAGCTATAGAGATTACATTTTAACAGCATAATTCTCCTCAAGCTGCATAAACTTTTTTCATTAAGTAATTATAATGAAAGGAAATTATTCTATATTTGAATGAAACCCTTACAGTACAATTGCTTTTGTTCTTACTGTCCTAGATCCCCAACATCCAGCCACTAGAGTTACTATCTTCTTACCTTCTGCAATAAACTTCCTTAAAAAAAGTTATAGTCCCTGAAAGTTTAATAAATAAACACAAAATACAGAAACATATATGCTAGGCAGGATTCTGAGTAATCTATGAAGTTTTATAATAGGTTTTCATTTACTTTGAGCCCAAACGTAGAGTAAATGAATCCCCACACCAGGCACTTGGGTCAAATCCCAATACTCACACTGTAGTGCAGCATGAGGGGGTGCTGCAGTCCTGAGGTGCCGTCTTTCAAATGAGACATTAAACCAAGGTCCCATCTGCCTGTTCTGGTGGTAGTTCAGGTGGATGTTAAAGTTCCCATGGCACTCCTCGAAAAGAGTAGGGGAAGTTTTTATTTAAAAACAAAAACATACAATTTTAGTACAACTTTTTCACAAACATCAAAAAATCATTGCTATTTACCCAATTCCAGTAACATTTTTCCACAACTCTCTTGCTTTTGCTTCTCCCAACATTTCACATTCATCTTGAAAAATATTGTCAATTTTGTCCTGAAATTTAAAATATAAGTCCTGCACAGTTAACTCTCTCTTCTGCAAAAACCTAGCACATCTATTTTGCCATATCACCCATTTCAGTATTGCCAACATAACATAAACCGTATTTTTATTTAATTTATCCCACTCTTTTGTTAACAGTCCATACACCAGAATATCATAAGTCATGCCTTTAAAAACCTTAATTCCCCAATAGTTTGCCACCATTTCCCAAAAAGGTTTAATAAAATTACACTCTAAAAATAAACGGCTCTTACTTTCTTCTTTCATTCCACAATCCATTTGAACACATATACACGCCTCTATTTTTTTTTTATAATTCATATTTTATTAGCAAATTTTCTATTACAGGGGACAGAGTGTTACAACATATTGTGCATATACTCTGAATGTTACATGAGCTGTCCCCAACCCCCCTTCCCCCACCCCATAGAGCAGCAGAGTTCGTACAGTAATAGAAAAATACTTCGTAGTATCGCAAATCAAGGATCTTTGGTTATAGAGACTCATTTACCCAATCTGTCCATGATTAGCGTGTGAAGGGGATCCCAAGAACACTCCTCTATTTTTTATGCTTATGATTACCTCTTATATTCAATTTTCCATGGCTGCACATCCATGTTACCTCTTTCATTTTTCCTGAAATCCTTTTTTCTATGGTAACCTCCAAAATTCTAGACACATTTATTTCCTTTCCAACCTTAAATACTGGTTGTTCCAAAAAATTTCTTTCCATAATTTCCTTATACATCTGTTTTCTATTTTTATTAATTAACCAGTCCACTGTCCCCCACTGTGTTAAGTATTTTCTTCCTGCTTCCATATACATACCGCCACTTTTTGCCCCAACCATATTCTCTTTTTTCCCAATATTTTTAATCAAACCTTCACTCTGTTGCTTTGTTAGTATTGACCAAACATTATTTTCTCTTTTTATTAATGGCACTAAGTTAGGAAAAACAAAGATAATGATATAAAAAACTATGGGATTAATCATATTTAGCCCCCCATCCTTTACTGCTCTATACATAATTCCCCTTCTTATCAGATTTAGTTTACTACCCCACAATGACTGAAAAAAGTAACCCTAGTATTTTTGTTTGCATATTAAATGGAACCGAGAAAAATGTATGCTACAAAAAGAAATATAGGCACTATAAAAGTTTTAAGTAGATACATTTACTTTTCCTGTGTCATGCTCCAGTTCCTCCATTTTTGTACTTTTTTCCGAGCTATTTCATATTTTTCATCCCAATTTTGTTGTATTATCTCTGACTCCCCAAAGTGAATCCCCCAAATTGTTATGCTTCTGCTAACTAAACCTAGTTTCCCTTTCTTTTCCACATCAATTTACCTAAAAGATAGGCTACATTTTTTCCTTCATTTATTTTGACTCCTTTATAAGTACTATGTTTTTCTCTAAAATTTACTACTCTCTCCCCGAGTTTTGATCCTTAACTAAAACTATACAATCATATGCATGCATGCTTGTTTTATATAATCCCTTACCTTCCCATACTATATTTTTTGTTTTACTATATGCTTCTATTTTCCTTAAGATGGGATCAAAGCAAAATACATATAGTAAGGGGCTTAAAGGGCACCCCAATGTACCCCATTCTTAACATATAACGGGATTCCCAAATGACCATTTACCATAGGGCATGCCTGCACATTTTTATATATTGCTTGAATTAAGCCAACTAATTTTGATGGAATCTGAAATTCTTTTGACGTCCCATATATGTTGATGCTTAACAATGTCAAAGGCAGATTCTCGATCTAATGAATAAACATATCCCTGCAATACATTTTCTTGTCCTTTATTAAAGATTTCTCTTAAATAAATTAGATTCTGCTGAATGTTTCTACCAGGTATTGCACACATTTGAGTGTTCATTATTAATTTATCTGAAAAAGTTCTTACCTTAACCTATTATGTATTATCTTAGCTAAAATGTTATAGTCAGCAGTTAGTAAGCTGTTAGGCCTCCAATTTTAAGCTGGGCTCTATCTCCCTTTTCATATAAGAAAATAGTAATTCCTGTATTCATACTTCCAACCATTTCATCACCCTGCATGATACAATTATACACCTTTGTAAGTATGGGAGCAATTTGTTCTTTGAATAGTTTATAAAATATATTAGGGATCCCATCCACCCCAGCACTGTATTGCTGGACTAAGCTTTAATTGCCTCTTTGACTTCTTCTATTTTAATTGATGTATCTATTGCTTCCGCTTCCTTTTCTTCCAAAGATGTCAAATTAAATGCCTGAATATATCTCTCATTTCTTTCTCCCCCTGACTGTTGGTATTTTCCTCTTAAAAACTCTTGCACAATGCTTTTAATACTTGAAACATGAGTATATACCTGCCCCTTTTGATCTTGTAATTGTCTCATAACCCTATTTTCTATTCTTTCTCTATGACTGTCATATGGATTTATATGGTATTTTGTCCCCTGAGTACGGCTTCGTTGTTCAATTATTAATGATTTAACTCTGTCATATTGGTATTGTTCCATCTCCTTTTTAATCATATTAATTTGTTCTGACTCATCTACTTTTTCCTTTACCTGCCTAGTCATAAGTTTATACAGTCTAGCTCTTAGAGCCAAATACTTCTGATATTTTACTGCTTCTGTATGTTATCCTGTCTCAATCATAAGCTGTTTTATGTCATATTTAACATCCTCCCACCATTCCAAGACCCTATCATACAATTCTAAAACTCTTGTTTCATCCTGTAAAAGATCTTTTATTTTTTGTTGTCAATATTCCTCTTCTAATTTAGCCACATTCATCTTACAGCATCCTTTACCCATCTTTATTCTATTTTCTAAATCTATTTCTATCTCCACAGCCATATGGTCCGAAATTTCAACTGTAATGGTTCTAATTCAAAGGATTTTTATGTTTTTTTGCACCATCCAGAAATCAATCCTGGTTGAAAGTGTACCTCTAAAATATGTATGTCCCCCTTTTTTTAAGTTAGTATAACCATCTTACATCCCTGCATTTTTTAATATTTTCCTTAAAAAATTAGTGTCACAATATATCTTAGATGTTGTTCTCCCCCAATCAGTCCTCAGTAATCCACAATTAATACCCCACCACACACACATTACCATCTTAGTGGTATGTAAAAAAGGTTCTATTTGTCCCATTATTTTGTTTCTTTCTTTTTTTCCTTGTGGATTGTAAATTACTATCATCCTAACTCTAGTATTTTTAATAATGCTATCCACTATGCACACTCTTCCTGGAACTAAATCAGAAACCTTCAAAATTTGAACTTCATGCACCATAAAAGCAACCCCAACCCCTGAACATCTCTCAGTCCCAATGGACCATAACAAAGGCCACCATAACCAATCATTCTGGGCTAGGTGTATTTCTTCAATGGTGTGTGATCTTGTTTCCTGCAAAATATAAATATCATTTTTTTAATTCACTTAGAAGTTTAAATGTTACCTGTCTTTTCCTTCTATTTTTTAAACTATTAACATTAAGTGACAGACATGTTAAACTCCCCATTCAGTTTGTTTTAAGAAAACTTTCTATTTATGTTGCATCTCTTGATTTTTTCTTTTTATCTATACTTGTGTATCTGTTGTATCCCCATTTTCTCCATCTTCTTCTTCTGAGAGATCTGAAAAAGAGTGTTCAGATGCTTCGTCCATAGTAGACCAATCCTTGTCCTGGAGTAACGTATATCCATTTGTTAATTCTACTCCTTCCCTGTCTTTTTCCAGAACAAGTGCTTGTTTTGCTGCAGGCCTGTCTTTATTCCTAGACCTGGTGACCATAGTATATCCTGTTTCTTTTCCTTGTTTTCCTTCATATCATATTTGTCCCTTTTTCCTTTTCAGTCTCCATCTGGTATACACCTTCCACTTCCCATGATAAACGTTGGGGCCCATTTCCTTTTTCTATATTCTTGCTGTCTTTATTTTCTATTTCTCTTTCTATTTCTTTTTGTAGAACCTCTCACACTACTTTGTCTTGTTTTTTTTTTTCTTTCTGTGTCACAGTCAAATAAACATCTTGTTCTGCTCTTTCTCCAATATCAGAACTATTACGTGATGCCCAGGGACATGCTGAAAAAAAATATGTCCTTCTTCTTAACACAGATTGCATCTGACTTTATTTATGCACCCTTCACCAAAATGTCCAGTCTTGCCACATAATCCATATTTAACTTTCCCACATACACTACTAAGGTGTCCTCTCTCTCTCTCCACACTTGTAGCAGGCCAGAACTGGCCTGCATAGAACACAATGCCTCTATCTTGACTTAGAAAAAACAATTTGGTAGATGCTGTATTTCCCCTTCTTTTTGTTTCAGTGTTATTCTGTATCTTCATCCAACTGTCCATAAACAATTTTCATCCAGTATAGGCTCTGGTGGGCCATACATGATACTGCTTTGTTTGATCCAAAAGTTAATGTCCAGAACATTTACTTCTTTATTCTGAAAAAGCACAGTTACAATTTTAAATACTGATTTTGTTAAGCGAATAATAATAAAATCCTTCCATAAGTCTGCATTTCTCATTTGGTGATACAGCTTCCAAAAACAAACAAGGCCTCCAGCAAGCTTAAAACTTAACATCAAACTCTGTACTACCTGGTACATGGATGAGTGCATAAATTTTGTAAGGATAACATTTCATGCTATCTATTAAAATTTGTCTTCCTACAAAAATTCTATCCGGCATATCACTTAAAGGCCCTTAGAATCATAATCTCACCGGGTTCTGCCTTTTGGCCTGCTGTGGGTTAGTGTCTTCAGTAAATAATTTCTCCTTCTTGTTTCCACCTCATGACTTTTCTTTCTGATATCCCCTTCCTCCTTATCTGTTAGGATTGTGTTTTGTTCTAAGTCCAAAGAAGACTCTTCATTTTCTTCATCTGTATCTTCAATAAATATTACTTTTGTTTTATCTTCCTCCATTGTTGTGTCTTTTTATTTACTTTCTTCCTTATTTTCATTAGGTTCTTCCAAAATCTCATTCCTCTCTTTTTCTAAGATAACAGTATCTTTTGAAGTCCCAGGCCTATTTGGGTCCCATCCAGACCCATCTGTTTTCCCTTCTCCATCCTGCCTGTAACAATGCTTCTGTCACCCACTCTGGCGTATCAGAGAAATCTTTAAAGGTTTCTTCTGTTGAGCTCTCCACAATCTTTTGTTTTTCCTTATTCTCTACCTGTGGAGCTTGTTTCTGTATTTTTATTTCAGGTCCTTCTTCTATTTCTGTTTCACTCATTTTTCCTTTTTCTTCTCCTTTACTTGTAACATTATTCCCCCCAGCCCTTCTTAGGCCAAGCCATTTCTGACCTGTTTTCTTACTAGTTTCAGTGGCTTGCTTTGGTGCCACTGCATCATCATTCCTCAGCTGACTATGACAGGAGCTTGACTCAGTCACGTTGCTTTCTACAGCAATATCAGTTTTAGACTTGGCTCCATTAACATTTTACTCACCCTGACTTTCATTAAACAATGCCCTTTTTTTACTTATAGTTGAAGTTTTCTCTTTCTCCATCTCCATGGAAAAAATACTTCCTATTTCTGTTTTTCTTTCCATATCTCTATCTCCATTTCTCTATTCCTCTTGCATTGGATCCATAAGCTCCTCTGTATTCATTTTCAGGCCTCTATCAGAAATAAAGAACAGGAAGGGGGTCCTCTCCCCAGTCTCACACTTCCGTCCTCACTCACTCCAACAAAGACACTGACACATCAGCACTTCCTCCTCTTCTGCTGTCCAGTTCCCAACTGAGCCCTTCCACTCTGCTTGCAGGAAGTCAAGCCCCCTGCTGGCAGAGTAGGGGAATTTCCCTGGTGTCCTGACCAAATTTCCCCCATTCACTAAAAGTGCCACCAACAGCTTAATTTTGTTTTAAATCAGTGGGCATTCATCTGTATCCCCTTCCCCCAGGTCGTTCCTGAAAATAGACAGAATTTGTCTAGTGCACTTACCCAGTCAACAAAAAACTAACTAAATAAATAAATAAAAATACTCAGCCACATAGAAGCACCTAACATGGAGGTTCCACTTCTTATGAAATTTATGGACACTGGATATAATGGACAAATGTTGTCTGCACAGATGCATCCATTATAACAGGGTTGCACTGTACTTTATAGAAGGCCTTTGCAGGTCATCACAAGTAATTTAATAATAGAATGTACAGCACATCTGTGCAAAGAGAGGGAACAAGAACTAAGTACTCTTGAAGGCAGACTAAAAACCAAAGAGGCACAATTTAAATCAAATCCCAGAATGGATACATTCTCAACTATCGTACACAAAGAAATTATAAAACTTCGATTTGAAATTGATACGTTAATCTCCAGGAAAGCGGAGCTAGCCATACTATGACTCCACCAAAAATACTGGGAAAGTGAGGAGAGATTTAGCATTCTCCTGTTAAGTACACTTCAAATGTAACAAGCCAAAAGGCATATTCCTGGCCTTGGGATACCATTGGTGGGTTAAACACACAGGAAGTCCATATTAAGAACATTATGAAAGATCTTTACAAACAATTGTACAGCTCAGCAATGCCCCTGGACAGACAGGCCACAGATGCTTTTCTGAGCACTGGGGAACTGTCTAAATTCATGGTGTAACAAACACAGGCACTAGAGGCTCCCATAATAGTACAAGAGGTGAAAGTGGCTCTAAAAGCTCAAAGCCTTGGAAAGTACCTGGCGATGATGGCTATCACACTGAATTTTTTCAAACCCTATCAGCAACAACATCCTCAATCCTAACTCAACTCTACCACGAGTCAGTCAACAGGGGTTCCTTTGCATACTCCCTTAGGTCAGCAACCATCACAGTGCTGCAAAAAAAGGGCAAAGACCCAACAAACCCAGCCCATTACTGACCAATCTCACTCACTTGGTTGACAGTAATGTCTTCACTAAAGCATTGGTGACCAGAATTAAGGTTCTTGTCCCATGACTGGTACTCCTAACACAGGTTGGATTTATTCAAGGCCTTCACAGTGCTGACCATATGCAAACTCTCATCAGTCTCATACAAGTAGTGCAAAAGACCTCCACTCCTACATCCCCAGTAGCCATAGACTTTGAAAAAGCCTTTGACTCAGAGGAGTGGGGGTACCTCTACAGGGTACTGGAGCATCTGGACTTTGGCACACACTTCTTGTATTATATGTATGCAATATACTCTGGCCTAAAAGCCAGGGTGTTGGCTAACTCCACCCTTTTAGACCCCTTCTCATTGGAAAAAGAGACTCAGCAATGGTGCCCCTTATCCTTACTTCTCTTTGCACTGGCCACAGAGATGCTTGCCACAGCCCTTCAGAAAGACCTGCTGATTGGAGGCATCACTGTAGACATAGAGGCATTCAAAATGCTACTGTATGCAGATGATTTGCTTGTGCTCACAGATAAAGTGAAGGAATCCATTGTTCAACTACTTAAGCACTTATCCTCCTACACCCTTCTCTCTGGGATAAAAGTAAATAGCACAAAAAACAAGATTTTACCTCTAAATGGCCTATGCATCCCCCAACAACTACAGCTGTTAGATCTGCAATGGGCCCATCAACACCACATTATTTATCTAGGGATTAAAATCTCCCCCAAATTTGCAAAGCTTATTGATCTTAACCTCACCATGGTGGCAAATCAAGTGAGTGAATGAATTATGGCAGTGACGACAATTTGAGCGACGTCAAGTGGGCGATAGCAATTATGGTGACTGTGAAAGTATGGCAATGGTAATAATGGCAATACTGGATACCCTTCCCTCCCCAAGGTCCTACAACCTCAGAGTAGGTTATTTTAGTAAGGGTGGTGCGAGGGGCTTTCCCCCCGCTGAAAAGCAATAGTTGCCATTATTGTGGTGACCATAATTACTATCCCTGTTATTGCCATCACCAAAATGTCCATCGCTGTACTTTTTATCACCATAATTCCATTGCTGAATTGGCATGGAGCCCCTCACCACCCTCCTTGCAGACATCACTACTGAATTTGACCGTTGGAAACTGATATGCCTTTCCATGGCAGGTAAAATAAAAGCCATCAAAATGGTTACTGCCCCCAAGCAATTTAATACTCTTTACCATCTACTGATATGGATTCCTAAATCATGGTCTGAATGCCTTGACCGCTTGGTGAGTGATACCCTCTGGTAAGGTAAGCCACCCCAGTAGAGTCACTCCAAACTCCAGTCCCACTGTTCAAAAGGAGGATGGGGATTGCCAAGAATTAAAGCATACCATTGGGCATTGTTATGGCCCAGACAATCAGGGGCTTCAACACAACACCTCATCAACCCCCTACTTGGGCAACTTCAGAGACCTCTATGATGGGAGGCACTTCCCCTACAGGTACTCTCTACTCACCAGCACCCAAAGCACCCAAAGCAACCTGAATGCCATTAATCCTCAGACAAGTTCTGGCAACACGGACAAATGTGCAAACCAGACTACATATTCAGATTTCATACCTGGTTCTCAGACCCATATGGAATAACCCAGCAATCAATGTAGGAGGCTATGTGGTTAGATTGGAAGGCTGGATGACCAAAGGTATTCACTACCTTCAAGACATTCAGAAATTAGGCTCCCTTTATCTGGATTAATTTCAGGCCCTACAGAATAAATACCAACTCAACAAAACCAATTTCTGGTGCTACCTTCAGATTAGGAGCATGCTCGCCATGCTTCTCCAAACAATCTAAAACCTCAAACACTCCCTCCCCAACTTAACTGCTACACCAGCATCTCAATCATTCTTAAGGAAGAGTCGATAATATCTACTGATCAATATGGGACAAAATCCCTGAACAAACTACCAGTGCATAGCAGAAATGGTCTAACCTGCTGCACCACCCAAGAGATGAAGACGAATGGGTGAAATGGTGGTGGATAGTCCGCACAACCCTTCAAGTCCCCAGAGCTTGACTAATGCAAATTAAAATACTCCATTTAAGGCACTGTACTCCAATGGTTCTTTATACAGTCATTCTCACCCTGATTCCCCACTGCTGGAGATATGGGAAGCATGATGGGGACCGCCTCCACATTTAGTTATTCATTTATTTGTTTGTTTGTTTATTTATTTATTTATTTATCACAAGACAATCAAGAAAATGGGGAGTAGGGGCCAAATAATAGACTTCCAAGTATTAGATGCCAGACGGTGAGTACAGCTCAGTTGTTTGTGGTGGCAGGTTAGTAGAGAGGAGATAACTGCAGGGTGGGCAGGGGAGGAGCCCCAAGTGCCAAGAGAGCAGATGATATCATGAGAATTAAGCTGGGAAAGGGGGAGGGTGTGTGTGTGAAGGCAGATGGTGAGGGTGGGGGGAGAGGAGGTAAGAAAGAAGAATGGCAGTTGGTGAGGGTGATGGGAGAGGAGGCAAGGAGGAAGGAGCAGTCTCAAGGAAGTTAGTTAGCAAGGTTGGGAGGTGAGAGGTTGGGAGTTGAGGGGAAGGCAAGGGAAGGAGTAGGGGGAAAAGGGTGAGAGGTGAGTTGGAGGGAAGAGAGGACATGGCTCTAGGAAGATGGGGGGAAAGGGAGAGGGGGTGCCCAGGCTCATCAGTGTCAGAGAAGTGGAGGCGAAGCTATGAGTGACAGTCACATTGGGCAACATTTAACAAGTGTCATTTAAGGTGGACTTTGAAAGCACTCACCGTGTGCTGCTGCATAAGATCTTCCTGAAGAGAGTTGAACCAGAGCGGGGCATAGTGCGCAAAAGACCTTTGTCCTTAGGAAGTGCAGCATTTTGGCGTAATAAAGGACTGGTGCTCCAAGCTATGAGTGTGCCATGGATTAATACAAGGCACCAGGAGTTGACTAACCCTGCGTGGGAGGGTACCAAGACTGATCTTTTTTGCCAGGAGGCAGGTTTGGAATTTTTGTCGGACAGAGAGAGGGAGCCATTGTGCATTAGTATACAAATCGCAGGTATGAGTTAGCCTAGGTGCCTCTAAGGTTAGCTAGCAAGCTTTGTTTAAGGCAATTTTTAAGTGCTGGAGGGCAGTATCAGTGGCTGAGCCATATATAGGTAGGCCATAGTTGACAAGGAAACCCACAGAGCTGTTGACTGCTATTTTGAGGGCTTCGGGGGACAGGCTGTGCCTGTGACGATAAAGCAGTTCAATACATTTGTTGATTGCTTTGGTAGTGTTGTCAATGTGGGCAGTGTAGGACAACAAGTTGTCAATAGTGATCCTAAGGTATTTAAAATGTTGGACCAGTTCCAGGGAGGCCCCAGCAAAATTACATATTGATAAAGGGTACTTACGATGCTTGTTATGGGGGCTGGCGAACAACATGGTCTTAGTTTTTTTATAGTTCATAATTAGCTTATGATCTATGAACCACTTCTCAAGACAGGTGAAATCACTTTGAAGTTGATGCTCCAGTTCATCAGGATTTGAGCCATGTGTGAAGACAACTGCATTATCTGCATAGAGTAGGATGCTGCACTGGCTGGCTTGAGGGAGTCTATTCAGGAATAAGCTAATGTTGACCCCTGCAGGACACCAGAGCAGACAGGTTTGCTATCCAAGAGGGTTGAACCAATTCTAACTTGCTGGGTTCTATGGTCCAGATAGCTGGAGAACCATAAAACTACTTCAGGAGCCAGGCCCGTTGAGGCAAGTTGCTCAGTTAGGAGGGCATGATTAACAGTATCGAACACCTTAGTCAGGAAGATAAAGATAGTTGTCCATAATCAAGTGTTTTATGGATGTGACCAGTGAATTCTAGAAGGGCTGTGATGGTGCTATGCCCAGCCCTAAAGCCATGCTGCTCAGGGCAGAGGAGTTTGTACTTGTCTAAATATTTGACCAGTTGGTCCTCAACTATTTGTTTGAGGGCCTTTGATAGAGGTGGTAGCAAGGAGATGGGTCTGTAGTTTTCTGTAAGGGCCCAGTCCCCACTCTTATGCATGGGTGTGCCTATCGCAGCTTTCCATTTATGAGGGAATACAACTAGTTGAAGTGACAAGTAAAGGATGTGGGTGAGTGGAGCCAGGATTTCTTTCATGGAGAGAGAGAGAGAGAGAGAGATTACATGCAGATCAAGGGTGTCCCCACTGAATCTCCCCTTACTGAGCACCTTCCGAAGGTATTCCCTAGCATCCCCAATTGAGATGGTCTTGAACCGAAAGAGCCGATGTGCAGAGGACTGAGGGCCAGTGACAAGATTGTTCGGGTGGAAGAAGTCGGGAGGGAGGACATAGCTGAGGTCTGTAAAGGCTAGGTTATAGGTGTCAGCTATGGTTTTTGGGTCAAAGAAAGGGGAGCCATTAACACTGATCATGTCAGGGGCAGTTTTGTGCACCTTGCCAGTGACCTCTTTAAGGTTTGCCCAGAATTTACGGCCATCATTCCAGTGTTTGGATAGGGCTTCCTTGTAGTAGAGGTTTTTGGCTACACAGATAGCCTTGGTGCAGCTGTTTCTGGCGTGCTTGTACTTTAAGATGTTGGACTGCTTCCTTGTCACTCTAGCTGTGTGCCAAAGATGATCACGGTATTTCATACAATCAAGGATGTCTGGGCTCATCCAGGGGTTGTAATGGCCCTTGATTTTCCACTTTTTTTATGGGGGCTTGGGTATCACAGATAGCATTAAATTGGAGGATGAAGTGACTCAGTGCACTATCGACATCTGGTGCCCCTATATGGCTGACCAGTTGGCGTTTCAGAGATCAGCTCTAAGGTGGTCAGCATGACTGGGTCTGAGGACTCTGTTTGTGACTGTTCTAGGAGGTGGTTTGGTGAATTTATTGGTCCAGTTAAACATAACAGTGGAGTGGTCGCTGATATTATCTGGGAGGACAGAGGTGTTAGAGGTGTGCTCTGGACGATTGGTGAGCACCCATTCAATCAGGGTGCTTGTGCCAGTCTGGTAGTTAGTCCAGGTGGGAGCATTAACAAGCTGTGTGAAGTGGACAGCCTGGACAGCATCCTTGAAGTTGTTTGCCTCAGGGGCAAGCCAGTTAGTATTAAAGTTACCAAGCAGTATAACCTTGGAACTTAGAGTTTGGCTACTTAGGTAGTTGATGACAGCTTGGAGACCGTGGGATGAGTCCTTAGGGGGATGTAGACAGATAGCTGTGTTAGTGACTTGCTTTGGGCACCAAGGAGGACCTTAACAGCAAGGACTTGAGCAGAGGTCCCAAAGCTTGGAGGATTAAGTACTAGGCCCTGCAGGCTATCCTTGAGGTAGAATACACAGTCTCCACCTCTTTTTGACAGGCGGTCCTGCCTGCAGATCCCATAGCCAGGGAGGCCGATGTCTGGATCAGGAATCCTAGGGGAGAGCCACGTCTCTACAAGTGATAGTACATCAGGGTTATGGAGGTCTACCCAGGCTTGGAGGTTATCAAAATTAGCTACTAGACTGGTGGGGGGTGGGGTTAGGTCAAGCTGTGCCTGGTGGGCAAGGATGTGCAGAGCGAGTATAAGGAGGGCTAGTGAAGAGAGAGCAAAGAGTATAGGTGTGGAGGAAAGAGCTAACTGCAGGTGCAGATTTTATTTAGGTAGGCTGGGAAGGACTGTGGAAAACAACTGGTGGAGAGTCTGGAGGTATGATAAGACAGGCTGGGCAGAGCTGAGTGGGAGGAATCCATAAATATTGCACGTGTGTATGGGGATACCCACACATATCCAATATCCCCAGCGTTTCTGTTCAAGGTTGTAGGGGTTGGAGAGTGCAAAGACCTGTTTTTGATGAAGGATAGATTTTGACTCCAATGAGGAAATGGCATCCACATCAACAGGAGGTCACAAGGCACTTTTGGAGGTCAAGCCAGACATGTTTCAAAAATCACTCAAGTAGGTCAGGAGAGAGAGGGAACCCGAGGGCAGCTAGGGGGAGTGGTTTAGGAGCTGAGTGGGGGAGGAGAAGTATTTAATAGCTGTCAGAGTTGGGGCGCATGGTTGGGAAGAAATTACAATGAGGGAGTCTAAATTAGCCCAAGTATTGAGCAGTCTAGGCTAAATACAACATTTGAACAGCAGGGCGAGAGCCTGCTAATAGAACCAGCTTGGAATTCACCAGTTGGGATTATCCTGGGCCCATAGTGTCCAATCAGCATAATGCAGCAGAGTGGAGTGCCAATCTGAGTCAAAGTCATAAGAGTTGGGGAGTCACGGAGATGTACCTGGAAGCTGCCAGGGGGAGGCTGCCCTAGAATGGGCAGTAAAGGAGCAACTTATCCGCTGGGCCCCAGCCACATGGGCAGGTCCTGAAACATGGGCTCAGGCTGGATCTGGGGGGAAGAAAGCAAAAGTAAGGGAGATTTAAGTGGAGCAGCGGGGGAGTGGAAACAGAATTAGACAAAGGGAAGGGGGTGGAGGTGAAAGGTAGGAAGAAATCAGAACCCAGACTAGGGGGTGGGGGTACAATGAAGACAGGTGCCATCAAAGGAGTTAAAACAGATTAACACAGGGGACAAAGGAGGAAAAGAGAAAAAATGATAATTTAGGCTGAAGAGAGCTAGGACACCAAGTTTTGCAGGAAAGTGTGGCAGCAGTGGCGGGGGGTGTGCGAGTGAGCACTCAGGGGGCAAGAGATAGAAAATTAGAGAGAAAAAAAGGAAGTGGGACCCAGCGCAGCCTCGGAGCACCAAGTGAATGGGTCAGAAGCAGAGCATGGGTGAAAGGACAAAGAGATTAGACAGGGCTGGCAGGTGGAAGCACAGAGTGTAGATAGAGTAGGCAGGTGATAGTACTGGGTGATAGAAAGAGCAGGCAGATGAAGGCAAAGTGGGATTTCACAGAATAGACAGGGTAGGGTTTAGAGCCAAAACAGCATTTCCAACAATCAACTAAGTAAACAAATAAGGCAGTTCAGGCAAACTAGAAACTAGGTAGGTCAGACACAAGTAAAAGCAGGCTAGTAAAAAATTTGAAGTAAATCACAAGTATCACAAAAAATTAAACAGCATTGGTAAATTACATAGGTTACACTGAGCTGACTTTACAAATTGCAGTGAGGGAGTCTAAATTAGCCCAAGTATTGAGCAGTCTAGGCTAAATACAACATTTGAACAGCAGGGCGAGAACCCACTAACAGAGCCAGCTTGGACTGCACCAATCAGAATTATCCTGGGCCTGTAGTGTCCAATCAGTGCAATGCAGTGGAGAAGTGTGCCAATCTGAGTCAAAGTCATAAGAGTCGGGAAGTCCCAGAAACATATCTGGAAGCTGCTGGGGGGACATTGCCCTAGAATTGACAGGAGAGGAGAGAGTTATAAGCTAGGTATAGGCGCGGCCCTGGTCACAAGGGCAAGCCCTGAAACACGGTCTCAGGCTGGACCTGGAAGCTGCTGGGGGGAGGCTGCCCTAGAATGGGCAGGAGGGGAGCGAGTTGTCTGCTGGGTGTAGGCGTGGCCCTGGCCGCATGGGCAAGCCCTGAAACACAGGCTCGGGCTGAAACTGAAAGCTGCTGGGGGGAGGCTGCCCTAGAATGGTCAGGAGAGGAGCGAGTTGTCCGCTGGGAGTAGGTGTGACCCCAGCTGCACGGGCAAGCCCTGAAACACGGCTTGGTCTGGACATGGAAGCTGCCAGGGGGATGCTGCCCTAGAATGGGCAGGAGAGGAGCAACTTTTCTGCTGGGTGCAGGCACGAACCCAGCTGCACGGGCAAGCCCCGAAACACGCGCTCAGACTGGACCAGTGCCATACTCTGGCACTGTCCAGGCCTAAAAGACTTACACAGGAAAATACAAATGTTTATGGAACAAATACTTCACAGGAGTATCGCCATGTCTCCAGATTTTTTCATATTGGATTTGCCATATGTGGTCCTCCACCTCCAGCAGAAGAAGGTAAAATGGGTCTTAATGGCTGCTACTGAAGCAAAGTGCTTCCTGCTGACTCGCTGGCACAGTACAGAGCTTCCATCAATGCATAAACCCCTCTCTAAGCTAACACAATTAGCCTAACTTGAATGGTTATCACATGTTGCACATAACTCACTCACCAAATATTTTCAAACCTGGGATTTGTTCCTTACCTATTTTGGAATCAAACCAGTCACAACCATAAGTGGCCTGCACTATTCCAATACAAGTATTGGTTGAAGACCTGTTTTCTTGTTTAGTGCTCACACTACAGACCCACCCCACATTACAGACATTAGAACTGTTTTTTGTCCTACAAATGATGAGCCCTAGTAAATTACAGAGGTTGGTTATACTGGCCCCTCACTCCCTATGTGTCATGAGCAAATATTTTAACATGGTGTTTTTTTCTCCTTTGTTTATTGCTGTTAATTACCTGTAAATAGTTACTTGCTCTGGTTAACTCATCTCTTCATAGATGTCACTAAGTGTGGCTCCTACTGCCCCAAGCTAGACCACAGGATACAGGACTTGTCCTAGCCATGCACTATTCTCAGGATTAAGAATTGTGAACAGAACAGCCAAAGGGAATGTGTCACATATGTAACTGCAAGTATTATACTGAGTGATCAGCTAATATGGTGAGTCACCTCAATGGCTTTCATCAAAGACAGGTGCTAAAACAGACTATTATCCTCCACAAGTATATGAATAGCTATCTAATGTCTCTCAGCTTAGGGGACATTTGCTAAATTCACATATACAGTACCTGTAAATCACTCTCAGATTGTCTCCAGTTACAAACCAACTCTGTTACACTGTGATATTTGGTCTGCTTGTATCTTATGTATGTTTTGAATACTTACTAAAAAATATTAACTACAAAAAAATACAAATACAGGAAAAACGGCACAGGAGGTAAAAAGAAAAATAAATCAGAAACAAGCAGCTGCGAGCAGACCAGTTCTGTGGTCAAACAAAATTAAAAAGAAATAGTAAACCTTCCAAATTACTCACTGCTACACAAATTAAAGTATTACAAAGGGGTTTACATTTTGCAGTTAACCGTTTTAATATACAAAAGTGCTTGTGCAAATTATACATTTGAAGTAATTTTGGATGAGGAGATCGGCTGTACAGAGAGGGTGGTGGCTGGGTGGAATGCATTACCTGCAGAAGTGGTATCCAGTAGAACAGTGGACTGCTTCAAAAGGGGATGGAACAGGACAAGGGGGAGGATTAATGAAGGGGAAGGATGGAAGGGAGAGGCAGCTGCAGAATAAGGGGTGTTAGCTGCACATTCGAGCAGACTTGATAGACCTCTAGGCCTTTATCTGCTGGCAAATTTCGTATGTTCATATGTTCGTACACTGGAGATGATTCCCACAGACCATAAGGATTTGAATTTCATATTGGTTGCAATACAGGAACAAAAATAACATATGATATACTGGGGGTGGGTATTATGGAACAGGAGCAAGATATTGTGGGGGGAAAGAAAGATACTTTTTAAGAAGAAATCAGTTTTTTTGCCAAGGGAATATGTGTGACCCACACATCAATGAATTTGAAAGATCTGTGTCAGATGTTGGAAAAAGTATTCAATTCCAGATGGGTTACATGTAAAAATCTAACAAATGATAAAATAGCTGGTCTGGAGGAACTGCAACAAGCAAGAGATATGGAGCCAGATCTTCAAACTGTGATGCAGAGCTTGAGTCTGACCCTGCAGCACAACACTTTGATTTTGGCAGTGTGCCAACCTGTAGCGACAACTGTGCCTGATTTTGCAATCTTGGGTGCACTTGCAACAGTTTTCATGAGTACGGCAGTGTGCACCATATATCTGGAGCAAGCTCCATAACAGGCAGCCAGGAATGCTGCAAGTTAGACCAGGAAAAGTTGGTCTAACTTGCGGCAATTGACGCAGGATGGAAAATCCTGTTAGATCACCACAAGTCCTATGCACCGTATTGTCAGTGCACAGGGGATTGCAGCGATTTACGAGTTTTGAAAATCCTGCTTAAGAATGAGGAAATCAATTTTACACTGTAATTATAAAACTCTTTGAATCTTTAGATAATGACACCTGTTTTTTTTATGTTTTACAGATGTGCTGCTCTATGTAGGATTAGAAATTTCAGATAGAATCCTCATTGTACAGTACGCATTTTCTTGATAAAGACTGCATTAGTTAAACCTCTGTTGTGAGACCTACTCCCTGTTCTTGTACTTTTCTGACTTAACGATAATATAATGACTTTTTTTGTCTTCATAATCCCCAAAAGTATGGGTTCTATTACTTTATTAGATATGATATGATTTTTCACTTTTCATTAGATTTGAGAGGTTCAACTTATGTGTTGTTATAGTACCGAGTACAGCAATAATATCTAGCTGGTTTCATAGTCAGTTTTGCTTTGTTCAGTTTTGCAATTATGTCTGGAGGGTCTACAGATTCATCCTGTACTGGGAGATTTAGAAGAATGGCATACCTGTCTTATGCAGACTAATAGTACCTCCTTGTATCTGGATCGTCCCATTGATGTCCACACACAACTTAAAACTACAGAATTAAAACTATAGATTAAAAGTCTCTCTTTCTACCTTTTCCCTGTTTCTTCCCCTTGTCTTATTTTTGAAAATAGTTGCTTTGTTCTCCTTCCCCCAAAACCCACTCCTCTTGTTTTCCCCGTCCCCCTTTTTTTATTCCTTAAAGTCACTTTCTAAATGTTATTATAGTAATTCACATGTTCATCTCTTTAATAAACATTTGAAGTAAGACATGGGAAGTAAAGTATTTACTATATGATACTTGAAATTATGTGTTACACAACACAATGATGCATTCATTGAGCAAAAAAGTACATCTTCTCAGATCCTGATGGGAATATATACTGCCTTTAATTACATATATAGTAGCAGCAATAGTCTCACTCTGAAGTCTTCTATGAAGTCACTGATCTAGAACTTTTTAATAATAATAAATAATTAAACACACTTTGGGTTAGCTATATTGGATGACTGGTGAAAGGCTCTGTGGTAGGAACCAGTTTAGGCAACTGGGAGGAATCCATAAATACTGCCCGTGTATATGGGGATACCCTCACATATCCAATACCCCCAGTGTTTCTGTGCAAGGTTGTAGGGGTTGGAGACTACAGAGATCTGTTTTCAAGGAAGGATAGATGTGACTCCAATGAGGAAATGGCATCAACATCAACAGGAGATCACAAGGCACTTTTGGAGGTCAAGCCAGACATGTTTTAAAATACAGTCAATATAATTTCTCAATAAAGAAATTATGAGGTTCTTAAACTTTCTTATCAGAACCTAGCTGAGGTAAACAATAATGTGGCTCATAAACAAAAAGCACA
The DNA here is from genome assembly GCA_016271365.2 of Neoceratodus forsteri. Taxonomy (NCBI): domain Eukaryota; kingdom Metazoa; phylum Chordata; order Ceratodontiformes; family Ceratodontidae; genus Neoceratodus; species Neoceratodus forsteri. The sequence goes on from CM028131.1 coordinate 584,557,507, forward strand.
AATATTGCCAAGGTTTGATCTGAAAAATTACATTCTGTACAGGATGGAACAGGAAAAACAAACACAAACTGTACACTATCAGTTTTTTTGGTTCCATGGTCCGCAAGAATCAAGGTGTTAAGACTTCCTCATAACATACTTATTTTGGCTCCTTTGAGCTGAGAGAAATCCAAGAAGCACATACTTGCCTGTTTTTTCTGGCCAGATATATGGAAGGAAGTGGCATATTTTTGTGCTACCTGCACAAGGTGTCAGTTGGTTGCCTCAGAATTATAAAGCAGGCACCATTGAACCCTATGTCCATAACTGATATTCTGTCTGAAAGAACTGAGGTTAATATGGTGGGACCCCCATTAAAAAGTTCAGCACAGTATCAGTATAGTATGGTGATAACAGACTATATCACCCGACACCCCAAGGCTATTCTCATGTGTTCCACTACAGCCCAGTCAGCAGTCAAAGAATTGCTGAAGGTATTTTCCTGAGTTGGACTGCCAAAGAAGATCTTTCCTGAACACGGCATCAACTTTATGTCAGAGCTTATGAGGAAGATATGTGCTTTACTACAGGTTAAGTCCATCCAGACATCAGTGTACCACCCTCAGACTGATGGCTTAGCTGAGGTAAACAATAATGTGCCTCATAAACAAAAAGCACAAATATTGCCAAGGTTTGAACTGAAAAATTGCATTCTGTACAGGATGGAACAGGAAAAACAAATACGGACTGTACACTATTAGCTTTTGGTTTCATGGTCTGTAAGAATCGAGGTGTTAAGACTTCCTCATAGCATACCTATTTTGGCTACTTTGGGCTGAGAGAAATCCAAGAAGCACATACAGTACTTGCCTGTTTTTTCTGGCCAGGTATATGGAAGGAAGTGGCACATTTTTGTGCTATCTGCACAGGGTGTCAGTTGGTTGCCCTCAGAATTATAAAGTAGGCACAATTGAACCCCCCATAATAGGTATTCTGTCTGAAAGAACTGAGTTTGATATGATGGGATCCCCATTAAAAAGTTCAACACGGTATCAGTATAGTATGGTGATAATGGATTACACCACCCAACACCCCAAGGCTATTCTCATGTTTTCCACTACAGCCCAGTCAGTAGTCAAAGAATTGCTAAAGGTATTTTCCTGAGTTGGACTGCCAAAGGAGATCTTACCTGATCATGGCACCAACTTTATGTCAGAGCTTATGAGGAAGATACATGCTTTACTACAGGTTAAGTCTATCCGCACATCAGTGTACCACCCTCAGATTGATGGCTTAGTTAAAAGATTTAACAAATCCTTAATGGGTATGCTGTTTAAATTTGTTTCAACTGAGGCAAAAAAAAAAAAACTGGGATGAATTGTTACCCTATTTAATGTTTGCAGTTTGGGAGGTGCAACAATGGTTCATAGATTTCTTGCCCTTTCAACTGCTGTACTGCCAAGAAACTCAAAGGATGCTGGATCTTGAAAAGGAGATATTGAAAGAATATGCACATAGTCCCCCTAATGTGCTACAATATGTAATGCAAATGAGAGATAGATTAGACACAACTGATAGATTTGCCAGAGAAAATTTATTCAAGGCACAGCACATACAGCCAGGACACTATAACCAAGGGGTCAGGCTTCAGAAGTTCAAATCTGATGACAGAGTACTTCTGATGACAGAGTACCCCCTCTGCAGGCCTCAAACTACTATCTCACCTAGGGTCAATACTCAATCTAGGCCCTGAAGATACCATCATCCTTGGTGATTTGAATTTAAACTGGCTATCTAATGTATCTGCACCATTGGTAACCTTTTGTGACACCTATGGATTTACACAACTGATTAAAGACCCAACCAGGGTTAACCTAAAAAACTCTAGCAACAGCTCACTCCTGGATATTATGTTGGTAAACAAGCCTCACTTATATTCACATGCAGGAGTACTCACCGAGTGATGTAAGTGATCATTGTCCTATAGCTGGCATAAGATCTACACTCAAACCACCCAATCCTGCAGAATTTGTCCTCAAAGGTCAAAAAGAAATTCAACATCTCAAGATACCTCCATGACTTGAGTAATACAATATATTGGCAAGATTTCTACCTTACAACCTCAGTTGAAACAGCTCTCCAGACCTTAAAGGACATTATCACTAATGCTCTCAATATTCATGCACCAATCACCAGTATCAGAACTAAAGCAAGATCCTGCCCTTGGTTCACTACTGATCTTAAAGCAGCCTTGTTAACCAGAGACAAACTGTGGAAAAGGCAAGAAAACAAAGGATACCAGAGACTGGCTAAATTTCAGAAAAGTAAGGAATTCATGTACAAAACAAATAAGAACTACCAAAGCTGCCTACTATAGAGCTGAATTGGATGCCTCCTACAATAACCCAACCAGACTCTGGGGTACTTAAAAGGAATTCTGGCCAAAACTCTACTCCTGCCTTAACCTCCAAACTGCTACTAAATGATACAGAAATTACGAGCAAACAAGAAATCCTAAATACCTTCAATGACCACTTCACCACAGCTGGCCTAGCATTTGACTCATTGCCTGCAAATCTCTGAGATCTTCCTTGAACCTTCAATCCACTGTGGGACAAAAGCTACTTCAACTTCTTCCTTCAACCCAATATCCTTGAAAGAAGTAGAAGACCTCCTCTCTAATTTAGATACTTCTAAGAGTGCAGGTACAGACTCCCTGGATCCCTACTTCCTTAAAATTGCATCACATGTCTTATCTGCCCCCCTCACTCATCTCTTCAATCTTTCCCTAACTACTGGATCCATTCCCTCCACTTGGAAAACAGCTCAAGTAGTTCCACTACTTAAATCTGGTGATCCCATGGACCTCAACAATTATAGGCCCATTTCCATCCTATCAGTACTATCCAAGATGCTCGAAAAATTAGTAAACTCACAATTAAGGGACTATCTGGATAACAATAACCTCCTAAATGCAGCACAATCGGGATTTAGATCAAGGCATAGCACCATTTCTGCCCTAGCCAAAGTAACTAATGATTGGCAGATTGCCTTGGATAAGAAGAACAGTACCTGTGCTGTGTTCCTGGATTTGAGTAAAGCATTTGACACAGTGGATCATGAATCATTAATCACCTCCCTTAGCTCACTAGGACTGGATTCTCTCTCACTCAACTGGTTTAAGTGCTACCTATCAGATAGGTCACAACTGGTAAAAAATGGAAATTACCTATCCACCTTAAAACCACTGCTAAGAGGTGTACCGCAAGGCTCTATTCTTGGCCCCATCCTCTTTGCCATTTATATTAATAATATCGATGCCAACCTCACTCAATCTAACATTCATCTGTTTGCTGATGATACTGTATTATATGTCAGCAATCCCTCATTACCTAAAGCCTGTGAGCTGTTACAATCTGAATTCTCCATCCTGCAACACAATCTACTGGAAAAAAAACTACTTCTAAATGCCAAAAAAACAAAAGCTATGTTCTTTGCCACAAAGAGTTGCTCTGCCACCCATCACCCACCACCCTACAATTATCCACCCTACTTGGAGAGAAGCTGGAATTTGTTGATAACTTCAAATACCTTGGAGTCTGGATTGATAATAGGCTTGACTATTCTGTCCATATTGAAGAGCTATTAAAAAAACTGAGACAAAGGCTTGGTCTATTTTTTAGAATAAAACACTACCTTAACAGAGACTCCAAAAAAAGATTAATCCAGGCATCATTCCTATCCCTCATTGATTATGCTGACTTTCTCTATGGCCATTGTTCACTCCCCTCTTAAATAAGCTGGACACCCTGTATCATGGATCCATCAGATTTATTACTGACCTGCCTTCCAGCACCCATCATTGCTCTCTTTATATGGCAGTCAACTGGACATCACTACAACACAGAAGAAATAGGAATGCTGCAATCTGGATATTCAAAGCTTTATCAGGCAAACTACCCACCTATATCACAGACTGTTTTACCCGAATTACTTCTAGGCCATACACCTTAAGGATCAGTAAACTCATCATACTAAAGGTCCCCAATGCCTGCACCCGGTTTGGGAGGGCCGCTATCAGCCACTCACTAGCAGTTGCATGGAACTCACTCCAAAAATCCATGAAGCTAAATAGCCTCTTACCTTTAACATCCTTCAAAAGATTATTCTCCACCCTATTTCCAGAGCTCTGCAATTGCTTTTATAAGGCCTAATCCCCTACCCTACCTACCCTCCCACCCCCTTTTCTGTGTTCCATTATGTTAGTTCTACTTCTATTTTCCAGTCACCTGATATACTCTCATAAAAGCCAATTAGGCCCTATAATTTATATATTATGCCTGCTATACCCATTGTCTCCTTTTTCTCACAGGTTAAATGGTTTTACTGTGCCTTGTATATATGTAAATTGTTGTATATTATCACTTTATGTCATTGTACTACTGTTTATGTTATTCTTGTCTATGTAAAAATACTTGTACTCTTATTTATATGACCACTCAGGTCCATCTTGTAAATGAGCTACGCTCAATGATGTTTGCCTGACTAAATAAAGATTTTGATTGATTGATTGATTGATTGACTTCTTCTGCTCCCTAGTTCTAAAAGTAAACTCCTAGCTAAATTTCAAGGACTGTATGAGGTCCTGAGACAAGTGGGGCCAGTTGATTATGAAGTACTGCAACCCAAGCAAAAAAAAGAAAAAAAACAAATTTGTCATGGAAATTTGTTTTAACCCAGGAAATACTGGGATTTTTTTCTAGTTAACCTAGAGGAACCTAAAGGGCCCCCTAGACTGCTGACTGATGAGGACAATGAAGATGAAATCCTTAACTTAGGCCCCAAAATTTTAAAGAATCAAGCCCATCTTCTCCAATGTGACCCCTGCATGCCACAGAGTGCCAGTGGGCTCTGATCACTGGGATGCGGAGATAGCCCCCGACTCCTGTGTTCCTGTTGGACTGGCAGATGCCTCAATGTCAGTGTCCTGCATGTGTGACACAGGGTCTGTGAGGCAAGCAGGTGGAAGCTGGTATGGCCCATTATTTTGTGCCATGTAGACCCCAACATGTGCCAGTTGCTGCAGGGTGGTGGCATGCAGCTGTGCCTTGTGCCCTGTTTGCCCAGCTAGCAGACTCTGAGCTGCCACATCCTGGCCTACTGGAGGGATGGCATGGCTGGCTGTGCCAGCCCTGGATAACAAATAGTTTGTTATTTGGTTTAGGTGGTCTCTGATTCATTTGTGAGTGAACTGCAACCCATGTACCACTGTGGTCAGGTCCCACAGGACATTGGTGTTGTCCCACTAGGCCTAGAGGCAGTCCCGTTCCAGCTGCCACAATTTAGGGTAGTAGGCTTGCTAGATGGACCAGGGTTCCATCCTTCGTACCCCAAGGTTTGGGTGTGCTGAGGGACCCTTTTCCCAACTGTCAGCATGCCTTTGTTGGGTAGCACATTGGACTCTTATGTCCCTAGGTCATGTGTGTGGGATGGGATGTCTGCCTGTATGGCTGGGCATGTAGGGCTGTGGTGGCTGCACCTCAGAGCCCTGTCACACAACAATGGACGGCCAGCTGTGTGGTGGATGTGGGGTGGGGGGCATTTTCTGACTGCTGTCAGGTTTCTGGTCTAGGTCTTGCATGGCACCTGACATTACCATCTGGGTCTTGGGAGTTGGTGTCCTCCATGGTGCCTATGACCTGTGCCATGACCTGGGTAGCCTACACTGTACCTGTGGGTGAGAGAACACTGGCTGGTTGTGTGCAGGTGCCTTGGCAGGCATTGCCATGTGTTCAACTAACTGTGATGGGGACTACATACCTGTGACATCTGTGTGTCCCCCTGTGTATCCTCCTCCATGGCCATTGCCGGTGGCACATGGGTGCTAGCCATGGTCTCCTGCTCTGCAGGGTGCAAGACAGGACTGTTGATTATGCTTTTTAGTCATATACAGTACCGCCCACCTTGTGTCCCTTGCAGTGTGCCCCATACCTACCATGGTATAGTTGCCCTCCATTTCCATGTGTCGGCCGACCTCAGTGAGGGTGTTGGGCTTCATTCTCTCAATGGGTGACAGTGTTGGCACCTGTGTGGGTGTTTTCCCACCTGTGCCATATTGTCCCATTCCATGGTGGCAAGCTTTCACTTCATGACTGACTGAAGGACAAGCCACTTGTGCTTCACTGCTACAAGTGTCTGTGCCTCCGGACTGATCATTGATGGCAGCCTGGATGTTAAGTGATATCTTGGCCTTGACCTCCACAAGGGTCTTCAGGGACTTCATGTCATACAGCATCCCATAGTTGTCTCAGATGTCTGAGACCATGGCTTTCACGTGGCAACCCTTGAAGTTGCTGGACCGGGCCCTGGTGGTAACCCCCCGACATCTGCCTTCCATGGCCCTCGGTCCATCCCTTGCAGTGACATACAGCCTCTTGTGGGAGCGCATCTGGCACGGGTGCAGCACCTCCGCCTCCATGTCTCACAGTTGCATGCTGCTCCATTGTGGTATTCACTTCATTGTGTCCTCAGAGGGAAGTGCACATGCACATATATGGTGGTGTCAATGGGCAAGGATGCATATGTTTGGGATGCCTTGTTGTCACTGAACACTTCACACCTCTGTTTTCCCCACCTCTGCATTGCCTCCCACTTGGTGTGGCTTTGTGAATGCTGTGTGTTTCTTCAGCTGGCTGGGGCACATAGCTGCATGTCCTCACTATGTTGCATTTCTGTATGGTTTACTCACTTTTGTAAATAGGGGCCCATAGTTGTATAATATTTGTATACCAAATAGCTAAAAAAAATCATATAATAATAAAAAATATGTAACAAGGAATAAATCACCATAATAACAGCAATACCTTGGATACATTTTACATTTTATGGTACATTGTTTGTACATATTTTTCTTTTGATTAACAATTGCATCCAGGAAATAAGCACATTTCATAATTAAAATTGGGTCTTGTCCAGGAAATAAATTGGTCAAGCTGCTTAACTGGGCGATACGTTGAATGAGAAAAAAGGACAAACCAAAGCGTCCTAAGCCTCAGTTCCTTATGGATTGTGTCCAAATCAAGCTCCAATATGATGCCAATCCTGCCTCTGCCCCTACCAGCCTCTTCAGAAGTTATATTGAATCAGAGAGCCTCACAGATGCACACCAATATAGAAAGTGCCTCACTTAATATGTCATTCATAAAGGGGAGGAACACTTTGGAAAATATACTGTGGTTTACACAGTGACTGCTAGACATCTGGATATACATTCATGATTTGAAGATATATTAATGATAAACACAGGCAGTGACCTGCTGAAAACAATCAATGAATCAGGTTTCAACCATGCCCCTTGTTTTGCACATGCACTAAATATGGTGGTGGGTCATGTGTCTAATAAACATTTACAGTTAAAAGAAAAAATTGACACTGTATGGTACATGTCTAGAAATTTTCATCACTCCCCTAAACACGCTGAGCTCCTCCACCATTACAGTACCAACAGAAGCACAATATTCCTCTGCATTACTTAATTAAAGATGAAATCATATCTTTTATATGGTGGAGAGTCTCGTGGAAAACTTGTGTTCTGGGCTATGAAATTTGTTGATGTGACCATTTGGATGATATCTGTCACAGGTACAGTCTTCTGTTTGGCAAAATCAAGTTCTAATTTTGCTACCACAAGACCAGGCCAGTAAAAATTGTGGTGCTGAATCAGTGACCCTTAGAGTGGTCATTGCCATGGTGAGCTTACTTGAGTGCTACGAACACCATTATTTATGATGTTCCACAGAAACCCAACAAGCAAGGCTGGAGTTGGTGCCATGGGGCACTCTTGGTGGGACAAGAATGACAGCAATGATGATGGAGGAGGAATGAGTGGGGACACCACTAGGTTAGCTGAGTAACTGGAGCAGCTGGAGGTAATACTCATTTTAAAAGTGGCAGAGATGTTTTTGATGCTACTTGCAGACAAGTATGACAGTATCAGATTCGGCATGCAGTCTGGGATTGCAGCATTAACTAATCCCATATATAAAGATGTGTTCATTCTCCATGGGCCCACAGACTATGTCAAACAGCAGCTACTGCATACACTTCTGGTGGGGCAGAAAAGACAGCTTGATGAAACCATTCAGATACTGGATTTGAGATATACTTTAAAGATATGTTCATTCTCTCTGGACACGTAAACTATATTAAACAGAAATTTACTGTGAAGCAGCAAAGGCAACATAAAGAAACCAACAAGAATGAGTATACATAGTCTCCTGGTTGTTTTTCTATTTTTACATTTCTGCTGACTTTGCAGGCTGCCAGTGCCATGTGGCAGCAGGACATGGAGGAACACTTGGAAAGTGATGATTCTGAGGTAACCAAGGACATATGTGAGCTTTTAGTACTGAATGTCAGCACCACTCAGACATTTTGGAAGAAGACGCAGGCCTGTTACCAAGTTATATGATCCAAGAATATCAAGCATAGCCATTGACATGGTATGGTTCAATTTGGCTACTACATCTAAATCATCCCATTCCAAGGCAAAAATATGGGACTTCAGAGGAGCTGACTTTGATAAGATGGCCAACAGAGTTAAGCTAGCCCTGGCAAAAAGAAACACAGGTGAGGGGGTACAGGCAAAGTGGGCAAGCATTAAGGATGCAATACTTGAAGCAACATCCCACTGTGTTAGACAGAAAAGGAAGTGCAAAAGAAGAAGGAAACCACTTTGGTTCTCAAATACAGTAGCAGAAAAGGTCAGAGCCAAAAAGCTGGCCTTCAGGAAATATAAGGGAACACAGCGGGATGAAGATAGGGAGGCATACCAAACTGCCCTAAGGGAAGCAGGTAAGGCAGTAAGGCAGGCAAAGTCCCAAACTGAGGAAACACTAGCACGAACAGTAAAAGAAGGTGACAAGACTTTCTATAGATACATTAGTGAAAGGAGAAAGTCCAGAGAGGGTATTGCTAAGCTTAATGGAGATAAGGGAGCATGTGAGGAGGAGGACCCTGTAAAGGCATCTATCCTAAATAGATACTTTTGCTCAGTATTTACTGAAGAGAAGGTAGGGCAGGGCCCACAGCTCAGCATCATGTACACAGGGGGGAGGGAGGTGAGCACTACTCCCTTCACAAAAGAAAGGGTCCTACAAGAGCTTGCTAAGCTCAGAGTGGATAAGGCAATGGGACCTGATGGCATACATCCCAGGGTACTTAAGGAGCTAAAGGAAGAACTAGCAGAGACATTAGCAGAATTGTTTAGTGAGTCTCTGAGCACAGGAGAGGTCCCAGAAGACTGGAGAAGGGCTCATGTGATCCCGCTCCACAAGAGTGGTAGCAGGGAGGAGGCGGGAAACCATAGACCGTCAGTCTTACCCTCAGTAGTGGGCAAGATTATGGGAGGCAACTCTTAAGGAAAGGATAGTGCAACACCTGGAATCCATAGGGGCACAGGATCCAAGACAGCATGGGTTTACAAAGGAAGGTCCTGTCAAAGCTAATCTCATAGATTTCTTTGACTGGGTAACCACAGTGGTGGACCAAGGGGGAGCAGTTGATGTCGCCTACCTTGACTTCAGCAAAGCTTTTGACACTGTTCCACATAGAAGATTGATAAATAAGCTGGGTAGGCTCGGTGGGTCAGAAGTTGGTCAACTGGGTGGCAAACTGGTTGACAGGCGGAAAACAGAGAGTGGTGGTAAATGGTATACAGTCAGAAGAGATGCAAGTCACAAGTGGGGTACCTCGGGATCAGTCCTGGGGCCAGTCCTCTCAACATCTTCATTAGTGACCTTGCAGATGGACTAGAGGGTAAGCTTGTCTGTTTGCAGATGACACCAAGATCTGCAACAGAGTAGATGATCCAGATGGGGTGGGCAGAATGAGAAGAGATCTGGATAAACTAGCAGAATGGTCAGAAGAGTGGCAACTGGGATTTAATGCAAAGAAGTGCAAAATCATGCACATAGGAAGAGAAACCCTGAAGCCACCTATAGGCTGGGAGGGAGTTGCTAGCAGTCACAAAGGAAGAAAGAGACTTGGGTATCATCATCACTGATGACCTAAAATCATCCAAGCAGACCTCTAAAGCAGTAGGTAAGGCTAGGGGGTGTTAGGGTGTATTAGTAGGGGTATCACAAGTCGAAGAGGGAGGTAATAATCCCTCTGTACAAGACACTGGTTAGGCCCCATCTGAGTACTCGTGGCAGTATTGGAGGCCACACCTTCACAAGGACATTAACCAAATTGAGGCAGTCCAGAGAAGGGCAACCAAAATGGTGCAGGGACTGCATCAGAAGACATATGAGGACAGATTAACGGAGCTCAATATGTATACCCTTGAGCAAAGGAGGAGAGAGTGATATGATCGAGGCATTCAAACACCTTAAGGGCATAAACAAGGTGAAGGAGTCTAACATGTTTAAATATAAGAAAAATAGCAGGACAAGAGGACACAGCATGAGATTAGAGGGAGGCCGATTAAGGGGAATGTGAGAAATTCTTTTTCACAGAAAGGGTGGTAGATGCATGGAATGGCTTACCACAAGAAGTGATAGCTATGAATACAGTGCAGGGCTTCAAACAGGCATGGGATAGGCACAAGGGAGCAATACAAATGACTATGAATAGATAGGCCACTGACAGAGCAAAGGCCGATGGCACATTTATAAGGTAGAAAAAGAAATGGGCAGAGTGGATGGGCCTTGCGGTCCTTATCTGCCATCAACTTCTATGTTTCTATGTTTCTATGTTTCTATGACTAGCAGAAACAGTGATCCAAACAGTTTGTGGCAAGACTGGCAAGTCATTTGGCCTGCACTGGCTAAAGTGGTTTGTACTGTATTTTGTTTGATTCACTCCAGGGCTGGGAAGACTGTTCTGCAAGAAATCAACCCCCACCCACATCCAGCACTTACCCATGAACTTGGATAAATAAAGACTCAGCTGTGAGTGTCCAATTCCATGTCTGTGTGTAAATGCAGTGTGAAAACTTTGGTGTTTCACTTTCCACTCTGCAACTTGCTGACTTAACATGGCTGACACCTGCTTCTCAGCTGCTCTACAGCTTTTATTTTTCCCACCTCCAGTGGCATCCTGAACTTCTTAGTGGCATTGGGGACTTACAGTCTGGGCCAGGGACATCTGATTTGGCAGTCACATGACTGTCTGTTAGTACCAAAATTATAAGTGAAGTCATGTGACCAAGATTTAAATCTTTCATGAGATGTAACAGCTAATAGAGGCTTTGTCTTCACTGCTATTGACTTACTGCTCATGTGATCATGGGGTATATTACAGCATGTGTGCAATCAAAAGAGATAAGGGAGAAACAGGTTAAAGGAGCTTATACAACCCTCACCCAGGTCCCTCTCTCCACTAACATATTAGCAGGAGTGCAGGGTGAACTGATTCCTAACCCTGCTGATTTTTGAGGAGATACACAGGGATGGAATGCACTGCCAGGTTCTGAGCTGCTACCCCTTTCAAAAGCCAAAGCATCAATACATGGACCACACAAATAGAAAGAAACAGAACTCAAATTATAAGGCCAATACTGCAAGGCTATTGCCAAAAATCTTCATTTAATTATTATACCCAACACAACCAACAAGTATGGCTACTACCCCAACACCTCGGCTCACTTTGAGCCTTGTTAGGGGGTTGAGCTTCACCACAGAGTGCATCCATTATAATCTGAACATTTAAAGATTCAGTGCTAAAATCACCCAGTGACAAAATGTCATATTACGTATATATTCTAAGCAGAAAAAACAATTATAAAAATTTAAAAATTTATCTTATTTCAGATTCTGATACAAATACACAAAGTGTTCATATTACCATCCTTCATACAAGTAGCCAAATTTCAAATCAAGTAGCCAAAATGACTAGTAGGGCAAATGAATGGTAAAAAGATTAATACAGATTAAATATATGAAGCCACTGAATTGAAATTTGGGTGGAGCCCCCTCAGAAAATGTCGGTGAGAAAAGCAAGGTGTGATCACAACATGTGGTATGCAATCTGGGTGGGAGGACAACATGATTAAGTGTAGTGAATCTTGCTGTCACCCTTTTGCCTATGCATTTGTTTACCGAGTACTCTGTGTTTTAGCCCTAAAGTGGGTGAACCCTCCTGAAGACGACCCCTGGATGCCATCCCTGAAAGCCAAGGGAAGGAACTGTAGCTCAATCAAAAGTTGGAAGGACAGAAGTCTGGAACAAATTCACTGCCACTGCAGGAGCGAAGCTTCTGATGAAAAAAAAAACACCAATATGGCAGGCCTCCTTGTTAGCAACAGATATGCTCCATTTTCCACTGACTCAGGGCAGAGCACAATGCCAACCAACCACCAGCAGGACACACAACCTAACCAAAAATAGCAGCCAGACCCTGCTTATCCTTCAACTTCTGGACAAGCACCAGAATCTGGAAAAGCAAACCTCTTGCTCCTCTAGCCCATAGGGGAACACACCCAAAGTGTCTGCATTGCAAGCCACAGAGGCCAGACAAGCACTGACTCCTCTCCTCTCATGAGAAGGTACTGTATGTAGTACACATTGTTTTCATGTGTCTAGTAAGGGAGGGATTGGAGAACAAGCTTCCAGGTTTGCCACAAGAGACTCTTGATGCAATATCAGTTAAGGTGCAATAAATGGATATCCCCTAACAGAAGGTGGCCTGTTGCTTCGCTCCCCCCCACCCTGCCTCCATACTTCAAGCCTTATCTTGTAAAAGTCTACCTAAGCTGATTCAATGTAAAGTATGCAAGTTGCCGCCGCACACAGGAGTGCTGTGCTGTGGTCAGGAAATAATAAGGCTTTGTGCAGAAAAGCGCCACCTTTGTTAAGGCTTCAGAATATATTAATGAGCATAAAAATTCACACAAATGGAGATCAATAATCCAGAGCTTAAAATACAAACACACACTACTCCCCACGGCTTGTTCCCATTTCCTGGTTGTGTTACCAGACCACCTGATGCGTTTCACTCAATAGGAGCCTTCTCAAAGCTGTGTTTCGATTTTAAGCTCTGGATTATTTATCTCCATTTCTGTGAATTTTTATGCTCATTAAAAGGATTTATTCCACATATTAAGGAGAAGTGTGAGCTGGTGAGTTTATTACATTGTGACACATTGTTGGCAGAATATATTCTGACGCCTTAGCAAAGGTGCGGGTCTTTTTTTCACAAAGCTAAGCTGATTCACTAACTTATGTTTAAGCTACTTTCTCTGACTTTACGGCAATTCTTTTTTATTTATTTATTTAGTTTTTGTTGACCGGGTAAGTGCACTAGATAAATCCTGCTTATTTTCAGGCACGACCCGAGGGAGGGGGATACAGATGAATGCAAACTGACCTTGAACCAGATTAAGCTGTTGGCGGTATTTTTAGTGAATGAGGGAAATTTGGCCAGGACACTGGGGAAATTCTCCTACTCTGTGGTAGGGTTCACTTACATCCTGGCACTCTGTCAAGATGGCCGTCCATGGAGGAGCTGTGGAGGACATGGAAGTATTAGAGGCAGAGGAGATGGTCTCTTCCCCTGTCTCTGTATTGAAAAAGGCCACAACTACTGACAATATGGTCTTCATGCCTGCTGAAAAGATTTCTTCTATGGCTTTGGATATTTCCCCTGCTACTGCTGTGGATCACTGCAAGAAGAGTTCAGCACAAGATATTTCCTCTGCTCCCCTGGTTCTATCTACAATGATTACTGGCTCTATTCCAACAATTTCTAGTGAGTCTCTCCCTTCTACTTCACAGGATGTGGATTTATTACTCCAACTTGAAGAACAACGTTATTTTATGGCTAGACAGCGATTGTTGGCTTTAAAGAATCAGCCTATTTCTTTGCCTGCATCTCCCCCTCATGACTCAGCATCTACGAATGTGGCTTCTGACACCTCTGTGCCAACTCTGACATTTCTGCATTCCTCACCTGCTTCAGTGGTTTCTCCTCACTCTTGAATGCCTACATGGACTGCTACCCTCGCTATGCTTTCATCAGGTATGACAAAAACTTCTTCTCCTACTACTTTATCTACTCCATTACCTCCATCTGAAATGCCTAATGTACCATTACCGGCAGAATGGTCTGTGGAATCGGCTCTCGAGGCTGCGGGGTGGGAGAAGGATACGACTGTTGGGACCTGTCATTCTGGCTCCTCTCCAATACAGACACAGTTACCTGAGGCTACAACCTTTGTTGCCCCTCCAGTTTCACAAGTGCCGATTGATTCTTTCGACCTCTCACTGCCTGATAAACTTCTTCTAACTCAAAATCCATCATTACAGTTTGGACCTTCTACCTCTGCGCATGTTTGCCATCAGCCTTCCCAGGACCCTGGGTCTCACTTTACTCCTACTGTTTCCACCATTTCTTCATCTGTTACTGCTCCCAAATCTTATGCTGCATGTTTTCAACCTCCTGTGCAGCAAGCCAGGAGACACAATGCTGTCCGATTGCAGTACTGGGGGATCTGTCTGAACTGCCAGATCATTTTTTTGTTGGTCGCACCCTTCTGAAGGACTCAATTAAGTTTGATGCTTTTGAAATACATGCTTTGATACATGTTTCTTCCGAGACCCATTTTGACATTAGTTTTAAAACTCTGACTGGTTTGGAAAAGTTTTGGAAATGATTTCATGAGCTTAAAACTTCTCCCTTATGGGCCCCCTTTAATGCCATCCTTTAACTAAGCCCACACAAAAGACTGTAACCATTTTGTTTCGTAATGAGGGTGTGAGTTTAAATGATATCACTGTGTGGTTAAAACAGAGATGTATTTTACTGTCTGATCCTGAGGCTATTTTCGATTCAGAAAATCTTTGGACTGGTGGGTGGAAAGCTAGGATTATGCTTCGGACCTCTGATACTGGGATTCAACACCAGCCAAGTAGTTTTATGCTAGGGAAAGACAGGGGGGTACTTTTTTACCCTGGCCAGCTGAAAGCATGCTACAAATGTGGTTCTAGTAACCATATAAGTAGCATCTGTGACAGGGCCAAATGCTTTGTCTTTGGCAACATTGGACATACGGGTTCCCAATGTGTGGATGAACCTCACTGCATCCTTTGTGATGAATTAGGCCATACCTTTCAGACTTGCACCTGGGAAGCTCATAATTCCCCGACTCTTGCTGATGGGGAGGAACAATGCTTACTCATTACAGTTGCACAGCGCTCCAGACTGAATAATACACTTTCTGTGCCCCAGCGTAATCCCTCCCCCCAATCTTCTGTGCTTGTGGCTGATGCTCACTCTTTGATTCAGGAATAGCCTGCTCCTATTCCATCTTCACATTTGCCTATACAGTACCTACTGTGACTCACCCTCCTCCTGCCACTACTCATGCTGTTTCTGCCCCAGAAGGTGTGCCTCCTCCTGTCTTCCCTGACACTTCAGTGACTTCCATGGAGCCCCCCCCCAGAACCTTTCACTAGAGTGACACGAGGGTCGAAGAAAGGACTTCACCTTCCTTTAAGGCTCTGCAATCCTATGCAACCCTCAGGATAACACGGACTCGGACACTTCCTCTGTTCTATCTTCCCATCCTGAGATGACTACAGACACAGAAGTAGCCAATGACAACATAGGTTCTCAAAAACTGAAGCTAGGGAGAAATTGAAACATAGGGAAGGTACCCCTAGGAAAGGTAGACCAAGGTGATTTCCATTTTTTATTGCTTCTGGTTTGTTTCCCACCATTTCACCATGTCTTCTAGTTTCTCAGTACATACTGTTAATGTTAACAGTATTAAGAAACACACAAAAAGAGATGCAGTTTTTTCCTTTGTGTCCAGCTTAACAGCTGGCCTCATCCTTTTTACAGGATGTACGGTTCCACTCCCTTCCTGAGATTTACAAGGCCAAACGTGCCTGGATCTCTGGACTTTCTTATTGGTCCTTTGGACAAGACACTTGTTCAGGTTTAGGTGTCCTATTTAGTATGCCTAATGTTACTGTCATTAGAATGCTGGATTTATACCCTGGCTGACTTCTTTTATTGAATGTTTTGATTTCTTCTGTCCCCTTTCGGATGATTAATATATATGCTCCTCCAGTCAAAACCCATAGGATTGAATTACTGAAACTTATACAACCTTATTTGTACACGTCTATGAATGGTGTTTTTGGGGGTGACTTTAACTGTGGTTTTTCCACAAAGGATAAGACTTCTACCTCTAAAACTACCAAACTGTTTTGTGACACAAATTTTCTTAGACAATTGCTTCAGTCTAATTACAGGCTGCATATTTATCCTTTACAGGTCAACATACTCCCACTTTTCATAAGGGCCCCCTCGTGACCCATATTGATTTTTTCTTTATCTCCTCCCATCTCCGTCTTTCTGTTGCTGTCAGTCAGTTTGCAGAATTTTCAGACCACAATTTATTGTCCATTTCTTTTGACCCTTCCCTGAAACCATGTTTTGGTCCTGGTATCTGGAAAATTAACACCTCTTTTTTAACTGATTCACATCTGTTATGTCAATTGACTGACTATATTCGAAATTGGAAATCTGTATTTTTTTTGTATGATGTTCCATGGTTTTGGTGGCAGAAGACAAAATATGGACTTCAAACTTTATTTAAACAGTATAGTAAACATTATCATGGCTCTTTATATTTTCATTACCATAAAACCAGACAACACCTACAGAAACTACTTTCTTTGTCTCATACAACAGGTCATGATTTCTCTGCCCAAATTAGTAATGGTAGACTGCGTCTGATGGACTATCACTCCCTGAAAGCTGCCGCCATCCAACACCAACAGCGTTTTGGGACCTCTGGTACCAGTGACATTGTCTGCCCATATGCTACCATTAGGAAAAGGGTAGATTGTAAAACCTTTGATACACTGTTAGATGATAACCTTTCTGAACTTACTGCTATTACTGACATAAGACATTATGTTACTTGTACGGAACGGTTGTTCGGTCCTATGCCTCCTCCCTCCACTGCTTTTTCAGATTATCTTTCCTTCATACAACTTCCAGATATTCCCTCCTCAGTTTTGGACATGTTGGATTATGAAATACATGCCAAAGAAATTGAAGCGGTAATCACGTCTTTATGCCTGGGAGTGACACCGGGACTGGATGGTCTCCCTAATGAGCTTTATAAAATACTTTCTACTGACCTTAGTTTTGAATTGGTTATAGTGTATAATTCCATATTAACTTATGACAACCTCCCTTTGGATTTTAACATGGGTTGCTTATTTTACTTATACAAGAAAGGTGATAGGAGATTACTTTCCAATTGGAGACCTCTGTGTCTTTTAAACACTGATTTCAAGGTATTGTCCAAGATCCTGGCAATTAGACTTTCCAAATTAGCTGTCTATGTGGTCTCTGCTGCACAACTGAGCAGCATCCCTGGGAGATGCATACAGGACCATATTATTTTACTTCGAGAATTGATTGAACATGGTAATTCCAACGCTTTACAGGGTTTCATTTTTTCCCTAGACCAACAACGGGCCTTTGATTCTGTACATCATGATTTTTTATGGTCTACTTTACATGACTATAAAGTCCCTGACTGCTCTCTTGCCAGACTTCAACTGCTCTACCGATCTGCCATTGTTGTCCCACTGGTTAATGGATGGAAAGGTCCTATGCTTCCTCTACACAGGCGAGTTAAACAGGGTTGCCCCCTCAGCCCGCTTCTGTATGTTTTTTTTTGTACCCACTTCTCCGTTCTATTAATGTGGCTTTAACAATTCAGCCACTTCCCTCCACCCCTCATTCCTTTATTGCTTATGCAGACGATATGAGTCTGATGGTGGCAAATGCTGCTTCAGTACGTTCTGCTTTACAGCATTGTGCTAGGTTTGGGGCTGTGTCTGGTGCAGCACTTAATCTTAACAAATGCATTGGTCGAAAACTAGGTTCTTCATCCCTAGGTGAGCTTGAGTTTGTTGACATCACGGTTAGTGATGACCTTATTCAAATTTTGGGTATTTTATATGGAAATAGCCAATTGGACGTCCTTAATTGGACATCCAAACTGACTATGCTCAATCTCTGGTTTCCTGCTGGAACTCATGGAAGATGTGTAAGAAAAAGAGAATTGATATGATTAAGACTTATTTACTCCCTATATTCCTTTTTCTGGCATATGTTTTCCTTCCCCCAAGACAACTTGAGACTAGATTACTTAGTCTCTTTTTTCAGGCTCTATGCGGACGCCACCTCAACCCAATTAGATGGCACCGGAGACACCTGCCCTCCCAGCAAGGACAGCTTGGGTCACGAGGATGAGCCTGCCCTCCCCCGGATCTCGCCACCCATCGCGGAGACCCCCCCAGCTGAAAGAAAGAAGAAGCTGGTGACCGAGAGGGCACTGGAGATGCCTGTCCTCCCAGCAAGGGCAGCTTGGGTCATGAGGGTGAGCCTGCCCTCCCCCGGATCTCGCTGACCATCACTGAGACCCCCCCAGCCGAAAAAAGGAAGGAAGGTACGGGTCTGTGCTCTGCTTGATGAGCCTGCCTGAACGATCGATGTGTGGTCTAGGCCCTGCTGGCGCTGGCATTTGGTTGTTTTCTTAGCGCCAAATTTGAACTGTCTATGCAGTAAAATGCTGCGGCCTTTAAGTCGGCCCAGATGTACTGATAGTTTTTTTCTGCTGCCTTTTTTACCACTGAACTGCTTTTTGAAGCAATTATTGCTGTTACCTTAAGTGGATTTCCTGCTTATTACTGCATTTTTACCAACTAACTGCTTTAGAAACAAGTATTGCTGTTACCTTAAGTGGATTTCCTGCATAATATTACATTTGTATGTGTATGATAGCAATAACCACAGTAGGCTTTATCTAGTCCCTCTGCACAGTGCCAGTATTAAAGATCAGAGTAAAACTTGATTAAGCAACTCTACTGCACCCAAAAAAAAAAAAATAAAAAAAAAAATCCCCTATTAACAAAGCACTAGTTGCTCTGCTCCTAGAGTGTGCAGACTGTGTTTCACACTAGGATAGTTAGCCTGCCCTGGTTAAAAGCTCTGGTTCAGCAATCCGACCTCGCCCAAGCCCTGCATGTCATGCTTGACTCTGCCTTTCCCAGCTTGCAGACAGCTCTGCCCTAGCATAAACACAATAAAGATTTACAACATAAACTTACACAATTTGGCACAGTCGGTGCAGTTCTCCTGCTGGTTGCATCAGCTTACCTGTGTCACCACGCCTCCCCAGCAGACCTTAAATAACCCCGTTTCTCTCCTTTCTCCACAACTGGTGACCAAGAGGGCACTGGAGATGCCTGCCCTCCCAGCAAGGACAGCTTAGGTCATGAGGGTAAGCCTGTGCTCCCCTGGACCTCACCAACCATCGTGGAGACCCCCCCAGCCAAAAGAAGGAAGGAAGGTACAGGTCCATGCTCTGCTTGATGAGCCCTCCTGAATGATCGGCATGTGGTCTAGGCCCCACTGGCACTTCGTGCCAGCTCCCTACTGCCCCCACCACCACCCTTGGTCGTCTCCTACTTTTATATAGGTACACACATGATCGGGAAGGCGTTGTAACCAATCAGCCCACTTTTCCATTAGCAGGTCATCTGCTACCTCCACTAGTGGCCGCTACAGCCAGCCCGGTTGACTGCCACAGATGAGAAATGATGCTCCTGGCCCTCTCTCTAATCTTTCTTGCCATTCCAATAGCCTCCTTCCCCCCAGCTTCTCGCCCTCTAAGGCAACCATTGTCACATCTCCACTGCACTGTCATAACTCCTGAGCTCTCGCGCTCTACCACACTCCCACAACTAACTCCTACAGGCACCCCTTAATTGGGTACTCAGAGCCTCCATTCTCCCCCCTCTTTTGCCCCAGGACTAGCTGTGCTGTGTTGTGTTGCTTCAAGGCTGACCTGCACAGGCCAGCGCCTTCCTCACTTGGCTGCCATCGCAAAACCAGCACCACTTGGTATAAGATCATACGACTTACAGCGCTGCTTCTTTTACTTGCTGCGGATATAGAATCTAACCCTGGCCCCACCCCACCCAAACTACCCACCCCCTGGCTCTCCCAAAGGGCCTGAAAATACTGCACCTAAACATTTGTAGTATCCTTAATGAAATCCCAGAACTGCAACTATCAGCCCTATCACTTCATCCTGACATCCTTATGCTATCCGAGACCTGGCTTAAACCACACCACCCAGACTCTACTGTAGCATTCTGAGATACTCCTTCATTAGGCAAGACTGTACAGGAAAGAAAAGGGGGGGTGGCCTTGCCATGTACATTGCTGCCAAGTTCCAATTCACCCCGGTCCACATCCCTACACCCTCGCCACAATTTGAGTCCTTAACTGTCAAAATGGTACTCCCATACTCCACCCCGGTGCTTATAGCAGGATCCTTCTGCGCCCCTAACACCCCAATGCCTAGCATATTAGACCACCTGGCCAAATTAAAGTCCTCTGCCGCAACAGGTGAGCTCTATGTCTTAGGGGACTTCAATTACAACTGGCTAGCAAATGACTGTGCCAAACTGCGCTTCAAAGCAAATGCCCTGAACCTCACACAACAAATCTCGCAACCCACCAAGCTAAACCTAAAAACGCATAACCACTCCCTCCTGGACTGGGCACTGACCACACACCCACATAGGTCAATTGGAGCAGGCCTACTCCCTGACTCCCTAAGTGATACCATATGGTATATTTGGTCAGAAAAGTGCATAAACCCCCTAACCCCCCCCCACAGGACCCTTCTAGCCAGGTCTTTCAAGTCTCTATTTCTATCACCACCACTCCTATTGGACCTGGCTATGGTGGACTGGTCCTTCATCCCACAGGCCCCATCCATAGATGTTGCACTAAAAAAATTCAAAAATAGCTTCCTTGAGGACTGGGACCACCATGCACCATTAAGAAGCACTAGAGTTAGGGGTTCCCACCTATCCTGAATCTCCGCCGATATCATCAGCCAATGCCGCACCAGGGATCTGGCCTGGAAAAAGCACAAATCAACTAGCTCCCACCAAGCCCTACTAAATTATCAATCCCTCCATAACTCCTGCACTAAATCGATTTGACTAGCCAAACAGAACTACTTCGCGTCGGCACTAAGCGCAAATCTTAACCACCCAACCAACTTCTGGAAAACCATCAAATCCCTCCTATCCACTCCTGTACAACCAACAACCCCAGCCCTATCAATCCTCAGCTTGGCCGTCACCGACCCTCATGAAGTAGCCATGGCTTTCAATACCTTCTTCACCAGCAGCGCAGCCTCTCTGGTTCACAGTCTCCCCATCCCACCCAAGACTACCTCACCAAATCTCAGAACACCACCTCTCCCCCCACATTTTCCTACTGTCCTGTCTCCCTGGTTGAAATCTACCAAGCACTGAGCAACCTAAACCCTAACAAGGGCAAATGGCCTTCTGGCATGGACGCCAGACTACTACAGCTATCGGTCCCCGCCATAGCCGCTCCATTAGCCGACGTGCTCAACCACTCCTTCTCGACGGCCACAATCCCCACCGCATGGAAGATGGCAACCGTCATCCCCCTGCCAAAGGGGGGGCGACCCCTCCTCGCTGGGGAATTACCGCCCCATCTCCCTTCTCCCAACTCTGGCCAAAGTACAAGAACAATTTGCCCTTGCTCAGCTTTCCCAATACTTAGATGATTCCTCCTTCTTCATCCCTTACCAGTCATCACACTCTACCATCACCTCCCTACTAAGAATCACAAATGATATTCTCTCAGGAATGGATAAAGGCCACATCACCTCGGCCATTTTCATCGACCTGGCCAAAGCTTTTGATACGGTCTCCCACACACTCCTCATAGACAAACTAAGTGCTGTCGGCCTCTCCAACCATGCCACTAACTGGTTTCAGGCTTACTTGTATGGCAGACACCAAGCGGTGAAAATTGGCCCCCACATATCTATCCCCCTCCCTATCTCAATGGGTGTCCCACAAGGATCAGTCCTGGGCCTGATCCTTTTCTCAGTATTCCTAAATGATCTCCCGCTAGCCTGCTCCCACTCAGCCATTCAAATGTACGCGGACAATACCGTGCTATACTCCACTGGCCCCTCCGCTGAAGCAGGGCACGCCAACTACAGCAGGATTTCAACGTTGTGCAACACTGGCTCAGAACCAACCAGCTATTCCTAAATGATAAAAAGACAGTATCACTAACTTTCAGCTCACAACCACGGCTCTCCCGACTTGCCAATCACCCCTCATTCCTAACCCTGGACCTTTCTCCCTTGGAGTCCTGCACCTCATTCCGACATCTGGGCATCTGGTTCGACCAATATCTAGACTTCTCAATACAAGTTGAATCTCTTCACAAGAAACTGCATCCTAAACTGGGGGCCCTTTATTGTAACAAAGGCTGCATGTCCACCCCGGTCAGGCGTGAACTTGTACAAAAGATGATACTCCCGATATTTGATTACGGGAATGTGGTCTATGGTGCCACCTCACCATCAAATCTGGCCAGCCTGGACACACTCTTTCACTTCTTCTGCCGTTTCATACTGGAATGCCAAAAACTGACACACCACTGCGACCTATACAGATCCCTGGCCCTTCCCTCACTGTCTGCCCACAGACAAATCCACTGCACTAGAGTTGCTGCTAAATTCTGGACCCAAACCCTTCCTTCTTACCTGGGCGCTACCTTAATGTCTCAGCCCCCATCTGCCTACTCACTACGACTCTCGGATACCAGGCTTTTCCAAATCCCTCTCATGCGCACCTCTATGGGTCAGTTGGCGTTCAAATACTGATTGTCAAAACTCTGGAATGACCTGCCTGCTGATATCCACCACTCCTCCAATCATAGCCACCTCAACACCCATCTCCTCGAACATTTTCTTATGGCCTGCTCTTGCTCCCAGCCTACACAATCATAAATCCTCCATGTCCTATTGGCTTACTCCACCTGGTGGATAACAATATAAGCACTGGCTAAATTGGGTTCATACTCTAGCATGTTCCCCTCTCAAAACTGTCAACTTGTAGGTGATATAAATTTCCAGTGCAATGTATGGGAATTCACTGTGTATGTTATATGTTATATACAGGTATTGCATGTCTGACCTAGCTACCTACTGTATAATGTCTCATGAACTACTATGTACAGATCATGTATGTATTGCAGCCTTTCACCTATGCCCCTTCCCCTGATTTCCCCAGGTCGCATCTGGAAACGAGTGGTTTCTCCGCTCAGTATGCCTGCCTGGTTAAACTCTTAAATAAATAAATAAATAAAATTAAACGCCTGATCACATATCTACCCATTCGGGATGGCGGTCTTGCCATGGTTCAACCTATATTTTTTTATACTAGTATTTTTTTATTTGCTATTGTTAGGCCTCTTGTTAACCGGGATAGGGGTTGGGAGCCTTGTTTCCTTAAATCCTGTGACCCTTGGTTTCACAAATGGGAACTCAATACATTGACAGTTTTGACACATTCCCCCCAGATTCCTACTTATGTTAGAGACACTTTTTTTTCATCTGAAACAGTGGCAGGTAACTAGTCATATGATGGGGACTATTTCTAGATAAGCTTTATATAGATATTTAGTGGATCGGGTTTGTTTAGATATTGTAGTTTTTCCCAAATGCCCAGGCCTGCATCTCACTGCTCTACACACTTTACTTCATAATCCTTGGATTCCCCAGAAGATGTGGGACCTACACTGGCTAAGTTGCCATGAACGTATTAATGTAAAGTTTAATCATAAACATAAAACATTATTAGATAGGCTTTGTTCTAGCCCTGGATGCCAGCAACAGGATGAAACTATATCACACTTTTTCTTTTTTTGTTCTTATATTACTGATTTTTGGACTTTATTGGCTGCCAGATGGCGAGAACCTTGGTTCACTACAATAACTTATGAGATGCTTATGTATGTTTTTTTTCCAACTTCTTGGACACATTGGAATGTGGACACTTTGAATTTGCTTTTGCTAGTTATCAAATGGCATATATGGAATGCTTGATGTCTTTTTACTTTACAACACCAGGATGTATCTCTTGTTATTTTATTTCAAATGATTGAACATGATTTGAAGGACATATATTTTTCATAAGCAAAGCTTTTGCCATCAGCAACCCTGTTGGAATTATGGACCCTGTTACCTTGGATTACTGATTCAGATTTTCCTGTTACATTTATTGTTTGTTGTGCATTACCTGTATTTTTATTATTTTTTTTTTTCTGTTAGGCTGATTTTTTTCAATGAAAACTTCCCCTACTCTTTTTGATAAGTGCCATGGTATCTTTAACATCTACCTGAACTACTACCAATCCAGGCAGATGGGACCACGGTTTAACATCTCATCTGAAAGACGGCACCTCAGAAGTGCAGCACCACTCTCATGCTGCACTACAGTGTCAGTACTGGGATATTAACCCAAGTGCCAGATGTGGGAACAGAACCCACAGCCCTCTGATCTCCCGGCCTCAGAGGCAAGTGTGCTACCTACTGAGCCACTGACACTGCACAACTCTACACTGATGCCAGGGCTGGAACTAATTTAATATTCCCTAATTGGTTTGTCTTCTTTTTTATGTTAGCCTGATGTGTGAGGTATCCCTTGCCAGGAACAGGGGATTCAGAGAGAGGACACCAATAAATGACCCCGGTACAGGACCCTCTCCTTGCACATGACACTATTTCGTATTCACAGGGGCTATTTCATAACACTGAGCAGCTCCTCTATTCTGCTGCCACTGTCCCACTGGCTGTCCCTCCTGACTTGTGCTGTCCCCACACTGGCCATCCCACAATGCATTGGGTACCTCACACAGGCTTTTAGTACAACTAAGAGTGTGCACAGTGACTTAAAAAGTTTCCTACCTTGTTCAGTGTCTTCAGAGCTCAGCCTTTTCATGGCTTCTACCCTCCTCTTCTACAGCTACGCAGACTGGCTCCTCTGTACCGTCAGTCTGCACAATTGAGAGGGAACCTCTTGACTTTCCAATGTGGGTGCTTTGCATAGTGCAGGTTACCACCTCTCTAGTGCAGTGCACAGGCTCCTCCCATCTTCTATTTGCACACAGAAGGGTAATTCTCGAGCAGATCCTGGGATGATCTTGCCCATCACAGGCCACAGCTCCAACTCCCTGTTGCTCACCCCACCCCGACCCCAGGCTCATACTCACACATTCGAGAAGGGAGCTTTTTGAGTAGCCCTTGTGACCGCTCACTGGATAGAAACATAGAAACATAGAATTTGATGGCAGATAAGGACCGCTTGGCCCACCCAGTCTGCCCATTTCCCTACCTAATGGATAA
Source organism: Neoceratodus forsteri (assembly GCA_016271365.2). Taxonomy (NCBI): domain Eukaryota; kingdom Metazoa; phylum Chordata; order Ceratodontiformes; family Ceratodontidae; genus Neoceratodus; species Neoceratodus forsteri. Next base: position 584,582,774 of record CM028131.1, read on the forward strand.
GCTGCAGATCCTAGTTAACCAGCAGCCTACTTCTTTCTACCCCTACCCCCTAGAATTGCCTTATGGCTGTCCCATGCATGCTTGAATTCAGTCACTGTTTTTGACTCCACAACCTCCTCCGGAAGGCCGTTCCATGCATCCACAACCCTCTCTGTGAAAAAATACTTCCTTACATTACCTCTGAGCCGCCTCTATCTTCAAATTGTGCCCCCTTGTTCTTGCACACCTCTTTTTGAAAGATGCTACCTCTTGGACTTTGTTGATTCCCTTGAGGTACTTGAACATTTCTATCATGTCCCCCTCTCCCTCCTTTTCCTCGAGGCTATACATATTAAGCTCCTTTAGTCTCTCTTCATATGTCTTCCGTGCAGACCCTGCACCATTTTAGTTGCCCTCCTCTGGACAGCTTCCATCTTGTCTATGTCCTTGCGAGTTGGGTCTCCAGAACTGCACACAGTACTCCAGATGGGGTCTCACCAGCTGTCTGTACAGAGGGATAACAACTTCCTGTTTTCTACTGGTGATGCCTCTCCCTATGCATCCCAGTATCCCCCCAGCCCTCCTTACTGCCCTCTCACATTGCTTGCCCACATTTAAGTCATCTGATATGACTACCCCCAGGTCCCTTTCCATTTTTGTTGTTGTTAGTATCTCACCCCCCATTGTGTACTCTTCCCCTGGGTTTTTGTTTCCCAGGTGCATTACCTCGCACTTCTTAGCATTAAATCTAAGCTGCCATACATTTGACCATTCCTCTAACCTTGCCAAGTCCCTTCTCATCCTTTCCACCACACCTTGTGCATCAACTCTGTTGCAGATCTTTGTGTCATCTGCAAAGAGACATACTTTTCCTTCCAGTCCATCTGCAATGTCGCTTATAAAGACATTGAAGAGGACCGGTCCTAATACTGAACCCTGCGCACCCCACTAGTAACCCCCTTTCTTCAGAGTGGACTCCATTTACTATTATCCTCTGTGTCCTATTCTCCAGCCAATTCTTTACCCAGGCTATCATCTTGGTACCCACTCCCAGGCTGGCTAACTTGTATATTAATCTTTTGTGTGGGACTGAGTCAAATGCCTTGCCAAAGTCTAGGTAGGCCATGTCCACAGCCCCTCCCTGATCTACTACTTTGGTCACCCAGTCAAAGAAATCTATTAGATTTGTCTGGCATGACCTTCCCGCTGTGAATCCATGCTGCCTTGGGTCCTGTGCCCCTCTGACCTCTAGGTACTCAACAATTCTTTCCTTCAGAAGTGATTCCATCATTTTCCCTATCACTGAGGTTAAACTAACTGGTCTGTAGTTTCCCACTTCTGCCCTGCTCCCACTTTTGTGAAGGGAATCACATCGCCCTCCTCCAGTCCTCAGGTACCACCCCATCCTCCCATGATTTGTTAAAGAGGGTAGTCAGTGGTGTCACTAGTTCTACGCTTAGTTCTTTTAGAATTCTGGGATGAATCCATCAGGCCCCATTGCGTTGACCACCTTCAGTTTTAAGAGTTCTTTCAAGACCCTTTCTTCTGTAAATGGGATGGTATCAACTTCTGTATCCAGAGTGTTTCTATTGTTTGTTTTAGGTACCTCCCCCTCTTCATTTGTAAATACTGAGCAAAAATATTTGTTTAGTATCTCTGCCTTTTCACAGTCACCCTCTGCCCACCCCCTCCCCTTTATTAAGCCTCGCTATCCCTCCGTTAGTCTTCCTTCGCTCCCTGATGTACCTAAAACAGGTTTTATCCCCCTTCTTAACTGAGTTGGCTATCTTTTCCTCAGTTTGGGCCTTTGCTGTTCTGACTGCCTTCCCAGCTTCCTTTTGCTTTAACTGATACACTTCTCTGTCCTGTTCCTTCTGTGATTCCTTGTACTTTCTGAATGCTTTCTTTTTCTCTTGAACCTTCACTGCCACCTCCTTTGAGAACCATAGTGGTTTCTTACATCGTTTGTTTTGTTTATTTGCTTCACACAAAGGCTTGTTACCTCTGTGATGGCAGTTTTTATTATTCCCCATTGTTCTTCCACCCCTCCTTCCTGCCCATTTGCTAGTGCATTCCTTAGGCACTCATCCATTTTGGCAAAGTCAGCCCTCCTGAAGTCCAGTACTTTTGCCTTTGTATGGCTTGACTCTATTGCTGTGTTTATTGTGAACCATACTGTTCGGTGGTCACTAGTTCCCAGATGGCTACCCACTTCTACATCTGTGATCCTCTCTCCATCTCCATTTGAAAGGACCAGGTCTAAGATTGCTCCCTCTCGAGTGGGTTCCAATACTAGTTGTCTAAGGCATGCCCCCTGTAGGGCATCTAGAATAACCCCACTCTTAGAAGTGGCTGCTGCAACTGCACTCCAGTTAACATTTGGCATATTCAGATCACCCATCAGCAATATCTCCCCTTTATCTGCCATTCTAAGTATACTTTCTGTCATTTCCTTGTCCATTTCCTCCCCGTGAGAGGGGGGTCTGTATACAACCCCTGTGCGGATTGTGGTGCCATTGCCTGCCTCCAAATTGACCCACAGTGCTTCTTCTCCTCCCTGTTTACCCTTTTGTTCTGTTGCTTTGATTTCTTCTCTTATGTAGAGAGCTACTTCTCCTCCTCGTTTACCCTCCCTGTCCCTCCTGTAGATAATGTATCCTGGTATGTTTACGTCCCAGTCATGGTTCTGTGTGTACCATGTTTCTGTGACTGCCACGATATCCAGATCTTCCTCCTCCATCAAGGCCACTAATTCAGGAAGCTTGTTACCCAGACTACGGGCATTGGTACTCATTGCTCTCCATTTTTTGATGACTTTACCTTCTGTAGCAGCATCCCACACTGACCTTTCTACCTTGGTCTTTTTCTCATTTAGTACCCTGTTTTGTAGGGGGAGGCTGGGATTTTCCTGCTGCTTATCAGTGCCTCCCCTTGACTAGTTTAAAGGCTTGCCAATGAAGCATTTAAACTGATTGCCCAAAAGACTTGTTCCCTTCCTGGACAGATGCAGACCATCCTGCCAGTATAGGCTGGTGTCCCTCCAGGTGGAACCCCATTCCCCAATGAAGCCAAACCCCAGTCAGCAGCACCCCTGGTATCTGGTGCACCCTCCCCTGCTGTGTGCTCCTGCCCCTTAGCCAACAACCCCTCAAGAAGCCTCTGCATCTGGCATACATGAGGTTAATCAGATAAACTAATAGTTAGCTATGTAAAACCCTTTGTGTGGCCTGCTTGCATGGTGAACAACAACTTCACCATACAAATAATAATGTCTGGAGGTCCCCACAACACAAGTGATTCCCTTACTTGACTGTCACATTAGCTGCAAGTATCACAGCAACACTATGCAGCAGCCTCTCTAAATGCTAAGCACTCCCTCCCACCCATCATCAGTCACTGCTTGGACACCTTCCTCACTCCATAATCACTTCCTAACCATATCATTGACAAGTCAGGGGTAGTCCACAAATGAACACAGTACCCCCTGCTTAATTGTCAAAGATATGCAGGCTTCACATTGCTGCACTTCAGAGGACCTATATGTGCCAGAACATCCAATCTCATCAGCTGCATCAGGTGAACCCTATATTGCCCCCAGTCAGCTACATCAAGTTGCTCAGAGAGGCAGCATAACTACACCTTGGGACTCACATAAGAGCCTTGCCAATGCAGTTGAACCACTTATACTAGGCCCATGGATCACCCGGCCCTTCTACCCACTGCTACATGGGAGGGAGGGGTCATGGGCCACAGTTCAGGAGTGGCACACCAACTAGACATACTGGAAATCTCACCTAATGTGGCAGATGAGTCAGGCAACAAACAGTACCCCTCTGACCTCAGAGAGCCCTCTCTTTCTCCAGCTAAGAAATTAAGAAGAAGTAAGAAAGGCCTCAGAAGGCAACAGTATTGAACCTATCTACATGTAGGTGACTGGATCAGGTGGCATTTGGCTACATCTCACTCATAAGCAACAAGATGACAGCTGCAATCTCTCATCGGGAAAAAATGAAATAACCACCACACTCTTCTTCTGGTTAGTTAACCGGTGATAAACCCCCTCAACACTTCCCCACTCTGTGTGCACCATGATGTCCCTAGGCTTCCATTACAAGGGATGACAATACCTCCAACCTGCCCTTACCTCGCACTGGAGCTGGTAATACCTCTGCGACCACATCATTTTCACTGTTACAAGGTTTTGAGTTTGGTTCACAGCCCTATTGTTCTCTTTGAAATCTTATGCAACATATCACCCAAAGGAGCACCAGTAGATGACCTAGAGATTCTGCTAGGATCACAGCAAGAACTACAATGCTCCAGATAATAGTCTTCAGGTGAAGCTACCTCTGGCTGGAAGCTGCAACACTGGACTTCAGATTTGCAAGAAAGCGAGTTGTGCTCACAACAGAGGGAGGTGAACCTTACAATTTACAATTGTCTTTGGTTTGAAGCAGATTCCTTAGGAAAGTTAATATTTTTCATGTGGAGGATACTTCTAACTGAAGGGTGAAATAAGGAACTTAGAATTATCAGAAAAGGCAGTCTTTCAATCAACAGAGGGAGGTGGTGCTTGCTTTACTTTTGATACAGTTGTTAAGATTTTTAGTGCAGGAAGAGTTTAAACCCACAGAGGCTGAATACTGTTTTCTGTGTATGCCCTTCTGCACAGCTGATGTGTTTTGGGGCTGACTGTTTTCAGAGCACAAGTCACCAGGCTGTTTTGGGGCTAGGGAGGTTTACCTGTGTCTGACTTGGATGTTTGGATTTTTCTCTGTTTTATTAGCAGGCTATTTTCTCTGTCAAATTGTCATGTATGGCATCTTGCTGACAGGAAGGCACTCATCGCAGCGGTAGGTCAGAGATTTTAGCTGATTGTTTTGTGAGGGCACAGTTTAGGCCCAAACCCTTCCACCCTCACCCCACCCACCCCTGGAAATGGTTCATTTATACCTGGGGTTCTGACATCATTTTCTCAAGAAGGCAAGGTGCATATCACTGTCATATCCTCTCTAGCACACTGCAATGACAATATAAGCATACACATTATATAAATATATATTTCTATATAACACACCAATCACACACACACACAAAAAAAACAAACTAAACAAGGTAGACAGTTATGTGAGGAGTAGTACAATGTAATGGCTGTGGGGCAGCAGTCTTCCAGGAGTCTTTCTGGAGGCTGAGATGCTGCCCTGTTTTCAGACAACTATCTGCCCTGAGGGAAGAAGTTGCCCGTCTTCAGGCAGCACTGGACAGTAGCAAGGGAACCTCCCCCATTCAGGGACCACCAGAGCCATCACCACTACCTTGTGAGGAAAGCACAGCAGTTGGACCACAGTGGGCTCAGGGAGGGTAAGGGTGGTGGAACAGAGGCACACCCAGTCAGTTGTTCTACTCCACAATCCATACACCATTCTGGGGGAGCATAGTTCCCCTATGGATGCACCAGCAGAGGAGACTAAGGAGGGTGCAGACAACTGTCACAAGGGAGGCCGTAAGGAAGGAGGCAGAGGGCACCACAGGGAAAGGAAGCAGCTCCTGGTGAGAGACTCAATTATTAGGTGGATAGAACTGGGGGGAGCAGGGAAAAATGAAGTAAGGTGCCTGCCTGGTGCCATGGCTTGGAGGGACAGGAAGCGCATCCTTAGGATCACAAGAACAGTTGCACGGGAGTCTGAGCTGGATGTCATTGTCCACCTAGGGACAAATGACTTGGCTCATCATGCGAGTAGAGCAGTGCAGAAGGACTTTGTAGAGTTGAGGAGGGGCTTAAGACAAGTAGCACACACAGTATCCTTCTCAGAGGTGCTGCCTGTCAGTGGCATGGGTGAGGCAAGGGTACTTTGCACCATGCAGTTTAATGAATGGTTGAAAAAATGGTGTGGAGCACAGGGGTTTGGCTTCATTGGAGACTGGGGTTCCACCTGGAGGCAATTGGTTTAAATGCTTCATTGGCAAGCTTTTAAACTAGTCAAGGGGGGAGGCACTGATAAGCAGCAGGAAAATCCCAGCCTCCCCCTACAGGGGACAGGGAGGGTGAAAGAGGAGGAGAAGTAGCTCTCTACATAAGAGAAGGAATCAAAGCAACAGAACAAAGGGGTAAACAGGGAGGAGAAGAAGCACTGTGGGTCAATTTGGAGGCAGGCAATGGCACCACAGTCCGCACAGGGGTTGTATACAGACCCCCCCTCTCAGGGGGAGGAAATGGACAAGGAAATGATAGAAAGTATACTTAGAATGGCAGATAAAGGGGAGATATTGCTGATGGGTGATCTGAATATGCCAGATGTTAACTGGAGTGCAGTTGCAGCAGCCACTTCTAAGAGTGGGGTTATGCTAGATGCCATACAGGGGGCATGCCTTAGACAACTAGTATTGAAACCCACTCGAGAGGGAGCAATCTTGGACCTGGTTCTCTCAAATGGAGATGGAGAGAGTATCACAGATGTAGAAGTGGGTAGCCATCTGGGAACTAGCGACCATTGAACAGTATGGTTCACAATAAACACAGCAATAGAGTCAAGCCATACAAAGGCAAAAGTACTGGACTTCAGGAGGGCTGACTTTGCTAAAATGGGTGAGTGCCTAAGGAATGCACTAGCAAATGGGCAGGAATGAGGGGTGGAAGTACAATGGGGAATAATAAAAACTGCCATCACAGAGGTAACAAGCCTTTGCGTGAAGCAAATAAACAAAACAAACAATGTAAGGAACCACTATGGTTCTCAAAGAAGGTGGCAGTGAAGGTTCAAGAGAAAAAGAAAGCATTCAGAAAGTACAAGGAATCACAGAAGAAGCAGGACAGAGAATTGTATCAGTTAAAGCAAAAGGAAGCTGGGAAGGCAGTCAGAACAGCAAAGGCCCGAACTGAGGAAAAGATAACCAACTCAGTTAAGAAGGGGGATAAAACCTTGTTTAGGTACATCAGGGAGTGAAGGAAGACTAAGGGAGGGATAGTGAGGCTTAAAAAAGGGAGGGGTGGGCAGAGGGTGACGGTGAAAAGGCAGAGATACTAAACAAATATTTTTGCTTAGTATTTACAAATGAAGAGGGGGAGGTACCTAAAACAAACAATAGAAACATTCTGGATACAGAAGTTGATACCAGTCCATTTACAGAAGAAAGGGTTCTGAAAGAACTCTTAAAACTGAAGGTGGACAAAGCAATGGTGCCTGATGGGATTCATCCCAGAATTCTAAAAGAACTAAGGGTAGAACTAGTGACACCACTGACTACCCTCTTTAACAAATCATGGGAGGATGGGGTGGTATCTGAGGACTGGAGGAGGGCCGATGTGATTCCCCTTCACAAAAGTGGGAGCAGGACAGAAGCGGGAAACTACAGACCAGTTAGTTTAACCTCAGTGATAGGGAAAATGATGGAATCACTTCTGAAGGAAAGAATTGTCAGGTATCTAGAGGCCAGAGGGGCACAGGACCCAAGGCAGCATGGATTCACAGCAGGAAGGTCATGCCAGATGAATCTAATAGATTTCTTTGACTGGGTGACCAAAGTAGTAGATCAGGAGGTGCTGTGGACATGGCCTACCTAGACTTTAGCAAGGCATTTGACTCGGTCCCACAAAAGATTAATATACAAGTTAGTCAGCCTGGGAGTGGGTCCCAAGATGATAGCCTGGGTAAAGAATTGGCTGGAGAATAGGACACAGAGGGTAATAGTAAATGGGTCCACTCTGAAGAAAGGGAGGTTACTAGTGGGGTGCCGCAGGGTTCTGTATTAGGATCGGTCCTCTTCAATGTCTTTGTATGCGACATTGCAGATGGACTGGAAGGAAAAGTATGTCTCTTTGCAGATGACACAAAGATCTGCAACAGAGTTGATGCACAAGGTGGGGTGGAAAGGATGAGAAGGGACTTGGCAAGGTTAGATGAATGGTCAAATGTATAGCAGCTTAGATTTAATGCTAAGAAGTGCAAGGTAATGCACCTGGGAAACAAAAACTCAGGGGAAGAGTACACAATGGGGGGTGAGATACTAACAGCAACAAAAATGGAAAGAGACCTGGGGTAGTCATATCAGATGACTTAAAGGTGGGCAAGCAATGTGAGAGGGCAGTAAGGAGGGCTGGGGGAATACTGGGATGCATAGGGAGAGGCATCACCAGTAGAAAACAGGAAGTTATTATCCTCTGTACAGACAGCTGGTGAGACCCCATCTGGGGTACTGTGTGCAGTTCTGGAGACCCAATCTCTGCAAGGACATAGACAAGATGGAAGCTGTCCAGAGGAGGGCAACTAAAATGGTGCAGGGTCTGCACCGGAAGACATATGAAGAGAGACTAAAGGAGCTTAATATGTATAGCCTCGAGGAAAGGAGCGAGAGGGGGGACATGCTAGAAATGTTCAAGTACCTTAAGGGAATCAACAAAGTCCAAGAGGATAGCATCTTTCAAAAAAAGATGTATGCAAGAACAAGGGAGTACAATTTGAAGATAAAGGGTGGGCAGCTCACAGGTAATGTAAGGAAATATTTTTTCACAGAGAGGGTTGTGGATGCATGGAACAGCCTTCTGGAGGAGGTTGTGGAGTCAAAAACAGTTATTGAATTCAAGCATGCATGGGACAGCCATAAAGCAATTCTAGGGGTTGGGGGTAGAAAGAAGTAGGCTGCTGGTTAACTAGGATCTGCAGCTTATCCATTAGGTAGGGAAATGGGCAGATTGGGTGGGCCAAGTGGTCCTTATCTGCGATCAAATTCAAATTCTATATTGGTATGTCAATCTATATAGTTTTACAAGTTTACTGTTTTCACACATTATAACTGTACAAACACCTGACTACAACTTGTTCTTGTGTGTAATCACACTGCTTGCAAGTAAGGGGCATGGCACTCCACCTCTGCTTCACTGTGGCCCACCTGCCAATAGGCCGAGAAAGATGCACTGGAGCTACTTAGGACCGATGGCACCTAACAGATATGGCACTGCCTCCTCTGCATAGGATAGCCATTTGACTGATAACTTACTGAAGTATACCAACTTTGGCTTATTTTTTTTTCTTATACAGGTGTTTATGCTCCTTCTTGGGGGGTCAGGCGGCTAGTTTCACCCTGTCCCATCAGTCGCAGCTGTCCCTTACTCCCCTCTGGTGACTGGGAACTTATATATCCTACAGATTCCTGTGACAGGGTAGAGTAGGACCCTGTCCCATTTGTTTTGGAGAAAGTATTTAAATGCAAGGATCTGTATTCTTTCCTTTTCTCTGTCCTCTGTCGGTTTGCGCAGCCAAATTTTCCTGTGAGACTTCGGACTTGATCAACCCGAACAGTCTCACAATCCTTTGTCTCTCTCTGTCTCTCTGTTTTCTCTTGCTGTCTGTTTTGGCCCCTTGCATACCTACATCTGGTAATATAAAAATATGTGCAAATCAATATATGGACATAAAACTGATAATGGGATTACTTTTGTTCACAAAATTTAGTGTTACTCTTGAAATGTATATTTTTATAATTTGAGATAACTGTGGAAGGCTAGAGGTTACTTGGGTGGAAATGCCTGATCCATTCACAGTTGCTGTGGGGACCTCATGAAGTTCTCAATGTTCTAGTAGCTCCTGAAATTTACAAAGGACAGGATGCTTACAAAGGATGGGGGCTGAAAAGAGTTATAAAAACAGCAAAGCTGAGCTGCAAGGGAGATTTTTTACAAGAGATTTTATTATGGTATATAGTTATTCTGAACAAGTTTATTTTATTTTATGTTACTGCAACTACAAATAAACAGTCCTGTGGAATTTTACAACTGCTCCTGGATTTTCTCTATGCTTCCTGACCTGTGCCTTGATGACAATTACCCCATGGAGGGGCTGGGAAGAGAGGGCACTCCTCCCCCATCCAGAGCACAATCTAGAAGGTCCTGGATCATGGAAAGAGTGTACGGGCCAACAACTTGATGGACAGGGCTTCATGGAGCCTGTCCCTGTGATTTCCTTCCTGAATTTCCTCCTCTGGCTCCTTAAATGATGTGTAATGAGCACCAAATGCATGCTTAACCTCCACAGAGTTATGGCCCCAATGCTCTGTCACAAAGGCCCCCCTCAGAGGTGACTCATGAGCACCTCCACCCAGATTCCTTCAGGTGGCAATTGATCACTGAGCAATGCAATCCCCCCTTCCCCAAGAGAGAAGAGAAGTCTGATGGAGGCTTGATCCTCTCTCCACTGTTTGACTCCAAAAAAACTCACCTCCATTCTGGAATGTGAGTCACCGGCTGGGGAAAAGGTAATGTGCTGATGGCTCCTCGTCCCTCTTTTCCAATGAGCTGGCTCTGACTGTGGCTAATTTATGGTTGCACAGTTATAATGTGTGGGATGAACTCCCCTGTGAAGAGAAAGCAAGTGTTGACTCATTTAAAAAACTCCACACCCAGGTGGCCCTCATACAAGAGACCAAACTTGTACCATTGGATGCCATTAAGCTCCAGCAGGACTGGGTGGGATTTAAAATCCACACCTAGGCCCCAACAAAAAAAACAAACAGGGAGTCTCAATACTGATAGACAAAGCAATGCATTGGAAAATAATTGCTCAGGAGACAGACACTGATATGAGATGGGTCATGAGGACCTTTCACACCAGTTCAAGTCCCTGCTCATAGTAAATATACATACTCCCAATGAGGACACCCTATCTTTTTTTCTATTGGATTGCAGAGCAGATTTCCAATTTTAACAAAAGCATATGACCAGGTTATTATAGGTTGGGATTTTAATCTTACCCTGGACCACACCTCAGATCACAGCCATGGCGGTATGGAATCTTATGCAAGAGTGGTCCAAGCAGTCAAGCTTTGGCTCCAGGACCAGCCGTTGATATCTGTCTGGCTTCTACATCATCCACGCATATGGGTTACACATGCTGTTCAGCAACACATAAGTCATACAGTAGGTTAGATCTGTGATTAACATCCCTGAAGCTGTTACCCATGATCATGTAGGTCTCAGTACAGCCCCTCCACACATCCAATCATGCACCAGCACAACTAGACGTCATCTGGGGGTCAGTAATTCAAATTTCCTCCTCCTGCTGTATTGACCCCGTATTATTGCACAATCACCACATTGCATCATGGATAAAGGGAAAGGCCAATGCCTTTTTACAAAGCAATGATGACAATGAAACATCAAGTCAATAGAGTGCACTCCACTTATAACAGACACTGTTATAAAAGACAATCGGTTACAGAGGACAGAAACTGATTTCCCAAACCAAATATAGCAAATCCAATGCATTTTTCTCTGGTTCTAATGGACAGAAACATTGCTTACAAAGATACTATGAAACTTTTATGGGCATTTGTAGTGCCTTTTTCTGACGGGGGTGAGCAGTGCATAGACAATGAAGAGATTTGGTAAATGTAGAATTTAGAAGGAGGAGCTACAGAGATTACATTTTTAACAGCATAATTCTCCACAAGCTGCATAAACTTTAACTTTTAGTTAAGTAATTATACTGAAAGGAAATTATTCTTTATTTGAATGAAACCCTTACAGTACAATTGCTTTTGTTCTTACTGTCCTAGATCCCCAACATCGAGCCACTAGAGATACTATCTTCTAACCTTCTGCAATAAACTTCCTTAAAAAAGTCATGTTCCCTGAATGTTTAATAAATAAACACAGAATACAGAAACATGTATGCTAGGCAGGATTCTGAGTAATCTATGAAGTTCTATAATAGGTTTAGTATTCTCCTGTTATGTACACTTAGAATGTAACAAGCCAAAAGGCATATTCCTGGCCTCAGGGATATCAGTGGTGGGTTAAACATACAGGAAGTCCATATTAAGAACATTATGAAAGATCTCTACAGACAATTGTACCATTCACCAATGCTCCTGGATAGACAGGCCATAGATGCTTTTCTTAGCACTGGGGAACTGTCTAAATTCATGGTGGAACACACTCAGGCACTAGAGGTTCCCTTAATAGTACAAGAGGTGAAAGTGTCTCTAAAAGCTCAAAACCCTGGAAGGCACCCAGCGGTGATGGCTATTCTACTGAATTTTTTCAAACTCTATCAGCAACAGTATGCTCAATCCTAACTCAACTCTATCAAGAGTCAGTCAACAGGGGTTCCTTTGCATAGTCCCTTAGAGCAGCAACCATCACAGTGCTGCAAAAAAAGGGCCAAGACCCAACAAACCCAGCCCATTACTGACCAATCTCACTCACTCAGTTGACAGTAATGTCTTCAGTAAAGCACTGGTGACCAGAAATGAGGTTCTTGTCCCATGACTAGTATACCTAACACAGGTTGGATTCATTCATGGTCTTCATTGTGCTGATCATATGAAAACTCTCATCAACATCATACAAGTAGTGCAAAAGACCTCCACTCCTACAGCCCTAGTAGCCATAGACTTTGAAAAAGCCTTTGGCTCAGTGGAGTGGGGGTACCTCTACAGGCTACTGGTGCATCTGGACTTTGGCGCACACTTCTTGTAATATATGCATGCTGTATGCTCTGGCCTAAAAGCCAGGGTGTTGACTAACTCCACCCTTTTAGATCCCTTCTCATTGGAAAAAGGGACTCAGCAATGGTACCCCTTATCCCCACTTCTATTTGTACTGGCCATAGAGATGCTTGCCGCATCCCTTCAGAAAGACCTGTCGATTGGAGGCATCACTGTAGGCACAGAGGCATTCAAAAGGCTGCTGTATGTATATAATTTGCTTTTGCTCACAGATAAAGTGAAGGAATCCATTGTTCAGCTACTTAAGTTCCTATGCTCCTACACCCTCTCTTTGGGTTAAAAGTAAATAGCACAAAAACCAACGTTTTACCTCTAAATGACCTATGCATCCCCAACAAGTACAACTGTTAAATCAGCAATGGGCCCATCAACACTACATTATTTATCTAGGGATTAAAATCTCCCCCAAACTCGCAAAGCTTATTGACTTTAACCTCACCATGGTAGCATTTCAATGAGTGAATGAATTATGGCGGCGATGACAATTTAAGCCACATCAAATGGGCGATAGCAATTACGGTGACCGTGAAAGTATGTCAATGGTGCTAACGGAGATATTGGATCCTCCTCCCTGCCTGAGGTCCTACGAACTCAGAGTAGGTTATTTCAGTAAGGGGGTGAGAGGGGTTTTGCCCCCCCACTGAAAAGCAATAGTTGCCATTATTGCGGTCACCATAATAACTGTCCCTGTTATTGCCATCACCGAAGTGTCCATCACTGTACTTTTTGTCACCATAATTCCACTTCTGAATTGACATGGATCCTCTCACAATGGAAAAGCAGGGGGAAATACCTAATCCAGTCAATAGAAGCACTCTGGATAGGGGGGGTTGATATAGTCCTTTCACAGAAGAAAAGGTTCGGAAAGAACTCTTAAAATTGAAGGTGGATAAAGTAATGGGGCCTGATGGGATTCACCCCAGAATTTTAAAATAATTAAGGGAAGAACTAGTAATACCACTGACTACCCTTTTTAATAACTCATGGGAGGATGGGGTAGTACCTGAGGACTGGAGGAGGGCTGATGTGATTCCCCTTCACAAAAGTGGGTGCAAGACAGAGGCAGGAAACTACAGACCTGTCATTTTGACCTCAGTGGTAGGGAAAATGATGGAATCAATTCAGAAGGAAAGAATTGTTGAGTACCTAGAGGCCAGTGGGATACAGGACCCAAGGCAGCATGAATTCACAGTGGGAAGGTCATGTCAGACAAATGTAATTGATTTCTTTGACTGGGTGACCAAAGCAGTAGGCCAGGGAGGGGCTGTGGACATGGCCTACCTAGACTTTAGCAAGGCATTTGGCACAGTCCCGCACTAAAGATTAATAAACAAATTAGCCAGCCTGGGAGTGGGTCCTAGGGTGGTAGCCTGGGTAAAACACTGGTTGGACAACAGGACACAGCAGGTAATAGTAAATGGAGTCCACAGTGAAGAAAGGAGGGTTACTAGTGGGGTACCACAGGGTTCAGTACTGGAGCCGGTCCTTTTTAATGTCTTTATAAGTGACATTGCAGAGGGACTGGAAGGGAAAATATGTCTCTTTGCATGTGGCACAAAGATCTGCAACAGGGTTGATACACAAGGTGGGGTGGAAAGGATGAAAAGGGACTTGGCAAGGTTGGAGGAATGGTCAAATGTATGGCAGCTTAGATTCAATGCAAAGAAGTGCAAAGTAATGCACCTGGGAAACAAAAACCCAGGGGAAGCATACACAATGGGGGGTGAGATACTGACAACAACAAAAATGGAAAGGGACATGGGGTAGTCATATCAGATGACCTAAAGGTAGGACAGCAATGTAAGAAGGCAGTAAGGAGGGTTGGGGAGATACTGGGATGCATAGGGAGTGGCATCACCAGTAGAAAACAGGAAGTTGTTGGCCCTCTGTACAGACATTTGGTAAGACCACATCTGGAGTACTGTGTACAGTTCTGGAGACCCCATCTCTGCAAGGACATAGACATGGTGGAGGCTGTCCAGAAGAGGGCAACCAAAATGATGCAGGGTCTGCATCGGAAGACATATGAAGAAAGACTAAAGGAACTAAAGATGTATAGCCTCGAGGAAAGAAGGGAGGGGGGGACATGATAGAAACTTTCAAATACCTCAAGGGAATCAACAAAGTCCAAGAGGGTAGCATATTTCAGAAAAAGAGATGTTTAAAAACAAGAGGGCACAATTTGAAGATAGAGGGGGGATGGTTCAGAGGTAATGTGAGAAAGTATTTCTTCACAGAGAGGGTTGTGGATACATGGAACAGCCTTCCTGAGGAGGTCATAGAGTCAAAAATAGTGGGGGAATTCAAGAATGCATGGGACAGATATAAGGCAATTCTAGTGGGGGGTAGAAGGAAGTAGGTTGTTGGTTAACTAGGATCTGCAGCTTATCCGTTAGGTAGGGAAATGGGCAGACTAGGTGGGCCAAGCAGTCCTTAACTGCTGTCAAATTCTAAGTTTCTATGTTTCTATGTTTCACTACCCTTCTTGAAGACATCGCTACTGAATTTGACCGTTAGAAGCTGAAATGCCTTTCCATGGCAGGTAAAATAGAAGCCATCAAAATGGTTCTGCCCCCAAGCAATATAATGCCCTTTCCCATCTACTGATATGGATTGCTAAGTCTTGGTCTGAACGTCTTGACTGCTTGGTTAGTGACTCCTTCTGGGAAGGTAAGCCAGCCCAGTACAGTCACTCCAAACTCCAATCCCACTGATCAAAAGGAGAATGGGGACTGCCATGAATTAAAGCATGCCATTGGGCATTGTTATGGCCCAGACAATCAGGGGCTTCAACACAACCCATCATCAAACGCCTACTAGGGCAAAATTCACAGGATGCACATTTCCCCTGCAGGTGCTTTCTACTTACCAGCACCCAAAGCAACCCAAATACCATTAATCCTCAGACAAACTCTGGCAACATGGAAAGATGTGCAAACCAGACTGTATATTCAGATGTCATACCTGGTTATCATACCCAGATGGAATAACCCAGCTATCGATGTAGAAGGATATGTGGTTAGATTGGAAGGCTGGATGACCAAAGGTATTAACTACTTTTAAGACATTCTGAAATCCCTTGACCTGGACTAATTTCAGGCACTACAGAATAAATACCAACTCAACACAATCAATTTCTGGTGCTACCTTCTGATTAGGAGCATGCTCGCCATACTTCTCCAACAGCCTAAAACCTCTGACACTCCCTCCCAAGCTTACCCACTACACCAGTATCTCAATCATTCTTAAGGAAGAGTCAGGAATATCTACTGAACAATATGTGACAAAATCCCTGAATAAACAACTGGTGCACAGCAGAAATAATCTAACCTGCTGCACCACCCAAGAGATGAAGACAAATGGGTGAACTGCTGATGGATAGTCTGCACAACCCTTTGAGTCCCCAAATCTTGACTAATGCAAATTAAAATTCTTAATTTATGGTACTGTACCCCAATGATTCCTTATGCAGCCAAGCTCACCCTGATTCCCCACTGCTGGAGATATGGGAAGCATAATGGGGACCTCCTCCACACACTCTGGCACTGTCCAGGCCTAAAAGACTTACACAGAAGAATACAAATGTTAATGGAACAAATACTTCACACGAGCATCCCCATGTCTCCAGATTTGTTCATATTGGGTTTGCCACATGTGCTCCTCCACCTCCAGCAGAAGAAGGTAAAGTGGGTCTTAATGGCTGCTACTGAAGCAAAGTGCCTCCTGCTGACTCTCTGGCACATTACCGAGCTTCCATCAATGCATGAACTCCTCTCTAAGC
This sequence comes from Neoceratodus forsteri, assembly GCA_016271365.2. Taxonomy (NCBI): domain Eukaryota; kingdom Metazoa; phylum Chordata; order Ceratodontiformes; family Ceratodontidae; genus Neoceratodus; species Neoceratodus forsteri. The sequence continues at coordinate 584,599,035 of CM028131.1, forward strand.
TAGCACAATTAGCCTAGCTTGAACGGTTATCAGATGTTGCACATAACTCACTCACCAAATACTTTCAAACCTGGGATTTGTTCCTTACATACTTTGGAATCAAACCAGTCACAATCATAAGTGGCCTGCACTATTCTAATGCAAGTATTGGTTGAAGACCTGTTTTCTTGTTTAGTGCTCACACTACAGACCCACCCCACATTACAGTCATTAGAACTGTTTTTTGTCCTTCAAATGATGAGCTCTAGTAAATTACAGAGGTTGCTTATACCGGCCCCTCACTCCCTATCTGTCATGAGCAAATCTTTTAACAAGGTGTTTTTTCTCCTCTTTTTATTGCTGTTAATTACCTGTAAATAGTTACTTGCTCTGGTTAACTCATCTCTCCGTAGAATGACACTAAGTGTGGTTCCTACTGCCCCAAGCTAGACCGCAGGATACAGGACTTGTCCTAGCCATGCCCTATTCTCAGGACTAAGAACTTTGAACAGAACAGCCAAAGGGAACTTGTCACATCTGTAACTACAAGTATTATAGTGAGTGATCAGCTAATATGATGAGTCACCTCAGTGGCTTTCATCAAAGTCAAGTGCTAAAACAGACTATTATCCTCCACAAGTATTTGAATAACTATCTACTGTCTCTCAGACACTTAGTAGCTTAGGGTATATTTGCTAAGTTCACATATACAGTACCTGTAAATCATTCTCAGATTGTCTCCAGTTACAAACCAACTCTGTTACACTGTGATATTTGGTCTGCTTGTATGTTATGTATGTGTTGAAATTACTTAATAAAAAATATCAACTACAAAAAAAATACAAATACAGGAAAAGGGGCACAAGAGGTGGAAAGAAAAATAAATTGGAAACAAGCAGCAGTGAGCAGACTAATTCTGTGGTCAGACATAATTATAAAGAAATAGTAAACCTTCCAAATTACCAGCTCACTGCTACACTAATTAAAGTATTACAAAAGGGTTTACTTTTGGCCCCCACAGTTAACAGCTTTGATATACAAAAGTACTTGTCCAAATTATTTAGAAAAATAGAAAAGGTCAGAGCCAATAGGCTGGTCTTCAGGAAATATAAGGGAACGCAGCAGGATGAAGATAGGGAGGCATACCAAACTTCCCTAAGGGAAGCAGGGAAGGCAGTAAAGCAGGCAAAAGCCCAAACTGAGGAAACACTAGCACAAACAGTGAGAAAAGGTGACAAGACTTTCTGTAGATACATTAGTGAAAGGAGAAAGTCCAGAGGGGGTATTGCTAAGATCAGAGAGAATAAGAGGGCATGTGAGAAAGAGGACCATGTAAAAGCATCTGTCCTAAATAGATACTTCTGCTCAGTATGTACTGAAAAGAAGGTAGTACAGGGCCCACAGCTCAGCACCATGGATACTGGGAGGAGGGAGTGTGCACTAGTCCCTTCACAAAGGAAAGGGTCCTACAAGAGCTCGATAAGCTCAGGGTGCACAAGGCAATGGGACCTGATGGCATACATCCCAGGGTACTAAAGGAGCTAAGGGTAGAACTAACAGAGCCATTATCAGAACTGTTTAGTGAGTCTCTGAGCACAGGAGAGGTCCCAGAAGACTGGAGAAGGGCTCATGTGATCCCGCTCCACAAGAGTGGTAGCAGGGAGGAGGCAGGGAACTACAGACCAGTCAGTCTTACCTCAGTAATGGGCAAGATTATGGAAGCACTCCTTAAGGAAAGGATAGTGCAAAACCTGGAATCCATAGGAGCACAGGATCCAAGACAGCATGGGTTTACAAATGGGAAGCTCATGTCAAACTAATCTCATAGATTTCTTTGGCTGGGTAACCAGAGTGGTGGGCCAAGGGGGAGCAGTTGATGTCACCTACCTTGACTCCAGCAAAGCTTTCAATACTGTTCCACATAGAAGATTAATTAATAAGCTGGGTAGGCTTGGGGTGGATTAGAAGTTGGTCAACTGGGTGGCAGACTTGTTGACGGGCAGAAAACAGAGAGTGGTGGTAAACAGTATACAGTCAGAAGAGATGGAAGTCACAAGTGGGTTACCTCAGGGATCAGTCCTGGGGCCAGTCCTCTTCAATATCTTCATCAGTGACATTGCAGATGGACTGGAGGGTAAGGCTTGTCTGTTTGCAGATGACACCAAGATCTGCAACAGAGTAGATGCTCCAGATGGGGTGGACAGAATGAGAAGAGATCTGGATAAACTGGCAAAATGGTCGGAAGAGAGGCAACTGGGATTTAACGCAAAGAAGAGCAAGATCATACACATAGGGAAGGGAAATCTTGAAGCCACCTATAGGCTGGGAGGGGAGTTGCTGATAATCACAAGGGAAGAAAAAGGCTTGAGCATCATCATCATCACTGATGACATGAAATCATCCAAGCACACCACTAAAGCAGTAGGTAAGGTGAGGGGGATGTTGGGCTGTATTAGTAGGGGTATTACAAGTTGGAAGTGGGAGGTAATAATCCTCTTTACTGGTTAGGCCCCCTCTGGAGTACTGTGTGCAGTACTGGAGGCCACACCTTCACAAGGACATTAATCAAATTGAGGCAGTCCAGAGAAGGGCAACCAAAATGGTGCAGGGACTGCATCAGAAAACATACGAGGACAGATTAATGGAGCTCAATATGTATACCCTAGAGCAAAGGAGGGAGAGAGGTGATGTGATTGAAACTTTCAAACTCCTTAAGGGCTTTAACACGGTGAAAGAGTCTAACATGTTTCAATATAAGAAAAATAGCAGGACATGAGGACACAGCATGAGATTAGAGGGAGGCTGATTAAGGGGTAATGTGAGGAAGTTCTTTTTCACATAAAGAGGGGTGGATACATGGAACGGCCTACCTCAGGAAGTGGTGGATATGAATATAGTGCAGGACTTCAAACAGGCATGGTATAGACATAAGGGAGCAATACAGATGAGTATGAATAGATAAGCCATTGACAGAGCAAAGACCGATGTCACATTCATAAGGTAGAAAATGAAATGGGCAGACTGGATAGGCCTTGCAGCCCTTATCTGCCATCAACTTCTATATTTCTATGAAATACTTTTGGATGAGGAGATGGACTCTATTAACCCTAAAATATCTGACGCACTGGAGATGATCCCAACATGACCATAAGGATTTGGATTTTATATTGGATACAATACAGGAACAACAACATATACTGGGGGTGGGTATTATGGAACAGGAGCAAGATGTTGTGGAGGAAAGAAAGATACTTTTTAAGAAGAAATCAGTTTTTTTTGCCAAGGGAATATGTGTGACCTACACATCAATGAGTTTGAAAGGTCTGTGTCAGATGTTGGAAAAAGTATTCAATTTCAGATGGGTAACATGTAGAAATCTAACAAATGATAAAATAGCTGGTCTGGAGGAACAGCAACAAGCAAGAGACATGGGGCCAGATTTTCAAAGTGTGATGCAGGGCTTGAGTCCAATCCTGCAGGACGACACTTTGGTTTTGGCAGTGAACCAACCTGTCACCACAGCTGCACCTGATTTTGCAATCTTGGGCGCAGTTGCAACAGTTTTCACAAGTACGGCAGTGTGCGACACATATCTGGTGCAAGCTCCATAACACAGGCAGCCTAGAATGCTATATGTCAGACCAGGAAAAGTTGGTCTAACTTGTGGCAATTGCAACACAGAATGGAAAATCCTGTTTGATTACCACAAGTCCCATGCACCGTATTGTCGGTGCACAGGGGATTGCAGCAATCTATGAGTTTTGAAAATCCCACCCATGATTGAGGACATTGATTTTACACTGTAATTATAAAGCTCTTTGAATCCTTGACTAATGACTCCTGTTTTTTGTGTTTTACAGCTGTGTTCCTCTATGTAGGATTAGAAATTCCAGATAGAATCCACATTGTACAGTACACTTTTTCTTGATAAGACTGCATTAGTTAGACCTCTGTGGTGAGATATACTCCCTGTTCTTGTTCTTTTCTTACTTAACGATAATATAATGACTTTTTTGTCTTCATAATCCTGAAAAGTATGGCTTCTATTACTTTATTAGATATGATATGATTTTTCACTTTTCATTAGATTTGACAGAAGAGCCAACGTATGTGTTGTTATAGTATGAGTAGAGCAATAATGTCCAGCTGGTTTCATAGTCAGTTTTGTTTTGTTCGTTTTTGCAATTATATCTGGAGGGTCTACAGATTCATACTCTAGTGGGAGATTTGGAAGAATGACATACCTGTCTTATGCAGACTAATAGTCCCTCCTTGTATCTGGTTCATTTCATTGTTGTCCGCACACAACTTACAGCTACAGAATTAAAACTATAGATTTAAAGCCTCTCTTTCTACCCTTTCCCTGTTTCTTCCCCTTGTCTTATTTTTGAAAATATTTGCTTTGTTCTCCTTCCCCCAAAACCCACTCCCCTTTTTTCTTCCCTGTCCCCCTTTTTTATTCCTTATAGTCACTTTCTGAATTTTATTTTGGTAAATTCACATGTTCATTCCTTTAATAAATATTTGGGGTAAGCTATGGGAAGTAAAGTATTTACTATATGATACTTGAAATTATATGTTATACAGTGATGCATTTATTGAGCAAAAAAGTACATCCTCTCAGATTTTGATGGGAATATATAATGCATTTAATTACATGTATAATAACAGCAATAGTCTCACTCTGAAGTCCTGTATGATGACACTGACCTAGAATGTTTTGATAATAATAAATAATTATATGTACTTTGGGTTGGCTATATTGGCTCACTGGTGAAACAGTCTGTGGTAGAAACAAGTTTAGACAACTGGGAAGAACCCATAAATATTACCTGTGTATATGGGGGTACCCACACATATCCTATATCCTCAGTGTTTTGTCCATGGTCGTAGGGGTTGGAGACTGAAATGATCTGTTTTCAAGGAAGGATAGAAGTGACTCCAATGAGGAAATGGCATCCGTATCAACAAGAGGTCACAAGTCACTTTTGGAGGTCAGGCCAGAAATGTTACAAAATCCAGTCAATATAATTTCTAAATAAAGAAATGATGATGTTCTTAAAAATGCTTATAAGAACCTAGCTGTGGAAACAATAATGTGGCTCATAAACAAAAAGCACAAATATTGCCAAAGTTTGAAATGAAAAATTACATTCTGTACAGGATGGCACATGAAAAAGACAAGAACTGTACGCTGTCAGCTTTTGGCTTCGTGGTCTGCAAGAATCAAGATGTTAAGATTTCCTCATAGCATACCTATTTTGGCTCCTTTGAGCCGAGAGAAATCCAAGAAGCACATACTTGCCTCTTTTTTCTGGCCAGGTATATGGAAGGAAGTAGAATATTCTTGTGCTAACTGCCCAGAGTGTCACATAGAAATATAGAAACATGGACTTTGACGGCAGATAAGGACCACTTGGCCCACCTAGTCTGCCCATTTCCCTACCTAGAGGATAAGCTGCAGATCCTATTTAACTAACAGCCTATTTCTTCCTACCCCCCACAAAAATTGCCTTATGTCTGTCCCATGCATTCTTGAATTCTCCCACAGTTTTAGACCCTGCAACCTCCTCAGGAAGGCTGTTCCATGTGTCCAGCACCTTCTCTGTGAAAAAATACTTCCTCACATTGCCCCTGAGCCATCCCCCTCTATCTTCAAATTGTGTCCCCTTGTTCTTGCACATCTCTTTTCCTGAAAGATGCTACCCTCTTGGAATTTGTTTATTCCACTGAGGTACTTAAACGTTTCTATCATGTCCCATCTCTCCCTCCTTTCCTCAAGGGTATACATATTAAGCTCCTTTAGCCTCTCCTCATATGGCTTCTCTTGCAGACCCTGCACCATTTTAGTTGCCCTCCTTCTGAACTGCCTCCATCCTGTCTATGTCCTTACAGAGATGGAGTCTCCAGAACTGGACGAGTACTCCAGATGGGGTCTTACCAACTGTCTGTACAGGGGATAACAACTTCCTGTTTTCTGCTGGTGATGCCTCTCCCTACATCCCAGTATCCCCAGCCTCCCTACCACCTTCTCACATTGCTTGCCAACCTTAAGGTCATCTGATATGATTACCCCAGGTCCCTTTCCATTTTTGTTGTTGTTACTACCTCCCCATTGTATAATCTTCCCCGAGTTTTGTTTCCAGGTGCATTCCTTTGCACTTCTTTGCATTGAACCCAAGCGGCCATACTTCTGACCATTCCTCCAATCTTGCCAAGTCCCTTCTCATCCTTTCCACGCCTCCTTGTGTATCAACCCTGTTGCAGATCTTTGTATCATCTGCAAAGTGGCATACTTTTCCTTCCAGTCCCTCTGCAATGTTACTTATAAAGACATTAAAAAAGACTGGAACCAGTACTGAACCCTGCGGTAACCCACTAGTAACCCCTTTTTCTTCACAGTGGACTCCATTTTTCAATTACCTTCTGTGTCCTGTTGTTCAGCCAGTGTTTTACCCAGGCTACCACCCTGGGACCCACTCCAAGGCTGGTTAATTTGACTACTAATCTTTTGTGTTGGACTGTGTCAAATGCCTTGCTAAAGTCTAGGTAGGCCATGTCCACAGCCCCTCCCTGGTCTACTACTTTGGTCACCCAGTCAAAGATATCAATTAGATTCATGTGACATGACCTTCCCTCTGTGAACCCATGCTGCCTTAGATCCTGGCCTGTAGGTACTCAACAATTCTTTCCTTCAGAAGTGATTCCATCACTTTCCTACCACAGGAGTCAAACTGACAGGTCTGTAGTTTTCTGCCTCTGTCTTGCGCTCACTTTTGTGAAGGGGAGTCACATCAGTCTTCTTCCAGTCCTCAGGTACCACACCATTCTCCCATGATCTGTTATAAAAGGTAGTCAGTGGTGTCACTAGTTCTCTGCTAAATTCTTTTAGAATTCTGGGGTGAATTCCATCTCGCCCCATTGCTTTGTCCACCTTCAGTTTTAGGAGTTCTTTCAGAACCCTTTCTTCTATGAAAGGACTGGGATCGACCCCCCCTCTCCAGAGTGCTTCTGTTAATTGAATTAGGCACCTCCCCCACTTCCTCTTTTGTGAATACTGAACAGAAGTATTCATTCAGTATCCCTGCTTTTTCACTGTCACTGTCTGCCCACTCACCTTCCATTCTATTTAGCCTCACTATCCCTCCCTTTGTCTTTCTATGCTCCCTGATATACCTATAAAAGGTTTTATCTCCCTTCTTAACCGAGTTGGCTATCTTTTCCTCAGTTTGTGCCTTTGCTATTCTGACTACCCTCCCTGCTTCTTTCTGCCTTAACTGGTACAGTTCTCTGTCCTGCTCCTTCTGTGTTTCCTTATACTTCCTAAATACTATCTTTTTATCCCTAACCTTCACCGCCACTTCTTTTGAGAACCATAGTGGCTTTTTCTTTCATTTTGATTTGTTTATTTGCTTCACACAAAGGCTTGTTGCCTCTGTGATGGCAGTTTTGATATTTTCCCATTGTTGATCCACCCCTCCTTCTAGCCTGTTTGCTAGTGCTTTTCTAAGGCACTCTCCCATCTTGCCAAAGTCAGCCCTCCTGAAGTCCAGAACCCTCACTTTTGTATGACTTGACTCTGTAGCTGAGTTTATCATGAACCACACTGTTTGGTGGTCACTTGTTCCCAAATGGCTACCCACTTCTAGATCTGAGATCCTCTCACTGTCCCCATTTGAGAGTATGAGGTCTAAGATTGCTCCCTCATGAGTAGGTTCCAAAACTATCTGTCTGAGGCATGCCACCTGAAAGGCATCAAGAATGGCCCTGCTTTTGGATGTGGCTGCAGCAAAGGTGCTCCAGTTAACATCTGGCATATTAAGGTCCCCCATCAACAGTATCTCCCCTTTCTCTGCCATCCTAAGTATGCCTTCTATCATATCCTTGTCCATTCCTTCCCCCTGACATGGGGGTCTGTATACAACCCCTGTGCAGACTGTGGTGCCATTTCCAGTCTCTAAGGTGACCCACAGTGCCTTCTCTCCTCCCTGTTTACTCTTTTGTTCAGTTGCTTTTATCCCTTCCCTTAAATAGAGAGCTACTCCCCCCTCTTCTGCCCTCCCTGTCTCCCCTGAAGGTTGTGTACCCTGGTATGTTAACATCCCACTCATGGTTCTCTGTGTACCATGTTTCTGTGACTGCTACAATATCCAGGCATCCCTCTGCCATCAAGGCCACCTGTTCAGGGAGCTTGTTGCCCAGACTACAGGCATTGGTACTCATTACCCTCCATTTCTTGATGGCCTTACCCCTTTTTGCCCCATCCCTGTCCTTAATGCATTGGTCACTTTCTCCATTTACCCCTGTGCTTCTCCCTATTGACATTTCTATGTTGGTGTCTACCTCACTTAGTACCCTGATTTTTTGGGGGGTGCTAGAATTTCCCTGCTCCTTTCCAGTGCTTCCCCCCTTGGCTAGTTTAAATGCTTGCCAATGAAGTATTTAAACCTATCACCTAGGATCCTGGTTCCCCTGCTGGACAGATGCAGACCATCACACCAGCATAGGCCTGCATCCATCCAGGTGGAACCCCAGTCCCCAATGGGTAAGTGATGGATAATATCATTTTTATTTTGTATAGCCAGGCCTATGCATTCCTTGATTTGTTGAGAGTTTATCTCAGCTAGAGTACTGACCATAGTTAAAGTGTTTGTAAGTGCAGCAACCTTTAAGTTCAGGTAATGCAATTTTAGCAATACTGATTCCAACATTTTTGTTAATTCATTCAGAAAGCGATATTTGGCTGACTGTATGTCTGACAAACCATGGTCTTCCATGGATGTAGCCTTGAAAGCAGCATGTGTGCTATATAACGTAGGTAGCTGGAGGTCTGAGCTAAACTCGGTCACCAATTGGAGACATTGGAGACATCATGGGCTTCCCACCACCCATGCTCTAGACCAGCAAGTGGAAAAAAGTTGTCCAGAGCTCCTCCACCTTCAGCAGAAGAAGGTAAAGTGGGTCTTAATGGCTGCTACTGAAGCAAAGTGCCTCCTGCTGACTTGCTGGCACATTACCGTGCTTTCATCAATGCATGAACTCCTCTCTAAGCTAGCACAATTAGCCTAGCTTGAACAGTTATCAGATGTTGCACATAACTCACTCACCAAATATTTTCAAACCTGGGATTTGTTCCTTACATACTTTGGAATCAAACCAGTCACAATCATAAGTGGCTTGCACTATTTCAATACAATTATTGGTTGAAGACCTGTTTTCTTGTTTAGTGCTCACACTACAGACCCACCCCACGTTACAGTCATTAGAACTGTTTTTTGTCCTTCAAATGATGAACCCTAGTAAATTACAGAGGTTGGTTATACCAGCCTTTCACTCCCTATGTGTCATGAGCATATCTTTTAACAAGGTGTTTTTTCTCCTCTGTTAATTGCTGTTAATTACCTGTAAATAGTTACTTGCTCTGGTTAACTCATCATTACTTTCCAGTGCCTCCCCCTCCTTGGCTAGTTTAAATGCTTTCCAATGAAGTATTTAAACCTATCACCTAGGATCCTGGTTCCCCTCCTGGACAGATGCAGACCATCATGCCAGTATAGGCCTGTATCCATCCAGGTGGACCCCCAGTCCCCAAATGAAACCAGATCCCTGAGCTCTGCACCAGTTTTTCAACCACTGATTGAATCCCATTATGTGGAGCACCCTAGCCTCATCCATGCCATAGACAGGCAGCACCTCCAAGAAGGCAACCATGTGTGCTATTTGTCTAAGGCCCCCTCCCCATCTTCACAAATGCTTCTTGCACTGCTCTGATCCCTTTCTTAGCCAGGTCATTTGTCCCTAGGTTGACAATGACATCCAGCTCCCTCCCCTGTGCAGCTGCTCCTGTGATCCTGAGGATTTTCTCCCTGTCCCTCCAAGCCATGGCACCAGGCAGGCACCTTACCTCTCTCTCCCCTTCCTTTTCCAGTTCTACCTTCCTAACAGTGGAGTCCCCCACCAGGAGTTGTTTCCTTCCCCTGTGGGGTCCCATGCCACACTCCTGTGGGTCTCCTTTGTGGAGGTTTCCAGCATCCACCTTGGTCTCCACTGTGGGTGCCTTCATAGAGGAACCACACTTTTCCAGAAGGACATAGAAATTGTGGAGAGGTACAACTGGAGGTATGCACCTCTGTTCCACCACCCTCACCCTTCCTGAGCCCATTGTGGTCCAACCACTCCTTTTTCTTGGCAACCTCTGAGGCAACGGCAGTGACTCTGGTGGTCCCTGGGTGGGAGAGAAGATCCCACAAATCCTGGCCAATTCAGCCTGGAGATGAGTAACCTCCTCCCTCAGCCCAGAGAGGTGCCTGCAGATGGGACAACACTGCATCCTCCAGAATGTCTTCCGGAAGATTGCTGCTCCACAGCCACTGCACTGCACCACTCCCATCATGTCTTTTTTCTGGCCTCCTAACTGTTGTTTGGAATACTTACTCTTTCCTGTTTGTTTATTTTCTTTTTTTTCTCTTTTTTCTTCCCCTAGTTACTTACTGCCTCTGTGCCCTTTTAGCTCCTGATCTTCCTGTTCTAAGACAAGAAGTTCCTATATTTCTCAATTGTCTCCTTACTTGCTCAGAGTCAGACCTCCAGCAGCTAGGGGGAGATGGAGAGCTACTCTTGCCCTTATAGGATGGTGTGTCTTTGGTGGCTCTGTGATCACTCACTTCCTGCTCCCAAACAGGAAGTTCCTGTTGTCAGTTAAATCCTGTGCCTGTAAAAGTAGAACTGGTTTAGGGTGTGAGGTGGAGGGGAGGGAAGGAGGGCAATATAGTCCCAGTACAGAAGTTTTAGTTATACCAGTAGCTCCTTCCTCCAGGTGTTCTGTCTGTTCTCTGGCAGAAGCTATCTAGGGCAGTGCTTAAATCTGGTTTTAACCTGGCTCCTTCTAGCAAAGCCACCCCCTACTTTGCAAATCTTTCTACACCTAGTTAATTTCACAGATAACAATTCCTTCTGACACCTGTGACAAGCACCTAGATAAGTACACAGATAACATAGATAACAGATAACAATTTACTTCAACTACCTCTGACAAACACACTAACTCTTTTTGTTTACCCTAAATTGAAGGTCCCAGTACAAGATTTCTAGTTCTTAGTCCCAGTAAAGAAGTTTTAGTTATACCAGTAGCTCCTTCCTCCTGGTGTTCTGTCTGCTCTCTGCTGTTGGTTGCCCTCAGAATTATAAAGCAGGCATCATTGAACTCTATGCCCATAATAGATATTCTGTCTGAAAGAACTGAGCTTGATATGGTGGGACCCCAATTAAAAAGTTCAGCATGGTATCAGTATAGTATGGTGAGAATGGACTACACCACCTGACACCCCAAAGCTATTCTCATGTGTTCCACTACAGCCCAGTCAGCAGTCAAAAAATTGCTAAAGGTATTTTCCTGAGTTGGAGTGCCAAAGGAGATCTTACCTGATCATGGCACCAACTTTATGTCAAAGCTTATGAGGAAGATACATGCTTTACTACAGGTTAAGTCCATCCAGACATCAGTGTACCACCAACTGATGGCTTAGTTGAAAGATTTAACAACTCCTTAAAGGGTATGCTGTTTAAATTTGTTTCAGCTGAGCCAAAAAAAAAAATGGGATGAATTGTTACCCTATTTACTGTAATGTTTGCAGTTTTGGAGGTGCAACAATGGTCCATAGGTTTCTTGCTCTTTCAACTGCTGTATTGGCAACAAACTCGAAGGATGCTGGATCTTGAAAAGGAGATATTGAAATAACATGCACATAGTCCCCCTAATGTGCTCCAATATGTAATGCAAATGACAGAAAGATTGGACATGACTTGCAGATTTGCCAGAGAAAATGTATTCAAGGCACAGCACATCCAGACAGGACACTATAGCCAAGGGGTCAGTTTTCAGAAGTTCAAACCTGGTGACAGAGTATTTCTTCTGCTCCCTAGCTCTAAAAGTAAACTCCTATCTAAATTTCAAGGACTGTATGAGGTCCTGAGAAAAGTGCGGCCAGTTGATTATGAAGTACTACAACCCAAGCAAAAAAAAAATATATCATGGAAATTAGTTTTAGCCCAGGAAATACTGGGGTTTTTTCCTAGTTAACCTTGGGAAACCTAAAGGGGCCCCTTGTCCTCAGCTTAGGAACTAAAATTTTAAAGATTCAAGCCCCCACCCCATTGGACAAATGGGTCAGCCTGACTCAGAAACACAAAGTCCAATGACTGGTAGGAAATGTTGTGCGTATGCTCTCTCTCAAATTGGAATGAACCCATGTGATCCAAAACACAGACCCAGGTGGCCGTATTTTCCAACAGCCATATGCGCTCCCATAAAAAGTCTGAGAGATGGTATCGGAGGAACTCCCCTCTATGCTGGAACTGGGAGTCATTGAGGAATCTCAGAGCGACTGGTCTATCACTATTGTATTATTTCATTTTTTTTTCATTTTTAATTTTTTATTCTTGTAAGCAAGATGAGCAATAATGCCCATTTTCACATGCAACAAGTCTTATAAAAATATTCAATTTAAATACAAACAGACACAGTTAAGACAACACACTCAAAGACAAAACAACATGTAAGTCCTAGCTGGTCAATAGTATATTTTTCTATGTTGATAAACAAGTACATTCATTTTGAGTATCAAACCATGACCTAAGCCTTATTTTAAAAGTTTGAACAGTGAAGCATTTGAAATTTTCATTGGAATGCAATTTAAAAAAAGTGAGCGCAATATAATAGAGTTTTTTGTCCAATCATCTTTCTAAAAAAGGGCAGTTTGAAAGCAAACTTGCATTGAGATCTGGTCCAATGTAGGTTAATAAATCTAGGGAATAAAGCCTGTACAGATAACGGGAGAAGACCAATCATCCCTTTAAATCAAAGGATGCCCATTCTTGTTTTGATTCTATTTTCAAAGGAGAGACAGTTTGGCAGCTTTAATAATTCACATTATTAGTCCCAAAACCAGATGGGTCCACTCAGATTTGTATTGACTTCTGGAAAGTCCACACAGTCTTCAAGTTTGAAACATATTGTATGTCTAGGGTGGATGAACTACTGAACTGACTGGGTAAGACCTGATACCCTAGACTTGACCAAGGGATATTGGAAAATCCCACTAACTTCTGAATCTCAGGAGAAAATGGGCTTTGTTACCCCATTTGGTCTTGATTAGTTTAGTGTGCTCCCCTTTGAGTTGTATGCCCAGTTGTTGATAAGGTAAAATCCCTTGCTGACTGCCTTGTACCTGCTTCCAAAAAACAAGTTAGGTCCTTCCTTGGCTAAGCAGGTTATTATTGCAGGTTCATCCCAGAGTTTTTGACACTTGCTGCTCCACTGACTGACCTGACTAAAAAGGCTTCCCTGAATAAAGTCCAGTGGTCCTGAAAGCATCAGAAGGCCTGTCAAACTATCAAAGTGTGTTGTATATGGAACCTGGTCATACAAAGTCCTGATGTCAGCCATCCATTCATTTTGTACATGCACACCTCAGAAATACAGTTGGGGGATGTCTTATCACAAGAATTTTATGATGGGATTCACCCCATTCTCTATTTGTCCAGAAAATTGTTTCCCAAGAACAATGTTATGCCATAATAGTGAAGGAGTGTCTAGCAATGAAATGGGAAGGAGTAGACCTGTGTTATTATTTGTCGGGAAGACACTTCACTTTGGTCATTGACTATGTACCCAACAAATGGCTGGATGCCATGCAGGACATTAATTCTTGAGTCACCCAGTGGTACCTGGCTCTGTAACTGTTTTCCTTCCAGGTGCACCACAGGGTGGGTTCCCTACATAAAAAAGTAGATTTTTTCTTCCAGGAGGGCCAGTCAATGGTAGCCAGTGTCGAGTGCACCATGATCACTTCTTTGAGAAGGAGGGTATGTGTAAGAGTCTATACAAACTTAACCCAGGATCTCCTCTTTGCTAAGGCACTAGCAGGAGAACAGGGTGAAAAAGAATGCAGCCCCGCTGATTTATGTCCTGGCCCATTAAAGGTCATATGCATTATATGCATGCAGGCCTGGATATCTGTGCGCGGGAAGGGCAGACATGAGCAACACTTGGGATGCATCAAAAGGAAATCAGACAGCAAGAGAGAGAGAGAGAGAATCTAGGGGCTTGAGAGAGAGAGAGAGAGACAGAGGAGTACTGCTTGAACTGGAATGCTGAATCAAACTAAACTGAGCCTTTTGTTTTGTTTTTGCTTTGCCAAAGTAGTCTGCTTTTGAACCCTTATTTTGTGCTGAACTAAAGCAACTTTTTGTTTCATTGCATGTTGTTTGCCTGGAGTATCTTATCTTAGTGTTCACCCAAAAGTCTTGGCTTGCTACAATGCTGTTACAGACAGAGGCAGAGATGGACACAGACCGACTGACAGAAAGAGAGTGGAGAAAGTGTACGCTGCTTCATAGTTTATTAGCTCAGCAAGTGGTGCCTTAATAAATAAAATAAAAGGCCTGCCCCACTTATCACTTCCTAAAGTGCCAGACAGAAAAAATAAGAGTCATTTTTTTCTCTCTTATGTGCTGTAGTATGTAGCAGAAGTAGTCTGAGCCTGTGTGCAGTAACAAAGCTGGGCCTCTGGTGATGTGAGTGAGTGAGTAATATGACTGGGCACTTGAATAGCTAACAGAGACAGAGAGATTGCCTGGCTGTGGCTGACTGAAGTTTAAATAAATAATTGCTTTTTTAGGCTACAATCAGTGCTCAAGTAACCATTTCTTCTCCACTATTTTTATTTTTCACCTGCCCAGTTATAGCCAAGTATTCCATTCCTATTTGGGAACCAAACAGAAGGAAAGATAAATAAGAAGCCTCAGTCAGTGGAACATTGTTAACGCTCAATCAATTGGTTTGCAACATTCTTGCAGATCACAGCAGATAGCCAGTATCTACCCCAATATCTGAGACATCTAGAACCTGCATTTAATTTACCTCTTGTATTGTCTTGGATTTACTGTAAAAAATAAATATGTCTTACCAAGATTATTTTTAAACAGGCAGGATCTTGTAGAGTAAATTGTGCCCTAATCTCCAATAGGCTGGGGAGGAAGCATTTCCTCCTACATTGCGACTCCTCAGCAATGTTTGTGAAACATTTAATTTTCTTACTAACAACTTCAGGCTCCTTGGAAAATTTGACCTTTATAGTCAGTTTGATTCTTTGCTAAACTGAAGACACAGTGGTTATAGTCTTTGGAGTATTGGAGGAGGATTCACCAGGAACTTGTACAGCTGCAGCTGATACAAGATCAGGTTTCTTCTGAGGTAGTCAAAATACTTTTACAAGCATAATATTGTCTCATAAAGTTCAGTCAGGGGCCGGTCCAGTGGAGGTGCATTTGTTCCTCTGCCAGTCAGAGTGGCAACCTGGGTTTGGAAATGGACAGGTTCACTTGGTGAGCCAGTACAGTGAGGGAGGATCAAGCACCCAGTGGCTTCTCTCAGGGAGGGAGACACCAGTTCCTGCTCCAGGGACTGCCAACTGGTGAAGGACAATTGGAATCACAGCAGGACTGCATGTAGTAAAAGGTCAGAGCTGGAGCATGATATGCTGGTGCGCACATCTCAATGCTCCAGCTTGAGGAGGAAATGGAGGAAATATACCAGGCTACTACATGGCGGCACCCCCACAGGCTCTTGCATGGCCAGCATGGCTGGTCATGCACCAAATAGGGTCCAATGTAAGTGGCGGATAATATCATTTTTATTTTGTATAGCCAGGTCTATGCATTCTTTGATTTGTTGAGAGTTTATCTCAGCTAGAGTACTGACCATGGTTAAAGTGTTTGTAAGTGCAGCAACCTTTAAATTCAGGTAATGCAATTTTAACAGTACTGATTCCAACATTTTTGTTAATTCATTCAGAAAGCAATATGTGGCTGACTGTATGTCTAACAAACCATGGTCTTCCATGGATGTAGCCTTGAAAGCAGCATGTGTGCTATATAACATGGGTAGCTGGAGGTCTGAGCTACACTCAGAAGGTCACCCATTGGAGACATCATAGGCATCCCACCACCCATGCTCTAGACCAGCAAGTGGAAAATAGTTGTCCAGAGCTTTACACCTTTTATTTGGCTTTTTACATTCTTTTGTTGGCATTTCCAGGTTACAGTGCAGTTCCCCAAACCACTAATCTGTATTTAAGCAGCCAAATATTAAAATAATGAATTTGGGGAGATTTTCAAACAGGTTGGACATGAGCGCAAATGCATGCTGCGCTCATGTCTGTGGCTACGCCATTGTGTCTGAGCAGCTCTGCTACCGTTTTCAAAAGATGTATTTGTTTGCAATAAAAAGTCATGATTTGTGGTAAAACAAAATGCCACAAGTATGACTTGCACCCTTTTTTACCCTAATTGTGTCTAACATTTTATGTGAAATGTAAATGCAGCTAGGCTATCTAATAGCAGGTCTAACAGTTAGGATATAGTTTCCTTTTAAAAATAGTGGCTGGCGGGTCTTGGACATATCCTTTGAAAATCCTGTATACCATCAAGAAAACACTTCTTTCTAACTGGGATTCCAGATATCTACCTTTGCTGTGTCTGTTAAATTAAGATGAGCTTTGGCTCATGCTGTTGGGAGGGTGATGAATCTGACAACAGATATCCAGACAAGCTGTCTGCCTGAACCCCTTCATGTATGACCTGAGATTTGAGGGCTGCAAAACACAGTTTGATGAGCTAAGAATGTTTTATTTTTCATTCAAACACAACTACTACAACATAAAGTAGGAGCTCAAACAGGCAATGCAGTAATGTCTCATCTCACATCAAAAGGGTTGTCTATTGGTGATGTAATTGCAGATAATATGCCAAGCATAAGAAAAGCCTTGATTAGTGCATTGTTTGAACTTAATACTTTGTAGTTTTCTTGATGAGGACTGGGGCGGTAAGGCTCTTGTTATCACTGCTAAAAGGATTTGTGCTCTTTTCAACCACTCAAAGCACATCAGTTATTTTGTAAAATACAGAAGGAACACAATTTGCTTCCACAAAAGCTCATCCAAGATTTCTCTACCAGGTGGAATTCCACCTTTCTTATTTTTCAAAGGCTTCTGGAACAAAAGAAAGCTATCAGGCAGTGAACCATAAAAACTAAAATACATGACACAGACATTTACAATAATTCACCACAGCGAGCCATGCTGGAGTTTGTAATTTAAATACTGCAGTCATTTGAGCAAATGCCCAGAAAAGTAAGTGCAAACACATCAATGGTGATCTTTGTAATACCGGTAAACATTTTATAAAGATTTTAACATTTTACCTGAATCTGATTAGAGACAGTTTGGGAGCCAGATCAAATACATCCCACATGCTGACACTGTTGGAACTAACAGGTTGCCATTGCCACATAGAATTAAAAAATATTTGACATAATAAATGATCAGACAAGCTGATGAAGATTAAAAACAATGTGATATTCTTGCATCTGACCAGTACATTAAATAATCAATCCTGAACCTATGTGAAAAATCAAAACAGATATTGAATGATGACAGGTTCCTATAACCAGACAAGAAATAATAGATGAGTTGCCCGCAGTCATGTTCAGGAGTTCAAAATCAGAGTCAGAGTCTTCACAACACAGCTGAACATCGGGTATACCCTCCTCTGATGATCTATCTTTCTGTCTGTCACCTTCTTCTTCCTTCACTGCTGTAGTATCACCATCAGCAAAATGTGGCACTGTCCAGTGACCACATAGTTTAGCTTCAGGGATCTGGATCCACTTGTAAGGTGTGAATGTACCTTCTTCAGCTACTTCTTCAAATGGAACCTCAATGCAGACTTTTACTGAGATGTACTGTATCTGACAGAGCTCAGTATTGATTGCAATTATGATGCTTTGAAATATTGGAAATCTAAAAACAATGTGGCTTACCCTAATGCAAGTTGCGGTGGATTTCATGAATTTTCCACCAACTTGTCTCTTGAGAACAATTGTTCTGTTCAGTGTGTAATGTTATTACTGACAGAAGTTCCAGCTTCTCACCAGAAAATGCAGCACATTTGACATTTCTGAAAGCAAACATCCCCTTCTTTTGATTTCAAATGTGATTTGAGAATGAATAGAAACCATATCTGGGGACATAGCAACAAAACAGTTTCTCCTATTGTGCCTATGGTAAAAAATCATTTGTGGATAGGCCCTTATTTAGTAAATGAAACACAATCAGTGATAAGTACACCTAGGCCAGAATTACTGCTGTATGAATGAGACAGACAGCACAAAAAAAAAAAATAACAACAGTGGGTCCAGAGTCCAAGGCATATGTTACAAGCAGCAGCTGTATTTTATGTCCCAGACGTTGGTACTATTGGATGGAATGTGCATAGAACAGATTGACCTGCTTACTACTGCTACTACTACCACTAAAGGACTACCACTTAAAATATGTTTTCACCTGTAATATGATGAAATACTATTGTTAGCTACAGTAGATGGCTTGGCTGAATGTTATTTTATTATTTACCGTATAATATATATATTTTTTATTCGTTGATAACTAGGTAAGGCCCACGAGGCACAAGTGTCTGTTTTCAGGAGTGACCCGAGAGCATTAGGGTAATTAAGTGACTTGCTCAGAGCCACACAGTATGCAGCTGGAGGTTGTGGGAATCAAATCCTCATCTGCTGGATGTACCAAACTCACTCACAGCTCATTACTCTAACTTCTAGGTTATATTGTCAGCCCCAATATGTTATTGCATTGGCCAACATATATACGTATCCAGATATTGCTGCACCAATTATTGTACAGGTGCAGAGCATTATTGTTGTTAATTATTCACTAACCTGCAATATGATCTAATACTACCACCTGTCCATTATGGCAAGTAGCTGGGCTGAAGTCATATTTTGTTAAAGTAATAGCTATAGTACTAACAGCAACTTGTCAATGGGTTGTAAGTTATCTGCACTTGATGTTAATGGGTGGAAGTTAGGAAGTAACAATTATTTTTTAAATTAGATTTGTTTTTTTTGGTAAGTAAAAGTAAAAATCAGTACCATGTGTTGTACCAAGTACAACAGTGGACCATAGTGCACTCTGACATGCAATGCAGTTGCATCATATGGGTAGGGTGGGTGGAATCGTACTGCTCATTAATCACTGATAGTTTTTTGGCCTGTTCTCTGATGCTCCGAATAAAAGCATACCCTCCCCAGCCATAATCATTCCAAAAAGGCTTGGATGCTTGAATCTCAGGAAAATCAGGACAGCCATATCCCTTTCAAGGGAAATTACACTAGGGGTCCCCCAAAAGTCCATATTGGGGCTGCTCCTATTTAGTCTATTTATAAATAGACTCCCTGAAGCTTGCAAGAGCAAGATCATCCTATATGTGGATGATGCCATTGTTCTGTGCAGGAGCAAGTAGCATATGGCCCTGCAGGCAGAGCTTCAGAGCTCATTTAATGGGCTGGAGGATTGGTTCTGTAAAAAAAAGATGCTTCTCATTCACAAAAAGACAAAGATGATGATCATCTCTAGTACCCTACACAAGAAATCTCTCCCTGCCCTTACTATCACCAGTAGTAAAGCTGCCCCACTGGAGCAAGTACACTGTTTCAAGTACTTAGTGGTTATTATCGATGACACCTTCTCCTTCGTGCAGCATATCAACTACATGGTAAAAGCAGTAAATGCAAAGCTTGGTGTGCTCTATAGGCACAGCAATTCCTCACACCATTAGCCCTTCATCTCTTGGTCTCCTCCTCAGTTCTGTTAGTCATTAACTACGGACTTGTGGTTTATGGGGCCACCTCCAATACTGCACTTGGACGCATTGCAACAGCCCTTAACAAAGCATGTAGGCTAACATTTGGGGAAGACAACCTTACGCACACATGCTCCCTCTTTGAGCAGTCCAATTGGCTTAACCTACGCAACAGAATAAAATACCAAACCTGCCTGTTTGACAAGAAATCACTATTAGGCAAAGCGCCTCCATTCTTCAGTGGCTTGCTGCCTGCCTGTAGATCTGGGTACCAGACCGGAGGCCACTCACAGGGCTCCCTAGCAGTCCCCTTCAGAAAAATGACACTGGGTACAGTGATCATTTGAATACTGTGCTTCCCTGTGGCTTAATGAGATCTCGGCTCACCTACTGACAAACTCAAGCCTACCTACCTTTAAAGCTGAGCTTAAACAGTACCTCTCTGGAAGCATGGCCTGTTGCCGTAGGCAGTAGTTGTATTCCCAGCTCTGCAAGTCTTAAGACACAATCGCCTGGCTAACCAACATGGATCAAGTCACCTCCCACCCCCTTTTTAACAAAGCTCCCACAGTGCCACTGCCCACGTCACATATCCCTCACCTCCAACTCTCTACATCAATTCCACTATGTAGATGGATGTAGCTCCCTGGCTACTGAAGATTATATCTTTGTGCCTAGCCTTTGGCTGTTGTAAATTATACTTGTGTACTGGACAATGTTTGGCCTTGTCATGTTCCTTTGCAATTACCAGATAGCTTATGTCTCTGATAGTAATGTTTCACCCTTGCAATTTGCTTACACTGGGGCTCCACCTTCCTATGTTTTCTTGTTCTCAGTTGTTCACACTTTGTTATACCTGACGAGGAACCTTTATAAAAGAGCTTTTGCTCAAAGGCAATGTCTGAAACTTGAAGTAAAATAAAATAAATAAATAAATAAAATCTCTTTGTCTGTCTCTTTTCAGATTAAGAACATGCTATAATTGGAGTGTTTTGCCTCATGGAATCCAAAAACAAATCTCTGATTAAGGTCAGTACCTCACTAAGACAAACCCTGAGTTGAGCACAAATCAAGCCCTACAGCATTTTAAAATAGAGTGGGGTACTTTTATCTCTCTCTCTCTTTATCTCATTCTGCACTCATAAAGGCCCAAGCAAGTGTGTCAGGCAGCTGCAGGAGGAATTATGCTGCTGTGTCATGTGTGTCTTTGTTTCCTCTACTAGTATCTGCTTGTTTAGTTCCTTTCATGTTAGCAGTCGTACTGTATTTTGCATGCAAATTATGATTTATTTATTTATTTAGTTAGTTAAACATCAGTTTAGAAACCTTTGAGCCAGAGGCTCATTTACAAAGGTACTTCGTCACAAAGACAACATCAGAACAGTAGTACAAGGGACACAGTACTTACAAACAAAAAAGTTACAGTTCAATTACAATTTTGTTTCAATAGAATACAATCTCCAATGAAGCAAAAGATAACAAAAGGTGCAAAACTTATGGTCGGGGGAGAGCTGGTGGGAGTAGAAGGGAGGGAGATAGGGGAGGAAGAATTAGTAGGGAAAGGAAGGGGGGGGATTATTCTCTCTGTCCCACTGTGTTGAATACTACAGATATGGGGCCCAATATTAAAATGTTTGCATGGGTGCTAACTGGTGTTGCCTGCTCAAACTTAGTTTTGCACCAGAGCCCAATATTCAAAATGGTTGGGTGCACCGGCAAACAAGGTCAGTGTCCGTGCAAACCACAGTGGGTGAGGGTATGCAAATAGCAGGCTGGGGACAGGAATATCAGTGCAAGCTGATGTTCAGCAGATTTGCACCGCACAAAAGGGTTTAGCATGGTCCTTTTGCATAGCGCAAATACTGCCTAACAAACCTTCCTCTTACTCTGTGCAACCCTAGTGGCTAATAGAGGTAATGCAGACAACTAAATGGTTGGCCGCTGAGGGAGCACACACCCCCTGTGGTCTGTGGCACCCCCCACTCTGATTGGAAGCATGTACTAAAAAAAACAAAAAAGCTCCCTATTGCTAGTGGTCCCCCCAACCTCCGATTTACAGCCCATAGTAAATAGTACCATCCTCCCTGGTGCTAGTGGTACCCCCCTCCAATCACCAGCCAGTATTTAACAAAACAAAAACCTCATGCTAGCACCCCTCTGATTGTCAGCCTGTAGTAAATAGTGCAATCCTCCTTGGTGCTTGTGGTCCCCCCTCATATGATCGCCAACCTGTAGTGAAAAAAAATCCTCCCTGGTGCTAGTTGTCCTACTTCCCTCCAATTGCCAGCCCATAGTAAACTATAAAACCCTCCTTGCTGCCTAGTGGTTCACCCTCCCACAGATTGTCAAACTGTAGTAAAACTAAAACCCTCCTTGGTGCCAAGTGGTCCCTCCTTCCCACCAATCACCAGCCCATAGCAAACAACAGAATCCTCCCTGGTGCTAGTGGTCCCCACCACTCCCACTGATTGCCAGCCTGTAGTAAGACTAAAGCCACCCCGGTTCCTAGTAGTCTTCCCCCCATCCCACTGATCACCAGCCCATAGTAAACAATAAAACCTTCCTGGTGCTAGTGGTTCTCCCTCCCACCAACTGCCAACATGTGGTAAACAATAAAATCCTCCCTGGTGCAAGTGGTCCCTCCCTCCAATCACCATAGAAAAGCTTACAACCCTCCTCAGTATCCAGTGATCCTCCCCCGGCATTAATCAATGGAGCTGTACCATCAGTCACAGTTCCATAATCCCTGATATCTAGCGGCCCCCCACCATGGCACCAAACACCCACTCCCCATCACCTTACCAGTATCCTTGTTGTCACTGGTGCGCATATGGCACATGTATATTATAATGCCATGGTAGTGGCACTATAGTTAGGGTTGAGTAAGCACTTTAATGTTAAATCTCAAATTTTGCACCTTAATAACTTTGCCACCATACGATGGATTTGCCTGAAATTTTGCATGTGTGGTCTGGTACCATACTGTAGATCTCTGGATCTGGCAAGTAGCATTACGGTTGGATGTACAGTTGCAGAGCTGCAGAATGCCAAAAAATGAAAAAAAAAAAAAGACTTTTTGTGCATTTCTTTGCTTGCAGCTACAGCCTGCACAATTTGTCTGTTTGGTCTGAAATCTTCAGGGAGGATGCAGTCTGGGTCACTGATGTGCCTTTTGAAGATTTGGTGTAAAAATATTAAACCATTCAAAAATTATTCAAAAAACAAATTTCCCATTATAGTCAATGGGAAAAAAATATGTGTCTCATGAATGCCAGTACATTTTCCTTTTGCAAATGGCCCTTTTACTTTCATGCTGCCGCCATCTTGTTTTCAGTTAGTGAGAGAGAAAAATGCCTGGTGTTTAAATCTGGGACCCCCTAGATAAACACTGATGACTGTTGGGTTTACCTAGTTGGGTCCTGAGGATGCCAACCCTATCAGTTTTATGAGATAAAACCCCTCAGAAATTCCATTTTAAAATTTGGTGTCCCAGTACTTTCACAAATTGTGAAAGAAACGTCCACGACACTTTCACAAATGCAAAGGTTTTGTGCTGTTTTTTGCAAAACATTCACAATTTGCAAAAGTATTTTGTTCAAAAACTGCAAATCTTTGCCATCATCCTGCAACAAAACAGTTGGGGCTTTTGGGCTGAAATTTGCAGGGTGGCAAGCCGTGGTCCAACAGATATGCCTTTTGGTAGTTTTCTGCCAAAACATTAAATGGGCACAAAGTCACAGCATTCTGAAGTTGAGATATTTCCCACAGGATAGCACTGCAGTGCCCATGATGCCTTTCAGTGCCCGTATCTTGAAAATGAAATGAGATATGGGATTTTTGCTACCTACAGTTTATAGATTACACCAGCAGTGGAATTTTTTCCTACTTGCTATGGTTATGGAGATGTTGGCAAATTAATGTCATAAGGGTTCTTTTTCAGTGCTTTTCAGTGCCTGTATCTTGTAGACAATGTGAGATACGGATTTGGTTGACCTATCTCATGTGGAGGTCTTGCTATCATGATTACAGTCTTTATTTTTTTTTGTAGATGCTACTATTGCCGAGATATTGGCACATTAGTGTTACAAGGATTCCTTGCCCTATAGGGCTGCTGTATGGCTCTGTAGGTATGTGTAAGTGGGAGCACAGGAAACAAAAATAATTGGTGATGTGAAGAGAGTGCAGGGTCCGGAGGGCCCACACTCCCACTAACACAAACAAGTTACATTACACTTTCTCAAAAAGAAGTGAAATTTATTGCAAAAAAACTCCGTTAATGCATCAGTTAGGGTTAGTAGCACAGTGACAAAAGTTTGGAAATGTTATGTTAGGATTCAAAACCCTAACTCCGCATTCCCCCCACCCCCCCACACACACATGCAAGACACATGCAAGATTGTGAGACACTGTATGAGTCAGTCTCATCTGTAAGCACAATAATCACTACACTGTAGTCATTTCACATAACACTATGTAATGAATAAACAAATACAGTATGATCGACTCTATACTGCCAGCACAGTATGATGACACATTATTGCTGGTATATCTTCTTCATACAATGAAACTTAGTCTGTACAAATTTTCAAAATATTGGTTTCTAGGTGTCATAATTCAACAACTGTCTCACTGCAGGTATCGCTGCTACCACATAGGCACGTGGTAGCAGGAAAGATAGAGCTGACACATACATAGTACTTTTCAGATATTGCTTGGGTATGAAACTAGCACCATCACATGTTGTTATACTGCTGTGTTACCTGGAAATACTCAATAACAGCATGTTATGGTTAGCTTTGGATGTTATAACTGTTGCTTTCACATGTTATTTGCAAACTATACTGCAAAAAATCGCTTTTATTATTCCTACCATTTGTTATCAGGACTGACTCACTCTATCAGAAAAAAATGCAAACATCCAATGACTGTTGGTAGGGTTATCCAAATTCTCATTTCCAATATAGCTATCTGTAGATAACATACTGTGTGTTTCATCATTTAACTATTGAAATATGGACATCTGCTTAAATTGTTAATCTTGTTATTGATGTATGTAAAAAAAAAATGCTTACTGTGGGCCATCACCCATGATTGCCCAGCAAGCGTGTGTACCCTTAAGGTACTTTGATGACAACAGAACTCATGCAGTTGGTGGACCATGATGATGGATGTGTCTTGTAGTACATTTAGAGAGTTGTATGTTACTTCAGTTATCTGATGCTGGTTGGCTCTGATTGGCTGTGTTGTCTTGGCCTTTCCCCTGCTTGCATGTGTGTGTGTGTGTGTGTGTGTGTGTGTATGTGTGTGGGGTGGGGTGAGGTGAATGCAGAGTTAGGGTTTTGAACCCTAACATCACATTTCCAAACTTTTGTTGCTGTGCTAGTAACCCTAACTGATGCATTAATGGATTTTTTTGAAATATATATATATATGTATGAGGCAAAAACTCCTTTTAATGCATCAGTTAGGGTTGTTCCACAGTGAAAAAAGTGAGGAAATTCAGTGTTAGGGTTGAAAAAACCCTTGGACCCGCCAGCCCACTCCCCAACCAGCATTGGGGTGCGCATTGGGGTTGTCGGCCGTAACTCTCACCCCATCACATGTGTAAAGAAGCAGAGGTATAGGAGAATGGGATGAGAGTTAGGACCGAAGACCCCAATGCACACCCCAATGCCAGTTGGGGGGGTGGGCTGGGGGGTCCAAGGGGGTTTTTCAACTCTAACACTGAATTTCCTCACTTTTGTCACTGTGGAACAACAAAAACTGATATATTAAACAGAGTTTTTTGCCTCTAATTTCCCTTCTTTTTGAGAATGATAATGACAAATAGTGAATGTAATGCGGCGCCGGGAGTGTGGAACCCCACGTGTTGTCTTCACACATAGTAACACAGTGCTGACAAATGCAAATGGTAATGTACATGGTGACACAAAGTGAAACAGAAAGATAAACAGTACTGAGAAATAGTGAATGTAAGACAGCGACAGGACCAGCGACTCCCGCCACATATTGTCTTCTTGTCACATAGTAACACAGTGCCCACAAACAGGAATGATAATGCACATAGTGCAACAAAGCAAAACAGAAAGATAAACAGTACTGTAGACACAAATGGTTAAAATTACAGAAACAGAAGCGCAAATGAAAACGCAAAGGGTAACAAAGAAGGTGGCGTAGACAGGAAAAGTAAGTGAAACAGGTACAGAACCAGAAGCAGAAGCATCAAGGGTAAGAGTTATGGAAACGCACACAATAGTTTTCCCCAAAAGGTGCATATAGAAAGACAGTGAGTACAAATGAATGTATGCAAAATAATGAGTCTCGTAACAGAAAATGAGGACTTGGAGTAGTAAATTGCTTATATCTCAGGAACCGTATGACATAGAAAATAAATTTAAAAGTCATATGGATTATCACTTTCCTGGCTAGTTTTGTGCTTAGTCTCCATTAGGGGGCTAAGCATTTTTCCAACGAAAAGTCCGTATCTCGCACCGTTTCCGAGATATGGGCCCTGAAAGGCGCAGCGAATGCTGTAATGTTATCCTATGGGAAAAAAAGAGAAGTTCAGAGTGCCATAACTTTGGCTCCCTGTAATAATTTTTCACCAAACCACTAAAAGACACATATGTGGGATGTTGGCTGTCTTCCCTCCAAATTTCAGGCCAAAAGACCAAACCGTTATTTTACAGCAGGGCGCCAAAGGATTGCTGCAATGCATCGGACGCTGTAATGTTATCCTATGGGAAAAGGCATCAACTTTGGAGTGCTGTAACTTTGCCGCTGTGTAATATTTTTTCAACAAGACACTGAAAGGCACATCTGTGAGATGTCGGCTGTGTTTCCTGAAAATTTCAGCCCAAAACACCAAACCATTCTTTTGCAGCGGGGTGCCAAAAATGGCTGTCATTTTCCCACAGCCTAGAAAAGTACTGTCGCAATTTGCGAAAGCTTCATTCGACAGCGTCGCAAGTGCGAAAGTACTTTTTCCAGAAATTTGAAAAACATATTTCTGGGCTGTTTTACCCCAAAATAAAGACATGGCTAGCATCCTCAGGGTCCGACTAGGTGAATACAATAATAATTAGATTGCTAGAGGGTCCCAAATTTAAATGCCAAGCATTTTTATGATCACCAACTAAAAACAAAATGGCAGATGTGTGACAGTAAAAGGGCCATTTGTGAAAGTAAAAACTGCATTTGCGACACTGTCAAACTTTTTGTTAACTTTTCCCATTGACTTATAATGGGAACTTGTTTTTTGAATAACTTTTGAACCGTTTAATATTTTTTCACAAAATCTTAAAAGGCACATCAGGGATCCTGGCCGCACATTCCCTGAAGATTTTGGACTGGTCGTGCAAACCGTGTGACCTGTAGGCATGACCGTAGAATTCCAAAAAAGCGTAAACATGTGCGTAGATCACACTTAATAACTCTACAGCCATATATCTTACTGGTACAAAACTTGGCAGATCCCAAGGTGTATGGGTCTTGATAGTGTATTCCAAATTTCAAGCAAATCCGTTGAACGGTTGCAAAGTTATTAAGGTGCAAAATTTTAGGTTTAACATGTAAATGGCTCCTCAACCCTAACTATGTTAAAACTGTGCAATGTGAAGGGAGCGCAGGGCCTGGAGGGCCTGCACTCCCACTAACATATAACAGTTACCAGTTAAATTACACTTTCTCAAAAAGAAGGGAAATTCATTGAAAAAAACACTGTTAATGCATCAGTTAGGGTTGACAGCACAGTGACAAAAGTTTGGAAATGTGGTGTTAGGGTTACATCCCCACCCCAACCACCCTCCACACACCAACAGGCATCAGAGTGTGTATTGGGGTTGTCGGGCCTAACTTTCACCCCATTCTCCTATACAGCACCACCTCAGCTTCTTTGCTCATGGAATGGGGTGAGAGTTAGGCCGATGACCCCAAAGCACACCCCAATGCATGTTCGTGGGGGCGGGGGGGGTGAGGTGCAAGGGTGGGAACTTAACATCGAATTTCCCACTTTGTCACTGAGGAACAACCCTAACTGATGCATTAAACAGAGGTTTTTGCCATGAATTTCCCTTCTTTTTGAGAATGTGCACTATAAATAGTGAAGTAATGGCAACGCAATCGCAAGCGCAAATGCTAATGCACATGGTGCCTCAAACATAAATGATAACACAAACAGTAATACAAACACACGCGCAACTATTAATGAAAACAGAAATGCAAATGCAAGCATGTACGGAAACACAAACCATAATGCACACGGGCACAGTAACATAATTGGAAATGCAGACAGTTACGGTAACAGCAACGATGACACCAAAGGAAACACAAACAGAAATGCAAATGCAAATGGAAGCATGTAAGCAAATGCAAATGGAAATGCACACAGTGATGCAAAAGGAAACTCAAACAAAAACAGTAATGGAAATGCAAATGTTAACAGTTATGCAAACACAAGTGCAAATGAAAATGTAAAGGGTAATGCACATGGTGGCATAGATGGGAACAGTAACACAAATGGAAACACAAATGCAAACACGTATGGAAATTAAAATGGTAACACTCACGGTCATGGTACCGCAATAGGAAACGCAAATGCTAATGGTAACAGCAACGATGACACCAAAGGAATCGCAAATGCAAATGGAAGCGCATACTCAAACGCAAATGGTAATGCACACAGTGATGCAAAATGAAACACAAACAAAAGCAGTAATGGAAACACAAATGTTAACAGTAACGCAAACACAAGCTCAAATGAAAATGCAAAGGGTAAGGCACATGGTGGTGTAGATGGAAATGGTAAAGCAAACGGAAATGGAAATGCAAGCTCATACAGAAATGCAACTGGTAATGTGCACAGTCACAGTACTGCAACAGGACACGCAAATGCTAACAGTAACAGCAGCGATGACACTAAAGGAAATGCAAAAGGAAGCACGTACGCAAATTCAAATGGTAATGCACATGGTGACGCAAAACAAAAATGCAAACAAAAACAGTAATGGGAACGCAAATGTTAACAGTAACGGAAATGCAAATGCAAATGAAAATGCAAAGGGTAATGCACATGGTGGCGTACATGGGAACGGTAAAGCAAATGCAAGTGCATATGGAAATGCAAATGGTAACACGCACGGTCATGGTACCGTAATAGGAAACACAAATGCTAACAGTAACAACAATGATGACGCCAAAGGAAACACAAACTCAAATGGAAGCACTTATGCAAATCAAATGGTAATGCACATGGTGATGCAAAACAAAACACAAACAGAAACAGTAATGGAAACACAAATGGTAACAGTAACACAAATGCAAGCACATACAAAAAGACAAAGAGTAACATACACGGTGGCATAGATGGGAACGCTAATGCAAACAGTTATAGAAACGCAAGTGGGAACGCTAACTGTGACAGTAATGAAAGCGCACACCCTTTCTTTCACCAACAGCTGCATAGAGAAATACAGTGGATACAAAGAATATATGCATAATAATGGGCCTCGGAGCAGAAAATGAGCACTTGGAATACTAAATTGCTTATATCTCAGGAACCATAGGAAAAAAAATTTAAATTTCATATAAATTATGACTTTCCTGGCTAGTTTTGTACTTAGCCCCCTTTGAGGGGCTAAGTATTTTTCTGATGAAAAGTCCATATCTTGAAGCGTTTACGAAATACAGGCCCCGAAAGGCATGGCAGATTCCGTAATGTTAGTCTATGGGAAAAAGTGTTAACTTTGGAATACCATAACCTTGCATCCCTTTAATATTTTGTCACCAAACCACCAAAAGGCATATCTATGGGATGTTGGCTTTCTTCCTTCCAAATTTAAGCCCAAAAGACCAAACCGTTGTTTTGCAGCAGGGTGGCAAAGAATTCCTGTTATTTTGGGCATAGTGTCTCAAAATAGTGTCACAAATCACAACACTTTCGCAAATGAAATCACGAAAGTGTCGTGAGTGTGACACTACTTTGCAACACTACTTTTCACAAACATTTCAAAAACATATTTCTAGGCTTGCATCCTCAGGGTCCGACTAGGTGAACACAAAAAGAATTGTGTCCCTAGAGGGTCCCAGATTTAAATGGCAAACATTTCTGTGACCACTAACTGAAAAAAAAAATGGCTGACTCACAACACTACAGGGGTCATTTGCGACACTAAAAACTGCATTTGCAGCACTGTTGAACTTTTTAAATTTTCCCATTGACTATAATGGGAAACTTGTTTTTTGAATAACATTTGAACCGTTTAATATTTTTTCACGAAATTTTTGAAAGGTACATCGGGGACCCCAGCCGCATGTTTCCTGAAGATTTTGGACCAGTCACACAAACCAAGCAATCTGTGGGTGGGAGCAAATAATGTGCAAAAAAATGTAAATGCGCTATGGAATGTTGCTTTATAACTCCACAACCATAGATCTGACCATTACAGAACTTGGTAAACCCAGAGATCTATAATACTGCTCTGTGCCTGCCAAATTTCAGCCAAATCTGTCATACAGTGTCAAAGTTATTAAGATGCAAAATTTCACACTTTAACCTTAAATGGGGTACTCAACCCTAACTATAGTGGCACTACCGTGCCACCATAATATATATATATATATATATATATATATATATATATATATATAGCGAGAGAGAGAGATGTAATAGATAACCCACTCTAAGGTGTAAGTGCGTGCTCTGATATACACATGCCTTGGCGTGCTTCAACCACCCAAGGCGTGCATATATCGGAGCATGACTGCATACCCTAAAGTAAATTATCTATCTTATAAAATGGCAAAATTGTTTTTGGAGGGGTGGTGAAATTGCAGGTGTGCAGTCGTGCTCTGATATAAGCACGGTCATGTGATGTGTTTCAACTAACCAGCAGAGATAATTTTTCCTACCAATTTTATAAATATATATATATATATATATATATATATAATGAAAATATATCCATCCAAGGATGGAAAATATTGTGAAGGGCAATGCAATGTTGTACAGTCAATTTAATGTATTTTCATTATTTTTTACATTTTTTTTATGAATAAGTAGTTTTTTTTTGGAGGGTGGGGGAATTCATATATAATTACAAAATCAGCAGGCCAGAAAGAATATAGTAAATGGCATGGAGGTAAAGCAGAGACTGCACGTGGGTGTATACCCTTAGGTCAGCAATGAATGGTAACTATTATTGTAGATCATACTGGGCAGTGGTGGTATTTGTGGGTTTGTAGACTCTGTCATACCACCATAACAGTAATCCATAGCAGATACAGGCCCACAAGTAAGATACAGAAATCCAAATTTTTTATCCCCTGGTTGTAGTCTAATTTACCCCAAGCCAAGTACAGCATTGAAAGTTAAAGTGGTTCACACAACTTCTTAAAGGTAAACTAAATTTGAGGGCTACAGCTCTAAGATGAAGCAAAGTAGCCACTGGACAATTTCTCTCACACTTAAGCTGAGCAAGACAGATTGAGGGTAAGCAAAAACTAAAAGGAGGCTTTAGGAATAATTTCTGAGGTTTTGAAATTTCATAACTGCCGTTATGCTAGACAGTTCATATTCCTGGGGGTGTGTCACTTGGAGGCTGGCACGATGGCCACCTAATTCCTGAGCTCCGAATGTCTCACCATCAGCAACTGTGGAAATATCAGCGCACTTTCTGCCTACACGATTCCAGCCTGACAGCCACTCACCTTGGGATTCTGAAGTCTCACTGGCAGTCCATTCAAATCCAGATTCATTCTGTAATTTGTAGCCGACATTGCTGCCTGTGTTGCTTCTCTGGTCATGAAGGAAATGGCTTCAGAAATGGCATCCCCCCAGCCAATGGAAACAGACCCAAATCTATAACAGATAAAAGGCATGTCTGAAATAATGATGGCCCAGATGAAGAAACTGGAGATACTAAGCAAAGGACCTTCAAAGACATAGTGCACTTGTCACAGAGGCTTATCATGTCTGAGCAGCACATTACGGACATGGAAGACAGAACAGATTGGCTAATGAACTTTATAAGGGATCAGAATCATAGCCTGCTAAAGCTTTAGGAAAGAATAGATCTTGAAAATCACAACAGGCTAAACAATGTGAGATTTGTGGACTTTCCAGAGGGGGGCAGAACACAAGTCAGACAAAGAAAACTCTGGCACTCTCCACCACTATCAATTGAAAAAGGACTGCTTCCCCAAAATGCATCAGGTGGAGATTTTATTGCTTCCTATTAAAAGTATTTAAATTTATATAGCCGAGTGTTCATTTTTTAGACTGTAGAGGTGGAGAGTGCCAGAGTTTTCTTTGTTTGACTGCTGTTTTTGACTCTGGGCACCTCCATTCCAGTGCTACCTCTGAAGTTGTCTCTTGGGAGCAGAACACTATAGAGTTCCTTTAGTCAGTGTTTCAAGAGTTACTAAACCACAGATGGCCTGGACTGCTTGAAATAACTTGGGACCATGAATCCCTGGCACCTAAACCTTCTCCTGGGGGCCTACCACATCCCATATTTGCCCACTTCCTTTGTTTCCCAGTCAAGGAAGAGATCATGCAGGCTGCTCATGAGACAAAGGTCCTGATGTAGCAGGGACACAAAGTTTTCATGGACTTATTACCTGCTCTGTCAAAGAGATGTCAGACCTTCACCACAACATGGTGAGTATGTGCAGACTTGGGCCTTGAGTACTTACTCAGGTATCCTGCGACTCTGTGCATATAGGCCAATGATGTCTCCATATCACTGGACTCTCCTGAGTCAGTGGAGAGTTTCTTATCCAAACAAGCTTCTCAGCTGAAATGGGATAAATATTGTCTGTCAAGCTGATGGGGGGATGACAGAGGCAGGCTGCCATATGAGGACACCATCCCAGCTCCAGACAACCCACGTTATTCATCCCAGAGGCATGGCTGTCCTCTGCCCTCTCCATCAATAGATGAGGATGCCTGGCTCCCCTCACCATAGCAATGGTGGAGAAACAAGCAGAAGAAAACCAGAGGGGGGAGGAAACATGACCAATCTCCGTGAGTGAGAACCCACAGCTGCAGCTACAGCAATGACTCTCACTCCTTCTCTGGTTCAGTTCCACTGGCTCTGGTCAGCAACAGATGTGCTCCTCTGTCACAGTTACAAGGAGATGAAACTCAAGCCCTTTCCAACAACTGCCTTCTACACAGAAGCATGCTGCCTTTGGAGTACCTGCTAAATCATGGGTTAAAGCAGTCTCCCGAACAAAGCTCCCATCGACTGGAGCCACCAGTGCAGAAGAGGCCATAAGTACTCACTGGATGCCAAGGACACACTGGATCCTATGTTACCACTTTTGCAGACAGGTTGATCAGCTTTGCCACCAATAGTACTAACCATTTCTTTTTATAGAAGACAAGTAGAGCAGATTTTATATCCTGGGACTATGTCTTTGCCTCTCAAACTGGTAATTGTAGGCTACTTGGTTTTGGTCAGAACAGCAGCCCAGTCTTAACACTAGTGTACTTAGGCCCGACAGGCTTCATATAGCAGTAATGGTAGGGGGGGCAGTCATATCTCTCTGTTGCTTAGTAAATGTATTGCCCTTTTAAATTTTCTGTAGGCCTCTCCAGCCAGGTCACCAAAGATCAGTTGGGATTGCTTTCATCCTTGTGTTACGCTCAGGGTGCTTGTGATATGCTGTGTATTCCTGACCCAGTTGCAGGCCCCACAGCGATCTGGCGAAGATACCCAAACAGTTTCTCCTGACTCAACTGCCCTCCACCTGTCGGGATCCAGGAAAGCCGCAAATTCGATTAGGGCTCTGATGAGAGTATTTAGGGCAAGTTGTACAGTGAAAGTGAAAGGGGTATTTTTCTTGCAAAATCAGACATCTCTGTCATGGTGCCACCTTGGAAAGGGCCTGGGCAGCAGAGGCTAGAATACATTGTGGAGTTGTGCTCACCCCTTGTTGGTCTGCTCAGGAGGTCCATGTAGGAGGACTGCTGCACTTCCCCACTCACTAGACATCACTGAATACTACTTTCTAACAATATGGAGATCGGGAGACAGTCCCAATGACTCCTCGGGGCAGTATTAGCCATACTACCTGTGTGGTAGAAGGGGACAGATGCATTCCATGCAACTGATCTTGGCAACCAGGCCCCCATCCCATGGGGAGAACAGGATAACTGAGGGACTGGGTCTGCCATCATCCTCTCCCTGGGTCAGGGAGAATGATGAAAATGGAAAACCTGCGGTGGGATGGGGTAATACCTGTCTACTTGGTTAAGTTGGTTTATGTTTATGGGAGAAGTTTTGCAATGATAACAATATCAAGGCTACCCCAAGAGGAGATTGTGTGCACCTTGGTTGTGCTATGTCCAGTGCCAATGACAATTGCTCCGCTCAAATGCTGTGATGGGAGGAGTGAGGGGGGAGGGGGGAACAGTTACAGGGCTATTTGTTTTTTAAGGTTCTGTTATGTGTTATTAATACCTGCTGTACTGATGACTGCATTGTATGTTGAACAGCTGTGCAGTGACAAAGTGGGGGGCAAAGGTTCAGATAATTTATTTTTGTGGAAGTCAAATACTTCCATGAGTCAAACTCTGGAGGTCATTTAAATTTTTTGGAAGTCAAAATACTTCGCAGATCCCACATTTTGGAAGCCAGTATTCTAAGAAGGCTTGGTTTGTGGATGTTAATACAAATCTGGGGCCCTATGCAACAAACAAGCAGGAAATAATACACAAATGGCATAGGCACAGTGCGCAGCTATGCACCGTGCAGGACCCCTATTCTACATGGCATACTCGATTGGCCATGCATGCAGGGGGCGTTCCCAGCAGTGTCATGCAGTGAACTGCACAGGCAAAGTGAGCAGAGTGGAAACACATGGGAATGCCCCTTGACCCCACTATAAAAGGGAATGGCACACCCCCTGCACAGTGTCATGGCTGTGAATGCCACACAGCAGAATGAAAAAGAAGCAATGATGGATCAGGAAGGTGGTGTGGAAGGGGCACCACAGCAAGGAGCAGATGCCGAGTGCAGAACCGGGGGTGGACATGGGTGTGAATGTGGCAGCAGACGTGGTGGGGGTCACTTGAGATTGACAAACCTCAGTGGCAGACAGATGGCTGCCATGGTAGCCGACATAAAGCGACACTACAGCTACCTGTACAGTGACTAGGTACTAACTACACCTGCCAAGGTCAAGTCAAGAATATGGCTTAACATCCATGCTGCCATGAACACCGCAGGGTCCAAGGCAAGGATGCTGAACTCAATCAACATAATTGGTGGGACATACAGGCGGCAGTAAAGAAGAAGCTCACCGCCGGTAACAGGGCATGATGTGGCACAGGTGGTGGATCGCCTGCCACCGACAGCCAGCTAACACCATGGGAGCACCTCATTACTGAGACGTTGATGGACATTGCTGTCCATGGCAAGGTGGAGGGGGGTGGACTCCATGGCAGGTAAGGGCATTAGACATACACAGTGCAATGCAATGCCAGAATGCATTGTACGTGACTGTACTAACCCTATGCACTGTACCCACAGGCAGCACATGCCAGTCCCAGAGAGGCACACCACCCAACAGGGACACACCAGCCACTACAGTGCCCCCCCGGCTCAACCTGCTGCTGCGACCCCCACCCAGGAGTGTTCAGGTAGGTAAGTACTGGGCTGGGGGGCCCAGCACCTGGGTATGCCAGTGTGGGGTACACATCATGATAACATGCCCATTTTGTCCCAACAGCTGCTCATCCAGAGACAGAGATGTCAGTGGAGCCAAGGAGTGAGGAGGACAGCCTTGCAGTGCCATGGGATGATGACAACATGACGGGGAGCAAAACAGATGTGGGAACAGCTGGCCAGCATGCACTGGACACGTGCTGAGGGACTGGCAACAGCAGCACCATGCGTGGTGTCTGCAGTACATGGCAGCGGTGGGGACAGGACAGTCCTAGAAGGACATGCCCACCATGGGCCGTCACACACGCACAACACTGACAGTGGTGATATGGGGCCATCTGGCAGAGGCAGTACATGATGCCATGCAGCCAGTGCACAGACATACTTGGAGGGGCAGTACCGCCAACTGCAGCAGCTGGAGCATGACTGCCTGGCTAAGCAACGCCGTAGCACAGCCACGCTGGAGGTCCTGACCAAGGTGACACACCACATGCACAGTGCCATACTATGCTGCTTTGTTCTCCTGCATAGATTGTTATTAATGATATACAGTTATGTATTTAACATGCCATGCTTTGTTATTTTGTATGTATACATTTATGCTATGGTTGTGGACATTTGCTGCTTTTTATTTGTTCAATAAAAAGATTAACTGCAAAGAAAATTAATATCCATTACAGGCCGCAACCTGCTACTTAAAGCTCTAGCACCCAAACTGGGGTATCTTCATCAGCAGTAACTATAGTATGTTACAGAGCCAGCCCCTACTTTTGGGTGCATATCATCAGCAAGTTATTCTATTCAAAGCATACCCCAACGTGGCAGTACAGACATATTATCAATACCACCACTGGATATTGAGGTTTTACACAATTTCCAGAGGGCTGTTTTTGGATGAGTTATCTATCGCTGTAGTAAAATTGCTGGGGAAACTTGGAATGATCCAGTGTCAAAAAAGATAAGCATTATACAATACACTTAGTAGGTAGCCTTATTGTATAACAGAACCCTGAACTTGCTGCTAGCAATACAAGACACCAGGTTTGTAAGAAAAGGACCCACACTGCCTAATTTGTAAAAAAAAAAAAAAGAAACAACAAAATCGGTGTTTTAATCCACAGAAAGGGTATGTTATGTCTAGATGAAATTTAGAAGCTGTGAAAAGGTCACTTTGTGTATTTGTCAAAATTTTCTTTGGGCTAAAGGAGCACCCTTTGTACTTTGTAGAGTTCAGTTCCTTCCTGCTGTTTGCAGACAGAAAGTCTTGTGTTTGAATGACATTGAGAAGCAATTCTCTGTACTTTTTTTTTGATTTACAGAAATAATAAATTATAACATTTGTGAGAATGGACTATGGCTCAGCTTCATACACAAGAATGGTTACTTTAATTAACTAATTAATTAGTCAATTAATTTGTTTGTTTTCAATACCAGGTAAGATATACTAGGCATACATATACCTATTTTCAGGCATGACCTGAGAGAATTACAGACTCACAGCCAGGAACAGTGGTATAAAGCAAACATTAACAAAAATATAGGGCAATGTTATCATAAGATTACAAGTAACAGACATCAAGAAACAGGTAGTGAAACAACAAAAAACAGAGTATTCAGCAACCAGTGATGTCAAATATGTAGACTGCAGCAACATTCAGTATGTAAGATAATATACACATCAAGAGACGTGCAAGAACAAGGGGATACAATTTAAAGATAGAGGGGGGGCAGTTCAGGGGCAATGTGAGGAAATATTATTTCACAGAGAGGGTAGTGGATGCATGGAACAGCCTTCCTGAGGAGGTTGTGGGGTCTAAAACTGTGGGAGAATTCAAGAATGCATGGGACAGACATAAGGCAATTCTTGTGGGGAGTATAAATAAGTAGGCTGCTGGTTAACTAGGATCTGCAGCTTATCCATTAGGTAGGGAAATGGGCAGACTAGATGGGCCAAGTGGTCCTTATCTGCCGTCAAAGTCTATGTTTCTATGTTTCTAGGGAAACCTGACCAGAAAGTGCAAAAAAATTGTGCTAGGACCGCCATTCTTGAGGTTACTTGCATAAAAAAGGTCCGGAAAGACACAAAGAGTCCATTAGAGTCTTATAGAAAATCACGTGACTGGGAGAGAGGTGGAGTTCTGGGACATAGGAGTGCAAGTATATGGGGGCATAGACTGCAAAAGCTAGTTTCCCCACAACACTTGAACACTAGCATTCAGTGAGAGGCTGGAAGTCCACAGATCTCACTGAGTATGTGGGGGAACGGGTGCTGCAGACAACTTGCAAAGAAAGATGGAGAGTGTGTTCAAATGAGTTTGTCTGTGAATCGGCCCAGGGCAAGACATCATTGGCCAGCCTAGTCCAGTGTAGAGGAGGCAGTGATAGGTGAGCTTTGGAGAGGACAGGGCAAGGTGACACACATTACTGTATGTGATATTCAGTCTAGAGAGGATGATTTTGTTTGCACCCAGGCATGCCAAAAGGCCATACGTGAGATCTGGTAGGAGGACACCTTATGCTATGGACTGTCGGGCAGCTGGGAATAGTCAGTGTTTTACAGACTTGCAGACTGAGGAGATATGGAGGAAGAAATCAAGTGAGGGGTCAAGCCATACTCCTAGATATTTGAAACTAGTGACAGTCTCGACTGGTGTTCCATCTTTACATGTGATTAAGAGTTTTGAAAGGGTAGCCCGGAGTTTCGGCTTGGAGCAAACAAGCATAAACTTGGTCTTTTTGCTGTTTAGGATGAGCTTGTTTGTGGATAGCTAAGACTGAGTGATTTCAAGTGCATCAGAGAGGAATTTTTGGATGGCAGGAACAGTCTTTATTTATTTAGTTTTTGTTGACCGGGTAAATGCACTAGACAAATCCTGCCTATTTTCAGGCATGACCCGGGGGAGGGGGATACGGATGAATGCCAACTGACCTTGAACCAGATTAAGCTGTTGGTGGTATTTTTAGTGCTGTAGTACAGGATAAGATCATCAGCAACAGTGAATGGCAGCAAGAGGCAGCATCTGGGAGATCATTGATGTAAACAGAGGAAAGGATTGGGCCTAAGTTTGAGCCCTAGTGACTGTAATATCAGCAAGGCTGGAGGTAGCAGAGTGAAGGCATACTTGCTGTTTCCTACCAGTCAGGTAACTTGAGAACCGGGTGTTTGCAGGTGGGGTGACATCAAGGGAGGTGAGTTTGATTTTGAGGAGGGAGTGATTGACCTGATTGAATGCCTTAGTGTGGTCAACAACAGTGTGGAATTTAGAAATCCATAGTCCATAGAAAAGCCGATGTTGTTTGTCAGTTTGGTCAAGGTTGTAGAGGTGCTATGTGTTTTCCTAAAACTATGTTGTGCGGGGAAGGTACAGTTACGTAAGAACTTACCATAACAGTAGGTCTTTGACAGAAGCTCTTGCAGCAGGCTACACCATTAGAACACTGTTAGGACTAAGCCACCAGGTGCTAGGACCACACAGAAAACTTCGAGGTAGCAGTGTACAGTGGGGATTGCCCCCTGACGTCGGCCCACCCCAGATGTCAGCCAGTGGTATGAAAGGGGTTGTCACCCAGCCCTATCTCAGTTATCCTGCCTTAGACCCAGCATGCACAGGTAAGAGATCTAGGAGAATCTTTGGAAAAATAAGAACAAAAGGAACACGGGGGAAGGAGGGAGGGAAAGCATTACTTGCTGCAAGAGCTTCTCTTGAAGATCTACTGTTATGGTCCGTTCTTACTGAACTGTACTGTCTTACTTCAAGGATAACTCTTGCAGCTGGCTACACCATTATAATTCAGTCCCAAGCAGCAGAAAAGACAAACCCTTGTCAGAAGAGCGGAGGAAAGAAACACCTAGTGTAACCTTCATGAAAAAAAGGCATTGAAGGACAGCCAGGTGAAAGCCAGTCTTGTGTCTGGAAGCAATGTACAAACTGCAGTGCTTAATGCAAGTGTGGATGTAGCTCTGAGCAGCAGCTGCACAGATATCTGATGCCAAAAACATTCTGCAGCAAAGCGAAGGAGGCAGAACCCCCCCCCCCGGTAGAATGGTCTTTAACCGAGCCCAGTAAAGGCATGTCATACTTTTGGTAACAGAATGTAATGCCATCAACCAACTACTTAGACAATGTCTGCTTAGAAATTGGAGTCCCTGGAGTCCATGGGGCAAAGGAAACAAACAACTGACCAGATGTCCTGAAGGAATGGGTGAGATTCTGGTAATGATGGAGCACCTGGTGAACAGCCAGACTATAAAGCAGAGCCTCCGCTCGAGTAGCATACCCTGGGTAACAAACAGGTAAATGAATGTCTGGATTCAGCGTAAACTTGGACATCATTTTATGTGAAAACTGAGGATCTGTCCACAAGGGCACCCTGATCTTGTGCAAAACTAAATAAGATTCTTTACGCACCAAAGCCTGAAGCTCAGAAATCCTTTGAACAGAAGTAATAGCAACTAGAAACAATGCTTTCTGCCAAAGAAAGCATAGCTCAAATTCATGGCCAGTTCAAAGATAGGCAAAGGGAGTTTCTCTAACCTAAACAATAGATCCCATGGGGGATCAGGGACTGTAATGGGAGGATTGAGATGCAGGATGTCCTATTATAGAGTACGGGGTAGGCCCAGATGGGCAAGGGCCTTGCCCTCAAGCAGGTGTAGAATACACAGAAATGGCAGATAGATGCACCTTTATGGAGGAGGAACCCGGGCCAGAATCTGACAGAGTGAGAGAAGGTATTCCAAAAACCCAAGTTCACCGGGCAGGTGAAGAAGAAAGAGAACAGACAGAAGCCCCTATGCAGAACCGCTTCCATTTCATAGCATACTGTTTGAATCCCTGGTGAAAGACTTCCTAGCAGTTACCAGGATATCTGCCACCCTAGGGGAACCCCGAAATGGGTGACAGCTAAGGCTACAGGAGCCACACATGCAGATCGCGTGCTTCAGGCAGGCAGGCAGGCAGGTAGGCAGGCAGGCAGGCAGGCAGGAGGTTATGGGCAAAAACACTCTTCAGTGTGGGCTGACTTACATGTTTTGCATGGGGTGTGACAAATGGTTCTGCTCTGCGAATGGCCAGGGTGAGGTGTGGACACGTGATGAAGAGGGTTGCACAGGTGTCAAGTACACAAATTAAGTTATTTTCCCCATTTTATGTACAGGGGTTGATGTGCAACTTGCACTGGACATACTGCATTGACCACCACCACCACTTGACAAGATTTCTAAATCATAATCCTCTCCCTCATCATGCCTGCAGTAATCCTCGGGTGTTATTTCATTGATCCTGCAGACATTCCTACTTGGTCTTACACTAATGGAAGGGGATAACATGCTTAATAAGGTTGATGATGAGCGTGAACCCCCCACTATGGCATTAGCTGCCTCCTGTTGCTGGGTCCACAGTGCCATGTGCCTGCTCTTAAGATGTGTATGCTTGCCCCCATGCCCAGATGACTCCTCTTTTTATCTCGACTCACGCACATAGCAAAGCTGGCAGATTGCAACTGTCTCATCATTTGCATCTTGGACAAAAAAATCCCAAACAAGGGATTGTAATCCCCCTACTTTTAACATGTCCCTGATGCTGCTTATTGGACTCTGTTTTTTTTAACCCCTGAAATGGGGGGTGTGCTACATAATTTTTCAGACTGGACACACTTGGACATTAACTGACCACCATGACTACCTATGATTATTACTGGGTCATCATCATTACATCATCATCAACAGGAACTGCTAAATCACAACTTTTTTGAGGAGGGGGAATTTAATGCCAACAAACCCAGACACAGCCACCTTGACTTTCTTTTTCTCCAGTTTCCAACAGGGGTCACTGACATCATCATCATATTCATCAACATCATCCGCATCCACATTTTCAGCTTGGATGCTGTCATGTGGAGAACATGTTTCAACCACAGCATCATCATCATCATCATCACCCAATATTTTTGTGCCACACTTTGAATCATTGGAAGGCAAAAGAAAGATCTCAACAGCGCTAGAAGAAATGTGACATTGTGAGTTATTGTCACCAGG
The DNA here is from genome assembly GCA_016271365.2 of Neoceratodus forsteri. NCBI lineage: Eukaryota > Metazoa > Chordata > Ceratodontiformes > Ceratodontidae > Neoceratodus > Neoceratodus forsteri. Next base: position 584,640,438 of record CM028131.1, read on the forward strand.
CTCAGAATTATGTTCAACTATCATGGGGATGTTAATGGGGAGTATGACATAATCTACACTGTCAGTCACAGCTTTAGACTCAACTATATTTTTTGAAGCAGTTAACTTGTCAGAAGTGGAACTTGAGGCAGCAATACTCATGCCAGCAGGAACTGCATTAACACCACCAGCTGGGACATCATCTCCTCCAACTATGAGTGAAACTACAGATTACGTTGTAAAACACATTGATGGAGAAATACCTTTACTGACATAGGCTATGCACTTCTGCATACTACCACACCCATTGACAATCTTGCACGTCTCTTTACAGGCATTTTGGGTGATCACCAAGACAATTCTACACAAAATTAGATTTCTGAACTTTCAGTCTGTGACGGTGGCTGTAAAGCCAAAAAAACACAACTGTGGCTTACAGATGGAGATTGGGCACTAAACAGATGCAAAAGCACAGAAAGATTAAGATTGCACTGTGCAGTCAAGAAGAGATGCAGATGCAAAGTCACAACAACACCTTAACCAGCGCTCACAAGTCACAATCCAATCTGAATACCTTGTGCCAGTTGGGGGGGAGTGCAGTGCACTGCAGTAACAGTCCAAAACCAAGATGACACAAAGCAATACAAAATCATGTGGGTGTGGTGGATAGCAGGTACACACTACTGCAATTACTCTGTGGCACGATAAAATGTGACTGATTTGATGACACGTGTCGCACACACACACTGACACGCACACACTACAAGTAATGTGTAGCAAATTGAAAACTTCAGTAGTATAACCAATTCTTTTAAACAAACTGAAATTATGCACTGCTGCACTACAACAATCAACAAGAACTGGTCAAGAATTACTGAAAATATTACTGTGTGTACATTAACACAGTTATACAAGAAAAATGTAACCAAAACAGAAAGACTGCCTTTTTCTCCCAGTTAATCTTCCTCCACCACAGATACTCCCCTCCCCCAAAGCACACTTCAAGTGCCTGTCAGTACATAGACTGAATGTTCTAAATTAACATTCAGAATCCACACATAAACAATAAACACTCGATGATATGAGCACAGGAGGGGTTTTCTACAATTGATTTACTAAATTTTGAGAAAAAAATAGCTCAAAAAGGCTTTCTTAACAGCTTTTAGAGGGTTTGAATCACAGAACTTGGACAGCAAACTGTCTCCAGCTACCACTACACACACACTACACAGAACTGAGGCTGTGCAGAACAATCTAGAGTCCATGTGACCTGCAATCCCATGAATCACTGCAAAATTCACTTTGGAGCTCAATAATGAGGCAAAGTGATGCGAAATACATTGATTCTTATGTTCTTTGTATTAAAATTGGTACAGAACTGGTTGGGGGAAGGCGGAGTAACTCAAAATCATTGTTATCAATGGATTTCAAGTTCCTCATTATGACGCAAAGTACTCCGCTTCGTGTTGCAAAATACTTCGGAGATTCCACATTAGTCCATGAATTGCTTTGAGGAGCAAAGTTTGGCCACTTCACCCACCTCTAGTCAGCACTCTTCAAAGCCAACCATGAACTGAAGAAATGTCACTAAGCTGCATAATTGCATAAATGTTTTTTTCAACTTAGGTGGATATTACGGACACTTTTACAAATTATTTTTTTTTAATTATGGTACTTTTCTTTCCCCTCCGGCACCTCTAACCCAGTGAGCAGGCTCGCCCTGGGCTTGGTGACCCAGAAACTCACCCAGAGGATGGCCCCCTGAGTGGGGCCACCTGAGGTGGAACTGAAGGATGCTGGAGGGTTGGGAACAGAGCCCAAGCTCTTACACGGGGGCCAGCAGATTTTTTTTTTTGGCAGTAAGTCCCTTTGGAGCTGGGAACATGCAATGACACTAGCGCTTTACAGCAAGCATCTGTCCCAGCTCCACCCACATTGCAGTGCAGCACTGTGCCCCTGGCCTCCGCCAGGTGGTGAGCAATGCCAGAACCAGCTCCCTTACCCTCTCTGGAGAAGGAGAGCTGTCCTCTGGACACTCAATCCTACTCTTCCCCTGCCAAACCCTGACAGTCCATGCCCATTCCCAAACATGGGTCACTGGCATGGTGCAAGGTGTGGTGTCCAGTACCTCAATCCTCAGCGCCACAGGGATGGCACACTTTTGTGAATTTTGACACTAAATTTTTAACACGGGGTTCTTGGGACCCCACCTCATGAATTCAGTTACTGTCATGTCATTATTCGATCCCAATAAGTGATTTTGTGGTCAGTGCACAGAATCACCTTTTGGGACCAATTAATGAAACAACAGTGTCACTGTTCATGAGGTGGTTTCTCAAAAAGCCTATATTGCAAATTTGGTGAAAAAATTCCAAAAAATGACTGTGTTATGAGCATGCGTTGGGCAGTTTCCACGCACATTCATAACTTCGAGAATTTGTATCATTTTCACTCCAGATTTTCAACAATAACATTTTTTCATATCTCCTTATGAACAGTACAGGCCAAAATGTGTTTTTGCACATCCAGTGCACAATGGCGCAGTTGCTGTGGGAAATCAACATTCAGGACAGATTAAAAAAATCACAGAGACACTGTTCATGAGCAGAGGTCGCAAAATGCCTATGTTGAAAATTTGGTGAAAAAATTCCAGAAAATGACAGTGTCATGAGCATGCGTTGCTCAGTTTCCATGCACACAGGTAATTTCAAGAATTTGTAATATTTTCACTCCAGATTTAAAAAAATTGGCATGTTTTCACACCTCCTTATGAACAGTACAGCTGTCATTTTTCACATCCTGGCCACAATGTGCTTTCACAATGGCACAGTCACTGTGGGAAATCAGTGCTCGGGACAGATTACGAAAATCACAGTGACACTGTTTATGAGCGGAGTTCCCAAAATGCCTATGTTGAACATTTAGTGATAAAAATCCACAAAATGACTATGTCATGAGAGTGCTTTGTGCTGTTTTGGGGGGGCATGCATAAGTGCAAAACACCACTGCAAATACCTGCAAGCGAATGTTCATCATTGACAGATGTTTGTTATAGTCCTTTTTCGTATTCCTACTATGAGCTTATTACCACAACCACCTCCAGCATACAGCCTTACTAATTCTGCCTTCTCCACGATGACAATGAAGTCTTTATACTTAGCCACTTTAATTTATTGAAATTATACTATCCATTTTTGGTGTGCACTATCAAATCAATTCTCAAATAAATGTATCATTTAGCAGCATTAATTAAAACAGTTTTTTTTTTAAACAACCCTTTATCTGGTCTTGAATGCAAACACAAAATGGCTACTCTATTTCAGTAGCCTTTTAGTGGATTCTAGCAGTCAGCAGTTTCAAGGAGTCAGTTATTTTTTAAAGTAATAATGAAGGTTTTAACATATTATCCTTGAATATCTTTTTGCAATTTATTCTTTTCTTGTCAGATTATTTTTTTTGTCCAAATTTAATTATTTTTAGAATTATTATGAATTGTAAAGTGTCCTGAGCCCATGGGATAGAGCATTTTATAAATAACTTGCATTGTTCACTCTAATATACCATAAGTGGAAAATTATTCCATAGTGATGGGAAATTAATCTCAAAAGTACACTATATACACCCTGCTTTGTTTGTGACAGAGGAACTGTTAACAGTCCCCCATCCATGGACACAGATAACATATGGGTGAGGGTATATGGAATCAGGACATGAGCATCATGCAAAGAGAATTTTAAGAGAAGAACAAATATCCATGTCCCTCTAGCAGAGTATGGGAACATGCCCCCTCAGTAAAAATACTGCATTCTGGTAGGTATTAACAGGCCAAGAAACTTCTTGAGAGCCTGCAAAAAGACAACAGAATGCAGAGTGTTTTTTTTATACATTTGTTAAAAAATAAAGAAAAGAAAGAAAGTCAGTGTGTGTTCTGTGCTGGAAAGGGTACTGTATCAACTAACATTGTTAAATCAGTAGGAGGAGAGAGAGCTTAATTGGGGGTGTGGCTCAGAGAATATAAAAGCAGGTGACTAAAATTACAACTTCCTGTTGCTAGCCTTTGGAAGACAGAAATCTTGCTTGTAGAGCAGAAAGCAGCTAACTAAAAGAAGCTACTATTTTCTTACTAATTTAGCACTTCTATCTCAGCAGGAGTCAGTGTCTGTTGAGATTAAGTAGACAGATACTTTATTAGAAGTAAAAGGTGTCTTATTTAAGTAGTTTTGGAGATAAAAATTCCATACTGCAGACCATTACTGCTGGTGGGTTGTTACCTTCCCCCAAGGGAAACGATCAACAGTTTATTGTCCTCCAAGATTTTATGCTCCCTTATAGGGAAAGCCATGAGTTTATGGTTGTTGGGGATATGAATACCAATTGGGCAAGGGTACCACCCAACAGCAAATTAATGGATTTAAAAATAACATTGGGATTGTCCCAGTTAATTACTACGGCTACAAGACTGAATGTCAAAATTCCCAATTCTTCCACTATTTTGGACTTGATGTTCACCTCTGATCCCATTAAATACTCAGTGGCTGGAGTGCTTCCAGACACTTTTGGTGATCGTCAGATAACTTTTTGTGTTAGAAAAACAGATAAGCAATCGAGTGTTCCCAAAGTTAAATTTTACCGTAGTTTTCAGAATCTGGATTATACATCTTTCATGGTTGAATTGGAATTTAAAAACTGGAATAGACTAACTTTGATTCCTGATACAGATAGTGCTTGGTCATATTTTTGTTGAAAATTTATGTCTGTATGTGACATTTTTCACCTACTCAAAGCAGGAAAGTTAAAAAGAAAAATTCCCTTTGGTATACTGCAAAGCTAAGAATCTATCATAAAAAAGGGATGTTGCATGGAGGTTAGCAAAGAAAAAAATGAGAGAGTGCTTTGGGAAAAATATTGAGCTGCACATAATCTGTATATTACACAAATAAGGAAAGCAAAATCAAATTTTTATTTAACCGGATTGGGAGCAGAACAGTTTAAAAAAACTAGGGATTTTTGGAATATGGTTAAAAAGTTACAAGGAAATAAGACCTCAGAGTTGCCTAATGTTTTTTATGTTACAAAGTGGCCCATTGAAACTCTCAGATGGGGCAGCTGCTGTATTAAATAAAATGTTTGTTGATGTAGGGCTTCCCCAGATTAATGTATGTCCTTCTTTTGGTACAATACAGCAAAAGAAAAACCAAGAAAAGAGGGCTGAAAATGGACCATTATTCTACTTTCAAAATATTATTTCATGTCAAGTTTTTTTGGGAATTGCTGAAATTGAATATAAATAAGGCCCAAGGTCCAGATGGGATTCCATCTTTTTTGCTTAAAATTGCTGCTCCAGTGATAGCCCCAATATTGGCTGACCTCTTTAATTTTTCATTAAAAACTAGTACCTACCCATTAGCCTGGAAACAGACAGAAGTGATACCAGAGTTTAAGGGAGGCCAGAGAAATGACATGCGAAATTATAGACCAATATCATTGCTTTCGGTCACCTCTAAAGTGTTTGAAAAAATTGAGGTTTCTCAATTAAACAGCTACCTTGAAAAAATTAAAAAATATTATAAATATCAATCAGGTTTTAGGGCGCAACATAGTACTACTACTGCACTAGTTAAAGTTGTGTCAGACATCCAGGTGGCCATGTACAGGGGCCTCCTGGTTCGGGCCATATTTATCGATTTGTCAAAGGCGTTTGACACTTTGGGCCATCAGGTGTTGTTGGAAATATTGAGATCTGTTGGCCTCAGCCAGGGGGCCCTGGATTGGTTCCATGGCTACATGGATGGCAGACAAAAAGGGTTAGGTTGGGTAGTAATTTTGTATCCAGTTACTTAAATATTAAATCTGGTGTACCACAGGGGTAAGTGTTAGGACCCATCCTATTCAATATATATACAAATGGTGTTGGACATCTGATGAATGATGTCCGGCATCATTTGTATGCAGATGATACAATATTGTATCTTGAAGGTAAATCTGTGGGACATATACAGGAAAAATTACAAAAATATTTTAATATATTACATACATATTTTTTAGAACATGGTTTGGTCTTAAACCCTCAAAAGTCACAGGTAATGCTGTTTTCAAATAAAAAAGTACCTGTGGACTTGGATATAGAAACACTGGATGGGTGTAGTCTGGCCTTTGTGGATTGTTATAAATACTTGGGAGTCTGGTTGGACTCCCATTGTAGTTGGGACTTGCAAATTGACAACTTGATACAAAAACTGAATAAAAAGTTGGGGGAATTGTATAAACATAGAAATTGCCTCTCATTTGATGCTAGGTTAAAGATTGTAAATTCGATGATAATTCTCATATTGACTATGGTGATGTTGTATACAGTGGGGCAGCTCGTGGCAGTTTGGGAAAGCTTGATGTTATTTATAACAGATATGCGTGTTTTGTTTTGGACGCACCTCAGAAAACTCATCATTGCACCCTCTACAGGAACTTAAATTGGATGTCCTTGATAGAACGGCGAAATATGCATGTGTAGTGGTTGATCCATCACTGTTATTTTAAAAAAGCACCAGGATATCTAGTGGAGTTCCTGGAGGAGTGGAATGCTAAAGAAGTACTGCGATCTGCAGAGGAAATAACAGTTAGGGTACCATTTATGAGAACAGTGAGGGGCCAACACTGTTATGCATATGAGGGTCTGAAATTGTGGAACTCATTGCCAGGGTATTTGAGGTTATGTACAAACAAAACATTTTGGAATGTAATAAAATCTTGGCTTGTAAAGGAAGCAATGTCTTTAAAAACCTGTTGTATCTGAGAGATCTGCACATATGGTTTTGTAATTTTCTCTTTCTGTCTATGTATGTACTGTGTTTGCACGTATGTATGCATAATGTATGTATTGTATTTTTTAGAATTAAACTGATATTTTTGTACAGTAGGACCCCATTGTGAATTAGCTGATGCTAAATTGGGTTTTATCCTGTTTCTGATATCAGAAATTAACTTTTTACTACTACGACTACTTATTTAGGGTTAAAAAAAAGAAAAAAAAGAAAGTCAGTGTGTGTTCTGTGCTGGGAAGGGTACTGTATCAACTAATTTTGCTAAATCAGTAGGAGGAGAGAGAGATTAATTATGAGTGTGGCTTAGAGAATATAAAAGCAGGTGACTCCAATTACAGCTTCCAGTTGTTAGCCATTGGAAGACAGAAATCTTGCTTGTAGAGCAGAAAGCAGCTAACTAAAATAAGCTACCATTTTCTTACTAATGTAACACTTCTATCTCAGCAGGAGTCAGTGTCTGCTGAGATTAAGCTGACATATACTTTATCAAAAGTAGAAGGGGTCTTATTTAAGGTTAAAAAAAGAACAAAAAGAAAGTCAGTGTGTGTTCTGTGCTGGGAAAGGTACTGTATCAACTAACTTTGCTAAATCAGAAGGAGGAGAGAGAGCTTAATTGTGCGTGTGGCTTAGAGAATATAATAGAAGCTGACTCCAATTACAACATCCTGTTGCTATCCTTTAGAAGACAGAAATCTTGCTTGTAGAGCAGAAAGCAGCTAACTTAAAGAAGCTACCATTTTTTTACTAATTTAACACTTCTATCTTAGCAGGAGTCAGTGTCTGTTGGGATTAAGCAGACAGATACTTTGTTAGAAGTAGAAGGGGTCTTATTTAGGGTTAAAAAAGAAAAGAAAGAAAGTCAGTGTGTGTTCTGTGCTGGGAAGAGTACTGTATCAACTAACTTTGCTAAATCAGTAGGAGGAGAGAGAGAGCTTAATTGGGGGTGTGGCTTAGACAATATAAAAACAGGTGACTCCAATTACAACTTCCTGTTGCTAGCCTTTGGAAGATAGAAATCTTGCTTGTAGAGCAGAAAGCAGCTAACTAAAAGAAGCTACCACTTTCTTACTAGTTTAACACTTCTATCTCAGCAGGAGTCAGTGTCTGTTGGGATTAAGCAGGCAGATACTTTATTAGAAGTAGGAGGGGTCTTATTTAGAGTTATTTATTTATTTTATTTTATTTATTTCAATCTAGGATTACAATACCTTTGAGCAGAGGCTCTTTTACAAAGGTTCCATGTCAGCGTGTGCAACAGTCATAATTTTTACTTACAAACATATAGTCATTGCCTTCAGACATGTAATAACCAGTACAAAGACTGGAGCTATGAGCAAGAAAAGGGACGGAGTGGGGTGGTTGGGGAAGTAAGTGAGGATAGTAGATCGAGTGGGTAGGAGGTGCGGGGGTAAGGGGGAGTACGGGAAGTGGTTGGGGCAGGAGCAGGAGTGGAGATATGGGGGGAGGTGTACGAGGGTGGGAGACAGTTCAGCCAGGGGGCCTTGTTGAGGAAATAAGACAGGTAAGGTTCTAGGGGTGCAAAGACTGATTGTAAGTGCTGGGTGCTGGGGCATGTGCAGCTGGAATGGTGGAATGTTAAGATGAGCAATCGCAGAATACAAGCAGTGAGAGGTAGCTTGGCAGAAGACACCAGGAGAAAGGACTGCTGTGTGACTGGACTTCTCTGCTGGGACTAAAGAAGAAGAACTTTTGTACTTGGACCTTTAATTTAGGTTAAAAAAATACTAACAAACAAAACAAAAAAAAGTGTGTGTTTGTCTGGGTTAACTGAACTGAATGGGTATCTGAACAGTTATCTAGGTGTAAATCTCAGGTGATTGAAAGGACCTAATAGCTGTGAGGTTTAAATTACTTGTAGAAAGATCTAGTAAGTAGGGGGAGTGGCTTAGCTAGAAGGAAGCTACATTTAAAGACTGCCTTAGAAAGATTCTGCTAATAGCTTGGCAGAAGACACCAGGAGAAAGGACTGCTGTGTGACTGAACTTCTGTACTGGGACTATATTGCCCTCCTTCCCTCCACCCCCACCCAAAGCTAGTTCTATTTTTATAGACACAGGATTTGACTGACAACAGGAACTTCCTGTTTGGGAGCAGGAAGTGAGTGATCCCAGAACCACCAAAGACCCACCATCCTAGAAGGGCAAGAGTAGCTCTCCAGCCCCCTCTAGCTGCTGGAGGTCTGCCTCTGAGCAAGTAAGTGGTATACTGAGAAATATAGGATATTCCTGTCTCACAACAGGACAATCAGGAGCTTAAAGAGCACACAGGCAGAAAGTAAGGAGAGAGAGAAAAAAAAAGAAGAAAGAGTAAGGATTGCAAACAGTTAAGCAGCCAGAAATAAGACACGATTGGAGTGGTGCAGTGCAGTGGCTGTGGAGCAGAAGTCTTCCGGGAGACGCTCTGGAGGATGCAGTGTTGTCCCATCTGCAGGCACCTCTCTGGGCTGAGGGAGGAGGTTGCTCATCTCCAGGCTGAGTTGGCCAGGATTTGTGGGACCTCCTCTTCCATCCAGGGACCACCAGTGCCACTGCCATTGCCTCAGAGGTTACCAAGAAAGAGGAGCAGTTGGACCACAGTGGGCTCAGGAGGGTGAGGGTGGGGACAGAGGCGATCCCTCCAGTTGTACCTCCACACTCCTATGCCATTCTGGCAAAGTGTGGTTCCTCTATGGAGGCACCCGCAGTGGAGACCAAGGAGGATGCTGGGAACCCCACAAAGGAGACCCACAGGAGGGTGGCAGGGGACCCTGCAGGGAAGGAAACAACCCTGGTGGGGGACCCAATTCTTAGGAAGGTAGAACTGGGGAAGAAAGGGAGAGGGGAGGCAAGGTGCCTGCCTGGTGCCATGGCTTGAGGACAGGGAGCAAACCTCAGGATTGCTGAGCAGCTGCACAGAGGAGGGAGCTGGATGTCATTGTCCACCTAGAGACAAATGACCTGGCTAAGAAAGGGATTAGAGAAGTGCAGGAAGAGTTTGTGGAATTGGGAGGGGCCTTAGTCAAGTAGCACGCATGGTAACCTTCTCGGAGGTGCTGCCCATCTATGGTATAGGAGATGCTAGGGTGTTCCACACCATGGGATTCAATCAGTGGTTGAAAAACTGGTGTGGAGCACAGGGATTTGGCTTCATTGGGGTCTGGGGTCCACCTGGAGTGATGCAAGCCTATACTGGCATGATGGGCTGCATCTGTCTGGGAGGGGAACCAGGATCCTAGGTGATAGGTTTAAATGCTTCATTGGCAAGCTTTTAAACTAGCCGGGGGAGGCACTGGAAAGGAGCAGGGAAATCCTAGCCCCTCCAAATAATCACGGCAGTAAGTGTGGCAAACACCAACATAGAGGTGTTGATAGGGAGAAGGGCAGGGGTAAATGGAGAAAGTGACAAAGGCAAGAAGGACAGGGATGGGGCAAAAGGGAGTAAGGCCATCAGGAAATGGAGGGTAATGAGTACCAATGCCCATAGTCTGGGCAACAAGCTCCCTGAGCTGCAGGCCTTGATGGAAGAGGGATGCCTGAATATCGTAGCAGTCACAGAAACATGGTACACAGAGAACCATGACTGGAATGTTAACATACCAGGGTACATAACCTGCAGGAGAGACAGGCAGGGGAGAAGAGGGGAAGGAGTAGCTCTCTATGGAAAGGAAGGGATAAAAGCAACTGAACAAAAGAGTAAACAGGGAGGAGAGGAGGCACTGTGGGTCACATTGGAGACTGAAAAGGGCACCACAATCTGCACAGGGGTTGTGTACAGACCCCCATGTCAGGGGAAGGGAATGGACAAGGATATGATAGAAGGCATTCTTAGAATGGCAGAGAAAGGGGAGATACTGTTGATGGGAGACCTGAATATGCCAGATATCAACTGGAGCACATGTGCTGCAGCCACATCCAAGAGCAGGGCCATTCTTGATGCCCTACAGGTGGCAGGCCTTAGACAGCTAGTTTTGGAACCCACTTGTGAGGGAGCAATCTTAGACCTCATACTCTCAAACGGGGGCAGTGAGAGGATCTCAGATCCAGAAGTGGGTTGCCATCTGGGGACAAGTGACCATCAAACAGTGTGGTTCACGTTAAACTCAGCTACAGAGTCAAGCCATACAAAAGTGAGGGTACTGGACTCTTAGGAGGGCTGACTTTGGCAAGATGGGAGAGTGCCTCAGAAAAGCACTAGCAAACAGGCTAGAAGGAGGTGTGAGCAACAATGGGGAATCATCAAACTGCCATCACAGAGGCAACAAGCCTTTGTGTGAAGCAGATAAACAAATCAAAATGAAAGAAAAAGCCACTATGGTTCTCAAAAGAGGTGGCTGTGAAAGTCAGGAAGAAAAAGATAGCATTCTGGAAGTATAAGGAAACACAGATGGAGCAGAACAGAGAGCTGTACCAGTTAAGGCAGAAGGAAGCAGGCAGGGAAGTCAGAATAGCAAAGGCCCAAAATGAGGAAAAGATAGCCAACTCAGTTAAGAAGGGGGATAAAACCTTTTATAGGTACATCAGCGAGTGTAGAAAGACAAAGGGAGGGATAGTGAGGCTGAACAGAATGAACTGTGGGTGGGCAGAGGGGGACAGTGAAAAAGCAGGGATACTGAATGAATATTTCTGCTCAGTATTCACAAAAGAGGAGGGGAAATGCCTAATCCAATTAACAGAAGCACTCTTGATAGGGGGTCAATCCTGAGTCCTTTTCACAGAAGAAAGGGTTCTGCAAGAACCCTAAAACTGAAGGTGGACAAAGCTATGGGTCCTGATGGAATTCACCCCAGAATTCTAAAAGAATTAAGGGAGGAACTAGTGAAACCACTGGCTACTCTTTTTAATAAATCATGGGAGGATGGTGTGGTACCCGAGGACTGGAGGAAGGCGGATGTGATTCCCCTTCACAAAAGTGGGACCAAGACAGAGGCAAGAAACTACAGACCTGTCAGTCTGACCTCTGTGGTAGGGAAAGAGATGGAGTCACTTCTGAAGGAAAGAATAGTTGAGTACCTAGAGGCCAGTGGAGCACAGGACCCAATGCAGCATGGGTTCACAGCGGGAAGGTCATGTCAGATGAATCTAATAGATTTCTTTGACTGGGTGACCAAAGTAGTAGACCAGGAGGGCTGTGGACATGGCCTACCTAGACTTTGAAGCAAGGCATTTGACACAGTCCCACACAAAAGATTAATAGTCAAATTAACCAGCCTGGGAGTGGGTCCCAGGGTGGTAGCCTGGTAAAACATTGGCTGCACAACAGGACACAGAAGGTAATTGTAAATGGAGTCCACTCTGAAGAAAGAGGGGTTACTAGTGGGGTACCGCAGGGTTCAGTATTGGGTCCAGTCCTTTTTAATGTCTTCATCAGTGACTTTGCATACGGACTGGAAGGAAAAGTATGCCTTTTTGCAGATGACATAAAGATCTGCAACAGGGTTGCTACACAAGGAGGCGTGAAAAGGATGAAAAGGGACTTGGCAAGGTTGGAGGAATGGTCAGAAGTATGGCAGCTAGGATTCAATGCAAAGAAGTGCAGAATAATGCACCTGGGAAACAAGAACCCAGGGGAAGAATACACAATGGGTGGGGAGGTAGTAACAACAACAAAAAAGGAAAGGGACCTGGGGGTAATCATATCAGATGACCTTATGGTTAGCAAGCAATGTAAGAAGGCAGTAGGGAGGGCTGGGGGTATACTGGGATGTATAGGGAGAGGCATCAGCAACAGAAAACAGGAAGTTGTTATCTCTCTGTACAGACAGTTGGTGACACCCCATCTGGAGTACTGTGTCCAGTTCTGGAGACCCCATCTCCGCAAGGACATAGACAGGATAGAGGTAGTCCAGAGGAGCGCAACTAAAATGGTGCAGGGTCTGCAAGAGAAGCCATATGAGTACAGACTAAAGGAGCTTAATATGTATACCCTTGAGGAAAGAAGGGAGAGGGGGGACATGATAGAAACTTTTAAGTACCTCAGTGGAATCAACAAAGTCCAAGAGGGTAGCATCTTTCAGAAAAAGAGACTTGCAAGAACAAGGGGACACAATTTAAAGATAGAAGGAGGGCAGTTCAGGGGCAATGTGAGGAAGTATTGTTTCACAGAGAGGGTAGTGGATGCATGGAACATCCTTCCTGAGGAGGTTGTGGGGTCTAAAACTGTGGGAGAATTCAAGAATGCATGGGACAGACATAAGGCAATTCTTGTGGGGGGTGGGAAGAAATAGGCTGTTGGTTAACTAGGATCTGTGGCCTATCCTGTAGGTAGGGAAATGGGCAGACTAGATGGGCCAAGCGGTCCTTATCTGCCATCAAAGTCTATGTTTCTATGTTTCTGTGAGGTGCAGCTTGGACTTAAAGAGGTTGAGTGTTGGAGTGGTCACTATGTCACTGCCAAGAGAGTTGACCCAGTTGGATGCCTGGTTAAAAAAAAGAAAATAAAGAAAGTCTGTGTGTGTTCTGTGCTGGGTCGGGTACTGTATCAACTAACTTTGCTAAATCAGTAGGAGGAGAGAGAGCTTAATTGGGGTGTGGCTTAGACAATATAAAAGCAGGTGACTTCAATTACAACTTCCTGTTGCTAGCCTTTGGAAGACAGAAATCTTGCTTGTAGAGCAGAAAGCAGCTAACTAAAAGAAACTACAATTTTCTTGCTAATTTAACATGTCTATCTCAGCAGGAGTCAGTGTTTGTTGAGATTAAGCAGACAGATACTTTATTAGAAGAAGAAGGGGTCTTATTTAGGGTTAAAAAAGAGAAGAAAGACAGTCAGTGTGTGTTCTGTGCTGGGAAGGGTATGGTATCAACTAACTTTGCTAAATCAGTAGGAGGAGAGATAGCTTAATTGGGGCGTGGCTTCGACAATATAAAAGCAGGTGACTCCAATTATAACTTCTTGTTGCTAGCCTTTGGAAGACAGAAATCTTGTTCGTAGTGCAGAAAGCAGCTAACTAAAAGAAGCTACCATTTTTTTAATAATTTAACACTTCTGTCTCAGCAGGAGTCAGTGTCTTTTGAGATTAAGTAGACAGACACTTTATTAGAAGTAGAATGGGACTGATTTAGGGTTAAAAACGAAAAGAAAGTCAGTGTGTACTCAGTGCTGGGAAGGTTAATGTATCAACAAACTTTGCTAAATCAGTAGGAGGAGAGAGAGTTTAATTGGGGGTGTGGCTTAGACAATATGAAAGCAGGTGACTCCAATTACAACTTTCTGTTGCTAGCCTTTTTTCTTACTAATTGCCCTCCATCCCTCCCTAAGCCAGTTCTACTTTTATAGCCACTGGATTTGACTGACAACAAGAACTTCCTGTTTGGCAGTAGGAAGGGAAGGATCATAGAGAAACATTAGTTTTGTTAACCCTAAAGGAAAAAAGTAGCTCACTCTCCCCCCCAGCTGCTGGTGGTGTGACATTGAGCATGGAAGAAGAGGCTACTGAAGAATATAGGAAGTTGCTGTCCTAGAACAGGAAGGGTGAGAGTTGTAAGGAAAGGAGAGAGTAAGCATACAGAGGAACAGGTGAGGGGACACAAAAGAAGACATGATAGGAGTGGTGCAGTGCAATGGGTGTGGGGTGGCAGTGTTCTGGGAGACATTCTGGAGGCTGCGATGCTGCACTATTTTCAGGCACCTCTCTGGTCTGAGGGAGGAGGTTGCCCATCTCCAGGCTGACCTGGCTAGGATTTGTGAAACCTCCTCCCCTCACAGGGACCACCAGGGCCAATGCCACTACCTCAGAGGTTGCCAAGAAAGAGGAGAGGCTGGACCAGGGTGGGGTCAGGAGGGAGAGGGTGGTGGAACAGAGTTGCATCCCTCCAGCTGTACCTCTCCACAATTCATACGCTGTTCTGGTGGATAGTGGTTCCTCTATGAAGGCACCACAGTGGAGACCAAGGAGGATGCTGGGAACCTTCACAAAGGAGACCCACAGGAAGGTGGCATGGGACCCCACGGGGAAGGAAACAATTCCTGGTGGAGGACTCAATCATTAGGGGGTAGAAGTGGGGGAGGAAGGGGAGACGGAGGTAAGGTGCATGCCTGGCACCACAGCTTGGAGGGACAGGAAGCGAATCCTCAGGATCGTGGGATCAGCTGCACAAGGGAGGGAGCTGGATATCTTTGTCCACCTAGGGACAAATGATCTGGCCAGGAATGGGATCAGAGCAGTACAAGAGGAGTTTGTAGAGTTGGGGAGGGGCCTTAGACAAGTAACGCATATGGTAACATTCTTGAAGGTGCTGCTTGTCTTTGGCAAAGGTAATGTTAGGGTATTCCTCACCAGGGTATTCAATGCATGGTTGAAAAACTGGTGTGGAGCTCAGGGTTTTGGCTTCATTGGGGACTGGGGAGCCACCTGAAGGGATGAAGACTTATAATGGCACGATGGTCTGCATCTGTCCGGGGGGGAACTAGGATCCTAGCTGAGAGGTTTAAATGCTTCATTGGCAAGCATTTACACTAGCAAAGGGGAGAAGTACTGAAAAGGAATAGGGAAATCCCAGCCTGCCCCAACAAAACACAGTAATTAGTGAGGTTAACACCAAGGTAGAGAAGTCATTAGGGAGCAGCACAGAGGTAAATGTAAAAAAAGGCAAAGGCAGTAAGGACAGAGATGGGGCTAAAAGAGGTAAGGCCATCAAAAAGTGGAGGGTGATGAGTACCAATGCCCGTAATCTGTGTAACAAGCTCCCTGAACTAGTGGCCTTGATGGAAGAGGGTTGCCAGCATATTGTAGCAGTCACAGAAACATGGTACACAGAGAACCATGACTGGGGTGTCAACATACCAGGATACACAATCTACAGGAGGGGCAGGGAGGGTAAAAGAGGAGAAGGAGTAGCTCTCTATGTAAAGGAAAGGATCAAAGCAACAAAACTAAAGAGTAAATAGAGCAGATGAGGCACTCTGGGTCACCCTGGTGACAGGAAATGGCACCACAATCCGCATGGGGATTGTATACAGACCCCCATCTCAGGGGGAGGGAATGGACAAGGAAATGATAGAAGGCATATTTAGAATGACAGAAAAAGGGGAGCTATTGTTGATGGGGGATCTGAATATGCCAGATGTTAACTGGAGCACCTTTGCTGCAGGCACATCCAAGAGCAGGGTCATTCTTGATGCCCAACAAGGGGCATGCCTCAGACAGCTAGTATTGGAACCCACTCAGCAGGGAGCAATCTTAAACCTGGTACAGTGTGGTTCACAATAAACACAGCCATAAAATCAAGCCATACAAAAGCAGGAGTATTATACTTTAGGAGGGCTGACTTTGGGAAAATGAGAGAGTGCCTCAGAAAAGCACTAGGAAACAGGCAAGAAGGAGGGGTGGAGGAACAATGGGGAGTAATCAAAACAGACATCACGGAGGCAACAAGCCTTTGTGTAAAGCAAATCAACAAAACACAATGAAGGAAAAAAATGCAATGGTTCTCAAAAGAGGTGACAGGGAAGGTTAAGGAGAAAAGTATAGCATTCAGGAAATATAAGGAAACACAGAAGGAGCAGAACACAGAACTTTATCAGTTAAAGCAGAAAGAGGCAGTGAAGGCAGTCAGAATAGCAAATGCCAGAACCGAGGAAAGGATAGCCTACTCTGTTAAGAAGGGGGATAAGACCTTTTATAGGTACATTAGGGAGCGAAAAAGGACCAAAGGAGGGATACTGAGGCTTAATAAAGGGGAGGGAATGTGGGCAGAGGGTGACAGTGAAAAAAAGCAGGGATACTATGTGGAGGTACCTATACCAAACAAGAGAAAGCACTCTGAAGACGGGGGTTGATATCAGTCCATTTACAGAAGAAAGTGTTCTGAAAGAACTAATAAAATTGAAGGTGGACAAAGCAATGGGGCCTGATGGTATTCACCCAAGAATTCTAAAAGGACTAAGGGTAGAACAAGTGACACCGCTAACTACTCTCTTTAACAAATCATGGGAGGATTGGGGGTACCTGAGGAATGGAGGAAGGTGGATGTGATTTCTCTTCACAAAAGTGGGAGCAGGACAGAGGCAGAAAACTACAGACCAGTTAGTTTGACCTCAGTGATAGGGAAAATGATGGAATCACTTCTGAAGGAAAGAATTGTTGAGTGCCTAGAGGCCAGTGCGGCACAGGACCCAAGGCAGCATGGATTCAGAATGGGAAGGTCATGTCAGATGAATCTAATAGATTTCTTTGAGTGGGTGGCCAAAGTAGTAGTAGACCAGGGAGGGGCTGTGGACATGGCCTACATAGATTTTAGCAGGGCATTTGATACAGTCCCACACAAAAGATTAAAACACAAGTTAGCCAGCCTTGGAGTGGGTCCCAAGGTGGTAGCCTGGATAAAAAATTGGCTAGGAACAGGACGCAAAGGGTAATAGTAAACGGAGTCCACAGTGAAGCAAGGAGGGTTACTAGTGGGGTACCGCGTTGTTCAGTATATAGGGACCGGTCATTTGTAATGTCTTTATAAGTGACATTGCAGAAGAACTGGAAGGAAAAGTATGTCTCTTTGCAGACCACACAAAGATCTGCAAGAGGGTTGATACACAAGATGGAGTGGAAAGGATGAGAAGGGACTTGGCAAGGTTGGAGGAATGGTCAAATGTATGGCAGCTCAGATTCAATGCAAAGAAGTGCAAGGTAATGCACCTGGGAAACAAAACCTAGGGAAGAGTACACAATGGGGGGTGAGATACTGACAACAGTAAAAATGGAAAGGGACCGGGGGGTAATTATATCAGATGACCTAAAGGTGGGCAAGCAATGTGAGAAGGCAGTAAGGAAGGCTGGGGGGATACTGGGATGCATAGGGAGATGCATCAATAGTCGAAAACAGGAAGTTGCTATCCCTCTGTACAGACAGTTGGTGAGACCCCATCTGGAGTACCGTGTGCAGTTCTGGAGACCCCATCTCCACAAAGACATAGACAGAGTGGAGGCTGTCCAGAGGAGGGCAACCAAAATGATGCAGGGTCTGCACCAGAAAACATAAAGAAAGATTTAAGGAGCTTAATATGTATACCCTTGAGGAAAGAAGGGAGAGATTGGACATGATAGAATCTTTCAAGTACCTCAATGGAATCAACAAAGTCCAAGAGGGTAGTATCTTTCAGAAAAAGAGATGTGCCAGAACAAAGGGGCACAATTTGAAGATGGGGGGACAGCTCAGAGGTAATGTGAGGAAGTATTTTTTCACAGAGAGGGTTGTGGATGCATGGAACAGCCTCCCTGAAGAGGTCTTGGAGTCAAGACCAGTTGGGGAATTCAATAATACATGGGACAGACATAAGGCAGTCCTAGTGGGGGGGTAGGAGGAAGTCAGCTGTTGGTTAACTAGGATCTGCAGCTTGTCTGATAGGTAGGAAAATGGGCAGACTAGGTGGGTCAAGCGGTCCTTATCTGCCATCAAATTTTATGTTTCTATAAATGTAAACCTCATCCTGGAAAAGTGGGAGGAGACAGGGCTGGCAGGGATGGATGGATGTTGCAATCAACAGCTGATTTGGCATCAGTAAAACTGAGACAGCACTGAAAAAGAAAAGCAAAGCCCACCTAAACATACCAGGGCTTAACATAGTAAAGTTCAAGCACTTGTAAAGTACATAGGGTCAAATAAAGTTGCTAACCAATTTAAACCAATGGATAGTAGCCTCTCAGAAAACATAATCCTCTGATGGAAGTGAAGTGTGCATTGTTAAACACTTTGAAGGTGATGGTTCCCACCAACAGTCAATGCAACCCTCAGCACTGGAATGATGTAGTGAAAATAGCTAGCATGAATCAGGAGTTCATGCAGTTGCACTTTGGGGTTTTTTGTTTGCTTTGTTTGTTCATAAAATATTGTTATTAGGTGACCGCAAGTTGATACATGTGAACATGCAGAGCATGAAAGTACATGACAGCTGGATATGAAGAACTACAAAGGGTTAGAATTGCAGGAACCCATGCAGGAGACCAGTCAGTTCTGTTTACAAACATCAACCAATCTTCTTTGACCAAGCTAAGACATGTACAAGATGGGGATAGCTACGTACATAACGTGTATAGCCCTAAGCTCTCATTTCAGTTACTTTATATGGGGAGCCAGTCCTTTTCTAAGGCTGATTCAAGGGGTCCCCACATTGCTTCATACTTGTGGTGAGTAATTATTATTATGCATTCTGTTTTTTTGTAGTTTCATTCTGTCTAAAAGAGCAATGCTCCACTGAGCAATTGTAGGTGCTTTCTCTGACATCCAATTCAGGGCCAAAACATTGTTCCCAGTAGTGATGCTCAATATCCAGAAGGGATAATTATCCATCTTGTTCCCTGTATTGTTAATCCTGCCCCTCATCAGAACCTGCTCTGCCAATGGTTTGTACTAGGAAACCCAGACTTGTGGCATTAAGTGTACTAGCTCTGTCTAGTAAGATTGTATCTTAGAGCGTGACTAGGCCAGGTGGGAGAAAGTCCCCACCTTTTCAAACACTTGTGACAGTCAGCTGACCTAGTGTTCTCTGCCTTATAGGCTAGGTAGAGGGTGCAACTAATTGAAATTAACCTGATGAAGTCTATTACTGGAGTAACAACTCCAGAGAAGTGGGACTATTCTGTGCCACCCCTTCCCTCCCATATCCCCAAGACCAAAGGAACCTTAAGGAAGAAGCACAACATAGACAAACAGGCATGCTCTTCCAAAGGTAAGGAGAGGTGTCGTAGCCAGACTAAGACCACAAGTAGGGAAAACCACCATCCATTTCCAACTCCTGCAGAAACTAATTAGCATTGTATACTTTGGCACATAGGAAAGGAAAAACATCCCCTTTTAGGAGGAAACTTCTGGTGATCCAAGGCCTAAATTGCCATCCCTCAAGGCTGTAATAATAATAATAATAATAATAATAATCTTTATTTGTTGTAAGCACAATTCAAACAAAATATCAAAGCGCGTTTACAATAAAATCTTAAAAGCTGTCAAAATTCCAAAATTTAAAACCACCGTAATATCAGAGATCTCACAACTAATATTCAGGATAGGCAAGTGAAAACAGAAATGTTTTCAGTGCAACTTTAAAGCTCTCCACAGTCTGGCACCCCCTTATCTGATGAAGTAGAGAATTCCACAGTGTAGGAGCTACAAATGCAAACACTCAGGCTACAGAGGTCTTTAAGCAAACCCTGGGAATCTCCAGCAATCCCTCATTGGTGGAGCAGAATGGTCTGAGGGGGCAGTATGGATGAAGAAGCTCCTGCAGGAAACTCTATCCCTGTCCATGTATGGCTTTATAGATCAGCAAACCAACCCTGAAGGTGATCCACCACTGAATATTCAGCCAGTGCAGTCTGTGCAGCACAGGTGTAATATGACTAGATCAAGAAAGCCCCATCAACCACCTGGCCACAGCTTTCTGCACCAGCTGCAAGCAGCAGATATCAACCCCAGAAGTCCTAGGTACAGGGCATTACAGTAATCAAGGTGGGAGGTCACAAAGGCGTGGACCAATGTTAGAAGATCAATAGATAGTATTAGTAATGGCTCAGCTACTGCAGTTTAGAGACACAATTCAGGGGATGACTTTTACATGAAGGTCTGTCACTATATCCTTCTAAAAGGAATGCCGTGAGGGTGCTGTGAGAAATTTTCTGCAGATGAAGGAGTTTCCTCATGATGGAGACCCACCCCCCGATGTTAGGAAAAGAAGAGCTATGGCCTCTGAAAGGCACTCAGCTGCCCTCTGAACCAAGAAGAGGCCTAGAAAAGAAACTGAGTCCTTGAAGGGCAAGGCATAGGAGTTTAGCCCTTGAGGGACAGTTTTTCAGTAGTTGTATGATCCTTTCCCTTGAAGGGCAGAAGAAGGGACATGTAGAGGAGACTGGGGAACCTTAGGTGGCTGTGGGGAGAATAGCTTTTGGAGGTGCTACCATCATGGTCTACACAGCAAAAGGAGCCCCCAAGGACATAGAGGGCATACCCTCCGGTAGCTGAAGTCTTCAATGCTACATCAAGAAGTGCTGCCGAGTTGATCTGCATGACCAAAGTTTCACCCAGGGCGTAGGAAATTCTCACCCAAATGGCAAAAAGAGAAAGACGCTATCTGAGTCAAGGGACCCACCCTCAAGATGTGAACTTCAAAGAAGGAGAGTGAGACCACTGGAATACAACTAATGTAAAAAGCTAAATGGTGCGGTGTATTGGGAGAGTGTTTGACAGCAGTAGGGAAAAGGTGATACTACCTCTCTATAGATCACTGGTTTGTCCACAACTGCAATACTGTGCCCAGTTTTGAGTCATCACCTAACAAAAGACAAAGACAGGCTACAGATGGTGCAGCATAAGGTTAACCTAAATGACCAGCAAGGCAGATCCTGCTAAGATCGGCTTAAGGCTCTAAACATCCACCTGCTAGAGACCAGAAGGGAGAGGGGCACTTGACAGAGACCTTCATCTTCCTGAAAGGAATGGACAAGGTAAAGTAGATTGTGAGGAAATATCCTGCAGAAATGGTGAATCAAGAAACAGGAAAATGAGTGGCAGTTGGGGAGGGAGAGATGCAGGAGGGACTTGAGAAAGTTTTATTTTACAGAAAGAATGATTGAACCATAGACTAGCCTACCAGCAGAGGTGGTGGGTGCAATAACCATTAATGGTTTCAAACACAGCTGGGACCCAGTAAAAGGCTTAACAGAAGGAAACAGTAGGGCAAGGGGAGAAGCAAAGGAAATAACCCCAATAAGACAGTTGGTCCTGGGGTAAGATAGGGTAAAACAAGGAAGACTTGATGGACCAATAGTCTTTTTTGACAACATTTTCTATGTTTCCATTGTTTCTATATATCAATCAATCCAATTAAAATCTTTATTTTGCCAGGTGGAACATCATTGAGACAAGTTCATTTACAAGATGAACCTGGGGCAAAACAATTGCCAACAGGGTTAAGACATAACAGGTTGAGTGAACGTACATATCGGTTACATAGTAATAATAACAACATAATAACATATAACCATCACATGTAAAAAGATACTTCCACGAGAACATAGCAATAGGTTCAACAGGAGGTAGTGCCATTTAAATACAATTGCATAGATACAGATATATGGACTAAGGTAATGAGCTAAAGTTTATACAGTAAACATCATTGGAGGAGTCAAAGTGAGTAGGAGTGGCAGTTCTTCTAGTGTTAAAGTGTGAAGAAGATTGAGATGTAAGAGTCCTTTGATAAGTACTGTAGGCATGGCCTGGCAAGTGGGGTGGGAAGGGAAGGGGGGTATAGGGAGTGGGAAGGGAAGGTCAGATGAGATAGGAGTGGGTTGGACATGATGGCATAGGGAGGAAGGACTGTTCTAAGGGAGAAACATAACAGATGCCACAGGCAATGGTTGGGGTTTAAGTCCAATATTTGAAGCAAAGACAGATTTCGATGTTGGGACCTTGCTTTGGACAATGACAGAAGGGAGGACTCAAATGACACCTCAGGCAATGGTTGAGGTTTAAGTCCAGAATTTAAAGCAGTAACAGGGCAGAAGAATCCTGGAAACCATGCATATGGTTATGGATGGCATATGCCCAGAGTTGGTATGAGTGCAGGAGAGCAGTAGGAGGCTGATGGTAAAGCCTGATGGCAGATGAAATACCATCATAGGCAAGCTGAATGACTGACTGAAGGCATGATAACTAACTGAAGTGGTTAGACTGTTGAGGTTTGGAAAGAAAAGGTAACCAAATAAACAACATTTATGGTAGATGATTGCTAGCCATGCACATAAGGGGAGTCAATAGAGCACAAAAACATGGCTGCATGGTTGCAGAGCTGAAATAACTGGAACAGAAGGAGGAATGTGGTAGACAGACTTATGACACAAAGGTTTAAATGAAGCCAAGTAGCTACAATAGAAAGTACTGTATACAGTCCAAGGTTAACAATAAGAAATAGGACTAGTAGTACAACGGCATGCTTTAGGATTCCATAGGGTTTCCTGCCTCCTCAGAGGCTTGGACCAAAATGACTAGGAGATAGCAGTCTACCATTAGAACTCATCTGGTCTTTCTCCATTCCAATGCACAGCAGCAAGGGAAAACGGCACTCACTGCAGAGCTGCTGGAAGCAGCTCAATCTGACTCCTGGTCTCAAGTAGCTGGAAAACCTAAGCCTTAAGTGATGCAGCTGAAGCAATCAATCAATCAATCAATCAATCAAAATCTTTATTTATTCAGGCGAACATCATTGAGCAAAGCTCATTTACAAGATGGACCTGAGTGGTCATACAAATGAGGATACAAGTATTATTACATAGACAAGAATAGAATAAATAGCAATACAATGGCATGAAATGATTATATACAACAATTTACATATATACAAGTAACAATAGAACCATTTAGCCTGTAGGAAAAAAGAGGACAAAGGGTATAGCAGTCATAAAATATAAGTTATATGGTCTAACTAGTTTTATGAGAATATAATAGGTGATTCGGAAGAAAGAAATTGAATTAATATAATGGATGAGACAAAGGAGGTGGGTCAGATAGGTAGGGATTATGCTTTATAAAGCAATTGCAGAGCTCTGAAAAAGGGCGGAGAACAATCTTTGAAGGATGCCAGAGGTAGTAGGCTATCTAGCTTCATGGATTTTTGGAGAGAGTTCCATGCAACTGCTAAGGAATAGCTGAAAGCAGCCCTCCCATACCGGGTGCAGGCATTGGGGACCTTTAATGTGATGAGTTTACTGATCCTTAAGGTGTATGGCCTAGTTGTAATTTGGGTAAAGCAATCAGTGATATAGGTCGGTAGTTTGCCTGTTAACGCTTTGAATATCCAGATAACAGCATTCCTATTTCTTCTGTGTTGCAATGATGTCCAGTTGACTGCCATATAAAGGAGCAATGATGGGTGTTGGAGGAAGGTCAGTAATAAATCTTATGGACCTGTGATACAGGGTGTCCAGCTTATGTAAGAGATGACTTGAACAATGGCAGTAGAAAATCAGCATAATCAATGAGGATAGGAATGAGGCCTGAATTAAACTTTTTTGGAATCACTGTTTAGGTAATGTTTTATTCTAAAAACTAGTCCGAGCCTCTGTCTTAGCTTTTAAGTAGCTCTTCAATATGGACAGAATAGTCAAGCCTGTTATCTATCCAGACTCCAAGGTATTTGAAGTTATCAACAAATTCAAGTTTCTTCAAGTAAGGTGGATATATGTAGGGTGTTGGATGCTGGGGTAGTGGTAGTACAACTCTTTGTGGCAAAGAACATAGCTTTTGTTTTTGCATTTAGAAGTAGTTTTTGTCAAGTAGATTGTGCTGCAGAATGGAGAATTCGGATTGCAGCAGTTCACAGGCTTTGGAAGGTGAGGGATTGCTGACATATAATACAGTATCATCAGCAAACAGATGAATGTTAGATTGAGTGAGGTTGGCATCAATATTGTTTATATAAATAGCAAAGAGGATAGGGCCAAGAATAGAGCCTTGTGGTCGCTCCTTAGCAGTGGTTTTGAGGTGGATAGGTAATTTCCATTTCTAACCAGTTGTGACCTATCTGAAGGTAATCCTTAAACCAGTTGGTGATAGGGAATCAGGCCTAATGAGTTAAGGGAGGTGATTAATAAATCATAATCCACTGTGTCAAAGGCTTTACTCAAATCCAGAAACACAGCACAGGTAAAATTTTTCTTGTCCAAGTTAGTCTGCCAATCGTTGGATACCTTGGCTAAGGCAGTAATGGTGCTATGCTTTGATCTAAATCCAGATTGTGCAGAATTTAGAAGGTTATTGTTATCCAGATAATCCCTTAGTACTGGTAGGATGGAGATAGGTCTGTAATTGTTGAGATCCCTAGTATCACCAGATTTGAGTAATGGAACTACTTGAGCTGTTTTCCAAGTAGATGGAATGGATCCAGTAGTTAGGGAAAGATTGAAGAGATGAGTAAGGGGGGCAGATAAGACATGCGAAGCAATTTTCAGGAAATAGGGATCCAGGGAGTCTGCACCTGCACTTTTAGTTGTGTCTAAATTAGAGAGGAGATCTTCCACTTCTTTCACGGATATTGGGATGAAGGAAAAAGTTGAAGTGGCCATTTGTCCCACAGTAGTTTGCAGGTTCAAGGAAGATCTCAGGATATTTGCAGGTGATGAGTCAAATGCTAGGCCAGCAGTGGTGAAGTGAACATTGAAGGTATTTAAGATTTCTTGTTTACCTGTAGTTTCTGTATCATTTAGTAGCAATTTGGTGGTTAAGGCAGGAGTAGAATTTTGGCCCAGAAGTCCTTTTATTGTACCCCAGAGTCTGGATGGGTTATTGTAGGAGGCATCCAATTCAGCTGTATAGTAGGCAGTTTTGGCAGTTCTTATTTTTTGTACATGAATTCCTTGCTTTTTGAAATTTAGCCAATCTCTGGTGTCCTTTGTTTTCTTGCCTTTTTCCAGCTTGTCTCTGGTTCTCAAGGCTGCTTTAAGCTCAGAGGGTGAACCAAGGGCAGGATTTACCTTAGTTCTGTTACTGGTGATAGGTGCATGAATACTGAGAACATTGGTGATAATATCCTTTAAAGTCTGGAGAGCTGTTTCAACAGAGGTTGTAAGATAGAAATCTTGCCAATATATTGTAGTACTCAGGTCATGGAGGTAACCTGAGATATTGAAATTCTTTTTTGACCTTTTGAGGATAAATCCTGCAGGATTTGGTGGTTTGAGTGTGGATCTTATGCCAGCTATAGGGTAATGGTCACTCACATCACTTGGCAGTACTCCTGCATGTGAGTATAAGTGAGGCTTGTTTACCAACATAATATCCAGGAGTGAGCTGTTGCTGGAATTTCTTGAGTTGATCCTAGTTGGGTCTTTAATTAGCTGTGTGAATCCATAGGTGTCACAAAAGGTTATCAAAGGTGCAGATACATTAGACAGCCAGTTTAAATTCAAATCATCAAGGATGACGGTATCTTCAGGGCCTAGGTTGAGAATTGACCCTAGGTGAGAAAGCAGTTTAGAGGCCTGCAGAGGGGCCTATAGCATCCAATCAGTTTAAATGGAGACGAATTAGGAAGGGATATTTTGATTGATAAACATTCAAATTCATTTGGCTCAGATGTGTTGATGAGGCAGGTTGCAGAGATGGTGTCCTTAATGATATGGCCACCCCACCACCCCTGGAAGGGCGATCTGCTCTGAAGAGCTGGTAATTGGGAAGGTTTACAACACTGTCTTTGTTGTAGGCCTGAGCCAAGATTCAGAGATGACCAGGAAGTCTGGAAGAGTATGTGCCACCCAAGCCTGTATTAAGATGAACTTTTTAGGAGGCTGCAAGCATTGAAGTGTAGAAGCTTAGTCCTTTTGGTAGTCAGTTCAGCAGGGGAAGATAAACTTACGATGGGGCCAGGATTAATCTCAATGGTGCCAATGCATAAAAGGAGGTAGAAGATTAATTTGAGTAGGGCACCAAGGGATAGGGATAGAGAGTGATCAGAGCATTTCCTCTTAGTCCTAGATGCCCACTGTGTAGTGGGAGATGGTCCTGTTATATAGGTGTGTCTTTTATCATAACATAGGAGTCTGATGAACAGGCATAGTGGGTTTTTATAAATCCAGGATACATGTAAGGGGCTAGGGGAGTGCTGGATTGTTAGAGAGGCTTTATGTGGGATACCCCAGGGGTTGCAGTGTAATAGTGGTTCAAAGTGAATAAGGAATAGATGGTTGTACATTGTGGATGGCAGTGGAGAGCAGAACATACTCATTAATTTATTCATCATGACAGGGGTTTAATATGATTACCATAATGGAATGGGGAGATGAGAGGCTAAGGAGCAAAAAAAACAAGTTAGCATTGTGCAGGGGTAGGTATGGGTTAATAGCGAAGGAATTAGATGTGGGCGTGGATTAGAGAAATGGAGGAAAGAGTGTATAAATACAATTAACCAAGAGGGGGAGGGGGGGCAAAAATTTTGCGGCTTTGCCCGTGCCTTTCACACCGCCTCCCGCCTCCTGGATCTCTTGGTTGCTGGAGGTCGCCGGGCCGCCTGCTGGATTTGCCTCGGAGCCCCTTCTGCGGCTGGAGCTGGAGGGCAGTGTCGGCTGCAAGTCAGGGACAGAGGAGAAGGCAAAGGGCAATTTTATTGCAGGCAATCTGCAATTAGGTGCAAGAAACAAGAATCTGCACAACAAAAGACTGGGAGGGTTTGGGGGTTAGGCGCCTAAGCGTCTAGCCCACACAGATCACCAGAAAAGGCTGAATCACTAGCAAGCATCACATCAAAACATGTTTAAAATGCCCACAATTTTTAAGTAAAAACAGCTCTTTTAAGGAAATTAATACAAGTTACAGCTAAGCAGAAAAATCCCATCCAGAAAAGTGTTGCAGAGTCCAGCTAAAGTCAATGGGAAAGGCGCACCAATCGGAAGCAAGGCAGAGACAGCGGTCGTTTCCCGATTGGTTGCGGCTTTGCTCACCACACTGCTTCTCCCGGCCTCCTGGATCTCTTGGTCGTTGGAGGTCGCCGCCGGCCGCCATGGCTCGGAGCCCCTTCTGCGGCTGGAGCTGGAGGGCAGTGCCGGCTGCAAGTCAGGGGACAGAGGAGAAGGCAGTGAGAAGGCAATTTTATTGCAGACAACCTGCAATTAGGTGCAAGAAACAAGAATCTGCACAACAAAAGACTGGGAGGGTTTGGGGGTTAAGCGCCTAAGCGTCTAGCCCACACAGATCACCAGAAAAGGCCGAATCACTAGCAAGCATCACATCAAAACATGTTTAAATTGCCCACAATTTTTAAGTAAAACAGCTCTTTTAAGGAAATTAATACAAGTTACAGCTAAGCAGAAAATCCCATCCAGAAAAGTGTTGCAGAGTCCAGCTAAAGTCAATGGGAAAGGCACCAATCGGAAGCAAGGCAGAGACAGCGTGTCGTTTCCCCATTGGTTGCGGCTTTGCCTGCACTCTTTCACACTGCTTCTCCCGGCCTCCCCGATCTCTGGGTCGGCTGGAGGCTCGCCGCCCGCTGGCGGCTCGGAGCCCTCTGCGGCTGGAGCTGGAGGCAGTGCCGGCTGCAAGTCAGGGGACAGAGGAGAAGGCAGTGAGAAGGCAATTTTGTGCAGACAATCTGCAATTAGGTGCAAGAAACAAGAATCTGCACAACAAAAGACTGGGAGGGTTTGGGGGGGGGTTAGGCGCCTAAGCGTCTAGCCCACACAGATCACCAGAAAAGGCTGAATCACTAGCAAGCATCACATCAAAACATGTTTAAATTGCCCTCAATTTTTAAGTAAAAACAGCTCTTTTAAGGAAATTAATACAAGTTACAGCTAAGCAGAAAATCCCATCCAGAAAAGTGTTGCAGAATCCAGCTAAAAGTCAATGGAAAAGCGCACCAATCGGAGCAAGGCAGAGACAGCGGTTGTTTCCGATTGGTTCTGACTTTGCCCGTACCTTTCACACTGCTTCTCCCGGCCTCCTGGATCTCTTTGTCGGCTGGAGGTCGCCGCCGGCCCGCTGGCGGCTCGGAGCCCCTTCTGTGGCTGGAGCTGGAGGGCAGTGCCGGCTGCAAGTCAGGGGACAGAGAAGAAGGCAGTGAGAAGGCAATTTTATTGCAGGCAATCTGCAATTAGGTGCAAGAAACAAGAATCTGCACAACAAAAGACTGGGAGGGTTTGGGGGGGGTTAGGTGCCTAAGCGTCTAGCCCACACAGATCACCAGAAAAGGCTGACTCACTAGCAAGCATCACATCAAAACATGTTTAAATTGCCCACAATTTTAAGTAAAACAGCTCTTTAAGGAAATTAATACAAGTTACAGCTAAGAAAAATCCCATCCAGAAAAGTGTTGCAGAGTCCAGCTAAAGTCAATGGGAAAGGCGCACCAATCGGAAGCAAGGCAGAGACAGCGGTCGTTTCCCGATTGGTTGCGGCTTTGCCCGTACCTTTCACACTGCTTCTCCCGGCCTCCTGGATCTCTTGGTCGGCTGGAGGTCGCCGCCGGCCCGCTGGCGGCTCGGAGCCCCTTCTGCTGCTGGAGCTGGAGGGCAGTACTGGCTGCAAGTCAGGGGACAGAGGAGAAGGCAGTGAGAAGGCAATTTTATTGCTGGCAATCTGCAATTAGGTGCAAGAAACAAGAATCTGCACAACAAAAGACTGGGAGGGTTTGGGGGTTAGCCTGCCGCCCAGCCCACACAGATCACCAGAAAGTAAGGCTTGAATCACTAGTGCCACCACATCAAAACATGTTTAAATTGCCTACAATTTTAAGCAAAACAGCTCTTTTAAGGAAATTAATACAAGTTACAGCTAAGCAGAAAATCCCATCCAGAAAAGTGTTGCAGGGTCCAGCTAAAGTCAATGGGAAAGGCGCACCAATCGGAAGCAAGGCAGAGACAGCGGTCATTTCCCGATTGGTTGCAGCTTTGCCCGTACCTTTCACACTGCTTCTCCCGGCCTCCTGGATCTCTTGGTCGGCTGGAGGTCGCCGCCGGCCCGCTGGCGGCTCAGAGCCCCTTCTGCGGCTGGAGCTGGAGGGCAGTGCCGCTTTCACACTGCTTCTCCCGGCCTCCTGGATCTCTTGGTCTGCTGGAGGTCACCGCCGGCCCGCTGGCGGCTCGGAGCCCCTTCTGCGGCTGGAGCTGGAGGGCAGTGCCGGCTTTCACACTGCTTCTCCCGGCCTCCTGGATCACTTGGTCGGCTGGAGGTCGCCGCCGGCCCGCTGGCGGCTCCGAGCCCCTTCTGCGGCTGGAGCTGGAGGGCAGTGCCGGCTGCAAGTCAGGGGACGAAGCAATGCTGTGATGGTGCAGTAATGCTGCTGTGTTACAAACACAGTGCACATCCAGTGCACAAACAGCCCACATGCCAACAAGGAGGTGTCTGGAAGCAGCCTGGAGTCCACATACAGCCAAGAGGGGCAACAGCTGGGTCAAGAGAGGGGATGCCCAGAGGTGAGTCACACCATGGCAAAGAGAGACAGGGGACAGCAGCCACATGGCTGTACCAATGAAGAAATTTGAGCATCCAGGGGATGCTTAGACATGCATAGTTATACACCATATGGAGAGGGTCATGGCGTGTGTCGCCTGCTGCCCCTTTGAACTACAGGAAAAACCCTGCAATTAAAGCTGTACATTTTATGACTACTTACCTTCTCTAAAATGCATTGATGTTGCTGGTTATTTTACATGTATCTTCTTTTCCTAGTAAAACTGAAATGTATGCTAATAGTATAGTTACACCCAACTTTGTTTTGCTTCAAATCACTGATCTGCTCTTATTGGAGACATTTTTTTACTGGTATGAATGTATATAAGGCACAGAAAGTATATTAAATGACAGAGTCTTAAAAACAATAAGGTTATATTCTTTTTTAGCTAAATCTGGTTGCAGAAAAATTATCAGTTATAGTTCTCTCAGCTAAAAAGTAATAAACTTCAGTAAGTCAAAACTGTGTTCTGATAAGAGAGAGTTATGGAGTATAAGCATATTGTGAGAGTATAAAATACATTATTTACTTGCTGAGTAAGGTTTAGGAAAGTATCACTTAAATTTCTACAAAAAAAATAACAATTATATAAAGACATGAACAGTGTCTAAAAAGAAATAAAAAGTTTTTAAGTAAAGAGAGACAGCATCAATTCTAAGGAGAGGTCTTAACATAGAGACTGTTATAAGTATCAGAAGGTGTTTCTTTAAATGTCTGTTAGTTATTTGCATTGTGAAGGTAGTTAAGATAGTCCTGCCAACATTTACCATATTCATTAAGCCGATTATGGTTGACGTTGGTATTACGTTCCATAGAGGCACATTGGGAAATATTTTTAAGGATATCAGAAAGAGTGAGGATATTTGTTGTTCTCCAAGACATTAATATGAGTTGTTTAACTTGCAAGGAGAGTAAGTTAAGCCATTTATATTGAGCTTGAGAGAGACAGACATTAGAGAAAGAGGGAATTCCAAGTAGGGAAAATTTAGGGGCAAAAGTGACAGCACGGCCTATCACTTTAGATGCAACTTGTTGAACTTTAGACCAAAGTTTGAGAATGGGGTTACAGTACCATAATATATGAAGTAAATTCCCATTAGGTTTGTTGCAATGCCAGCAGTTGTTGGAGTTAATTAAGCCTATATGGTATAGAACAGAAGGTGTTCTGTACCAGAGGTGATGGATTTTTGTCTGGATTAGAGAACTACGAGTATCCATGAATGTTTTGTGGATAAGGAACAAGCACTTATGCCATTGGGAGTCTGATATATCATAGTTCAGAAGTTGGCTCCACTTAGTTTTAACTTTTAGGGATTGGTCTGACAATGTATTTCTGATATCCTTATATATGATACTGGTCAAGTTAGAGGTAGAACTGATCCATGAGGTAATACGCTGGTCATGAATATCATGTGTATGTAAGTATTGAAAAAAGGTGTTGCATGCAGTACAGAGTTGGAGATATTTCCAAAAGTCTTGCATAGGAAGTTCCCATTGAATGCACAATTCATTGAAAGGTTTTAGGATGACAGTGTTTTTTATTAGGATATACCCTAAGAAGGATACAGCCTTATTATGCCATGAGCGACAAAAGATGGGATATTTCTTGTGGGCAATATTTTGATTGCCCCAAATAGGAGCATAAAATAGAGGAGTTGGGTTAGAATTTAGCTGTTTATGGATTTGTTTCCAATAGTAAACAGAAGATGAAATTGTGGGATGAAAGCTTAGCAAAGGAGAAAGGGCATTATAGATAAAGGTTGTAGGGCATTTACTTACGCTGAGTGAGGTTTCCGTTTCCACCCATGGTGGTGTTTGGTGTGTAGGCTTGCTAAACCATTTGACGGTTTGAATGGAGTGGAAGGCCCATAGGTAAGCGTTAAACCAGGGCAATCCAAAGCCCCCTTTAGACCAGTGCAGATGCAGCTTAGTACGACTAAACCTCGGAGGTTTCCCTGCCGTATAAAATGACCAATAAGTTTGTCAAGTTTGTTTAAGAAACTGATAGGAAGAAATAAAGGGATATTAGCAAAAAGATAAAATATTTTAGATGCAATGGTCATTTTAATAGCTGCTATCTTTCCCGTGAAAGATAAGTTGAGTAATTTCCACCGATCTAAAATGGTTCTAATATTGGATAAAAGAGGAATAAAATTAGCTTCACATGTTTTCTCGAAGTTCGGGATGATTTTAATTCCAAGATATGTTAGACCCTGGGGAGCCCATCAAAAGCCCAAAGAGTTATTCATACACGGTTTACAAAGAGAGTTTAAGTGTAATGTTTCGGTTTTGCTGAAGTTTAATGCCAGTCCTGAGATTGTGATGAATTCATTAAGTAGGTTTACCAGCTGATGCCCTGCTTCTTTGAGATTTTCTAGAAGAATTAAGAGATCATCTGCATATGATAGAGAGGTATAACGAAGATTACCAACGGGAATCCCTTTAATATTGCTAGATAAGCGAACGTGGGCAGATAGAGGTTCCATCGCTAGGATAGAAAGGGAGGGTGATAACGGGCAACCTTGCCTGGTACCTCTGGCCAGAGGGAAGGAGGAAGAAAGTGTGGAGTTGGTTGGTACTCTAGCGAAGGGGGATGCATATAATAATTTAATCCAGGAGCAAAACATATTGGGAAAACCAAAATAATTTAAAGTTTGGTATAAGTAATCCCAACTTAAAGAATCAAAGGCCTTTTTAAAGTTGATCGCTATAGCAGCAGCAGGTGTTTTTAGAGATTTAGCCTTATATATTAAATTAAATAATGAGCGTAGGTGATCAGAGCAATTTCTTCCCTTAATAAAGCCTGCTTGGGACTTATGAGCTAATTTAGAGATAAATGTTCCAGCTGGGAGTTTTAAAGTTTTGCAAAAATGTTTCCATCTGTATTTAAGAGAGATATTGGTCTGTAACTAGAGGGGAGACAAGGATCTTTATCTTTTTTTGGTATTACAGTTATAATGGCTTCTGACATCGAGAGGGGGAGTCTGCCAATTTGATTAGCTTCCTGGAAGACCTTAAATATTGAGGGACATTGAATATGAGAAAGTGCTTTATAAAAGACAACAGGGAAGCCATCTCAGCTTGCAGCTTTGCCAGATTTTAGGGACGAAAGGAAACTTTGGTCTTCTTGCCAAGTGAAAGGGGAGTCTAAGCCTTTTTTGTCTTGATCAGAAAGATGGGGGAATGTATTCTATTTAGAAAGTGTTGAATGTGGGGATTAGGGACAGAGTTAGGCTGAGTATATAATCGTTTGTAAAAGGACATCACGTTCTGATTAATAGAAGCACCATCAGTATGGAGCTGAGCTGATTGGTCTTTAATGCCCACTATATGCCTTTCTGTCTGTTGATTTTTAAGTTGGTAAGCTAATAGTTTGCCACATTTATCGCCTTGCTCCCAGTATTTATGTTTAAGTTTGAATAATGCCAACTCGGTTTTTCAAATTACGAGCTCGTTAATTTTTATTCTAAGATCTAAAATTTCTAAGTGGAGGGGTGAATTAGGATCAGATTTTGGAGATTTAAAATAAAGGGATTCTTTTTCTTTAAGTTGTTTCTCCATGGTAGCTAGTTGTTGTTCTCTCGCTTTTTTACGATGAGCTACAAAACTTATAAATTTACCTCGAATGGTAACTTTTAAGGCTTCCAAAAATGTGCTCGTAGAAGTATCTGAGGGTTTGTTTAAAGAGAGAAATTCCTGGATTTGAATTTTACCCCATGAGGTAAATTGTGGGTCTTTAATTAAATGGGGGATCCAGACGCATATGGGCGATTTAGCTAATGGTGGGCCCCAGAGTAAGTGAATACATACCAGAGAAAAGGCTAATATGACGATTGGGAGAACTGAGGTTTCAATTACTTTATCTGCAATAGAATGGGATTGAAACCAATAGTCAATCCTACTATAAGACTTATGAAGTGGAGAATAGAAGGTATATTCCCTTTCTCTGGGATGAAAAAGTCTCCAGAGATCTGTAAGACCAAAATCTTTCATGAGTAAAGATAGGGCATCAGTACTTAAAGGGTGGGCATCCAATGAAGTGCTACTTCTGTCTAAATGTGCATCTAGTGCCAGGTTTAGATCCCCACCCATCAGTATAGGAGCATTATCCATATTGTTAGAGTTAATTTGTTGGGCCAAATTATTAAAAAATTACGGTGAATTAGAATTAGAGGCATACACGTTAACCAGTGTTAAAGAGCCAGAAGGTGTATTACATTTAACAATTACCCATCTGTCTTCAGTATCAGTAATTGTTTTTAAATGGGACCATTTAAGATTTTTATGGATCAGAATTGCTATGCCTCTCTTTTTAGAAGTGTAAGAAGAAGCAAATATGTAACCAACCCAATCCCATTTTAGCCTATCAGTGTCCTCCACCAGAAGCTTAGTTTCCTGTAAGAAATGCAATCCTTGTCTTTTGTTTTTTAAGGTGGGATAGAATTTGCGTTTTCAAGGAGAGTTGAGTCCTTAACATTCCAGTAGTGTAGTAAGAGATCAGCCATATTTAGTGTAAAAGTTAAGGTACAGATTGTCTGGTAAAAGGGACTCAAAAAAGATCATGGCAGGGGACACTGAGAGGCCAACAGGATAAGATAGTTTATGAAACATGAAGAAATGAGTATGAGAATGTGTGCAGGACCAAAAAAGTATTGCAAGTTGCAGGAGTATGATTTTACAACAGTTATAATTGATGCTTCTCTTTAACAAGTGATAAAAGACCAAGAATTGTAAACAAATTAACCAACACTTAAATATGAACACTCTATATATGTAACAATTAAACATTCTATAATGCGATATGAGATATGAGTTAGTACAGAGGTACGCAGACTCTCTCATAAAGCAGTTGGGCGTGCAGTAGCTAACCAGCACTAAATCCAGGTGGAAATACCACTGATGTATATGAAGTTAAATCAGACAGTTAATACCATGAGGATTATAGATGTAGTGAAAGGACTATTTCAAACTTGGTCAAGATTAAAACACAAACATGATTCCCAAGGGGAAACCAGCATAACAGCTTCATCTAAAAAGAAACAAAGAAATTCAATGTAATTATATCAAGGAAGAAGTAAAATATTTTAGTAGCAGCAACAACCAGGAGATTATACAGCATAACAGTTGAGTGGAAAAAGAAAGCCAACAGAGCTGGATTGCTCTCTTAAAAAAGGTTAGGCCTATTTAAATGTGTGTGTGTGTGTGTGTGTGTGTGTGTATATATATATATATATATATATATACCGTGCTACCATAGTTAGGGTTGAGGAGCCATTTACATGTCAAACCCAAAATTTTGCACGTTAATAACTTTGCAACCGTTTGACGGATTTGCCTGAAATTTGGAATACATGATCAAGAACCATACACCTTGGGATCTGCTAAGTTTCATACTGGTCAGATACATGGCTGCGGAGTTATTAAGTGTGATCTGCGTGTGCATTTATGCTTTTTTCTGGAATTCTACGGTCGCGTCTACAGGTCGCACGGTTTGTGTGACCGGCCCGAAATCTTCAGAGAACATGTGGCCAGGGTCGCCGATGTGCCTTTCAAAGATTTTGTGAAAAAATATTAAACGGTTCAAAAGTTATTCAAAAAACAAATTCCCATTATAAGTCAAAGGGAAAAGTTAACAAAAAGTTCGACAGTGTCGCAAATGCATTTTTACTTTCGCAAATGGCCCTCTTACATTCACAAATCCACCATCTTGTTTTCAGTTAGCAATCAGAAAAATGCTTGCCATTTAAATGTGGGGACCCTCTAGCAACCTAATTCTTTTTGTATTGACCTAGTCGGAGCCTAAGGATGCTAGCCATGTCTTTATTTTGGGGTAAAACAACCCAGAAAGATGTTTTTCAAATTTCTGGAGAAAACTACTTTCATAAAATACTTTCGTGCTCAAGAGAAATGTAGTTAATTTTGCAAAAAGCTTGCAAATTGAGACAGTAATTCTTTTGGTACCGCGCTGAAAAGAACAGTTGGAAGTTTTGGGCTGAAATTTGAGGAATACAGCTGACATCTCACATATGTGCCTTTCAGTGTTGTGTTGAAAAATATTACACGGGCAAAATGACGGCACTCCAAAGTTGATGGTTTTCTCATAGGATAACATTACAGTGCCTGACGCATTACAGGAATCCTTTGGCACCCTGCTGCAAAATAACGGTTTGGTCTTTTTTCCTGAAATTTGAAGGGAAGACAGCCAACAGACCACAGATGTGCCTTTCAGTGGTTTGGTGAAAAAATATTATAGGGAGGCAAAGTTATGGCACTCCGAACGTCTCTTTTTTTCCCATAGGATAACATTACGGCATGCGCTGCACCATTCAGGGCCCGTATCTCGGAAACGGTGCTAGATACTGACTTTTCGTCGGAAAAATGCTTAGCCCCAATGGGAGCTAAGCATAAAACTAGCCAGGACAGTTGTAAATCATATGACTTTTAAATTTTTTTTCTACGTCGTACGGCTCCTGAGATATACCCTATTTAGTATTCCTAGTCCTCATTTCCTGCTCCGATACCCATTATTATTATGCATACATTCTTTGTACTCACTGTCTTTCTCTATGCAGCTTCTGGGGAAAACCAGTCTGTGCGCTTACATTACTGTTACCATTGCCCTTTCCGCTTTCGGTTACATACCCGTTTCACTCACCGTTGACGTCTATGAGTTAGAACCGACGACCCCAATGCACACCCCAATGCCGGTTGGGGGGGTGGGCAGGGGGGCCAAGGGGGGTTTTCAACCCTAACACCAAATTTCCTCACTTTTGTCGCTGTGGAACAACACTAACTAATACATTAAACAGAGTTTTTTGCCTCTAATTTCCCTTCTTTTCAGAATGATAGCGAGAAATAGTGAATGTAATGCAGCGGCGGGAGCCTGGGGCTTGAGCCGCTCCTGCGTGATGTCTTGAGGCATAGTAACAGAACAGCAAAACAGAAGCGCTTAACAGTGGCGCATATGGTAATGCAAGCGCGAATGAGAACAGAAAGGGTAACGCACACGGTGGCGTAGATGGGAACGGTCTGCCACGTAATGTGTTGTCACATAGTAACATGGTGCCTGCAAACAGAAATGTCAATGGGCATGGTGACGCAAAGTGAAACAGAAAGAGAAACAGTACTGTAGACACAAATGGCAAAAAATAACAGAAACGCAAGCACAAATAAAATGCAAAGGATAACGCACATGGTGGCATAGACGTCAATGGTAAGTGAAATGGGTACAGAACCACAAGCAGAAAGGGCAACGGTAACAGTAATGTAAGCACACATGCTGGTTTTCCCCAAAACCTGCATAGAGAAAGACAGTGAGTACAAAGAATGTATGCATAATAATGGGTATCGGAGCAGAAAATGAGGACTTGGAATACTAAATAGGTTATATCTCAGGAACCATACGACGAGGAAAAAAAATTTAAAAGTCATATGATTTATGACTGTCCTGGCTAGTTTTGTACTTACCTTATGGAAAAAAGAAGTGAGCTAATTTCCCGTAATATTTTCACCAAACCACTGAAAGGCACATCTGTGGGCTGTTGGCTGTCTTCCCTCAAATTTCAGGAAAAAGACCAAACCGTTATTTTGCAGCAGGGTGCCAAATGATTCCTGTAATGCGTCGGGCGCCGTAATGTTATCCTATGGGAAAAACCATCAACTTTGGAGTGCTGTAACTTTGCCGCCGTGTAATATTTTATCAACACAACACTGAAAGGCACATCTGTGAGATGTCGGCTGTGTTCCCTCCAAATTTCAGCCCAAAACCCCCAACCGTTCTTTTGCAGCGCAGTGCCAAAGAATTGCTGTCATTTTCCCACAGACTAGAAAACTACTGTCGCAATTTGCGAAAGCTTTCGCAAAAATTTGCAACACTTTCATGAGCATGAAAGTACTTTGCAAAAGTACTTTTTCCAGAAATTTGAAAAACATATTTCTGGGGTGTTTTACCCCAAAATAAAGACATGGCTAGCATCCTCAGGGTCCGACTAGGTGAATACAAAAAGAATTAGGTTGCTAGAGGGTCCCACATTTAAATGCCAAGCATTTTTCTGATCACTAACTGAAAACAAAATGGTGGATTTGCAAAGTAAGAGGGCCATTTATAAAGTAAAATGCATTTGCGACACTGTTGAACTTTTGTTAACTTTTCCCATTGACTTATAAGGAAATTGTTTTTGAATAACTTTTGAACCGTTTAATATTTTTCACCAAATCTTTGAAAGGCACATCGGGACCCTGGCCGCACGCTCCTGAAGATTTGGGCTGGTCGCAAACGCATGACCTGTAGCGCGAACAGAATTCCAGAAAAGCGTAAACACGTGTGCAGATCACGCTTTATAACTCCGCAGCCGTATATCCGACCAGTACAAAGCTTGGCAGATCCCAAGGCCTATGGTTCTTGATTGTGTATTCCAAATTTCAGGCAAATCCATCAAATGGTTGCAAAGTTATTAATGTGCAAAATTTTGGGGTTTAACATAGAAATGGGGGAGATCACGTGATGTGCTCGGCGGGCTAGCAGCAAGACGTCTAAGCTCCCGCTCCACCTCCGGTAATTTTTATTATTTCTATGACATTTAGCCTACAACCCACTGTATATGCCAAGCCAGTGCTATTACTAGCTGTCCAGGATACCGCTTGAAAAGATTGCTACAGCTATTGGAGACCAGAAAGCCCTAAAATGGACTTGGAGATGAAGACCTCCTTACCCAGGCAAACTCCACCAGTTTCACCAGACAAGCAGGCCAAAAAGGCCAAACAGCACCAGCAGACACCCTTGGCCAAACAATTGAGTGCCCTTTCCACGCCAACCCCTTTATCTGAGGAGCGCTTTTTAGAGGAAATGCACACCTTCAAGGAATCTTTGTTGGAATTAACAGCTGAAATAAAGAGTCTCCGCAGTGAGATAGCCACTACAAAGCAGCGTGTCACAGACAACGAAGCACGTATCTTTTCAATGGAATCCTGGCACGAGAAAACTGACACAGAACTAATCAAGCTGAGGCAGCAAGTCGCCAAATTGCAGCAAAAAACAGAAGATTTGGAAGGTCGCTGCAGGCGAAATAATATTTTAATCCATGGCCTCCCAGAAGGAACAGAAGGTTCCTCCCCCATTACCTTCATTCAATCTTTGCTGGTCAAGATAATAGGCCCCTCGCCACATAATCCAATCTATGTAATTGAAAGGGCTCATAGGTCATTGTGACCTAGACCTGAGGCGTCAGCCCCTCCCAGGCCTATAATTATCAAAATGCTGAATTATCTAGAGTGACAGCACATACTTTCGAAGGTGAAGGATCTGCAATCTATTACCTGGGAAGGGAAAAAACTGCGCATTACCCAAGACTGCCACTGGAAACCCACCAATGAAGGGCTACCTTTCATCCTGTGGTTACTAAATTAATAGCCGCGGGTATTAAATTTAAAATGTCCTACCCTGCGCGTCTTCAGGTCCTAATAGAAGGGAAATGGCATTCATATGAGGCAGTATCCCATGCTCAGGGAGACCTAGCCCAGATGCTTCCTTCTTTATTCAAGGTTTCCTGAGATAATAATAATTGAAGGCTGAGAGAGAATAACCGGAGATCCATAAGGATATTTGGCCAGTAATATCTAGAATGCTGTTGTGTTACATCATATTTTACTTCACTACCTTTTGTGGAGTTAAACATCCCCTACCTTACAGAGAAGAGGATAAATCCATGCTAACTGCCTTATTTCCCTGAATCGATTTGTCACTGGAGAACTTTGTTGCATAATAGTTTGTTTAGCCCTGGCAAGTTCCGAATAGACTTTAAAAATGGAACCTATAGTTCAGGATGCATATTTTTTGGGGGACCTGAT